>JALJVW010000129.1:6438238-7736571 GCA_024865655.1 Emberiza elegans | reverse complement strand
AATTATCTTTTCTTTTTTTTTCACTTTATGTGGATTTATGGGTTTTCTGATGACTGAATTGCAAATCTGACTCCTTGTGATTAATGCATGGGAGCATCTGTCTGGCAGCGAGCACGTTCCTTGTTTTTTGTAGTCTTTGGAGGGTTTTAGTTTTTCTTGCCACAGTGCATTTGAATTATTTCTAGAGTTGTTTAGATAAATGATGAGATTCCTGTTCCACTCAGCTCGTAGAATCACAGAAGGGTTCGTGGTTCAGTGCTAGTAAGCAGAGGTGTGCCGCTCCTTGGCTTTTACACCTCTTGGAAAGTTACATTGTTCTTGGCTGTGTACACTAAACTTCTATTCTGGCTGCAGAGGGCAGGTTTGGTGGTTTGGGTTTTTTTTCCCAAAATGTAGTAAGTGTAAGGATGTTTTAGCATCTGCATCATCTAACAAAATATTTCTTCCCATATTTCTGGAATAGTTCTGATGATTTTTTTTTTCTGTATATTACTGCAATTCAGTGCCTGCTATTTTTTTTCACACACCGCTCAGGGCCTGCATTTGACTGTCTGGCTCTGTCCTCACCCTTGTGCAGAGTGTCATGCATTTCATTAGCAGCTGAGCACAAAGAGCTCAGTTCTTAGAAGATTCAAAGCCTTAAATTAACTTTGCCATGCACAACTAACTTCTATCTCAAAAAAAAAACTGTACCTGAACAGCCTTCATGTTTTTCTTCCTTGCCTTGTAAAAGAATGCCTTTGAGCACTGTGATCAAATGTTATTTAAAGCTGTTGCATCTCTAAATTTGAATTTCTGATCCTGGAACTCCAGCAGTGAGTATTTCCTTTCAAAAATTTATATGGCAATTAAATGCAATTAGATCTGCCCATGGTGCTCTCTTTAACTTGACATAAATGGGATCCCCAAACTGTGCCAAAAAAGCTTGATGAATCCTTTTCTGTGAATAAAAGAATTTTAACTCATTTTTGGTCAGTTTAAGTGGGGTTGCCTAATTGCTTAAAATAATTGCCTTTGTTTTGCTGAGCTTCTTTCTCTGGATTGTGGTTGATGGGATTGTTCATTGATAACAGTTTTTCCTGCATCCTTGTGAAATTTAGCAATGTAACTGCAGATCTGTGGTGCTTCCTTCAGGAAGATCTCTCCTGTTGCTTCTTGGCATCATCTTTCATACTTGAGGTTCTGTTTTGTGTATTGAAAGTCACATGAACTAAATTTGTGCCCTTGAGTCTTTCCATGTATTAGAAAATATGCCAGCATAGAAGAGAAGCTATTTGCTGTACTAATTATCAGGCTTTTCCTCAGATGTTTGGGGGTTTTTTTCCATCCACTCAAAAGTGCTTGTAATGCTCTCATTAATTTTGGAATAACCTTATGGAAATTATTTAGAAACCACTGAAATGCAGAGCATATCCCATAGCAGAACAACTCAGCTGGTGTATTTGAATGCCAGATTACAAGGTTTTTTTGCTCTATCTGTAGCCTTTCTAAATTAGATTTATAAGGGATTAGAAAATGACTGCCATGATCAACATTAGACCTTTTTATCTCAAGCTTATAGTTCTGTTGCAGTGCTGCTTCAGTTCTACACAGAGCCATAAATTTTGTCAGCAAGAGTGAGATGCCAGCAGTTGATGGCATTGTGTGAAAAGAGCTGTTTGGTCAGTGGTGATGAACCCCATGAAAAACCTTTTGCACCTTTTCTCTGCATCTGCAAATTTGTCTGTAGAAAGTGGGTGCAGTGATTTAAGGCAGCTTTAAATGTCTTAATCATTCTTCATAACTCAGCAGTAAGTTCCTGATATGTTTGACTTCCATCAAGAAGTAAAGCCCTTTTGCTAGATCAAGTAAAATGTGGTATTCTGGTGGAAGTGTAAGGGGAGATAGGACAAAGGAGTCTCAGATGACTCTCCAGATGTTTTATGTGCAGTGCATGTTAATAAGAAGATGATATTCATATGTTGCAAATTACAGCTCTTTGCATCAGGAAAAAGGCAGAGTCTGTACAATGCTAGTTTGTATCAAATAAGGATTCAGGCCTTGTGCGTTTGCAGTGAGTACTGAATGGCTAAGAGCAACCTTGACTCTGGTGTTCAGTGCTGGATACATATTTCATGTTACTAAATGAATTATCTTTTCTTTTTTTTTCACTTTATGTGGATTTATGGGTTTTCTGATGACTGAATTGCAAATCTGACTCCATGTGATTAATGCATGGGAGCATCTATCTGGCAGTGAGCACGTTCCTTGTTTTTTGTATTCTTTGGAGGGTTTTAGTTTTTCTTGCCACAGTGCATTTGAATTATTTCTAGAGTTGTTTAGATAAATGATGAGATTCCTGTTCCACTCAGCTCGTAGAATCACAGAAGGGTTCGTGGTTCAGTGCTAGTAAGCAGAGGTGTGCCACTCCTTGGCTTTTACACCTCTTGGAAAGTTACATTGTTCTTGGCTGTGTACACTAAACTTCTATTCTGGCTGCAGAGGGCAGGTTTGGTGGTTTGGGGTTTTTTTCCCAAAATGTAATAAGTGTAAGGATGTTTTAGCATCTGCATCATCTAACAAAATATTTCTTCCCATATTTCTGGAATAGTTCTGATGATTTTTTTTTTCTGTATATTACTGCAATTCAGTGCCTGCTATTTTTTTTCACACACCGCTCAGGGCCTGCATTTGACTGTCTGGCTCTGTCCTCACCCTTGTGCAGAGTGTCATGCATTTCATTAGCAGCTGAGCACAAAGAGCTCAGTTCTTAGAAGATTCAAAGCCTTAAATTAACTTTGCCATGCACAACTAACTTCTATCTCAAAAAAAAAACTGTACCTGAACAGCCTTCATGTTTTTCTTCCTTGCCTTGTAAAAGAATGCCTTTGAGCACTGTGATCAAATGTTATTTAAAGCTGTTGCATCTCTAAATTTGAATTTCTGATCCTGGAACTCCAGCAGTGAGTATTTCCTTTCAAAAATTTATATGGCAATTAAATGCAATTAGATCTGCCCATGGTGCTCTCTTTAACTTGACATAAATGGGATCCCCAAACTGTGCCAAAAAAGCTTGATGAATCCTTTTCTGTGAATAAAAGAATTTTAACTCATTTTTGGTCAGTTTAAGTGGGGTTGCCTAATTGCTTAAAATAATTGCCTTTGTTTTCCTGAGCTTCTTCCTCTGGATTGTGGTTGATGGGATTGTTCATTGATAAGTTTTTCCTGCATCCTTGTGAAATTTAGCAATGTAACTGCAGATCTGTGGTGCTTCCTTCAGGAAGATCTCTCCTGTTGCTTCTTGGCATCATCTTTCATACTTGAGGTTCTGTTTTGTGTATTGAAAGTCACATGAACTAAATTTGTGCCCTTGAGTCTTTCCATGTATTAGAAAATATGCCAGCATAGAAGAGAAGCTATTTGCTGTACTAATTATCAGGCTTTTCCTCAGATGTTTGGGGGTTTTTTTCCATCCACTCAAAAGTGCTTGTAATGCTCTCATTAATTTTGGAATAACCTTATGGAAATTATTTAGAAACCACTGAAATGCAGAGCATATCCCATAGCAGAACAACTCAGCTGGTGTATTTGAATGCCAGATTACAAGGTTTTTTTGCTCTATCTGTAGCCTTTCTAAATTAGATTTATAAGGGATTAGAAAATGACTGCCATGATCAACATTAGACCTTTTTATCTCAAGCTTATAGTTCTGTTGCAGTGCTGCTTCAGTTCTACACAGAGCCATAAATTTTGTCAGCAAGAGTGAGATGCCAGCAGTTGATGGCATTGTGTGAAAAGTGTCATTTAGGACAGAGTTGATGCAGCAGCTCACTGGTGTTCAGAAAAGATGGGCTCAAACTGGACCAGCCTCGGGAAAAGCTGCTGCAGTGACCCAGGGGAACAGGAAATCTGCATCACTGGGGATGGAAAGCCCCGTGGCTTGTTCTAACTTAGTGATGTGAGGTCTAGGATCTGATTACTGGGCTGTATGCTTTGGGAAGGGGTGGGGCATGCACATGAAAATGCTCAGAAAGTATCAAGGCTAGAAAACAGTGCTGATGTGAGAAAATTGAGGATGAGAATTGGGCTTTTGGCAGTCAAACCCCAGAGCTCTCTGAGTCGAGCTAAGTAAGATAGCTTATGGTTAATTCATGAAAGGGCTGTAGGGTGTGGCTGTCCACTTTAGAAGCCTTTATTTTCCCCAGTTGTCCATCCCCATTCTGTCTTTTGCTACCAAACTGCCTGGTGCAGTTCTGGGGCATGAATCTTGCTGCCTGCCTGCCATTCAACCTTTTTTCTCCTCTGAGGCAGCTGTGGGGGATAGAGCATTTTGAAGCAAATGTGCTTTAGATGGTACATGATCAAAAAGCTGAACTGGGGCCAAGTGACTGTGTCTGTGTCACTTGGTTTGCCCTGGTGGAGCAGAGAGCAGCTTCCCCAGCAGACTGAGAGGGTGTAGAGCCTATACAGACACCAGCAAAGCCAGAGGAATGTCTCCTATTGACTCCAGCAGACTGCAAATTAAGCCTTTAGTTGTTATGATTCACAGTAACTAAGGAAACCTAAATTCACAACATGAGAGTCTGAAGCTTTCCTTTTGAGGCCTGAAAAGACTGTGACAGTTTGATTTTTGAAGTGGAAAGCCATCTCTTTGTCAAGCACATCCCTGGCTCTAATGTCAGCCTTGGTATTTCGTGCACCAAGAATGCAACAGAGGCTGTCCCTAGATGATGATGTCTCTGATGCTAAACTGGGAATGTTAATTTTCAAGGTGGGGTTTTGATTGTTTTTTTTTTTAAAATGGGTTGGGAGTTAAATTGTTTTGAGTTTTGTTGGTTTCCCCCCCCACACACTTACAGTAGTGCTCTTAGGAGCACTCTTAGGAGTTTTTGCAGGGCACAGATATTATACAGACACTTGTGTATTTTTTCATTAGGAAACTGAAGGGTTTGAGATGTTTGGCCAAATGTATTGTAGTTATGCTTATTCATTGAACAAGTGATTGTTTTCTGAGGTAGTTTTGTTTTCTAAAGTAACCAATTTATACTTTTACAGTGATGAATATCTTAAAGAAGTCTTGAAATTAGAAGCCTAACAGCTTTTTTCTTTGTTTTACAGTCACCTCTTAGCCATGACCTCATCCTTAACCTGACTCAGGATGGAATCAAACTGCTGTTTGATGCTTTCAATCAGAGACTTAAGGTAATAAAACACCCCTCCTGCAAGCAGACAATGCACACCAGAACCCTGGCATGTATTGACACTTAACAGAGCATAAGTGGCTCCTGTAGACATTTAATTTGTATTAAGTAAAGTGCTCTCCTGTGATTATGAGCTACATCTCTTCAGTTTGGGATTTAAATCTTTGTTTCTGGATGTAAGACACCTTAGCTGTGCTCTGGGATGTACAAGTGCCACAGAAGTGTGATGGTGCAGTGTGGCCTCACCCATCTTGTCTCGAGTGGCACAGAGAGTGCACAAGGCCCTTACTAAAGCTGAGTCTTGGGTTTGAAATCACATCATCATTAATGCAAGCCAGACAGTGTTGTTTCCTGCCCAGGTTGTTCCTTTATCTAGGCTGCCATTTTATTTATGAAGTTAAACTTCCTCCTGTTCAGTTTTCATTTAAGCTAGCTTTGCAGAGTACTTGTGTGGCTGTGAGTGTGTGATTCCCCCCAGAAAGCCACGTCCAGGCCTCTGGTGAGCAGCTGGCTCCTGCTCTGACTTCAGTTTGTTCTGGATGGGTTTTGATTCTTGCAATTGATGTCTTCAGTTCTGCTGTTTTGCTTTTAGGTGACCAAGAGTTGATGTGCATCTCTCAAGGATGCTTAGTGTAGCTAAGATGCAAAATAAAAGGCAGGCTGGTCACTGCCTTCTCATGGCATTTATCCTTGCAAAGTATCTGTAATGAAAGGGGTATTTTTATCTATGCAAAGTGGGCAACTGTGGGACTGTAGAGGTGACTACATGGATAGAAATTTTTGAAAACTTCTTAACTGAAGCCTTTAAAATATCTGTGTGTAACTCCTTAGATATTCAGAGTAGTCCTTTCAGCCAGACCAGCTGTGCTGAATAATTCTCACCTGGTGGGTGTAAATTTCTGTGACAGAAGTGTTTAGGTGTTGATTTGGTTAATTGGGTGAGAGTGAACTGCTCTAACTGCTGTGCTGCTTGACACGTGAAAGCAGAAGTGTGGAGTTAAGTGTGATAGTAAAAAATTGAATGCTTACAGTTTAGGTAAGCCTGGAATATGGTGCTCACATCCATACTTGCAGGGTTTGGAACAGTGGTAGGTGGAGCCCTCTGCCCTTTACTCACATCTAAAATAAAACCAACAGAAAAATACCCTCTCCAAAGTTCAGCCATTGCTTTATCCCAAAAATTACTGTAGGAGAGAAGCATGTGCTATCAGCTGAAACTCAGGCTCTTTTATATATATATGAAATTGTTGAATAGCAACCCAGATTAGTTGTTGGAAGTACTTATTTCTCTAAGAATAGGCTGTAACACCATGATATGCTTGTATTTTTCTAAAAATTTTTATATTATAAAAATACACATTTTGAAGAAAAATTTCAGTTCAAATTGAGCTCAGCTGAGGGACAACCAAGCACTTTTCCCCCCAGATTTCTGTTAGTAATTGCTTTATGGTAGTTTCTGCTCATGAAGTCATTTTATAATAATGGTATTCTTTTAACAAGTTTTTGAATTTACTTATTCAGACTGTGTATGTAGATCCACAGTTTTTAAGGTAATATCTTGAAAATTCTTTGTTAGCTGTATGAAATCTTTCTAACTGGATGTAATTCTGCAGGAGACTGAATTAAAAGTTGGCATAATCATTTCAAGGACATGGCTAGCTGGCTGGCTTTTTTAGGGAAGGTTGCAGTCCTGTAGTATTTTTGAGGTGTTGTAAGTAATGTATACCATGTATCTTCATCTCCAGTTTTTGAGGGTCTGATTTTGTCACACCCAGCGTGCTAAGAACCAAGCAAGAGCTTTTCTTGCCTTTCTGTATTTCTTTGCCTTTTTTTTCCTTGCTTTTCTGCAGTTAAAAAACTATTTTTAAAGAAAAAATAGAAACCCCAAACTCTTCTGGTATGTGTTTCTAGGTTTGTTTTTCCTGTATTATTTTTATTTTTGAAACAATCTCTTCTATTTTGTTGTGGTTCAGTGGTCTAGTGATATTTGTTTGTTTGAACTATGAATAGTCAAGCTGTGTAAATGCATACACTGCTATGAAAACTTATACTTGTAAAAGTGTCCAGAAAGCTTTCTAGAAGAAATTCAGTGAGATCAGCTCAGAAGGGAGCAGCAGCACTTGTAAAAAGATACAGTAGGTGTCAAGTAAGTAATGCCTGTTTTTAAGATGGTGTGACTGTGTTTTCAGTGTTGCTCAGCAGCAGCAAAACTGGAAAAATCAGGAGGCCTTTATTCTTTGTGTGTTTTTTTTAAAATACATGCTTGCTAATAAATTTGACTGTAAAAGAGATTGAACTATAGGCTCCTAAGATGGAAAATCTTGGCAATCCCAATGAAGCTGGTGCAGGAATCAAGTCAGCAATATTATTAAGAAGTTTCCTCCCTTTTTTCAGGGAGAAGGGAGAAAGACAGACACCTTCAGTGGCCAGAGCATTGCAGGAGATGTTGCTGATGTGAATTGGTAGATCCAGGACCAGGTTCTGAGAGTAATTTTAGCATTAAGGTCTCTCATGTGTCCTCCCTCTGAGGTGGAGACAGAGTTGGCTTTCATAGCATTGGTCTGGTGTTACTGGTAACAGACACCTGAACATTTTTGTAAGTTTTTGTAGTAATTATCAAAACAGTGAGTGTGAGGAAGCATCAGCTGTCTTCTGACTGTGTAGTAACCTGTCACTGAACAGTCCTTGGTCTTCTCAGTGTGTGTTCTCTGCACACAGAATCACACTGGTCCTTTTGGCAGTGTAGCTGCTGTAATTTAGAGAAGAATTTTTTTCAAGTGCTCTGGCCTATTCTTCATTATGACTTTCATGACTTATGAGATCCTTTGTCTGCCATTAATTTTTGCTAAGTTTTACTCGTTTATTCCTCTGCTGTTGGTAAAAAGAAATGTAGATTTGAGTTGATCTGTTTGAGTTTTGGGAGGAGGACTGTTGGCAAACTGGTGCCTGTTGCCTGCTCTCAGGGTGTTTCTTCTGGGGGGAACCACATTTGTGCCCCTGCAGTTCTTTGTTCACTGCTCCTGGTGTTCAGCTCATCATTCTGCCTTGCACTGTGCAGTTTTGGTAGAACTTCAGGAGGGTGCCCAGTGCACACAGCAGTGGCTGCAAAACAAGATCTGGGGTGGGGCTGGTTCTCTCTATTTTCAGAAAAAATTTTGTGGAGGGAAAAGATGTGCAAGAGCACTAAAAAAACCATTAAAATCAGTCCTAGCTTTTCATAAAAGTGGCCTTTGTTTTTTAATGGGCTTTAACAGTAAAGGAAATCTGGACATGTCAACTGCACTTGAATTAAAATACTAGATAACTAGATTTTTCCAAGAAGCATAATTCCAAGTGTATTTTATTAAGAAGAATGTTTGTTGTTTTGTTGGTTCTGGCAAAATGTTAATTTGTTGCTTACTTGGTTCTGTACTTGTTGCTTATATTTTGAAATGCCATTAAATGTTTGGTTTTTTTCCTAAATATATATAGAGGTAGTGGTTTAAACATGGCAAGTTGTTTTATTTAGGGTTATTTGCTGGGCATCTCCCAAAACCAAGACTTCCTTCTCAGCTGGTGATATTTTTAGGTTTTAAAGCCACACTTGGTACCAAGCTCCCTGGGAAATTCTGCTTTATTCTTTTGCTGAACAGTGCATCCTGCCAGAATCTGCCAATGATTTGTTGGAGGATTATACAAAACAAAGAACGTTTTTTACCTTTGCTTTATGGTGGTTATGAGCTGTATGTGTTTTCTTTTCCTCCTGACACAGGATCACGTATGTAAGGTGGAAGAAGCTTGTGTTTTTCCATGGCTACTTGCCAAAAATCATCTGCTTAAAGCCCAGCATAGCCTCAAAATCCAGTGGCATTCACAAAAATCATATGACATCAGTCTCAGATGCATGTTTGCAGTAATGTATTCAGGACAAAGGATCCATATCTAATGTTTTCTGCAGAGAGGAAATCTCCTTGGAATATTCAGTGAGGTTTAAAGCATTTTCTGAATATCAGAACTGGATACTACTGCTTGCCCTGATTCCTCATGGGCTGTTCTTCTGATTGTCTTCTGTAATGCTTGGCAAGGTTGCAAGATATCTAAAGTATAATTGAAATGGGATATTACTGCTTAGCCTTGCTGTGTTCATCTTTTACTTTAGAAGAGCTGGAAAGTTACAGCAGTGCAGTCAGTGTGAGGCCTTTGTGCCCTCACAGGAGGAGCAACCCAGGGAATGGCCCATTGACATTCATCAGAGAATTCCCTAATTAGCTAATCCTTGCTGTTGCTTTCCTTTGAATTTGTTTGAGTAAACTTGTAAAAATCAAGATCCTCATGTGTCAGTGACAGGATTTCTTCCTACAGGCAGTACTGATATACATGGAATATGGGGGTTCTCTCCTGAACCCAGAGTTGTTCAGTCCTTATTTCAGATGTGCAGTTCTTGAGTCAGTTTTTGAAGTTTGATCTCTGACACTGGTTTATCATGGCAGAGTTCTGTAAGAAGGGGAGCAAAGCAGCACTAGCTAGTCTTGCCCTTTGACAAGGATTTATCTCTGTAATGATTTGGAAGTATCTGAACTATAGCAATGTTTCTGTTTCCTGTGTTTCAGGTGATTGAAGTTTATGACTTGACTAAGGTGAAGTTAAAATATTGGTAAGTGGTTTAAGACCTCCCATGATTTCCTCTTGGTTAGAGTGGCTGGTTTTACTCACTTTTTTTTACAATCCTGAATTAATTTTTTCAGTTATTCATTTTAAAAATCAAAGATAGCTGTCACAAAAGAGTGTGCATAATCATCCTTTGGCACTCAGTTAAGTTACTGGTTTACTCTTCAGTCTTGGAGACTTCTTACAATTTAGATGTAGTATTGCCATTAGTAAATGTTTGTGGCATGTATTTGGCTTCCTTCAGGCAGATTAATTCTGTTTTCTTTTTCAGTGGTGTCCATTTTAACTCTCAGGCAATTGCTCCAACCATAGAACAAATTGATCAGTCATTTGGAGCAACACATCCAGGAGGTAAGCCAAAAACTTTCTGGGAAGCACACCTAGCCTGACAGGCTTCTTTCTAGGAATCCTTTCCAGTATGTTTGCCTTGAGCAATGTGTAGGCAGTTCTGTTGTCATATGATCTGGAGCTGTGTTCCAGAATGGTCATATTCTTACAGCTGGGAAATCATCTAAAATATATTGTCAGTTCACTTGTGGCCCTTTTTGAAAAGGGAAATGGTTAGGCAGAGAGTTGCTGGCACAGAGTGGTGTATTCAGATGTCATTAATGATGTGGTTTTGTTTCACCAGAAAACTCTGATCTTTGTTGTTGATGCTGTTGTTGTTACAAATCCTTATGCGTGGTCAGCTCTCAAGCATCCTTAGGGATTGTGTATACCATGAGCACAGACATTTGAGCAGCTCTCTGTGCAGAGGCAGCCAGGGCTGTTTGCTGAGTCTCCATGCTCTGTGAGTGTGTTATACCCCTGCTAGGCAGGAGCAGGGTGTAGCAGTGTAACTGGCTCACACCTCCCTGAGCCCCCTCCTCTGCTGGGGCACTGGGGAGGTGAGCACTCATCTATGTGCAGCATGAGCAGAACCAGGACAAGTTTGTTTCACCTGGCTGAAGCTGCTCTGACTCTTGCACAGCCCCTTGGCTGTTCCCCCTTGGCTGTTCCCCCTCTCTGCAGCAGGAAAAAGACCATCTGTAAGCTCCTTGTTTATGTATGAAAATGAGGAGTGTATTTCAGGGGATTCTTAGGCCATGAAAATAAGCCAGTGGAGAAACTTTTGAACTTTATAATTAAACTGCCCAGGATCTTTCAAGAAATGGAGCCACAAACTGGCACAACAAGGAAGAGCTTTACCTCCATATAGTCAAGATACCATTTTCAGAGCCTCATTTTCTATTTTTAGCTGAAGCCAGTCCATTTGCAGTAGTCAGGCTGATTCCAAACAGGCGAATGTTCTTTGTGATGGATGGTGATTGCATATCCAGCCTTTGTCTCTGCTCTCTGCAGACAATCTCTTGCACATTACAGAACAGGATTTATTAACTGGGGAGGGTCATGTGGGTAAAGCAGTATTATTGCATAAAAGCCTGCAGTAGTACATGAATATCAGACTGAGATAAATGAAGCTTTGAACATTTCTAGCTGTAATACTCCAAGGACCAAAATTAAGCTTTCTAAATTTTGGTCCTGACATTAACAGTTCCTCTTAGACAGAAGCTCTGAAATCTATGGTTAGATCTATTATGGAAATGGTATGTACAAGAAACTGTAGAAATAAAGAAGGGTAAAAGTGGTTCCATGTCCTGGGTGGGTTATAATTTTTATTTGTTCTGTGATTATGGTTTATTTGCAAATATGTAGAAATGGAGCACTTCCAAAATTGTGGTATTATGAACTGCAAAAATACATATCTAGCCATAAGCTTTGCCTGTGATAGTGATAGAATATTTTATTACTGCATAAAATTGTATGCAAGCACTTAAAAACATAGTTTGGCACCACGTGTCCTTGTGCTGAATTTGCAGATCTTGTGCATCTGTCATATTCAATTAGGAAGAATTGCATGCTTGCTTCATCTGGTGATAGTTTTTCATAACATCTTTTTATCTAGTGACATGTAGATAAGAAAATGTATTTATTAAAATGCTGGCCTCTATTACCATTTCACTAGTGTATTTGCTTATTCAAGTTTCCTCATTGGAAAAATACTTCTTCCATTAACAGCCTAATTAACAGAAGTAAATGCTCTGTATTAAACTGCCTGTCACAAACAGTTTGAACTGTATTATGCAACTCAGGTTTTTGATAACTCTTTTTTTCCTTTGGCTTTGGAAGAAGCAGAATGGTTTTCAGCATGGGGGAGGCATGGTGATGGTGTTTTCATGTCCCACAAAAATTGGAGTTGGGGTGGGAGAGGGAACCTTCCTTTTAATGTGACCAAAGCACTAAATACTAGGTTTCATGATCGAAAGGAACATAACCATCCCTTTACTTTTCTGTGCTAATGTTCATCCAAGCCCCTAATGCAAGCACTTCAAACTTATGTTGTTTTTTATCTCTGTTAACTAACCTCCACTAGTTTTTCACTCAAAATGTTGTCTTTCACTTCAAACCAAGGTGGTTGCAGCAGAACTCTCCTGCAACAGGATACAGTGCTAGTTTCAAAATAAATTTCAAAAGGTTAGCAACAGTTTTGTGTTGAAACCAACCTTCAGTGAGCATTTTTGGTTTTGCCAGATCAGTGGTTTTAAAAAAGAAGAGTCATCAGAAAAATAATCAGCTTCATTACTTTTTGGCTAATGTTAATTTGAAACATTGCAGTACCTTTGTCATGGGACTTATTGAAATACAACCACTTTGGAGGTCAACAGCTTCATCAAGGCCAAGATTTTTATCCCCCATTTCCATGATTCTCTGACCTGACCTCCTGTTGCAAAGGGCTTGCTTTTGCCAGTGGCTCTATTGTAACCACATCCTGTCCTGAGTGCTCATGGATGTGGTTTTGTGCCAAAGAGCCATTCAACAGGACCAGGGCTGTGGGGTTGGACTCAAGTCATAAGGTAGAAGAAAAGGTCCTTCCCGCCTACCAAAGGCCTTGCAGGGATGGAGGGGGTTGCTGCGTTCTGGCTCTCTAACTCTCAGACTTCACCTTCCCCTAAGGTGCCAGAAAAGTCTTGTGCTTGATACCAGTAAGAATTGACTTTTGGATCTGCCTCTGCTTTTAGTAAAACTATGTCCATTTTGCAGCCTTGCTGGTGTTGGTGGTTTTGTCCTGTCAGCTCTACAGAAATATTTCCCAGCTGGTCACACTCTGCTGCCTTCCTGGAAGGCAAACCTCCTCCCTATCTCCCACCCAGAGTGCAGCAGCAAAGGAGCAGTCTTTTTGCTTCTGTCAGCAATTTTGAATGGCATTACCAGGATACCTGTGTGATTAAAAAAAAATTTACAATAATAATACAAAAAGCCTTACCTTGTTCAGTCATGTGGTTGTGATCTATGGTTTTGAGGGAGACATGAGAGAACTTCCCAAGAATAAAAAAATTTCTTGCCCTTTAAACCTAAGCATCAACAAACATTGCAGGGGATGGGAACTGATGCAATTTGTATAATCAGATATCACACTTGGCATGACTAGGGGAAAAATAGTTCTCCAGCTGGCTGTGGGCTTTGGAAAAGATGTATCATAATTTATCACATGAGAGAGATTTGTATAATTTTCCTGCTGATCAAAACATTTCCCTCTCTCCACACGTTTTCCTTTCAGTGACAAGCGGGGAAAAGACTCTTAGCCAGCACATTCTGTAGAAAAGACAAATGATAACTTTTGAAAGTTTAATGCTTATTGCTCAACTATTATTTTTTTATCCTGGGTGGCCTGGCATTGTCCAGATACCCTGTGATATGTCTTTTAAGTTGAACATTTGAAAGACACTGTGGGAGGGAGGGAATAAAACATTTCTTTATATGCATTTTCTCTCTATGCTATGTCATTTTAAATATAACATTGTAAGAAAAAAGGGAATTTTGAACCTTTGGTATTCCTTTGGTAAAGTGGAAGAAAGCAGCTTCTCTTTTAGAGGGTTTCTTTATTGTTTTAAGCCTCTGGTGTTTTCAAGCTGTCAGATCCTGTGTGTTACTAGAACACTCTGTTCCCCCAGTGGCTACTGGGCACAGGTTGGAGTTTGTAAAGTCAATCCTAGAACAGTTCCCAAGCTCTCTGTCTTCTGGGATTGTTTTTTAATCTTTCCACAGTCTCAGAAAACAGTGTGTCTTGTTAGAGTAAGTACTGGGACGACATTTATTGTTTTCATAGTTGATGTTGTGCAATTGATTGCAATGAATCAGGACATCTCGTGATGTGGTGACAGCTGGAAGTCTGTGTGTGCTCTAATTTATTAGTGCTCTTTGTGGGAGCTGACCGGTTGGCTGCTGTTTCTGGTGATGCTATTTTTAATTATCATTGTAAATGGCCTAGGACCTGTGTGTCTGAAGCATTTCCTCCTTGGGCTGTGTCAGTGTTACCCGGGAATGCAGGAGCTGACTGGGGCATGGGAGCTCCTCCTGGGAGGAGAGGTGGAAGTGCAGGTCACAGGGTGAGCTCTCCTTTGAACTCCCCATGTGTGAAAGAGGAAGTTATCAGTGTTTGTGCACGTCTCTCTCAAAGACTTTCTGGTTGACACTGTACAATGTTTTACATAACAATGAACAGAATTGTTTTGTACCAATAGTGGCTATTTAAACTACTTTAGAGATATTAAGGTAGAGATATATATACTTAAGAGATATAATTGATGACACAATCAATTGTATCATTGTATTGTTAGGGATAGGTTAGTGCCTGCAGGCTTGCAAAGGCAACTGCAATGAATCTATGGTTTCTCTTATTGCTGTATTTTTACTGCATGAAATTAAAAGCAAAGTTGTTACGGTCCTGTGTAATTGTGTTCCTCCTGCATTCTGAGATTCATTGAGGTGATGGAGGTACTGTTAGATATGAACTGGAGAATTCTTAGATTATTTTGGTAACTCTGTTTTTGCTTTCTTTTCCTTTCTAGTGTATAACTCAGCTGAGCAACTCTTTCACCTCAATTTCAGAGGACTGTCGTTTTCTTTTCAGTTGGACTCCTGGACTGAAACCCCGAAGTACGAGGTCAGCAATCATTCTTAGTTAATGGATGGTCTTTTTGCCTCTGTGGTACTTGCAGAGTATCACCTACATTGTGTCTTGTTGTCTTTTGCAAACAGAAGAAACCAGTAATTTGGAAGGAATTGAACTCCTCTGTTGTGTTCTTATTAATGCTGTGTAACCATCTCAAAGTTAAAAATTTACTTCCTGTTGACAAAAGGCATGTGATTAGGGGTTTTGCTTGCATCATGAACTGGGACTAGCAATTCTGTTGGTAAAAGGAGTTGTCTAAAAATATGAGTGCTGTCTATGCAAATTCATAAATATTAAGCAATCTGCTGGGAGGCTGGTCTTTTATCAGATATTTTTGAATCTCATTGAAGTGATTATGCAACTAAAGTAGGATAGCCTTCATAAAATACATTTTCTTCTTTAAGTGTCCTTCAGTATGAGTGGTTCTAGCAAGCCAAATGAATGAGTTTTATTCGTAATGCCTGTTTGCATATTCACCAAATGTTTGGATGAGTTACTGAATAATTAAATGCATTACTGCATTCTCTGAAATCTTTGGAAATTCCCGTCTAAAGTGGAAACAAGATCAGGCCCTCTGTGGTTTCCTTCTGTACTAATGAAAATGTATGTTTAGCTTGTTTTATGTGAAGATGGAAATGCTCTCAGTTGTACAATCTGCATTGACCAGTTAAAAAGCATTAAAATAAAGGAGCATATAAACAGCCAAAACAAAGAAGAAATCAACCCACATAATGACACATGTTCTTTGTCACAGCTTAATGCTTTAGTGGTTGTGGTTGACATGTCACAGGGGGTAACCAGGGGAAGTTATTGTTCAGCAGTAGTGAAGGTCAGTTTGGTTTCAGATTGGAAGGTGAATAGAAACCTAATAAGGCAAACAAAAAGAATGCCCCAACAAAGAACAGCTTCTTTTCATGCAAGAGTTCCCAGGGCATTGGTGAATAAAATAGCCAAACTACTGAGGAAGTAAATTGTTTCACCAAAGATTTGAAAATACAAAATATCTCAAGTTGGAAGGAACCTGTAGGGGCATCATTGAGACAACTCCCTGCTCCTTGCAGGACTACCTAAAAGATGTTAAAATCAAACTGATAGAACAGTGGAGAAAGTAATTTTGCATTCCCTAAGTGTCTCATTCAGTTGCTCTAGTGAGGTTAGTACAATGTTCTTTGCAAAGAGTCTAATGCCAAAGTCTCCCCAGAAACAGGTGAGAGTAGGATTGTTTTGAAAACATAGCAGTATGAAACAGTCCACAGGGAAGACAAGTCTTTGGGGAAGTTTTTAGAGAGGAACATTAGAAAAGATTGCAGAGTGAAGTAAAATTTGAATCTGTCAAGTTAATGCAGATCATGTAGGAATGTTAAGCTACTTAGCAAAGCAGTGTAATCTTCTGCTTATGGAAATGGAAAAACTATGAAGAAAACTTAGGGAGTTTATTGTATAGCTGGAAACAAGCTGCAGGTGAGGAGAACATGAAAACATTTGCTCACTTCAGTAATCTGAAGTCTGACTACTTTAAAAAGCAAAAAGTATTAATGTTCTGGGCAAATTCAGGATGAGAATTGAAACTGGGACATCTCTAGATTTGCTAAGTAATGGAGGTTCCCTTCTTAATACCTACAGCAGTGACAGTTACTGTTCTAGGTTAATTTTTTTCCTAAGAATTTTGGGTGTGTATGTTTACCACATCTGATGCCTGCTAAAGTAGACCAGGTAATATTTTGCATATTGTGCATCTTGTTTTTGTTGACTGCTTGTGACAAAGATAGGGTTTTTTCTGTCTGGTGACAGCAAAATATGTTACTGGTCTTGAATGTCCTGTCACATTCAGAATTGAAAGAAATTCCTTCTTCTAGTGCAGTAGGAGTCAATCTGACTTCTTAACATGCTTTCTATTTGATGAGATCACTCAAATCCCTGTCAAAACAGTATGTGTAAGTATGTGATAAGGAGAATGGAAAATCTATTTGATGAACAAATTTTTGTTCATCAGATAAGGCATTTTGGAAACCAGCAAAAATGTTAAAAGGCAGAAATTAAGGCAGTGGCAGACAAAAAAGGGAGGTTTTCCTTTAAGACAGATTATTTCTTAGACCTTAAATACAGTAGTGTATCACAACAAATACTTGGAAATTGCTAGCTGCCCATGATCAATCCAAGGAAAAACTTGTATTCTCAGTTCACACAGTGACTAATTGTCAGACCAGTGGCATCTTTTGGTGAATAAACATGCTGAGTGTTCCACCCTTGCTCAGGAATCCAGGATTGGTGGAATATAAAGAAACACCACCTAGGAGGTTGGGTTTTCTGGTTTTTTTTGCCCCCTTGTCTTTTGCTGGAGACTTACTTGAATTAGTAAGCATATACAGCATCTTTAAAGCATTTTCTGATCTGAAGTGTCTGAAAGTGTCTTCTGAAGCTGAAGTGTCTGCTGTGGTGTGTAACAAGAACGATTTTGTTTCCCCAGCCTAACTTTGCCCATGGTCTGGCCTCTCTGCAAATCCCGCATGGCGCGACTGTGAAACGCATGTACATCTACAACGGGAACAGCCTGCAGGACACCAAGTATGTGCAGCTGCTCCTGCTCTTTCCCTCATTTATTTAGTGCTTTGCCATTGCTAAATAGAATAGAATATTTTTTTAGTTGACTTTGGGTCTTCAGAATGCCTTTAGATACTTTAGATTTCTGTGGGTGTTGTCCTCAGCCCTTATAATCAAATGTTGGTTTGATTTATGTTGCTGTAAAATGAGCTTGGTTCAGCTGTAGTAGGCAAGTTCAATTGACCTGAAAATGAATTAAAGTAGGGAACATTGTGAATTTAGTAACACATGTTAAGGCTATTCTTCCTCTAGATTTTGTTTCTGCTGATGACCTCTTCCTAAGCAAATCAGACTTGGTGTAGGCAGTCTGTAAGATTGTAGGATATTGAGAATATGTATGTCATGGCAGGGCCCTATCAAGGGTCTTAAACTCTCTTGCTAAACAAAAATAATAAAATAGGCCATATACATAATCTGCCATATGTTCAATATATTTGCAGATACCTGACTGAGTTTATTATCTTAAAGGCCAGGCTGAATGGGGCTTGGAGCAACCTGGCCTGGTGGAAAGGAATCTCTGCCCATGGCACAGGGGCCAGAATTTGGTGTTCTTTAAGGTCCTTTCCAACCCAAATCATTCTAGGATTCCGAGATACCCCAATGATTAGAGGGTACCCCAAGTGGTAAGAGGTATTTTTCTCAGAGACAGTTGAGTTTTAAAGCCAGGAGATAAACACATCCTTGAATTACTGCTCAGAAGGGAGGGAGCTTAGTTTATGCAGACATTGTCTCTTAATTAGAAATAAGTGCACTTGAGAAAAGTGCTGTTGTCTGTGCCCATCTGTGACATGGTGAGCTTTAGTGAAAGCACTGATTGTTGCACGGGGCTCTGTTGTGTGTGTGAGTGAGAGCTCAAAGCCCAACTTTTAGCTTGTCATTCACCCAGAGGAGAAACATAAGAACACGGAATTCTAGGTAGCACATACAAGTTGATACACAGAAAATATGCCTTTCAATTAAAAATATCTCACTTGGGACCGTGATTATTTTCTAAAATAATGTTGGCGTTGAATTAAATTGAGAATTTCCCCAGTAAAGCAGCACAGTTGCTTGGGTGTACCTGCACAAACTGATTTCATGTTCTGGGCTATGAAGTACCTTCCCAAGAGCAGTGGGAACATCACAGAGAAAGTTCTTTTGCTGCATATCGGTCATATGCCTAGTTCAAGAATTTAGTTAGCTCTAAACACTCCACAATTTCATTTTTTCTGAGAGAAATCTGAGCTGACATTTCCTCATAGGTGGTATCCAAAGGCCAGGGAGTCTTTGAAACTTGCTGGGTTTTTTTCATTAACGGGAAAGATCTTGTATTTGAGTGCTGTCTTATTCCTCTTCTTTTCCCCCGTGCTTTCTGATCCTTCTGTTTAATACAACTTTTAATCTTCAGTCTCAGTTACATGCAGCTTTGTCAAAATTAATGTGCTCTGTTCCAGTGAACTGGTACCAGCTTGTTAGAGGAAAATTTGAAGGTGAAGCAAATCCTGTGCACATTTTGTTTGATTGGTTTCAGGGCTCCCTTGATGCCTCTCAGCTGTTTCCTTGGGAATGTGTATGCTGAGAACGTCGATGTTCTGCGAGATGGAACTGGACCCTCAGGTTTACGGCTTCGCCTACTCACTGCAGGTAATGGAGAAACTCAGAACATTGCACTGCTTGTTCCCCTCAGGGAACGAAGGGTAAACCTGTGTAAATTAAGCACAGGTTATTTGTGATGATTTAGTAAGGGATTTCAAAGTGTTCTATCTACTCTCTTTTGAATTACTGGACACAAAACCCAGTTAAATCCTTTTGAAGATGAACCTGCTCAATGCTGCTTTTCCTGACTCTGGAGAAATTACTGGGAACTGGAGCCCTCACATGTTCTGAGTTCTTAGAATATGTTTGCAGAAATGGAATTTGTCTCCAGATGTATGTAGAAGAAAACAGATCACTGTTCTCAGTACATCACCAAAAAAACCATGACAAACCAAGAAAGCTTGTGTATGTGTGCTTTTTCTGACATTCCAGGGAGCTGTATGATGTTGATATTTTTGTGATTAAATCTGGAAGGCTTTTTAAAATGCTAGCAAGTGACTACATTAATGCTGCAGCATTAAACTGCACTTGCCATTCAGTTCTGTTTTCATTTACTGTAGGAGACAGTGGTGAAAGTGAAGAGAGGCTGATGAGTTTCTCTTTTATATGCTTTCAGAGATGGGAGGGTGCTTAGAAATTAGGGCAGATTTAACAGCTGCAAAGGATTCTTGTTAAGTTACCGTAACTTGAGACTTGACAATGTTTTTAAGAAAAACAATTTTTAACAATTTTCATTAGGAGGCTCAGCTTTTTACCTGTTCTGATTGCTAGCTCTGTGTATATTGAGGAAACATTTGGAATACACTCACAATATGCAAAAGTTGAAAAAAGAAAATTATAGATGAATAAAAAAGGAGCAGATATTTTCAACCTACTTTGCTTCTCTTATTATAGAGGAAGATAATGTAGAACTGTCTAGTGCAGAGAGCATATATCCTCATATACTGAGGAAGGAGTTAGCTATAGCATCATAATTATGTAAATGATTTTGAGAAATTGGACACTTACAGTGTGAAGTTTTCTTAAAAATGTATATGCATGCAGTTTAAAGGACATGTTGTCAATGAATAAAATAATTATTAAAATATCACTGATGTTCAGACAGACTTGCAGAGAGGCAATCTGGAGTGCTGTTCTTATCTTGCAAAGTTTGAAGAAACTCTTGTAAAATATATTACACACCTGTTCTAGCTCAAGTTTTTCTGCCTGTGTATTAATTTACTGTTGCTTAAGAACTCAAGGATGAGTGAATTGGATTTTTCAGATTTATTTTAGTGGGTAACTAGCTACATAAATAATGCATAGTGAGGAAAGCTAAGTGTGTATTTAGAGCACATCCTGTGTTTTGCAGTAACTGCTGCATATGTGTACTTGCATTCTTGTAAATGTAAGATGCTGCATTCCTGAAAGCAAGTGGGCTCACGAACTGCAACATCTTTCCATTTCCTCACATCTGGTAACATTTGTCAGCAATTCATCTGTGTAATGGCTATTCAATAAGATCTGCTTTAATGTTGTTTGCACAGGGATGTACTTACTATTGATTTAGTAAGTTATGGGAATATTGAGTAAAGAATGTGTGTTTTGTGATACAGTTAATGCGGATGAGGGATTTCACTTCATGTGCTTGATGTTTTTAGCTGGAGATAAATCTCTAGCTGCTAAAGTAGAATATTCTAGGGATAGAAATAATTCTTGATATTTACTGCTAATAGCCAGCTGATCAAATTGAGATGGGCTGGGAAGCCAAGTCATGTCCATGTGAATGGCAAGGAAGTGAAGGTAGTATGGCTGAAATTGGAGGTGGAAATGGTGAACCATGCAACAATTAGCACATGCACTGCTCTGATAAGAAATGTTTACACCATTGCAGAGTAAATGGTTAAATTTAATTTGGCACTGTTGTCTGAGGAGTGCAGCTGTTTGGTTTGTGATAAATAGAGGAATGATGCTAACCTTTTGGTGTTGATTTAGTGATGCATTCTGTGATCAGGAAGGATGGATGTAGAGTTGTTTTCCATTCCTCAGGCTGTGGCCCAGGTGTTTTAGCTGATGCCAAGATGCGGGTATTCGAGCGCTGTGTGTACTTCGGTGATTCCTGCCAGGATGTGCTCAGCACCTTGGGCTCTCCACACAAAGTCTTCTACAAGTCTGAAGACAAGGTGAGGGAATTCAGGCACTGACTTTGTTCATTGGTATCTCAGTCTCATCATAGTGCTTGTGTTTGGCAAGGTCAGTGAAGTTGAACTGCCATGTAGCACAAATTACAAGTGCTCAGCATATTACTTGACATGATAGACCAGGCTGAACCACTATGTAATAGGTTTTAAGAAGCTTTTTTAAAACCTAAATTGATGCAAATCTGTTTAAATTTATTTTAAAAATCAAATTGTGTAATGCTAACTGGATTAAGAGTAGTTACAAATGGGAGTGCTTTTGTATCCCAAATGTGCCTTAGCAAGTGTGTGCTGCCTATTTTTTTTTCACTTATATAAAGTATATGTAAAATAACCTCAGCATATACTTTGATCTTTTCCTAATGTACACAGCATAATGTAAGTAAACCTTTTAATTATGATAACTGAAAAAGCTGATGTGTGTCTGTGCCTGCTGCATGCAGGTGATGGTCCTGTCATTAGGCACAGTATCTTCCTTAGTTGAACAAAGGCTTCAAATGAGATTATAGAAATTTGTTTGAATGTAGAATTGTTATTAAAGGCATTCATCTTTAGGCATTCTTGAATGCATCTGAAAAGTGTATTTCTTGCAGATGAAAATCCATTCGCCCTCGCCCCATAAGCAGGTCCCATCAAAGTGCAATGACTACTTCTTCAATTATTTCACACTTGGAGTGGTGAGTGGAAAGCTTCCCTGAGCAATTCATGTAAACTTCTGATTTAGTTACACAGCAATCCTTTCAGGAGGCTAAAGGCTGTGGGAAATGAGAGGCTGCAGAACTCTTCATTGCTGCGTTAGGAATCTCTGGATATGCAAAGCTACACTTGAGTTTCCTTTAACACAAATTTAATCAGCAGCATTTTATCTCTACCAGTGGATGGGCTCTTTGCTCTCTGTCAGCCTCTTAGGTTTTCTCCTTTTTCTATAGTACCTGATGCATAGGTAGCTAGTTCTTGTTCCTGAGATCCATGTCCCTGTCCCACAGAACTGAGGCAAGTGTGCCATAGCATCAGTTGTGAAAGCTTGCTGAGCTGTGGGGTGTAGTTAAATCTTCATTTTTCTTCTTGCAGCTGTTTTGCTTTAGTTTACATTACTGTAAATAATATGCAGAAAGACAGGACCTCCTTAGAAAACTTGCCAACATTAGCAAATGAAGCTGCAGTTGTGATTGAGTGCTGGAGGAAATGTGTTATTTGAATTTACAAATAGTCTTATTTTCAAATACTACTTTTCATAATTTGATTCAGTCTCAGTGAGATAAATGTATGTCAGTCTATACAGGGGCTATTTTAAGTAATCTCCCTTCCTACCCAAATTGCTTCATCTTGTTTTTTGTCTTCAACAGGATATTCTCTTTGATGCGAACACTCACAAGGTGAAGAAATTTGTCCTGCATACAAATTATCCTGGTCATTACAACTTTAACATGTGAGTGTACAGAACTCATCTATGGAAGAGTACATTAAAACAGCTGAAAAGGAAATCTTATGTTCTCTTTATAGAATTACAATATTTTTTTGTTAGTCTCTTGGGTGTATCTAATAACCTGTGGAGGTTGCAGACATCATTAGTAACATTTTTAGTAGTATTTTCTTTTTACTTTTAAATGCCTTTATATATCCTGGCAAGTATATTTTAAATGTCTTATCACTTTCTGGTAGCTGTTTTCTTCCTAACATGATTTCAAGTAGTGATTAAAAAAATCTCATCTTCTGAACATATTTTCAGTACTTCCTAAGTGTAAACTCATTAGAGGAGGAGTATGAGTTAGTGATTGGATGTCTGAGTAAAGCAGTTAGTGACAGAGAAATCTGTAGGGCTGTTTCATAGTTAAATATTTCTCATCCAGTCTGTGTAACAACAGAATGATTTGTGCTGAAGGACTTCTTGTGCCCTCTAAAGAATTGTATTAGGACATTCCCAGGCTGCTGTCTTTTTTGATGTAGAAAATCTAACTGAGAACTTAATCTGCTATCATAGATCATCACTTTCATTTTATTATTGATATGACTTTTCATGGAGGGGATTATTAAGAGCTATAAGTCTGTGGTTGTGCAGTTTATCTTGACTTCTCTGTTCTCTAATAGCTTTTACAATTTGCACTTTCTAGTTACCATCGCTGTGAGTTCAAGATTCCACTCGTCATTAAGAGAGGTGAGCATTTCCCTGCTGTCCTGCTGCAGGGGGCACAGGAGGCTCCAAGGGGAGCTGGGATCAGTCTCTAATTGTCCTTCATTATCAGAGGATGCTAACAGTGGCAGTCATTGAGACAGAGAAGAAGTTTTGGGATTAGGTTTCTATTTAAGTGGAAATGACACTTCAGGGCAAGGTAGCAGTTCTCTGATTTTACTTAGACTACCTCTTCACTTACTTGGATCATGCACATGTTTAGCTAAACATCACAATATCCTGTAATGCTTCTGCTCTGCTAAAATCAATTACCTTGTACCTGGAGGCTCAAAATCTGTAAGGCAGTGTTAGTCTGAGCTCATCTGTCCTGTCCTCTGGTATTTAATATAATCTGGTTTATCTGGGAATGAAAATAAACATCCTGATATGTTGGCTCTGTGTGCTACAGACAAAGTATGTCTGTGTTCACCTGAAAATAAATCTACAAATCTATAAAACAATAACTCTATAATCAGTAGTGCTGATTTGGCAAGCTACTAAGATATTCCCAGCTCTGTGCAGTAATTAATTTCAGCAAAGTAGGGAAACCCTGTCTGAAGATCACAGTGATCAAAGTAGACTTCTTCAACATAAGAAAAAATGTGTACTGGGAAGGTATTTGGATTATCCAGGGAATGCCAGATGCTGCCTAGGTTTTGGCCAGGGATGTTTTCCTCATTCTGATTGGTATTTACTGCAAGCACTTTGCTTGCTGTGTGAAGTGCAATCCTCCTGTGGCTGTCAGAGCAGTTTGAGCATATGGAGGATTAAAATCCTGGAAAAACAACGTTTGTGTATACAGGCTTATATGAAAGTTGATTTGTACTTCAGCCAAGAGAGTGAGCATGAACATTGTCGCTTCTAAAATTATTTTTCCTTAGGTTATTGTACTTCAAAGCATTAATTTGTGATTAATTTTATTTACCTCAAGTAGCATTAGGAATTTATTCTTAATGTGTCTGTTTTTTTGTTTATTTGGCATGTCTAACCAGCTTTTCTGGCCTCTAGCTTATGTCCAGGACATGCAACAAGTTGTGAACAGATGCTATAACGGTTTTGAAGAGCCTGTCTTCTTCCCTCTGGTGGCAGTGCCTGATGCAGTTTTATTAATTCCCTTTTGTACTTCAAGTTCAGATGATAAATTAGGAGCCAGAGTTCAAGTTGCACAGGCACTGAACTCTCAGCACAGAGAGAGCATGTTTAGAGAGGGAAAAATACAGAGGAGCGAATGGTCTTTAACTTGACTTAAAGCTCTGTTTGACATTTTAATGTCTGGGTCCATTCCCATTGCTCTGGGAATATGCTTTCAGTATTTAGGAGTACCCAAATATATGTATGTAAGACATGTATGACAGTACTTGAAACCACCAGCAAACAGTTTCTGTCTAAAGGCTGTAATTGTAAATGCAATGCTATCCTTTTATTTTTTAATAGGTAGGCTGTGATTCCCAAGCTGTCTGCCATCTTTATTGTGGAAGAGTGATGTTTTCACTGATCTCAGGCCTGCCAGCTCCTGAGTCTCCAGATGTCACTTTTAGCCAGCTTTCCTTCCAAGTGCAGTGGGGTGTTTTGGAATTAATGAGTGGCACATCATGTTACCTCCTGGAGTGGCTGTGCTAGGCCTGGTAGCTTAGTGCAAAGAGATGGGGTTTCTTCTACAGTGGTGTTCTTCCATCTAAGATTAAATATTAAGCTTTTATAATCTCAAAGTTGGGAGTTGCTGTAAATAGGGAGGTTTGCTTTATCACCTTAACTGGCATTTAGTCAGTGTTACTGACAATTCTGATTGCTAGTGAATGCTGATAAATTTGTATATGACCTGATCTAATGCTCCTGCTATAATTAACATGCCAAAATAAAGGATTATGTAGGGAACTGTTCAAGCTTAAGCTATAAAAGCTTTTCTGTTTTTCTTTCATAGATAGTGCTGATTCACAGACAGAAACATGTACAACATACAGCAAGGTAAGCCTGTGCAGAACTGAGTGTTTTTCTGATTTTCTTAAACCATCTAAATGATTCATGCCAACTTTTACAACACACATCAAAGAAATTACAGCAGTGGTATCATGCTGTTTTAAAGTGGAATAGTAGAAGGCCAAAAGTTAGTGTGTATCTTGTGTTTTAAATATTTTGCTATGTTAAGTGATTGAATTAATTTGTAATAGCACTCTTCAAGTTAACTAAATTACTGCATTATGGCATGGCTTGCATTTTAACACAGCTGCAGGTAGAAATAGTGAAATAAGTGATAGGAGAAAACAACAGCAGTGGTGGCTGAATGTTAGCTGGAGACATGTTCCTAAACAAAATTCTCACAGAGCTACTGCTCTAAGCATAGCTCTTGAAGACATGGACTACTGAACAGGAGAGTCCAGTGCCCTTCCACTTTCTTCTGAAGGGCACCAGTAATGGGATGTTTCTTAGGCAGCAGCCTGTCACAAATGTCACTGCCCGTGTGACATCTCCTGATGACAGCAGACTCCTTGAAGACTCCACAGCCTTTCCACCTAAATGAACTTCCCAGCTAGGCAGGTACTGCTGTGTATTTGACAGCTGCATTAAGTTGAAAAACTTCTCAAAAACTGTTCATGAATGTCTCTGCAGTCAACATTCAGCAAGGGTGGCTGCTGCTCTCTTGGTTCCTGGGGTGCCAAATGAAGGCTTGCCTTGGTGAATTTTGGCTCCCATGCTGGGAAGAAAAATTGGAGTCAGCAATCTGACTCCAGAAGATGCCATTCTATGCTTTTTTATTTGAATTAACTTGTTCCCTTCAGTGCTTTGACTTATTTCAGTCTTGTGTGTGAAAATGCAGCTTCTTGGAGTCTGGTTCAAGTGAGGAAAACTGTTGGACACTTCCCAGTCATTAAATAGTGCAGCTTTCCTCTTCTCCAATATTGTTGCTTAAATCAAGGGAAGACTTATGGGAGAGGTAGCAGTGGGGCTATTTTTCCTCTCTGCAAAGGTATGTAAGAGGATAATTTGTTGAAGTTTCCCACAGCTGCTTTGCTCTCTGAAGTGCCCCTAAAATGCCACAAGACTTTCCAGCAACACTTTATCTAAAACCCCAACAGAAATTTTTATATTAATAATTCTAATTCCAAACTATTTTTAGACAAAAATAAGAATATACCTTAAGATAATTTACTAGCCCTAGCAGTGGATAGTTCCATTACTGAGTATGACTCCAGTCACAAAATACTTCTGTAAATATCTCAGGTTTATTTGACAAATAGGTTTGTCACTAACAAATGTGCATGGCACTCTTCTTAGATGAATGTTTTCTTGGGCCTCATTTTAACACAAATTCATTGATGTATTTACAGTGGGACAGTATTCAGGATCTACTGGGGCACCCTGTAGAGAAGCCAGTGGTACTTCACAGGTAAAAATCTCTATTTTACTTGGCAAGGACTGGGTTGACAGCAGAGGGTGAGGAAGAGTGTTTATGGCACTGGTTACTTTTGTACTGCTTTGCTGGTTAAAGTTTCAGGGTTTTTTTGGCCACTAACGAGATGAGATAGCTGCTCTCAGAGGAAATAAACTTGACATGCTGAGTGAAAGCATTTCCAAAATTCCTTGAAATGCAAAATCCAGAGAAGATCTCAGAGCAAGCAGTGCACTAAAAAGTCTTTTTCTTTATGAGTAATAAATAATGTAGGGTTTTCATACTTTCTATAAAGTATTTCAGTAACATGACATTATATAGCACAGTCTATATGCACACAATAACATATACAACAGCAGTCTGTCTGAAGAAGCATATATTTTATGAACATACATGATTCTACAGTTCCTTCAGGCTGACTGAAGATTGAATAGCCCTTAAATTTCCTGTGTTTCTGCAGGCGTTGAGGTGGATACTGGGTTAAATGGGCATTATCTGTTTGCAGAGTTATCATTTTATTTTGTGAAACCATGATTTTTATCTCAGGACAAGTGTAAGTGACGGGTACTGTGCAAATACCACAGCAATTTCAGATAAATTAATGTATTTTTATCAGACTTTCACATGATTTTGACTTTGATTTTTTTCTTCTTTTCCCCTCCTTACTCATTGTGCCCTTTGTTCCCCTTTACTCCTGTGTTATGCCAGTGAGATGATTAGAGCAGAAGCCATGTGAATGAAGTAAAGCTAAGGTGAAATAGTGATGACATAGAGCCCTTCTATTTCTTCCATCTGTGTTGTAGAGAGTAGTTCAACCAGAGAGCGCTTTACTGAGCACATCTCAAATGGCTCAGACATGCAATTTGAAAAACTGACCAGTTTACAAGAAAGGACAAAAGGTAAATATTCATTAGGGGGTTTTTTTTTGGCTGTAATCTCAAATTCATTGCAGTCAACAGAAATTGTCAATGTACAATCCAAAAATACCAGAAATAACTGGAAGAAACTGGTACCTAGATCTTGAAAAATACTGTTTAATCAAACTTGGATTATTCTATTTCAGCATCATATAGGTTAATCTTCTTAACATGCTAAATCCAGTTGATTAATAGACAGTATCTAGTTAATATAAATAATAGACTATATATAGTAAATATATATGGTAGAGATTGAGGCACACAAAGGGAAGGATCTTGCACAAAAATAATGTGTAGTAACATGGTGCTTCTCTCTTCCTGTGTATCTGGGGGTTTTTTAGGGTTCTTCCTGTTCAAGTTAAGTGCAGGAGAGTTTTCCTGTAGAGGTCACTAGTGGTTTTTTTTTTTTTACACTTTATCCCCAAGTGTTATTAATGGCTCTGTGGCATCAAACAGAGTTTCCTTTGGCTCACTTGGAGTCTAGCAATAGTGTTGCATAATGTAGAGGTACTTTATTTGGATGAAAGCCATGATAAAGATGCTGTAATTAATGTTATGTTGCTGAGTAGTTATTCCTCCTTAAGATGTTCCTGATCCTCAGATAACCCATTTTAAAAATTTTTCCCCTCTTTTCTGTTCAGGTCATCATCTCCAAACAACACTAACCCATTTGGGTCAACCTTTTGCTTTGGACTGCAGCGAATGATCTTTGAGGTTAGGAAAAAACCTTTTATTTCTCTCTGAGCATGGGAAGATGAGTTTCCTATTACTATGAGTGGCTTCCTATTGCAGTAAAAGCCAGTGCTTGGGAGTGGTATAATTTTAGTATAGGGAAACTTTGCAACCTCTTCTCTGAGGTTGTGCATTTGTATGTTACAGCTGAAACTTCAAGTTTGTCACCTGGAACTTATGCTAGCAGGAGATACATTCACATGGCTGGTTGGAAGAGATGGTGTTGTGTCATGGAAATCTAAGAGACTGTTTTTAGGAACTAGCCAAGAGCTTGTTGCTGTCGTTTGTTTTGGGATTTCGTTCTTCAGGCAGATCACTTCTGTATTCACCATTTTAATACTTCTGATTTTCTGTTTATTGTAGCACTTAGTTTAATTTCCCTTTTCCCTGCTGTGCTTTTGCAGGTGATGCAGAATAATCACATAGCTTCTGTTACTCTGTATGGCCCCACACGGCCCAGCAGCCAGTTGAGAACGTCGGACCTTCCCCAGTGAGCATCCCCTGCAAAGTCAGCTAATCTCAATGCTACAGAATTAGTACAGCGTGCCTTGATTTGCTGCCACTTATAATATGGAAAGCACGTTATGATTTATTTTTTTTTCAATAAGCCTTTCCACCCTGGAGTGGTGTGGAGAGGAAATTTCTCTCAACCCTTCATCATGGGGCATGGAACTGTTGATGGAGGAAAGCAGCTTAGGTGCCTGTGCCGTCATTTATTCCTCTCCGTTGCCCTCATCCTATGCAGCACAGACGTGAAGAGACTGTCCCTCCTTCTAAGCTGGCAGAAGGGGGAAATGGAAGAGGGGCACGTAATGACTGCAAGAATTAGAAGCACAAACTTTCTGAGCCTTGGAGCATCTGGAAGCAGGTATTGATTTTAGTCTGTTTGTGTTACTGTATTGATGTGGTGGTCACATTTTAAGAAAACGTGTGTGTATATATATATAGATCTAAACACCTCGGTATTTCTGTGGCTTAGGACATTGTACCAAGTGTGACAAGGATGTATATATGTCCATGATTTCAGGCACCACATCTTTGTGTAACTTTAAACCAAGCAAGTAGCATGTGCATAATACTTGGTTGTAACATTTGCACTACATACACTTTAATTACTTGATAAACGTTTATCTTCACTGAGGAGCATCTGTGTACTGGGTGTGAGTGGGGTGTGGTGGTTATTTAATGTACACTGCGCATAAAGCTTATTTATACAGTGGATCAAATTTATCCACCTTCCTGCACTAATATGTACTTGATATGCTGATACAATTTTTTTCTGTCATGGCTGGTTTACTAATTTTTTTCATATGCAATTTCAAAAGAAAAAAAAATTCTGGAAGGGGTTATTTCTATGATTGAATTATGTTTTAATGAAAAGATTTGATACAAGTTTTCATACTAGTGAAAAATTTAACGAAGAAATAATGTTGCCTCATTTGCCTCTGTTCCAAAATCCTTTATCCCTACTCTATTTCCTCAGAGAAAGAAAAGCTGTATATAATGGTATCTCAGAAAGAAAGAAATTCTGGAATTCCGCCATCACCGAGATAACCTTTTCTGTAACTTCTGATGTATGATTTTAATTTATGCCAAAGGTTTAGCCAAAGACATCCTCGTTGTAGTTTCACCATTTCTGTACATAGATGCTAACTGCACACCCCACCCCAGCAGACAGGATAGAGGCTTCTTTCTAGTTGGGAGATGCTGCTCGCGACATTTTATCCCAGGAGGATACTTTAGGTTTCTAGTTCTCTTACCAGTCTTATTTGGGAGAAATAGGTGGTCTGTCTTTGAAATAATGAAACCCTTTTTAAAAATGGACAAGAGAAATGTATAATTTTATCCCATTTTTAATATTTTGGTGTCGCAACTTGTGATACATAGATGACAATTTTGTGAGTTTTACTATGTGTGTACAGATTTTTGTAAATATGACATTTTTGTAATTTTAACTCCATGTACAGTGTAATCCTGTATAGTTTATCAATGAATGAGAGATAGGAAATCGAATGTTAACTGAAGTTTGAGATCCTGGACCAGTAGCAGGGATAAATGTGTGTGTGTGTGAGACGTTCTTTGCCATTTAGTCTTCCTGTATACTGTGATACTCTAAACTGTTTTGCTAAAACAAACAAAAAAGCCCCATGGAGAATCTAATGGATAAGGAAAAAGTTACTGTTTACCTTTATCCCTAGGTGTCACTCCTGTTGAATCCCTGTTCAATCTGTGCTGTCTCCTGTGATCGTTGCTTGCTAAGAAAATTCTATGCCTCAATCTTCCTTTTTTGTTTCCTCTCTAATTTTAATTTCATTTTACATAGCCCTTCTGTAAATTAAATGGAATAATAATGAGCATGTACACTGAAAGAAAAATAAAAAGAGACTCTCAGTTACTGTTTTTGTGTTAAATACAGTTGCTGGGTGTTTTTGTAATAAAATCATGGATGTTCTTGCTTTTTGTTTTCTTATCAATTAATTCCTTTTTTTTACTGTTTTTCAGCCATTGTATAACAAGTACCTGACTAGTGTATAGTGACTTTATAGCCAGTTCAGTGTGTTCTCCAAAGAAACAGTAACTAACATAACTTGAAAGATACACATTAAAGCATTTTATAAGGTTTTGCCCTGAAGTGGAGAAGTCTTTAAACTGTGGTTGATAGCACCGTGGGCTCTGCATTGTGTTCAGAAATGAGATTGTTATGCTCCTGTGGGCCCTTGGGGGATCATGGAAATCAATTGAGCTTCAAAGAGGGGGAATGTTGCACAGCAGAAAGGAGGAAATGCCTGCAGAGAAAGCTGCAAATGTGAATTCTCCTTCACAGAAAAGCTTTGGGAGTCTCTGTGCCCTGAAGCAGCTCCAAGGTTAATGCAGGGCACAGGGAAAGGACTCCTGCAGTGGCTGTGGGGGCACAGAGCCCTCAGCCCCCTCCTGCAGCCTCTCCAGTGCTGCAGTGCAGCCTCACCCTGCCTGCCCTGGCTCAGGGGGCTCTCACAGAATTCTGTGCTCTCTCAGCTGAGATGCTGTGTGTGCTGATTCTTGTTACTAACATGTGACAGCAGTCCTGATGCTAACTTTAATTTTAATCCATCCTTTTCTAATAAAGGCTCCAGATAAGCTGCAAGAGGAGATAAATTGTTGATGGGATGATTTGAGTAATGGCTGTGGAGATGCCACCACTATCCTGCTCTCAAGCATATTGAGTTGAAGTTCTTCAGAAGAGTGAGGTCAGGTCTGCTGCTGTAGCATGAACCCTGCGACCTAGGACAGGAGCAGCAGCTAACCTGTGGTATTTAATAACTACAGTGGCTCCCAGCTTCACTTGTAATGCTCTGGTGAGACCTAGTGACTAACATAGTATTGGTAATTAACAGTTCTCTCTTAACAACCCATATACTTCTTTAGGTCAGCCCCTTGATATTGAAAATTCTCTGCATAGATAAAAAATTAAAGGCAATTTTGCATCTTGGCTGGTGCTGCTGGGCTCAGCTCAAAGCATTTGACTTTTGGGAGAGGCAGATCTGAAGAAGCACCAGGAGAGACAATGTGGAGCTGCTTTTATGGATTTCCTCACTCACCCTTTGTGAGTGCAGCTGTTCACAAGTCTCTTGTCTGAGATGTTTTGTTTGCTCCTTTTTGGACTAAGGCAAGCCAAGCTGTTCCTGAGCTGATGCATTAGAGAAGCATTGTGGAGCATTTAAGGACTTGCTGGCATGAGAAGCTCAGGAATGGGTAGAGGGGACTGATGGTGGGTTTGAGTCAGAAGAGAGGAAGGAGCAGAGCAGCTCTGGGGGACAAGGCAAGGATGGCAGTGTGGCAGGAAGGGAGGGAAGGGAGGCTGGATGAGGCAGTTCACCTGAACCAAGGGCTGCTCAGGGGGGGCAAGGGGCCAGCTCTGCCTCCCCCTCCCAAAGGAACTGAGATTTGGGCTGCATCAGATCCCACTTTGCCAGGTGGCCTTGTTCCTTGTGATAATCCTGTCTGGTTTGATACAGGTCCTGCATGTTGGCAACATGTGCATTGGTTCACCAGTTTGGATTCATATGATAAAACTGTTTGATATAAAATTAAGTACAATTGCATTTTTAATAAAACATGTAGTGCATATGATCCCCTTGTGATGTGTGCCGTTTTCCTTTGAAAAGAGGTGAGGAGTTTGTGTGTGTGTGTCTGCTCAATTTGAATATTGCAGTACTGTCCACAGTATATAATTTGTTTATACTGAATAAAACTGATTGTGCTTTTCTTTAAGGAGGTGAAGCTGACATTTCTTCACCTATTCTTCAGCCTTCCAGCAGTCCCTGGGCTCCTGTGATGGTTCCAGGCAGTGCTGTATAGATAAGTGCTGCTGTGTAATACTAGAACTCTCTGTTCCCCAAAATGCAGTTCCTGACAAGAAAAAGCAATCTTCTGTTTCCAGGAACTGCCACATTTTTAATTCTAAACAGATTTTTTTTTTCTGAAAGACTAATCATATGGTGTGTGAGAACTGATTGATGTCATCATGACCGTTCAAATTCCAGAGCTCCCATCCAACCTGTTTAAAACAAAATCTTTCAGCACTACAAGAAGATGGTGATGCATCATTGCTTTGGGGCTGGCTGGAGGTTAGGGGCCAGCTGCTGTTTTCCAGAGGGAAATCAAGGGTTTTGCTGCCCCCTTCACACTGACTCTACCTGCTGTTAGAACCTCTTAGTCACTTCTCTAAGCCAGAACTTCTGTTAGGCTTTTGGTTTTGGTGGCTCAAAATGTACATTGCAAGTAAATCTGCATGTGTGAGTCAGTGTGGCTCTTACTTTGAAAGAAATGTTGTGTCCCAGCCTTCTCTGCTTGCTTTCTCCAGAGTATTTGGGCAAAGACCAAGTTGTCTGATTTGGCACAATTTCACATGGGCTGGTTGTGTTCAGAATAATTTTTGATATTACAATGCAAGAAACATTATTCCATGCTAGTTACAATTGTTCTGTGTCAACTTTTGCCTGATAAACACCTTTATTTTTTAAACCTTGATTATACCAGTGCAAAGCCCCCTCCTCTGCCTGTCAGCCACAATCTGGCACAGCACATGTGGCCAAATAAATACCTCACTGTGTGTGCGTGGAGTTAAAATACTGGTTAGTTCTGGTGGTTCCTTTCATATAAACTGTTAACCAAGTTGTTTCAGAGAGAAGGCAAGGCTGAAGTAAAACAAGGGGAAATGAAAGATGGAGCTTACTGGAGATAGAACTCTTAAGCCTTAAAAATAGGCTCAGTGAAGCACAGCCCATGAAGGATTTTTTTGGAGGGGAGTGCATGTGTTGCTTGGAGGGCTCTGGTGCAACTTAAATACCATATTTGCCTATGTGAATTTTTGCTGTAACTGATAAAGTCACTGCTAAAATGTTTATCTGCCAAAGCTTACATCCCAAGATCTTGTGGTGTTTGTGGGGATGTCTGTTTTTCCAGCAGGTGAAATAATTTCTCCTTGTGATCTGGAAAAAATGAGTGCTTGAAACAGCAGGAAAGGTAAGCTGGGGTTTGCAGAGTTGGGCACTCACTGTAGTGTAAGATACCATTATTACATAACTTTTGTTCTGGACTGGCTGTAATGGTTTAATATAATGTTTTTCACACATTAATGAATTCCCCTTTAAATTTTACTCCTTTAGTTATTTTAAAGTACTGCATATTCCAGTTCTGGAAGATGGTTTTAAGTGCCTTAATGCTTTACACCTACACTATATATATAAATATATATATTCCACTGAGTGCTTAAGTTTTATTCTTTTATTATTATCCTTCAGAGAGACATTTAGTTTAAATACTAATCATAGAAAGCCCTGCATGATTATGCAATGTGCAATCTAATCAACTAAATTATCAAACCAACCTGATTTGCTGTATTCCCTTTTCCCCTCTGCTCATCTCAGAAAAAATGCAGCCCTGAAATTCTGAATTTACCCTGTCCCTCTGCTGCATCCACAAGTAGGGAGGTTACAGAGATTATTCCAGCCTTTTCTGCTTCTCTGGCTGTAGACACCATTTGTCATTGTCACAGCTTGATTCCCACCCAGCTCAGGCGCCCCCCTGGGACAAGGCTGCCACTGCAAACCTGTGTTAGGTTTGTTCCAAGGTTTTAGCCCATGGATTGTCAACAGATGGGCTGGGAAAGGGATGGGGAGAGGGAATATCCATGAGCTGAGTCTGAATGGTTTGGAGAGAGCATTGGGCTGGCCAGGATTGGTGGGGCAGCTGTTTGCCACCCCTGGAGGGTCTCAGATGTGCTCCTCCTTTGGGTTTAATTTCCTCTTTGCTTTCCCCCCTCATTCCTCAGTATGGTTTTCTTACTGATCATAAGGAAGTAACAAAAAATTATATTTAAAAGTTTTACTGGGTTTTAAACTGTCACTGCAGTTAGTAGCATCATGAGGGAAATGTGGTGGGCAGATTTTCTGAGCTGCTCAGACTTGCAAGTCCAGCTGGAAGAGGTACAGCCCAGGAGATCAGCAGTTTTTCATGCTGGGCTTTGGGATTGACTTCTTTCGCTCTCTGATCCGAGTCTTTCAGCACTCCCAGGCAATGTTCTCAGCAGTGAAGGTTCTCTGAGCTGTTTATTTTGTACTGTTGGAGTTTGCAGCTGAGGTTTGCTTCTGAGAACCTGCTGTAGAAAGATGAATAATTAAGCTGCAGACAGGAAGCAGAAGATTTTAATACTGGATTCCTTCAGAGTCCACTTTGGCTTTCTATTTTTGTGATGTCTGAGTCTGCAGTGGCTTGACTGATGGATCTTGGCATTCCCTACCCGTTTGTGTGTCCAGAGATGCACTTGGAGGTGCTGAATGTGAGGCTCAAGCCAGCTCTGCTCATTGTAGTGACCAAATCTGGCTACTTATGTAGAGCAGGAACAAAACTTGACTGTGTGTGGATCCTTGGGACTCCATAAAACTTACTGGACTGTATTAGTTTTGGAAATTTATACTGAGGAAAGTCTGCTTGCCTTGTTTGCTACTGGTGGCACCCACTTAGGATGTTTTTATGTTTTCTTTTTTGGTCCTGGGTTAGTCATGAAAAGAATTGCCAAGCAAAGATTTACAGCAAGTATGACTGGTGCACTCAATTGGCCAGTTAATAAAACCCACTCAGAATGTCATTCTGAAAAGGGTGGGTTTGGGTTTCTGTGATGCATCAGAAGAGTTGGCAGAGGCTCCTTCCTGCCAGTTGTCATAAACACCTGGGGCTTTAGGGTTTTCTGAGAAGACCCCCATCCTTAAGGAAACAGTCTTCAGCCTGGGTGGAGCCAAAGCCTCTGCCTACTGTAGCAGAAAGCAGAACTCAGTGAACTGCAGGGGTTACAGCACAGCCCTCAGCATTCCCCAGAGCATTATGCTCACATGTGGTGTCTGTGAACTTCCAGCTCCACTGCAGAGGCAAATGGAAACTTAAAGCCAGGTCAAACAGGCCATGCAGCAGAGGCTGGGGAACAAAACCAGATGGATCTTTCATCAAGAGAGACTCTGGTATTCACTGGATAAGAGAAATGAGCTATTCTATAGACTAAGATAATAAACAGTTTACTCTAGTTCTGTTTCTGCCATCAGGGTGTGTGCTGGCACAGACTGTGTCAACACAGATGTTGAACAACAACTTTGATCTGGGACAAAATGCACTCATTAATGCTGTGTTATGGATAGATTGCAGATCTCAAGACATTACAGAGGGAGGACCCAACCTCTGCATCTTCAAGTGTAAAAGGAAAACCTTAATAAGGACTGCTGAACCTGACTAGCTGCCTCATAGGAAATCACAAGGTAAACTCTGTTTATTTCTCTGTCATTGCCATTAAAAAAAGTCCAGCATAAAGAAACACCAAGTTATCCAAAATAATGAATAATGTATTTGTCGTGTTACTGTCTTCATGAAAAATCCCTGTGGTTTTAGTCTTACAATATGTGTGCAGGTGTACTTGACAAACTCACTCTGACAACAAGAGGCACATCTGCATGCTGTCTTTTAATGATGGTATAAATAATTTCCCAAACTGTAAACTACTCCCAGGTAATACATTTCTGTACAGTCTCATAAATACACATGTATCACACATGTTAGCAGACATGGGCAGGGGTGACTTTGTCCTACCAGTGAGGCTTTGGCTTAGTTCCACACCCTGCAAAGCTCCTTGTGAAGCTCACGTGAACATTTTGTATTTCAGGATTGCATCCTGAAAATATCTCAAATGTAGAAATCTTTCAATTTCTATAAAGCTGAATTTTTCTTGGAAATACATTGTTGTAAGGCTTGAACTCATGATGGAGATTACCAACGTGTAAAGCTGCTCTCCCTGTGCATAGTCAGTACCAGCACTGAGCCCAAAGTGCTGCAGGGAGGGAGGGAGGGAGGCAGCTTACCCACGGATATGAAATGCAGCTGTGCTGCAGGCTCTGTGCAAGGAAAAGGAACTTTGGGCTTTCTTTTATGGCTGATTGTAGCTTCCTTTGAAGCTGTGTGGATGTGCCATCCTGAGGGTTCCTCTGATGGACAGGAGTTTTGTTGAGGGGGTAAAAACTTGTAAAAGAATTAACAAACACGGTATCAGAGGTGAATTCAGGCTCTTTGTCCCATGAATTTTATAGCTTTGTAACCCTGATTTAGAGGAATTCACTTCTGCTTTGATGCCTGATAAAAGTATATTCTTCTAAGGTAGTCTGCTGTTGGGAAAAACAAAATGCATCAAAGTCTGGACTATACCTGAAAAACTCAGCAATTCAGTGTTCTCGTCTGATGCTTAAAATACTCAAAAAGTTCCTGACTGAACCTTTGAAAGCCAACAGAAAGATTGCTGTGTGGTTTTGATTTCTTGCAATAAATTTAGATGGACTTTTATTCTGAAGTCCTTTTGTCTGAAAACTTTCTCCCTTCACATGACATTTGCAGACTCTCCCAGTATGAGAGTCCTGGCTGCCCTCTGCAGCTGGCTGTGCCAAGCAAGAGCCCAAGGTCTGTAGAAACCAGCCCAGTGCACTCTTTGGTTTGAAGCAGCTCCCAAATGTGATGCAAGCAGCAGCTCTGTGTGGGGTTATGCTTATGAGCAGAGGCCAAAGGATCTCTCCAGATGCAAACCTTCTGAAAATCTGGGTCAGATCCTGAGAGTGATCTAATACTGTTGATGACTTCTGAATTTTCCACAAATGTCAGTCAGTGCAGTGCAGAGAGCCTGAGCTCAGGGAAGTGCCAAAACCTGCTCCACTGGTCCCCTAAATCTTGAGCATGTCAACAGAGCAGATATTTGAACTGAGAAGAATGAGGAAAAATCAAGACTCAAAGTGATCAACTCAAAGTTCTTGTCCTTTCTCTAAAGGCCCTTTAGTCTGCTCCTTTCTAGTCATCTACCTGTCCTTTGCTCCCCCAGCCATGCCAGCCTCAGCATCCAGTTTGATTTCTTGTCATCCACCTGAACTGCAAGTGTAGGACCCCATTTCAAGAACTGTTTGTTGTTCTCTTCTTACAAGGCCTGTGGAAAACCACCCAGGCAGCAGCGATGTGATCTGAGCAGACACTAAGGGGACTCCATTTCCTGCACTCTAGTTCCTGTCTGGTCATTTTTCAATGAGTCCGAGTCAAGCAGGAAGTTGACAATGATCCCTGTGCTCCCCGGTGTCTGTTCTTACCCTATGTCTTCTTTCATTTCTCACATTTCTGACCATGCTGAAAAATGTCCAAGGACTGCATTTTTCAATGTGCTTTTACACACTGTCCCACTAGGCTCTACTATAATGCTAATAAATAATAATAAATTATATATATGTTATGATTATTTGGACTAATTAGTACACAAGGACCCACATGATATGTATGTGCAAATGTGGAATTTGGGCAAGTTCCTGCAATTGTTTGTTGTCTTCTCTTAATGTTGTAAATAAGATGTGCCAAAATACTTGGAAAATTGGTTTGTTGGGCAGTGTCAGTTCCAGGCTCCCTTTCTTGGCTGGTTTGCTGTGTGTGCTGCACTCTGCCTGCATTATCTGAGGGGTGATGCTGGTGTTATCTGAGCTTTCTTCTTCCACTGGAAAGGTTTCTTCACCTGCTTCTTCTGAGTACAGGAAAGCCGTGGGCTGTGGAGCAGGTTCCACATCAGCCAGATCTCAGCAACCTTCAGGCTATGAACCACCATGAGATCTTTGTAAAAACAGGGATCAAAGGTCTGTAGGTGTGGGGCAGCAGAAGGCTTAACAATGCCAAAGGTCTTGAACCCTTCGTGCAAAATGGGCTTGAGGTTGATTCTCTGTAAGCACATGCCCAAAAAGACATCATCAATGGGGAACAGCTCCACTTCTCTGCAAGCCCTGGAGAGCTTCCTCATGGTGCAGCTGGACAGCAGGAAGCCTCCTCCCCCAGCATAGGCAGGGTAGATGCTCAGCCCATACATGCTCTCGGGGATGTAGTACTTGCTCTTCCGGGCGCGGATGGGCCGCGCGTTGTAGATGATGTCCCCAACAAAGAGGTCTTCAGTGGGGTTGTGCCTTTTGAGGAAATCAACGATGTTCTCCACATTGACAAAAACATCAGCGTCGCCTTTGAAAATAAATTTCACGTTGTGGCAGAACTCAGCAGCCCAGCTCAGGAAGTGGATCTCCTTCAGGGTCAGGTTGAAGAAAGTGTCCATGAAGTCCCAGAGTAAGATGTCCCGGTATGTCTGACTCTCCTGGTGCATCAGGGTCTCCCATGTTGCCAGCACTGTCCTATTCTTTGGTGTTCCCAGCAGGAACACTCGCTGGATCTGCTCCCCATTCACCAAACCCTCCCTGCCCCACGTTTTCCGGACAATCTCACGCCTGTCAAAGTCCTCAACCACTGACTTGATAGCAATGAGCAGGAAGGGACCTCCCGGTGTCTTTCGGCATTTCCTGGGCTGGTTAATGAGGAGATTGAAGTTCCTGTTATCCTTGTTTAGGAGATAGAGCTTGAAGTTGAAGGCAGAATCAGTCAGTGGCGATGGAGTTGTAGTTTGGACCCTGGTTTTGACCACTTCTGTTGGTCTCATGGCAGGGGTAACTTGGGGTCTGGGTGCAGTTGGCTCTGCTGGCATGAGCCTCTGAGGTACTCTGGGATCAGAGAATATTTTTGGTGCCACTCGAGGTTTGTTCTGTGCTGGCTCCTTCTTTCCTGCCGGGACCAAATGTTCCAGCTGGGAGTAGAGCAAAGAACAAAGCGCCACCAGCAGGACCAGGGTACAGATCACATCCCCTTTGAGGCGAACTCTCATTGTCTCTCCGCTGTTCCTGGGACTGCTAAAAGCTGTGTTTGAGCTGCCTGGCACCACTGCCCATCTGTAAATAAACAGAGTGGGTCAGCAGTGAGGATTTGGCAGGTCTGAAGCAGGCAGGCAACACTAAACATCATTTAAAAACCCAGCAGCAAAGCACATTTTACTCACACGAGCACAGAGATATTGAGGAACTTGTCAAAAGGCACACAGGGTTGCAAACTTACTGCTGATCCCAGTGCCAGCCAGCTCTGAGACTTGGTTAAGCAGTCATCCATCATCCTGAGAACCACCCTATGAGCACAATCCAAAATCCTGCATCCCTTACTGCTGAATGTGTTTTGTCATTTCAGAGATTTCACTGGGAAAAGGAAAATGGAAAATTATGAATGATGCCATTCTCCCATAAATAATGACCTTTTTTTTTTCCTAGCTTGACAACCATTACTTGCTGCTTTTATCCTTTTTGACCAAGGAGGCCCAGAGCTGACTGCTGAAGGGCAGACTCCTCATGGCAGTGTGCTGCTGGTGTTTCCCTGCACATGGAGCCAACTTCTGTTAAACTGAGATTTGTACTCAAAATGAATGCATTGGGTACAATCTGGAATTCACATAGGACCTTTCTCCTGCCAGTATTCTTTATAAAATATTAAACCATTGTAAGTAACTTCCATTAATAAGGTTAGAAGGGGCCATGGGTATTTTTCCTCTACCAAATCACCCTAACCCCTAAGTGAGAGGTGGGGAAATAAATCCCAATATGCAGAAGCAAGACAGAGCATGGCATTTGGAAAATTTTGTTCATGTATGATAGATGAAACTGCCTTTTGAAATACAGGATTTTCCCTCACTTACACTTTTCCTGGAGATCTTCTGTCTTATTTGATCAGTTCTTCAACTGCAAAGAAAATGAGAATGAAAGAGTAAGAAGGCAGCAAGCAGCAGGTCCTCTTACCATCACCCTGTGGGTGCAGCCACTCCCTGCAGCAGCAACAGCAGAGCTGGACAGAGGGACCCCACAGCTGCTCCAGGAGGAGGTGAGTGACCATCATCATTCCCATGATCCATTCCCATCACCATCATCATTCCTCCTGTCCTCGGCAAAAAGGAAATTGAGCCCCACCCAAAAATTTCCCCACAAGTGCACGTAAGTATTTCCTACCTCCACTAATCATGTATCATGCTCATGTGTGATTTGTGGCTCTCTCTTGGCTGTGCTGTACTAAGAGAAGCTGCCTGTGAAGGTATTGCAGTTCTCTGTCCTGAATTAGCTGAGATCATATCCAAAGATGACTTCTGGGATAAAAACATCTGGAGAGGGATATTTGACAAGGGCATACAGTGATAGGACAAGGTGCAAATGCTTCGTAAGAATTTGGTGGTATCTGTTCTCAGCAAATCTCCTTTTACTGTCCTGGACTGGATCACTTGCTAATTGTTCATTAACCACCCATTTTGTATCAGCTATAATGTTAAGTTTTCAAACTCAAAATTAGATTGAATAGTCTGTAATTATGAAGTAAAAAACAGTGGAACCTGTGGTATCTAGGCAATATTTCAAGACTTAAGAGGAAGAAAATTATTACACCAGTTGATTTCTTGGCCAGACCCTTTAAAATTCTTAGATGCACATTGTTTGGACATCATTATTTAAATATTGTGCTTTTTCATTACTGGTTAGCTTCACCTCCAATGTACTGTTGAAATAGAGTATGTCACCATCATATGCTATTGCATTTCTTTTTCCCAAGCTCCAAAAATGTTTACTGACCTCATTCTCTTTGTCTCCATTATTTATGAAATTATTATTTTGTAAAACAGCATACCCATGCCTTGGTGTAAGGCTCTCTGCATTTAAAGTCCCTTTGGCCTTGTCCTGATGACCATGGGTTCTTTCCTTAGGCCTTGTTTCTTGCCCTTTCCTGCTCTCTCACAGAGGCTTTTCTCCATTTGTTAGCTTTTTTTGTTACCTTTCACTCCTCTCCTAGGCAGATGTTTTCACTGGCATAACTTTGTTACTAATAGCAGGATTCAAGAGTTTTCTCAGATCTCTTGTAAATTGTTGTACAAATGTTTAGAATATTCAGGATCTGTTTTCTGTTTATGTTCTTTCTGCCACGTGGCTTGGCTCATAACCACGCTCAGCCTCATGAAACAGTCCCCCTGACACGTATAGGATGCTGGTTTGCATTTTACATCTGAAGTCCCCTCTCTTTCTTCAGAGTAACAGCAAACTTCCTTTTTCCTTTTCTATGCAGAAGTTTGATCTTGTTTCAGCTGCCAGGCTTCAGACGGTAATTAAGGAGCTGGATGAAAGTCCTGGATTTTTCCTGTGTTTAATGTTATCGACGAGGGTTTGGAATAAAACGTGCGTGTCATGAAACTCGTAATTTCCATGGCTTGCAGCTTCATACTGCCAGCATCTCAGAATCTGGCAATAAGTGCCCTTGGAAAAGCCAAGAAAAACCCTGAACTGTTACAAGCCTGGGCAGATAGCCCAGATTTTCCTCTGTGTTTTCTTTTATTGAAAGTAAAGGATCCGAAAGAGTGATTTCCACGCTGAAATAGAACAGTTCAGTGCTGAATAGACCTCTCACTTTCAAATGAAGTTGCCAGCCCTTGAAGTCATTCCTTGATCTAATTATATGGATTTTCCAGTCTTTGTTAAGTATTTCCTTCTTTGGAAGGAAAATACCCTTGATTATTCCAGTGGTGTAAGCTCTATCCATGGATGTCAGTGTGGGAAAAGCTGTTCTGCTCTCGAATAGAGAGGGACTGATGATTCTGGCAGATGCTCTGGCATGTCCTAAAGCCAAAAGGATTATTCATCCACCTTGACACCAGGGGAAAAGAATTACAGGGCTATCAAAGTGAGCAGGAAATATCTGATGCCAAAGGAAAGAGATGAGAGCACAGCAGTGTTTCTCAGCACAGCACATCCCTGAGTGTCTGAGGCAGAGGCACCTCTGCTTCCTCTGCAGCTCTGGGGAACCTCCATCCAACCTGAAATGGAGCTGGGCCTACAAACTGCATCCCTCAGGGCCTTGAGGAATGCCTGGCTGCCAGCACTGCCTCTTGTGTCCTCCCAGCTTGGAAAAGCAGGCAGCTGTCCCTCTTTGTGCTGGCTCTGTGGGGATGGACACAGAGGGGGGTTGAGTCTGGCCTGATGGGGTCTGAATGGGATAATGGGGCTGGGTACTGGGGCTGGGGATGCTCCATCCTGGGCTGAGCACCAGCAATGTCAGAGGGCTGAGCTGGGCAGGAGGAAGAGGCTGACAGGTCCCATATCCACGAGGTGGCAAGATGGGCAGCAATAAATAAGGAATGAGCTGGAAGAACCAAGGGCACAGCCTGCAGAGCTCAAGAGACAACAAAAGGCTGGAAAGGGCCAGAGCTGGGCATGGCACCCTGATGAGCATCCAGGCAGGGAGTCTGAGCTGTGCTGCTGCACGCTCGGGCAGAGGGCCCAGTCCTCTGCCTGGTTTTCATTTATTTGAGATGAGTATTCTGAAATATGGCCAAGAATAGCTGCAATAAAAGCAGTCAAGTGATGATAAAAAAAAATAAAATTGCTAGCCCTTCATTCCCAGTTGAATGATATGAAACCTTGAGCCCATCCTGGCAATTTTTTTTGCAGCAATCATCACATCTCCATCACTTGGCACTTCTGCTCAGGGCCAAAGTGGGAAAAAGTCCTCTGGATCCTGTGCTCAGATTCAGTCAAGAAGCCTTGGTGATTCTGGCACACTGCTTTGTGCCTTGAGGAATGGTCATTTGATCCAGCCAGCCCTGGGAAAAGCAGCTGAGATAATCAAGCTGAAAACATGATGCACTGAGCACAGGGGCACAAAACCAGCAAGGAGCTCTGCTGCCCTCTCATCCCAGCCTGGCTCACAGGAACATCCCTCCCCACCAAGCACAGCTGTGGGGTGTCCTTGGATCAGCCTCTCCCTGCTGCAGGGGAAGTGCTCCCAGCTCCCTCCTGACTCCCCTCCTCACTGCTGCTGCTGCAGCTGCCACTGGTAGGTTTGTGTTGGGCAGCAGAGGGACACTGTGTGACCATGAAACGTGCGGGGCTGGGGCTGCTGATGGAGGTGTCCTGTCTGTCTGTCCATAAAATGAGCTAAAGAAAGTGCGGGGGATCCAGCACTGCTGGGTTTGATGAGGATTTTTTGTAATCCTCAGAGAAGGTTGTATAATCTTGGTGGTGGGGATACTTTGAGGCAATGCTTCAGGTTTGGGATATTTGTTTTCATTTCATGTTTGCTGAATGCATTCCACAAGAACAAAGTCATCTTGTAGCAGCCAGTGCTGGATACTGAGACCTGGCCCAGCTCTGGCCTGCAAGAGGAAAAGGCTGCACACGTGTCCCTCTCCTGCCTCGTTTACAGGAATTTTTCCACTCAGATTCCCTCAGCAAGAGCAAAGCAAACTCCCAGGATCCTCCTCACCTGGTTCCTCTGCCTCAGGAAGAGTCCTGACCCTGTTCAAGAAGCAATAATGACATAGCCTCTGCTCATGCTGCAGCTGGGGCTGTGTGGAACAGACGTGTGCAGGTGAGCTTTCACCCACCACAGCAGGATGCTGACACCAAGAATTCTGCACTGCCTGCAGCCCTGGAGGCTGCATCTTCCCTCTGACACCCTTGGTCCCATCCCCTGCACCCCTGAGGGCTGGGAGTGTTTGGCTCCTGTGCCTGCACCACTTTAATTGAAATGTCTTGCTGAACACACCAACATGGGAAGTGTTGTTTTGGGGTGAGGAATCACATTTTGCTCCCTTCAAGCTGGACTGGGCTCCATCCTTCTCCTACCGTTCTGCAGGAACCTGAAGTGAAGTGCAAAGGACAAGGCTTCAACTTCTCAGTCTTGTCCTGATGTAAAACCTGGCAAAACCTCCTCTGGGCTCTTTGGGGTACCTACAGGGAACTGTGTCAGCTTCCAGTGCTGACACATGTGGGGTCATGTAAATGGGCTTTGTTCTGCCCCACACACACAAAAACTTGCATGAAACAACTTGAGTTTCATCATTTAAGCTGGGTTTGAAGTGTTTAAAGGGGAAAAGTAGCTCTGTGTGTTGGAGCAGGGGAAGAAGCAGTGTTCCACTTCTATGTTTGGGTGTCATGTAATAGCTTTTATTCCTCCATGGGTTTGGGGTTTTTTTGTTTCTTTCTTTCTTTCTTTGCTTTTCTACTGCCCCACTCATAGATGAGATGACCCTTATCTATTGATGAGGTCAATAACCTCATCAAAGTTATTGCTTCCAGTGGCCCTGGTGTTGAACAACTCCTCTCTGCATTTCAGGGTGTTTGTGAAGAGGTCTCATTTGGAGTTACAGGGTCATAAAGTGATGCTGAATTATTTGATCTTCTTGATTAGAAGACAGAGGTGGCTGAAATACAAAGATCCCTTTTGGGCATGTTGGTAAGTGCAAAGCCCTAAAAAATGAAGTAACCAAACTCTTGCTGTGTTACTTTACCAGATAAAACCTCATCCTATTCAGCTGCTTACAAGTTCTGAAGTCTATAAGCAAACTGAGAGCAGGCTGTAGGATTTAATTAGCTGAGTGCCTTGAGAGCTGTCCCAGGAGCTGGGTTCCTGAACCAGAACCAAGGGAGCACAGGGGGAGGAGCAGAGGCTCAGTGCTCAGCTGCCCACGATGGCACAGCTCAGACACTGCTGCTGGTATTTGCTGCAGCACCTGGAGGCAAAAACTCTGTTGAGTCAAATACTGAGGAAGCAGGTAACAAAAATGCAGGCCCTGCTCCAAAGACAATTTCCAACTTTCCTGTCAGAGCTGCTTTTCAGGGCATTTTAAGTTTTTTTTCCAGGCCAGAGCAAACGAATAGATGAGATCCATGCTGTTACAGGACAGGGTGCCTTATTTATCTGCCTGACTCAGTCCTCAAATATGTAGTTTGATCAGCTTCCCAGCTGGCTGGTCCCATTTTATTGCAGTTTCTCCTGTTGGCACTGCCAGCCTTCCCTTTGCAATGCCAGTCACGTTGGATCACTGCTTGCAAATGGCTGCTTTGCCATTTCACCTCCTTTCACCTTCCACCCCAGTCAGAAACTTCTGTGAAGTGCAGAAACTCAAACACAGAGGAGCTGCAGAGCTGCTGTGTGAGGCTGTTGAGGTGTCTGTTTCCATGTGCAGGGGTCCCAGAGAGGAACTGAACTCTCCTTGCTGGGGATTGCAGTCCCATGGGAGCCCTGCTGAGCCTGGGCAGGAGCAGCTGCCTGCAGGACTGAGAGGGAAGGCTGGCAGCCAGCGCCCTGCACCCTGCTCCCAGCCCCCTGCACCCTGCTCCCCTGCTCCCCTGGCCCTGCACCCTGCTCCTGCTGGCAGCCAGCGCCCTGCACCCTGCTCCCCTGCTCCCCTGGCCCTGCACCCTGCTCCCCGGGCCCTGCTGGCTGCCAGCCCCCTGCACCCTGCTCCTGCTGGCAGCCAGCCCCCTGCACCCTGCTCCCCTGCTCCCCTGGCCTTGCACCCTGCTCTCAGGGCCCTGCTGGCTGCCAGCCCCCTGCTCCCCGGGCCCTGCTGGCCCAGTGTAAGCACACAGGGCACAGTTCGGGGCTGCAGCTCGTTAGGCAGTGTGTGATGCTCTCTGTCCCTCCTGGGCAGGGGGCAGTGCCTGCACAGCGCTGAGCTGAGCACTGAGCTGTGCCAGGCACCCGGGCTGGGCCCCAGGAGCTGGGAAACCCCAGCTCCTCTGAGCACAGCCCCACACCTCTAACAGGTGCTCAGCCACCTGCAAGGCAGGAGAAGGTAAAGCCCAATGACCTTCTGCAGGCCCAGCAGCCTCCAGAGGTACTGTCCTACCTGCAGATGCAGTCTTGCTGTTGGTAGTCTGATTTTCAGAGTGGCAGAGGGCTCAGCAGCTCAACTCACACCCTGAGTGATTTGGGGACAGGACAGATCCATCCCGAGTAGCCAAGGGAAGGAACCTACTGTCTCTCTTCCAAACATTAATTTTTCTGGGCCCCAGGAGGGGAATAAAGCCTTGCAGGTTTGTGAAGGAGTAAGAAACTGAAACAAACTCCTTCCTTTCCCAGCCCTCCCCAGGCTGCAGCGTTTGCCAGCTCTTCAGCTCCCAGACCCTCTTCTGATAAATAATTTGCCCAATGCACCCCAAACCCAAGCAACTGCAGTGCAGTAGCATGAATTGATTGTTACATTCATGGGAGATGGGACAGGGAGTACATGCTGATGTGCCCCACTAATTTCAAGATTATACCCAACACATAAGTTTCTCAGAATCCACCCAAACGCTATTTAAAATATCAGTAACTGCCTGATGATTCACAGGGGCTAAATTATTTTCTATCTTTGTGACCCTAGAGAGCTTGAAAATTCCCATGTTTTGCTCAAAGCATACCAGAGTGTAACATGGGGAAGATTCATGTCCTTTTACTGATGAAGAATGGCTTGTAAATGTAACGTGCCACCACTGGAACATGTTTGTGGTTGGGAGGAAAGCCTGTCTCAGGGCACTGCAGGCATTGTCTAAAGAAGCCCCACATTTCTGTAAAAACAGCCTAAACATTCAAAGAAAGTTCTTTGGAAAGTAAAGAGTAAAGCAGATGTCTCGGGGTGTTCAGAGCCTGCAGCCGAGCCTGCTGCGTGTTAACCATCACGGGCCGGGCTGCCGCATTTAACAACATTCAAGAGCAGCAAGGCGAAAAGAAAAGCTGGGAGCAAAGGGAAGCAGGAAGGACAGACTCCAGTCCACCGTGCTCGCTGCACAAGCCTCCCCGACCCCCCGAGATCAAACACACTTAGCGGATACTTACAGCCCATTTGATAGCGCTGATCCTGCGTCCCCTCGGTGCCGTCTGTGCAGCGGGCTGCCAAGCAGGCACATCTGGATGTGGTTAGTGAGAGACATCGCTCAGCCTGCCAGCGGAGCCCAGGACACCCTGGGGGCGCCGAGCAGCGCTGGGGCCGGGGCCGCTCCCGCCGGCAGAGAGCGGAGCTGCCCGGGCCGGGGCTCCGGCAGCGGCGGGGCCGGGACACGGCCTGGGAGCGGGGCTGGGAGCGGGGCTGGGATTGGAACTGGGAGCGGGGCTGGGACTGGGACCGGGAGCGGGGCTGGGAGCGGGACGGGGAGCGGGGCTGGGATCAGGGCTGGAATGGGACCAAGATCGGGGTTGGGATCGGGATTGGGACTGGGCCGGCAGTGGGGCCGGGATCGGGGCTCGGATCGGGCAGGATCGGGGCGGCCCCGAGCGCAGCCCCGGCCCCGCAGCGAGGGGAGCCCGGCGCTCACGGCAGCCGGGGCAGAGCCGGGTCCCGGCCAAGGCCGGACACGTGATGGGCCCGGCAGCGCCGATGGCTCCGGCGGGACGGGGCGGAGGGGTCGAGAGGGAGAACGCTCAGCCAGGTTGGGGATTCGCACCAATTCCGCTAAAAGGCCGGCTTTTTCTTTCCCGACCTTCCGCCGTAACTTTTTTCAATAGGAAATGTACTAATTTTTCTGAGTTTCTTTTTCTTCTATACTTTGGCTTTTTTCTTTTAATTTTCTTGTGAGTATTTACTTCTGCAAAGAGTCAAATTGAAAAATAGAGGTTGGGTTCAGCTCAGAAATTAAATTCACTTGGGGGTTGTTTCTTTTTCTCCTAGTAGGGAAATGATGGGAAGATGTGTGAGCTGAGCAGTGCAGAGGCTGGAGACTGATTCAAAGGTCCCTTTGAAAGCCTGAACAAAAAAAAAAACCAAAAACCAAACCCCACTTTTTTGCCACGCAGTTGGAAATTCAGCTTTGTGGTAGATAAAGAAGGGCTGACCTTGTGATTTGCAAACAGCATTTGAGATTTAAGAGATTCAGGGTAAAATACATCTCTGCTCCAGTTCATGGCAAAAGGAGTTTCCCTGGATTCAGCTGTCAGGTCAGCCAGTGGCTTCCTGTGCAAAGCTGCTGCAGGTTTTATATCCCAGCTCCTTGGCTCCCCACCAGTGGGAGAGGAGAGCTCACCGGGAGTGAGGCACTTCTTGAGATTACAGAGGCGCTGTGGCCCCAGAGGCGTCCCAGGTATCCAACAGCACTGAAGGAAACACAGTGAGCTCCTCCAGGTGCCAGGGCTGGGACAAACCTCCCCTTTTGGCCATGCTGGCTGAAAACATCAAAGCAGTGACTGGAAACTGAACAAAGCAGAGGCTTGGCTTGGATTTGTAATCAGAGCTGAGCCCTTGCAGGTGGGACCAGCCTTGGCATGTGAGGAGAAATGTGTGACTTGGGGCAGGGCCCTGCTGGGCAGCCACCCTCAGGCTGGATGCTCCTCTGGAGCTGGTGGTCACCAAAAGTGGCCAGAACTTCAGTGACCCCTGCTCTTACTACTGCAGTTAAGTGTTCAATCAAAGTCTCTGAGGCAGTTTCATCAAAAGTATATATTTATTTATAAAAAAGAATGGGGAAAAAATATATATACCAAAGAGGAAAGAGGTTTTTCTGTAAAAGACAATTCCTTGAAGGCTGAATGTCCTAGAGCCAAGTATGCCTGGCACTGCAGTCCATAGCTGTAGATGGCTGATCCAGATCTGATGCTGAATATCATGGGAATTTGGAATCAGATGGTCAGCAAGGGATTTTTCCACTGAACACTAAGAGACATTAACCACACATCTCATACAGGTTTGCATTAGAGATGTATGGCCAGCTCCCTTCAGGGGGTTTAAAATTCAATCCAGAGAAGAAAAAAATACGTATTTTTTGACTCTAGGCCTTAATTTGCTTCACTGTTTGAGTCCATCTCCATACAAAAGACACATGGCCAGCCCCCTGTCCAGTGTAAAGCACCAGAGTCAGGCACACACTCCAATATGTGGGTCAGACTCACAAACCCTCTTGACCCCTCTTCTTGTACCTCCTTGGTTTAAGGATACCAGATACAGTACCAGAGGTTCACCAGAATTTTCAGTTTAACTAAATCATCAATTTAAGTGAATGTGAGGCTGGCTCCTCATTCTGCCCATGCTCACTCCTGGTTTCAGAGTCTGTGGGCAGCTGTCAGGTGTGGTTCTTTGGGAACACAGAGGGGAGACAGTGACCCAGCAGCAGGACAGCTCCTCAATGCCGAACCTGCCTTTGAAATGAAAGGCAAAATAAACAGGTCTTTTCCTTTGAGACAATTCTGTATCAGGGGATCCTGTCAGGTTTGCTTCTATCAGATGCCTCATGTCAAAGTATATCTGGTGAGCATTTTAACTTCACTCTCCTCTTTGTTATCATCTGTTTGAACACTGTAGGTCAGCTATGCCAAAACAAATCATTCAAATTCTCCTTTGGATGGATCTTTTATTCCTTCTGGCAGACTGAATGGAGGCTCCTTCAAATCTGAAACATGGTTAAAACGATAGAAACAACCTGTACCAGAAATAAAAGCCCTCTTGGATCTCTTCCTGAAAGCACATTTTGGCCTGATTTCTGCTGCTTGTTCTATGTTTTTTCTGGTTTCAATTTTATATGCAACTGATTAGCACCTTTATTTGCTTTTAATATTGTGTTTGGCTCTGAAACACTAGCATCACCCCTGAGTTTTTCACAGATATATCTCAGTATATGGAGAAGAGCAGGTACTGGGATAAGGCCAATTTCTCCAGAAGCAGCACTGCCCATGGCTTATCTCCCACCAGGATGATGACTGCTCATGGAAAAGGAGGTATGAAACAGCCACTGCTATGTCCCAAACCATGCCATGTGCTGGAGACAATTTCACCACGGAGTATCACTGAAAACCCTTTTCCTTCAAGTCTCTGCAATGAAGGCACCTGTGAATGCTGTTGGAGATTAAGACATTCCGGAAAGGTTGCCAGGGGTTCCAGCACTTAACGGCACTTCTGACAGGGAATATGTGAGTAAAGAGGAAATACACACGCCAGTCACTGGCAGAAAGAAAATGTTTACATTCAGAAGAAAGTATTCATGGTTAGTCCTCTGTAAAACAGTAACAGCAGTAAAAAAGTTTTCTGGACTTGAAGTAGATGCTGAAAAATAAGACTTTCTCATTTTGAACATTAACAGATGCTACAAAAACTAGTAATTCTCACTACTCAGTGGCTGCCTTATAACTATATGTGCAAGTTGTGCACACATAGCTGGTCTGAGAGCTTAGAAAAATAATTTGCAACAGAGACAGCAGGCTGTGCATGTGACCTTCTTTTCTTAAAAAAGAAGGTCATATGCATATGGCATATTACAACAATTACTTTTCTTAAAAAAGTAATTTCTGCAAAATCAAGAGCAAACTCTTGAAGTACTTTACCCTTAAAGTAAATTTCAAGTTTCTTCTTTTTTAAATTTTTTTAAATATGATTTGTCAGGTGGGTTTCTGCCAAACAGAGTTCCTCAGCTGGGATTTGACAGGAAAGCTAAATCCTCTGAGGTATGGATCCACAGCAACCTAAATTAGGCAAGATCAGTACCACTGTGTTGGTCCCAAAAGCAAAACTGTCAGAGAGGTAATTGCTTCATTTTGGGAAGAGCACTGGTACTACTGGAAGGGAGAGGGTAGGATGTATGAGCAGGAATGGAGGTGATGAAACTGCAATGGCACTGATATCAAATGGCTTAATAAGAGGTGATGGAGCCACAGTCTTTACAGAGATGGTGCCTGCATGAAGCTCTGCTTCCTTGGCAGGTAGGGGCAAGATGGAAACAGATTCACTCTCACCCTGAAAACCTTCTCCCCATACGTAACCCCCTCCTTTCCTGGTTCTGTATGCAACCTCAGGGGTTCAAAATCTGCAGAAAACAAGTCATGTTTCCCTGGCTTACACTAAGGTGTGATACTCAGCTCATCTGAGGCATGTGGACCCCAGATGGCTCAAAGAAGGCCATCTGAATCCTGCCCTTCCGGGTCTCCAGTGACTGATGCTCAGGTGTTCCAGCAGAAGGTACAGGAACGTCTCCAGCCCCAGGAGCTCTGAGCCCACACCTGAATCCAAGGTTGTGTTCCTCCTTACTGAGTCACAGCTTTGACTCCAGGGAAGGAGTAAGATGTGAGATGTGGTTTAAAAGGCCTCAAAGTTGTTCCTACCATGGCTGCTAGCAGCCTGATATTGTCATGTGCACACAGACTTAGTGTGTGTGGCTGGAGTCCCCCTCTGCACCTGAAAACATTTCTACAGCCCACTGGCTATTCCCACAGATGGGAAGGGAAAGAAATGATAGCATTAATGGAATAGTATCAGTAAAAAACTATCAGGAAAGGACTGGGAATATGGCAAAGGTAATTGAGCTGCTGTTGTGCTGCACAGGAGCCATGTCATGCCAGACACTCGTTGCTCTGTGCTTTGTCAAGGCAAAAGTGCAGCTGCTGTGTTGCAGTCTGCACCAGCCATACCAGGAGACACTCAGCTTCTCCCACAGGAACTGAAAGCAGGAGTCAGCCCTGGGGTTTGGGAGATTTGTCTCTTAAACCATTTTTACCCTAAAAATCCGTGCAGGTGAATCCAGGCACGGTGGCAGCTGATGCTGGAATGTCACACAGTGACAGCAGTGCCAGGGAAAGGCTCTCTGTAGGTCCTGCCACCTGTGGGACACAGCAGGTGAGCTGTCCCCTCCAGGGGCCCAGTGGGCTGAGGATGGTCAGGAAGTGAGAGCAGCCAGCTGGGTGTGCTGATTGCTCAGCTCTGTGGTCTGAGGATGGCATTTGATGCTGCAATGCCCTGAGGGCAGCAGATCCAAACCAGGTTCCACAGGTACCTTACTGATAAGGAGACCCTTCCAGCACTGTGTTTGGCTTTCCATAGCTGCAGGCTCCCTCAGGCTGGCAGGCAAGAGCTAATCAACATATTACTGTCTACCACGGATGAGAAAATGTTGACAATCATTTCAGAATTTGAGTTTGTCCATATTGTTTGTTCAGTGTCTGCCATTTGTTGTACAGCAGCAATCTTTTGCCCTGTGGAAGACTGTGGCTGTCCCAGGTAGAAGGAAAGCCTTCAGGTGGTGAGAGGTGGGAAGGAGCTATAACAGAGCAGGGCAGAACAGATATTCTTGTCATGAATGTTCTTTGTTCTTCAAAGATGGAAAATAATGTAAAATTTACATTTCCTTACTTTCTCCTTTTTCTTTACTTGATGTCATGGCTGAGGGCAAAAATGTTTTCAATGTAAAAATACAATGCAGCTCTCTAAGTGATAGCCCTGGACACAGCCTGAGAAGCAGTGGCATTTTCTGCTTCCCAGAGAAATTCTATGAGAAGCCTTGCTTGCTTTTCTCCTCTCCCTGATTCTCCCCTAGGGCTCTGTCTGGCTGCTTCCCTGTCACAGTCCTGAAGGAAGTCAGGGTGAAAGCCTCTCACCATTCACAGGAAGGTAGTGCTATATTTCTGGAAACACAATGAAATAAGGCAAGTCAGAGGTCCATGCTTGCTTCTGCAAACACAGAACCTCTCCCCTGAGCATTTCCACCTCGATGGAAACCTGTGCTGATATTCAGGACTTTACATTCCCAGACACTGGCAGCAGTTTCATACAGTAGCTAAAGCAGGGAAGCCCTTAGCAATGGCACTGTCCTCTGGGCTCTAGGGGCACTCCTCACTGGAATGGAGGCCCAGGAGCTCCTCAGCCAAGCTGACAAGACCATTCTCCTCCAGGGCTGTGACCAGCCGTGCTATGGTGGCCCTCTTGCCCTCGGACTGCATGAACCTGAGCAGCATCTGGTAGGCCTGTTCATAGAGTCCCTCGCGCTCGTACTCCAGCGCCACGTTGTCAATGGCAGGGTCGCGCAGGGCCCGGCAGGACCTCTGCAGAGAGCGACCCACTTGCTTCCACTTCTTGGACACGAACTTGGCAAACTTCTGGTGGTCGTCTGGTGTGATTATTCTGTTGTCTGAAAGGGGCAGAGGCCAGGTAAGACACAGAAGTTTCATGGCTGATGTGATGCAGCTGGGGCCAGTTCAGGGTTTGGTCAGTACTCTGTATAGCAGGGAGTCTGAGCTCCTGCCTTGCCCAGCTGTTCCCCTACAGAAATCCTCCCACAGCAACAAAGCATCTGGGCTTGTCCCTGCCCTGCAAGCTTGGCAAGGCCTATTCTCTTTTTTTCTCTCTCAAAACTGTCCTGTGGTTTGCCAGAGCCCTCTTGTTTTTTTTTTTTTTGATGGACACCCTCTTCATTTGTTTTAGCCTTTCAAAAGCAACTTGGTAAGGTCTTTCTGACAAAGTCCCCTGTTCCCTACCTAAACATCCTCAAAACACTGAAATGCTGACAGGATTTCCCTCCTCAGCTGTTCAGCACTGGAGACTATACACAGCTTAAAAAGGCTCAGAAATGATCTAGCTTATCTCAGCTGATATTGCTATTGAGACTCTCTGAGAGCTCTCTGTAGGGACAGACCCCAAAGCCAGCTGGTGAACTGAGGGAGCAATCAGTCCTGTCTGAAAGCAGGGCTGAGGGTGTCCACAGTAACTTCTCCAGTCTGATCCAACCTACACTATTAACTCACCTCAACCAAGTGACATGGAAGAAGAGAAAAATACTCTCTATTCTTCCTTTCACTATTAATTTTAAAATGTGAGGAACCTGTAAGGGACATAGACTCTGAAACATCTGGTTCTGTGCCACCCCAGAAAAGAAAACAGGTTGAAGCCTGATATGAAGCATCATGGCAATATCTTAGGACTACTGTAATTCTTTTCTTATGGGATGCTGGGAGATCTTTGGTTTATCAGAGGTAGACTCTGATATGTAGTCATGATAATTCTCCCTCCTGGGCTGTGAGGCAGACCAAGGGCTCTGTTGGTCAGCTCTAGCTACTCACCAAACTGTTGTCCCTGAAAGACGAAGGTGAGCTCTGTGGGAAGGGAGCTGCTTTGAGGAGAATAAGGCTGAGATGGGGACTTCAGAGATGAGCAGTCTTTTGCAGCCACATTGTTACTGGTGCTCTGGTGAAGCGTCAGGCTCTCGAGGCATTCCTCCAGCTCTGTGATCTCCTCATCTGGCAGGCGGTCAGGCTGTAACACAAAGAGCATCAGTTACTCTGCCAGGGCCATCAGCTGCAAAGCTGAGCTTGCTGAGGGCAAGAGAGAAGCAATGAGATACAGCATGAGCTGTCACCCAGCCCAATGAGCTGGTCTAGTGGCGCTCTGGCTGTAACAGGATGGCTGTAAATGGATTAGAATCTGTAATGTGATATAAAATAGACAGTCTCTCCCCCCTGGGCTTTTCACCTGCACCAGTGAGTGCTTACAAGTTGCACAAAACTACTACTAGCACATGTTTGTTAGCTTCCAGCAGCCCTCTGCAAGAACTAGGGTGCACTGCAGGCAGCAAGGCTTCTCCCAACTCCGAGGGTGAGACCCACAGGACAGGGTGATTTGATCCAACAGCTCATGGCCACACAAGCAGGCAGCTCCTGTAACCCACCTTCTCTCTCTCTCTGCCCCTCTGCTCCCTAAGGTTTGTTTTTCCTGGCTCCTCACCAAGTAAGTTTTTTTACTAGCCAAGAGAAAATTAGTTTGACCTCCAAAAACGAGGTACTGAGAAAAGGAGCGAAGATTGCAAAGCACATGGGAATAGTCAAAGCTGGCAGTGCTGTGCCTCAATCAGAGGTAAACACTGTTCAGCTCACTTACAGCAGGTAGCCAGCACTGCTCTCAGCTGCTGAAGGCTGTGTCCCATCTTTCTGCCTGTTGCACTGTTAGGCAGGGTCAGACCGAGTCACTTTTGGGGAACTGAGAATAAGCCCATTTATTTTGTCCAATCAGCTAGTTCAGCACACGGAGGGAGCAGCAAGGCACAGTTCACAGGGTATGGGATATCACATGTTGTTTGGCTCGGAGATGAAAGGTTTGAGTGCTTACAGAAAAGCAACCTGGAAAAACATGCTCTTGTGCCTAATATTCCTGAGTGGTAGTGACTGCCTGTTTCTCAGGACTGTTTAGAGGAACCAGAGCTAAAGTTCCAGATGGAAAAGAGAGGAGGGGAACAAGTCAGTGAGTTTAATCATGTCAGGTGCCTTGTAGTGAGATGACAAGATTTCACCGTTCCTGCAAGCAGGATTAGAGTGCCAGCGCCAAAGTGTGCAATGAGCCAGATGTCAGATGAGAGAGACTTTGCCTTCAGAAGGGCAGCCTACTCCTGCTGGTAGCAGATGCTGTGTGTCCCCACTCTGACACAAGTTTTTGGTGTGATGTGCAGTGTTTGCACTCACTTCCACTGCTCATTTCCAGGTGCAGTTACCTTTGCCACTCTGGGAGGAGGTGTTGTGTGAGGCAGAGGAGGGAGGTACAGAGCAGTGGTGGCTCAGCCAGGTGGCTCCTCTCTGCCTGTCTCACAGCTGTACTGAGGCACACTTGTGTGTGAGCTGCACTGTCTAGAACTCCTTGTCTTAGTGGGGTTAACAGCCACACTGGCTGTTATACACAGGAGGCACAGAGAGTTAGCAGGCTGCTTTAGGTAACTCTATTGCCCTTCTAGAAAAGTGCACAGCTCTTTTCTGAGGAAAGGCAGAGCTATTTCTCCACATTAAAGAGCTGAAGGACTGAGAAGTTTGTTAACCTGACATGATGCATCAGAACAAGATTTGCACCCACCTCTGCAAGCCCAGTGCCACCCCTCCTCATTGCAGTCCATCCTCCCTCCCTCTCCCACTCACCTTTTCTCTGTAGATGCACTCCAGGCAGCGATCCTCATCCTTCAGCATCTTGTCAAGGTGCTCACTGCCAGTCTTCAGCTCCACTTCCAGAGGCACCGTGGTTGTGGCCAAGGAGAGCTGGAGGTGGCTCTGGAGGGATTTCTGGAGCGCTCCTTCGCGGTAGCTGCGCAGGAAGCGGCGGCAGTTCTCCTGCCTGCAGAACCTCAGCTGCACAATCAGGTGGGGGTGGCTGCAGCGCACCTTGAGCATGTCCACACCATTCAGACTGCCAGTGGAGTCTGGCAGGGACAAGGGAGCACAGTCACAGTCCAGGCATGAGCCAGCCCACCCACACGCATCTGTTGCATTGTGATTTCAGGATTTACCTCAGAAACCCGGTTCCTCCCACGGTAATTCCCTGCCAGGTGTGTCACTCACCTCTCCCTCCCCCTCCTTTGCCCAGTGCTGAGCACTGCCTTTCAATCCTGGCATTCCAGAAGTGACTGGGCAGATTCAAAAGATGCCCCCTACCCCTGGGGGGACATTGGGCCATCCAGGTGTCATTTGTCCCTTGAGACCTCCCCTCCCGTAGGTCCTCGTGTTCCTTCCCTCCTCCTCTCCCCCAGGTAAAAGGGTGAGCAAACCACACGGTTTGAGAGTTCTGTTGGAGCTGTTGCTGGGTTCAGAGGCCTGTGGGCCAGGAATAAAGCTCTGGATCGAAACCCTCCATCAGAACCGACTCCTTTCCTTCACCATGGCCTCAAAGCTTCTCCCCAGGAGGTAAAACTGAGCTCCTGCATGCCTGGACTTGTCTCAAGCACCCAGCTGCAACATCCAGCTACTCTAAAGTGTCTCTGAGGTGAAATCACCACAGCTGCCACTTTTTGATCAAGCAGCAAAGGCCAGACAAGCTCAGGCACGTCCCTTCCACCTATATTGGTAATTAGTCCAATACCCACCCACCACAAGCCTGCAGTGGAGGAGCTTTTGAATTCTCTTTGTGATAAAGTCCTCTGGGATGGAAAAGTGTGTTAAACCAAGAGGGAAGGATTAAGTTCATGCTGCCCCACTATCACTGATCTCCATGAAGTATGGTGTCCAACTGAAGAGGTATGGAACTACATCCCAGGTAATTATACCAACACTGCTTATTAGGGCAAGTTTTAAATTTGAGGTTCTATTTCCAGGGCAGAGATGGTTATGATAAACTGGTAGCACAGCAAAGTTTTACAGATGAAAGCTCAGTTCAACTCAGTGCTCAATCAGCCTTCAGTCCTTGCGACTGGAGTTTTATGCAGTGATGGAGGTCCTGGAAAGAAACCCTGTGTTTCCTCTCCACCTGTGCCTAGAGGTAACTTTTGTCTCTCTGAGCCTTTCACACATCTCGCAACAGCAAATGACAGATCCAGCCACAGGGATTAAGCTGCTCGAGATTGGGCCTTGACTTGTTATTTTGCACAGAGAATTAATTCATGGTAAAACCTAAACAAGGAGAAGCCAGTGATGTACCCTCTAACATTAGTGCAGGAGGAGCACAAGTGATGTGGAAACAGAAAATGCCAGGACTTCATTCTTCCTTCTCCCAGCAGAATTTAATTTTTATTAGCTGTGCTCATTATATTTATCTTCAAAAGGTTTTATATGCTGATGATGAGTTCTAAGTACGTGTTTTTCTCTTTTTTTTTTTTTGCAGCACAGGTTGCTGTACTGCTTCCAGACCTGACTGACCTCGTGGGCTGTCACTGAGGGCTGTATGGAGGCAGCAGCTCACACTGGCACTACACCACATGTCATGGCATGGAGGATGATCTCAGGGCAAGGCAGACTTGTGTGCTCTACATTAAGCAGGGCAAGTGACCTTGCATTTGAAAGTATAGTATCTAACAGTGGCTTTACATGTTTACTAAGTCCTGTTTGCATCTGGTCTAGTTTGGACCACATGTGTAACTGACACATGGGTTTAGGCACCTAGAAAAGACATTTTAATTCACTGTGGGTGACTTTTTATCCCCTCTTTCATGCTTTGCTTTTTATGAGTGCTTATTAAACAAAATTTCCATAATAAGGCAGGAGGGCTGTGGAGGGAAAGCTGCACAGACACGGAAACCTTTATGAAGAGTGTACAAGACAGCTGTAAAGCTGCCTCAAAAGATGGGATTTTGCAGGCATTTCTGCATGAAACCTCAGACAGCTCAAGATTTCATGTCAGGTCTGAATAAACATGGTAGGATTTCAGTTTTGTGAGCTGTCCTTTAAATGTGAGTAGATTCACATTCCAGTGCCACAAAGCAGCCATAAATCAAACCTAACTGGACCATTGTGTTAGCTGCTTGCTTCCTGTTTCCTGTATTTGAGCTGCAGAATGAGCAGGCCTGTATTGCCATGATTTCCAGAAGAAATTGCAGAACAGTTAGACAAGCCCAATTAAACAATAGAATCTCAGCTGTGTGACAGGTAAAGAACATCATGAGAGTCTTTCTGGGTAAGTGTGATAAACTCTTCAAATTACTATTATTCTGCAGTGTGCTTGGTGCAAGGGTGGATAGAGTACTATAGTTTTATAGCTATTTGCATCTCAAGTAATTTTTTGATGTAAATCGGGTTACATACACCTCAAGCTAATGTGTGTCTGTTTATATCAGAATTTGAATTATATCAGAATTTGAATAGAAATGAATTTACACTTGCTATCACTTGATTTAAAAACCAGCTTCTCAAAGCAGGAATCATGTTTTTGTGGTGGTATAAACACAGCAATTAAATCTTTCAAAGCAATTGCAATCTTTTCCACTCTTACATAAATGGGTTTAAACAAATTCATAAAGTTGGGTAATTCATAGGATGGTTCAAGTTAGAAGGAAGCCCAACCTCCTATGCAAAGCAGGGTCAGCTCTGAGCTCAGAACCAGTTGCTCAGGGCTTTATCAAGTCCCATTTGAAAGCCCTTGAGGATGGAGAGTACACAGTCACTTTGGGCAACTGCCTGGCTGTCTTAATGGGGAAAACATTTGTCTTTTTATCTGGTGTCTGCCTCTCATTTCAATTTGTGCCTCTTGCCTCTCATTCCCCATGCACCACTATGAACAGTGTGGCTCCGTCTCTCCCTCCCACATGTATCAGCAGGCTCTTGGCAGGTCCCTTTCTCTTCCCCAGGCTCAACAGGTTCAACTCCCTGAGCCTCTCCTCACAGGAAAAATACTCCAGCCCCAAACCATCTTGGTGAACCTCTGCTGAGCTTCCTCCACTTTGCCTTTCCTAAACAGAGTGAGCATGAGCTTTCCTTACCCAGGAGGGTGAGATTAAAGAAAGGCCTGGCACTGCACACTAAGATACCAGAGGATGGGTACCTGCTAATGCCAGCTTCAGGGCCTTGAACACACGAGGCTTCTTCTGGGAGCTCTCGTAGAGGGACGGCAGAGCGATGGTCTTGCAGGTGGACTGAAGGAAGAGGTAAGCGCTGCCAGTCCAAGGAGGGGAACTGCATGCCATCTTCAGCACCCTACAAAATCACACAGGCAAGCTCAGAGACCATAAGGGAAATGGCCTGAGGCCAGGGGAGTGCCACAGCACAAGCAACAGGCTTATGGGGATTTACTCTTATTTCTTATAGCAATGCTGATGTTGTTAAAGCAAGTGTAGCCTTTCAGGGGTTTACTGTTAGTCTGTAAAGCACAGCACAGTGGCACACCATATCCCAAAGACAGAAGCTCACAAAGTTTTGCTTTCATTTTCCACTGGAGTCCATTCATTTTCTAGTCCAAAGATACTCTGAAGCAGAGTTTCAGTCCCTGTGCCTCTGACTAGCCAGGCTGGCAAAATGTGAAATGATTGAAGTGCTCCAGGGACCACACAGCCGTCCTGGCTCTGGCATGCTCCCATGGACCGAAGCCCCATTGCAACCAGAGATGTTCTCCTTAAGGTCCTGGTCCCCTACTTGTTCACAGGGCCCAGAGCTCTTGTTACAGGACACTCTACACAGGCAGGACAAGGGTAGTCGTTTTAAACTAAAAGAGGGTAGATTTAGATTAGATATCAGGAAGAATTCTTTTACAGTGAGGGTGGTGAGGCACTGGCACAGAGAGGTGGTGGATGCCCCATCTCTGAAAATATGCAAGGCCAGGTTGGACTGGGCTCTGAGAGACCTGACCGAGTTGAAGATTTCCCGGTCACCACAGAGGAGTTGAACTAGATGGCCTTGGAAAGGTCCCTTCCAACCCAACCCATTCGGTGATTCCGTGACCCAGGGCTACCCCTCTGCTTTGTTTATGCCCTTTGTTCCTGTGCCCCTGCAGTGTAACCCAGCGGGTGACCCTCCCGTCCAGTGAGCACTGCCGCGCCCTAGTCCCCGCTCCGCGGTCAAACCGCTGGGGGTGCTTCCAAAACCCAGCCCCGGACGGCAAGCCACGTCTGCGACCACGGCTATGGCCTTTTCGCTGACTGCTGCAGGCGTCAGGCCGCTGCTGCGGCTCAATTCCCGTCCCAGCCTGGCTGGGAGGGGGCCGTCCCTGAGGGAAAAGCTCCGGAGCAGCTGCCGGCCCCGTCCCGCCGCGCTGTGCCGCCCTCAGGGCCGGCGGCTGCCCCCGCTGCCCGGGTGTCCCCCTCGGTACCCGGGTGTCCCCCTCGGTACCCGGGTGTCCGCTCGGTGCCCGGCTGTCCCCCCAGCCCGGCACCGCGGGCCCGGAGCGCGGCCCCTCCAGCTGGCCCGGCGGGATGGCCCGGCAGCGGCCCCGGCCCCTGCCCGTGGCAGCCCCGGCCCGGCGGCCCCGGGCGGCGTTACCTCCTCAGCGCCGGCCTCGGCCCCGACACTTCCGCCGGGGCGCGGCGCCGCTCGGCACCCGCTGCGGGCGGGGAAACGGGAAGGCGAAAGTAAATCCCAAGAGCCCCCTGGAATGGCCGGCGGCGCTTCCCTCTAATGCCTGCTGTTTGTCCCTGGGTTTCTGCGGGGAGCCCGGGCCGGGGCTTGCCGACACCTTGGCGCTCCCAGGTGTCCCCGCCCCAAGGCCGCCCACCCAGCTCGGTGCCTTGGTGTCTCGTGTAGGTGAGGATCTGTCAGAAATACTCCGTTCAGGTGGCTCCAGAGCTGCCTGAAGGCTGGGGTGGATGCATCTCTCTGGACCATTAGGGATGGAGGAGTGCGGTGGGTTGAAGCCCCTGCGTGGCTTGTGGCTGACACAGGCGAGGCTGGTGGGTCCCGGCTGGCACTCGTCAGCTTATCCCCGTAGTGCTGCTGCTGAGAGTTTGGATAGGTAGAGAGAATGAAACAGCATTTCCAAAGTCCACGAGAGGTTCTGTGCTAATCAAAGCACGATTTGCATTGCTCAGCCTCAGGTAGCAGCCTCCTGCCCAGGCTGCATCTGCCCTGCATAGGTGCCCTGTGAGCTGAAGGGTAGCAGCAGCTCCCTTGTTTGTCCCCAGCTGGTGAAAAGCTGGCACGGGCCTGGGGCCAGGTTTTGGGCTCACGTGCAAACTGCAGTCGCTCTGGCTTGGCAGTGATTTGTGCAAACTGGGGGACTGAACTGCAAAAAGAAAGCAGGAAGCATTTTAAAACACTAAAAATACCTATATATCTGATGCTATTTTACAGCAACAGTATTTTAACAATATAAACCTAATTTGTTTGCTAAAGGAAAGACGTGATTCAAATAGATCTGTAAAGGGGTTGATCTGGGCTGGATCTCCTGGGTGCTCTGGATTACAGGGTCAGATCTAGGGGGGCAGGCAGTGCCTACAGATTCTTCAGGGTCAGCAGGCCTGATGGTGCCAGTGCTTCTGGAAACAAAGCATTTACTTGGTAACAGTTTAAGCAAGTGAGTTCATACATTCAAGGTCTGTCTGATGGGGCTAAATGAACCTGGGACATCCCAACATTTCACTCCAAAAGCTAAACCTGAAGCAGTGCTGGCTTCCAGAACCAGATGGGAACCACAGCGTGATTGCTGTGGGGAGCATCACCCACCCATGTCCTGGAAATGTTTTGTCCTTGAAGCCAATCCATCTGCTGTATATTGTGGGGGTAAAAACAGAATGAACCCCAAGTTTCTCCTCTGCTGACCCTTGCTGAGTTTGTGCCTTCTGGGAGCATCCCATGGGGCAAAATCAAAGTGCTTGATGAGCCCTTGGAGTTTCATCTTCTTGTTTCCCACATGGGAAGTAAAGATGGCAGTGAGGGGAGAGGCTGCGGCTCAGTGGGGCTCAGCTGGCACAGAACTGGGGGGCTGGGGCTGGGATAGGACAAGCTGCCCTGAGCTGGCAGCAGTCAGAAGGCTGAAAGCACACTCTTACTGTCTGTGAGATTCCCAATCCTTTTCTTAATGGCTCCAAAGGCTTTGAGGAAATCATAAAACAAAAGGAGCTGAACACATGAGATCTCATTTTGCCTTAACTCTTTGGCAGGTGTGTGTTAGAGACAGTATTAAAAGCAGCTAAAAGCAGTGTCCAAGCTGTCGAGGTGATTGTCTGAGAAGATGGCAGAAGATGTGAGTTCCCAGGAAGGAAGCAGGATGGTGTCACTTGGCTGCTGTAGCCTGCTGGGTGGGAAGGGGGTTGTCACTGATATGATGGCAGATAAGATAGTAGAGCTGCTGTGCTGCTGCCATCTCACACTCCCAGTAAGGAGTCACGCTTCAAAGCAGCACCGTTCTAGAAAAACATGCAGTTGTGTTCCCCTCTGCCTTACACTTTATGCATTGCTGCCCTGTTCCTGCTTCATGGGTTTCAACTCCATCCCTTCTTTGAGGCTCTCTTGGTGCACAGGTTTTCATTTCCGTGAAATCTGTGCTGCTCAGGGAGTGCTGTGACTCTGGCTTCCCCAGAAATTCAGAGTGAGATTGTGAGACTTGGCCCATACTCCAGTGCTGGCCTGGAAAGGGGAATGTTTGCTTTTAAAAATCTCTTGCTTGGTTATGAGAGGCCTGAAAAAACATGTCATGGTGGTAGTTTAGTTTGTGCAGAAATGTAGAAGAGAGGTGCAACACGTTTTGGAGGAAGGCAAATGGAAAACTTAGGTAATGATCTGATGCTCTAAACCTTCTTTCCAGACACTTACTTTCCTGCATTATAGTTCTCAGGAATGGTTGATTAAAATACACTTTTCCCTTATTGTGTCAGACATTGTAAGTGCAGTTTCTGGAAACTGGAGTCAAAGTCAAAAAAGGTTTTTTTCCAAACTGCAACATGTCATCACAGGCAAGGACCACTGTCATTAAGCTGCTGGTTTCTACTCTAGGCCTTCTGTTGCACTATCAGTAAAAAAATGGATATGTGAGGCTGTTTTCTGTGCAGAGCTTCTGCTTGCAAAGAGGTTTTTTTCCCTCACAGTTTGAGAAATCTGTCTCAGCTTTTTGAATACCAGTGCAGCAGTACCAGAAAATTCCCTTGCATTTTTATTACTCAGAGTAGCAAAACCTCACTGTAGGAAAAAAGACCATTTTTCCCAAAAAAGCTTTGATCTGACATTTTTAACTCTTGAAAAGTATCAGTCAGCTTATTAGAATTGATTAAAAAAAAAAAACAAACTATGAAACCACTGACCAAGAGATTTTCATAATTTTTAAAGTTCAAATTCAAAATATGGTGAAATTTCAGGTTTGATTTTTTTTAACCTCCTCTATAGTCCAGTTTGATTTGTTAGTTAAATCCTAGTGTGTGTGTCTGACCCTTTTTGATGCTCTTGTTTTATTTTTCCCAACAGGACTCTTGAGAATTAATTGCAGTTTTGGAAGTTTTCCCATGTTTAAACCTGACCGAATTGCCAAAATGTCTGCTCCAGTACCAGAACTGTGGCACTACATCCCAGAAGAAATCCTTGTCTGAATATTGTATTATCTTTGAGATGGACATAGAATATTCCAGGTGTGCAGACAAGGGGCTGCAGCTGTTCTGCCAGCCCTGTTTGGCACTTCAGAGAGGTCAGGTGAGAGGAGTGGGGTCCTCTGTCCAAGCACTTTGCAGGAATAACCTGATCCTTGTTTCCAGTGTGTGTCAAACATCTCCTCCGCTCTGCTGAGGCACTGCTGACCTCGTGCCTTCTGTGTGTGATGATGACACCTGGCATGACTAGCACCTGCTTATATCAAATTTGTGTTACTTGCTGGGTTTTGTCAGTCCCTAATGATGATTTGGGTTTTAGGGGAAATACCGCATTCTTAGGTACACTGTTCTAAGTTGCCCTTTAAAAATGGCAAGAAAAAATTGATGCATTGTTATCCTTATCATGACACTTACTTATCTTGTCTTTTCTCACTTCCTGACTCTTTCAGTGTTTGGCCTTAAAGGACTCTGTAGGTATCAGGTGAGAAGTCTGTTCCATTTTTAAGCAGGAATCTTGAGTTTTGCAAGTCTTTGCTAAGGACCTCAGGAAAATTTTATGGTGATTTTATATTTTACTATGTTATTTAAAGAGCAGTTTCTGAGTTGAAATTACCCACGTGGCATTAAACCACACATGCATTTAGAGCTATTTAAAGCTTTTATATTAATGTTAAAACCATCTTGTCTAATAGATTCTTTGTGTAGTTGTTTTTAGCATCCTCTTTTCTCATGCAAGAGCTAAATAATTTCTGTTGACAAATAACATAGCAGCTAAACCTGCTTACAATTTTGACTTTTCAAAGTCATGCTGAAGATGTACAGCCCTGAGTCTGGCCAGCTCTCATTTGTCTGTGCCAGCCAAAGTTTAGGACAAGAAAATTCCAAACTAACACCTCAGGTGCCTTCAGAAAACTGTGATTTCTGTGCCTGGGTGTCCCCCAGACTCTGGGCAGGTGGGTTTGCTCTGGTGACTTGCCCACCTCCCAGCATAAGGTGGGCAGCACGTGTTCCCTTTGCATGACGCTGCGGATTTATTCACAGCTCTGCGAGATCGGCTGCGGTGCATTTTCATTCTGTGCATTGTTCTCTGGGGCTGGTGATGCCATCCCATTGTGCTGAGTTTTTAAGAGTGTGAGCAGCACTGCTGATGTGACTCCCTGGCTGCCTACTTTCCACTGGCCTGGGATAAAATTGGGTGGCTCGTTCTCTGTGGGACGCAGGCGCGTGCCGGGGAGCAGGCGTGTGCAGGGCGATGGGGTCAGTTTAGCTGGGACACTGCAGAGCTATGCAGGATTCACCCAGCTCTCTGGTGATGGATGGATACTCCAGCAATGTCCCAGCCTTCCTAACAAAACTCTGGACGCTGGTGGAAGACCCTGAAACGAACCATCTCATCTGCTGGAGTTCTGTAAGTGCAACAGGTACTGGGTGTCACTAATGCCTGCAACAAGAGGGGAAACCCAGGAGAGCTGCATGGCACAGGAGCTGCCCTCTGCTTGGCAGGTCCTGCCCAGTCACTGGAAGAGTGCAAAAACCAGGATTCAAGTACAGGCACTTCTGGATATACTTGGTATTATTTATCTGAAATATTGTGGCTTTTCTGTTTCAGAGGGGAAACTGTTTTGTGGGTATTTTAATTATAATATTTACATATTTCACTTGAAACATCCTAAAAAGTGTCTAATGTTCTAAGAATTCCACATGCTTTGAGAGAAATATTTTTCACCTTGCTTGAATCTGCAGCTCTCTAACATTTATAGGAAATGTGCAAAGCCCTTAAAAAGTTTCACTGCTGTTTGTTATTATCTCATGTGTTTCTTAGCAGCCTCTCACAAATGTCTAGGTGGAAGGCAGCAGATAAACAGCACTCAGTACTTAGACTCAAACCTATAATTTAAACAGATCTCAGACTATCACCCTAAATCATTTTGGAAGAGCTTTACTTGATTTTTCAGTGAATCTGTGTGATGATCATGGTGATGTGAGTATATATTGTCTGTACAACTTCAAAGGGATAGATTGCTTTTCTTTGGCTTCTTATTTGTCACAGAGGCATGAATATACTAAGTGCAATCACAAAAATAAAATTATTTATCCTCTTTATCCAACACTTTGATACCACATTGTGCTTTTGACCCACAACTTGCTGCAAAAAAATATTATTTGTTTGCAGCAGGGAGTTATTAGATAAGTTGTGTGCATAAACTTGTTCTCCAAAATCAAGAATCTATAACACAAGAAAATTTAAAGGGGGGTGGTAAAAAAGTCCAAAGTAGCCTTTCTTATGTATACTTTGTGTCCAGTGGAGTTTGCATTGAAAACCTGAGACAGGATTGGAGCTGCATTGATATCTGTGACCATGGTTGTTTGATGCTGGTATTACATGGTCATATCTCTGAGAACCACCAAGTTTTAAATAAGGATTTTAAAGCTAGAAATTATTTTCTAACCCGTGTAAATAGTCCCCTCTCTATTACACTTAGAACACTTATTTTTGACTGACCACCACTGTGCTTTGCTTTACTGCAAATTAACATAGGCTGCAACTGCATCCTTGGAGGTTTTGGTAAGGCTTTTAGGTGTTTCATTTTCCTGTTGTTGCAGGTATCCATGTTTCAAATATTCTTCAGCTTCTATACATTGGTGATGTTGGAGCTGAGAGACTGTGTGCATACCTAAGATTTCTGGGTGTAATCAGTACTTCTAGAAAACAGGGACCCATAAGGACCTGTGAACTCTTTCTTAGCATAAAGAAGAGATGGAGAGGAGATGCAGTAATGGTTTGTATATACACTAAAGTCTGCTGTAAAGTGGAAAGGAAAAGTCTGCTCTCTGTGTCTGTGGTAGATTGGGCAAGAAATAATTCAGTTAATTTTTAAAATGGAAGTGCAGTAAGGGAGAACTGGCAAACTCCTGGACTAGCACTTGTCTTGTCAGAGCACAACATGTCTGTCCTGATGGTTCTGTCAAAAGCAGTCAAGATAAGCATCTGCCAGGATTGTTGTGCCGCAGAGTCAGTTTTGCTTTGGGCAGAGACGACTTCCAGAGTTTCTCTGCAGTGTGGGAACAAACTGACGCATGCACAGTGCATGGGTGAGCACACAGTAACCCCAAAGTCTCTTGTGCCTGTAGGAGCCTTTCTGAATGTGACAGCTTCTGAGAACATTGTGGCCCTGAATTCAAAGGAATGGCCACTCATGAGAGGCCATAAGGACTTGTTGAGGTATACAAAACTCTCATGCTTCTCATTTTCCATCAGGGGCTCCAGTCTGGGACACACAGCTGTATCCCAGAGTAAGGGGGCAGAAGCACAAGGGAAGCAGAATAAACCAGCTGGGTCCCCAGGGCAGTGCCTGCAGTGTTGGGAGACCCTGGTTCCTGCTGTCCTGTCTGCAAACTCTCAAAGACAGGATCATTCCAGCATGCAGGTTGTCAGTGGATCTCTTAAATGCTTGATCAGCCTTTGCTTCTGCTGTATGGGATAAGGAATGTAGGGAAGACCCCAAAAATGGTCAAAGAGCACTGTTGAGGCACAGTCATGTTCAGTGTTTGCAGTAGTAAGCAAGGAGCAGAAGTGCAGCAGAGCCAGAGTCCCGTGTTAGTGGGTATTAATTGTTAGAGCTGCCAAATGAGCCTGAGCTCAGAGGCAGCTGGCACCATGTGCTGATGGAAATGCAGTGTAGGACAGCAAGGTTTGCCAGCTGGCTGGTTTCTGGTGGCCATGGGCAGGCTGCAGGCACACACCAGTCCCTCTTTAGTCACTGAGCTATCTCATGGCCCTGATTGCATTCCCTGTTTTAGAGAATTCCAGACTTCCCTGAGAGCACTCTTGCAGCTGCAGAATGTGATGGTGTGAGGTGGGACTCACTGGTACCCTCCTCCTGCACACAGAGCCTGAGGACTCTTACAAAACACTGTCCTGTGTCACAAACCAGCCCCTGGAATGCCCACCCAGGCTGACAAGCCTCTGTCTGCTGGGAGTAGCACTGAACGCAGCAGGAGGATGACTGTGGTGTGCTGGTGTCAGACCCCTCCCTGCCAACACAGTGCAGGCTCTTGGCCCTTGAAACTCAGCTGCAGCTGAGGCTGGTCCCTAATATCTGCTGATGTCATTGCACTGATGTGTCTGTCAGCAGGTAGAAGGCCAGGCAGGGAAAGCACATGGCCTGCAGTGCATCTTCTCTGCCAGCAGTCCCAGGCAGTTTGCCTTGTTTGGCAGGCATGGATCATTGCAATGCAACCCCAGAAATGGAAGCTTTATCTGATCAACACGTGTGTTGCTAGCTTGGACTGCAAAGCATGACTGTCAACATTTTTTGGGTTGCCCTTGTGGCTGTTTACTATTAAAAATAATTGTTAAAATGTGTGTAGAGCTTCTGGGCAAGTGTGGTGTCTCCAGATTTGCTTCTTGCCTTGCTGTGTTTCTTTTGCCATGTCTCCAGGCAGTGCTCCCTCCAGGACTGCTGTGCCCTGGAGCAGATGGACTGGGGTTAGACCTGAGCAAGTAGGTTATAATGGCAGGGGTTGTAATGGCAATTCCCACTTTCAGGGCCTTCTTAAGACTCAAGTCTTTCTGTGAAGTCCATGCAAAAGGGGATGATCACAGACTACCTACCAGCTATTTGGGCACAAAAGTCAGTGGTTTCTTTCTCACATCTAAGACTCTCAACTAAGCAGTGACAAAAAGCAGAAAAGGGTCAAACCTGTAGCCACAGAGGCTGTACCAGAACTGAAAGGAGCACATCTGCCATTGAGGGCTGTTGTCAGTCTTCTTAGCTTCAAGGTGGCAGTTCAGAGAACAAGATTTCCCCTGCTGTAGGGCTGCTCCTGGACCCCTCTCGTAGTCAGGGACTCTCCCCTGACTTCACCTTTGTCCTTGTCTCCTTTGCAGAATGGCACCAGCTTCCATGTGTTTGACCAAGGCCGCTTTGCCAAGGAGGTGCTGCCCAAGTATTTCAAGCACAACAACATGGCCAGCTTCGTCAGGCAGCTGAACATGTGTGAGTGCAGCTCCCAGGGCCCAGACACGTGGGCCCCACACACATGGGGGGACAGGAGGCACGGGAGAGAACTGTGCAGAAGAAAGTTTGGGCTCTCATGTATGTGACTTGTTGTGGCATTATTGATTTTGCCAAAGAGGATTTGCTTCTCACATGCCAGAGTAGTGATCTTGTGTTTACCTTAAATTCCAGTATGGAATTTCTGTTAGATTACATTTCAGGATTTGGGCTAAGAAGTTTCACCTACCGTGTGTCTTGCTTCTCTTGCATTGATTTGATGACCTATTATTATTCATTTTCCATTTTATTCAATATGGAGTTTTATCCAGCCACCAACTGCAAATCCTCCCCCAGAATGTGCTGCTCTTGGGAGTCCTGTGCCCTGAGTTTATCCCTTTCATCAGCCATATCACTGAACTGGTAACAGACAGTTCTTCTCCCTGCAAACCTTGACATTTTTACCCCTTTAAGGAGGTGTAATTTAAATTTGGTGTAATTTTCAGCCACTTTAGCAATATGATTGTTCTGATAGTTGGAATTTTTTCAATGAGTAATTAAGTTCCTTAGTCAAGTTTTAACTTTGCTATGTCACTCTGTAGTAGCATTCTTGTAAATTTTAGGCCAGTCCTTAAATACAGCTTAGAAACTTTCAAGGACTTCAGAGAAGTACTCAAAGCAGATTTCCAAATGTGCACGTGACCCTTTTTTCCAAAAGTGGCACCTGTTGATGGTCTGTGCCTTTGAAAAACCTTCCCCTGAATCCCTCCTGCTAGCGAATTGTGACAGGAATTCCCTAGGACCTGGAATTTCAGCTCCTGGCTGAAACATGCCCGTGATGGAAAAGCTTTCATGGCATAGGCTGCAGCAGGGGTGGCCAGTGGGATGCACAGCGCTCTCCCTTGCCCTGGGTTTCTGGTGGTTAAGGCCCAAAAACATGTCCAGGGGTAAGCAGTGTCAGCTCAAAAATTGTGGAGGATGATCAGAAGTGTCCTCAAGAGTGATGAGGTGGGAGGTGCAGGGAGTGCTGGGTCCTGTTGCCCATCAGCTGTGTGCTCTCTGTGCAGATGGCTTCAGGAAGGTGGTGAACATCGAGCAGGGCGGGCTGGTCAAGCCTGAGAGGGACGACACTGAGTTCCAGCACCTCTGCTTCCTGCAGGGCCACGAGCACCTCCTGGAGCACATCAAGAGGAAGGTGAGGGCACTATGTAGGAGGGGGGAACCTGCCAGATCCTGCTTAGCATAACTCCAGCATCACCCTGGTCTTGTTCCTGTCCTCCCCACACCCATGTGCACCTAGGCTGGGGGTTCTTGGTTTGCAGGTTCTGGCTTGCATCAGAGTTTTGTCTGTGTTTTTCTGCTCTGTTGCTCTGTATCACAAGGTGTTTGTCTAGTGCTGCAGGGCCAGGCTTGCTTCCCACCCCTCTGTCTTTGAGTTGTTACTGCTTTCCTAGAGAAATATGGCATAAGTCCTGCAGGGTCCTCAACAGCCATCTCTTTTCTTATACAAGAAACAGCCTACTCCTGCCCTCTGTTTTCTGTCTTCTAACCTATTATTAGTACCCCCAAAGTGTTGTTCTCTCACTGAATTAGCCTAGCATCTTGTGAAAAGGGAGTTGAGCAAAAGCCTTTTGGAAATCCCAGTGTAGTTCCCATGTCAATTGGAAGCATTTCATCAGACTCATCCCTGTAAAACATGAGGCTTGATTGGGTAACTCTAGTTGAAGTAGAAAGATTAAATCAATCTAGATAAATTCCTCCCTGTTACTCAAAATACTTTTGTTTTCCCCCCAAGCTGATTTGTAATCAACTCTGACAGGGAATGTAATTCTGCCAGCAGACCCTCTGTATGATTAGATTTGTCCTGCACTTTCCTCTATCTGGCTCTTGTACCCCTAGGATAGTTCAGACTCTTTGGCACGTGGCCTGTCCTGGTATTTCAGCTGGTGACAGTCCTGCACCTGCGCCACCACAATGACTCTCTCTGTCCATGGCCCTTCTTGCACAGGTAAAGTCTGCCTTTGATTTCTTTCTCCTCAGGTGTCAGTAGTGAAAAGTGAGGAGACCAAAATGCGCCAGGAGGACCTCAGCAGGTTGCTATACGAGGTACAGATTCTGAGAAGTCAGCAGGAGAACATGGAGTGTCAAGTGCAGGACATGAAGCAGTGAGTTGAATCCTACTCAGGCTGCTTCCTGTGGGCATTTGCTTCTCTGGAGTGGGGAATGGTTGAAAGGAGGAGCCTGGCACACTTCCCTCCCCAGGGAGCACATGGAGCCAGGGACTGACCAGAGATCTGTTGAGACAACAACATGTAGGATTTCTATGCACATCTGATCTACAAAATATGAATTAATGCTCAGCCTCTCTTGTCTTGTTTGTTTTCTCTTCAGAGATGAGGAAAGCACAGAGAAGGTCAGACAGGAAATATGTGCCTAACCTGGGGACTTAGATAACTATTGCCTCCAGATGGAAATGGGTTTAAAGATGTAACTCTCACACATACAAGTGTCCTTGGCAGAAATGTGATGGAGTCCGCTCCAGCTTTTAAGAAATTACCTTTCTGCCATCATTCACCTCCAAAATTTATGACCGGCCTAAAAATTATAGTATGTTATAATATATAACACAAGAACTTGTGTATAATTTAGTCCAGGGACTCATCTCCCTGAGACTGTGTCATCTGACATGGCCAGAATTGTTGGATAAGGGCAAACCAAGCTGATGCAATGCTTCCTGCATGGGGCTGCCTCCAGCTGTCTGAGACTCTGGGATTTTCTGACTCAGACATGGTCACTAAAAGATTAGGAAGGTGGATATGGTTTTATAAATCATGTACACGGAGAGGTTTTTATTTGCCTCCAGAATTTTAATATTTACAGAGAGCTGTGTTTTGAACATGGAGTGTCAAGTGCAGGACATGAAGCAGTGAGTTGAATCCTACTCAGGCTGCTTCCTGTGGGCATTTGCTTCTCTGGAGTGGGGAATGGTTGAAAGGAGGAGCCTGGCACACTTCCCTCCCCAGGGAGCACATGGAGCCAGGGACTGACCAGAGATCTGTTGAGACAACAACATGTAGGATTTCTATGCACATCTGATCTACAAAATATGAATTAATGCTCAGCCTGTCTTGTCTTGTTTGTTTTCTCTTCAGAGATGAGGAAAGCACAGAGAAGGTCAGACAGGAAATATGTGCCTAACCTGGGGACTTAGATAACTATTGCCTCCAGATGGAAATGGGTTTAAAGATGTAACTCTCACACATACAAGTGTCCTTGGCAGAAATGTGATGGAGTCCACTCCAGCTTTTAAGAAATTACCTTTCTGCCATCATTCACCTCCAAAATTTATGACTGGCCTAAAAATTATAGTATGTTATAATATATAACATAAGAACTTGTGTATAATTTAGTCCAGGGACTCATCTCCCTGAGACTGTGTCATCTGACATGGCCAGAATTGTTGGATAAGGGCAAACCAAGCTGATGCAATGCTTCCTGCATGGGGCTGCCTCCAGCTGTCTGAGACTCTGGGATTTTCTGACTCAGACATGGTCACTAAAAGATTAGGAAGGTGGATATGGTTTTATAAATCATGTACACGGAGAGGTTTTTATTTGCCTCCAGAATTTTAATATTTACAGAGAGCTGTGTTTAAAAAGCACTTGAATAATCAAATAGACCCAAAGCCTTTCTTTTTTAATGAGAGCTGATATTCATACACCACCAGATGACAGTCATTGTGGGCCTTAGGAGTAACACTGGAAAGTTTCCATACTGGGAAACTTCATTCCAGACCAGCACCTTACATGCAATGGATACATATTTTTATCCTGCATCAATTTTTAATGACTCCCACACTTAGCACATGCATGAGTTTGCACTGTGAAATCCAAATACAGCAGCAATGAGTTTCTGGGCTTGCATTTGATTTAATTTTTAAGGAGTTCCAGTATTAGTGATTTGGCATTGATTTTAATTTATTCTCCCTTTTGAGTTGCTTGCTCCTTCTCTCCATCTGGCAAAATTGCATTCAACTGATGAAAATAATATGATTTTTATAAACTAAGACAGAGGAGAAATCCCATGCTGAATCCATGTTAAGAAATTTACACTGGTGAAGAACAATTAGGACATAACTCCAGTGCAAGCTGTCAGACTAAGGAATGCTGCTTTGCTGAAAATCCTGTCAGGACCAGTACAGAAAGCTCACTGCAGAGATTCTTGCTGTACAAGCTGTTCTACTGTGCTCTTCAGATCTCTGGGCCTTACCTTCTCAGTTCTAGCATCCATCCACACTAGAAAGACTGAAAAGCAAAAGGATTTATCAGTTTCACCTGTATGATAGGTTTTGCTGGCCTGACAGTTTAGGTACATCCATATACTCTGGAGATAAATTGGCTGCCAAAACCTTTAGCAGCATGGACTTGGCTGGCATCCAGACTTGGAGGCAGCACAGTAAATAAACTCTGCCTCTCTCCCTCCCACCTAGTGGGGCTGACTGTTAGAGCAAGCCTCTAAGCTCCCCTCTGTGCCTCTTCATTTACAGACAGAAAATACATTTTCTTTATGCAAGCTGGACACAGGTCTGTGCTGGGTTAAATCAGTGGCTCCCATAATAACATCATTACAGTCCTCCTAGTTCAGGGCTCTGTGATGCAGGAGCATCTTTTTGTCTGCTCCAAACATGCATTTGAACCACCACTTGTACAAGTTTTAAGCTGGTAGAATACCCAAGGTCTCTGTTCATGGTCTTGTCTTTGGGAGCACTGGAGTAGTTGTGGAGAGGTTGGGCTTTTTTGGCTCCCATGGAAGGACAGTGTGGGTGATCCAAATAACTCACAGTCACAAATCAGGCCTTGCTGAAATCCTGAGTTTGGCCCAAATGTTCCACAAAAACATGTATCCTCTTGTTACCTTTCCCTATAAATGTTGGCTTCTCTATTTGTTTTTCCTCCATGCTTTGATCTATAGCTCTTTTGAGATCAAGGAAGAAAAAGGAAGGCAATTGTGTGAGCTTGTTTGGGACACTGAAAAGAGCCAAACGCTGCAAGAGCCCGGAAGTGAGACAGACTTTGCACAGTTGAATCTACTGCCATCATGGCAGCACCATGGGCTGTTGGTGTTTCTGTTCTCATGGAAAATGTCTGTTTCACTTTCAGACAAAATGAAGTTCTTTGGCGGGAAGTTGTTTCTCTGCGGCAGAACCACTCACAGCAACAAAAAGTCATCAACAAGGTAGTTATCATAAACTCCTAACTTGCTTGTGCCATCTGGTCTATGTCCTCCTCTGATTTTTTTTCTTGTCCCATAATTTCCACACTGTGATATCACAGTGTAATTATTTTCCCTTTCTTTTAAGTTGTGTGATTCTTTTATGTGTCCTATACAAACTGGTCATTAACAAAGCTCAGACCATGCCCTTAAGCAAAATATTTTAATTTCTGTGTCAGTCCTTTCTTTGATGTTAGAAACCACTTTTCTGTTGAAATCCTGGGCAGGAGAGCACAATTCTCACTAATTGCCCTGTGTTGGCTGTGTTCTGGTTGTACCAATGCCCTTGGGCTTCCCAAATCTTCCATTTGCTCACAAGAGGAACCCCACTGCTGCCAGCACCAGTGGGAAGCTGCAGGTGGCAGAATTGGCCACCCATTGCCCCAGTGGGGGTAATGTAGCAGCAGCTGCTACATTTTCTGGCATTACTGGTATAGTTGAGGAATTACTGTACAACTTTTTAGGCTGCAGAACCCTCTCCCTTAAAATCTAGCATGACCAGTATAGAACAGGCCTCTCCAGTGATTCCTGGATGGTGCTGACATGACTGAGCACGTCACACATCCCAGTCCCCACATTCTGACCCTCACGTGGCATCATGGAGTCACAGGACTGGACAGAAATGCAGGAGGCTATCAAGCCTTCCTCCAGCTCTGAGGCTGGAGCAGCCACACACTTCATTGTAGAGGCTTTTATGCAACTCTGTTTTGTTATATTGAGCAATGAGTAAGGCCAGCTGTGATATATAATAATAATAATGCTGTCTTTGTTTGGAGGTCAAAGCAGAGCATTAAGTTCAAACTGACCTGGGAATATGTTGCTAAGTGATTCCTCTCCAAAGCTACTCTGCTTCCTTTTTAGTGTCCTGTTATATCAACACTGATATTCACAGAACTGAAAAACTCAACTGAAAGAGCTCAGACCTCCATCCAGGCTCTCCATAGGGAGTTGCCTCTTTCACTTGCAAAGTCTTTGCCAGACTTACAGCACCTCTTCTAAATGTCTCTGAAAACTTTAATGGATCCAGATCTAACTCCAGGCCTAGGAATGTTTGCATGTGCACTTCACAGGTCTGTTAGGACCAGCTGAAGTTCTTCATGCACTAAGAGAAGAGAGAAAGTGCTGAGCACATGCATCCAGGAACCTTTGCACAAAGCAGACATCTGGCTGTGTCCCTTGAAAGCCAGGCAGGCTGTTTTGAGTTCTTGGACAGCTCATTTCTGTTTCAGGCACCAATGTCTCATGCAGTTTGGCTCCTATATTCTATGGCTTCTCCCAGCTTTGGGGTGTTGTTGGGAGGGAGGCATGTGTGAGATAAGAATGGCTGCGAGAGCAGGGAGTGCTGAATCACTCTGCTGATTAACACCAGATTTTGATCTCTCCTGACAGCTGATTCAGTTTCTGTTTGGCCAGCTCCAATCAAGCCCCAGCAGCTCTGGGATAAAGAGGAAGCTGTAAGTCCCCGTGTGTGGTGCACACGCTCACGGGTGCATAATGCTGCCCCCTCAGTAAAAGCACAAGCTCAGCTCGCCCGGGCGGGCGGTCACCGGACCAGGCTCCATGGTGATGGCAGCTGAATGGGCTGAAGTGCAGAGTCAGACCTGCTGACAGCCCCATTCACTGCTCTGTGGAGAAGCACCCTGTCAGCTCGTGACCTTTATCTGGGGAACACAGCACGCAGTGGGACATGGGAGTGCTAACTAGAGGGAGGCCAAAGGGCAGGACCCCACTGCTGCTCCTGCAGCTTCCATTTTTGCCACTTGGCAGCCCAGAGACACCTTCAGTTTGACCCACAGTCACTGAATGGGGTGTGTGTCCAACACTGGCTTGGTGGTGTTAACCTGCAGGCCTTACAAAGAGGAAGGTGGGGAAATGTTTTAGCTGAGGGGTATCTTTAGATAGGCTCTTAAAGACAAGTGTATTAATAGAATGACTTGAATTAGGAAGCTTAGTGCCTTTCAGGAGAGCAGCTATGCCTTTCTTGCCCTGTAGTGCTTGTGATTTAAAGAAAAGGAAGAGACTATTAAGTGAAATTTGCTGAGGACAGGCACCTGCCTCCAGTTCCCACCTTTATTACCTTGTGGCCTTTGACAACTTAGAAACTTCTCCATGCTGCAAAGGAAGGAGCCAGACCTCCCACAAGCAGCTCAAAGGAGTCAATTTTCATTAAGTCAGTGTCCTTGTTCTTGACTGACTCCTCTGTGAGGATTGTAAAAGCAACACAGGATTGAATGAGGGAGCCCATAATCTGTACAACCCAGCAGGGTATGTGCATCTCTGTCTACCCCCCCTGCTGAGCCTCTTGGAAGAGCTAAACACTGCAGGCAGCAAAGAAAAGGGCTCAAGGGGAGAATAGCAGCTGCTGAGGTTCACGACTGGGGAAATTTTCCTCCAGTAGAGTGGGCAAGCAGAGAAATGAGATGCAGATCTGACCTCTAATTTTCATGGTCAGGGCTGTGTCCTCCCTATAAAAGCTTTGCAGCCCAAGAAATGTGTTAGACCACTGCTTTTTTGTAGAAAGGCAAATAATAAGTGAGAAACTGTGCTGAAAAGGGCAGAAGAGCACAGAACTACCTGCAAAGCAACTGTATTGACCCCTTATGATGGGGGATTACACTTCACACAACCAGCTGCAATTTGCAAGGTAATTTGAGTTCCTGCTTCCTTGGAAACACAAAGGTCTATCTTCCAGAAACCTCAGCTCTTGTGTCTATATCCACATCCTTAGTGTTTTATCTTTCACAGTTGTGCTTTCCTGCCTCTTCTAAATGGCTGCAGGAAAGGATGGTGTGCAGCCTGGAGCTACTTGGTGCAGAGCAGAGTGCTGCCTGGGATCTCTGGGTGGATTTGGGCAGCATGGGCAGGTCTGCATCCTTCCCCTCTTTGTTGGGTAATGCTCTTTTTTGATGGTGACCTCCTCCAAAACTCTTGTTAGCCTTCCTGGCCCATAACACTGGGCAAGAAAGACTCTTAGAGCTGAGGAGAACCAGAGCAGACAAGGGAGAAGAGCTCTTGGCTCAGGGATGTTTTGTGTAGGAGCAGCCAGGAGCCAGTCAGTACATGCTGGAAGACAAAAGTGTTTCTCTCCACAGACCTCTGATGCTTGACAATGGGATCTCAGCTCCACCAGTGCCCAAGTTCAGCCGGCATTTGTCCCCAGAGCCCCTCCACGAGCCCTGTTTCATCCAGTCGGTGGGTGCAGCCTCTGGGCCCTTGGGATGGCTTTGGCTGGGGGCAATGTTTGAAGCATGGAATAAGTAATTTGGCAAGAGTTTGGCAGTGAAGAAGAAATGAGGTTTGCTAAGCTGAGTGACATTTAAAACTCCTTCAGCTCCCCAGTTTCATGGATGTCTTCCTGAGGGAGGCTGTGGGCTTTGTGGGGAAAGGCAGACCCTGCACACTGAGCTCTCCATGTTGTTACCCCAGCCTGGTTCCCCTTGAGGGAAGAGAGGAAGAAGTGAGTTCTAAAAGTGGGATTTTTGTAGCCTCTGAGGAATCCCCACCATCATCAGAGCAGACACCAGACACTTCTGTCATGCAGTTAAAATACATGAGCTGGCATGAGAGGCTCATACAGGCCTGTTGGGCTGTGTTGGATCTTTCCCTGCAGAGGAAGCTGAGCAGTCTAGGCAAAATGTCAGACATGGTAAAACCTCCTGGTTGCTGACACTTCACAGGGTTCATTTCACACCTGTACCTCTGTGCGGTTGGAGGAAAAGTGAGAGGAAATTACAATGTTGCATAGTAGGTAAAAGCTTTCTTGGTTTCCATAAAGGGGGGACTCAAAGTCACAGTGAATAAACCCTAACCATCTCAGACAGGGCCTTGGACCTGTTTTGGGGTCAGAAGGATAAATTTATATGACTTTGCTTTCCTCTTAGCCCTCGACAGAGCCTGCCTCTTGCTTAAACAGCCCCGCAATCGCTGGGGGACCCATCATATCTGATGTTACTGAAGCATCACCATCCAACATCATGAATATGCAATCCCCTCCTGAAAATGACAGGTAAACATCTTTGTGATTAAAAATAGAGAGAGTTGGGTATAAACATGCTTATGCAACTCTTCTCAAGAGTTTTTTGTGGCTGTAATTCTACCTAAGTTTCTGTCTGATTCACAAATCTCTGTAGAAATATGGGATGGAATGCTTTTTGCCAGTTTGCAAAGTGGGTCAGATTTTCAGAATTAGAGGGGGGTAATAACAGCATAACTTTCAAAACAAAGTCCTGAGTTTCATGAACTTCCACTCCCCTCTTTGACAAATATTCCATGTTTCTTTAGTCCCAAGTCCCAAGACAGGGACTGTCTCAGACTTAATCAAATAATGAGATGCTAACACTTGGGTTTGTTGAGAGAGAGAAAGGAGGGTTTCCTTTTGGCTTTGGCAGGGAAGAAGCAATCAAATTGTACATCTAACAGCTAATGAGAACAGAAAGGTTTCATCACAACAACTTCCTATGTTTGACAACTTTTCTGTGAAAAGGCCCCAGTAACTTAAGAACTGAATGCAGAGGTATTTTAATGCTTATCTCTTCCTGCCACAGACATGCAGTGCATTTAGGGCTAGCAGCAGAATAGCTAAAGCTATGTCAGTGGAAAGTAGGTAGACAGATGAATCATGGAAACAGTTTCTCAAACGTAGAGGCAGGCAGTATAATTTCTAGTTATACTCTAGAAATTGCCTGTAAATCTGTTGCATAATTGAAACCATAGCCATAAAATTAACTAGAAGCATGTAAAGAGCTTCAGATTAAAAAAAAAACAAACCTGGAAGCCATTTCTAAAGCAGAAAATCTTTAATATAACCTTCAAGTTAAGTTGCTTATTTCTACTAATTACTGAGTGCCATCTGGTGGCTTCTGATCTGCTCTGTGTCTGCACAATTTTTAACATCTGAGCCAGCCATGGCCCCAGTCAGTTCAGGTGTGGTACCTCCTAAATCAGCTGTGCTTCTGGTGGGAATTTAGGCCCCAAGAGATGATGATCTGAAAGGAATGTTGAGGAAAGCTCTGTAGTGTCACAGACCATCCCTGTAATCTCCATGCCTTTGTCACTTTGGCTGCAGCTGTGCAGGTTCACAGAGAGCTCTGAAGTCTCCTACGAGTAACACAGAGTAGGTTTTTTCACTGTCACTTGTCCATCTGGAAATAATGTGGGGTGCCTCTCCCATTGGAAAGGCAAACCTCTGCCTCCAACCAAGTAAAACATCTGACTATGATTGTCAGATCTCAACAGCTTCTGTTCAAGTCCTGCAGGGCCACAAGATCCTGACTGGAGTCATTGGGATCTCTAGAATGCTTGCTGATCCAATCCTAACTCCTGCTTGGGAGGGTCTTACTGATCCCATTCTTATCTCTAGGGTGGAGACCTTTCTTTTTTAGGGGAATCTCTTTAGCCCAGTGTCCCTTTAACCGGTCCCTAACGCTCACCCAAGAAATGATCAGTGTGCAGAAATTCATTTTTGGTATTTGCAAAACAATGGAATGGGGCAAATTCATTATAGCTGTGACTGATGAAATGACTGCAGATATTCCAGCTGCATTCCAGCAATACATGAGCATGTTTCTGGAGCTTGCTGAAAAGAAAGAGGGGCTGCTGGCTTGTTTTGTCCATCTGAGGAAATGGAAAGACCTCCTGCTGCAGTTTGATGGGAGGTGGAAGCAAGGCCTTGTGCTCCTGCCCTTCCCAGTAGCACGAGGCCTTTGCAGAGCAGCTGTGTGCGGTGCTGAGCCTTGTCTCTGCTGCAGGGAGAAGTGCCTCATGCTGATCAAGGAGGAGCCAGTGAGCCCTGGGGTGAAAGGCAGCGCCTGAGCCCGAGGTGCCCCTGCCCGGCTGCCGCGCCTGCTCCGAGCCCCCGGTGCTGCCCGTGGCCATGGTCCAGTCTGTCCTGGAGGGCAAGGGCAGCTGTGCTGCAGCCCCACCAGGGACCTCCCAGGCACCTGAGAGGAGAGGCAGGAGGGCCCTGCTGGACAGGTGAGGCTGCCAGGGAGAGCTGTGGCCCTGCCTGCTCGTGGCCCTCTGCTCCCATCCCCAGGGTGGGGAGGGAGGGTGACTGCAGGCAGCCAAGTGCGGCCTGATGGGCTCCATCCTAGACCTGTGGCACCTGCTGGAGGAGCCCTGAATGCCAAGGGACAGTTCACAGAGGTAGGGGACATGTGGATCACCTGTTTGAAGGAGCCAGCAGAGGAAGAGCTGTCAGAGGATGTGCATCAGAGCTGTGGGAGCAGGAAGAGGCTTTTGGAATTGAGAGGGATTTGCCCAAGATCTGAGTGACATCTGGAGCCCAGACCAGATCTGTGTCTGTCTGCAGGCCTGCACTGGCCTGTGCTACACCCGTGCCCAGGGCACTGGCACTGTGACACCAGGCTCAGCCCCAGGGTGATCCCAGTGAGCCATTGCTGGGGCTGTGCTCTGGGACTGAAATCCCAACAGCACCCATGTCGTGGGGGTGGGACAGCAGAAGGAAAGCATGGTGCAGCTGGGTGGATGATGTGGAACTTCACTGCAGTTCATTCTTGATAGCAACTGCAGCAGTGTAAGGAGGACCATCAGGGAGGGCAACCCAAAACTCAACAGGGTTATCTGAAAGCTTCAATATTCCTTTAAGTCCTTACAAGAGAATCAAAGTCCTCCCTCTGAACCCACTGGATGCTTAAAAACATATTACTGGAAGAAAAATAATCCCCTTTTTAAAGACCTGATTTTAAGAGAAAATTTTTATAGCTTTTGGGGGGTTTAATCACAGCAGGGCCTCACTGTTGCTGTTTTAGCTGAATGTCTCTAGTAAATGCAGCCTGCAGGGTAAATGCCTGGAGCTAAAAGTCACTCCTTTAAAAAGCATTAGTTAACAGTAATTCAGGCATCTTGGACCATGGGGAATGGCAATGCAGCCTGTTCTGGTTCCAAGAGCATTTCTAAAAGGATTTCTTCTTGGGAAAGCTTTAATTTTCTCAGTGTTGAGGAGATGTGCACAGACCATCCATCCCCAAACCATGTGTCACCCAGGAGAGGGATTGTGTCATTTGTTTTACCATCTGCCCAGTCCCCTGTGTGCTCTGCTGAGTTGTACTCTGGGATTTAACCAAATTTTATGGCATAAACCCAGGCTGACAGCGGGCTCTTGGTTTTCAAAATGAGAATTAAACATAAACATCCTTTTGGAAGACTGCTCAGTCCTGCTTTCTGTAGGTATCTCTGCAAGTTTCCTTTTGGCAGTGTTCCCCCTTGTGTTTTTTCAGAACAGATATTTCAGACCCATTGGAGGGCACCGACTGGAGCCTGGAGGGGCTGCAGCTGCTGCTGAGGAGCCAGCAGTACAGCCTGGAGCCTGCCAGCCTCTTGGATGTGAGTGTTGCTGGGAAGGCTGCATCAAACAGAGCTGGGAAGTTCACAGGGGTTCCTCTGGGCTGTGATTCAGGTCATGCTGCTTGTTCTCACGTGGCATTTTGTCTGCCACGTGTAGCCTGTGGAGTCACAGCTCTGTTTTAACTTGCTCATGAGATTTCAGCTTTAAATTGTGCCTCTATTTTTCTAAAAATATGCATATTTGAAATTCTAGGGCTACAAAACACTGCATTTGGTAAAGAAATAAACATGAGACCTGACACATTTATGTAACATAGGTTTAATATGACTCTCTAGCTAGTTTGGTAATTGCTTTGTAGGGGTTAATTTATTTTCTGCATATTCTACATCTTAGATATTCCTAGATTGGGTTTAGCTTTTTCTACCTTTCCCTCTTCCTCATATTCTGGGAAGTGTAGCCAATGTAAAATTCTCTCTCTCCTGAGCTATTTATCAGTCTCAGTTCTTAGATCAGCTTTCTTTAGAAATGGATGGTGGCTTTTTCTTAAGCAGACATGCAGAAATAAGAAGGTTTGTTTATTTCTCTGTTGTACATATAGTTGGTATATGAAAGGTTTTTGCCAATAATCAAATAACTCTGTATGTAAGAAAAAAAATCTATATGTCAAATATATGGCCTCTTGAGGAGGTGCTTCAGATAAAGGCACATTGCAAGCTTGCATGGATAAACAGATGAAAAATCATTTTAAAAAAAATCAATCTTATTCTCTTCAAGCAGTTCCCAAGTGTCTGTGGTTGATTCTGAGTTTACAGAGAGCTTTTCTAATGGCCTGCTCTATCAGTGACTGTTGGTTTCTGTTTCTTGTTTCTCATTAGGAAGTGTTTTCCTGTTACTGACACACTTCTCTCTCTGTGCAACTGTCACTAGAGTGAGAATGAATCATAAAATTCGCCTCAGATCAACAGATCCTTTTCCCAAATTGCTCAGACTTGTCAAGAAATTGCCACCAAAGCCCTGATGCAACAGTAACCTGCCCTCTGCTACTAAATTCTGGAATGCTTTTAGAAGTCATATCAATCTGGGAGTGTCCTAGGACTCAAGAGCTTTGACTGGGGTGTGCAGCTGCCCCGGTTAGTGACAGGACAGTGGCATGGGGTGTCTGTGCCCTGCAGGCAGCAGGGCTCATGGGTCAGCACCAGTGCCCCAGCCCAGCCCAGCTGTGCCTCAAGTCAGCCCAGGAGCCTTTGCCTGCAGTTACTGCAGGGCTGCACCTCCAGCAGGCAGGGGAGGGCTTGAGAATCCCAAACCATTCCACCTTTCACAGCCATAACTGTATTTTTGTCCCGACAGGTCTTTAATCCCAATTTATCTCTGAGTGAGTGGAATTTGACTGAAATGGAAGCCAGTCTGCCCCCGGTAAGAGCCGTGTGTATCTGAGCTATGAAAACAGCAATCAGAGAACCCCAGAATGGCCCAGGTGGAGTGACCTCAATGTTCACCCTGTTCCAAAGCCTCTGCCCACTGCAGGGACACCTTCCCCTAGGTCTCCTTGCCTAAATAATAACGGAACTATGAAGCAGAGCTTGTGCATAACTGAGGGAGTTATTTCATAACCAGAGGGGAGAGTGAGCTGAAGCACAGCACGTAGGCATCTCCTGGGGACACCATGGCAATGCTGTATTATACTCCTGACCTGTTTTTCCCACTCAGCCAGGCTTTGTGTGGAGACAAGCTCTGACTGACTGTTGGTGTCCTGGAGGCTTTAATTGCAACTGGCTGCTCTAAACTTTCTCTTAGTGAGAATGTCACATCCCTCTAATACCATAGATTTATGAAGTGTCTTTGTGCAAGAGCTCTTTATAAAATATACCTTTACAAAGTGCAGCCATCCCTGTATGTTTCAGGAGCAGTAAAATGCCATGCAATTACACCAAAGATTCCTGCATGACTGTACATGAAGAAACAAGGAGAAATTATTTGGCAGTATTTCTCTGGAACTGATACTTACAGAGACATTTCTGCAGTACAGAAAGAGCAGGTTTAATAAACAGTGAAGGAAACTGTAGACTCACAGAAGGATTGAGGTTGGAAGTGTATTGCGTGGCTGGGTTCCTTTTCCTGTGTGATAGAGAGTGAATTTTCAGGGCCTTTCCTGACAATGAAGTTGAATGAAGGCTTGGATGGTTCTGCCTGATATCTCTACAGATGCACAAGTATAGTGTTATCTACTCTAATGAGTGTAAAAGGTCTCTAAGCCTTCTTCATGATATTGACATCCTTTTTATGTTTAAATAATTTTGAATTTACTAGGTCATTCCACTTCCTGAGTGTTAGGAAGAAGAGTGTCTAAGAAATAGTTAATATTAATTAGCAAGTCTTGGAAACAAGGGCTATAACCTTTTAAAAAGAATTGCAAGAAAAGGCCAGGAAAGGAGGCTGTAATTTCAATAGTTCAGTCCTTGAGCCCACTAAATTTCCCAGACAGTCATGAGCGTGGAGAAGTGTGGAAGCAATACATGCAGGAGCTCTGTGCCTAGGACACTGTGCAAGCAATAACCAGTTTCACTTTAAAGACAGGCATAGGAAAATGGAAAGAAAATCTCTTTCTTTGTTACTGGCTGCAGAGGACTGTGGGTTTGCTCTGTATGGCAGCCACAGTGACAGCAGCCTGGTCCCTCATGTGACATGAGCTTCACACCACATTAGCCAATGCTGAATGGGGGATTGCACCTCTGACAGCCCTGTCCTTGATCTGCCCCTGAGTGTGGCTGTCCTAGTGAAGGGCAGTGGGGCTGGGAGGAGAGGCTGGGCAGGGAGGATGGCTTGTGTTCCTGTGGGTGTTGTGCAGTGGGGTGAAGCACTGGGGCTCAGACACGGCCTAGTTCTAACAAGCTCCCCTGTCTTTGTATAATTGTACATTGTAGTTTATATTTTTGCATCAAGATGCAGCGACTCACAGTGGATCTGGAGAAGAGTGCAACTGAGCTGCCCCCAAAAGTGTTCAACCCACCATTCAACAGCACCTGCCCAGGTAGGAGCAGCAGCAGCTCTGTGGGCCTGGCAGTAGGACATAGTTCAGGCACCCAGATAGGATGTCCAGCACTGACAGTTTGCCGTTTGAGGGAGCAAACCACAGCTGTCATTTTACTTTCATGTGGTCAGGCAGCAGTGTTCCCACAGCAGCTGCTAAGGCAATTCTTGAGCAGTGGGAAAAGGGTGGGGGATAAACTGAGGTGTAAATGGAATTGAACTGGTTTTGCAGTGGGTCCCCATCACGACTGTCTGTGTTTCCACTGCTTTCCCTGCCTGTTCATTGCCACCTCAGAGCAATGTGGTGATCTCAGTGGGTAGGGGTGATAAGAGCTGGCACAGTCCTGGGGTTCCTCTGGTTCTGCTGCAGAGGAAGTGCCCCAGTAGCTGCTGGGTTGTGTCTCTTTCTCCAGACTTTTTAGCAAGGGAACAGTCCAGCTGATCCATTTACTGACTCTGCTGAAGTGTGTTATTGACCTTAGATGTGAATCCAGGAGTGTTGCCCTGGCTGTGGAATCGTGATGTATGTTCATGTGTGTTCAGCTGGGACAGACCTGAAAGAGAAGTTCTTGAGAGCCCCAGTTTGGTGCTTTAGCCACCTGAACCTGCCCCAGTTTTGATTCACTGTGTGTCATTCAAGGACTTCCAGCTTCAGCCTCTTTCATGAGCACCTCAAAGGCATTAAAAGCCCAGGTACACTGAAGAGAGCCCTTGAGCATCCCCTGTTTGCAAAGCCTTTCTGCAAAGAGGCAGAAAGACACAAAGACACATCTTGAGTGAAGGAGAAGAGCAGCTGCTCTCATCCTTTTCTCAGTGTCTCCAACATTCAGTCATCCATTTTTCACTTGTGAGGTGTCTCAGCTTTCAGGCAGGACCCACCTGGTGACCTGCAGAGACTCCCCTTGATTTTAATGGGCTTTTGAGTGACCCCAAGTTCTACTCAGGTGCTTCCAAGCGATTTTGCTGGAGTGGGGCTCCTCAGTCACTGCTGCAGTTGGGATTTGTCACTTTTCAGTTCTACATATGTAAAACTAGGCAGCCTGCCTTCCCGAAGCTGAATTTTCTGCTGTCTATTCCTAGGGAAAGATGTCATCCTTGAGAGTGCCCAGCAGCTTCTCCTCGACCGTCAGTCCATCTTTGGGAATGACCTCCTCAGCTTGCCTGAAAATTCCTCACTTTATGTTCCTTCTGAAAATATAGCTTCCTACATGTCCTCTGGGGGTGTCCAAGGGGATATCCCTCTAAACCTGAGTTCTTCCACAGACAACAGCCAGTGATTTAGCTCCCAAGAAACAAAACCTCCCTCCCACCCATCCAAGCATCCACAGGTTTGAATGTGAAGAAACAAAACTGACTCAGAAAACTGCAAGAGAGTTTCTTTTTGTGCCCCCCCCTTTTTTTTTTTGAGTCGGTGGAAATGGTCAGTAGCTGTTGCATTACCCTCCCTGCACCTGAATGTCAGTGTTTTTTAAAACAAAATACTACTTCTGGTGCTTGCTCTGAGGGGGAGTGAGAACTTGCCAGGATTTTATTTTCCTTGAAAATGCTTTAGAAATTTCAAATATTTTAATAAAATTTAAGTGAAGAGTAGCTTTAAAGTCCATCTGGGACTTCATAAAATAGTGATCCTGACTAGTGCCTGCAATGGCAAACTGTTGGATTTTACTGGGGCAGCACAGATTAGCTAAGATGTCTGACCCTTGTTGATGCTGGTTATTGAATAGGAAAATAGTTCTACATGCCAGTCCAATGCTCTAAAAAGATTTTTTAACCATTTTCTGGGTTTTATGGGATGCACCTGTTCCTCCTAGGGTGGGTAGGAAAAAGATCTCTTGGGGTGTGTAGAAACTTGTTTTCTGAGTAACCCCACCAAGAATGTGCCTCTGGGCTCTTAAGGGAGCTACAGATCATCCCATGCTGAGTTGAGAGCTTTTGTTGTTTGGGATTTGTTTTGCCCCAAATTTATTTTCTCTTACATATAGGCAGGGCACTCCATACTTAAAAATAGAAAAGGGATAGACTTTTCTGCACACACAATTTTCCATGTGCAGAGAGGGCTGAGGGAGTGCACTCTGGGTTTTGGTGCTGGCTAGTACTTCATGTCCAGTCTAATGGGTTTTTTCCCTTGGCTTTGACCTGTTCTATTTCCCCTGAAGATGTGCCTGTTGGTTTATTGATGTGTAAGATCTGATTAAACAGTTTAATTTATTGGATCCCCTTTTTAGATGGACTCTCAGCTGCTCAGTGTAGAAGAGAGGCAGAATGGTTAGTCCACCACGTCCCACAAACTTTTCTTCTGTCCTTTGTGCATCTGAGACCAGCCTCAAAGGCTGAGCTAACCTTCCCCATCCACGTGGTTTCTGACAACTGAGTTCCTCAACAAAGCAGAGCTTTGTTTTTTATGCTGTAGTTCTAATGAGAACGTATTATTTATCTCAGTATCTTCTACCTGAGTTGCTTTTCCTTAGGAAGGTTACCCAAATGCAGTAGGACAGACCCAGGAAATTCAATTAACTCAGGCCTCCTAAGGGCTTAGACAGGGAGGTTTAAGTTGTGCCAGTATTATCTGAAGAAATTCTTTGCCTGCCTTCATTGCCATGACAATCCTTGGTTATGAACCACATTTCTGAGCATTGTGGTCAAGCAGCATCCACCCAAAGTGTAGCAAACCATTCAGATGAGTACAGGCTCAAAAGCTCCTCAATAAGATGAGCGTTTTTAAAATGGACCTTCCTGTCACAGCCTTTTCCTCCATCCATTTATCACTATGTGAACAAATGTGTTAGTTCAGAAACATTCACTTTTGAGCACATTTTTGCCCAGCTGATTGCTGTGCTGGGAGCTCTGTCACTGCCTTGGTGGTGTGGTCTGTGCAGGAGCAAGGTTGTGAGAGCTCCTGAATTAATCCCAGCCACTGTTTTTGTGTTCAGGACTAAGGGAAAATTCCAGCAGCCCCCACTGGCCTGGTATTTAGATGATGTGCTTGAGTGTATCCTGGACAAGGTTTTTCTTTTTGACAGATTTGTGCTTAGAAATTTCACCTAGATCAGCCCATTTCCACCCTATTTTGCCCTTTCCAGTGATGGAAAGTTGTTAGTTGCACTCTGTTTACTTCTTTTCTCATAGATAATTGAAAACTGCCTGGTGTCTCCTGACAGACAATGCATGTTCAAGATTTACACCCTTCTCTGAGCTTCCACACTCCAGGCTGCTGTCCTGTTAACACTGAATGTATTGATGCAACAAGGCATTTAAGCACATGCTTAACTTCAAGCTCCTGACTAGTTTTCCTGTGTTTCTCTGGAGCCTGTCACATGCTTGAGGCTGGGCACAGCTCCTGTCTGACTGGATTGTCTGGTTGGGGTGAGAAATGAGCCCCTGGGGAGGGATGCCCGTGGGCACAGCCAGGTGCAGCCCTGGCGCTGTCTCGGGCTGTCCTACAGGGCAGGCTCCGGCCTGTGCATGTGGGGAGCATCCTCTCAGGAGGCTTCCAGGGCTTTTCTTTAGGCTTTTTGCTCTACTATAAAAACATGAGATTGGAGCTTGATGGTGAGAGAGGAACCTCCAGGAGGAGCACTCAGGAGCCATTCCTGTGCAGAAGGAAGCTTGTGTTCCTCAGCTTTTTACATTGTTAATTTTACTTGAAGGTGATGTGCTGAGACTGCGTTTTTGCACTATGCTGTACATTTGTAAAGTTTTACAGAAGACACTAATTAAACATGTTTCCTTTTTCTCATTTAGTCCTGCTTTGGCATTTCTCTCACTCCTTTCATCTGTCCCTTACTCCCTTTTTCCTTCCCAAGTCCTCAGTGACAAGTGAAATTCATTTCTAAGCATTCAGATTCCCTTGTGAGGGTCCCCGGGTGGGTTGTGGTCTCTGTGTGAACACAATCTAAAATGTCCCATCTAAAATGTGGCCAAGTAAACACAGCTTGGAATATTTCAAACTGAATTATTCAAACTAAAATGCCACTCAGGGTTGATGTACCTGGTAAAATCAGGATCACAGTAAAAGAATCTACAGTTCTTGAAACTATTTGCTGCTTTTTTTTCTCCTCATTTGCCCGTTTTTCTTGCTTTCAGTGATAACAGAGCTCAAACTTCACTCTTGGAATTATTTTTTTAAACCTTTTGTTTGCAAACATAATGTGTTCCTTTCTGCTTACTTGTTTTTAGTGTAGTAAGTGGATATCAGGACAGGCACCAAAACACAGCGTGGAAAATCCAAACCCCAAAGTCCTAAAATTAGTCCTTATCCAGCTTTCTGTCAGAAAAGGAAGCAGCTACATTTTTAGGATGGAGCTCATACAGGTTGGTGGCAGCATTTGCAGCTTTCTGAAGAGCAGATTCCTGCACCAGTGCTTTCAGATACCCCTGTGCTCCACATGCCCTTGGCTTACCCCCACCCTGTCCTGGAGGCCAAGGCTTTTGCCAGCATGTTTCAACTTGTGTAGGGGGGAAATGGGTGAAATTTAAAGCAATTGTGTTGTCCTATCTGAGGGCTTTCACTATTTTGTGTCACTGTGAGGTCTGGTTCTCTTGCCACCAGATGGCACCTATGCCCAGGTGATAGGAAATACATCTTCTCAACAAGCCCACAGTGATATTATTTCTTTAAATGTGCACACCTAAAAGAACTGTTAAATTTTATTACAAATTATCACAGATGTATAGAAATATGAAAAAAGACATTCACCTAAACTTGGCTATACTCAAAACACAGATCCTGAGACACATCTCAATGAAAAACAATAAAAGCAGCAGATATAAGTGTATGTTTCATTACAGATGCCCTAAAAGGTAAAACCAGATTTTCTGTGCATGGATGCTATTTCTGCATCTTTTTAGGCATAAACAATCATAATGTCAAGGAATATTAGATCAGTAAAATATCCCATTAAGAAGCAATCTCATTTGCCATTAGAGTCCATCTGCTATGATACACACTGGTATGGACTTAAAATATAAAACGCCAAGTGAAAATCCATGTGGTTACAAATAGAATTTTTATTTAGTCAAATGAAACACTGAATTATGCTTGAATCTACATCTGTAATGAAACTCTGACATATAAACATTTAACTAAGGCATTTCTAGAAGGATGCAAAGGCACAAATAACACAAGACTGGAATATGACCTCAAAACAGTAATTTTCAAAGTAGTGACCAGGCAGCTGCCCTGAGGAGCTTGGAGCCAAGGGCAGTGAGTTTTGGTATCACAGTGTTACATCAGTTTTAACAAATGGTCCCATTGCCAGGCTCCATACTTTGGGAATATTTCCACACTGTGCTCCAGATTTGGTCTGGTTTTTCCAAAGTGATTAATCCAATCCACTCTCATCATCCTTGCCACCTTGTGCTTTATGAGGACATCCTTCCCCCTCAGCCAGGCCCTGTGCTTCTCTATCACTGCCATTCCCTGTTAAAAACACAAAAACAAAGGGCAAATGAAACTCACTCGTGGTCTTTAATACTGAAAAAAGAAATATAGAGCCCAATTTTTTAAACCATTAAAATGAAAATCAGTAAGAAATTCTCTGTAATAAAAGAAAACATTTTAATTCCTAATTTTTTAGAATTCCCACATAAATAAAAGGAAGAGGTGATTGTAACTAACAACCTTCAACAGGAGCTGATCAGATCCTTAGTGTGTCTGTGCCAAACCCTGTTTTCCTTGTGATTAATAATGTCCCTGTAATCTTACCATCCTCTTCCCACGAGCTGGGGTCATCTGGTTGATGACAGACTGGTGACAGCAGCAAATGATCCTTGGGCTCAGTGATCACCTCTTCTATCAAGGGTTTCAAAGGGGCTACCTCTTGATCTTTGACCTCCAGGTATCCTTCTGAATTATCAGGCTCTGTAAATAAGCTTTTGAGAAGGGGTCTTAAGTGCTCCTTTTCATGCTCTTTATGGTTCTGACATACATTTGAAAAAATTGCTGTTGGAACTTCTTCTACTGAATTCTCAATCACGCTTTTATTGTTTTCCTCTAATGCAGAACTGCTGTCATTTGTCACTTCAGAAATTATTTCAATCTTTGGGTGATAGTCCTGCTGTAAAGGTAGAAATGTAATTGAAAAATTATTCTTATATATAAAAGCCAAAGGAAGGGTAAATATCTCTTGGATCCATGTAACAGTTATCAGCTTTAATGTGCTGTTCTCTTAAAATACATGGAATATATGCTTAATATATAAGCTGTGCTGCTTTGTGAATGAATCTTAGATTAGCAATTTCTCAGGCATCACCAATGAACTGACCATAAACTAATTAACAGTTCACAAAAAGAGCAGTGTGGGGGCTCTGTTCTAGTATTTTACTCCAGAGGAACCTGACCAAAATCTTCATCTGCTTCAGTGGAGAATTGAGCAGCCTTTGGAGCATGACAGCTGCTAACACATCCTCCTTCCCTAATCCTCTTACCTTGCCTTCTTTAATTTTTTTTTTAATCAGAGGCTTTGTTAGCCAAGACATTTTGCAACCCTGTTATGAGTCTGTGATCAAAAGAGCAAATCAATTCCATGCTTTATGATGACTTTAGGAACAGTTGGCATTATCTTGGAAAGACTTGTAAGAGCATGTCCTGTACCAGCCTCTGTCTCCACCAAGGTCACTATGCTTCTATAATCAGCATGAAAATCAAAACTGTGCTTTTAAACTTGGTTGTTTTCTTTTTTTCTTCTTTTTAGACTTGTGCCTATAAGATTTGTTTGAGCAAAGCAAAACTCTAAGGTGGACAAGGACTGGCCTGCAGTAGAGAGGAGGAGTTTCAATTTCTCTGTGATTTCAGCTGAAAAGTCAGATTTTATTCAGCAGCAGGCAATTTGCACCATATTAGTACTGGTACAGTATAATCTCTAGTATAACACTACATCCTATTAAGAAAATTAAACTTATGTAACTGTTGCATTACTGATCATAAGTTTTTATTCTATTTTTGCTAGACAAGAATATTAAAAAGTCAGATTTAAACAAAGGAAGGTTTACATGCAGATATGAACTGCTGAAACCATCCATTTTAATTTGTAAATTCAGAAGGGATTGCATCTCCCAAACCAGCATTTCACAACTTGGATTATTCTCATTTGCAAAACCTTTGTAAATGTGTTTAGCGAAGTTTTATTACTGGAATTAATGAAAATATTACCTTTTGAACAAAGATTTCATCTTCTGAGGGAAACTCACTTACAACTACATCTTCTAAATCAGGCAGTTCCTGAAAACAATCACAGATCAATAATCAGTGGGAAGGGCAACTGTAACCCATGGAAAATGACATTTCTGGCTCATTGGACAGCTCCTCCAAAGCAGTGCTCAGGGTGTGAGGTCACAGCCAGCAGGACCCCCCTCCATCCCCTCACAGGCACAGTTTGCTGTTAAGCACCAGTGGGAAAGGGAAAATTAATCTCTCTCCAGAAATAGCAAATGGGAAAGCAATAGCCCTAATGTCAGACTGAATGCTGCTTTTCACTATGCTGTGTGATTATGAAAGAAAACAGGATGAAGAGTAAGGCATTACCAGGATTTTAAAAGCAAACATGGTTTATTCTCTTGGCTGTTTCCTGTCTATTCAATAGACCTAATCCCAATTGCAACCCATCTCTATGGTAAGTGCCAAATCCAGACCTGCAGTCTTCCTGAAACTGCATACCAAGTAAACTCTGTTAACCTAAATACACCTAATAAACCAATGTTTTACTGTGAATGCCTCATAATTATGACACAGAACTGCAAACTTGCTGAGAACTGTTCTTCCTCAGACAGGTCTGGTAATTTCAGCTTTCCACAAGAAAATATTATCTCAGACAACTATCATTTGCTCACATGAAAGGAAACACAGAAGGTGGGAATGCAAAATCACAGGTAGAAACTAATACCTTTTTGCCATTTTTAAACTGTAGGTCAATACTGGGATAAGCATTTCCTTTTGCTTTTAGATATTTTTAGCACTTAATGACTTAATGTAGCAGGCTGCTTAGCATGGTAGCATCAGGAACATTTGTACTGTCTTGTGTAGTGAAGATTATTACACAATTAAAATCAAGAAAGGAAATTTCTCCTTTCTGATATGGTTGCAGCTAGTGCAGCATGTCCTGAAGTCACAGAGTTTTCTAAAAATTGCATTAAAAATGTACAAATTAAGATCTGAGACTAATGTGGCACTTGATGTCAACAGAGAGATGAAATAGCTCTTAGTCTTGTTTCAGCCATCAGGTGCATTTGCAGACCAACTACAAGTTGACCCAGTCTAGGTATGTGGGAATGTGATTCCCACACTGCCAAGGCATGTGCAGCAACAGGAGCTTGTTTCTGCTTGTCACAGGGATGTCATAACCACCCACTGCAAATCTTCCTCCACTCTGCTCCCTTATATTCCCCTGATCTAGAGACTCAGGATATGAACTAGGACAGTGGTGCTGCTCCAGAGCCTCTCACCTTGGCATCTTCCCAGCCATTCCCTGCAATGTCAGCACTGAGGTTCTTTGGAATATCTGCACTAGGGTAAGTGCTGGAGGCTCCTGGGAGAGGCTCTTTCTATTACTAAATGTTGCTGGAGAACAAGTAGCATAGAACACTGAAATGTGTATTAGTGTGTGATTTGGGTTTGGTTTTCCTTCTATAGAATTAAAACAGTCCCACTTTTTACATCTCTAAAACCCCACAGATGTGTGCTTAAGAGTTACTTTTACACTGCCTTGAAGTTTGTGCACAGTGGTGCATAGAGCATCAAGGGAAAAACAAACACTGAATCAAGGAGATCTTCCCATTGTGGGCACCTACAGTGTCACTACACATTTACTTCAGACACTGTAAGATCTTTTAATAATAATATTGTGCATACTTTAATTGCTGCCCCTTCTCTCCACTGCCTGTTTTAAACCTGTGATTAAAACCAGCTAAACAGAAGGAGGCAGCAGCACACCCTCTAGTGAAACAGTGGGCTGAGCCCTTCAATAACATGGAATTTTTTCCTGGGAAATTAGGAGCATGGCAGAGATATGAGGCTTTTCTGCCAGCAGTTGACAGTGGCAGTATAGGGTATCACAGAATGTATTAAGTGCTCTGGGAAGTCAGAAGCTCAGAAGCTTTTATTGCTGATTATATCACAGTCTGACACTGTCAGTTTATCAGCAGTGTCCTAATTAGGACATGTTGAACAATTCTCCTTTGAAGTGAGGTTGTATTTTTCAGTGGTATCTATGCCCTCCTCATGGTTAAATGTGGTAAACATATTTAAATGTTGCATCAGGTAGACATTTTAGATAATAGAAGACCATACTACAAATGTAAATCACTTATTATATATCTGAATAATGTACATTCTGCTCTTCCTGGAAACAGGCATCAGAGTTCTATTTTGAGAATTAATTTATAGTATCTAATACTGCTGGGTAACATTTACAATGATGGGGCTGCTATTTCTTCCCTATGGTTCTTCTGAAAAAGTTCACATTTTCAACTGCATATTTCATTTGAGTTTTGATTTAGAGCGACAAATGTGTCTACTAGATTCTTTTCACTGTAATTTCTGTTTTTAAATGAGAGCCCTCATTAGTTTCTCCAGAGAAATCACAAAAATAAAGGTCAACTTTAGGTGATTTACAGGATAAAAGCATTTATAGGATAAACAGTTTAAGGACAAAATAAACTTTGGAAGCATTCTTCATAAATGCTCCACTGGAGAGAATATCCCTGCAGGTTTACTTTCTGGATTTTTCTTTCTTTCTTTCTTTCTTTCTTTTTATTTTTCCTAACAGTAGACCTTTCTTAAAAACCTGGCCATAAAGTTTTACTAGCCAGAATGTTACAAGAATTAACTTGGAGAAGACAATACACACGTGAACTTCTCCAAGTCTGAATCCAATACATACATCAAGAGAAAGTGTTGCCAGTGTCTCCAGTTTGAACTGTTCAGTTTCAGCATATTCCTCCTCCCTCTCAGGAAGCTTAGCCTGGTCAGTAGCTGCCTCCTGTCCTGGTAAATCTGCAGAATAATCAATATCAGTTGCAGAGAACTAACTGAATAAAAAATATCTACATTGCAAGCACTGCAGAACCAGACTGCTGGGGACTGACTACCATTGCAGAATTCACAGTTCAATCCAAAGCTTTGTGTTTCTGTTATATTCTGGGTCTCTCTTCTTTGTATAAATTAATATTTGCATTTTGCAGTAATGGGTTCCAGAAATCTATAAAAGCATTTCTCCATGTGTGAAGGTACAAAACCACCTCTAGAGTGATGACCAGCTTCTGTTGGCAGACTGCCCAGTTTATGTGGGTACAAGGGAAGTCTGTAAACTCTCCTGGCCTTTCACTAAACCTGGCATGTTAGGGAAGTGGAGTTCCACCTTTAAGTTGCAGAAGTTGCAGGTTAAGCCTTCAGAAATTTACTATTTATTGTATTTAAAGAATATTTTACCCAGTACTGCTTGATTTCACCTAGTCACTGTGGAAATCTAATGGAATGTTTGTATGTACGAATTAGTTGGCTTGAGCCACAGCAGAGGCAGTGCTCCACTAAGAGAGGTTGGCTCATCATCTGTGCATGCTCAGTTTGCTTTGGCTCTTCACTGTGTACATTACCGTCTGCCTCCTGGTTGAAATTTGCACATTTGTAAGAGTCTGGTTCCTGTGCATCCTCTTGACCTTCATGAGGCATATTTCCAGATGTGAAATCTCTGCTATCTTCTCTATTTGGTAGAAGTGTTACTACTTCATCACAAGCATCAAAACCCTCATTTTTAAATTTCTCAGTGTTTTCTTGAGCTTCTTCTTCTGATCTATTTGAAGTTTCTGATGTGTTACTATTTCCATCACCATCTTCTGAATTTCCAGATGTTCCTACAGAAGAAATAATTTCATAAAAATTGCTGAGCTAACCTACCACTGCTCATTTTCAATTTCCAAACACTACTACAATGAGCTAGAATGTGCATCAAAAGCTCCTACTTTGAGCAGCTATCCATGGATGAGTAGTCCTCCCAAGACTACAGCAATGCTGTTTTCCCATCTCAACTCCCCAGCAAACAGTAGTTCCCCACAAAAAAAAAATCACCTAGAGAAAATGCTTAAATAATAAATGTTTGGTATTTCTTATACTTTGAAAAGGCTCACAAGTGACTACATATTGAAATACATCCTTGAGGATTTTGATGGATCAGCAACAAGTGCTGGTTGCCCTCTCCTTTGTGCAATCCACTTACTTGAAAAAAAAATTTTAGTTAGTAGTCAATCCAAAAATGTATCAGATAAAGACTCCTCTGCACATTCAAATTGAAGTGGTCACAGACATCTTCCAAAACAGTAAGCACAAACCTTCTTGGGCATCTGCTGCAACTCCTTCCATGCTCTTTTGTTTCCTCTTTTCCTGTGCTCTTTGCCTAATTGCTGCTAATGCATCAATGCTATCTTGGATTTTTTTTCTCTCTCTGGTTTCCCATTTTTCCCTTTCTGCTTTCTCAGCTTCAAGCCCTCCAACAGCCCAGGCTTCTGCACAGGCTCTAACGAAAACACAAAAGCTCACTGTAATACAGCTAGAAAAGCCCACCTTTGCAATGAGAGAGAAGTTTAAAAGAGTTTGCAACAGCACAAAATAGCCGCAAGAGAAAAAAGCAGATAGCAGTGACAATCCCTTATGCAACAGGGATGTACATTTATCTCACAAAAGAAACAGAGATATCCAAATGCTGATTGCTGATTACATCACCAGAGATTGTTCTGATCTTGGCTCAGCTGTTCCAGACACCTGCTCAGGTTGTGTTGAAATCAGGAGAAAAATGACACTGCTTTTTTCCAGGTATGTTAGATGGACAACTCTGTAGTACAATAGTCTTCTCCTCAAAGTCATCCACTTTTAATAAATTATACTGGTCAATCTTCCTTCCATGACAGCATTGACCAAAAATGGATGAGTGATTGTTAGCACTTGATTCTTACAGCTGTGTAAAGAAGATGGCTGTGTTTCTTACCTGTCCTTTGGGAAAACTGGTCTGTCATCCAGATATGTCAGCTGTTTTAGTCGGACAGTGAGTGTTTTTCTATAGTTATCAATTTTCCTTATCACCTCATTTCCCATCAAATTCAGCACATGCTAGAGAAACAAGGGAAACCATTTTTAAGCTTGAATAGCAAAAACCCCAGCCTGGATATGCACTTCCTCTGTCATTTCAAAAGCAAGAAATGAATAAAATATCCAAGGTGTTACAGGTGATCTACCAAAACAAACCAATATTTAATAACGTTTCTTTTAGACCGATACCTACTGTACACTGAACTACCCAACAAAGCCACTTGATGGGGGTCACCCACACAAACACAAACCCCCAGCTATTTTTGGCTTACCAGATTGGGCATGGTCTCCAGAATAGCTACAATACTTGGATCACTTAGATTGTTGTGGGAAAGATCAAGAACAGAAATACTTGGGCATTCCTGCAAGTGCTGGATGTCTTCCACTGTCTGTAACTTATTGTGAGCGATCTGCAGAGTCTGCAGGACTTTCAGACAAGCTGCCAGATGAGAATAGTACAATGCAAGGAAAGGTAAGAGTTGTCACTTCACAAAGGGCTTTTTGAGCAAGTAAAATCTGCATTGTCAAACTAATAGTTTATATTTAATTTGGAGCTTTTTTCTAAAGTTGTTATTCTCCTATATATACTTTTTGGCTAGGCCTCCAAAGCTGCTTTCTTCACCCCAGAGAAAAATAGGTGCTTGGTTTTAGGATGGTCGTTTTTTAAAATTCACATTTCAAACTAAACAGTTACACAAAAGCAAGAGCTTGTGTTTCAAAATTCTCAAATGTAGGCAGGTAGTAATGTACAGAAATACAATAGCTGAAGACAGAATCAATCTGTTAGCAGATATAAAAGATTTGGTAATCGTGTCTGCAACTGCCAAAGCACATCTTAACTGTAAGGTAAATGGTGCAAACTGGATTGTCAGCCTGTCTGCAACATAGATAAGTACTGAGATGGTATTAAGAAGTGAGGAAAAACTACTTAATTATCCTAGGTATCCATGTGAAAGTAGTTTTGCTGTAGCAGTAGTAGTAGTATTTTCTGTTTCTCAACATAGGTTTTATTCCTCCACAGAAGCCCTGTGGGCTTTACTATGGATATTGTGCAAAATTCTAACACAAATTAATAATCCTTTGAAACTAGTGCCAGTAACAAAAGCTTAGTCAGAGCTTAGGAAATATGGGCTTGCCAGAGGCTAAAACCTTGCAGCAGCAGTTCTTACAGAGATTCTCAATCGTCCTGATGTAGTTGTTACTGATATTGAGGGAATCCAGCTTTTGTAAGGGTTCAAGGTTTTCAATTTTCTCAATTAAATTGAGTTGCAGGTAGAGAGAACGCAACTCTGTCTGAGCCTCCAAATTCTCAATTTTTCTTAAGCCATTGCATTGCAGCCACAAACATTTCAGTCCTGTATATTCTTCAAGATTCTCCAGTCGGTCAAATCCTGCAGAACAAAAAAAGATGTTTTAAAATGAAATTGCATTGGCTGAAAATGGCTCTTTGGATGAGAAAATTCCATTAAACCAGAGCTGTTGAAACAGCCTGAGAGAACACTGGTACTGAAGTCACTGCAGTATTTCCACTGAACTCCTGGTACTGTTTGTGGCCCATAAAGGGCAAAACCAGGTTGGTACCTATTCTGGTCTGTATCTCAGCAGCCCTTTAGATGCTAAATAATACACAGCAAAACCAAGGCTGAATGGAGAAGGTAGCATATCCTATTTATATGGAAGAATTCTTAGGCCAACTTGGGCCAGGTAACTGCATCATGCAAAAACCTGCTCAGAGATCACCAGAGGATGAGTAATGTTCATTCTAACAAATTTTTTTTCTTTCAGCAGTGTTTCAAAGATGCAGCAAGTATTTAGTGTTTATTTTCCTCTTGACCATTTTTATTTGGCAGTAAAAAAGTTCCAAAAGCTGGAAAAAGCTTTTTATACAAACAATTTAAGGAAAAATATGTACATTTTCCTCTGAGTGCAACCCAGGCCAGTATTTTAATTTACATTTCTCAGAGGCTCCTGTTTAATTTACATTTCTCAGAGGCTCCTTTTTGGTAAAAGAAACCAAAAATATGTCCCTTGATTCCTACTGATCCTTTGGATGGCTCCACAAAGTGAGTTAGATGTACAGTTTACTTTTCTACCTTCATATTGACTCATTTTGTTTCCCAAATCCAGTATTACATAAAATTGTGTTCTAATTTAGAAAAATGACTAGATACCTTATTTCAGTGAGCCATGAAATAGATTCTCTGCTAAAATGCTGCTTAGAATCATCAAGCTAGGCAGTCATGTCCACATCTTACCTTTATAATGCAAGTACAGTGTATCATTTAAGTATGGGGTCCAATATAGTTTCTGCTGCTTACAAATGTCTAGCAGAATCTTTTTTGTCATCCTAAAATAGCACAGGAAGCAGAAGCAAAATAAAAAATGTATTTCAGTGCACATTCTGAGATATTTGGTTTCCTTACAGGTTCCATTGCAACACAATTAACAATTCTTTCATGCAAGACAAATAGCTACAGCTTTCAAAATTATATTTAAAAAAACCACAAAAACAAGCTGGGTTTTTTTAGTGTGGTTTTTCATTTCTACCTTTGAAGTGAGTTACCAGGCCCTTCCGCTAAAGAAAAGAGGGTTTATAGAAAAATGGGCAGGGAATTAAAGAGTTCATTTTCTTGGAAAAGGGCACCATCATTTTATGTTAGCTTTTGGTTCCAATGTTAGCTTCCTCTCCAGTTCTTTCCCCTGTTCCTTGCTGTTTTGGTACAGGATCTTTGATGGCAGGGCCAAAATGCAATATTTTTCTCAGACAAGAAAAATCAATGGTAATCAACCCAATATTTTATTGAAATGCTGACTCCAAAATAGCACTCAAGAAAGTTTTGATATAGAGGTGTAGGTTGGCTGGGAATGCCAATAGTAATTAATAGAATGCTTTGTCTGAACTGAGGCAGAGAAATGGTTAAATCTACTGGCACATGACTTCCACAGGAGTTTGCACAATTTTCTCTAAATCCATTAAATGACTTCAGAATGTAGTTGGAATGTAGTTTGCTACAGTGGCCATAAACCCCAAACATCTCTCCAGATGCTGGAAACTAATACCTGATTTATCAATTATTCTCAAGTTCATCTTCAAAACTGTTCTCCAGAACTGAGATGAACAGACAGAACAACAAAACTCCTGATGATGCCAACACATCCACAAACAATGTATTACCTTACAGAGCCTCTCTTTTCTACTGTCCTTTGACTAGATGAGCTGGTTCCAGACTTCTGATCAATATCTGATTTTTGTTCATTCTCCTGATCTGCTCTGGACGTACAGTTGACTTCTTTCTCTTGAGTTTTATCAGCTTTTTAAATAAGAAAACAAATTGCAATTTAACAGCAAGGGTGGGGAAAATTTGTCATGTTGCCAATTACTTCAGAGAAATATTGGAGAGCATTTGAATATGAATTTTGAGAAGAGAGTGTTTTAACCAAGATTTCTGCTGAGATTTTTAATGAAACAACTTTCTTACACAGCATCATAAAATAAATAGTAGCAATTGAAATCCGCATTTTTTTAAATCTGAAAGTTGGATAGTACCCATTATTCTTAATATTCTTTTAATGTACAGTCACAATAAAGTACTGACACTAATGTTCTGATGGTGTTAGACATTTAATATATATTACATTTAATTAACACCAATTTGAGTTTACTGTAAAGAGACTTCAGCAATAGTATCAGTCATCCCAAGCACTGTTAGTCTAGCTCTTCTACAAATTTACCCTTTTGCACTCCTTGGAAGGTGTCTTTACACTGCCTTTGGTTAATTCCAATTTCAGTATTTTTCTCTTCAGATACTTGCCCTGAACCTTCTACTTGCTCTTGTAGAGAGAGAAAGTGCAAACAAGATGATTGTAGTGGCTTACCTAAATATGGCTGTAATGAAAACATAATAATTGGGCATATTTAATAACACAAGAGGCAATGAGCTGAAATCCATATGTTCAGGAAGTTCCACCTGAACATAGGGAAGAATTTTACTGTGCAGGTGACCATGCACTGGAACTGTTTGCCCGGACAGAGCATGGAGTGTCCCTCACTGGAGATGTTCCGGAGCCATCCGGACACAACCCTGTGCCCTGTGCTCTGGGACGGGGGCTCGGACCAGTGACCCGCTGTGGTCCCTGACCCATCCCGTGCCTGGTGATTTTGAGGTCAGGCTGGCTGTGTGATTGCAGCACTGGAAGCAACATTCCTCCGGCAACAGGAAAGTAAAGAAATGTCGGGAAAGGGAAAAAGACCATAGGAAGGACAGCAACTGAGTATGCCTCAGTTATGTCAGGATTTCCAGTGACTTTGCTGGCAGGAATCACACGCTCGCATTTGCATCCATATCAGTACGAGCAGCGGTGATGCGCAGGCTCTGTGCGCTGGGGAGAGCCGGAGGGGCTCACCTGTGCTCCCAGCGCTGCCCTCACGCTCCGTGTGGGCACCTCCGCTCCCGGGCTCGCCCAACGGCGCCTCCGCCCCCTCAGGCACCGGGACCTCCTCTCTGCGGCCGCTGTCCGGGTCTCCAGCGGGCGCTGGCTGCATTCTAACACCACCGAGCTGGTGTGCGATTTACGCTCTGCTTTTTCAGACAAAATGTCCGCAGGCTTTAGTCGGCGGCAGGCGAGAGACGGAGCGGAGCCTGAGCCCTGGCGGCCGCCCCAGCCGTGGCCATGGCGACGCCGCGCGCAGCCCCACAAGGCCCCGCGGCCGCTCCCGGCGGCCCCGCGCGGCGCAGGCGGCGGCGGGCGCGGGCAGCGCGGCGGGCCCGGTCCGGCATCGCGGGTAAGGCGCCGGCGGGTCAGGGCCGCGCCAGGGGTGGGTCCGGCCGGGACAGCCCGCGCCAGGGAGGGCCCCGGGCCGGGGCTGAGCGAGGTGCCGAGACGCCGGGCCAGCTCGCTGGGGCTGCGCGGAGACGGCGCGCCTGGAGCCCGCTGTCCCGCCCTGGGCGAGGGGCGGGCGGGGTGTGGCGGTGCCGGGCGGCGCAGCGGGTCCTGCCGAGGAGAGGACGGATTTGTGCTTGTTTAAAAAACGTATTAACTAGTGAAAGTGTGAGGCGCGGCCAGCGCGGTGTGCGTGATGCGCTGCACCGTGCCGTGGTTCAGGGACAGCGGCAGATGCGGTGCGTTTGAGTGCGCTGGGCACTGACGCGCTGTCTGTGAGCCTGCTTTGTCTCTCATGTAGCTGTTTGTCCTTGAAAGAGCCTGTTGTTTCTTTGTGTCTCAGCTCTCGCGTGCTGGTTATCCTTGCCTCTCTTGTAGGTAGCTTTTCATCTTCCAACATTGTTCAGCTTCTGCTTTAATTGTTTTATTTACAGAATCGTTGATCATTGTTGTTGCAGTATAACTGATTAGTAGCTCAACCCTAGGAAAAGGGATAAGCAGTACCTAAACCAGGTTGAGGTTGATGGTAGGTGACACCCAAATTTTAGCTAACTGCCTAAGTGGTTTTTCTGCATCAAAACAGTGCTCAAACTGTAAAATGTTGTATTTCAAAGTTATCCGTACAGTCTGAAAAGTTTACATGGCTCACGAGGCAATTTTAATTTCCTGTCTTTTTTTTCAGGCTTGTGATCACCATGGCTGCAGTGGATCGATTCTCCCTCTTGTACAGAGAAATCAGTAGCTGCTGCAGTTTCTATATGGAAGCGCTGGCTATTGTTGGAGCTTGGTACACAGTCAGAAAGGTTGTGTCTCTGGCCTTGGACACTTACAGCGCGCTCAGGCTGCACGTGATTCCAAGGCTGAGTGGGGAGGTTGATCTGGTCAAGAAGTACGGGAAGTGGGCCGTGGTCACGGGTAAGAGATGGTGAATTTCCTTGTGTTTATGTTACAGTGTAACATACCGTGCCAGTGCTGTGAAACTTCGTGGCTTGTGGCACTGGGTGAGCTTTATATCACAGGCTGGAGCCTGTATTATCTCTGACTGCAGGTAAATCTGCTTGAGCAGTGGCTGTTGTTCATTGCCTTTATAAATTAATTCCTCAGGAGATGGGCAAGCTAAGTGAGTTGACTGACTGCTGAGAAAGAATGACAGCAATTGTTGCCCAAATTTGCAAGGTACCTCTTGATCAGCTGCAAGTGTAGACAGAGATGTAGACAAGATCCTCTTTTTGCTATGGGGTATTCATATGTGCCCTAGTTCTTCAGCAAGGTTTGAGTCCTGTACCTCTGACATCCCTGCCTTTCATTAAGGTTCTCCTTTGAGCTCTCTCTTGTTGTCGTGGAAAACATAAAACTTTTATGAGGGGAATTGCAGAAGGTGGTTGACAGTGTTGTCTTTACTGTTGTGTCTTTGAATTCGATATATTTAGTGCCACATGATCTCAGAAAAAGGAATAAAGCTATAATTGAAAGAACTGTCAAGAGAGAAGGCTGGTGTTGCTCAGTTTCTCACTGATGTGTTCTATTGCTGTTTTCTCTTGCAGGTAGCACAGATGGTATTGGGAAGGCTTATGCTGAAGAGCTGGCAAAGCGTGGTGTCAACATCATCTTAGTCAGCAGAAGCAAAGAGAAGCTGGAGGCTGTCTCCAGGAGCATATCTGAAACCTATAAAGTGGAAACAGATTTCATAGTAGCTGATTTCAGCAAGGGGCGTGAACTTTACCCAGCCATTGAGGACGCTCTGAAAGACAGAGAAATTGGGATTTTGGTGAATAATGTGGGAATATTTTATGCCTACCCAGACTATTTTACTAATCTGTCTGAGGATATGCTATGGGACTTGATCCATGTAAATATTGCTTCTGCTACCATGATGACACATATTGTGCTGCCAGGCATGGTAAAGAAGAAGAAAGGGGCAATTGTGAACCTTTCTTCAGCATCCTGTTGTCAGCCAACACCGATGTTTGCAGTCTATGGAGCCTCTAAAGTAAGTTGGGCTGTAGTGTTAAATGGCATGCACTGGAAACACATTCAGCAAGGATGTCAAAGTACTTGAATGTTTTCTAGGGATTTGTTTTAAATTTTGGAGGTGAATGATACATGTGTTGTGCAGGAAACTCTTCATCCTCGCCAGTGCTGGGCTTTGAACCAAAGTCAGTGCTCTTGGATTTTGTGTGAAGTGTGGCATAACAGTCATTCTAGGAGAAATGTTGCCTTTCTCAGATGCACAAAGCAGAGAGGCAATTCTGTGGGCCCTGTTGAAAGGGTCAAGAATTTAATCTCTCTCTAGTTGAACTGTGCACATACCTCAAGTCTTGCATACCAGTATTTGGTAGCAAAAAGGGCTATACTCGTGCTCAAGCCACCACTGTGACACGGAGCAGGGCCAAATCAAGGCACTACTTCATGTAATACCAAGGAGTGTTGTGGCATATTTGGGGACAAGTGAAAAGAAGTCCCCCATAATTGTCCTTCCTGAAGAGATCCAAGCAGTAATGAATAGGACTGGGCAGCTGGGTGATGCTGGAAGAATGAATGCTCATGGTGATGGTGGATTTACACTGCGTGACATGCTGCTGAATCCACAGAAGCAGCTGGGATTGTGGAAGGATCTCACCTAGATCCAGTGTCTAAACACAAGCGGTTATTGCTCCCAGCTGTCTGTGGCTGCCCTCTGTTGTAGGCTTGCTCCTGACATAGCTCTTTTATTTCCTTTGGCCTGGAGCAAAGCCACCTCTTACAACCCCAAGGTGTAAAACTCCTTGCAGACTTTCTTCAGTGTGGAAACTGGCTTCCGGTTACTGTTTCTGTGCAGAGTATCTGCCCCTTTGATTTTGCCAAGTGTATATAGAACCGCACTCTGAATTAAAACAATTAAAAGGCTTGAATGAGAAAGAAGAATCACAAATGTACCAAAGTTTCTTGATTTAGCTGAGGTAATTAATCCAAATGCTAGGTCAGCAATCCAGCTTTGAGCCTGGCCTCAGAACACAGAAGTGAGAATAAGCTGCTGTAACATCCTAAGCCTCTTTGTGTACTAACAATGAACAATGCTTGAAGTGGTTGCTTTAATTTTCCTAAAGCAGCTGTAAGAGAGTTTGTGCAAGCTGCTTTCCCAACAAACTGTAGGGAAAACCTTTTTGCGAGGCTGGTTGGAAGCAGCAAGATATCTGCTCACAAGCTGAGTCTAAAATGCTCTTTCTCAGGGAGAACTGGCTGTGTGGCACAGCACGGAAGGCATCGGTGTTGAGTCCCAGTTATCAGCCTTGTGCTTTTCTTGTTCTGTAAAAGTAAAATGAGCTAAAGGAGCTAATGCAGATACACATTAACAAATCTTTTTGCCTCAGAAGAGTCCCAGGAAATAGCTAACCTGGCTTCTGGAGAAGACAGCTGAATGCAAAATTCACCTGTAAATGTATTAAAGAATGGGACTTCATTTTTTTCTTCTGACAGTAGTAGGTAGAGCTGTCTGTAGAGTATCCTTGCAATATCCCCAGACCAGATAAGGTGTTTGTTTTAGATGAAATAAATGTTTTTGTATTATTTTTAGCAGAAATTGTCAGATTGTGATAAGCAGTCACTTTGTCCTGCAAGTTACTGTACTGTGACAGGTTTATAGCAAATAACAAAAAGAAATGTTGATAATACTTCAGAAAATCATATTTTCATACTATTTAATAATATTTATTTAGTTGGTGCATAAAATATGTTAAAACTTTTCTGTAATTTTAATAAAACTTTGCCATGAGATTTCATTGTTTAAAAAAAAAAAAACCAAAAAAAGTGTCTTTCTGCTTTTGTTTTTCTAGAGCTACTTGGACTATTTCAGTAGAGCACTACACTATGAGTATGCCTCTAAAGGAATTTTTGTTCAGAGTCTAACACCATTTATCGCTGCTACCAAAATGTCATCATTCAGCAGCACTGTATCAAAGAGACCTATCTTTTTTCCTACTGCTGAAGAATATGCAAGTCATGCTGTTTCTACTCTTGGGTTATCCATAAGGACTACTGGTTACTGGAAGCATGCAATACAGGTAATGGAATTCATTAAACTGTTTCATGTTTGTCAGTAGAAGTAAGTCAGCTGTTTACTTTCTTAGGAGTCTGAATGAAAACTGCCCATTCTGAAAAAGTGTGATATATATTGTAGACTTTAAGGCATTGTGCCATATTTTCTCACTAGTTCTGCTTTATAAACTTATGCTTGGGCATGCTTATTTTTAAGATCAGAGAATGAATCCAATTCTTCCTTGAAATGTGCAGCGACAAGTTTTTACTGGAAAGCAGAGTATCTCATTTTTCTTGGGGTGTTGCTGACTGGGCAATTGTTTCACTGTCTTTGTAAACAGAAATAGCTTTTTTCAGTCTTAACATACTGAGCATATTTGTGCTTTGGGGAAGAGTGGTTAGGGAGGATGGAATAATAGCAGGAAAAAGCCTGTATTTTCCTCCATTTGTTAGGGTTTTGATTTTTGGGGCAGATTTTATCATGCAGTTTTATGCATGTTGGGCACATCTCATGTATCCTACCTAGTGGCTTCCTATAGCATTGGGTTCACTAGATGGAAATGAAGGAGTGGGGATTAGTCCAAAAGGAATAAAAGAGATAGGATGCATTCTGGCAAAATGTGGCAATTAATGGAAGTGGACAGAATGGCTGTTGTGAACTTAATCAAGTCGGGATTCAGTATTTATTTGCAGAACTTAACTGCTTAGCTGTGGGTGCTACATCCGAAACAGCTGAGTATGTGTGCTTCAAGGGGCTGAATTTAAGGCTTAGTTGATGATATTAAAGTACTTTTTGCCTTGCTTTAGTAGTGTTTTGAGAAATTGTTTATTTTAATGGAATGTATCTTAGTCTGTCCCTTTCAGTAATTTTTTTTCTGTTTTCTTCTCTCCCTATGCCTCTCCACAGTGGACGCTGGGTGAGTGCCTGCCTGAGTGGATGTGGGCATGGTTTGCTCTGTACTTCAGCAGAATTGTACGCAAGCAAGCTTTGGCAGCCAAAGCGAAATAGGAGTGGCCCGATGTCCCACGAGACATTTTGATCAGAGTGCTGCAACAATGTTTAATGGACCTTGGAGGACTTACTGTAACTTATCCATACCTTGTTAAGCAAGCTCCGTAACCTAGACAACAGATGTCTGGATCCTCTCTGTATCCTTGTATTAAAATAGCTCCTCTGCTGCTTTCCTTTATGAGAGAGCGCTGATGTTCTTGATGTTAATCTCTATTCACTTTCGCATTGAGATGATTGGGCAGGAGCAGATACACCGTTATTTCTGTCATAAGTGACAGTCCCTCACATAGTGCTACATGATGTCCACTTGTAACGTTGAGAGAATTTGAGACTCGTCCAACTCCATCAGAAACGGGACCCCAGAAAAATCAAGCCATTCACAACGACAGCTATGAAGTTGTGGAGAAGACGGGGAACATCTGGGGGGTACCAAGGTCAGGGTCCCATCACAGGGCTCTGTCCACAGCTGACGCCAACCTCAGTTTGCTTCAGTTGTGCGGGATAAAGCTTGTGTTGCCAACGCCTTCTGCTCGCTGGCAAAGGGGCTTTAAAGCCATACATTTAGTTTGGGTAAAGGTTTAAGCGCAGCATGCTCTCGGTCCCTCGGCCGCCGCTGCCGGCGCCATTCCCTGTGGATAACGGGACCCCTGCCCCGCGCCTCCTCCCGCTAAGGGATCCCGGGCTGGCCCCGCCCGCGCCTGCGCCTCGCGGCCCGCGCCGCTCTCGCGAGAGCTCGCCGGTAAACAGCGCTCAAGATGGCGGCGGGCCGGGCGGCGGCGGCGGCGCGGTGAGCACGGGACGGGCCGGGATGGGCCGGGCCGGGAGCCCGCGGCTCCCTCAGGCTCTGGGGCGCGGGCGGGGCGGCGCTCGCTGCATCTCGTCTCTGGGGCGGCCTCGCCCGCCGCCGCGGCGTGGGGCGCTCCCCGCCGGCTGTCACTTCACCTCCGCCCTGGCCGGGCCGGGAGCGGCGGCGCTGCCCCGCACGGTGCCTGGCCGCGCTCACTGCGGCTTTAGTGCGGCCGGACGGTACAGGGCTCGGGCTCGGGCTCGCTGGGCTCGCTGTAGGACTGGCAGTGCTGCTCGCTGGGCTCGCTGTGGTACCGGACGGTGCTGCTGCGGTGCAGCCGGGGATCCTTGCGGCGTGCCCAGCCCGCCGGGTGGGTGGATGGATGGATGGATGGATGGGGGGGCCTCACTTCGGCAGGAGCTGGGGGTGACTCCGAGCGGAGCCCCTCCAGGGCAGGGGCAGGTTGGCCAGTCCCGTCCTGTCCTCACGGTGTGGGTGTTAAACAGAACAAACCTCTGGGTGTGCTGCTCCTTTGCTCTTAGTAGCCATCGTATTTCGTTATCGGGCTTACATACAACCTGTTATTAGCCACAAGGGTGTTTATTTTGCTCATTTGTGTGGTTGTTTTATTTTATTGCTGTAGGGATTATTAACCGATGAAGTGATAAGGCAGGCAGAGTTTAGCCAAGGCCGGAAGTCAGTGTCCTGTAACTATGTTGAGTTGGGATTGAGGGGGAAACTTTATAACTGCTCACAGGCAGTTCCCAGTCTGTCGTGGTGTTGTCAGTCAAATAAAAATAGAGGTAATTTCTGTCTCTATTACAAGGAAATACTTGATAATGCTAAATAAAGTTAAATGGAAATGAAGTAACAGCTGTTGCATTCAGACTCGATTCATCTGTTGTGAGGTCAGCCCATCATTCCCCCAAATCCTGTGAATCCCCTAATAAGGCCCCTATCTTCCAGTCCTGGTCACAGCTGCAATATATAGTTCTGTTCTGCTTCCCCAGGTGTTGTGACAAACCAGATGTAAATGTTTCTCTTTTCTTGTCTTTTAATGGCCTTGTATCTCTCAGTTGCTGGTTGAGTGTTTGGAGTTCAGAATACTAGCATTGCAATTTTTCTTGAGTGTATTATGCACTTTGGAACGTAAGGGGAAGAGGCTGTGCCTCCATGTGGAAACACTTTCAACACCATCCGTCAACTTCACATGCTGTTATCAGCTCTTATTTCCTCAGGTGCCCGTGTTCTTAGTAACACACACACCCTGGCTCAAAAAATTTTGAAAGACTTTTTTCATGTAGATTTTCAAGCACAGTCACTGCAGCTTTGCCTCTTCTGGTATCTTTTGTCCTTACCTGGCTTTGTCGTAGTTTGAATCTGATTTGCTTTGTGTAAAATGAAGTTCTGTGCATTATTTCTATTTGCCATGTTTCTGATTTGGGAAAAAAAGCATGCTTTTTTAGGTGTCAATGGACGCTTTTACCACATTAGTATTTTATTTTGCACTTTTTCCTGCCATGGGATTTTGATATGATTTTTAGCTCTTTGCTCCACTTACATGAAGTGGTTGAGTTTGGTGGTCATTGTTGCCTGTTCTTTTGTGAGGATAATACCCAAGTGTTTCACATGTGCTCTGCTCTGAACAAGGGAAAAACTTCAGTGTTGGTGAAAAATTGTAAATGAAATATGAGGAACTTTTTCCCTATTATTTCTAAAACAAACTACCAGAGGTGTCTTTTTTGTGATTTTCAGACTAAATAGTAGCACAAAATATTAATGCATCTAATTATTTTCTGTATTGCCCTGCCTTACAGGTTGCCTTGCAATCAGCTTTGCTAATTCTTCTAGGAAATTAACTTTGCCATCAGAAATGGAGTACAGGACTCAGCTGCCACATCCTGAGTGACTGAATCATTTAATGCAAAATGGAGAAGAAGCGGAGAAAGAAATGAGCCTGTTCACCTGGCTTGACCTGAAAAGACCATGAAATCTCTACTTATTTTGGATCCAGCTTTCAGAATATCCAGTTGATCAGCACAGTGAAAGCAACGTTTACTGAAACAAAAATGAACTAGTTTATAAAGAAGAAAATTGTGATTTGAATATATGGAATTTTTGGAATGAAACCATTTTCTTCTATGACCATGAAGTTTGCAAACATCTGGCTTGTTCTGTTTGTTATTTTACTCTGTGGCAAAAAACACTTTGGTACCAGAGCAGGGAATTCCTCTCATGAGGCTCACGTGTGTCCTGGATGTTCTCGTCTTACTTTGAAAGTGGAGTTCACTTCGACGGTCGTGGAGCATGGTAAGAAACAGTTAAGCAGTAAAAAAAAAAAATCCATGTCACGTTCATGTGTATGGTAGTGATTTGTGGTGTTTGTGCAATTGTAACACTCAGGGTTTCTGTGGAAGCACATCATCTGTTAAATTCTCTATATTCGAAAAGAGGAACGCTTTTTCAAAGGTTCTTTGTTTAGCTGGAGACAGTGCTCCAACAAGAGAAGGGAGAGGAAAACCCAGAGGATTTTAAAAGTGAAAATGGAGTGGGAAGGCTTGGGTGGGCAAGAGTGGTGTGTTTAGTAGCTTTTTATTTTGACCTGGCCAGTAGTATGCTTGAGGCTCTTTAATGAAATGTAACCACACAGATGGGCCTTGAAGGGGAGAGAAAAGCAAGAAGTCTCTGTGGATTTGTTAAAGTTTGGAAGTGATACTTGCATGGAAGAATGGCAGATAATAGTGAAGGGAGCAGGGGAAAGGCAGAGAGAGGCAGATGCTGCAGCTGGGATGATAGAGGACAGCAGTAGGACACCTTGACCCTGCATCCTGTGCTGCCTCAGGAACCTGCAGTACCCCTGCAGTGAAGCTGTGTTGTGCCTGGGTGTGTGCAGGAGGGTGACAGAAGTGACATTCCTGTGCACAGCTGGCCACAGCCTTAACACACTGAGTGTGGTGGTGTGAGCTGGAGCTGAGCCTGCTGACAAATCAGTGTGGTGCAGATCAGGGACTGGGCTGTTGAGTCCAGCTTTGTTTTCTGAGGTTGTCATAGTTGGTGTCAGTCATTTACACTAAGGCTCAGTACCATGTAAAGTCTTTAAACTGTACCTATCAAGAAGCACACTGAATTGGCATATCAGTTTGTAACAATAAATCTGTTCCCTCACCTCTGCTCCTCTTATGTCATTTTGCCTTTCCCTGATATTTACAATTCCATCTTCCTTTCAAAGGCTTTTGTCATATTTCTTGTTTCCAACACCCACACCCCTTTACACAGTGCAGAAATAAATTCCAAACTTGTAAAAGCAGCAGAAAAGGGCCTCAAATTGTGATTATTTGTTGTAAGTAAAGTTCAGACTGCAATGTGAGTTCATGCATAAGCTGCCTAAACACCAGTTCTGATAAAGTTGTGCTCTTGTTCCAGAGTATATTGTCGCTTTTAATGGATACTTCACAGCTAAAGCTCGAAGTAAATTTATTTCAAGTGCATTAAAAAGTGGTGATATTGAGAACTGGAGGATTGTACCTCGCAACAACCCGGCCAGTGACTATCCAAGCGATTTTGAAGTTATTCAGATCAACGAGAAGCAGAAGGATGGAGTGCTCACACTGGAAGATCATCCAAACATCAAGCGTGTGACACCTCAGAGAAAGGTCTTTCGGTCACTCAAGTATTCAGAATGTAAGTTATTTTCTGTGTGCCTGCATGGGATCTGCCTTGCAAAAGTGTTCTTAGTCTTATTTCAGACCGTCAGCTTAGCATTACACAAATGAGAAGTGCCCTTTAATTAACAGAAATCTATTTTTCTGGTTATAAAATTGCTAGGGTCTTGTCATATGTTTGCTGAAACATGCTGTTTTTCCATGTGCAACACAGAAATATTTCTTTTGCAGCAGTCACTTACTTACCTGAGAACAGGGACCTCTGTATCCACGGTAGATAATCCAGCAGCTTTTACTGATTTTGATTAGAGACAGTCGATTCTCAATATTCTAAAACTTTTGTTGTAGCAGTATGATGCCTTAAGTTTGCGTAAGAATCAATGATGGTTTTCCTCGTGCTGTTTTTAATTTTCTTCATCCTAATTGTACACAGCTGATCCAGTGCTGCACTGCAACGAGACCAGGTGGACTCAGAAGTGGCAGTCATCACGGCCCTTGAGAAGAGCAAGTCTTTCCTTGGGCTCTGGCTTCTGGCACGCCACGGGCCGGCACTCGAGCAGGCGCCTGCTGAGAGCCATCCCCCGCCAGGTCGCTCAGACCTTGCAGGCAGATGTCCTCTGGCAGATGGGTTACACAGGTATGCTTTTGCTTCTTGCCTGAGAACAAAAACCTTCTTGGAAAAACAAGTGAAGTGTAAGGAAAGGCTAATTGACTCGTGTGTGTTAACCTCTCGCTGGCTGCCAGGTTGCAAAGATTGAGAAATAATTTGGTTTGGAATGCATTGTATATTTATGGAGTCTGTGTTTGTATGTCTGTATTTTACTTAGGGGAAGTTGGTCATGTTTATGATCTTTGACTGAATTTCTAAGCTGGAATATGAGTTTATTTATTATCTATAGTTGAATTGTAAATTGCTTAGTATATTAAACAAAAGTTCTGTTTTAACTTGATAAAATAGATTTGCTATGGCTGAATCAGAAAAAGCAATGTTTTCTCTTAATAGGTGCTGGTGTGAGAGTAGCAGTGTTTGACACTGGTCTGAGTGAGAAACATCCACATTTCAAAAATGTAAAGGAGAGAACAAACTGGACTAATGAGAGAACTTTGGATGATGGTGAGTTACTCTGCAGTTTTCCAGCTCTTCCTGACACTGGTGTGTTTTGTGCTTGCTGCTGTGCTGCTAACATCTGTTAAAACTGTCTATCTTGATATTTAAAACTTAATTTTGCAGTGTCCCAGACACTTTGTACTCATACCAAATTCAGCAGGGACTGTTAAGGTTCCAAAAGGGTGGTGCATAAGTGTCACTGGAGTCATATGTGACACCTCATCATAGCTGTTGAAAAATGTCAGGGCAAAAAGTTACTGTGCACCTGTGAATACATTGCCAGAGAAGATGGCATTGAGAGCAAACCCAACAAAGGTGTTTTCTTTCCTACTCCTTTTCATGTTGCTGTTTCACAGTGGTACATGTTTCCATACTGATGGGGGACAGCATTTTCCTTCCTTACTGTGTAGTCCTAAACTGATCAGAGTTTGGCACCTTCCTGTAAAGTTTTTCTATTCTATATTACTGAACCTCTTATTTTCTACACTATGTTTGTGTTCCTTTTTTGTATGTTGACCCTGACTTGCCCTGACCGTGTGCTTTCACAGATTATTAACTTGACACAGTTTGGGTCAGTGAGTCAGTTGGCCATTGAATCTCCCTAAAGTTTAAGGTAGATGCTTGTATTGCTCAGTCTTGTGTGCACCTCGGTAGTTTTGTTTACATAGTAATTGCTTTACATTGCAGCACCTGCTTTTGGATAGCTCTTTCTGTAAGTTCTGCACTCAGAGGGTTGCTGGGCAGGCAGATTTGGAGTACAAAACTAAAGCAAAAGTTAAAGTATTTTTTGAGGAGAGGAGAAAAAAGTGTTTTCTTGTCTCATTGCTCATGCTTAACAAAATTTGGTTATTTCAGACTCAGGATAAAAATCCTTTAAGAAGTCTGCATTAAAATGCATTGACTTTGAAATGAGCTGCATTTTCCAAAATACTGTTTTGTCATGCTTTCATTGGTAGCAATCAGGAGTGGATGGACTGGACAATTGATCACCCAAGTTTCATCATCTGGTTGTCTGGCTACAGTGTGCTACAAATTCTGTCCCCACTGAACCTGGTAATAAAATATGGTTCAGAAAGACTAGGACTGAACCCAGCACTTGTGGTTTGTTGTAAAGTCTGTTAAATTTATGTGATTTTTGCTATAGATGATGTTCAGGGTAAAAATTCTTTGCAATGGAATTATTTGTGTTCTGATATCTTATTTTGTTTCCTTTTCATGCTGATAGGTTTAGGCCATGGGACTTTTGTAGCAGGTGTGATAGCCAGCATGAGGGAATGCCAGGGGTTTGCTCCAAATGCTGAACTTCACATTTTCAGAGTGTTCACCAATAATCAGGTAGCTATTTTACATGTGTTTCAATTCCTGCCTTTTCAGGTTAATGCTGTAATAATCCTTTCCTTTGGAGGTATTGCATGCACTCATGAATGTAGACATTGATAAGTGGAAAGGATACAGGTTTCTATTTATAAAAGACTTGCTACAAGAGTTCTGTCAGTTTCCAAATCTGGTATGTTTTTCAGAAACAGGATATGGAAGTCTTACCTGTATAATGGAGCAGTCACTCAAGTGTACTGAGTGCTAGAAATTTAAGACCATTGTCAGTTTTGTGTTTTATTTTGGTATTGTTTTTCCTCTCTGTCTAAAGTCTGCATTGTCATGAAATCACTGTTTTTTTTTTTTTAATGGTAACTTTTCCCCCTCTTTCTTACTTAGGTCTCATATACATCTTGGTTTCTGGATGCTTTTAATTATGCAATTTTAAAGAAGATAGATGTACTGAATCTAAGTATTGGTGGGCCAGACTTCATGGATCATCCGTTTGTCGACAAAGTTAGTATGAGGAAATGAAGTGGGCATAATGTTTATATCTCTCACACAAATGCAGAACTACTTGTTTGTGTCTGGTCCTGCTGACAGATTCTGTGTTTCATTTGTATGACAGAAATTTTGTACAGTGTACAGGCTTTTAGGAATATGTGTAAAGAGTGAGTTAAAAAAAAACCCAAGCACAACCCAGATGTTCAGAGAGTTATGGAAAATGCCGTTTAACAAAATGCTTGATATGCTAGAAAATTACTCCCAAGCAGACAATTAAAAGGACCTTTAATATGAGACACTTAACTAAAATCCACTCTTGGGTTGTTTTTTTTTAATCTCTGCATGGTTAATTTATTTCATGTTAAAAAATATGTATGACATTATTTCAGTGAATTTAAGAACAAATAAGTAAAAAGTGCAGGTAGTTGATTCAGCGATGTGCCAAGAGATTTGGTTCAGGTTAAGATGGAATTAGTTTTTTTGTCTTTGTAAATGTCATAGTTCTCTGAATGTTTGGCCTGGCCTTCAAAAGCATTAAGAGAATTAATTCACTTTTCAGCTAAAGGATATAATCATTCTTTGTAAAGGCCAGTTAAGGAGTTTGAAGTGTATAAATTATTCCTTGGTTGTTTTTTTTTTTTCATTAAAAGCTGCATTGAAATTTAATTTGACAGTGACTTCAGTGTACTCCCCAGAGCACTACTGGAGGGGATTCATAATAACTACTTGACTTTGTCATCTGCAGTGCTTTGTTACAGACAGGAGTTTTTCCTTTGGTGTAAGAAGTTTCTGTCAGCAGTGTTGCTGTCAGGGCTGGATTATTGCTGAAATCATTTTAGGAAAGTTCAGAGCATAATACTGGGTATACAGTGAGATGTATCTTGTAAGGCTCAGAAAGAAGTTATGTCTGTTAGACAAGTCTCTTTTTTGGTGGCAGAGCCTTATTGTGAACACTGTTTTTTGTAGGTTTGGGAGCTGACTGCCAACAATGTCATCATGGTCTCTGCTATTGGCAACGACGGCCCTTTATATGGGTGAGTGTCAGCGACCGCTTCAAAGGGAGCTGGCTGTGGTGTTCTGTGGGTTTGGGAGTAGTTGTGCTTGGTCAGGAAGTTTTCTCTCCTTTTTTTCTCTCCAATCTTAGAAAGTGACTCAAATTAAACTCTTTTCCCTGTCCTTATTACTTGCATTTTGTGAAGTACTTAGATAAATGTTTTTCTTTGAAACAGTGGAAGGTCAGCAAAGAAGAATAGCAGTACTTCCAGCTGACAGTTCCCTCTTAGTGTGAGCAGACAGCTTTGGGTACTGATCTTGGACTTAAAGGAATATAGAAAGGATCAACCCAGAACAATTTGTGGTGTATTTCTAAAATAAATGCCTACAAATAGATTTTGTTTTGTCTTCAAGGTACGTGGTTTGATAGGTTCTGAGTTAGTAACTGCCTGGTAAGTTGCTGTCACCTGTGAAGTATAAGTATGTGACAGAAATCTGATGGCAGCACTTCTGTTACCAGCATAAACTTATGACTGTATCTTTTGGGTATTGTTTTAATTTTTTTTATATTCCTGTCTCCCTACTTATTCTAGGACTCTGAATAATCCTGCTGACCAAATGGATGTGATTGGAGTAGGTGGCATTGACTTTGAGGATAATATAGCTCGCTTTTCATCTAGGGGAATGACCACTTGGGTAAGATATTTTAATGGTGGCTGCTCGCATTTGCAGCCAAAATAAGGGCCTTGGAAGGGCAGCCTTTTCTGAGTAGGCAATCCTGTGTAGATGTGTGTTGGAGAAAAGATTTCTTCAGAGATCAGAGTAGTTAGAAATTGTAAGTCTTTTAAGCAGGAAGCTTAATGTTGTTTTCAGGGTTTCTCATTATTAGTCCTGAGTACTGTTGATGTTTTTGATGAACTTATAAAACATCCACTTCCTTTTGATTGATGGTGAAGACTTGTCTGTGTGGTTAAATCTGCAAACATGAAGGTCTGCTCTTGTCCTTTAGTAGAATAATCCTGGGATTTCCAGGTGCTACATGTGAAATGGCACTTCCCTGCCTGTGGAGCTGAGGGGGTGCTTGCTGCACACGTGATGTCAGATGAACTTGCACAGCGATCTTGATCAAGGGGGCTGTCACAAGCTTCTGTTTGTGTAGCCAGTAATCAGTGTGGTTCTCATTTGGTCAGTGGTTTCCTGCTTAGCAGAAATGCTGATCAGCCTAACCTAGAAAAGTTTGGAACTTGTCCTAAACAGCTTGAGTCCTTCTTTGACTTAGTTGCTATTCTGTGATGCTGCACCTCAGATAACTTGGTTGCTAATTTTACTTCTGAATGACCTACAGTTAATTTAAATGCCCAACTGGAGCCATCAGTGTTCATTTTACATTAGGGCAATAATTCTTTTGTTTTGTTTCACAGGAGCTGCCTGGAGGTTATGGCAGAGTGAAGCCTGATATTGTTACTTACGGCTCTGGAGTGAGAGGGTCTGGTATGAAAGGTGGCTGCCGCTCCCTCTCTGGGACAAGTGTGGCATCTCCTGTGGTGGCAGGCGCTGTCACTCTCTTAGTGAGGTAAAGCTTATTTAAGAATCTCTAGAAAGATACCAGTCAGTAGGGTCATAAAATTCTCTATAAAGGAATCTATCAAATAAAACTGAATTGTTTTTACATGTAGAGAACAAACTTGGAGAATAAAATCACTGTTGTTCTGCTTGAGACATTACCTTATCTGGCTACCTCTATGTTTCATGAAAAAATTGGAGAACTGTTTTGAATAATAGTTAGGTCTTTGAGAATATAGTTAGGGAGAGCAGTACTATCAGACAATTTTGTCATGTTTTTTATGAATTTGGAATTGCTGTTCTTCTGTCAGCTGTTGTATAAGAGCAGCTGCTGAAAGTAGGCACCTTTAATAGGTAATTTCTATGTACTTGTAAAGTTTATAGGATGCAGGGGTTTATGGGTGTTATCCTGTTGTGTAAGTTAGCTCTTGCACACTGAAAAATTTGAAAGTGGGAACTGCAAGTCCATACCTGTGTTTGTCATAGCTACTCCATATGGATGAGACAAACCTTTATTTGAGAAACATGCAAAAAATTCGAAGTCACCATCATATTTCCCCCCAAAAATAGTGTGGTTTTGTTTGAACAACAGAGGTATTTTTTCCCCTCAGAAGACAGATATTTTATTTAGCATGTAAAGATACTGCCCTGGTTGTAATGACTGCTGATCCTGGAGCACATTGTAAGGAGAAAAATCCAGGTATTATTAGCTTTAAAGAGAAATATATCAGAAACTTGTCCCTCTTCTACTTTTGTATAATGAGGAATCAAGCAATAATACAAAAATATAAACAGAAAAGTTACAGCAGACTGATTTTGTGGGGTTTTTTTATCTGTTTCAGCACAGTTCAGAAGCGTGAAATGGTGAATCCAGCAAGTATGAAGCAGGCCCTCATTGCATCAGCACGGAGACTTCCTGGAGTCAACATGTTTGAACAAGGACATGGCAAATTGGATCTTCTAAGAGCTTATCAGATCCTCAACAGCTATAAACCACAGGCCAGGTTAATTTTAATCCTTAATTAATCAGTGGCACAATAGAATTTGCTCTTTTGTTTAAGAGAACAGGTGGTGCATGTGTAGCTCAATTGAGCAATCAGTGCTTGTGCAACAGTGAGGACTTGCACAGATCTTGCATAATCTCAAGCATGAATTTTGACCAGAGAATGGATGAAAAGTCATGCAGCAATGTAGGGGATGATCCTTTTCTCTTATAGCCGAAGATGTTATGAGTAATGTAAGGACACAGTGGAAAAGTACTTAAATTTTAACTTTTGAGAATAAGAACCTTCTCCCTGAAATGTTTCCTTTTTTTGTGTATGAAAATCTTTCCACAAAACTTAAAATAAAAAATAGGAAGGAAGAAAATTTTGGGACGTATTTGGGAAGTGAGATGAGAGTTTGGTAAACTATGACTGGCATGGTTTATCTAAAACTTTTTTGTAGTTATGTGTAGTGGCATGTTCTTCTGTTTATTGTTAATTTTTTCCTCTTTAAATGTTCCCTCCTCTGTCCTGCTGTAGTTTGAGTCCAAGCTATATTGACTTGACTGAATGTCCCTACATGTGGCCCTATTGTTCTCAGCCCATATATTATGGAGGGATGCCAACTATTGTTAATGTTACTATCCTTAATGGCATGGGAGTCACTGGGAGAATTGTAGACAAGGTAAGTATTAACATTGTTCCGAATTCTGACTGGTAGTGTTGCTAAAACCTTCCCAGAATATACTACTTTAGCTATGAGTTTCTCATAACAAACCTCACTGCTGGGACCAAGAGATGCAAAATATTTGATTAAAGGGTGCACCCGCATTGGAGGATTTGTCAACCTGAGCTGTCTACAAGTTTTCAAGCAATGCATTGGTTTCAGGGCGTGTAATGTTTTATCTTTGCAAAACCAGTTTGAATTAAGATGTACTTAAAGATATCTTTGTATTCTCTAATAGCATTTAAGATCTTCTGGACAGACCTTCTTAATTATTTTTTTTTTCATCCTGGAACATTAATGATCTCAGTGAAGAATGCTGACACTAATTAAGCCTTTTCCATGGGTCAGGGCAATCTGAATGTATCAGCTTAACCAGGCTCTGCTGCCAAACCTGTTCTTTCACATCCGTGATGTTGAGCGTGTTGGTTGGCTAGGGAGGTTTTAATTAAGTTTAAATGTAGAATAGATTTGAGAATTGATACATGTTAAAAAAGACACTTGTCCTGTAACTCCAGCCAATGTAAATGATCCTAATTTTAACATTTTAGTGTGACTCCTGAGGTTTGTTTTAGACTCAAGTTTACATTAAAGGGCACTGAAGCTCATATCAAAGGTTATTAGCTTATGGTAATATGCACAGCTGATGAAATTGGCCTGTGTCTGTTCCACTGTTAGCTGGCCTTGTTATCTAAGGGAAATCTTGTGCTCTCACCAATAAATGTTTGCACATGACCTCAGAATGTTGAAGCAGGTTCACTTGGGCAGCTTCTCACAGTCCTGCCTCTGAAAAGCCTCTGGTCTGGGTCATTGACACTGTCACAACTGGGCTGATTCACTGACACAACACCAAACTTTTGGGCTTGGAGGGCATTTTTAAATTTGATATAATCTTCAGAAGAGCTAATATTTGTTAGGTCATGCAGAGGAAAAGGGCTATATGTGCAAAAAGTAGTAATTGATTGCAAATACTGTGTTACCAGTGTTCTGTATTCTCATTTCACAGCCAGACTGGCAGCCCTATCTGCCCCAGAGTGGGGATAACATCGAGGTGGCTTTCTCCTATTCCCCAGTCTTGTGGCCTTGGTCTGGATACTTGGCAATTTCCATCTCTGTAGCCAAGAAAGCAGCATCTTGGGAAGGCATTGCTCAGGGTCATGTTATGATCACAGTATCATCCCCTGCAGAAAACGAAGTAAGTTCTGTGCATTTTGGATTTTCTGGGTGAAGAGTTATCTAAACTGCTTTCTGATACACAAATACCTTGGTTTTAAGGGTTTGCTCTAGCCCTGTCATTTGAAGCATAAGTTAAATTTGGGTCAGGAAATGAAAGAGTACAAATAATGTTCTTTATAATTGAAAGCAAATTGCATATAATTTAGAATTTGGAAACTTCTCTTTGGGACCAACATCATAATTTCATTTGTTTATTGTGGATTTTAAGTAATGTATTTTGAAAAAGATTGCCTGAACCATGCTTAATTGTTCATGAGAAACTTTTTAAGATTTTGAACAATTGAACCAGATCGCAGTTGTAATATATGTTAAGTTCTGAACATAATTACAAACTGTTGAGTGCAGAAAAAATTCTGCAATTTAGGGCAAAAGTAATCTCTTTGTCTCTGGAGCTGGTACTGGTGACAAAAAGTCAATTTGGTACCTCCAGTTTTTTGGTCTTTTACAATCCATGGTGAACTGTGCTGTGGGGAGAAAGGATTTCACTGCAGTTTGTTCTGTCCTTCAGTCTAAGAATGGTGCAGAGCAGACCTCAACAGTGAAGCTTCCAATAAAAGTGAAGATTATTCCTACTCCACCTCGTAGCAAGCGAGTCCTCTGGGATCAGTACCATAACCTCCGTTACCCACCAGGATACTTCCCCAGGGATAATTTGAGGATGAAGAATGATCCATTAGATTGGTATTTATCTCAGGTTCTATTAAATCAGTATTTCTTGATTGTGTGGTGATGATATGGGATAACTTTACTGAATGCCTGTGGTTCTGGCCTTTTTCAGAGGGGTATGGGATTATCATATGTAAGAACTCCATGAAAAGCACTTGGACTCTATGCTTCTGGTGCAGGATTGTTTTTTCAGCTCCATGGTTTTATTCATGTGAAATGAAAAGCTTTTAAAATGCTGGTTTAAGATACCGAGATTTTTGTTTGGCTTTTCTATTCTGACCTAATTTCTCACAGGAAGTTAAAGGGGACACTTTATTAACTGCTTCAGCATTCACTTACCAAACAAACTTGACAATTCAAAAGACAAGAAGAGACCCCTTGTCTCTTAAGCAGACCTTTCATAGTTGACCTTTCGTAGATGGAGCAGGGAAGCATCCATAGGAAAATCATGCAACAGTATCTCAGTGAGGATTAATTGGGTCAGTGACCAGGCCAGAAGCTTTTGTAAAGCTTCTTGGAGTAGGCAGAGGTGGCAGGTGGACAGGATTTCAGAAAATCAAACAGGTGGAAATTAGATTTCTACATGCCAGATCTAAATGTCTTCTACACTTTTCTTTTTCTAAGGAATGGTGACCATATCCATACAAACTTCAGGGACATGTACCAGCACCTCAGGAGCATGGGGTACTTTGTTGAGGTTCTTGGTTCCCCATTTACATGTTTTGATGCAAGTCAGTATGGTAAGCATGAGTTAATTGCCTTGTTCTCCATACTGTTAACTTTTTCTCAAATGACTTTTTGTTGGGAGACCAAAAATGTGTTGAGGGTGCAAATAAAAATTCTAGTGGTAATAGAAAAAATGTTTTGGCATTGGGAATATTTATTATTTATGGCTGATACTTAGTTGTGTGGAGTATTGCTGGGGAAGCTTGCTTGGGAGATTAGTGGAATTAATGCAGTTCTCTGTCCTTGCCATGAAAAAAAGAGAGGGAAAGCCAGCCTCTGAGTGGGTTAAAAGCTCCTCAGTATTCAGTCCCACAAAGGCACAACTGTATTGCCAAAAGAGTTTGGCACAGTCAAAATGAAGCATGACCTGTTCAACAGAATAAAATCAAAGGTGTCCATCCGGGTTCTTTTTTTATGTTTAGTGATCTTTGATTAGATAAAAGAGTGGATAAAGTGTTCATAGATAGCAAAGCAGTATCTGGTTTGTTCATCAGGAAGGAAATGGGATAGCTTGGCCAGGCAGGGGACAGAGCAAGCTGTCTGTGCTCTTTTCTGCTTCCATATGCCCCTTGTTTAACCATGGCATGCTCTAAAACCCCTCTTCTGTTTTGGGCTGGGCTGTTTTTCAGTGCGTTCTCCTGACTGCCAGTTCTGGAACTGTTGCCAGTAGTAATCTTTGTTTATCTTGATTCTTCAGTGAATATCTCACCACTGCTGTTAGAGTTCCGTGCAAGTACACATGGATACATAAATGTTCACCCTTAAAAAGTAGCAAAATAGTGTTTTTTCTGAGAGCACTAGTTTTATAATTGATAGAGAGCAGCATTAGGGGACTTCTCTCTCCTCTGATTCACCATTGTGTTGTTCCTCATTTGATTGCAGTTTGTTGGATTTTCACAATTTCCTGAAGAAGTAGTGAGGGGAATAAAACTCAGTGATCTGTGGTCCATGTGCCACTTATCCCTAGCTGGTGTTGTTTTCACACTTGGTTAGGGTGCACTCTGTCCCATTTCTACAGGATCTTTGTCAGAAGACTTTCCAAGTGCACACTGCCTGGACTTGTGGAATTGGCTTGGTTGCAAGGAACTGAGAGACATGGGGCTCACAGTGGTTTATCAGATTGCTCAGGGTATCATCCTGTCAAGATTTGTGTTGTCTCTGAGGATGGAAATTGCACCACCTTTCTGGGCAATCAGAAAGGGAGGAAGCAAAAGGGCTGATATTTAGAAGCAATCTAAAAGCATAAGCATGTTTTCAGGGAATAAAAGTGTATTTTTCTGGTTGTGTTTTTTTCAGTGATACAGAGGAGGTTGTGCTTGCTTGTTAACAGGAGTGAGAGAGGGTTGTGTGGAAGTGGCAGTGGCACTTTAGTCAAGCCTACCAGAATGCAGCTGTAGTTTTCAAGGGGTGAATCAAACCACATTTCAGAGCAATTGCTGCCTACCTGGCTGCCAGTCTGCAGTAGTGAGGGGAGTACTGTTAGAGCTGGAGCAGTGAAAAACCTCCTGACCAGGCTGCATCTGCATTAGCACTCCTGTTTGGATCAGTGGTGAATCCCCTCATTGTCCAGCTGTGCCAAGGTTTGGCTCAGTTTATGGAGCATTTGGGTGACACTAAACTGCAGAACACACACTGACACACGTGGGCATTCAGTTCTTGAGACCACACAGGCAGGAGTCATAAGGAACACCCTAAAAACTTCCTGTGCTGCCAGACTAATTTTGGGATGTTTGTCTTACATTTACCATTCTTAAATATGATTTCATTAGATGAGCTGCCAGATGGACATGGACCAGATAATGTGAAAATGTGCACTTGTGTTGGCTTCTGTGTGGGTTGTGTGAACAGTGGTAACATCACAGTGACCAGCCTGGAGAACTCCTGTTTCTGCTTTTACACACAGGGACTTTGCTGATGGTGGACAGTGAGGAAGAGTATTTCCCTGAAGAGATCACCAAATTGAGGAGGGATGTTGATAATGGACTTTCACTGATAGTCTTTAGTGACTGGTACAACACGTCTGTGATGAGAAAAGTCAAGTTTTATGATGAAAACACAAGGTACTGACTTATTTCCAAGTGCTTTGGGAAATAAAATGCCATAGAATTGCACATATTACCCTAAACATCCCAAATGTGATGCACTGTACTTCAGCACTTGGATGTTACCTGTAAGAAGGTGCTACCTTAAGTAGCAGACCTGACCTTAGGCTACAGCTCAACAAGCACAGCTGCCCATTGTATCATGATTGTGGAGGCCTCTTTGGCACTGTATTCTATTTTTAATGCCAAGAAAAACATTTACAATGAAGAGAAATAAGAAATTGGAGATGAGACCAACAAATGAAAATGGACATGTTTTTACTTTAGGGGAGCAGAATAGAAAAACAATGTGCATTGCAAGAGTATCACCAGGTCATGTAGCTGTTACTGAAGTTACTGCATGGCTATATTGCATATAAAGAAAAAATATGTCACATTTTTCTTCTTTATAAATATGAGAAACAAGGTATATGACTGTAGTTTTTACCTCAGCCAAACAAAGAGCATACAGCTGAATTTCTTTATAGTAAATTGAAGTTTTTCATGCAGCTGAAATGTGCTGAGAACTTTTACATCATTATTTAACTTTAACTCAAAAGCAGGGTTGTCAGAGACAGCTGCTCAGATTCCCATGGAGTTAAAGAAGGCTTTAAGATGTAGTTCATTTTTTAAATGGCTTTGGAAACGTCTGTATGCAGGAGGACATGTGACTTTCTGTTAGCCTGACTCTAGGAGTGCATTCTGTATACTAATAAGCAGTGTTACACTGTAATTTTTACAGGCAGTGGTGGATGCCTGATACTGGAGGTGCTAATATACCAGCTCTCAATGATCTGCTTTCTGTCTGGAATATGGCCTTTAGTGATGGGCTGTATGAAGGAGATTTTACCTTGGCAAGTCATGAAAGTGAGTACTGGAGTCCATTGCCTACACAGGCTACACTGGGGTGTTGGGAAAATGGTTTTCTGCAAACTTGATGTTGAGCAAGCGTCAAGGGAACTGCTCAGATTCACTGAAGAGAGTCTTGTAAATGATTTAAATTATTTCTTCCTTTGTAGACTTTTTCATGTTATTTGATTTAGCTTTTCAGTTTAAAAAACTAAATGAAAGATTTGGAAAGTGTGTAAAGGTGAGCCTGTGAAAGCTGTGCCTAGCAATGCTTTCTCTGCAAATACACACATTGGTCAAAATGTACAAATTCAGTGTTCCTGGGAATGTTTTCTGCTGGGGTTGTTGGTGGGGAAGGGAGGGAGTGTCATTTTTGGTCTGATGGCAGTTTCGTGATGTCTTGCAGTGAATTACGCGTCAGGGTGCAGTATTGCCAAGTTCCCAGAAGATGGCATCGTCATTGCACAGACTTTCAAGGATCAAGGTATGAGCTTCCTGGTCCTTTTTCCCGTGTTTTGAGTAGAACTTTGGGGTCCCTGCACAAGCAAAGTTGCAAAGTCTAAAGATCTGAAAACAATAAATGCAAAACCACATTGACAGGGTAGGTATTTTTACATTTTCTCATTTTGCCTAGTGCATGTAGCTGATGCCTAACAGGCAGCTGCAGTGTGACTCTGTATACAATTATTAAATAATGCAATATCCAAGTGTTATGTGCAGCCCTGTATTGTGATTGCTGTATGGAAACATGATCACACATGTAAATGTATCTCTGGAAGGGGAGGAGTTGTGTTGTAGTTGTGTTACTGGTTCACATTTCTTGTAAGTTTCAAAAGCTACTGAAATCTATCCCCTTGCCATATTTCATTGCCATATTTAACATGTGTTGTGGTAGCTGTGGTGATCTAAGGACATAAATAAGGAAAATTTTAGTAGACAAAATGTCACCAGTGAAACTCTCATAAGGGAAAATTTTATGCATACAGGATGCCTGTAGTCTCAGACTTGAGTGCTCTGTTCTCTATGCATTTCCATTATCTTTTATCATTATATCTTTTCATTTGGGAGAGGGTAATTCAGAACTGTAATGGCAGCAGGCAGTTTAAAAAATAAATCTTGTGTTTGATGAGCTTTTAGGAAGTGCTGTTCAGGAGCTCTGTGAGCAGAGCTCTTAGGGTGTTGCAGGTCAGGTTTGTACAGATGGGTGAAGAGTGCTTGAGTGTGAGAGCAGAAGCACATGCAGTGCTTCTGATACAAGTCAGCAACTGCCAGAGAAGATCAGTGAGCTCATTGTATTTTTGACTTAGCAGAGGTAATTACCTCGTGGAGAAATTCTCTGGAGCAGTAGAGCTCATCTGTGTGAGCCTTTTGGAGGAAAGACAATATCTCTGTATGCCAATGACTTACGTATTTCCTTGTGTGTGAGAAAGACAGTGTGTCAATTTGACAAGTAGCCTGCTAGACCTGCGTTTTCTGTTGAATCCTTTTCATTGCAATTCCTGAGGCAGAAGAGCTCTCTGGTTTGCTTCTGCTGTCTGAACAGTGTTTCGAGTAAAGGGGATAAATTTGAACTACAAAGATGAAATTTGTCTTTTTTTTTTCTAATGGATATAATTTTAGGAAGGAAAGGTAGGAAAACTTTAACCTAAAACCAGCTTTCTGTAGAATTCTGCAGAAGGATGGAAACAACATAAGGAGCAGAACATGTTGATTTTAAACCTTTTGCTGAAGATACTAGAGTTTTTTATTCAAGGTTGTTGAAGATAGAAAATCTAGGTTGTGTGGTCTTTTTTTCTTTGGTGGAGAAGAAAAAAATTTATTATCAGTAGGGAACTTTACAATCAGGGTCTTGGAGCAGTTTCTTTTTATTATAACATCATGGTGGTTCTGAAAACTTCTTGCAAAAGTGTGGGGCATTGTTGCATTTGTCAGCTGGAAATGTACGATGTGTTGTTTCATGGGTAGATTGATATTGATGCTCTGCAGGCTCTGAAATTTATTTGTGCTTTGCTTTAGGTCTTGAAGTTTTAAAGCAGGAGACTGCTGTAATTGAACACGTCCCTATTCTGGGGCTTTACCAAGTTCCCTCGGAAGGCGGTGGCAGAATCGTTCTGTACGGCGACTCCAACTGCCTGGACGACAGCCACCGGCAGAAGGGTGGGTGAGCCCTCACAGGCACTGGCCTGCACTCTCAGCTCTGCTCTGGGCCTTTCACAGCCCCCACCAGCAGCAGATGGGTTTTAGGGACTCTAAATATTCCTTACAGTGGCTTAATCTCAGTTCTGCAGAGCTCTGCTGAAATGCTGTGAGGTGCATTGACAGCCAAAGGACACCCCACATTAAGTAGCCCTCTGATAAATGGAGCTGTTACCACACACACATTCCATAAGCTTTGGGGGCTGATTTTTGGGGTGGGCTGTTTTGCAAGGGGGATTGGTTTGTGGGTTTTTTACATTTTTGGGGTGTTTTTGTTTGCAGAAGGCACTAACAGTTACACGTTCTTGATCTGAAGTTGTGAAGAGGCCATTAGGAGATCCTTCCACTTTTTCCCTAGTTACATCTTCAGAATGTTTATATAGAACAGTGGATTTTATCTTTTGTGTTTGCACCTCTGCCTGCCTTGTTCCCTTTGCAATGTTTTCTGTGAGGATTTATGGTAATGCTCAGTGTTTCAGTTGTGCATTATTACTTTCAGGTTATTCTATTTTGACACCAGCTGGTGTAAACATGTCAGAAAGTAGGCACTTCCATTTGTTGTCAAGGCATTTGTTTGCAGCTCTAGGTAGCAGTTGTGTGATTTGTGTGTGTGTTTTCTGTGGCTCCCAGAGAAGCCATGCTCTCTGCCTAACACTATGGCTGATTCTTATAAATATTTTTTCTAGCAGTTTGCAAATTTTTAAGAGGTTGCTTAGTTTTCTCATGATGTGTAAAGCACAAGGTGGAAGATCTGTGGCTTGAGGGGAGGAAGAAATCTTTTTCTGCATTTCCACTGAACAGAACTGAATTTTCCTTTTGATGAAAAGTACATCTATAATTTTTTAAGCTTTTGTCACTGATATTTTAGAATACTACCTGGTGCGATCCATCCCTTGCCTAATTTATTTAAGTTTAAAGGAACTTACTGCCTAAGGGACCTCTCAATTTGTAGCTCATTTCTTTCTCTACCATACATTTTGGGGTTTTTTAAGAGTTCTGTGATTTTTCCTTATCTGCTTCCTGTGAGTTGCCCTAACACCTGCACATTGGTGCTTTAGTGCTTGCTGCAGGTTATTGAAAGCACATAACAAAAGAGAAAATACATAGCTTTAAATTAAGTAATAGAAAATAATGCTCTGTGACCTCCCTCATCCTGTTAAATTCACTGTGACACCTGAAGCAAGAAAGAGTGGAATGCTCTACAGAAATCCTTTACAATTAGCTTTTAAATTGTGAACCAGGAGCTATGTCTCCTGCAGAGACATCGGTGGCTTTAACAGAGGAAAATTCCTAACATTTGTGAATATAAATCCTGAAAATCTGTTTGACCTCTCTGAAAAATCAAAGGTGAGGGTTTAAGGGACACTGGGATTATGAAGATTAACTCCCATTCCCAGCCAACTGTTCCTAGGGGCAGAAGTTCTGAGAAAAATACTTTGCTGTGTGGTGGAAATAGCTGATAAGGCATTGTCCTACTCCTGCAAAGGGAAGCTTTAGAGTTGTGATGTGAACTAGCTGGAGTGCTTGTTCCTTAGGGGTGGCTCTGGATTAAGGTAGTAATAATTCAGGAGAGAGTCAAAGTGAGGGATCATGAGCTTTTGAAGTGCAAAATAAACCATGATCATGTGCATTGTGGTGTTGATTGCCAGCCTGGTCTGTGCCTCAGCTGCTCTAGGTTATGCTTGTACCTATAGCTGGGATGTAGCCAGAATGTTTCTCCTTTGTTTGTTTGTTTATTTTTTAAGCTTGAGAAAGCAAGTGAGTCATGTCCTTGAACTGTAAACACTACCTTGTTCTTGCTTTTCTTTGCAAGGTATTTATTTTGTCCTTTCAAAAAAACAGTTGCTTCTCCATTTCTCTGTTAAAAATTATACCAGAAACTCAGAGCTTTCTTTGCTTCCACTGAAGAACCTCATGATTTTTGTCAAAACCTGGATGCCTTGTGCAACCTAGAATGCCTCTATTCAAAACCTATTTTTTTGTGTTCTGCTCCCAGAAGAGCCTGGTTTGGTACACGAGGGACAGACTGAACAGTTTAACGCTGTGTTTGTGTGCTGCAGGGGAATGTGGGGTGTGTGTTAAAAGTTGCATCTTTCTGAAAGTGAGCCTAGAACTTCAGGAGAAAAGCAAGCGTCAGCAAAATGGATTGTAATTCTAAATGTCATTAACGCCTTCTTAGCAGAAAGATGAGCCGTTTGAAATGTGGCATAATGTGTATCTTGTTTTGGGGCTTGGGGCTGTGAAATCCACAGATTGCTTCTGGCTGCTGGACTCCCTGCTGCAGTACACGTCCTACGGGGTGATGCCGCCCAGCCTCAGCCACTCGGAGCACCGGCAGCGGCCGCCCTCGGGAGCCGGCTCCTCCCTCCCCGAGCGCATGGAAGGTGAGAGAGCCTCAGTGGCCCAGCACCGGCCCAGGCTGAGGCACTCAGGGCAGGAAGGCTGGGGCAGATCCCTTGAGTTACGTGCCAGCAAGGTTGGTTCGCTGTGAGCTCTGCAGTGTTGTGCTGTTTTACTGGAAGAAAGCACATATTGCAGGGTTTTGTTGGGATAATATAGTTGTGATTAGACTGAAGAAAAAAATCTTTTCATAGAGTAGGAGTTTTCAGGTGCCTGGTTTTGTAGGGGGGCATTGTAGTTACTAGCTACAGAGCATTACAAAGCATTCAGTCTTATCTCACATGTTGCCAGAAAAACTTGGATTAACTGCTGTGGGTAGGTGCAGACTCTTACTGTTTTGTAAGGTACCCTTAGGTTAATTCTGATATTTAGCTGTGAGTCCTTGTTACTGTAAACAGCTCCTGGGTTTACAGCAGCACTGTTTAGCCCAGGGTCAGTGTTGGTAACTTTTATCTTGCCTGTCTGTGGGTAAGCCAGTCTGTCTCTGCTGTGAGTTGCAGGTAACCATTTGCATCGATACTCAAAGGTGCTCGAGGCTCATTTGGGAGACCCTAAACCCCGGTCCCTTCCTGCTTGTCCTCACCTCTCCTGGGCCAAACCTCAGCCTTTGAATGAAACTGCCCCCAGGTTAGTATATGTCTTTCTTATACAAGAAGTCTCACTTTTGAGTTCAGCAGAAAAATAATTTGTCCTATCCACTTTTGAAAGGGACAGCTGTAATTCCTTTTCCTAGAAAAATACCAGATTGCAAAGAGGAAATAATGATTAATTCCTCTTCAGTGAATAACTCTGACTCACCTAATAGCTACACTATGAAACTCAGGGATTTTAAAAATAACTTCACAAGTCACTGTTGTGATTGAGCAATTCCAACTTTGAGTGAACAGTCTTGATAAACCCATCGTCATCGTGTGCCTTGGAAAGAGTTTTCTGGAGCCTCTTGTTGGACAGCTCTCCTGGTGCTGCCTTCTCTTGGGCCATTTGTCAGTCTCCTGAAGGAAAGTGATCAGCACACAGCCCTTGTTTGTCTGCTGGTGGTTGCTTTTGGAAGTATGTGTGCAAGAAAGAGAGTTGTTGGTAAATAGTTGCTAATCTAGATTGTGTCCCTTTGGTGTCTTGAATTTAAATTTGGAAGCCTGCAAACTGCAGAATGTAAAGAATGGACTGGGTCATCATTTGGGTCCAGACTAGTGAGTTATACATAGGTTGTGTAGGTACTGTCGCTTTCTCTGTATGTTCCTACAAGATTCCATGCATTAATGAAATAAGTGGGCAGACACCTCTTTTAATTTCTTCTAGCAACCTTTGGAAACATCAAAAATTACTGTCAATTGACCTTGATAAAGTGGCACTGCCCAGTTTTCGACAGAACCGACCCCAAGTGAGACCATTGTCCCCTGGAGAAAGTGGAGCATGGGACATTCCTGGAGGTAAATATTGAAAAGTATGAAAGTTGCTGTTTTGGTTTTGCTTTTTGCATAAGCTTTGAAAAAAACCCAAAACACAGCGCAGCATATGAGAGGCCACTGTTTATTTTCAGCTATGAAAAACACGCATATAATGGTATGGCTGTGTTATTAAAGGCTGTTTGATGAAGATTTTTATTGTATGTGAATAGTTTGTTCAATAGAAAGTGTGCATGACATACTGGGAGGAAGATCTTGGTGGGTGCATTTTGATAGTTGAGGTTTGTCCGGATGCTGTTCAGTCTGATGGCTCAGCAGCAGCCCCTGTCCTTGGGAGCAATGGGAACATACCCACTGCTAATTAAAATTCTTTTGGTGAGTGCACAAAACCAGAATCCAGAAGAGTTTGTCAGAATGTGCCTTGGGCAAGCTGTTACACTAACAAATGATGTCTAGCACTCAGAACAGCTTTCAGGTGGGCAGCTCTCCTTCACAAGATTGGCATTGCAGGCTGAGCTGGAAGCAGTTGGAAAGCCTCATATGTGCTCATTTCCCAGTCTGAGCTGCTAGATCAGAGACACCTGTAGAAATGAAGGGTTTGTTTCTCTAGCTCATCCTCACTGTATGCACAGTCTCTGAAGTAAGCAAGCATGAAATCACTTTCCTCGTTCCATCAGGATCTGAATTACAGCAATTACTTAGTAAGATTAGAGGAGAGATGGAGACACTTGACCATAATGCAAAACAGAAGACTGTTGTTGCAGGGGAAATCTGGGCTATGCTTTCATGTGCCCAAATAGGTCAAGGTGGAAATGCTGGTGCTTTCCTGTAACTTTAGCATCCCATCTGATTTTCACTAATCAGTCTGCAGCTGTTAATCTTCCTGTCTGAAGTGTAATCTGATTAATGGCTGCCTGGGCTTTGAACAAGAGTTAGGGGCAGATCCTTCTGCTAGATGGCATTAGCACCACAAAGCCATCGTGGCTCACGTGGTGACTGCTGCCTTCCAAACCTCTTTGCCTCTCTAGGTATAATGCCGGGCAGGTACAACCAGGACGTGGGACAGACCATTCCTGTCTTTGCCTTTCTCGGTGCCATGGTGGTCCTGGCCTTCTTTGTGGTGCAGATCAACAAAGCCAAGAGCAGGCCAAAGAGACGGAAACCGCGCGTGAAGCGGCCGCAGCTGATGCAGCAGGTTCATCCGCCAAAGACACCTTCAGTGTGAAAGCTCTGCCTTGCCAAAGATGACCTCCTGTGGCTGCTTACTTTCCAGGGCCATGGATCGCTCCCAGTGGAGGTGCAGCGAGCGTGCACCTGACATCATCTCATAGTCTTTGGTTTGTGGAGAGAAAAAAAGAACCTCAGCTGATCGTCTGTACATAAAACTGCAGCTTTAAGCAGCTGAAGCCACCAAAGACTTGAATACTGTTGAAATGGCTGCTTAGTCACTACATATCCCAAGAGGGGGAAAATGGACCTTTTTTTTAAGCTGACCAAACTAAAATTTATTTGTTTAGAGGCTATTTTCTATATTTATTGTTGGGGAGGGCGGGGGAAAAGTCACTTTAAGGACCTCTGCTAAGGAAAAACAAGTGCATTTTTTTGGATGGAATGCAATTTTTTAGAATGGTTCTATGCTGAAGAGTATAATGTGCACCATTAAAGGAGGAAGGGACTGAGAGAGATCAGTACAAATCAGTGAGGCATACTCCTGCAGTTTATTTTTATAAAGCCAACTACCATGATGTTTTGTAATTTTTGGTCACGATTTCACCGTTGTTGGTGAAGCAGATTTTTCAATAAATATGTTATCTATATGAAGCAAAGAAGCTTGCTAAGTGGCTCTTCTTTCCACTTGCAGTCAAAGAGGGCAAATTGCTGGGTAGAGAAGATTTTCCTGTCACCTCTCTTCCTGCCATATCTTTGTCCTTACCAGTGGTATCCCAAGTTGCAGACTTTCCTTTGGAGCACTAACTGGGCAGTTGCACAAACAATGCTTTGCTTTGAGTGAGCACAGAGTTCTGGAAGCCTTCAAAACTCCACAGCACATAAGGGGAGAGCTTTCAAAGAGCTGTACAGAAAACTGTCATGGGAATGGCACCTAACAGCACTGTATGGTGTCACAGAGATGAAAACCCAGTCTCCTTTGGTTTGTGTGGCTTGAAAGCCTGTGAATTGTCACTGCCTTAAATAAGGATGCAGGGACAAGTTTCCCCTGTTCATGCAGTGCCAGTTAATGTTGCCATAATTGAAATAGCTTCTCTCTTTTCTAGTGAAGCTGTCAGCTTCTCCCTTCCAACTGCTTTCATCATTGCTCCAGATGAGCACCTTTTGCTAGGAGCCAGGAGCTGGTGCCTGCCTGTATTTGTGAATGGAGTGGCAGCCTGGGCAGGTGAGCAGTGTGCACTGGTGAATGTTCCTGGGTGAGGTTGTGGGCAGCTCTGGGCATGGCTGGAGAAGGAGGAGGCAGGGACAGCCCTGCTGGGCAGTTTGGCTGCACCCATCCTGTTTGGGCTTACCAGCAGGGATGAGGATGGGCTGTGGGCAGAGCACTGCAGGAGAGAATTTTGTTCCATGGAGTCATGGATAGGGTTTATGAGTGTCCTGCAAAAAAGACTGGGCAAACCAATTTTCCCTAACTTGAAGAGTGGTTGCCTTTTTCCAGCATTTCTCTTCTGGAGGATGCATTGGGAGAGGCAACAGTCTGTTGCCATGGCAGAGAAGCACTGAGCTTTTGCTTTGGAGCTGTTACTGGAAGCTTGTTAGGCCTGAGGAGATGGTCCCAAGGCTGGGCTGTTTGTGCCATCCCAGAGGGGCTGGAGCCTCTTGCTCCTCCCTTTCTGAACACAGATCCTTAATGATAGGGAAAGGGTTTTCAGCATCTCAGCTGTGACATATGGGTGAGGAGCATCACAGGACCAGCCAGCAGCAGCTGTGCAACTTGTCCAGGTTGTAAAAAATCAGTAAAGGTGTGAAATCTCAGGGGCAAACCCTCAGAAGGGATTTCAGGTAGCAAAGCATAATTGTGATCAGTGTTTTTATTTGTATGAAACAAGGACTGTCCATTTGCATTTTTGTACCTTCCACAGTCTTCAAAGATAAAGATAATGTTTTCCACATTATTATGTGAAGACTTTAACAGCCCTTTTTCTGCCTGCCATGGGGACCCAGCAGCAGGTAAAGCTGCCAACCCACAGGGACTCTCAGATTATGGGTTGCAGCCCAGGGGCTGGAGCACCCAGATAAAGGGGAGAAAGGGAGGAAATTATAAGGGAGGGAGCCCAGAGCCACCGAGCAAAGAAGCTGTCTGGGGCTGCTGTGTTGGTGTGGCACATGAGCTGCACCTCTCTGGTTTGAGCTGCACCTCTTCCATCAGAGGGAGACTGGAAAGCTTTGGTGCCACTTCGCAGGTCAGTGCTAATGAGGAGACTTGCTCCTCATCACAGCACTAATGAGAGATTAGAGCTCCACTGCAGCCTTGAAACCAGAATCAAGCTGTATCAAAGTACCAGTCCGAATTAAGAGCCTTTCCCAGTGGCTGGTATTTTACAGCCCAGTGGCCAATTTCTAAGTCGTAGGGGCCAATTATTTCCGCAGCCTTTGGTGTGCAGCTAATGAAGGCTTGGAAGGGCCCTTCTAAGTGTTTATAAGCCCTGTAGGCGGCAGAGATGTAATGGAGGTGGCAGGCACAATTAGCCATCCATAATTCCTCCTAGCAGCTGATTAAAGTCTCTTTATCCGTCTTACAAAGATCAGAAGGGCACATGTTTGGGAAATCAAAAATGCATTAGGGGCTGTCAGCCAAGGGCAGGGCATGTGTGCTGAGCCCTGGGGCAGTGGCATGTGGCAGGAGTGGCACAGAGCTGCCGTGTGTCCCCCATGTGGGGTATGGGCCCCTCATTCCTGTGGGGTGCAGCCTCTGTGCAGTCCTCTGCAGCATCAGTCACCCAATCCTGTTATCCTGGCATCCCCTTTGCCGGTGTGCAGCAAGCCGTGGGATGGGATGGGATGGCTCCTCTCCAAAGTGTCCCGGTGCAGGAAAGCACCAGCGGGCTTTTAGCTGTGTGGGAGACTCGCAGGGGTGCTGGCCTCATCCTGCACCCAGCGAGTTGTGAGGGATGTGAGCTGCAGCTGCCTTCCCGGGGCACTCCCTAATGCCCCTTGGTGGCAGTTTCATGCCTGGGTGAACAGAGTGGGATGAGGGTGGCCTCAGTCCGCCCAGCCCTGTGCTGATGATTTCGGGGATAATGAGAGCACAAGTCCCGGGCGGCTGTGCTCCGTCGGAGCGCTCTGAGGGCCGGGGTGCCGCGCGGGGCTGTGCGGGGGACGGGGCTGTCCGCGGCTGAGCTCCTGCCAGGGCCTCCCCCGGCCGCCTCCCGCCCAGTCCCCGGCGCCCCCTCCCCAGCCCCGCGGGGGCGGGGGGTCCGCGCTGCCCGCGCCGCCCCCGCGGGGCCCTGCGGAGGGGCCGCGCTCAGGCCACAGCCCTGCCGCGATGGAGCGGGCGGCGGGCGAGGGCCGGCCCCTGCTGCCGGCGGCGGGGCGCTCCGCCGGGCTCTCCTCGCCCGGGCTCTCTTCCGCCGGCGCCGTCTTCATCCTGCTGAAGTCTGCGCTGGGCGCGGGGCTGCTGAGCTTTCCCTGGGCCTTCGGCAGGGCCGGCGGGGCCGTTCCCGCCCTCCTGGTGGAGCTGGTAAGGGGGACTCGGGGCGAGGGGCTGCGGCAGCCCCAGCGGGAGTCGAGGGGCGCCGGTCCGGGGAGGGAGGGGACGCACCTGCTCTGGTGCTCGGGGAGCTGCGGGCACCCTCTCCGTACGGCACCCCCGTCCCGACCCCCGACACATCCTTATGGTGGTGTTGCGGTGCCACCTGAGGGATGCTCTTTGCAGCCGAAGCCACACTTGTAGCCGGCTTGTAGCTCACCTCAAAGTAAATGGGTGTCTGCTCCCGTACGCGCCCCAAAACCCCAAATCTAAAGCCGAAGTACCACATAAGGCTGTGTCTCCATCCTTTTGCTGACCTTTGCTACCCAGGCCCACAGGGTGATCTGGCAGTAACCTGGTCCCTGGCTGTGGGCCTGCCCTGGGGTGATGGAGGGTCAGTGTGGTGCTTCTTGCCGGCTCTGTCCCCGCAGGGCTCGCTGGTGTTCCTGGTGAGCGGGCTGGCCGTGCTGGGCTATGCCGCGGCCCTCAGCGCACAGCCCACCTACCAGGGTGTGGTGCGGGCCGTGTGCGGGGCGGCCGTGGGGAAGCTCTGCGAGGTCTGCTTCCTCCTCAACCTCTTCATGATCTCCGTGGCACTCCTCAGGGTGGTGGGCGACCAGCTGGAGAAACGTGAGTTGTTTCCCTTCACTGTGTTTGGGGCTTGCTTGGGGAGCGAGGGGAAGGTGGTCCCACGTGGGCTGAGGTCACCCCCAGGGTTTTTCTGGAAATTCTGAAGACATGGGGCTCCCTGGTTCTGCCATGGTGTGATGCTCCCGACCTCCTTGGGCCATCTTTTAGGGTGCAGCTGACCCCCCACTGCCCCCCACAGTGTGTGACTCCCTGTACCCCAACGGGACACTGAGTGGGGTCCCTCAGCTGCCCCCCTGGTACGTGGACCAGCGCTTCACCCTCTCAGCTCTCTGTGTCCTCGTCATCTTCCCACTCTCTGTCCCCAGGGAGATCGGCTTCCAGAAGTACTCCAGGTACCACTTGGGCTATCCCTGTGGTGGCCCACCCCCAGGCACCCTGTACCCCAGGTTACCTCCTCCCAGGAACCTGTGGGGCCCCCCTCCTCCCTTCCTCCTGGCTGTGTGCTGATGCTCTCCCATGCCCTGACAGCATCCTGGGCACACTGGCTGCCTGCTACCTCACTCTGGTTGTCATCCTGAAATACTACCTGCAGGGAGAGAGCCTGCATTTGACTGAGCCACCCCAGCCCTCCAGGTAGGAGGGTCAGCCCCATGTTCCTCCTGCCCTGAACTCCACAGCCTGAGCAGTGACATGGGGGCAGGGCTGGAGGTGGGGCAGGGATGGCACTGCGGCCCTGTGTATGGTGGGGGTGAGCTCCCAGCCCCACCTTTCACCCCAGCAATACCCCTTTCTCCCAGAATCACTGGGAAAGAGATTCCCACAGGGTGCCATCCAGGCCGCCCAGTTTATGCCATGAAGGTTTCTTTTCCATGAGAGCCTCATGCCTTTTGTTCTCTACTTCCTCTCCACAAGCCACAGGTCCTCGTCCTGGACCTCCATCTTCAGTGTCATTCCCACCATCTGCTTTGGCTTCCAGGTAGGTCACCCTGGCCCCTCTGGCTGCAGCTGCCAGGGCAGTGCTGGCAGCCCCCTGTGGCATCCCAGGCTATGGGGATGCCATCCCTTGAAGGGCTGGTTGCAGGAAAGGGGCAGAGCGGGACAGGGCACCCATAGGTGGGAGAGAGGATGCTGGGGGTGGGGGCTGTCCCTGCATGGGGCCCCAGCACCATCGCCCCTTGCCTTGCAGTGCCACGAGGCATGTGTGGCCATCTACAGCAGCATGCGCAACCAGAGCTTCTCCCACTGGGTCACCGTCTCTGTGCTCTCCATGCTCATTTGTCTGCTCATCTACTCCCTCACTGGTAACCCCCAGCACCAAACCCTTCACTCCTTGCCCCAGGGTTCCGCTCCCCTTGGCTCATCCCCGCTCCTCAGAATTCCTCTGTCCTGCTCACTGCACAGCCACCCACCCCACCTCCCTGTCAGCAGGGCTCTATGGCTACCTGACCTTCGGCGAGGCTGTGGCGTCCGATGTCCTGATGTCCTACCCAGGGAATGACCTGCTTGTCATTGTCGCCCGCCTGCTCTTTGGCGTCTCCATCATCACCATTTACCCCATTGTGGTGCTGCTGGGCAGGTGAGGGGAGTGTGACAAGCTGGGTGTGGCCTGAGCCAGTGCAGCTCCCCTGGATGCTGTACAGCCCCTGCAATCCTCCCTCCCAGGTCTGTGGTGAAGGACCTGTGGGCAGCCCCAAAGCGCGTGGCCGTGGCGGTGTCTGAGGCACACGAGCGGCGGGGCCGGGTGGCACTGACGGTCACCTGGATGGCTGCCACGCTGGGCATTGCCCTGTTTGTCCCTGACATTGGCAAAGTCATTGAGCTCATCGGGGGCATCAGCGCCTTCTTCATCTTCATCTTCCCAGGCAAGAGCAGGCACGGGGAGGGAGGAAAGCAGTGGGGGGACACTGGTGCCAAGGGCGTTGCTGCAGGGGAAAGTGGCCTGTCCTGGCCCCGTTTTGGGGGTGCAGGGCTGTGCTTGTGGGGGGACAATGCAGTGAGGGGTGCTGTGTTGGGGCTGAGCTTCTGCATTGCCAGCAGGGCTGTGCCTCGTGTGCGTGACTGGGACCCGCAGCCTTGGGCCACGCAAAAAGTGAGTGTCTGCCTGCTCAGCAGTGGTGGGGGCAAGGGAAGGGACAGGGTGTGGTGTCCCATGGGCCATGGCCAAGGCAGATCCCTGGGGGTCACCCTGGTCGAGGTGGGAACCCTGCAAGGAGGGGAATTTGGGTGTGGAGGGAAGTGCTCTACTGAGGCTGTGCCTGGGAATGCCCCTGGATGCCAAGGCTGTGTCCACGCATCAAGGAGGTGCCCAGGTACAAGAATCACTTTAAGGGCAGAAGAGCTGTGGGGTTTGGTGGCACTGGAGCACCCGGTGGGGACTGGGGTGGGGTCAGGTTGGAGGTCAGAGGGGCAGGGTGCCCCAAGACAGGAGGCCATCAGGTGTTCAGTGTCTGTTGTGCTGGGGTGGTGTGTCCCCATCACTGCTCCTGTCTGGAGGGGCTGGGGGCACAGCAGGGGGACCTGACATGGTGCTGGTGAGTTTGGGATAAGTGTGTGCTTTAGCATGTCTGTGGTGCCCCTGGGGGAGCAGCAGAGTTTGAGGGAGGTTGGATGTTACGTGGTGGGTGGAGGCAGCACTCCAGGACATGGGGGTCTTGGTCAAGAGGGTGCTCTGGGGACCCATGAACACCTGGGGAGAGGTGAGGGTGTCCCAAAGGGTGCCAGAGTGCTGGAGGGGCCAAGGCACAAGGTCAGCAGGGGCACCCAGGTGGGTGACAAAGGCTTGGAGAGGTCCTTTGGGGAGACCTGCCACAGCATGAGCCCATCATGAGGAGAGGGGACGACATGACCTGGGGCGATGGAGACTGCAAGGGGACAGTCCCAGGCTGCCCAGGACAGTCTGGAAAGGAGCATGGTGCTGAGGACCCTGCAGCAGAGCAGCAGCAGGGTTTGGGGTGAGTGCTGCATCCCAGGGGCTTGGACTGGGGCGAGGTGGGCTGTGTGCCCGGGGAGGAGGGAACAGGGAGGTGCAGAACCAGGGCTCCAGGGATTGGGGCTGGAGCCAGGGAGGGGACAGGGCTGGAAGCATGTGGGGACAGGATGGAGCTGGGGCTCTGTGGGAGTGGCCATGCCTGAGCACAGGTAGGGGGATGTGGGTCTCTGTTCCGTCAGCAGGGCCACTGGGCACAGCAGAATTGGGAATGATTGCGTGGTGGCATCTGCTGGCTTTTGACCGAGGTTTGTGTGTCATTGCAGTGGACAGGGGGCTGCCAGGCTCTTCTGCCATCGACTGGGAGCGGGGCAGAGGAGGCTGACCCTGCAGAGAGCAGCACAGCCAGAGGAGCTGGGGTACAGGGGTGGCCTGTCACTGAGGTCAGCTCTACCCCGGCAGCCTCTGCTCCTGTCGCTGCAGGGCTGCTCTCATCGCCTGGGGGGTTCTCTCCGTGCTCGGCGGTGCCTTTGTCTGCGGGCAGAGCGCTGCCCTGGCCGTGCTGGGGCTGCTGCGCTGAGGGACCTCAGAGCCCCCTGTGACCCCACCGTGACCCCCCAGTGTCCTGCCCTGCACAGAGGCCCCAACACAGCCACACCACTGGATCCCATGGCGGTTTTATTTGGCATCACCGTCCCCGTTGTACAGTGGCTAATAAAGAGAGGAGAGGGAATTGGCAAAGGTCCTGTGCCACACACCCTGAGGGACCCCCACGCACGGCGGGGTGGGTGTGGGATTGGTACAGACGGACAGACACACAGACAAAGTACAGACCCCAGGAAGGAGGGGAGGCAGCCACCCTCACACCTACAAGGCACCAGCTGCAACTGTGCACATGCAAAGGAAACCCCTGAGGACCCCCCCCACAGCTGGAAAGGATTAAGGGGCACCTAGGGAGAAGGGAAACCCCCCTCTGCCACCACCCTGACTCCCCCCTGGGGCGTGGGTCCCCATCCCTGCAGGAACACACACGCACACACACCAGGCACAGCCTCAACCCCCCAGTGTCCTCCCGGGGTGGCCCCTGGGGATTTGCACAGACCCCCAGCCTACTCCCTGCTTTCAAGGGGGGCTCCAGCCTCCCACCTCCCACTCCCATCCCTCCTTCCTAGTGCCTGCCTGCACCCTTTGGCCCCCCTCCCTGCCTGCCTAGGTCTGGGGGATGTCCCCCTCCCCAAACCCTGCCAGCCCCTCCCTGGCAGTCCTTCTTTCCCCTGAGACCACCCACACCAGGGAGAGATGCCCCAGGTGGTGGGGAGCTGAGGGACAACTCTCTGGGGTGGGGGAACACACATGTGGGAGTTTCCTTCACTGCAGCCAGGTCACACTGACACCTTTCCCAGGCACAGCCACCCCGCAGAGGGGACAGGTGCTGGCAGGCCCCCGGCACTGACCGTCACTCGCGGCTCAGGGTGCACCAGGCAGCTGCAGGAGAACATCACTGGGTCACACCTGCCCAGTCCCACATCACCCTGAACCCACCCCCCAGCCCGGCCAGCTCAGCCCATGCTGTCCTTCACACCATGCCACCTGCCCACCCTTGCTCCCCAACAACTGGAGAGGTGCTGGCTGCCCAGGGGTCCCTGTCCCCCGCCCCTGGGGTGGCTGCCCTCCTACCTGGCACGGCCACGCTGGAGATGGCCTCAGGCTGGCTGAGCGTGTCCACCTTGACGTGCTGGAAGCCCTTGCAGGTGGCACTCTGCAGGTGCCTGTGCCCAGGTGGGAGAGAGTGGGTGACACCCAGCCCCCCCAGAAACACCATCCCAGCCCCCCTCAGCACCACGGGCTCTGCCAGGGCTGGGTGCCAGCAATCCTGCTCACTTCTCCTTGTGCAGAGCACCCTTCCTTGGTTCAGGACACTGACCCCTCATCACCACATCCAAAGGCACTCCCAGGTGGGAGGCATAGAGACCCACCCCAACGCCCCTGTCCTGTTTACAGGGACAGCCCTAGGACAGACAGACAGTTCCTCAGTCCTGCTGTAAGACAGGGGACAGAGCTTGGGGCTCAGTTGCTCTAACAACCCTCCACACCCAAGCATCCCAAAATAGGCCTTTTCAGCCCTCCCCTACCTCTTCCAGTCCTCCTCGGTCTCCCAGAACTCGTAGACGATGAAGGTGACCCCATCAGGCAGCTTCACTGCGGTGACACTGGCAAAAACAGGGAAAGGGGGTGAGCCGCCAGTGTGGGGCATCCCTCCCCCCTCTGCAGCCACAAGTGTGCTCCTGGGTGGGCTATCGAGGGGGGCACCCAGCCCCAGCAGCCCAGGTAGGGGTAGCCCCCTCCCCACCATCCCAGCACTCCCCAGCCCAGGCAAAAGCAGTGTTGGTGGCTGAGTGTGACTACATCCCAAATCCTGGCTGCTTTCCTCAGTCCTTTGCTTGGTCCCCACTCCATCCCATGCCAAGCCCCATCTCCCCAGCCCCCAACAGGCAGCTGCTGATGGTACCCACTGGAAGCAGTCCCGCTCCCCAGCCACGCTCTTCAGGTACTGCTTCAGGGAGCTGCAGAACTCGCTCAGGTGCTTGTGTGACACTGTCATCTCGTTCCTCACCAGGAGCAGGTACTGCAGAGCCCCCAAACACAGCATGTGAGACCCACAGGAACACAGTGACCCCCTCCCCCAGTGTGGCTCTGTGCTGCAGGGCAACCCCAGCACCCACAGTGGTGGTTGGGCACACTCACCGTGCAGGCTGTGCTCTCGCTGTCCGACAGCCGCTGGTGCAGGTCAAACCACAGGGTCTGGGAAAGCAGCAGAGGGGGTGGTGGATTGCCTGAGGCTGCTGTCCTTCCCTGCTTGGTGAGTTTCTGTCCCCAGCGTTTGAAATGACTGCACCCCCTTCTCCACAGGGAACGGGCTCCATGAGCCGCTTTCACCTCCAGTCAGGACCCTTCACAAAAGTTCCCTCTGCTCCCATTGCAGCCAACATCCCCAACACCACATCCTCATCCCTGCCCCAAAACAGCTGGGGCAAGGTTCCTGAACTGTCCCTGGGATGGCAGGACAGCCCCACGCAGGGAAACACTGGCCCTTACCTTGTCCTCCAGCTTGCCAATGAGCTTGGCCAGCCTGTTGATCTGCCCCTCCAGCCCCTCTGCCTTGGTGTCAGGGGAACCTGCACAGAGCCAGGAGACATTGATGGAGTGAGGGGCACCTGCAGGCACCCCCTGAGAGCCCTGTGCTGCTGCTGGGACCTGAGTGCTCCAAGCCACCCCAGGCAGCCAGCACTTACCAGCCTGGAAGCTCTTTCCTTGCTCCCTGGGGACCATCCAGGTGCTGGAAGAGTAGCTGGGCACAGGATTGTCATACCAGGTGTCACTCAGGCCATGACCATCCTTGCTGGGGTAGCGTCTGCAACCAGAGAGCACACAGGGTGTCAGGACAGCAGAGCTGGCACTCACAGAGAGGCATGAGCCAGCCTGGGGAGCCAGCACTGGAGCATCCTTTCTGGCAGCTCTGCCCATGATGCCAGAGCCCTTGGAGGGGGTCAGAAATGAAGGAATGTCAGTGGGCTGCTCCCAGCAGCCATCACTTTCCTACTCATGGAACAGCACAGCCCCCAAGGCACCACCAGCATCCTTCAGGGCCTTTTTCTGTCCTAGACAGACACCTGCAACATGGGGCATTCAGACCCCTGTGCCCAGCCAGCTGCACCCTACTGGGCTGGTTTTGCAGTCCAATGGCTTTGGTAGATTTCAGACAAGAAAAGCTGCTGCCACCCAGACTGCCCATGCCTGAATGGCTGCCCATGAACAGAGGCTCTGTATCCCACTAACAGACTGCAGCTGTAGTTCTCCTGGAGAATGGAAACATCTGCTGTAGCATTTCCTCCAACATACTTTCTTTGTCTGGGTCAACAAAGCCCATTTGGCCTGGAGGTTGCTCATAGATCCAAAAAACCATCCTGAAACACTTCCACAGATGGAGCATCCATAATCACCATCCAGCACCAGGTCCTCGGTGCTCCTCCCGGGACCTCATGTATTTGCAAGCCAGATGAGAGATCTGCCATCCTCACAAGGGTTTGCAGCTGCCATCCACATGTGTGAGATGGGAATGGGTTTGGGGAAGAATGACCCCCTCCTTTCTTCTCCACCAACAGGAAGCCTGTGCCACAGAGGGAGAGGCTGAGCAGCTCAAAGGATTTCCAGTGTTTCCTTCCAGCACAAGCAGCTCTGTGCCAGCTGACTGCTGACAGAGGTGCCTGGGAGCCCTGGCTCCTCTTTGTTAGTCAAGCAGCTCCCAGCTGGACACAACATGCTGAGTGCCCAATGGGCACCACACCAGCCAGCATCTCCCTGCCCTCCTGTCCCTCCCCTGGCATCTGGCTCCTCCTAAGCATCATTGCTGGGCTCTCTTTCCCCAGCTACCTTGTAAATCAGCCAGTGTGGAATCCACTGTATACACAGGGACATGGTGTGCCGGTCCCAAAGAACATCTCCAAGATAAGGAAGCAGGAAAAACAATAAAGGGTGCAGGAGCATCCCTTTGCTACAGGCTGTGCAATTATAACACTGCTGGTCCTGGATTAACCCCTGTCAATAGGCAGGAAATTAGGCAAAACCAGGCAGAGATTTATTTTAATCAGAATTTAATGAGGTGTCTCCATCTTGGACCTCTGCCTTTGCATTTTGTTCTACGGCCTTTTATTTTCATGCTTTTTAGGCCACTTCTTTGTCTTCATGCGGATGCAGGAGATATTTTTTTTTGTGGGATTTGTTTTTCTTTTTAGCTATTATCTTCATGAGAAAACAACTACAATACTCCCCATTATGATCTGGGCCCACACATCAGCAAAGAAAAGCCAGCAAAGTCTTTCATAGGCTCTAATTGCTCTGCCTGATGTTGGGTTTGTTTCCTCTTCATTGTTTTGCAGGAGCTCCTACTTCTTTTTGTACAAGGTTTGCCACAAAACAAAGAGAAGAAAGGGATGTGAGATGATGAAACCCACAGCATTCCTGCTGGAAAAGCTGGTGAGATGGTGGCAGAGCTGCCCAGGTCTCGCTGTGTTCCACAGAGTCTGTCTTAGGAAGGAGCTGGGATTTTCACTCTCCACGTGCCCCTCTGCCTGCCCATGGCTTTGGGAATTCAAAACATCCCATGCAAGCATCCTGAGGCCTCCTGGTTTGAAGGAACAGCAGGAGAAGGGTTGGTCTGACAAACAGATGGGTTTCCATGGCAACCTGTCCTGGTTAGAGCTGGTGACAGTGGCACTCTGGGGAGCTGTGTGACACTGACACCGAGGGGCTGTGCTGCGGTTCTGCCTCTGCTGCTGGCAACTCCTTATAGCCCAGCCCTGGCAGCACTCAGGAAATCTTGACACCGTCTCCTCTGTGCTGCCCAAGCTCAGTGGTGTGTGCTGGGCTGTGGCATGGGGACAGCCCCTCATGAGATGGGGGGACAGTGCTGCCTGTCCTCAGCTCACAAGCACCTTTTCCCTCTGGATGGTGACACCTGCTGAGTGTTCTGGCAGGAGGGGCAGCATCCCTGGCATGGGAATCTGTCCCTGTGGGCTGTCCCCAGCTCACCTCAGGCTGTGTTTTGCCCTGGGTGGGAGCAGTGGTTTGCTCAGAACTGCAGCCCTGAGCACCCTGTGCTGCCCAGCCTGGTGCCAGGTGCTGCCCCTGGTTTGTATCCCCACACACAGTGCTCTTGTTAAGGGTGACCCTGGGGACTGCAGGAGAGGGAGGGACAGGGCAGGACAGAGTGGTGGAGAAAAGTTCAGGAAGCTGGAAAGGGAGTCAAAGAGAAAGGCCCAGCTCTCCTTTGCTGCTGCCCCCGTCTGCTGTGTTTCCCTCACCCTACAAAAGCATCCTCCTCCCATTCCACCCTCCTGCACCGGAGGAGGGCAGGAGTGCTGCAGACCTGGAAGGGTTGGTTTGCTCATCAATGGCATCTACAGCACTCTCCACAGAGCTCAGCAGGGACTGGGTCTGGTTCGCCGTCTCCTTCAGCAGGAAGCGCGTCACGAACTGGTCCACGTTGCTGCCGCTCTCGTACACCTGCAGGGACACACGGGGAGCACGGTGAGCACCAGGGCAGCACCTGCAGCACCACCAGCGTCCCCAGCCCGTGCAGCACCTGCAGCACCACCAGGGTCTCTGGCCAGTGCAGCACCTGCAGCATTCTCCCTGGTCCCCTGCCACATCCCCAAGAGATGTTACCCAAAGCCCGTAGTTGCTCTCTTTAGCATGATCTTAAATTACTTTACTGTTGCCTTGCAGCCAGTGGGTGCAGGTATGAAAAGTGTGCCCTGTGCTTTGGAGATCCCTGCTCAGAGAGTTCAGCATGTTATACAGTGCCCTAACCCACAACAGTATGGCCAATCCAGCACTAAAGTTAAAGGGGTTTGGCATGATTCACAGGGCTCAATGTGCTGTTTGACTGACAGGAGCTCCCAGGGTAATACAAACTTTTTCAAGACAAAGAACACCTAAAAATATTTTAATAGAACAACTGATCTGCATGAAGCATCCAGGGCCCCTTTCCCAGCACAGCCTTCCTGAGCCCTGCCCTTCTCCTCCACCTCCTGACAGTCACCAGCACAGGTGGGACACTGGCACAGACTGTCCAACACTGACCCAACCAATCCAGCATTGGTTCAACACCACTCCAACCAGTTCAACACCAGCCCAACCAGACCAAGGCCAGTCCAGGAGCCACTGACCTCACCAGCTCTGCCTGAAGCCAACCACTCAGCATCAGAGCTGAAAACATTTGCAGTGAAAAAAAGGCTCCCCAAAACCCAGGCTCAACAGCACCACTTTTTCCCAGACTCTTTCCCACCCATCAGTGCCTGCTGGGACAGCACATTGCCCAGGCAAAACCCTGCTGGGCAGTCTGTCCCTGTGTGCTCACATCTCCCAGCATGGGACTCTTCTAGGAGGAACGACTGAATTTTTGGAGCCATGAGACAGGGATGGATGTCCTGGCTCCCTGCATTCCACCAGCAATGACCACACTCACGGGACTGGAGTGATCCCACCACCGCTGGTGATCTGAGCATGCAACAGCACAACATGAGCACCCCAAGCTCCCCAAAGCAAATTATTCCTGTTTTATGGTGAAGCTATTAACAAGGGTTATTTCCATGGCAACTGGAGCAGCTCTGTGAGAACCAGAGGGCCTTTATCCCTGCCTTTATCTCCTGTATTAAATCATAAAAGAAAAATGAGCTGATGGAAAAAACCCTTTGGGGGAACTGATCACAGAGCTGATTCCTCACCCTGGTTTGGAATGGGAGCATTAATTTCTTGATGGCTTCTTGAGCATCCAATTAGCAGCATTTAATGACTTCTGACACAAGAAAACTTGCTCACAGCCACAGTGTTTCTGGGGAATATGCACACACAGTGATCCTCAGCAGAGGGTGTTGCACAGCGAGGTGATGGTGATGCTAAACCTGTGAGAGGATGTGTAGTCAAATGGTGGATTTTTTATTACCTTACCACAGCCTATGATCTTGGTTCAGCTTTAGGAAAAATCAAACAGGTGATTCCCACATTCATTTAAATCAGTTGAACTCCCTACATGCAGATGGATGGATGGATGGATGGATGGATGGATGGATGGATGGATGGATGTTGGGTACAAAGCTATTCCAGCCAGTGCAGAGAAAATTGGGGTGTTTGTGAAGATCTGATGCTTTTTGACAGGCCAGTAAGCCAAATAGATCTAAAAATCAAAACAACAGGGATTTTTATTTCTCCCACTTAACTAACTGGCCATTTGCCAGACCAGCTGTGAGATTTGCTTTCAGGATCTGAATCAGAAATGCACATGCTTAGAGGTTTTTTCAGCAATCCCTCAGGTTTTCCTCTAGCACGTGTCTTCTTCAGGGCTGCAAAAACAAACCATTAAAAAGACCAGCTATAAAGGGATCCTTCCCATTGTCTTACTAAAACATTTGTCAGACTATCCTAGTGAGATTTAATGAGGTTTAGTCTTATTAATTCCACCCTGAAGAGTTATTTCCTCCTTGCTTAGCTTGAGAAGTTAAAATATTTATGGAGATCATGTAATAATTGCTGTTCAATGAAGCTGCTTTGTGCCAGAAACTCTTGCACATCTCCAAGCCTGCTCTTTCCCATCCATCATTTCCAGACAAGCTCTTTGCTGAACTGCCTGGCCTTGACCTCTTCTGCAGCAAACAGGGGGCCCTGAGTGTTTGCAATGAGCAGCAAGTGTGAAAACAGCATTGAAAGGATGGCCTTGAGATTTCTGTGTTGATGGCTCTCAGGAGAGCCTCAGAAAGCTCATGATGTGACAAAGCAGGAAACGAAACATTCAAAAATGAGAGAGGAGTGGGGAAAGGACAGTGTGCATTATTGATGAAATAATGGGGTTGGGTCTCTGGTCAGCTGGCTGAGGTCCAAACCCCAAATCCACCCTCCTCCTCCACATGACAGGCTTTTCATGTGTCTGTAAGACACCTTCCCACACACACTGGCAGCCAACATAGGGGCACAGTCTGCTCAAAACCCCACCACAGCTCTTCCAGCTTTTGATTTCTACAGGAACCCACCCAAAATCGCCCAAATTCTGGCACAGATTAATGAAAACACCCCTGGGATGTGTTACTTGTGCAAAGCATAACTGGGATTTTGATGCTGTTGGGTGCTTGGATTTGCCAACCAGTGCCAAGTTTCCCTCACCAGACACTGCAAATGGATGCTTAAAAATGGGGTCTCATGGTCATGTCCTTGTGGGGACCAAATACTGGGGAATGAGAGTTTTAATGTTGTTGAACATCTCAAAGCTTCTTTGCTGGCATTTTTAAAGGTCACTATTCAGCTCATTAAGACTACAGGATGTAAAATACAGATTATTTTGCACCACCCACGAACTTGGATACCCACTGTGACCTCCCCACACCTTCCCTTTGCCTCACAGGGTTACAACCTGACCAACAAGGATTCCCAGGGCTGGCTTCCAGCAAGACTGGCCAAATTGGCTGACAATTACCACGCCTGGGGACACTGGTGACTTCTCCAACTGTTAATAACCACAGTCCAAGCACACCCACAGAGTGATGCTGCCGAAATGAGAAGGCTTTTCAGTTGGAAACCAAAGGCAACTCTGTTTCACCCACACTTTTCCTCCAGTTAAAAAAGCAAAACCCGACAACAAACCTATTGCCATGCCATGTAACACCCATCAAGCCTCATCCCAGGATGATGGGGAGGTTATCTTCCACCCACCCAGCCCTTTAAAAACCAGGCATGTGTTGCACTGTAATCTCTGAGTGGCTGATTTAAATTCGTTGCTCATAATTGCCTGTTTGCTTCCAAGAGATATTTTCTTATAATTAAAATAACACTCAGACCTGCCTCTTTCTCCTCTCCCTCCCCCCGACTTTTAAATCCCTTCCAAAGCAGACCCAAAACTGATTGCCTGGCACATAATCAGTAGGAGAAACCTGAGGAGAACAGGCATTTAAATAGTTGATAAATGAAAGCATTACCATATGAAAGACCCTCCGCCTTCCCGAAACAGCTCTAAAAAACCAAATGAGACACCTGTTCAGATTTAAAAAATGACAACAGCATCATATGGATTTGAAAACTTTTTTGCTATAAAATCCTCCTGCAAATCTCAATGTTGGACTCTTCTCATCTCATGCTTACCTTGTCTGGTCCTGAAGGTTTCCTGCCATGGACCCTTCCCAAGCAATTTATCACAGGACTTCCCTATTCTCACTATCAGAGAACCTCCCTGCTGCCCTGGAATCCATCATTTCTGGTGCAGCCACAGGGATGTGAAGGACAGGTGTCTGCTGGCCCCACACAGGGGCTGTGCTGCACTTCCCCAGCTTCACCTGTGCATCCAGAGGCTTCTGGCCCCTCTGCACCCTCACCCAGCAGGCTTGGAACAGGCTTGGAAGTGTGGCCTCCTACTGCTCAACACCCTCCCTATAAATCAGCCTTTTGCTTCACACATGCTCCTAATTAGCTGTATTTAGTACCCACAAGGCAGCAATTTGATACATATTTTATTTCAGTTTTCCAAGGAAAGTGCAGATTTTGTTTTCCAAACAGGACCTACTCAAAGGACCCTGCAGATGTAGCAGTGTGGGATGGTCAAGCTGCTGAAGGCTCAGCCTGGCTGTGCCACATGCTCATGCTTTGACTTGCTCCCTCCCTTCAAAGCTGCTCTCAGACTATTTGGCAAGACAACGGCACTGGCACCTTCACCATACAATTTACCTAAATCCCAGGAGCAACAGACCTAAAATGAAAGGGAAGAGGAGGAAAATCATGTCCTACAGGAGGTCCATGAGAGCTGGAGCCAGGACAGCAAAAGCAAGACCTCCAGAAAAGATGCTCTTCCTTTTCAGAGAGAATGGAGGGACATGAACTTGGCAGCAACAGACAAGCAGAAGAGCAGTGAATGAGGATCTCAATCTAAAAATAAGTTCCAAGAGAGACCTTAAGATTCATCTCCCTGCCAGTCCCTGCTCCCCACAGTCTGGCAGCCCAGGTGGATCCCCTGCACAGCCCTGCTGAGCTGGCAGGAAAATCACTCCGGATGGCATCGCACGGAGAAGCAGCTTTTGGTCTGGAGTCTGAACAGAAAAGTTGGGGAAAATTCAGCTCTTTCAGAACTGAATAAACACATTTTGTTTTAATTTGTGGTGCAATATTATCTTAAATTAGCTTCAGAGAAGAGTTGCAGAAATATTTTCTGAGAAGCTAAATGAGCACCTCCTTCTTTCAGATTGTTCTTCAACTATAAAGTTCCATAACTTTTCTGGAGATCATAATCTGTTTTTTGCTGTAGAAATTGACACAGAAATTGTTTAGAAATGTATCATTCAAAACATATGGAGAGTTGACTCATCCTTTACCATTTCACTGACCTATGCACTATGATTACATCTTTTACTGCATCTTTGGAGTGTTTCAGACCTGGCTGTGCTGCACTGCAGTGGCACCCCATGGCCTTCAAACCCAGACCAGAAGTCTTCAGCTGTTGTTCGTTTAACCACCTTGAGGCAAGGCCAGAACATGAGGTCTGTGAGAAGCCTTGAGCAGCTCACATTTTCTGGGCTGGGCGCAACTCAGAACTGCCAGCACTGTGCTGCTGTTCCACCCTGCCACAGGTCCATCCCCTGGCACAGCACAGCCCTGCCCCAGGAACCTAAAACCCTCAGTGTGAGCACCAAGTCCATCCAGCAGAGCAGGAGAAAACCTGCCCAAGTTAAATGAAAGGCTGAGATAAAAGGTTAGCTGGAGGATGGGGGGAAAATGTTCTTTTTGAGGATTATTTCTAGTGACTATTTTATCTCGAGGTGTCATCATTCAAAAAAGAGCAATATCACTTTTGGCAAGCTTAAATGTGGCAGGTAAGAATGCAAATAAGAGCACTTTATATTGCTGATCTGGGCTGTGCTGTAACACAAAAAATACCATCCCCCATTTTTAGCATCCAAGACTGCTGGCAGATGGTTCTTGCTCTGGGGCTGTAACTGAGCTGCTCAAACAAGTGCAGTTTGCAGTTTGCTGCTGGGGGCTGAAAACTGGGGGAGACCCATGGTCAGCCTGGCAGCAACAGCAGGGAGAGCACATCTGCTGCAGCACCTCCACGAGCCCCAGGAGCCCAGCATCTCCTGTTCACTGCAAATACATCTCAAAGGCAGAGACAAGGAGGGTGGATTGCTGCAGGAGCAATTTAACTCACAAATAACATGCAAACCTATTCACCTGTATGTAGATACCTCTGGGCTCCCTACTGCTACTGGAGCAACAGCAGCTGGTATTGAAGGTCAGTGCACTCAGTTTTTTATTATTTACATATTCTCACTCACATCTAAATAATGAATTTTAAGGGGAAAATGCATTTGCAGCTGCTCTGGGTACAGTGCCAGTCCATAAGACACATAGGGGGTTTGGCACTCTGACAGGAGAAGGCTCTCAGGGGGTGTGTGCTGTGTCACCACCTGGTCATATTTCCTCTCCAGGTCCATTAAATGAGAGAACTGAGAGACTGGCAGTGAGCAAGCAAGGAGTGAAAAACCATCTTTCACATCTCTTTGCTCTCTCTCCAGGACCAAAGGTGATGCTCAACACCAGGCAGCAGCTGGTCCAGGGCCACCCTCAGATCCTCAGGGCTGCTCCATAAACCCTTCCTGCCGTACCCTACTCTTCCTGCAGCCAGTCACTGTGCTGCTGTTCCACCCTGCCACAGGTCCACCCCTGGCACAGCACAGCCCTGCCCCAGGAACCTAAAACCCTCAGTGTGAGCACCAAGTCCATCCAGCAGAGCAGGAGAAAACCTGCTCAAGTTAAATGAAAGGCTGAGATAAAAGGTTAGCTGGAGGATGGGGGAAAATGTTCTTTTGAGGATTATTTCTAGTGACTATTTTATCTCGAGGTGTCATCATTCAAAAAGAGCAATATCACTTTTGGCAAGCTTAAATGTGGCAGGTAAGAATGCAAATAAGAGCACTTTATATTGCTGATCTGGGCTGTGCTGTAACACAAAAAAAATACCATCCCCCATTTTTAGCATCCAAGACTGCTGGCAGATGGTTCTTGCTCTGGGGCTGTAACTGAGCTGCTCAAACAAGTGCAGTTTGCAGTTTGCTGCTGGGGGCTGAAAACTGGGGGAGACCCATGGTCAGCCTGGCAGCAACAGCAGGGAGAGCACATCTGCTGCAGCACCTCCACGAGCCCCAGGAGCCCAGCATCTCCTGTTCACTGCAAATACATCTCAAAGGCAGAGACAAGGAGGGTGGATTGCTGCAGGAGCAATTTAACTCACAAATAACATGCAAACCTATTCACCTGTATGTAGATACCTCTGGGCTCCCTACTGCTACTGGAGCAACAGCAGCTGGTATTGAAGGTCAGTGCACTCAGTTTTTTATTATTTACATATTCTCACATCTAAATAATGAATTTTAAGGGGAAAATGCATTTGCAGCTGCTCTGGGTACAGTGCCAGTCCATAAGACACATATGATGTTTGGCACTCTGACAGGAGAAGGCTCTCAGGGGGTGTGTGCTGTGTCACCACCTGATCATATTTCCTCTCCAGGTCCATTAAAGGAGAGAACTGAGAGACTGGCAGTGAGCAAGCAAGGAGTGAAAAACCATCTTTCACATCTCTTTGCTCTCTCTCCAGGACCAAAGGTGATGCTGAACACCAGGCAGCAGCTGGTCCAGGGCCACCCTCAGATCCTCAGGGCTGTTCCATAAACCCTTCCTGCCGTACCCTACTCTTCCCTGCAGCCAGTCTCATTCTGGCATGTGCATGGGCAGTTGCAATTTCAGCCCAAATTTTGGGTAATTTTGCTTTCCAAGCCCTGTCCTTCCATCTGGGACAGGGCATGCACCAAGGTCAGTCACCACTGCTTCTTGGACCTGTCTGCTGCCCAACAGGAGCATCCCCAGGAAGAAATTATTTGACTTTAAATCTGAGCTGTTTCATCCTTGAAAATGTTCATCACTCAGCATTTTTTTGATTCTTTGCAGCTTGCTTTTAAAGTTTGCTTCCCCACTTAAGGTCAGCCTTGCTGATGCTTCCATGGTCAGTCCTGCAAAATGCTTAATTGGCAGAAGCTGGAAGCAGGAGCAATCCCAGTGCAGCTGGCAGTGGAAGCTGGACCTGACAGGAACAAGGCTAATTAGTCATTCTGTTGATTCTGTGAATTGAGCCTTTCAGGCTCAAAAACCCACACTGTTTTTTTACCAAGCTAAGTCACATTTCCTGGGGTGTCTGGGTGAGGGTGAGCACCACCTCTGCCATGCCCAGGCACTTACCCTGTCACCCCCAAAACTGACAGGGACGGTGGAAGCATGGGGTGGGCACTGTGCCCCAAGGCAGAGGACTCACCTGGGGAGGGGCAGGGACAGCACCACCCTGGCTGTGCTCTCCCAGCTCCCACCCCCTGACCCTGGCACAATCTACCTCCTTCCCCATCGTGTTGGTTCTGGTCTTTGCTGACTGCACTACACAACAGTAAAAGAGAGTTATAGAGGAACATCTCCTGCTGTCAGCTTTATTTAGAACCCCAAAGTTCATTTCCTTTCTCTCCAATTTAGCTTTGCATTTCCAATTGTCACCGGCAGTGATTTCAATGTGGCACGGACATCACTGTATTGGAAAATAATTACAATGACAGATTTTGTTTTGCTGTGTGAGACCTTCCGCTACTGAATCTAATTACTGCTGATACTTTACGAGCTCCTCCAGCACGAGATAATTGCTGCTTTCTCTTTTTATAAAGGAAGAAATAATCAGTTGTCTTTTAAGGTGAGAAATATAAACAGCAATTAAATACCATGGTTCCTCGTGCCCTCTTGTCAGCTGGCACCTCTCAGAAAGACAACACAGAAAAAGGTGAGGTTTCATTTATTGTTTGCCCCAAATTCATTGTTTGAAAAGGAGGGAATAGGAACACTCCCTAAATGATCAATAGTTTTCTCCAGCTTAGAAAATGTGTATTTTATTATGGAGAAGCAGAAGCAGCTCACAAGCAAAGCAGTTTGCTCACAACTCACAACACTCAGCATCATCACCCAGCCCTTTGCAGGATCTGGCCACAAGAGAAGGCCAAAGACAGCAACAGGCTTGAGCTTCAGGGGGCACAAAACCAGACTTAACTCTACCAAAAGTCTGCTGCTTTGGTCACCTTTCACCTCTTCCGGTGTTTCTAAAAATATCCACTAAATGTATGAATCTTTTAAACATCCTGTACCCTTGGTTACAGCATCACATGGGGAGAAGGTGGGGCAGAAGGAAACCACCCCACCCCTAAAAGTGCCCAGGGCCAGGCTGGATGGGGCTTTGTGCTCCACTGGTCTAGTGGAAGGTGTCCCTGCCCATGGCAAAGTGGTGGAACTTGATGAGGTTTAAATTCCTTCCAAAACAAATGGATCCTGTTTGAACACGGCAGACAGGTTTCTCTACCACCCACAACAGCTCCTTTTCTGTTGTTTTTTTTTTCCCTGCTTCTTTACATGAACAAAGTGCCTGCCTTTGAATAATTCATTGATGAGGTTTGTACCACTTTGTTCACAAAATCACAGTGGGGAACAGTGCTTTTCATTAAATACTTCTTTGCCAGCTCCTCTCTGTGATGGAGTTCTTGCTCTGCTTGCTCTCTTGCCAAAAATCTGCCAGGCAGTGAAGAGCAGCACAGCCCAGGGCCTGGTGAAATGAGGGGTGGGAGGATCTGGGGCAGCACCCCCTCACCTGGCTTGGGAAATGTCTGCATTTGAGATGAGGCGCTGTGATCCTTCAGTGTCACAGCAGGAAGGTGCCTCCAGTGCTCCAGATCTCCCTGGTTCTCACCACAAAATCATGATGGAGCTGACCAGCTCAGGTTTAGGTAAATAACCTTGACCTGCTGCACTTAAGGCAGGTGAATCCTGCCACAATTTGCTGAATTGAGGAGGGAGAAAGGTGTTGTTCTTATGAATAACCATCCTGCTTCTGCTGCAGATGTCTCATCCAAGGTAATACCCAAATGCTTAGATGCCTGATTTATAAGCAGGGAATAGACCATCTTCCTCTTGCAAAGTATTAGGAAGAATTAGTCATATAAATTCACATCACACTGGAAAAGCAGTGGTGGAAGGCATCACGAACAGCAAGCTGGAATGAATTACTAAGATCTCTATTAGCATGTTAACATTTATTTAAAATACATAGTTGGCAAACCTGATGGTCATGAAAATTGCTAATGATGAATATAAATGAGACATGAACAGACACAGAAAGTGAATAATAAAAAAATCGTGTTGTCCTGATTTTTTTTAACCCTTTCATAATGTTGATAAAAAATCACACTTCAGACAGATCAGTGCTTGGCCCAAGACTTTTGCCTTTAATTTATAATGGGAAGACATCAACATGTTAAACACGTGCCTTCACTTTCCATGCTGCTTTCCTCACAAAAATCAAAATGGATGAATTTTGATCAAGTAAGGAAATCAAGCTCTTTACTTAGCTGCAAGAAGGGAGAGAAATTTCCCATTTCCCATTGTAACTCCTGAAACTTCTTATCATTGCCACTTCTTTAATGTGGAGTAATTTGAGTTTCTCTTTTAACTTCAAAGATAGATGGAAGGGAGATTTCCATGTGGATTGCTTGCAGGAGGGCTGTAGTTGGATTGGGAAGTACTTACAACTGCTTGGAAAAAGCAAAACCTTCCTCCTTGGCTTGGCCCACAGTGTAATACCTTGGGGCTCACCAGTGAAGAGGAAAACTGCTTTTTATTCATCATGGCACAAAACAACAACGCAGATGGGCTTGAAGGTGGAAATGGGAGAAGGGATTGATTATCCTGAAGCAATAAATATCACTGACACAGCCTAGCTGCACTATTAAGTGGTGTGGAAGGACAGGAAAATAATTTCAAAGGAACTAAAGCTCTACAAATACTTCTCTCAGCCTGGTAAGACAACAAATGAGTGGTGCGCCTCTCAGCAGAGATGTTTATATGGTATAACAGCTCAGATTTTATAGGTATTCATAAATGAACTTTATATTTCTTGATCAGTGTCACTGTCTATAATGGTCCAGTGTCACTGTCACAGGATGGATTTTTTGGCACATATAAACCAGGTCATTATGTCTTGGCTGTGGTGCTTGCATGATTCCTCTGCAGTCCTTCAAGCACACAGCCCTCTAGCTTCTAACATAGCAGCTTCACACATGGCACCTGTGTTTGCAAAGCAGGTTGCCTTCCAAGGTGGAAGCTGGATTTAAAGGCAGCTCTATAAAATGAAGTTTCCAAAAGCCCTCTCAGTGATGCTAACAACAACTCATGCCTTCCAAATCCCACCTGAGAGACCCAGAGGCTGTGTTGTCTGCAGAGCAGGAGGACACAGCACTGCTGAAGAGGATGAGGACCTTTCAGATTTATGTGCTCTGTTAATGTGTCACCCTGAGCCTGTGAAAGGTGAGGTGCAGGAAGGAGCACTCACCCGTTTGGTGTAGTCCATGGCCTTCAGGATGGAGAGGTTCAGCATCTCCAGGGAGGCCAAAACATCCTCATAGTCTCCCATATGGTCAGCAAAATAGTCTGGGAAGATCAAGAGAAGCATGATGGGAACATGTTAATGTAACTTGAGCCTACTTGGCACAGCAAGATCTATTATTGGTGGTAACATTAACCTGAGAGGATGGCTCCAGGGGTATTTTATACTCTATGTCCTCAGCCAAAGTCACAATTTGTCCTGCAGGGATGAGAAGTGGTGTGATTCCCATGAAATTTGGGACCATTGCAGAAAGAAGATGTAAGACCCAGTAGCTCCCATTGAAAATAACTCATCAGGTTCTTTATTTCTATGCCTACTTCTGCATTTTATTGTGTATGATATCTGTCCCTCCTACTGCTAGCATCGAGGAAGGGGTCTCAAAAGAAATCCCCTTTCAATTCCCTTGACATTCTTTGCCACTCAAAGCATTCAAAAACCTTCCAATTCACCCCAATTTATATGAGCTGAGACTGGCCTTACATCTTTCCCTACATTCCAATCACATTTACACCTCAGCCCACAATCACAGGTTGGACAAACTTTTAAGAGTAAAATATGCCTTGAAAGGAAGAGAAGAGAGCTTCAAGCTGGGCCCAAAATCACGTGTTCTCCACAGAAGGAGCCACACATTCACTGTGCCATCCTTGTCCTTTCCCTTTTCTGGTGACTGACACAGAGTACAGCAAAAAGCTGTTCCTTAAAAGCCACCAGTGCTGCTCCTCAGCCTAGGACAGGGAGTTTCACACTGAGGTGACATCTCTGTGAAGTGTAGCAAGACATAAACTTCAGGAAACAATCCCACTAATTAGGTTTTCTTGGCTTAATTAGAAGTGCCTATAGCTATTTACAGTCTGAGAACATATCCAAAGGGAAGCAGATTTTGGCAGAACCAGAATGTCACAGCATGACTGACAGCAGCTGTTCCACGATAAGTAAACAGCTCACTCTCATTGCAGTGGGCTTGTTTGGTTTTTCCTTCCTACTTGGGAAAGAAAAATTGAGCAGATCTGATAGGTAAAGACTTCTTCTAAGTCCTGAAATAAAAAGCTGGAGCCATCCATTTCAGGAGAAATGAGCTGTTGTGGGCACAGCCCTTGAGACTGACCAAGGAGCACATGGGAGGAGAACAGAGCTGACTTTCCCAAAGTATTCAGCTCTGCTGCTTTAGCAATATTTATTCATGTGAAGCTGCAGGGCTCAAGAAATAACTTTTAAGATGCTCTCAACATTTTATAACACACAACCCATTTCCAGAGAAACACCACAGCTCCCATTTAGACAAACTGGGGGTTTATGTTTAATACTTAGAGGAGAAGCAAGCAAATAAATCACAGGCAAGGGCAGGCATTCAGCGGATAACAGATCTAGGCAGGAGATTGTGCTGATGGATCCTTTCTCTGGCTCCCCCCAGCTTTCCCAGGAGGTGATGGGTTTATCTCCCTTTCCTCCTGGCAGCTTCACCCCTGGGAGAGGCAGTGAGATGGGATCACACTGGGTGACAGCCATGCAATTTCCTGATTTTATCAGAGTGATGGAGAAAGCTGTGAGGGGTTAAACAATGCCATTGTTACCCCAGAGCTGTGGGGGTTTGATTTCTTGGGTCAGCCAGCAGGGAGACCTACTGCAGGAGGAATGGAGGGATGGGAACAAGCCCTTCATATCCCCAGCAAACCAAAAGGATTTTATAGAAGTCTTTGTTTCTCGCTTACCAAAGCAAGGAGAAGCAGGAATAACCAATGGAAAGGGGAATTGTTGCTGCTTTTGCTGCCAGCTTGGATGCTCAAAATGGTGTGGGCAGGGGTTGAGTACACCAGGAGGAGAGAAACCCTGGACAAGGTCCTGGTGCAGGCACACCCATGGACAGGGAAGTCTTTAAGGTGTCAGGAATAAGGAGTATCTGCCTGGTGCTGGCACAGGCACCAGTAACCCCATCTCTGTCTGCACAACCCACTCCCAGCCAGACTTCCAAAGGATGGAATTAGCTGCAGAGTGGTGAAGGTAAGTGGTGAAAACCTGCTGAGGTGGCTTCCTATGTTCTTCTGTATCCTGGCACAGGAGGGGAGAAGAGATGGAGGAGCTCTCTGCAAGGCCCCACACCTCTCTCTCCATCTCATCCCAAAAAGCTGGGGTGCAGGAGGCATTAGCCAATATCAAGCATCCACAGAAAATCCACCTGGGGGAGCAGTTTGAGTCACCTCCTAATGAAGCAAAGCCCTTCAGAAACCCCAGCAGGAAACATTCCCTTTCTGGTCAAGGTGTGGGACAAAATATTATCACAGATTTTCTGTTCAGCCTTTAATTTTGGCAAGCAGTGGGAGGTACAGCAGAGGTAGTGCCCCCCTCAGGCAGCCTGCTGGGAAACACGAAGCCTGGCCTGGGGAGAAACATGCTGCAGAGGGAGATGGGTTTATTGAACTTTAGAGTGAAGCTGGAAGCCAAACACCTCCAGAAATTAAACTCCAGCTTGTTATTGAACAGGGTCCATGTACTTTGCTTAGCTCTGACCCCATTTGTGTTGCAAGAAAATGAAAAAAATTCTGCCAATTTTCCTGTGGATCAAGGAGCAGAGTAGCAGCAGCAGGGCAGAGATCCCCCAGCTCCTCAGCACTGCCATCCCTACTGGGCTTCATGCAACCTTTGGAGGCTCTCATGCACAGACAATGATCGCTGCTGCCCAAAAGGAGGGACTGCACTCACCACACAGCTCCTTGGTGTCCACATTGCTGCAAGGGGGGACAGCGAGGCAGGGAGGGAACAGGAAAAAAGAGAGAGAGAAAGAAAGAAAGAAAGACAACTTTAATGACAAGGACAGATGAAGGCTGCAGTTAGAATTCCCACAGTTAACTCCAGATGCCCCCTTGCAACATCACCCACCCCCCTCAGCATCCCCAGCCACCAGTGGGGACAGCCTGTGGAGAGAGCAGGGTTGGTTCACTCTGGGCATCTTCAGCATCTCTGCAGCTGGAACAGGTTCACAATTTATTTTGGATGTTCCCTGAGAGGGAAATGGGTACTTGGACATGCCCCCTGAGGAGGGACCTTTGCCCAGGGGGGACGCAGCACACCTGGCACATCAGCTCCTCTGACTTCCTTACAAACATCCAGCCTGGCAACACCCCGGTGAGGCACTCACACAGGAATGTGTTTGTTCCCATTTACTCAGAATAAAAATTTGCAAAATATACTTTTCTCAATGGACCAATTCTCCTAATTCTGCCCCTATGAAGCAGCTCTTGCCTGGGTCTGCCTCCAGACAAAACGGCACAATTACTCCTTAACACAGGAACGTTTAGTTTACATAACAACATCTCAACAGACAAGCTGCTTGGGAAATAAAGATTGCTGCTAATCTCTTTGTGCTTCCTATTCCCACACAATCATTAGTGCCATTCAAGGACTGGAACGACCCCTTAATAGAATTATATCTTATCCATCCATTTATATCCTGGGAAGTTATTTCTTTACCTAAACTCATCCCTGCTCTGTCTAACCTGCCAGCAGAAGTGGATCAGGGCTTTTCCTGCCAGCATCCTCCCTCCCAGCAGCCCTGCCCTGACACCCAGATCAAGGCAAGCACAAATGCCTGGAGCCCAGGAGGTGCTGCCTGAGCCACCCCCTGGCTCCTGCTGGAAAAGGAGGTGGTGCTGAGCCCCTTTGGGTAGTGCTGCCTGCCCTGGTGAGAAGATGTCACCTCTTGTCTCGGCCCCTCGTGGTCAGGACACTCCTGCAGGGCTGGTGGCACAAGCTGCAGCTGCCCCTCTCTGCAAAATGAGCTTCTGCACTACTTTATCTTCATTCTTTTGGAGACTTATCTTCCTCAAACCCTGGAATTACTTCCCTGAATCCCTGAAAGCCCCCTTGGAGAGCTGTGGGCTCGGCTTCCCTGGTGCTCTCACGGGCAGATCCACTGAACCCACAGACACAAAGCACTGTGCATCAGAGCCACTGCTGACCCCAGGGCTCTGGCACTGCTCAGCACTTTGCAGCAGGTGATTGCAACGCGGAGCTGCAGCAGTGCAGCAGCAGAGGAGCTCAGGTGAGCCCCCAGCAGATGCACATCCAGCCCTGGCACAGCCCTGGCTGGTTGCTCCCCAAAGCTCTCTCCAGCACACAGTCTGGGGAGTCAAATGTTGCTTGCAGACACATGAAAAGTAGTTTTGACAGCAGCATGACCCACAAAGTGTTTCAATAATATTTTCCAGGAGACAGTTATTGTTTATGAACACCTACTGACGTGGTTATGGGTTTGCAGCTAGGGCATGTTACTGAGGAGAAAAAAAAAATCTGTTATTGTATTCCATGTGATTCTGCATTGTAATAATTGATCTGCTGCTGCCAAAATTGGTCTTTTATTTCCTCACATCTTGCCATTGTATGATTTAACTTAATTGTGCTTGAATGCTAACACGCAGCTGAGAAGTTGCTTTTAATTTTAAGCCATCTTGCCTTCAGAATAAGGCTAATGAAAGAAATTACTGAAGTCACAAGCTGACTTAATAAAAAAATATGATAATGTTCAGATGAAAAACTGTAAGGAGAAATCAATGGGTACTTGAGCAGGCTGTTTCCATCCCCCAGGAGTCTGCCTGCTGGGAACATTGCTGACAGAGCCACGTCCCCACCACTCTGACAGGGGGTTCTGGCCCAGCCTGGGAGCTGCACAGCAAAAGCCACGTGCAGTACCCAGCCACAAAACACTCTGCAGGCTGATCTGGTGGTTTAATACTGTAGTTTCTAAGCCCCACCTGTGTTATGCCAGTAGGGATTTTTATTCTGCAAATATTCAGGATCTGGGGTTCAGAGCTGGTGAGATGGGAGCTGGCGGCTCCTGATGATCTCCCCTGTGATCCCTAACCCTCCATCCCAGAGCTTCCCTTCAGAGGACATTTTTGGAGCAATCAGGTATCACAAATCCCTTCAGAAGAAAAACATTTACGTGAGCATTAGTTACCAATATTTTTTTCAGATGCCAAATATTTAACACTCCTGTACACAACAATAAGCTAAAAAGAAAAATCGTGACAAGTTGTTCTCATGTTTTCAGGAAAATAATTCTAAAAGTCTTTCAAGTACCAGAACCCTTGGCTGTGAATTAGCTTTCAGTTTTTATTACATTAATATGACTAATTCAAGAGCTTATTGAAGCCATAACCCAACTAACTAAGCAGAATATAATGAAGTTTAAGTAGAAATGAAGGAATAATTAAAGATTTCTGTGTCATACAATTTTTCCTGCGTAGTAGAGCCCACATATAACTGATCTTGTTCCAAAACAAAAGTCTTTCTTCCAAAGGAGAAAAAAAAATCAAGAAAATCCAAATATTTTTGAAAACCCAGGCTTTTTCTCTGTTTTCCAACCAATGAGGCTGTAGCATGGAGCAGCACAACCCTGCATCCCCAGCCTTGCTGGGGTGTGCGCCCTTTGAGGGGCCTTTCCAAGGCAAAGATGTACTTTGGAGATCCTCCATCTGCCATTTGGCACATGATTGCTCCAACAGAAGAAGGAGGCAAACTCAAGAGCTCAGATTTCAACCCAGATCAGCTTCTGCAAAGGCAGAGCCCAAGCCATGAACCAGTGTGGCCACAAAAAAGGACAGTTTTGCCACCACTCCCCCCTTTAAAGACACTGGGATCATTTGGCCAGATAAACATATTGGAAATAGGGAAATAGTTTTGTCTCCTGCTTCACATCCAACTGTTTCAAAGAAAAAGAAAATACCCCTAAGTGTGATACTCCTCCTGTGTGTGTGGAGTTTAAAGAGCAAAGGAGGAGTTTAAAGAGCAATGACCATGCTGTGAGAGCATCCCCTCAGTGGGCTTAATTAATTGAACTTGTCCAGTAATTGCTGATGCATGGTTTGTGCAAGCAAGAGGCTGCCCAGAGTAATGGCTGTGCCTCCTGCATGCGCTCCAGAAAGAAAAACATTTCTCCCCACAAAGCCCCACCCAGCATTAAATTGTGTTTTGATGAGCACGTGAGCTAACGAGGATCCCTGGGAAGTCACATCTCTCTTGCCATGTCCCTGACTGGGGATTGTCCATGGACAGGCTTTTATCAGAGCTGTCCTGCACTGACCCTGCTGCTTTTCCATCAGTTCATGAGCTTCTTTATTTCTGTGAATGCCTTTCCTGAAACATGCTGCCATCCTTGGGACCTTATCCCAGGAAGAAGGAACCATCAGACGGAAGAGCTGTTGCATCAGGGTGTCCAAGAGCCCAGGGATTATGGCACCAGGCTGAGCCCCCCAGCAGCCAGACCTCTGGGTGGGTGATGGTACCATGCAACCTCCAGCTCTTGGCTCAGAACCTCCAGCTCATTGGTCCAGATCAAACTAACATTTTCTTAAAGCAAATCAGTGCTTCCCACCAGGAAATAAACACTGTTTCTGGGAACTCCCTGTGATGGTGATTTGCAGTAGGTGCTGATAAGCCAGCCCGGCGGAGCCCAGCACGGGAGGGAGCACCCGGAGAAGATCCCAGCAAGGGCTCAGCAGGGTCAGGGATGTCCTGGCCCAGGGCTGCTGCTGGCCTGCAGAGGCTCCTTGCAGCAAACCCAGCCAGGAGCCTGCAATCCAGCCTCTCTCCTTCCCAGCATCTCCCTGCCTCCCTCAGGCAAGGCTGGCCTCTGACTTGCTGTTCTTAACATATTTTTCCAGACTTCAGCTGAAGAAAGGAGAAGAAAAGTTATCTCAGAATGAAAAAGATAATGTGGAGGAGAGGAGCATGAAATTTCCTTCCTGGGTTTCAGCTCAGCCAGAGGAAAGGTGTCCCAGGCGCTCCCAGAGGGCAGTACAATCAAAAACATAACGGGGATTCAGAAGTTGCAAATACATCAAAGTCTCATCCTCACGTTTCTCATGCAAATATCTGCCTGGATGTGCTGCTCAAACGCTGCTCAGTGTCCCATCAGCTTCAGCTGAAGATAATAACCCTTTTCCTTGGGCAGATGAAAGGTTTGCATCAGCAGCCACACGGCTTAGTCACTTCACCAGCACAGAAAATGGAAGGGCTTTTTTCCTGAAATCACGTTCTACTTTTATTTCCATCTTTTATTCACAGCTTTGGGTTTGCTACAAGGCTTCAAACGAGCACGGAAACAAATTATCCTCTAGCATTAACCACCTGCAGAACTCATTTTCATTTAGGAAAGACTAAAAAACAACAAGTGCAGCTGGAATGTATTATTATATCTGATGATAAGGCTTCCAGCCCCATCAGCAGCAGCTCTGTGTTATCTCAACACCTCAGAAGTGGCAAATATGCATCCAGATGCCTACTAAGGGGTCACAGATGGTCACTTCTGATCATTAGTTTCTGAGCTCAATGAAACATGTTTTACACAAACCCCAGAGTGAGAGAAATTATTCCAGTCAGAGCAAGAGAAATACCAAATACTGGATGTCAGTCAGGAGCTGAATAATTCTAAAGAATTAAATAACTTTCCAAGCCCATCATTTTATCTTCTAGTGAATCCTGGTAAATCCTTCCTAAGGCTTATCCAAATACCTCCCTTATACCCACCTGATTGCTTAAGAAAAAAACCCCAGACCACTTTTATGGTATTACTTATAAGAGGACTTCCAAAATCTGGTGTGCCACATGCAAAGAAACAGCAGAAGCCATATGCCAAGGCTGTCCAGAACCAGAGGGGCATCCAGCCACCTGCAGCTTCAAATGCCACAGGCAGAGAAGGATTCAGAACATAAATCAGGTTTGGGCTTCATTTCTTTAGCTGTTGCAAGCTGGCAATCAGGGTCCTGTGCCCACCTGGCTTTACTTTAAGGGATGGTCTTCAACTGCTGCCAAATGTTTCTTGCATGACATACATCTGTGATGTGCTTCACAGGAATAATTCCAAGGTGCACACACTGGTGCAGGCACAATTGCCCTGCTCCCTATCCAGTGCAACAATAAAGACAGTGAGCCTGGAATAACCCAGCAGGAATTTGCTTTTCCCAGTGGGGCACAGAGTACCACAAATGGAGAGCCATGAGGAATGAGCTGACACAGGGTTCATCATCCCCCCAGACAGAGGTTCCTCCCAAAATCTGAATTATATGAAAGAGGAAAGGTTTTGCAGAGTGCACATGGATCAGCACCTAACTGGGACACATCCAGCACAATGATTTAGATTAAAACACCAGTGGAGAGCAGCTCCCATGGGGCTCCTGAAGGGGAGGAAAATGCTGCCTTCTCCTAGGCAAAACTAATAACTTTGTCCTTCCCTTGGCATGTGCTCCATCACTGAGCACCTTGAGAGCACAGTAAGGGCCTCTGAAAGCCCAGCAACAAAACGTGATTTTCTCCAAAGCCCTGCTAACATAGAGGGGGGAAAAAAATAGGGACAAAGAATTGCCCAGAAATAGAGAGAAGCAAAAGGAGGATTTTGCATGAAATTTTCCCATATTAATTTTGTATTGCAGTCTCATCACCTGTGGTGCAGGGCTGGGGTCTCTAACACATTCTATGTACTTTGAGAGATGCTCTCTCTCCTCCTACTCACTATCAACAGGATTTTCACTCACCAGTTGAAGTCTAGTGCCCCCCAAGGATGCTCTGCTCACCTAACCTGGGGTTTGGCTTCCTCCTGCTCCTTGCACATCTTTCCTTGGCATTTAGGCAGATGATGACCAAGATGGGGCAGTTTTGCCTCTTTCACACCCCGTGGCAGGTGTGGCTCTGCTCAGCGGGATGGAAGGTGAGCAGCACTGCACACCTGCACCCAGGCCCACTGCTCAGTCATGTGTCAGTATTTAATATTCTTTAATAGTAATGTTTTCACACGGTTTTCTCTGCAGCCCCTTGCCTTTTTAAGCCATCTGAGTTCTCATTAGCTCAGCTGCTGCTCAGATCCAGTTTCCAAAGCACACACCCACGTTCATTGGAAATGCTGGTGCCCAGAGCTGTGAGCTCTGCTCTGTGTGCTCCCCTCTGGAGCACCAGGGCAGCAGAGCCCTCATTAGAAGCCACTAATCTGGAAAACACTGATTTCTCAAGGTAAACTGAACTGACCTTCTCTACAAACAAGCACAGTGAATCTGGTAGGCTCAGGATAAAGCACACTCCTTTATTCATCCTGTTCAAGGCTGTTCCCTCCCTGCTCACTGAGACCCTGTGCTGCTGCTGCAGTCACACAGGGGCTCCATGCTGGATTTGCTGTGCCTACAGCAGCACAGAGAGAAACCAGGGGGTCTCAGCTCCCTGCAGGCTGGGCTGCCCCTGCCACAAGGAAGAAAATTTTGGGTGATTAAGGAACAGAATCACAGAATAGTGAGGTTGGAAGAGACCTCTAAGGCCATCGAGTCCAACCTATGTCCTAACAGCTCACCCAGACCATAGCACCAAGTGCCATGTCCAGTCTGTTTTTAAACACATCCAGAGATGGTGATTCTACCAGCTCCCTGGGAAGAGCATTCCAGTACTTTGTTATTCTTTTGGTGAATTTTTTTTTCCTAATATCCAACCTATACCTTCCCTGAGGTAGCTTGAGACTGTGTCCTCTGGTTCTGTCAGAGACCAGCCCCACCTGTCTGCAGCCCCCCTTCAGGAAGGTGTAGGGAGCACTAAGGTCACCTCTGAGCCTCCTCTTCTCCAGGCTAAACAACCCTGGTTCCTTCAAACATTCCTCATAGGACTTGTGTTCCCAGCCCCTCACCAGCCTTGGAATGTCCTCTTGGATCATTCCTTGTACCTTGCAAAACCATTTCATGGTTTATTGTCACAGTTGGCCAGAACCTCTAAGCACTCACTCACAAAAGAAGAATCTCTTGAAAAGCTCACAAAAACTCTGAACAAGATGATAACACAAAAAATCTCCTGCTAACAGCACAGTTAATATCCTGAAAAATATATCAATGCAGCACACTGATTTACTGAGCTTAATCCAACAGTTTCTAAGCATAGTCACCACCTTAAGTAAAACAGACATTTAGTACAGTATGAAACATTTTCAAGTCTCTGCATGTGCCAAATTCTTAATAAATTACATCAAAGCCCTCCTTTTTAAATTTTTTTTTTAATAGATACTTTTTCTTGAAAAATATCACTCTGCCCACAAGTGCATCAAAGAAAAGAGAAGGCAGGTTTAATTACAGCCTACAAGTAACCTAGCTGCTAGGAGGGATGGCACTTCCAAATGTATTAAATGGATGATTACTGTGTTGGTTATATTCATCACCTGGCAGGGCCAGGCAAAACTGGGACTGTAGTCCTTGGAGGGATGGGCTGGACACCTCACGGTCAGCACAGAGGCAGCACAGGCAGCTTCTTTGCTCTCAGGGTCCCCACTTTGGAAACACAGCAGGATTTTCTGTGAAATTATCATCACATTGCATTGAGACAGCTGATTATTTAATTCTGACATCCTGGTCCCATGCAGTGTTTTCAGCAGCACAGCCTGCTTGTAAACCCTGCTCTTCATTTCCCAGACGCATTCAGGAGCAGCAAATACAGCAGTCAGCGGCACATCCATTGTGCTGTCAGCCTTGCTCAGAGTGATCAGCCTGTTTAAAAACTCCGACAGTTTTTGAATGCCAGCTGTCCGCGGTGCGCTTGGACTGCTGTGAATGTAAACTCTTTCACAGGGATAGCTGCTGTAACTATTTAGGGTTTGGCGATATGGATTCCCTATTTGCGGAAAAATATAAAATAAGTAACAGGAAGGAAAAGAACGGTTTCAGCCTGTGATGCTCATTCACAAAATCGTGACGCGGGGTTCCTGCGTGGTGCAGTGTGTCTGAGCGCAGCGCTCAGGAAAGTGCTTTAAAACCCACAGAAACACCAAGCTGTCCGGAAGGGCTCCCATTCCCTGCTCCGCGGCCCAGGGAGCGCCTTTCCCAGCCTGGCCGGCCAAAAGACACAACCAGCGTGTCCGAGCTCGGTCAGAGTGCCGGCGGGGCGGCTGCGGCCCCGCGCACCGGGAGCGGCCACCGGGACGGGTCTTGAGGAGGGATCACGGGGAGCGATCTTAGGGAGGGGTCACCGGGAGGGATCACCGGGAATGATCACCGGGAGCGATCTTAGGGAGCGATCTTAGGGGGGGGATCACCGGGAATGATCACCGGGAGCGATCTTAGGGAGGGATCACCGGGAGGGATCACTGAGGGTGATCACCGGAAGCGGTCACCGGGAGCGATCTTAATGGGGGGGATCACCAGGAGAGATCATCGGGAGCGGTCACTGGGGGGGATCACCGGGAAGGATCACCGGGAGCGGTCACCGGGAGCCATCTGCGGGAAGGATCACCAGGAGCGATCCCCGATAGCGATCAGCTTCAGCGACGCTGCCGGGGCGCGGCCGGGCCCTGCGGCTCCTCCCGGGCCCTGCGGCTCCTCCCGGGCCCGCAGCCGGGCTGGGGGCTCGGGCCACCCCCGAATGCCACTGCAGGGCCCCTGGGGACACTGGCAAGGGCAGGGCTGTGTCACCCCCCGCAGCAGGGACAGCGGTGAGCCGGTTCCAGCGGCGGAAAGGCGGTGAGGGATCGCAGCACGGACGGGAAATCGCTGCCCGGGCTCAGAGAGGTTCTGAGCCCCTCAGTTACCCCCAGGAGCCATTTCCAGCAGCCCGAGTGACCTCCTGGCCCCGCTGTGCCCCTCCTGCCCGCCCCGGCAGCCAAGCCAAGGGATGCTGTGACATTTCACCTTCACGGGGACACGGTAATGGCACAAAGACCTCCGGCTTGCGGCACAGCTACACTGCACACGCTGCCGTCCGCTTGTTGGCCCTCTCCTTTACAGAAAAAGAAGTCATATTTTTTAAGTCACGTTTTTAAGCTCTCATTATTTCTTTTAGCTCAGTTTTGAAAGCAGACCACTAAAATAAATGAATACTCTTTTTGGAGGGAGGAGAGGATCTCTTATGTTTTTATGCGCAAATTCTCAACGCTACAAAGCAGTCAGAAATGGCCTTTTTTTGATGGCTGAATATTTAAGATTTTGCCTATTTCCACTTGATAAGAAAGCCTTGGCTAATCCAATTTCTGCTTGTAATCTCTGTAATATTGAACTGCAAAAGAGAGAGGGATTGTTCAGAACTCAGCCGAATGGGTTGCTAATTGCCAGAAGGAAATAAGATATTGAAAGCACGAGGTAAAAGTAAATCAGCCTTCTCCTCCTTTTAGATTTTGTAGGTATCTTGTTTATTACCAAAGTTGTATGGAGGAGAGGAAGAAATTAGAGCAGCAAACGTGCAGGTTTGGATATGTAACACACAGCTGGCAGGGAACAAGTAAAAGAATAGAAAAGCAAGAAATCCCTGGACCCTCTTGCTGTATTTTTTCCAATGTCTTTGTTTCTCATGAATGCTTTTCTTCTGACATTGAAAAATTATCTAAAAACCTCCTCCCAAATCCAGTCCCCAGGCAGACAGCTTGCTCTGCCCACCAAAGAGCAGCTGGACTGGACGTGTCTGCTGCTTGATGCTGGTGCCCTAAGCACATTTACCCAGAAAAACCCCAATAAATTTGCACAATTGGAGCTGCAAGCAAAGTCTACAATCTCCTTGAATGCCTCAGACATGACTCAAACGCAAGTGGCTGGTTAGAATTAAATATCTTAGTCACTTTTATGGTTTTAATGAAAGACCTTGGTGTCTTTCCATTCCCTAGAATGGAAAACCAGTGATGCAGAATGGCCCTGCACAATCCAAAAAATAAGGTGCTGAGCTCCTTTCCCAGCTAGAAAGGTCCCTGATGTGATAGTTCTTCACTCCATTTGCACAGATAAACCCTCCCAGTCCTCTCACTCTGCAGTAAACACCAGCCTGCTGCTCCCAGAGCCAATCTGCCTGAGCACAAGACAGCCTCTCCCCAGGGACCTGGCAGAGAGCCTGCCTGGGAAAACACCTGGGAAATAGGATTAGAAATAGAAAAATGGTCTCAAATGTTAGTTCAAACAAGATTCTGTGCAGTTTTTCAGCTTTGTGTTTATTGCAGTGACCTTTCCACTGGGTGATTTGTTTTTAAAGTCCCTTTTCTTTGGTGAGCCTGAGATGTTCTGTGTCTCCATCAGCACACAGATGCTCAGCACCAGCCTTGGTACCAAGCATTTCTTCACTTAGATGAAAAATAGAGCACTGTATAGTTTAAATGACATGTTTAGAGAAGAATAAGCCAGGACTCAGAAACATCTCCCACATAAACAAAATCCACCAAGTGCCCATACTCTTGAGAGCCAGAAATTAGAGCAAGACATGTAATTTTTGTGCAATCATTTTGTCCCTTTCAGAAGAGACAAGAGCTATCTCTTGAATCAGTTAATCAAAATCTTGGCTGATTAAACCAGCCATAGTTTATTTCCCAGGGAGTTAATTGAGAACATTCCATATTCAGAAATGAAGCTGGTTTCAATGGGCACAGGCATCTCTGTAGTGCAGGCTTCAGACAAACACAGCATTCCACTGAATCAGGTTTGCAATGCAAATAGCCAAGATTAGGGAGGGAGAAAAAAAACCCCAGGAAAAAAATAATCACAATCATCATTGTTCTTGCTCAAGAAGTAGAAGCACTTTCTGTTCAAATTTGAGAGCACTGGACTGCAGAAACCCAGAGAAAAGCACGGAGAGCAGGGCACCGCTCCTGAGGTCTCCCTGCACACGGGGGATTCTCTCAGAGGGAGATCTCACAGCAAAGGACACCACACCTGGGGCGGGTGCTGGGAGGGCAAAACACCTCCCACAGTGCCTGGAGGGACAGCGGCAGCCAGACAAAGTGGGAACAACAGACCTCGTCCACCAGAGGGAAATAAGGACCGGAGCAGGAGGACAGCAGGCTGCTGTGCCCGAGGGTCTGAAGGTGTCCAGGTCTGGAGCAGGACTGTGCTGGAAGGGGGGTGTTGAGAAACTCATCTCACCTCTGGGTATTGATGCACTCAGGGAGCCAAAACCAATCTGTGGAAAGTGTAAGACCCATTCTGAGAGCTTCTGCCCCCACAGCTGATGATGTCAGTAAAAGCAGGGACAGTCCAAAGCTCCCTCCCTGTCCTCCCTGCACTGTGGGTCCCTCCAAGAGCTGGAGCTGCCTGCAGAGCTGGAAGCAGCACAGCTGTGTTGGCACAGTGCTCCTGGGCCTGACATGCTCTGCTCCACTGTGGCACTAATTAGTGCAGGCAGAGGAGCTCATCAGGATCATTACCTGCTTCTGGGGGGGCCCTGCACCTGTCCCCCAGCTCTGACACCAACCAGGCTGGTACCTGCCCTGACCATAGCCTGCATCTCTGCACCCTGAGGTGACCCCAGATCGCTGATTTAGAACACAGCTCCCTGTGACCCCAAATTACTGGGATTTATAACACTGTGACCCCAAATTACTGGGATTTAGAACACAGCTCCCTGTGCTCCCTGGGCAGCTGAGGGACAGAGCAGGAAGGTGCCTTCCTATCCTCAGAAGGATGCTGTTCAGCACCAGATCTCCCCTCCATCCCCTGCAAACCCCTCTGGAGCACGGCATGCCCCAGGTCAGAGCCCCAGGGAGGGGAGGTGGCACTGCCAGGGGCAGTACAGGCTGCAGAGCTCAGTTCTGCATTTGTCACAATCCTCTGGCAGCAGTGACAGTCTGGGGAAGCTGCAAAGGCTTCTGAGAAGCTGCTGTTAATTATCCTACACACTCCAGCCTCTTCTAGTGTTTGCCACTGGAGAGAAGAGCTCATTTAGGCTGGGGAGAGGGGGAGAACAAAGCCATTAGAAGAATAGCTGTAAGCCTAGCAAAGAGATAACAAATGGCAGAGCAGCAGAATGCTAATGCCATGTCCTTGTCTCCTCGTGAATGGACCTGTACAGCTCATCTGAGCAGTCCTGCTCCAGTGAGCAGATCCCTCCCCAAAGGATTGTCCTCTCCAGCTATGAAAAATGAATGAGGTAGAAAAGGAATTTTTAAAATCCCCTGCAAGGACCACACTTGTTTGGTCAACAGCCATGTCTGACACCCCAGTGCTTTCCCAAGAGCTGAGAGTTGCTTCTTCCCTCCAAGGGGATGCAGAGGGGGAGTTAGTGCCAGCCCAGGGAGCTGGCAGGAGATGGGAGCTGTGAGCCAGGCAAAGCAAGCTTTGTTCAGTATCACAGTCATACCTTAAAAGGGTTTCATCTCTTCATTTGTGACCCTAAAACTTGTTTGACTTTACATCTATAAAGACTTTTTCCTTTTGAGATTGATACATCTTGTTAGAAAAAGTAAGCAAGTGTGTAGACAACTCTGCAAATACAAGTGAATTTCCCAGGTAACCATTAATCCACTGTTTTCTAAAGCCCATTTCTACCACTAAACAAAAAGTGTATCTTTAGTTTTGTGTGCTCATACTTCGCATGCACATATATGGCACATTATTAGTGCTGTTCCATAGCTTTGGTATTAATTGTAACATATCATTATCTCTCCTGTAATCTTCAGGCAGCTCCCCAAGGAGCACTGCTGAAACCTCCTGAAATAACAGCTAAAACCAGTGGTGAAAAACCACCCAGCAATGGCTTGTTCTTGCCCCCCAGCTGTAGCTGGCAAGAGAGAAGGGGGCAGACAGAGTGAGCAACAGAGAGGAAAATGGTACTTTTTTTGTTGTTTATGGATATAATTGTGCCAAGAAATGCCAAGAGAAACACAGGACATGTTTTGCATGTTCCTGCTGCCAGATGAGTTATTTGGTGACTGTGGGACCTACAGCACAGTTCTTGCATGGAGATACCTGGTATAAAACCTGGGCTGGGTGTTTGAAGCCCATGCTCAGCACCCCTCACCATTAATGCCCTAGAGACACTTCCCAGGCAGCCTAGAAGAATGGAAAAAGCTCATTATTGCTGCTGGGTTGTTTTGGAATCTCCCCTTTCAGTTCAGCATCCTGCTAAGAGCACCCTGCTGTCAGAGGGGGCTCTGGGACAGAAGCACACACTCCTCCAGCCACAGCACCTCAGGACTGACCCCCAGAGCAGCACAGCTCCTCCTCCATCCACAACCCACCTCATCCTCCCTCTCCTCTGCCCAGCTTTTCTCTTTTCCACTGTCTCCCCAGCTTAATCCCAGTCAAGAAACTGGTGCAGACATTCATTTTATCTACTCCAGTAAGGCAGCTCTCTGATTCTAAAAATACCCCAGGAAATTGAATCAACATTTTGTAATTGCCTGGTAGCAGCAATTACTAATAATCAGCAGGAACATAATCTTCTTCATTTTCTCCTCTTGCTGTAATGTAATCTCAATAGCAAACTTTGCTTTGCACGCTAAACAAACACAATGGCCAATATTAAAAAAATGGGGAGATAAAGCAGAGTTTCAAAAAACTTAAAAATAAATAAATTTCTATTAAACAGCAAAAACCTGTAATTCAAACAGCCTTTGGGAAAGATCAAGTTAATCTTGTGCCCGCATTCCCCTGTACAATGGAAAAAGGAAAGCTCCTCTCCATTGCTGTCCCTCAGGGGCAGCATCCCCTGCCAGGCTCCCGCAGAACCCATCCCTGTGAGGTGCCCAAGGCACAGCAAGGGGAGAGCACACAGGACTTGGGCTTGAAGGGCTGTACTGGATGCAAAGCTGCATCCAGCAAACTACCAGCTCATAGGAAAAACACTTTTGCAGAAGGAAGCCTGGCTCTGAATAGGTCTTGTGAAGACTGAGGCAGCTCTTGCAGATCACAAACAAGGAATATTTTCCTTGCCCAGCTAGATAAATTTGCTGTGGATGTCTATGCTTTCTAAATCCATAAACAAGTGCCAATTTCATGCAAGGGTTTGACCTGGGAGCATGACCAGCTCGTTGCTTTTCCTTCCAGCCAAGCAGAGCAGATGCTCTGCTGCTCTGTGCAAGTTTCAGTCCCTAACAGGTATTGATGACTCTGTCAGCCAGCCTGGCCAAAGACAATCCCTGCTGGACTGCGGGAGCTCTTGTCACGCTTGGGAGCTGCTCACCAAGGCTCCCTGCCAGCGGCACAGTTGCATGGCATTTACAAATGGCACATTTTCTCTCTGTCCAGTTTAGATGTCATCCCTTACCAAGGCTTGGAGAAGCTGCAAATTCCCTACAACCCCCAAGCAAAACTGGGCTGCAATGAAATTTCCCATTTCAAGGAGACCAGAAGAAAGATCCCCACACTCACCCCCAGCGCCCTGGCTTGCACATGAGCCATCTGCACCCTTCCAAAGGCCAGGTGGGCACTGATAAGCTCAGGCAATGCTAGAAATTATTTCAGAACAGAGGCAGGTGAGCACCCAGGTCCCAGAGTCTATTGGGAGCCCATCTGGGAGCATCACCTGGAGCTGGATAAACAGACCCACAAAACATGAGGCAGCAGCTCTGGAAGAAGGGCTTTTAGAAAGGATGGATCATTCCCAGAGTGTAAGTAATAAGATCACTAATAAGATCACTAAACTTAATAATAAGAGTAATAAGATCACTAAACTTTCTTTGGTTTAGAAAGAGGTAAATACCAAGCTCGTCTTTGGTATTTTTGACCTTGGAAAACTTTGGGAAATGCACACATTAAAAAGACATGATTTTGAGAAACCTTACATTTGCTTTGCTCTTGGAAATTCTTCAGCAGTCCCTGTAATGTGTTGATGGATTTTACAGCTTCTGCTTTGGTGCCAGTGCCCTCCAGCACAATCACTGCTTTCCACCGGATTTTTTGGATGGGTGGCAAAAAATGCAGCACTCACATGGGCAAAGCTCCATCTCCCAGCTGCCAGGAGGATTTATAATTAACCAGATTATTATTTTTCATCCACTTGCTTCAAGACTTCTCATTTGGAATTGGATTCTCTTTTCTTTAGCTTTTTGGACAGATGTTTTCTCTCCAGAGGAATAAGAGTCACATGGGAATGTGACTCAAAGCTGGTTTCATTTGTGTTTTCAAACAGACAAAACCACTCAGGCTTTTGAAGGCAGATTCCTCTGGGAAAGGGAAATCCCAGCAGTGGGTTGTGTCCTCTGTGCTGGTGCCCAGGGCTGCTGTCACCTGCTGGCAGGGGCTGCTACCAGAAATCCATGGCTTTGGGCTGGTCCCAAATGCTGCTGGCACCAGGCATGTCAGGGTCTCGCAAACACCTCAGACCCCACAAAGGCAAAGGGAGAGACAAAGGCAGAGGGGGGAAGGAAACCTCAGCTGCTAACGAGTCTGTCAACTTAATTTGGTATCCTGGCACAGCCTGCAGATGTTTGATGCTCAGGGAGAGCAGCCAGGGCCATGTTCAGCTCCACCTCTGTGTCCAGCTAAAGCACACCTAGAACCCTCCTCTGCCATCATTTTCCGTGCTGCTGTTGTAGGCAGGATGCTGACAGTGCAGGGCTGCTCCTGGTCCAGCCCTCGCTGCCCTGGCCACGTTTGTGTGCCCAGAGGGTCCCCTTGGGCTGTGGGGCCAGAGCAGAGGCCAAACCTCCACTGTGGTGGCTACAGGGCTTGGGGAGAAGCTCACCTTGGAGATAGAGGGGTTTGTGTCTCTAAGTGCTAGAACAATCACTGCTTTCCAGGGCATTTTTTGGATTGGAAGTGAAGTAGGCATGGTCCAGGTGCAGGGGATGCAGAGACAGCACAAAGGACTGGATAGGTCTGTGCTTAGAGAGATTCTCACTGCTGCCTTTTATAGCACAGCAAAGCTTTTAGATAAAATGAAAAAGTGAAAGAGGAATTTGAATGCCTGCATTAAACTGAGCATCATTTCAAACGCTGCAAAGGCCAGAAGATGGCCTGAAAAAACCACCAGGACAAAAGAAATGATAATGGCTGTCAGGATAGGACACAAACCAAGAAGAAATTAAGATTTTACAGAGTTTTGCAAAGCAAGCTGCACTCCTGCTGCTGCCCACCCTGCTGCGATCCAAACGCTCTGTGAAATGGAAGGGTGTCAGCACCCTGGGCTTACTTGGTGTTGTCTGAGTCAATGGTGTGGAAGAGCTTCTCCAGTTCCTCCTCGTTGAGTGTCCCATCAGCAAAGAAGGCCTGGAACTCCTCCAGGGACAGCTTCCCATCATCTGCCAACAGCAACACAGCACCGTTAGGGAACAGCAAAGTGAGGGGGCAAGGCTGAAAATCAAGAGTTATTTTCAGATTTAAAGCTTCACAACAAAATGATCTCCAAGTGCTTCTGCAAAACTGTCCCTCAGCCAAAGCAGAGCGGGCAGGCCTCAGGGTGGGACCCTGCAGCTCTGGCTGGCCCAGGGCAGAGGAAGATGCTCCTGGCTATGGATGCCCTGGCCATTGGCAACTGATTGGGCTCTTAACCCAAAGCATGGCTCAAACCCAAAGAGGAAAAACTGGTGAGCTTCATCCTAAAACTGAATTACATTTAAGAAATTATGGAGTGTTTGTCCTACCCTGTGTTCAAATGATGCAGGATGCTCATTAAGGGACATTTACCAGACAGGAAAGGGCCCTGGGCTGGGATTACTGCAGACCCAGCAGTATCTCTTGCCATCTCTGCATCCTCTCCAGCACAGTCCATGTCCCTGCTCTGGACAGAAATATTGCATGGAAGCTATTTCACTTCTGTGGAAATCTGGCCATAGACTTTCTGTTATTTTATATAATTGGTCCCAGTGTTCATTTAATACTGGGGCTATTATGGACTCCTTAAATGACTGAGAAGGAAAAGAAATTATCAGATTCATATACAAGGGGCTCAAATAAGGACTCTCACAAGTTGGACTGATAGGGTGACAAAGGCTTGCAGTCAACTGATAAATCTGGAGCCTTGCTCTGTGCTCTGTGGACAGGAACAGAGCAGGCTGTGAGAAAGCTCCTGTGAAGCTCAGCAATAAAGCAACAGGAGAGACACAAAAGAAACTCTAAAGAAACTCTAATTTATCATTTCTTGTCCAAGCTGCTGACACCACACTCTGCTGTGCAGCAGGGGGGAATAACTACCCCAGGTCCCATATTATTTAAAATATTTCCATTCATATCCACAGAAGAGTCACAGGCTGGAAATGCTGCCTACTTTGTGGTAGGAGAATGTATCATTTATTATTTAATCAAATCAATAATAAACCCTGCTGTTTCTTTTTCAGGAAATGATGCTAGAGGAAAAAATTATCCAACTCTCCACATACACGTCAATATTCCTTCCCCAAAGTAAGGCTGCTGCTCCTAAAACATACCTGCACTGCCAAATGCTAACCCAGTTTCCCTTGCCTGGCATAGACAAATTTAGAACAGTGATAAACTGAGTCTAAGATGCCCATTTAATTGGCAATTATGGAAGGAACACAGCAGGAGAACAGTCTACAGCAGCTCTGGGTGAGGAGGGCACCGTTTCCAGAGCACCACAATGGCTCCAGACAGGGACCAGCTGCCTTTATTGTTTTCCCCCATTCCTTCCCCACAATGTGACCTTTTTGCAGCAGGCAGGGTGCAGAGTTGCAATGCACAGCTCAGGGAATGGTCCCAGATTTGCTTTTTCAGTTTACAGAGCACGAAAGCCCCTGCGCTTCAGCAAGAGCCTCCTGCTTGGAGCATCCCCCAGTGTCACCGGAGGTTCACCCTGCGCTGCCATCCTGTCCCTGGAGCAGACAAAGGGGCTGTGTCCAGGCAGGAGCCCCATCCACGCCTCTCATCTCCACCTCTCCACCTTGCACCACTGCACAAGAAGCTTTTCCCCCCCCCGTGCTCCCATTTGTGCAGGATCCTAGCTAAGATCAAGGTTTGGTTTCTTCTGATCCTCACTGGCAATGAATGCACATCTTCAAGCACCAAGATCAAAAGGATGGCAGCTTTTCTATCCCACAAGGGCTAAACAATTCTTTATATATAGAACACTTTATTGTAAACCATAAATCCATGCTTGTTCACCTTCAAACTGTCCTTCCACACACGGGGCAGCAGAAATAAATTCCCAGGAAAGTCACATAAACCAAGTTCCTGGGAAAGAGAAAATTTAAAGTGAAGTGGATTTTTTTTCAGGACTGTACTTTGATCTGAATTTACAGTTTGCTTAACTCTGAAAAACACAAAGGTGTTACTAAGTTTAAGGCAAAAAATCCACACCGTTTATCAAGTTTATATCTTATAACTTCTGTCTTGTATTTTACTCTTGCTTGATTTGTTTTGCTCTGGGTCTTTTGATACTTTTTTTTTTTTTTTAGTAATGTTCTCAAGGACGCATTTTTTCTGCAGCCTCTGAAATATCTGTGTTTAAAATCTGTGCCAAAATACTGCTCTGACTCCTATCTCAGAGTGACCAGAGAGAGCAGGTAGACAGATACCAACTACCATGACAGGTCAGAGCACTGGAAACCAACATGCACTGAATTTTTGTTGGCATTTAACAGCCTGAAGTAATGAAAAAAACAGAACGATGCAAGGATCTAGAGGAAGAAGGAGGTGACAGTGAGTTTTATTTAATTTTTATTGTCTGGAGACCCCACAGAACTGCTTGAACAAAAGCATTCTTATCCCACAGAGTCTGAATAAAAGTACCAATTTTATTTGCAAGCAGTGCTCAGGACTTTCATCTCCCCCCCAGCCACCAGCACCAAGAACCAGTTCAGCTTAAAGCTGGTGGTTATTTAATGTAAACTGGAATCCTTGTCTGCCAGCACACAAAGCAAAACCCTTTCTGAGCAAGCAGATAATCCTTGAGCTGCATATCTATAATTGTGGAGCAGCCTGAGAGCCTGGGTTCCTGGAGCCCAGCAGGCAGAGGTGCCTTCAGGGAACCTCAGGGTGATAAGAGGCAGCAGCAGAGAGGGGCTGGGAGCTGCCAGCTCAGATTAAACTGTTAAAGAGCCCGGGTGAGGAGGATTGACCACAGTGGCAGCACCACCAGGTCCCCTGGCTGGCATTGCTCTGATAAGTGGGAGCTGGTGGGACGCTGGGGCCAGGAGGAGCCTTATCAGGACAGTCCCAGCTTCTCCTGGCAGCACAAGTGTCTGCACTCCGTAGGGAATGGATGAGACTTCCAGAAAGCTGCTTTTTGCAGAAAGCTGCTGGGTTCAAGAGGTGCAAGTTCTCCTCAGGGACAGGCAGAGCCTCAGCTGGTTCAGCCTCACCCCCTCCCTGCCTTGTAGAGCTGCTCTGGGATCTTTCAGCCCTTGGGAGCTACTTCTGACAGGAAGCATAAGGGAGACAGTGAGATTCTTTGCCATATCTTACTAAACCAAATAAAGTTTCCATCATTTTTAAGATCTAGAGATGTCAAAGAGATCTAGAGCATAAAGATCTTAAAATCTAGAGATCTAGATCTATACAAGTATTTGTGACTTTTTAATCTGGGCAGCCATACTAAAGGCAGGCAGCCTATTTCCAGTGACTGCCTCCCTCCCCTTTACACCCAGCCCTGGAGGGTAACACCCAGCTGCCAGCAAGGACAAGTGCCACTGCCTAGAAACGGCCTCCCTCACACTGATGGGCTGAGAAGAGAGATCATCAGGCCACAGCTATCCTGCCATCATTTCTTCCTGAGAGTGCAATCTTCATTTTCCCCTAGCTTTTCAAAATAATTCAATCACAGGCAAAGACCAAAGCAAATTACCAGCCCAACAGAGTTATCAAAGTTAGAGCTAAGTGAAGAGGGAAGGACATGAGAGAGAGCATCAGAAAGCCCCAACTGCGATGTTATTATATCTCCATTTGCCATCATGAAAATGTGAGGAGTCCAGAAGTGGCTTTTATACCTTCCAACTCACACAATCAAGCTGTTCTCACTCGCTAACACAGCCCAGGGAAAAATCAAACTGAGATCATAAATCGTCCAAAGTATAGGAAATCTGGTGGCTGAGTTTCTGGAAATTCACTCAGCGGTACAAATGGCTTAAAGCAGCTACAAAATAAGGTCACTGTTCTGAGCCTGAGTTTGCTAAATATGTTTTCAATTACATGAGGTTGAGACTGCTCATATATTTTCCAGATATATTATGAATATATTTTCCAGCTATTATTATGACTGTACTTCATTATTTACTTTTATTGCTCTGTGAGCTCTAAAATGCTCTAAGCTCCACTTACTTGCAAGTGCCCAACAGCTATGGGTAAGTAAATTGGATTTTAGTGGGGCCTGTGAATAAAAATGAGAACTATTTTTCCTTATTTCTTGGGGGTATACATGTGCAGATACATGAGCCAGCAAGAACAGGGACTGGCTTCCACCCTGAACCTTCCATCCATCCCCCTCAGAAGCCAGGAGGAGAAACTTCATCCATTTAACCAAAGGGGAATACGGGCTTGAGCTTTCCATCCTGGGCTGCTGGGGAAAACGACCTCCAGCCCCACAAATGTGATCTGGGCAAAGAAGGGGTGTGCATCACCCAGCCCGCTCCAAAAGTCATCTGCAGCTCCTCACCACTGACCCAGGCAAAAGAATTATCCACCCACGCCAACTGCAGCCTCCCAGCGCTCTGCTGGGGCAGCTGCCCTCAGCTGGGAGCAGGCCTGGGGATTCACCCCCAGATCGCCCTGGCCGAGGCTGCAGAGCCACCTCAGCCCACGTTTGGGTGGCTCTGCACAAGGACAGGGCCACAGGAACACAGCCCCTGCCAGTGCCTTTGCTAATGAGATGTAGCACACATCATTACAAGGAAATTACTACAATTACAGTAATTTTCTAGTGAAAGAAAGTTACAGAATGGCTCCGTAATTTTGAAACTTAACTAATGCCCAGCACAGCTGTTTTCACAGGGGTCAGTGCCACACCAAGCAGATAACCTGAGAGAGATATTGACGTTTCCAATGTAGTGAATAATCCCTGTTTGAAACACTCCTGTGCATTCCTAATGGCAGCTGGGAATGCTGGAGGGTCCTGCTGGGCGATGCTGGCACAGGAAGGCAAAGGCTGGCACAGAAGAAGACAATTTCACATTCAAAGCCAGGGACTGAACTTCAGGATCTGGGGTTTTGCTCACTCAGCTCATTGGAAAACACTTGACAAATGCTTTTCTGTGTGCTGGGCGTGATCCCCTCCTTTGCCTTCCTGCCACGAGCGCAGTTTTGAGGTGGTGTTTTCCATGTGAGCCAGGACAGCTCCCGTGGCACTGCCCCCATTCCAGGGCAGGCTGGGCACACAGCCCAAAGCTCACTGGCAGCTGCCCCAGCAGCTCCAGCTCCAGCACCACCTCTGTGCCATGAGCTCGTGGAAACCTCTGGGGCTTTTATCTTCCCAGAACACCTTTCCTTCCGGGGCCTGGAGGAGGCCTTGGAGGAACACTGGTTGCACAAAGCAAAGGAAAGAACATCCCTTAAGGAGTCAGCCAGGTCCCCTCTCCAGTCATTCACACCAGGAATGAAGATCATCTCTTCTTTGGGAATTTGGCTGACTTTTGTCTTCATCAAACACACTATTTAGCCAATTTTGCGCTTCTCCTTTCTTCTCTACAGCACAGGATGAAGTTCTGTGGTAAAACTGAAACTGGGACATACCCAAAATCTGGGAATGGCCCTGAATAGAAGGACTGAGGATCCTTTTTGTGACTGGATTAGCCTTTTCATTTCCATTAAAATAGGGGGAAAGTGACTTTCATTTCAAAATTACCACATCAGTCAGTATAAGGCATTGAGGAATGACTTCAAGCCTGGTTCTTGTCTGGGGTGATGGGTAATGCTGCATGCACCAAGCAGACAATGGCTGGGAATCTTCTCTGTAGGGTTTGGACTGGAGAAAAATGGGATTTCCATTGTCGTCAGAAAACTGCACCTCATTCCCATCAGAAATTGCCTGGGCATTAAGCAGTGTCCATTAGCATGCCAAAATTTTCCCCAAGCTGCTCAGCTTTTAACATGAAATCAAGCCTTTTGTCATCCTAGAGTTAGAAGTAATTTTGAAATTATTTTTAATGGCAGCTATAGAGTTATCAAATGTAAGCTGTAGGTAGGGAGACAGGCAGGACTGATATAACACATTTTCTCTCACTATCTTTTGTGAAGACTCTACTTATTTCCCTCATCATTCTCAGCCTGCTGTAATGACCTGATTTAAATGTGTGTGTGTGAGGGGGGTGGTGGTTCCTGTGCTCACCCATTATATTGAATTTGGACTTTGATCACAGGTACCTAGGAATGCCTTCCACAAAAATCCCTGGTTGTTTATAAATTAAGTGCTGGAATTAGACTTCACCAGGGTGTAAATAGCCTGGCTAGGTTCAATGTAATTTCTGCTTAATAGAGGTTATAGCAAAAATCACCCAAACATTTAGAAGAGGATTCAGACAGAAATGCCCACAAAGCTTTCTCCAGCCACCATTTTCCCCCAGAAAACAGGAGATAACACGCTTCAGTTTTCCTTTCACTATCCAGGTTATTTGCTCCCAGTTTAAAAAGAAAAGGAATGTCAAGAGCTGATTTCAGTGCATTTGCTTCACATCTGCAGCAGCACAAGGAAAGCAGAGTCAGCCCCTCCATGTGCTCTGCACAATTTTTGGGAGCTGCAGGGGATCTGAGCCCTGGGACCCCGTGTGCATGAACACTGGTCTGGCTCAGGGCACAGCAGTGGGAAACCACTCAGGCAAGGAAGCCAGAGCTTGCTGTGAGCAACCACCTGGCAAAGAATTCATTTTGAGAGGCAGCAGGTGAATTCCCCATGGGTGCCTTGGGCTCCAGCCTGGGCAGCCACGAGGGGCTGGAGGGCAGGCTGTGGGGATGGCTGTGCACCAGGCTCAGTGTCACAGCACAGAGCAGACCTCTGGGCTATGAACCATAAATAAACAGTATTAGACAAATAAATAAATAATGGAGTGTCCTGTTTGGTTTTTTTTTTGTTAGGATAGAATTAATTTTTTCCTAGAGGCTGGTACAGTGCTGTGCTTTGGATTTCGTATGAGAATAATGCTGGTAACACACTGCTGTTCTAGTGGTTGCTGAAGGCACTGGGGACATCCCTTCACTCTCCCCCATCAGGAGATTTGTGTTTCCAGGCTGCTGCCATCAGCAGACCCAGCTTAGCTCCAGACACACAACTGCCACTGCCTCTCAGTTGTTTTTCATCTTAGCTGACCTGGGACTGCCTTTTTATACTGGGTGCTATTAAATGGATGACTGACTTTGAACAACCATAGCTTTTTAGCACCTTTGATTTATTTACTCATTTGAAGCCTCTGCCCTGTGAGCTCCACAAGCACAGGCACAGCCAAGCAGGAGGTTCCTGAGCAGAGCCTGCAGCTCCTGACCCAAACTGCCTCATTATCTCTCCCAAAGCCTTTGGCCCTCCACATGTCCAAACACCTGTCCTGCTCTCTCCACTGCTACTCAGCCTCATCCCCTCTCTGTCATCCTGAACATCTACTGAACATTCACTTCCTTCTCCATTAAAGTGCCTTCAGTGTCTCCTCTCCTCACATGTCCCACCTTCTTTTTATATTTGTACTCTTAGGTGTAACATGTGACATTGCAGACACAGCTATACAAAATTAAAATTTCTGTTTTAGAGGAGATTGTGCAGAGAGAAGTGGTGGCAACATCATCAACCTTTGATCCCTACCACTTGATCCACAACATTTCTGTTGATTGCCAGGCAGCCTTGTTGCAGACCCCTTCTTCAGTCACCTTCCTGAAACACTGTGCACAGATTTGATATTAGGGAAAATTTCTTTACTCAAGCATTGGACCAGACTGTCCAGGAGAGTGGTGGGATCACCATCTGTGAAGGTGTTTAAAAGCCGCGTGGATGTGGCGCTTGGGGACAGTGATGGACTCCAAGGGCACTCCATGATCTTAGAGGGCTTTGCCAACCTTGATCATTCTGAGATTTAAAAAACATCAGCAAACTTTCCTCTACCAAACCCCTGTCAAAGCCCATGAGCCACTAGCAGCCCCTCTAAATATTTGATCTAAAGTGAAAATGAAACACAAAGACAGCACAGCTTGTTGTTAATATGAGATCATTCTGTGCTTCAACCATCCCAGAGCAGTAAATCCTGACTTCAAAAGTTCTTCCTTGCATTTAAGGCAAAATTTTTACAGGGAGACCTTGCTAAAAGAGAGCAGAACTTATCTCCTGAAGTGCCCTAAAAATAACTATTCTGGACATGAATTACTACAGACAAGGAAAAATACAATAAAATAAATAGTAGGAGGAAAAACTGATATTTGGATACTTATACTAAATTATTAAATAGCATAGCTGCTATTTTCCTATGCAAAAAATAGTTAATTTTTATGCATCAGCAAACTGCAGTGTGATACATAATTCCCTGCAAGGTTAAGCATTTCTTTGTGTGCAGAAAAGATGTGGCCTGGGAATCACAGAGAGAAATTTAGATCTGCTCCTGAGCCCTGCCACATCAAAGCAGAGCAAGGGGTTTATTTGGGAAACTCCTTTGCAGTTCCCCACTCACACATCAAAAGCTGTGCATGGTTTCAAGCTGCTGCAAGGCTCTTCCTCCTGCCATGCATGGTGATCCTCCAGGTGCTTCCCACTGGGGGAGATTTCTGCTGAGAGGGAGAAGTCTGGGGGTGATGGGCAGAGATGTAAAACCACTGCAGCCCCCGGTGTGTTCCCCTTCAGGTCTCCTACAAGAATAGTATGGGATCTGAGGGAGCTCATGCCTTTCTGAACTCCAGTGACCTTCACCATATCTGAAGAAAAAGCCCCTGAGAAGCTGCCCTGGGTATCGCCTTCCAGAGTCCCCTCTGCCCAGGCTGGCTGAGCACAGGTCAGGAGGGAAACCTGGGTTTCTCTGTAGGGACAAGTCAAAATATCACTTCTGAAGCTTGTCAGGTCACTTCCCATCCCTGGAAGTGTTCAGTGCAAGGCTTTGAGTAGCCTGGTCCAGTGCAAGGTGTCCCTGCCCATGCCAGGGGATTGGAACTAGATGAGCTTTAAGGTACCTGCCAACCCCAGAACCATTCAATGATTCTATGATTTACTTTATTTCCATCCTCAGGTGAGCAGCCAAAAGCTTCATTTTGCTGGAAATCAGTCCTGAAGCTACAGTTCCCTCCTGCACCCAGACCAGGAGAGCACAAGTGATGCTCTCAGGAACAGCCACAGCAAGGACACAGAGGTTGGATGTTCTGTGTATCCCACTGAGTTTAAGGAACAGCTCAGTGCTTTGACAGCAGCAAACAGGAGAGAGAGAAACAAGAAGAGTTTAGACAGCAGGTGCTTCATCTTAAGATATGGGGGAGCACCATCACTTACTGACAGTAACCTCATGCATTCTCAGAACACACTGGAGCCTATAGAGGGCCCTCACACTGTCCCCTGCCAAATTAATGTCCCCACTTCTGATTGGGGACACCTCAGATCCCACATTTAGAAAGGCAATGTCTGTAGTTCTGTGCCATGCCCGAGTGGGAATGGGCTGGCTGAAACCTTTGTGCACTATCAGCTCCAGACAGACTGCCAGCTCCAAAGTTTTCAAACTTTATCATTAAAATCTGTTAGAAACATCAAAAGGAAAAGTAAACCTGTGATGATTGATCAGGAAGTTTCAATCAAGCCGAAGCAGAAGCCAACACTCCCAACTCCAGTGCACCCCAGCTCTGCAACAGCCTATTAAATCCAGATTTCTTGGAAAGCTCAGAAACAGGCACCAAACAGCCCCAATTCCCCTCTGCTCCTCATTAACCAGCCTTCCTGTCTGCTTTTTTAACGTGCAGATAGATGAATATTTCAGAGGGCCAAGGCAGGGTTTGCACTATTTTCAGCTCATTATACCCAGCCCTCAGCTTCAAAATGAGGAAGAGGCAAATGTTTGAGCAAAAGAGGAAAAACTTATGAAAATGCAGCAGTGTGGTCCTGGTGTGGCCAGGGCATGGCAGGGGCAGAACCTCCCTGGGGCTGAGGCTGTTCTTGGCTGGGCTTGCAGCACCACGATGGATCTGGGCACAGCCTGGGGATGCTGCCAGAGGCTGCTCTGTGAGGGGTCACTGCTGGCAGCTCCCTGGAGCCGCTCCTGGGGATCACTGCTGTCAATTCCCTGTGCACTGCTCCTGGGGATCACTGCTGTCAATTCCCCTTGAGCTGCTCCTGGGGATCACTGCTGTCAATTCCCTGTGCACTGCTCCTGGGGATCACTGCTGTCAATTCCCTGTGATTCGCTCCTGGGGATCACTGCTGCCAATTCCCTGTGAGCCACTCCTGGGGATCTCTGCTGTCAATTCCCCATGAGCCGCTCCTGGGGATCTCTGCTGTCAATTCCCTGTGAGCCGCTCCTGGGGATCTCTGCTGTCAATTCCCTGTGAGCCACTCCTGGGGATCACTGCTGTCAATTCCCTGGAGCTGCTCCTGGGGATCACTGCTGCCAATTCCCCGTGAGCTGCTCCTGGGGATCACTGCTGTCAATTCCCTGTGAGCCGCTCCTGGGGATCTCTGCTGCCAATTCCCCATGAGCTGCTCCTGGGGATCACTGCTGTCAATTCCCTGTGAGCCGCTCCTGGGGATCACTGCTGTCAATTCCCCATGAGCTGCTCCTGGGGATCACTGCTGTCAATTCCCTGTGAGCTGCTCCTGGGGATCACTGCTGTCAATTCCCTGTGAGCTGCTCCTGGGGATCACTGCTGTCAATTCCCTGTGAGCCACTCCTGGGGATCACTGCTGCCAATTCCCTGTGAGCCGCTCCTGGGGATCACTGCTGTCAATTCCCTGTGAGCTGCTCCTGGGGATCACTGCTGCCAATTCCCTGGAGCTGCTTCTGGGGATCACTGCTGCCAATTCCCTGTGAGCCGCTCCTGGGGATCACTGCTGCCAATTCCCTGTGAGCCGCTCCTGGGGATCACTGCTGCCAATTCCCTGTGCACTGCTCCTGGGGATCACTGCTGCCAATTCCCTGTGAGCCGCTCCTGGGGATCACTGCTGCCAATTCCCCATGAGCTGCTCCTGGGGATCACTGCTGCCAATTCCCTGTGCACTGCTCCTGGGGATCACTGCTGCCAATTCCCTGTGAGCCACTCCTGGGGATCACTGCTGCCAATTCCCTGTGCACTGCTCCTGGGGATCACTGCTGCCACACCACACCAGCAGCCTCTTCCAGGGACAGCCTGGACAGGAGCCATGGGGAGCATTTCATCTGCTGCCCTACCCAGGGAAACACAGTGTTCATCTAAGGGAAGCGCTGCAGGTAAAACAGTAACACCTGGTTTGATTTCCTGATCTCTGACAGCAGAAGTTGCAATTTAACCTAACTGAAGGATTTAGTACAACAGCCAAAAGCAGTGCCTGGGGGTGCAATGACTGTGCTGGGTCCCTGTGTGGTGGTGGTGTCTCAGGAATGAGCCGTGGGCAAGTCTGAAAACTCACCTGGGTTCTGTCACTGCAACAGTTCCCCTGTTTCCCCCTTGTAAAATGAGCATTATCTGTGCCCAGCAAAGCCTTGCGGTGGATGAGAAGCAGTGCTCTGGGTGACCTCCCTAACACCCACCAGAGGCAGGCACTGGCAGTGGGGCTGTTTCCATGTGGTGGCCACTGGAGCTGTTGACTGTTGACAAATTAGCAGCAAATTGCTGCAGATTAGGGAGCTACAAACTCATCTCTTTCTGCAGTCCCATGAAACAATATCCAGATTGCATTGGCAGCATCAACAGTTTTCCATTCAGCTAACAAGCTGTGCAGAGATGAAGACAGCAAATTAAACTAACACGAAAAGCAGATTCCTCATTTGCATTCTCAGAAGGCAGAAGAAGTTTCCCGACTGCTTTATCATCTGCAGCACACAGGACATCCAGCTCCCTGTGTCAGGGCTCAATTGGTGCTTGAATATCAAATGCAGAACCTGCACCATTAATTACTTGTTCCCTCATGTCCAGGTGGAAGCCTACAACACCGACCTCCTGTGACACTAATGTTTCATTTCTTGAAACTCAATGGTCTCAAAATCCCTGTTGAAAAAAAGTTTCAGGCTCTGAACAAAACAACAGCTCATGTTTGATGGTCCCTCTCTGAGAAACCCCTTTGCCAAAAGATAATTTTTTCTTGGGTAGTCTCTGCTTCAGTACAAATGAGAGCCAAAGGGGTCCCTCCCCATGGGATGCCCTTGCAGGTCTCCAGCAGGGTCTGTCCTGGCTCCCCACGGCTGCAAGGGGACGGCAGCCAAGCCAAACCTCACTCCATCCACCACAGCTGCTCTTCTTTTTACGCTTCCACTTCATAAGCTCCTGCATTTCCCATTTATTTGCACGGTGGAAATGTAAGCCCTATGCTCAGTGTCTCCAGCTATTTGTCCAGGGCAGGATGGGTGTCTCAGCCCTGTCAGAGGTATTTAACATCTCTTCTACACTCTTTCATCCAGCAAAGCCTCTGAGCGACACAGAACAGAGCAGTCCTGCAGGGAAAGCACATCTGCTCTGAAAAGATTGCAAAGAAAAAACAAAACCTAAATACGTTTTTCTGTTCCAGCAAATTCAACTAGCACCTTTTTAATCACAGATTTCTACTTTTAACAAAGCTGCAGCATGAATATCTTCACTGTTTGTTATTTGTAGTTTGTTCATTTCAAAAGTAGGTTATTAAACCTTCAGAACTCTTATCCAGCTTTTTGGTTAGGGGAGGAGAAAGATAAGGTATTTTGCTGCCTTTTCTGCAATGACCCACGTAGCAGAGACTAAAGTACAAATGAAAAACCACAAATTAAACAAATGATGAAAACAATAGCGCCAAGAATCACTGCAGCTGCCCGGCAGAGCCCTCCCCCGACCACGGCACGGCTTTCACAAGTAGGTCAGGGCAGGCACTGGGAGCTGAGCATCCCCCTCTGCCGCTGCCGTGCTGCGCCCAGCCCCGGCTGCACAGGCACCCAAAGCCCCTGGAACCAGCACTAAAGGCAGAGGGAAACCTGTGTGCCACCTCCGGATTCAAAAGGCTGAGGGAAACCTGTGTGCCGAGCCAAGATCCCTGTTGTGAAGCCCCCCTGCCCATCTCAGCATCTCGCACCAGCTCCTCCTGTGCTCAGCATCCCAGCCCTGCCCAGGCACTCTGTGATCCAGCCCAGCCTGTTTTAGTCTGGTTAAAGCCAAGATGAGGAGAAAAAAGGGCATCTGAAGGATAAAGTCACTGGAAAAATGCCTACAAGTTTGTTTGGTTTTTTTGTGTTTTTTTTTCCTCAGGGAAAAATGGGGTCATCTGGCTTTTCTTCTTAAAGAAAACTTTCAAAGGAACATTTGAAAATCCCAGACCTAAAGTATTTCAAGTTTTGTTTCAGTTTAATCCTTATATCTTCCCCTGAACACTGACAACAGCCTCTCAATTTTTTACTTTTCCACAGCAAACCTGAACAGGTCGCTGAGTTCCTAAATAGGAAAGGAAGAGGGAAAACCCTCTGCTGCAGTTTTTCATTGCAAACTGAGAACCACAAATGCTCAGACCACTGGGGTGAGCTGTGCATGGGACCATTTCCTAACACAGTGCTGGGGAAGGGTCTCCCTGCTCATCCACCCAGCCCTGCTGCAGCTCATCAAAATGCTTCTTTGGGAAACCGTGTTTCAGAGGAGTCTTTGTGAATTTTTAATGCTGTGTGCTACTTAGTGTTTGCTGAATTCACGATTTTCCACACCACCTCAGCAGCATCTGCTGCAGCCATGAGACCTGGAGCGGCACACAGCCTTGCCCAGCCCTGCTGAGAGCCTGGATCACACAGATCCCAGGGAGAGGCCCATGGGCAGGGCAGGGAGAGGCTTCCAGAGCCTTCTGCAGAACCTTGCGATGCAGAACTTCCCCAAGGCACCAGCCGGGTTTGAGGTGGGTTTGAGTGGTGCCCTGGGAGCACAGAGCAGCTCTGCCCACAGTGGCTTGCTGCAACCCAGCAGAGCAGCCCTGTCTGCAGCCTCTGCTCAGGAACTCTGCTCTCTGCTCTTCTTTTCTCCCTAAGGTCTTACAGAGCCCAGAGGTGAGGCCAGGAGAGCAGAGGGGTGTTTTGATATTTTCTGAAAAATCCTTTCCTTAGGATTTTTCCTCCTGAGAAGCTGAGAGGCCTCAGGAACAAAATGCAAACAATGGTTATCTGCTGCTGTGGAATGCAACAGGTGGATCTGTGATTGGTCTCATGCAGTTGTTTCTAATTAATGGCCAATCACAGCCCAGCTGGCTCGGACTCTGTCCAAGACACAAGCCTTTGTTATTCATTCCTTCTTATTCTATTCTTAGCTAGCCCTCTGATGAAGTCTTTTCTTCTATTCTTTTAGTAGAGTTTTAATTTTATATCATAAAATAATAAATCAATGGAGTCAGATCCTCATCTCTTCCCTCATCCTAAGACCCCTGTGAACACGGTCACAGAGGGGGGAAGTGCTGGATGCTGGTGTGAGAAACCAACTGGGAAGGAGGAGAAAAGGGGCAATGTGGCCCATGGAAGCCAAGACACACACGCTGTCTGACACAAGGGTGAAGCATGACCCTTCTGCTTTTGGCAGAACCCAATTTACACAAGAGAGCAGTGGCACTCAGGGCCTCCAGCCCTCAGGGTGATGCTTAACAGTTTCCAAGATAAACCACACTCTGATGAGCTCTCTTCTGCTTCCCCAGGCTCCAAAACAGCACCAAAAAATCTCCCACCAGAACCCAAGAACATCTAGATTCACAGAAGTGCCATGCCAGGAAATGCTATACAAGATATTCATAGGAAATCCAATTTGCTAAAAATTTTCTTTTTGTTTTTTCTCCCAAAGCTGAGGAGCCCTAAGTTGGGAACACAGCCCTGCTCTATTCTGCTCAGGAGTACAGAGGTACTACAGAATACTGCAGCAGGAGTAAAGATAACCCAGCAACCAAGAAAGAAAACCCAGGGGCCACTCTGCACATGGACAACTCACTGTGGGTTGCCTGGCTTGGCAATAGAAACACTTGAGGGAACTCTGTTCCTCTTTGATACACTGAGCATTATGAGCTTTAGGTAATGGAATAGAAAATGGTAGGTTTAGCCCTTGATGATATCTCCTGTGATGTTTGATCAAACCCTCCTCGTGTGGAGGAGGTGATTTATTAGCACAGGCTGGGCCCATTTGAAGAAAGAGGCATCCTGGTGCAGGAGAAGGCTCATCTAGAGCTGCATCAAAGCAGCAGTTTACAGAGAGGTTTTCCGTCTCCCAGCACTACCAGCTCACATGTCAGTGCCAAACCTGCCATGAAAAAGCTTTCCAGAGAGCAGATAGGCATCCTCACAGCCTTGGAGGAGCACAGCTCTCTGCAGGCTCTCCTTTGCCTGCAGGAGACACACCAAAACCTCCTGCCTTCCCAAACTGTTAGCACAGGCTGGATTTATAGACTGGTTCAATGCACAAAGCCATGGGTGAAACACAAATACAAGGACCAGGAGATAGGAAACAAAGAGTCCTTGCAAACCCAGTGAGGGCCAGGGTGCTGGTCAGGCCATGCTGTGGTGCCTGGTCAGGGGACATATCTGACCGAGGGCTTGGTGACATTGTCATTGTGAGATGACACAACATTTGCTGCTTCCTTCTCTGCCCACCCTAATTAAAGAGCAGCTAATTCCAATCCTCGCCTGTCTCCCCCACGGAGCACACACTGCTGTGCTTTTGCAGAGAGAAGGAAGCTTGCAATGGGCTCTGTGGTTTCCTCCCTGCCCAAATCCCATGGGATTTTGCCTGTGCTACAGAACAAGGTGGCTCCTGATGCTGATCAAGCTCCTGATGCAAGCTCAGCCCCTGTGAATGTGCACCCAGTGCTGCTGCAATAGCTGTGCAGTGAGAAACGTTTAATCCTCATTCTTGTTTTATAAAAGGATCAAAATGCTCAGCATGCTGACAATTCAAAGGTTTAGCAGCCCAGCACAGAAATACCTACTGCAGGCTTAAAACATGAATACTAAAATTCTAGAAGACAGACAGTAAAAAGAAAAAAACCCTACTCATGCTGCACTGCAATGGCCCAGTCCTGCTCTGTACTGATTTATGAATATAAAAACTGCTTTCTTTCACAGTGCCTGGGTTCTCCAGTCACTTGCTCTATGAATACATTTGCTCAGGTCAGTAAGGGGCTCTCAGAAAAGCTCAGGGGAAGGGAGCAAGGGGCCCCAGTGATCCAGACTTTAAGGCTCTTGATACTAAAAAAATGGTGGATCTGTTTGCCCTGCTAAATCTTTCCTTGAGCTGCAGCTGGGTTTGCTGTGAGCAGCCTGAGCTGTGTCTGGAGAGGGCTCACCCGGCTGGGAGGGAGCAGGGACACGCTCGGGTGCCACATGGGACCTGCAGGGACACACTCAGGTGCCACATGGGACCTGCAGGGACACGCTCGGGTGCCACATGGGACCTGCAGGGACACACTCAGGTGCCACATGGGACCTGCAGGGACATGCTCAGGTGCCACATGGGACCTGCAAGGACACACTCAGGTGCCACATGGGACCTGCAGGGACACACTCAGGTGCCACATGGGACCTGCAGGGACACGCTCGGGTGCCACATGGGACCTGCAGGGACATGCTCAGGTGCCACATGGGACCTGCAAGGACACGCTCGGGTGCCACATGGGACCTGCAGGGACACGCTCGGGTGCCACATGGGACCTGCAGGGACACGCTCCGGTGCCACATGGGACCTTCAAGGACACGCTCAGGTGCCACATGGGACCTGCAGGGACACGCTCGGGTGCCACATGGGACACCCCAGGGCCCCGCTGGCAGCAGGGCAGGGATCTCTGCTCCTCACTGGTGCCTGGCTCTGCCAATGGACACCTCCTTCTTCCACCTCCTCTACCCAAATCCACCCCCAACCTCCCATCCATCTTTCTTTGCCCACTTGCCCCATTATCATTATTGCCCCTAGAGGGAGGGGAAATGGGAAATGGGAGAAGTACCAGGTGTCCTTCCTCGTTTGGGCATTGCAAATCCACCTTTTCAGGACACATCTGCAGGGATTGTGTGCCCAGGCAACCAGGCAGCCCGGCCCCATGTGAAGGACAGGCAAGGCACAGCACAGACAGATTGCATTTGCTGAACAGCAGCCACCTCTCCCTGCCTGCTGACCTTTGAAATGTCAGGCGCCTCATTTAGAAAGCAACAATTGGGTTTGAAAAGTTTTTAAGGCTCTGTGCCCTGCTCCAGCCAGTTTTGCAGACAGTGTCTCCCACTGCTTGGTTTTTCCTTCCCCTTTTTCCCCCCTTGGTTTTTCCTTCCCCTTCATCTCCCCAGGATTTCAGCATTCAGCACCTCGTTCTCTCATGCTGCTCTTGGTACAGGAGGATTTAATATTCCTGGCTATGGACAGCCCCACTTTTATAACTTATTTTCATTTAATTCTACCTCCAGTTAAATGCTAGAAAACCATTTCCCCCTCTGATTTGCAGCTTAGGAATACCTTTTGCAAGATCTAAACTCTGCTGTTTTCCTACAATTAGATTACAGGATGCAGGAGAGAGGAAACGAGTTTAGTTCCTTTCTTTTAAAAATATAAATATTTTATCTTGTTTTTACAGCCTTATGCAAGTACTTCCATTTATAGCACACACTTTTTTCCCCCACTGTTTGACACATACCAAGTGTATTAACTGATCACTCCAGCTACAAAAGGATAATTCTGCACATGGCTGTGTTTGCATGCAGCCAAAGCCTGAGCTTCGAAAGGCCCAGGGACAGCCATGCATTCCCCATTCCCTACCTCTGGTCTCCAGTTTGAAACCCAGACAGGCAAGCTGTGCCTTCCTACCACTCAGCTTTCCGGGCAGAAAATTTCAAATTAATTCATGGTCCCTTCCTGCCCCTCTGTCCTTTCTTTCCTCTTATCCCACCCCATGGGGATGTCACAGGGGTTAAATGAGTGCTCCATATTTGCTCTCTGCAGATGGTGCTGGTGCCAAGGAAGGATGATGATGATGATTATTATTACTATTATTACTATTATTATGACTATTGTCATTATTATTATTACTACTGCTATTATTATTATTCTACACTGCAGAGCCCATTGATGTGAATACACTGGTAAAAATTTTGATAAATCTTGAACATTTTGCCAGTATTAATTCAAGCTTTTTTAGAGGGTGGGGAGGGATATATAAAGAGGAAAAGAAAGCAACTGATGGTACTACAAAGGCAAGGAAGGAAAAGCAGCCTTGCTTAACAAAGTGTAGCATGTTTGAAGGGCAGGAAAGCAGCCAGCTGGAAAAGTAACATCTCCATGATGAACAGAAGACCCTTTAGAAGGGAAAATAAGCCTCAGTGCACTAATTTTTATTAGCAGCCAGGCCCAAGCCTGTGCTTTGGTGCTGGCACAGCAGAACCACACACAGCCAAAATCACTGAGTCCCTCAAGCAGAGCTTCTGTGGGCTCCTGGAGCCAGCACTGAGGCTTAAGGAGAAGAGCCCCCACTGGATGTGCAAAGCAGCAGAAGCACCCAAAAGCCACACCCAGAAAGCCTTGGAGTCCTTCTGCTCCCAGAGCCTGAGGCTGGAGAGCCAAGCAGGGGCTGAAGGCACTCCCACCTGCGCCCTGTCAGGCTGGGGGCTCAGCACCAGCACCCAGCTAGGGCAGAGAGCTGGCAGCAGATCTGGTCTTGGATCCAAACCCCAGGTCAGGCTGGGCTGCTCCTTGAAGCCAGGCCCAGCTGTTCCAGCCCTCTAAAGCTCTGCTGAGGGGCAGCAGGAGCGTGGCCAGAGCATCTCCCCTTGCAGCTGGCACTCAGCTCTGCTGCGGCACCTGGCCAGCACTGACAGCCTGCACCTCTGCAAAGGGCTGCACAGGGGCACAGAAGAGAAAGTTCCACTCAAAAAAGAATTCAAAATCATTTCCACCTCTAAAACTTTCTGAAAGTGGTGCAGGCTTTTTCCAGAGCAGCACACCACCTTCCCATGGTGCAGCCATGGAACCAGAGACACTCAGGCTCCTGCTTCTCAGCCCAGGAGCATCCACTTCACTCTGTGCTCACACACCCTCCCATGAACATCCACTTCACTCTGTGCTCACACACCCTCCCATGAACATCCACTTCACTCTGTGCTCACACACCCTCCCATGAACATCCACTTCACTCTGTGCTCACACAGCCTCCCATGAACATCCACTTCACTCTGTGCTCACACACCCTCCCATGAACATCCACTTCACTCTGTGCTCACACACCCTCCCATGAACATCCACTTCACTCTGTGCTCACACAGCCTCCCATGAGCATCCACTTCACTCTGTGCTCACACACCCTCCCATGAACATCCACTTCACTCTGTGCTCACACACCCTCCCATGAACATCCACTTCACTCTGTGCTCACACACCCTCCCATGAACATCCACTTCACTCTGTGCTCACACACCCTCCCATGAACATCCACTTCACTCTGTGCTCACACAGCCTCCCATGAGCATCCACTTCACTCTGTGCTCACACACCCTCCCATGAACATCCACTTCACTCTGTGCTCACACACCCTCCCATGAAAAAGATTGGCTGTTCTTCTCAGCCCATGAACATCCATTTTACTTTTTTACTCACACACCCTCCCATGAAAAAAGATTGGCTGTTCCTGCCCCTCAGATTATCCTTGCTGGGAGTTACAGATGCGGAGGTATCATTGTTTCAGCTTCAGATATGCCTCTCCCCACTGCAAGTCAGTAAGAAACTCCCTTCTCTCACGTGTATGTTATCTGGTATTTTAAATGAGTGAGAAAGAGAAGAAGAAGAAAAAGATACCCAGGATTTATAGCTGTTCCTGGCCAATTGCCTGAACACAGGCTGCCAGAACATATTTTCTCACAATTGTCAGGCAAAAATTGCTAGCACATTATGAGGATAACTTGCAGCAGTGTATTTGTTCTGGATTCAATTTTTGCCTTATTTAATTTTAATAGCTATAATAAAAAATCTTCAATAAATACAGCTGATCTGCAGAAGATACCTAATTAAAAAGGATGCCAGAGCCCAGTGCTCTGTCCCTTGTTCCCACAGCAACAAGAGCAGAGGAGAGCATGCAAGCAGAGAGGCAAAAGGAGTGCTTTTCCTCCACTAAAGATCTGCTCCCCTTCCCCTGGGGGAACTTCCCAGGGGTTAAAGGCAAACATAGGATAGATAGCCCTGCTTCTGAGCAAGAGTAGCAGCAATAGAAGTTCTTAGTGAGATTTAGGTGGTGTGGCAAGAGAAATAACCTGAGCTGAGGGCCACAGAAGAAGCCCCTGGTGGTGACAGAGGTATTTTAAGGAGTCCCCACACTCCTCACCTCCACCTGGGTGTGCATTGTCACTCTGCACCCTGGCACTGCTCAGCACGCACTGGGAGCACACAAACTGCCCCAGGTGGAATCAGGGTGAAACATCCAGGCTGGAGCAGCTCTGCACCAAAGGCAGCATTTGCACCAGCCCTCCCAAGGGAGAGTCACTGAACACAAACTGAACCTTTGCATGAAGCCATCTCACAGCCCCTCCTGCCTTCCAATGCACTTTGGGAAATGTGGCACTGACACTCTCACCAAGGCAGCAGGACAAAACCAGGCCTTTTTCAATCTCAGTTATGGTACATATCTAATCTGCCAGGATACTATATCCAGTCAAGCTGCAAAAGTCCTTTCCAAGCACTTTAAAATTGTGTATCTGTAAACAAACAAACAAACAAACAATAAAACCCCCACCAAACCAAAACCCAACAAAACCAAACCAACAACAACCTTAGCAGAAGAAATATTGATTTCCTGTATCTGAAAAGTTTCCCTTTGAAAAGCAAGATGAGATATTAATGAGACAGATCAAAAATTGTTAAATCCTCAATGTCCATCACTTGCCTGACTTGCCACTCTAGCCAGAGCCTCTCCCTTTCCCATGTGCAGCCATTTCCATGCAGAACAGACCTTCCTGCAGATTCCCTCCTCTCCTGAAACAGGAGCCAGCACTCACAGCTACATCTGCGCAAGCTCCTGGCTTCCCTGTGGCAGGAGAAGTGCCCCAGTCCCCACCAAACCTGCCCTGGTTTGTCCCTGCCCAGGTACCAGGTGCTCCTGGTGCAGCCCAGCCTCACAGGCCCCTGGAGTGTGCCCAGCTACCCGGCCCTTATCTCCCCTCTGGGGTTTGCTACCACTGACCTGAGCCAGGGGGACACTCCCAGCACCTGGCCCAGACAAGGAGCTGGAAACCAGTTCAGGCCTTGTGTCATGAACTCAGGAGAGATGTCAGGGCAGATTCCCATTGATAAGGAAAACACATTAATGTAATATTTACATACAGTAATATAATTTATATACATTAATATAATATTACAACTGAAATTGTTATCAGGATACCTACAGCCATGCCACTCCAGGTCAACAATCCTCATGCTCCAGAAAAACCAGGGCAAGAGCCACCACTTTTAAGGCACTATCAATAAAGGTTACATTTTTGGGGTTGGGTTTACAAGGTAATAGCTCCATAAGTGTTTTATCATGACCTTTGCTGGCTGTCCTCCTGCCATTGTACACACATTTGCTCTGCAGCCCCCAATTAAATCTCTCAACTTTGGCTCTGGAAAGAAACATCTTTAAAAATCCTCTCAGCTAATTGAGCAGCTTTTCAAAGTCTCCTTGGTAAACCACAATCCTTTATTCCCACTCTCCACAACATGGTCATAAAATCTCCTACAATAATATATCCCATTTACTCCTGTCCAGCTGAAGCTTCTAATGAGGCTTGCAGAAGAAACCCCACATCTCCCAATCCACAAAGAGAAGAAGAAGAAAATAAACTCCATCTCCTTTGGGTTGCACTGTGTGTCAGACCTTACTCTGTGCTTCAAAGCTGAAGGAAACGCTGCCCTGGGGATCAGAGGCTCAGCCCCAAATTGCCAGGCTAAAGCCAAACCCCTGCTCCACATCCCCTGCCTGCTCCTCTGAGCCCCAAATTGCCAGGCTGAAGCCAAACCCTTGCTCCACATCCCCTGCCTGCTCCTCTGAGCCCCAAATTGCCAGTCAGGAGCACAATCCTTGCTCCACACCCCCTCCCTGCTCCTCTCAGCCCCAAATTGCCAGGCTGGAGCCCAATCCTTGCTCCACATCCCTGCCTGCTCCTCTGAGCCCCAAATTGCCAGGCTGAAGCCCAACCCCTGCTCCACACCCCCTGCCTGCTCCTCTCAGGGATGCTCACAGCTGCTGTTTGTCTGCAGCCCTCTGTACTGAAGGGAGGGAAAGGAGGAGCTGAGCGAGAGGGTGGATAGAGCAGAGCAAGAGCATTGCCTGTGAAAATGCACAGGCTCTGCACACACGCCCCAGGGGCTGAGCACAGCTGCCCTCCCCACTGCCCAGCCATGGGTAGAGCCCAAACAGGGGCATCTCCTTGCCCTGCCAGGTCAGCACTCACTGAGCACAGGGAGCATGGTGGGCAGGCAGGTTTGGCCCTCTGACAGGGACAAACACAGGCAGCAGCAAGGCTCAGTGATGGAGCAGACTGGAAATCCACCCGTGGGGCAGACTGGTGGGGGTTTCCAATGCAAAAGCTCTGCACCAGTCTGCTCCTCCACATCTGAGCACAGAGAGCACAGGTCAGCAGTGGCCCAAGGGCTGACACTTCTGCCCAGACAGTGCTCGCAGGAGGATGACCCTTCAGGTCAGCAGCATCATCATCTGAGATTTTAACAGGCTGAGGTGTAGCCTAATATGCAAGTGTAAAAGCCTGTGTGCTTGGTGTCTGACTGACTCTGAGGTTCAAATCCATTTATTGCTGATGCAGAAATGTCAGGAAGCCCTGAAGGTTACAGCAGTTAATGGCTTTTACCATGGGTTTTGCTCAGCAGCTGAATTTTTGAGAAAGAGTGGAAAGAAAGGCTCAGCAGCCACGAGGAGGGATGGTGCTGGGCACAAAAGGCAGCCAGGAGCTGCCAGCACAGCCCTGGAGTGCAGCAACATGTGGTTGAATATATTCCACAGGCACAAGGCAGCAAAGCACCACAGGCAGCAAGCATGCCTGAAGGAGGCCAAATACCAAGTAAAGCTGATTTTCTAAGTTTTTCTTAAAGTGAGGTTTGATATTCTAGCTGAGGTTTTGCAGCAAAAGGGCAAGGACACAGGAGATGGCCACCTGCACTGCCAATTACCTTGAATAGTGAGGAAAGGGCACTCAGCACAGGATCAGACAGGAGCCTGGGCTGCCAGAGATCAGCTGAAGTGTCAGCACACCAGTTGCACTCTGTTTAAACAGAGGAACATTCCCAGCTCGTTATAACCCTGCCAGTCCCATTCCCTGCTCCTGGTGCTCACACTGACACCAACAGTGGCTCCACTGCCCACTGCAGTGAAGGATCTTACAGCACTTTCTATTTTGGCTGCCTGCTCTCCCAGCGGGACAACAGAAATTACAATTCTGGACAGTAATGGGCCATACATCGATGCTGTGCAGAAATAGGTGGAATATGGGCATTTCTGTTGTGGAAATAAAGTTTTTGTGCTGTCACATCATTGACTTGAGTTCTTGGGGGTTTCTGGGCTGAATCTAAACCTTGCCCAGCTCAAACCTTCTCTGGCTTGAGCCTGGCACTAAGCAAGCCATGTGTGAGCCCTGATTAAAGCCAGGCTGCTGCATAACTCAGCCTGTGGCACATGAGGGTGAAATTGTTAACAAAGTCATAACCCAGTGCACACAATTCAAGGTCTGCCCTGCAGAATTAAGGTAATCCAGAAAAAAAAAATAAAATCCACCTCTTGATTCTAACATGAATTTGCTAACAAGCAACAGGAAGTGACTTTAGAAGAAAAACAGATCCTAAAAAACTCCCAGCTCTTCCTTTCTGCTGCACACAGCATGCAGCAGATACCCTCAAATCTTTGAAGAATGAAAAAGGCAGCCCTGAAAGGGCAAGAGCAGCTGGGAAGTGCCCTTTCAAGCCAGTCAATGATGAAAATCAAATCACAGGATCTTTTCCTAGGTTCACAGTGATGAAGGGTGGATAGAAGTACTGGACACATCTAATGACAGCCTGTAGAGCATGGCCAGCAGCCACCTTTCACAATTATCTCAAAATTCATCATCTGGTGGATAGGTTTGTTTATTATTTTGGGAACAGCCTGTCCCAATTCAAGCAGATGTCCTCCCTTCCAAATCATGTGCTGTGAGCTTTGCAAGGACTTGGAAGCGTAACTGAGAGACCTTGGGGATGATACAGGAGTCCAAATAACTGAAAACAAATTCAAACTTTCTCCTTGTAAATAAAGGTCACTGCACAGCCTTACAAGGTGCTTTTTGATTGTCACATGAAATCTAGACTATCTAAATGCAAATCTTTTCTTATTTACTTAAAAACAAAGATAAATACATTCAGACTGGTCATCTGGTCATGGAAGAACCTATCAGATTTATCCATAGTAACAAAGCCTGATTCATCACTGAATTTTTCTACTTATATGTGGGAGGCTGCTAATACTGGTTTTGTTATGCAAGAATTATAAATATTCTCACTGAGAACTAATGACTTAATTTAGATGCACCAGCAGGATAGGAATAGCTGAAGGTTTTCCCAGCACATGAGGAGCAGTGGCCGTGCAGAAGGTAATTACCTGGCTCTAGAAATAAGTGGTTCTGAAGAGCGATAACCCATTAAGGCAGGAACTGCAAAACACCCAAGAGCTCACAGTTAAAGCACAATTCACCACAGTGACTGTGGAAGGAGGGGTTATGTGTGCAACAAGAAGCTTATTGGGCGTTCAGGGTCTTTTTATTCCGATATCCTTTATATATATATATATATATGGAGTTATCAGTGCCCTAACTTGGCATCTTTTTAAGATCCAATAAAAGCACCTGAAGTTACAATGCCTGAATTTTTCTTCCTTGGATGCTTTGAAAGCCACATTATTCAAGTCCAAGTTGCTTACAACCATTCAAGTCCTCTACAAGTTTATCTTCTAAAAGGGCCTCAAATTCATGGGGAAACAGAAAAGGATAAGTATTTCAGGTTTTAGAAACAACTTGTGGACAGTTACCAAGCTAAAAATGGGGTCTTTGGATCATCTGCTCACCAGTGACCATTTTCTCCATCAATCTCTGTGCATTTCTCTGTGATCCCACACTACCAGAACTGAAGAGATATTTTCTTCCATTTTGCCCCAAACTCAAGATCAGCAAGAGGCACTCTCAGAGTGAAAGGAAGAAAAGGAAGCATTCACACAGTACCCTGTGTCTGGTTGCATTTGTGAATTTGAGCTCTAGGCACATCCACAGACAAACACAAATTTCTTCCTACTTTAGGCTCGCTAGAGGGGATCAAAACAACTTCTCCAAGTGGGGTCTGGAAAAGGTGGGTGAGACTATGAGAGCTATTGCCACTAAACACCCTGCAATCCCCCAGACCTGCAAAGTCTTCAGAGGAGCGGTCCCTGCCTACAAACACGACACTGAGGACAGGCACACAGCATTTGTGAAGGGCTGGAAAGTGCTGGGAGCTTCATCCATGCGTTCCTCTGGAGAGCCCCTACACCAGGATTCATTCAGCATTTTCCCTCTGCTGAAGGCCCAGGACTCTCCCTGCTCTCCCACCACCATCCCCTCATCAAGAAATGCCATCCATGGGAGAAGCCTCACTCTCTTCCTTTGGTATTGGTATTTAACAAGGCTGATTTCTACTCAGCTGACACTTAGGACGTGCCTTCTTGAAAATTATGAAGAACTTGAGTTATTGAACATCTCAAGCTGGGGCTGAGAGATGTGCCTGAGGCTTTTCATTTGCTTGGTTTTGGTTTTCTGCCTTTTTTCCAGCTTTTGGAGCCTGTGAGGTCCCCATGCCAGGGGTCAGCAGTGGCACCACGACCACAGAGCCACCAGGCAGAGCAGCAGTGCCAGGTTACGTGTGGGCAGCAGAGCTCCCTCTCCTCACAAGGGCACAGCCCCACTCAGAGCTGCCCAGGCTCCTTGGCCAGCTTGTGGTGATGCTGACGTGCAAATGCAAAGCCATTTGTGTTCTCTTCCTGTCAGGAGCTCTCCATGTGCCCCCATGGCTTGTAGTGCAATTTGCTATGAGACTTGGAGCACTGGGATGTGCAGACCTTTCCTTACACAGAATAGCAGCATAAATCTCATTTAATGAGCTCTTAAGTGACTAACAGAAATCCGTGAGCAGCTACTTAAAGGACAAGCCCTACTGGGATAGGAATGGGCACAATGCCATTGCCCTCATGGCTCTTAACCAAGAAGCCCTTTCCAAACACCAATTCCTGCTTCATTCATGCTTCCCTTTTTTCCTTTATTAGCTCTGCTACGTCCTCTGCAGGCCCTCAGCTGATCATTCAGACCACTGAAAGCTGAAACCTCCACTCAGCCTTTGTACTCTGGATTTCTTCACACTTCATTGGATCTCATTTCTGATAACAGGAGCTATTCAGGACATCGTGCACTGAATGGCTTCATTCCCATCCTTCTCTAGATAGAATTTGAGGGGAGAACCAGAACAGTTTGGGCTTGGTCTTGGTGCAGAAATCACAAGGAAGATGCCAGGTTGACTGAACCACAGTGCTAACTCATCACTGGTCACTATCAGGGACAATACTGCACCACTGCCAGCTCCTCCTGCCATTTTCTGTCGGAGTTTTATAACCAAGATTTTGGCATATTTCCTTTTGCACCTCTCCTCTTCCAGGGCAGAGATCCAGGGGAAACCCCCTAAAGCCCCATTGCCTGGGAAGCCAGACCCGTGGGTGGGTCAGACTGGTGGCCATTGCCATGAGCAGGATCTAAGCATTACAGCAAACCCCACCAAACCAAAGCACAGATTCAAGCTGGCTGCACTTTGCATTTAGTTACGCTCCAGGCATGGGGGCTGGGTAGTTGCTGTGAGTTGGAGATTTCCAGATAAAACATTGGTTTTTGGGAAGATGCTTATCTATAATGGATTGTTAGCAGTTAGACTGTTCTGCCAAAATAAAACTCTTTTAATCTTTCAAAGAGAATCCTGGGCTATTTAATTGATTAGCAGCTTTCTAATGAGAGGATTAAGTACAGAGTAGATAACTGAGATGATTGGCAGCTCTACTGCACCAGCCTAAAACAAGATGCTTCCTTTTTCCCAGCACATTCCAATTAAATGATTAAGTATTGTTTACTGGGACTGGGGGATTACAAGACAGTAGGTGGATTTATTAGCAGAGAAAGGAAAAACACTCCTACACAAAAGAAAAAGATTATTTTGAATGACTAACAGCCATGCCCCTGCAAAGCATGACTAGATCTAACAGAGTTATTCATTCCCAGGTTACACTCCAGCCCTTCTCCCTTTTTCAGACCATTTGTCAGTTTATTCAGTTATCTCCAATATGCTCAGCATTATGCAGGTGTCTTATGCAGACCATTTTCTGAGTTTATCATGTAGATAGTTACAAAACTACTTGATGTTGTCACTGGGGAAAAGGTTGAGAACTTAGCTCACATTATAGACAGATCCTCACTCCTCTGGAACAGGAGACCAAGATGTTTTTTAACAAGCAGAGCTGCTTCATTAGCAGCTCTTCAGTACATGTAGGCACTGAATCAAATCACCTAAATACAAGTACCTGAACATGGCAGGGGAAATAACATGGTTTAGCATCTTGCAGCAAGAACATCCAATTTTACATGAATTAACAATTTATGTGAGAATGTTTGGAAGAAAGGGGGAGGGGGAAGATGCTCTTAAATGCAAGCTATCAGGCTCCATAGTTACCGTGCCTGAGCCAGCCACTCTGCTTTAACACAATGTGTACCATTTTTACCAAGCTGGTGGAAAAAAATCAAAATGCTGCAAAGATTTCCAAATCTATGACCTCCTTGACTGCATATTAAATGAGACTACTCCTTAATCTTACAATCCCTTCCTTTGCCTTTTAGGTAAGCCTCTAACCCTCTGATCTCTGCGTGGAAAAAGTTGAATGAGATGTTGTAGTTAAACCAGATGTCAAGAGCTGAAGTTTCGTTCAGATTTTCCCCTGCCCTCTTTCTGCAGGGTTCCTGCACAGGTTTCTGAGAGTGGCTTTGGCACAGCTGAGGGAAGCGAGGGGTGCCAGCTCTGGGTGCAGCTGCCAGCCCTCCCTGCCCTGGGAGCTCTGCCCAGCGTCCCCCATCACTCAGCACTGGGTAAGGACCCATTTCAGCTGGTCCATCGGAGCAGCAGAGCCCCTGCCAGACAGGAGCCTCTGCTCTGTGCACACAGAGTCAAATTCTTTGGTAATCTGTGGACCTGTGTTTTTAACAGCCTGTCCAGGGCTCAGGGCCCCATCCTGGGATTCTGACAAAAATGAAAAGTGTGAGATTTTCGTTTTTCCTCAGAGGGCTGTGCACAGCACCTGCTGGGAGACATAAAAGCAGCAGGCTGATGCTTCCACTGTTCCTTGGAGCTGTAACAGGCAAAGCCATGAATAGACTGAATTTCAACAAATCAATAAATTAAAGTCCAGAATGTCACAGAGAAATTGTGAAAAAGAGATCCCCAGGGATATGAAATACAAAGATATTACCTCTGGCTCTGGAAACCTCTGAGCCCTAGTTTTAGAGAGGCTGTACCAATGGAAATATTCTTGCACATCTCCTGCAGCAGCTGCTGTGAGCTGCAGGAGGCTGGAGAGGGGCTGTGGGGAGCTGTGATCCCCAAAGGCTGCAGAGGAACACACTGAGCTAATTATAATGAGTGGCAAACTCTGTTATCCAGAGTTCATCAAATATGAATGGCTGGTGAAACTGGTCACCGTGGCTAGCAAGTGTCAAGGAAAAAGCAGCATCTAAATAAATGTGAGGAGAACCCCTGGAGGATGCACAGTCCTTTAGGACAGCCCCGGGGTGACTGTCCCTGCTCTGTGGCACTGAGGGCAGGGATGCCCAGAGTGACACAAGCCCCAGAGTGCCACCTTGCAAGGGACAGCCCCAAGGTCACAGTCCCTGCTCTGTGGCACTGAGGGCAGGGATGCCCAGTGACAGTGACACGAGCCCCAGAGTGCCACGTGGCAGCCTGGGGACAGAGGTGTCACTTACCTCCAGCTGCCCTGTGCCAGCCTGTGCCCCAGGCTCCATGAAAAGGGCAGGGCAGCCCTGATCCCATGGAGAGCTCCCACTGTGCTGCCAAACACTGCAGGTCCTGTGCACTGCAGGCAGCAAGAGGGGGAGCAGAGATGGAGAAAGCTCCTTCACCAGAGAGCCCCTGGCCTTCCGTAGGAGATCCAGCTGCTCTCCCTGCATTGAGGGGCAGGACAATTTACCTTCTCTGCCTGGGCTCAGTGGTGTTGGTCTCCTCGGTCCCTGCAAGTGCAGCCCCTGCTCTCACCCTTGGCAGTTCAAATACCTGCCCAGCACCACCTCTGAAGTGTCAGTCTGGTGCCAGGAGCATAAACTCATTTTTTCCTCTCCACTCTCCTTGCCTCACACAACTGCTCAGCTTTTCTAAGCAGCAAACTTCAATACCTCATTGCTCCGTCAGTTGCTATTACCAAGTGCCCACAGTTACATGGCATTTATTCTTATTTTGAGCCAGCTGGCAGCACCTCCTTACCCAGGGGCAGTGAGGATACCCAGCTATGGGCAGAAGCAGAAATCAGGTATCTCCCTTTTAAAGCTGGAGGAGAACAACCAAACTGTCCCCTGTGCTCCTCTGCACAACCCTCCCCAGGTCCCTCTGCAAACTCACGGAGTTTTGAGGCACATTGAATTTTCATCTTGTACAACAAGGAAAGAATAGACACTAGCTCTTGGGATTTTATCTAAAATAAAACTGCTTTTCAGGGTGTGGAAAGATCCTGGGCTTGGGCCCACTGACTCTTCTTTCCTTAAGCTTGTTACCTTTCCAGTTCTCCCTTTCCAAGTCATTTAATGAAGGCTCATCCAGGTTATTCCAAATGTAAGGACTTGGCTGGGCTCAGTGCAGGTGTTCAGCTTTCCACAGGCACAATGTGTACTGCTCTTTGATGTATGGTCCAGTCCCTCAGGAACCAAACTATTAATATTCACAAGTTAGGTTTGTTTTTCAAAGCTACTTCAAGCTTACCAAGGGGTGGATGCTCATTTATCACTTACCTGTGGTTTATTTTTATGTTTTTTTGGTGAAATTGCTCTTAATCTGGTGGATTCTGCCACATTAACTTGCATGCCAGGACCACTTCTGCTCTAAGAATGTATTTCCCAAAAAACCCCCAAAACCTTTTCTGATGTTTTGAGTGTATCAGCATCAGACCCAGCAAACTGAGCAACATTTAAACACTTGGATGTTACTACCAGGAAAAACAGTAATACTGACAATAGTCCAGTCAAGAAATGTGAAGTATGAATGCACAGACTTACCATTTTTGTCAGCTCTTCTGAAAATCTAGAATTGAAAGAGAGAGAGAGAGAGAGAAATGTGTTTACTGTGTTGTCCAGCATGGAGGTGAAGCCCTTCGCTCAGCCCCACACACAGGGCAGGTTCAAGTGCTCCCACCCCTCAAGACCCAGTTCAGGGCTTTACTGAGCTCACCCTCCCCAAGACTCAGCTCATCTCCCCCAGAGCAGCACAAATAACTGGTGGAATAACTGGAATAACTGGTGGAAATGCTTTCAGCACTTCCAGCATCTCCATCACTTAAGAAAGCTGAAACCATGAATCCAACACCAGAAAAATACACACTAAAAAAACTCCCAACAGCCAGGCAGCCAGTCCAGACAATTTCTCTGGAGTCAATACAATCTCTTAAACCAAGTTTCACAGCTCTGCACTTCTGAAAAAAAATTATTTACAACATTTTTTTTTTTAAAGCAAGTCTCCTGCGTGGGAAGGAGATTATATTTAGACTTAAAACTACAGCGTGGAGGAGCAGCCCACAGAGAGGAATCAAATGGCCATTTCAGAAGGGAAAAAACTGCAATTATGTGTAGCACTGTAGAACTTGCCAGGGAGAAAGAGAGCAGAAACAGCTGCAATTTTTTTCACCAGTCTCATCTGAGGAATTGTCTCCTAACATTGATACCAAGATCAGCTGGTCACTTGGAGGGCTCTTGCTCTAATTGAGTTTTTAACTGCACACACTGAGTACACATTAATTAGCTAACCCCACTTAGTTGATGCATATGTATTGCTTCATTTTACACAGTCACACCCCTTAACAAAAATCCTCTCATGGATCTTCAACATCTGGTGTCCTTTGCAGGTGGCTGTTCCTCAACCCCCACTTTTGAGTAAGCCCAATATCTTTGTTTTGCATAACTTCTACTTTGTCACTGCTGCAGAGCTGAGCTGCCATCCTGCTTGTGTTTTGCATGACTTCTGCATCCCTAAATTACATCCTTCATCTGCTTCTCCAGGGCTGTGCTGTTTTGCTCTACTGACCTTGCCAATAAAATGCAATTAAGAGCAAAAGGCCTGTGCAAAGGCTGGAAAATTACAGGTGCCTGCCAAAAATGGCCACTAGCACAGGTTGGCCATAAATTACCAAAAAATTAACATGGGCAGAAAAGGTAAAATATTCTCATCATCTCTTCAGGCCTGACCCTATTAATTTGAGCAAGAACAGAGATTTTAGTTGTACAAAGAAATTTCCCTGAGGAGGGAATAAAAGCACCAGCAAGACAGATCAGAGTCAGCCATAAAATAGAATCTCATATTTTCTGGAATAAATGTGAGGAGAACCCCTGAGGATGCATAGTCCTTAGGACAGCCCTGGGGTGACTGTCCCTGCTCTGTGGCACTGAGGGCAGGGATGCCCAGAGTGACAGTGCCCCAGAGTGCCCCAGGGACAGCCCCGTGGTCACAGTCCCAGCCTGGGGAGCCCCAGAGTGCCACGTGGCAGCCTGGGGACAGAGGTGTCACTTACCTCCAGCTGCCCTGTGCCAGCCTGTGCCCCAGGCTCCATGAAAAGGGCAGGGCAGCCCTGATCCCATGGAGAGCTCCCACTGTGCTGCCAAACACTGCAGGTCCTGTGCACTGCAGGCAGCAAGAGGGGGAGCAGAGATGGAGAAAGCTCCTTCACCAGAGAGCCCCTGGCCTTCCGTAGGAGATCCAGCTACTCTCCCTGCATTGAGGGGCAGGAGGGGCAGGACAATTTACCTTCTCTGCCTGGGCTCAGTGGTGTTGGTCTCCTCACTCCCTGCAAGTGCAGCCCCTGCTCTCACCCTTGGCAGTTCAAATACCTGCCCAGCACCACCTCTGAAGTGTCAGTCTGGTGCCAGGAGCATAAACTCATTTTTTCCTCTCCACTCTCCTTGCCTCACACAACTGCTCAGCTTTTCTAAGCAGCAAACTTCAATACCTCATTGCTCCGTCAGTTGCTATTACCAAGTGCCCACAGTTACATGGCATTTATTCTTATTTTGAGCCAGCTGGCAGCACCTCCTTACCCAGGGGCAGTGAGGATACCCAGCTATGGGCAGAAGCAGAAATCAGGTATCTCCTTTTTAAAGCTGGAGGAGAACAACCAAACTGTCCCCTGTGCTCCTCTGCACAACCCTCCCCAGGTCCCTCTGCAAACACACGGAGTTTTGAGGCACATTGAATTTTCATCTTGTACAACAAGGAAAGAATAGACACTAGCTCTTGGGATTTTATCTAAAATAAAACTGCTTTTCAGGGTGTGGAAAGATCCTGGGCTTGGGCCCACTGACTCTTCTTTCCTTAAGCTTGTTACCTTTGCAGTTCTCCCTTTCCAAGTCATTTAATGAAGACATCCAGGTTATTCCAAATGTAAGGACTTGGCTGGGCTCAGTGCAGGTGTTCAGCTTTCCACAGGCACAATGTGTGCTGCTCTTTGATGTATGGTCCAGTCCCTCAGGAACCAAACTATTAATATTCACAAGTTAGGTTTGTTTTTCAAAGCTACTTCAAGCTTACCAAGGGGTGGATGCTCATTTATCACTTACCTGTGGTTTATTTTTATGTTTTTTTGGTGAAATTGCTCTTAATCTGGTGGATTCTGCCACATTAACTTGCATGCCAGGATCACTTCTGCTCTAAGAATGTATTTTCCAAAAAACCCCCAAAACCTTTTCTGATGTTTTGAGTGTATCAGCATCAGACCCAGCAAACTGAGCAACATTTAAACACTTGGATGTTACTACCAGGAAAAACGGTAATACTGACAATAGTCCAGTCAAGAAATGTGAAGTATGAATGCACAGACTTACCATTTTTGTCAGCTCTTCTGAAAATCTAGAATTGAAAGAGAGAGAGAGAGAGAGAGAAATGTGTTTACTGTGTTGTCCAGCATGGAGGTGAAGCCCTTTGCTCAGCCCCACACACAGGGCAGGTTCAAGTGCTCCCACCCCTCAAGACCCAGTTCAGGGCTTTACTGAGCTCACCCTCCCCAAGACTCAGCTCATCTCCCCCAGAGCAGCACAAATAACTGGTGGAATAACTGGAATAACTGGTGGAAATGCTTTCAGCACTTCCAGCATCTCCATCACTTAAGAAAGCTGAAACCATGAATCCAACACCAGAAAAATACACACTAAAAAAACTCCCAACAGCCAGGCAGCCAGTCCAGACAATTTCTCTGGAGTCAATACAATCTCTTAAACCAAGTTTCACAGCTCTGCACTTCTGAAAAAAAAAAAAAAAATTATTTACAACATTTTTTTAAAGCAAGTCTCCTGCGTGGGAAGGAGATTATATTTAGACTTAAAACTACAGCGTGGAGGAGCAGCCCACAGAGAGGAATCAAATGGCCATTTCAGAAGGGAAAAAACTGCAATTATGTGTAGCACTGTAGAACTTGCCAGGGAGAAAGAGAGCAGAAACAGCTGCAATTTTTTTCACCAGTCTCATCTGAGGAATTGTCCCCTAACATTGATACCAAGATCAGCTGGTCACTTGGAGGGCTCTTGCTCTAATTGAGTTTTTAACTGCACACACGGAGTACACATTAATTAGCTAACCCCACTTAGTTGATGCATATGTATTACTTCATTTTACACAGTCACACCCCTTAACAAAAATCCTCTCATGGATCTTCAACATCTGGTGTCCTTTGCAGGTGGCTGTTCCTCAACCCCCACTTTTGAGTAAGCCCAACATCTTTGTTTTGCATAACTTCTACTTTGTCACCCCTGCAGAGCTGAGCTGCCGTCCTGCTTGTGTTTTGCATGACTTCTGCATCCCTAAATTACATCCTTCATCTGCTTCTCCAGGGCTGTGCTGTTTTGCTCTACTGACCTTGCCAATAAAATGCAATTAAGAGCAAAAGGCCTGTGCAAAGGCTGGAAAATTACAGGTGCCTGCCAAAAATGGCCACTAGCACAGGTTGGCCATAAATTACCAAAAAATTAACATGGGCAGAAAAGGTAAAATATTCTCATCATCTCTTCAGGCCTGACCCTATTAATTTGAGCAAGAACAGAGATTTTAGTTGTACAAAGAAATTTCCCTGAGGAGGGAATAAAAGCACCAGCAAGACAGATCAGAGTCAGCCATAAAATAGAATCTCATATTTTCTGGGTCACAAAACCATTAAATAAAAAAAAAAAAATACCAGAAGAGAAATTGCTGCACAAAACAAGAACCCCAAGAGACAAATTGAATTGCAGAATATGCTATTTCACTGAATATGGCTTAATTAAGGAACATTAATCATTCTTTTGTCCAAAGTCCTTGTGAGGCCCTGCAGCCTGGGGCAGAGTCAAAGCAGGACTTTCTGGTGTACGGAGTCAAAACGCCTCTGCTTGAGCCAAACCAAAGTGTTGGGAGTCACAGAAAATGCCTGCAAGGATTACAGCTTGTGACCACACCAAAACCCCCCTCGTGCTGACCTCCATTTTTTAAGAGCAATTAGAAGGTGTGGGAGGGAAAATCCAACCTCTCTCCACACTTACAGATTTAATTGATGCTGAATTTGGGGTTTGAAAGACCAGCCAGTCATGGCTTGTCTATGGGAAGAAGGAATAAACCCCAGCAGGACCCCAGCAAGCTGCATGGCTTTAGCACACATCCCTCGCTGTGCTCAGTGTGCCCTGCCCACTGTATGAAACATTCCTCTCTTCATGCCTTGGACACCCCAAATCCTCACTCCCCATGAGCACCTCCAGATGAGGCAGCTCTCTTCCTGGATGCTGGTTATTTCTGGGCTGTTTGTTTCATCAGCACATCCTTCTGTTGCTCTTGCCACTGCTTTGAAACCAAGGTATTACAGCCAGGAGCAATGCCTGGGCTAAGGTCCCCTGGGAGATCCCCATCCCACAAAGCACAGCTGGCAGAGGGAGAATGGGAAGGCAAAACCAACAGGTAAAACGTAAATTAAAGCAGGAGAAAGGCTCAACCTGCAGTGCTCTGCTCCATGGAGCTGTTAACCTTGCAAGGAATACTCAGAGCAACAGGAAAAAAAATTAAGAAATGGAAGAATTGCTTAGAAATTGAACTATTTATATCCAGCTTCACTAAGTGAACATTTTAGGGCTTTAACTCTCTCAGATACTCCCTAAAGTATGACTATTAGTAAATGAACATGTTGATGTGTTGATGAAAGATCACATTGGCTGTGTTACTTATCAAAGTTTATTCTACAGGACCAAGCTGCTTGGCTTTTATTGCTAATGAGCAGGATTTATTCTTTCAACTTAATTGAACCGCCTAAAATTTGCACACATAAAAAAAAATAAACTGGGACACCTGGAGGGAAAAAACAATTTAAGACAAAGTCATCTGTCAGCACAGGCAGGCACTGCATCAAGGTATGAGCACAGGAATGAGCATCGGGAGGCTGATAAAGATGTAATATAGTCTGTGATAGCTTGGCAGTGCTGCCAAAAATGCTGCTGCTGTGAAGACCCAGGATTTATGTTCTAGCTCAGCAGAGTGCCCTCCCCCACCCAGCCCAAAGACACCCTCTGCTCAGGTCTTGGATTAGTTGTTCCACTGTGGGAAGGAGGTGGTGAGATTTCCATAAGGGAAAGGTGCGAGACCTGGGGATGGAAGGGAAACCACAGCCCCTCACAGCTTCCCTATGGGCCAGAGAGCAAACCCATGATGGTGCCAGGCTCCCAGGGGGCTGGGGGCAATGACAGCTCCCCCAGCTCCAGAAGAACACCAGCGAGGCTGCTGTGTCATCCCCCAGGCAGAGCTGCAGAGCCCATCCAGCCCGCAGCAGCTCCATCCCCACCCAGCAGCAAAGGCACTCAGACTGAGCCAAGGCAGCAGCCCTGGAGGTCAGGGAGAGAGGAGCCAATGAAATATGGATGGAGAAGTGCCCTGTCCTGCCAGGCCCCCAGCAGCCATTGGCTCCCTGTGCCTGCACGTGGCCCAGGACCATCCCCTGGCTCAGCCTGGCCAGGGATGCTCTTTCCGCTCCATCACCCCCTGTTCCCAACCGTGGGGGCAGCGCAGGATCTCAGATGGGAAATGAGGAATTATCCACTTCAAGAACCACAGCCACCATCTCCCCCATCAGCTGTGCTTTGAAACTGTTAAGCAGAGCTCCTGAAGCACAGGCTAAGTCACACAGTGAGCCCACAGGATGCCCACAATATGGGCATTAACCCATTTCATGGGATTTATACAGGCAGTGCATTCAGTTTGCTGTCTGTGGCACACTTAACACATTTACCAGCGGTTTAGATGAATATAAACACTATTTTCTCTAAAGCAAAGAACTTCTGTCAAGATTTCCAATAGGTTTTCTCTAAATGTATGTTTTTGCTGTTCTCTCAAATGGCTACTGTAGATATTTAACTGCCAGGAGTAAAGTAAGCAATTCAAAACCCTGGTGGTAATAATAAACTGGAAAAAAATGATGGCTTCAAATTTAGACATTTATATCTGTCTTCTCAAAGCTCCTGGATGAGAACATGCCACACTGGAGGCTTCTTAATGAAGGCTTTCTCGTGAATTTTATTAAATTCACAATAGCACTCCCCTAAGAAGCCCAAGAATTATTAAAGGTTTGTGGAGTTTATAAACCAGGTTAAGATGTTGATTTAAAATAGAATGCATCTGAGCTGAAATTCTGTTTTCCATCATAATCTGGGTGCAGAATAGAGGACAAACATAATCATGTCTCATGCATGAGGAAAGCCTCTGGATGAGAAGGCATCCAAGACCCACACAGACCTAAAAATATTATTGATCCTCATACTATGTTCCTGCATTCCTGTCCTGGCTTTCTGCTCCTCTCCCTACAAGTCTGGACATTTCCTTTGGAGTTGAGACAAGGTTTTACATCAGGTGTGGCCTTTATTTCTCAAACTTGAGGCACCAGTAGGAATCTCCTCTCCTGCAGCCTCTCTCTGTTGCTCTTTCTGGTGAAAATGTGAGGAAATAATGACCTGAAGCTTTGTCACTACAGACTATGTCCTTAGACATCCTCAGGTTAATGAGTGTTCCCCATGCAAGGAAAAAGGTTTTATTTTGTGTTTCAGTAAAGAATATGCCACTGGTGAAAAATACTGTCCCATCTGCACTGGTTCCCCACAAAACAAAACTGCTGCAGAGCTCCAGGTCTCCGGGCATTTTCCCACTTCAAAGCAGATCCCTTTTCTTTTTCCCTTCCTGCCCAAGACAGGAGCAGCTGACACCATGTCCCAGCCTCTGCTTTCACTTTTACCTTCTCTTTGGACTTCACCTAGCTGTCCTAAATTAAAGTTGCATGAGAGAGGTAAAAGTTGCAGCTGATGTTCTGACCTGCTGACGCTCAGCACTAGAAGTTACTTTTCTGTTCAGCTGCATTTCAAGCACCCACTTGCAAAGGCTGGAGATCAGAGGAGAAGGGATGGACTCTCCCGTGTGATCATGAACCTGGCAGTGAGCAGTTCCTGAAGGAAGAGAGCCTGGCCTGCCCTGGCCCTCCTCTCCAGCTGTGCCTGCAGGTACAGCTCCAGGGAAGATGTCAAACCATGGATTTCACAAAGGGAGGATAAAGGAGGAGGAAAAGAGCCCTCCCAGCTCACTCACAGTGAGAAGGTAAACAAGGACAAAGGAAGGGGAATGAAGCCACCTTGAAAAAAAACCTCAATAAACTAAATTAAAACAGAAGAATAAAGGTCAAAACACAAGAGGAGTGAGAAGGGATTCCTGAGATTCTTGTGGCTGCAAGAGCCTTGCTATTAAGGTCTGCACTGGAAATCATGTCATTGACAGAATGGCTGGAAATGGCAGCTCTGGATGTACATTTGGAAATGCACCACTGGCACAACCCAAATTCTCTGTATTTTCTATCTAGACACCTCACTGAGTTCCATGAGGCTGAAGAAGCACAAACCAGATTTGGCCACATAAGCAAGGTTGCAAGAGGAGCCATAAGAATGAGAGATGGATTTGAAATTATCTTTCTGTCAATGAATAAAAAATCAGATATGGGTCAAAATTAGTTTTCAGCAAACAACAGGGTAGATAAAAGAGAAAGCTTCACCTGACCTGAAATGAATGGAACTGTGTTCTTCAGGAGTGTTTAAAATAAAGCCAAAAATCAATGCATTGGCAAGAAAGGATGCAGGGAGGCCAGTGCTGCTTGGGGCTCACAGTCCTGCCATGGGGATCCTGCCATTCATAACCAGGGCTGATCCTTATTTTAGATGCCAAGCAGGAGATGAGCTGTGAACCAGATGGAGCATCCTCACCTGCAGCTGCTGTGACTGACCTGCCTCAGGTGCTCTGGAGCTCACACCTCTGCTGTCAGCCCAGGCTTTTGGCAGTGACAGGAAGGCAGGAGGAGATGGGCAAGGGCAGTAGATCAGCCGGCTCTGAAGCACTCCCAGAGAGAACAGCACCTGCCTGGACGTTGCCTGTGCCTCCAGGGCCATCCACCTCAGCTCTGTGTTGCACATGCACTCATTCACGCTCAGCAAATACAATCTCACTTTGGCTCACAGAGAATTTACACCCACAGAATATATCCTCCTTTTCACAAGCATTGTGACACTGAGGATTTGCTCTTGACTGGAAATGCCACCATCTCCTCTTGTGGGTTGGAGCAGCTCTGTGACAGTGTTTCATACAGGGGGTTTGTCCTGGTGGGTGCAGGAGGCACCAGATATCCTGTGTCCATCCACAGCCGGTGCTGTGAGTGGGAACACCTGCTCAGATTGCACATGCTGCCAGCCCTGAGCCTTGGGCTCCTGCAGCTGGAGCAGACCCAGAGAAGGCACCTGAGGGTGGGCACAGGATGGGTACAGACCCCTGGCTCAATCTCAACCCCTTATGATGACTTGTCCAATGTAAGAACTGACCATTCATTCATTCATTCATTCATTCATGCTGAACTAGTAAACATTATTCAACCTTTTAAAATCCTTTACCTAAAAGGCCAGAAGCAAAGTAAAAGAAAGGCACAGAAGCCAGCCCAAAGTTAAGACTGATCCTCCAAGTGGCAGCAGCCAGGCTGATGGCAGAAGACAGCTCAGCCCCTTGTTGTGTCCTCCTCAGCCCTCAGTTGTGTCCCACAACAGCACAGTTGTGTTTCTTTGGTGGAAAGAGCACAGGGAAGTTTGTTCTGACACGCCAGACACCCTCATGGAGGAGTCAGAACAAGAACACTGGGGATGGATGAATTAAGAGAAAGCCAGAAGAGGAAGAAGTGACTAAGGTACTATTAGTGTCAAAGCCATTTTACCTAATTCACAACCAAGCCCAAGCCTTCCCCTCCTCCCCCAGCCCCCAAGAAACTGCCCACAGAGCACACCAGCTCATGGAAACGTGTTAGCCAAACATACAATCCTACAGGTCTTTGACTTCTTCCTCCCCACTGGAGAAGCGTGCTGGGACTGCTGCTTCCCCAGCACATCCATCAGCACAAATGTGAAGGAGTTAAATGGAAAACAGGTTCTCATCCCTGAGCATTCAGTGGGATGCTTGTTACTTTCATGCTAATGTGTGAAAATTAAGCTAGATAGGTGTTCCCTGTTGAAACCCTTTGTATGAAAGGGGGGTCTGCAGTGCACTTGAAGAGCCCATTACAGCGAAGCCACAGCTTCAATTGCCTTTGCTATTGTGCCTGGAGAAAAAGGAGAAAATCAAGTTCTAAGGTAGGAGGGGAAAAAAACCCTAAGCTCTCAAATCTTACATTTCCAGAATCCATTTCTACTTTCAGCAGGTGAGAAAGGGCTCCCAGTACCATTGTGAAAGGGAAAAATGATCAGGAGCTGCACGCCCAGCTCTATTGTACTTCCCACTGAAATAATACAATGCTCTACTGTGTTTCCCATTCTGAAAGTTCATGACTCTTTTCCTAATCTCAAAGCTCAAAGTGAAAAAAAAATCACTTCAAGATAGTAAAATTGAATGGATAAGATACCATTTTGGTGGCAAAACATTCCTAACTCAAGAAACCTCTTAGATAAATTTAATATTGCTGCCTAATTGCATTTGTGCTCTGAAACTCAGATTCCAAATTATTGTAAAATGTTGGCAATTTCAGGACAGATTAAAAAACAAAACAAGCCAAAACCAAAACAAACTAAACCAATAAAAAATAGAAAAAAAATCCCAGGAATTACCTCCTGGAGAAGTTTACTTAAAAGAATAAGGGTGTGAGTTGCACTTGTCCTTTCTGTTTGCCCAGAAAGCAGCTGCCCACCTGCTGGTCCCTTGCACGGGCAGGATCACCCACCCATCCATCCATCCATCCATCCATCCTGCTCTCTGAGCTGCTTCTGGCAACCCTCTAGAGACAACAATTCCTCAGGGAACCTCGATGCCTCCCAGCTCAGGGTGCTCAGAGATGGAAGAGTTTCAGGCTCTCCAGCCCACACCAATGCCTACGGGCTCAGCAAATTATTTACAAAATGTAAGGGCTTGCCTTGAAGAGCTACTACTGCCTATCCTATCTCTGAGGAGAGCGCGAGTTATCCTTTACTACAGCCAATGCTTCAGTAGTTTATTTTGCATTCATTACTTCTTTTTTTTTAAATTTTTTTTTAAGCTAGGAGATAGCAAAACAGAGGATCCATGTGTTTAATTACTGTATGCTGCAGAAAGACTGTAATTACACCATTTGCACTCTGGCTGATTCCACCCCACTCTCCCAATTCATTTAAGTGCAAACAGCCGCGGTAGCTCCCTAATCAGAAGGTCTATAAATACAGCAACCGAGGCACTGAGCACATCCCCATCAGCCCCCCAAACCAGGATTAAACACCCCAGTGCATCAGATGCAGGACCTGGGAAAAGGCTGCAGAACCGGGGTGCACACCCACGCCCAGCCCGTCCCGAGGGTGCAGGGAACAGGGCACCCCAAAGCCCAGCCAGCCCCGAGAGTTCAGGGTCCTGCCAAGCAGAAGGACACAGGCTACATCTCTGTGCCCATCGGGTAAAAAATTCATATGGGCTCAGGAGAGCAGAGCAGTATCCACACCGCACGCCATGCCCAGCCCGCTCCAGCACATGCAGAACCAGGGGCAGCTTTCCCCAGCTGTCCCAGGGAGCGCAGGGCAGGGGGACAGGGGACCCGGGCCACCCCGACAGTCTGGGCGCTGCAGCACCGGGACAAGCGGGGGCAAGACCCGGGCTGCAACCCCACACCCTGGGCAGCCCAGGGGCATCGATCTGGAAGGAAGTTGTTAAATCTGGGCACCCCTACACGCAAGGAGCCCGGGAGATGCAGGAGCTGGGCTGCATCCCCTGCCCATCCCATCCCAGCCGGTGGAGGATGCGGGATGCGGGGAACAGCCCCGCTGCAGAGCCGCCCGCGGGTGCAGGATCCAGGGGAGCTGAGAGCCGGGCTGCAAGCCCTGCTCAGCTGCTCCGGGAGATGCTGGACCCGGGAAACAGCAGCGACCCGAGGGGCTCCAGCGTCTGTGGGACCCCCACGCCCACCCGCCCGGACCGGGCAGCGCAGGGGGATTGCCGAGGGCAGGCGGGAGCCGGGCTGCGGGAACATCCCGAGGCAGGAGCCGGGCTGCGGGAACATCCCGAGGCAGGAGCCGGGCTGCGGGAACATCCCCGCTGCCGAGGGCAGGCGGGAGCCGGGCTGCGGGAACATCCCGAGGCAGGAGCCGGGCTGCGGGAACAGCCCCGCTGCCGAGGGCAGGCGGGAGCCGGGCTGCGGGATGCAGGGATGCAGGGAGCACTCACATCGAGGATGACGGAGGTGCCCTTCCTCTGGGCGGCGGTGGCTCCCGGGGCCAGCAGCTCCCTGTCGGCCAGGCCCTTGTCGCCCATCCTGGCGGCCGCCCAGCGCAGCAGCCCGTCCAGCCCGCGCAGCGCCGGCGCCGGCTTCCGCAGCAGCTTCTGCACGCCGGCCCGGCAGTACCGCGCTGCCTGCTCGCACATCGCTCAGCCCGGCCTCATCCCGCCGCCGGGACTCCCCCTCCTTCCCCTCCTCCTCCTCCTCCTCCTCCTCCTCCTCCCACAGCCGCTCGGCGGGCAGCGGGCGGGTCCCGCGGGATGCTGCCCGGAGAGCAAGGGGGGAGTTCTGGGCTGGGGGAGGTCAGCACCCCCCTGCAATACAAAGCACCTTTTTAGGGATTTTATGTTGAAAAAGACGGCATCCGTGTTCTCTCCCCTCCACAGCAGATTTTAGCAGCTCTTTGTGAGGGCAGAAGAGAATGAATTTGTTGCTAGTAAATAAAACTTGCCCCTGCACCCCTATTCCTCCTCCAAAAAGTCTCTATTCAATGGATGGTCAGCGATTCCAGGTGGGGTATCGCAGCATCTGTGGCTACAGCACTAACCACAGTGCTCAGCTGGAAAATACTCCTAACCCTGTATTTCTGTACTGTGATGGTATTTCTTTGAGATACTCCTGTGCTCATCTCCAGCCTCCACATCAACAAGATTTAGACTTGCAGTAGAGACAATAAGTCTCCTGGACAACATGGCACTAGATAATTTCATTTCCCGCTCCACACCTGAGGAGGTGCTCCCAGTTTGAGTTCAAACCCAGAAAGGCACAAAAGCAGGGAAGCACAGACCAGAAACTCAGAGGTTTCCCCGGAATTCTGGAGTAGCCACAGGCTCCAAAGGGCCTTTCCCACCTGCAGCAGCCAGACCCTCTCAGAGGCAGCTCTAGGGACTTCATGACCCAGCAGGGCCATGTCCCAGGTTTGAACAGCTCTGTCACAGGAGCCAGCACACCCAGCACCCCTGCAAGCATTGCAGAATTCCCACACAGATCCTGTGCCTGGCCAGCAACAGGATCACTCCAAAGGGCCTCACCAACCACTGCCTTCAGTGAAACAAACAGCAGTAAATGGTTTGTTTCAACAGAGCTTACACATTGCAGTTCATCACAACCCAGACCCTCAGAAAAGCCTACCTGGAGGAATTATTTAGCTGCTTCTTCTAATCCCCCATTTTTATTCAGGTAAATTGGGGTGAATTTTCTGTGTTGGAGGTGACAGGTGGGGAATGTGCATTTTCCTCTCAGCTGCTGCTCAATGAAAAGCGAGTGGGAGCCCAGTTCTTTCTGCTGGAGTACATGGAAAATAGCTGGAAGCTCTTAAAAGCCTCTTAAACAAATGAGGCACAGAGAAGCCCAGCAGTAGGTCAGGACACCCAAGGGCTGAGCCCCTCTTTCACCAAGCTCTTGCCTTTCAGGGCTTCCTTCTCCAGCAATGCAAAACTCATGGGGGAAAACAGAGGAATTTCAGGGGTTTATGATGGCTTGTGGAGCGCTTCAGTGGCTCTGTGCTCTTTCACAGGGACACTCAGAGCAGTGTCCAACCCAACCATCACTCAATTCCCCATCACATCTCACAGCAAAGCCCAGCCAAGCCGCATCTTGTCCTCCTTGCCACGAGCTGTGCCAACCTCCTGTGCCCCTCACAGTCAGAGCTATTCTGCTCTTCTGTACTTGTACAATGCTCAGATTGTTCACATTCTTCTTTCTCCTTTAGACATCCCCCTACTAAATGGCTGCTTCAGACTGTATTGATCACATCCAGGTTAGGATTACTATAAATGCTTGCTAATTAAAACTGTTGACTGAATAAATTTAGAAATAAGGTTCTTTGAAGTTTACTTTCTATTTGCCATGAAGATTCATTACTTGGATTTGAAGTTTGGGGCTATTTCTGTGCTTTTGTCAAAAACAGCTCTTGCTAATGTCAAAACCAGCTCTGTGGCATTAAAACACTCATTTTTCCTACTAAACAGATCAAGATAGAAAAAAAATCTTCCATTCAGACATTAGGAAGAAGCCAACCATTAGTACTGGGCTGTGTTACTCGGGACTATTCCTGAGTTCCCGTGAGACTGAAGTCTCTCTTTGAGGAAAAAGTGGGAAGATTGTTACTCCTGATTATTACTACTGATCTGAGCCAGGTGAGGAAACCAAGGAACTCAGCTGGTGCCAGCCCAGGTCACACCACACCAAGGGTGGGGAGAGAGGCACAGAGCTCACGTTGAGCTCTGTGTGCCAAACTCATCCCCTGCTTGCTGCCAAGGGAGATGGGACCCTGCCTGTCCTGTGCACACAAACACAACTGCAGCCAGGGTGCCAGGGCACTCCTGTCCTGTGCACACAAACACAACTGCAGCCAGGGTGCCAGGGCTCTGCCTGTCCTGTGCACACAAACACAACTGCAGCCAGGGTGCCAGGGCACTCCTGTCCTGTGCACACAAACACAACTGCAGCCAGGGTGGGTGCCAGGGCACTCCTGTCCTGTGCACACAAACACAACTGCAGCCAGGGTGGGTGCCAGGGCACTCCTGTCCTTGCACACAGACACAACTGCAGCCAGGGTGCCAGGGCTCTGCCTGTCCTTGCACACAAACACAACTGCAGCCTGCCAGGGTCTGCCTGTGCACACAAACACAACTGCAGCCAGGGTGCCAGGGCTCTGCCTGTCCTGTGCACACAAACACAACTGCAGCCAGGGTGCCAGGGCACTCCTGTCCTTGCACACAAACACAACTGCAGCCAGGGTGGGTGCCAGGGCTCTGCCTGTCCTTGCACACAAACACAACTGCAGCCAGGGTGGGTGCCAGGGCACTCCTGTCCTTGCACACAAACACAACTGCAGCCAGGGTGGGTGCCAGGGCTCTGCCAGCCTCTCCCACCATCCTGTGCTGCTGCTGCTCATGGCACTGACCCCAGCCATCCACCAGGGCCAGGGGAAGAAACCAAAAACCAAGCTAGTGATGGACAAGTGGAGACAGTAGGGTTTAGCTGCCCCTTCAGCTGCAGCTCCTGGGCATCCAGCACACTTAGTGCACTTCATTAAAGGTGGAGAGAGCAGGACCAGCAGCAGCCACTGGCTGCCCTGAAAGCTTTATCCAAAATGCAGGTGCTGAGTGGCACAGGAATTAATAGGAGAGAAGGGAGAGAGTACAACTAAAAAGCACAGTTAGGTGCAGGCAAAGTGCATCCCTGGGAAAGCAGCAAGCATTAATTAATTACAGCTTCTGGTGGGCTCAGCATGGTCAGGCCATGAAGGGCCAAGGGCAGCACAGCCCCTGACCTGCTGGCATTTTGCTTCCCACGCTGTGCTGCAGGCACAGAGCTCCAGCCCTGCCCAGCAGGGGAAGGCAGAGCTGCAGGGAAAGGGAAAGGGAAAGGCAGCAGCTGCTGCTGCACCTTCTCCACCCTGACATTTAACACTGAGCCCCCCCACTGCTGCGCTGACCAAACACATGCCTTGTTCCAGACCTCTACAGGGTTATAAATGATGGATCAGTTGGACAGGAAGGTTGTTGAAGGCTGTTCAGAGATCAGATCTATTCTCTCTCACTCCCAGCTCCAGGTTCAGGAAGTCTGAGATCTCAAAAAAGAGTATTGCCAGTCCAGTTTCAAGTCTGACCTTGACCTGACAATGTGTTTTGCCTGATGCATTTGGAGCTCAGCTCAGGTTTACTTCTCCCACTGACAATGTTTGCTCTGCCAGCTTTCATTTTTTCCAGTATTTCCCAGAAAGACTTGGAGCAGGAGCACAAATCATGTGCTGCAATTTCAGATGAGAGGCCATCTGAAAAACACAAGGGCCTCTCTGAAGGAAAGGCCCAAGAGGAGCAGAAGTCCTGCCCACAGCCTGGTGTGGGCAGAGGCAGTGGCTTTCATCTCCTCTTTGAGTTCTGCCTTCTCCCCCCGTCCATCTGCACCCAGCAGGCAGCTTTATTTAATTAAAAACTTCCAACAGGCAGGACCTGCAGCCTTGCTTGGTGCAAAATGTCACAGATGACTTACTAATATGAACTGATGATTGGGGTTAATGCAACAGTTCAGTGGCAGGAAGAGGAAATGGCAACCCTGTCACAGAGATGGGAATTTGGCAGAGCAGCCTTGCTCACCCAGCCTGGAAGCAGAATTGACACTTGAGTCCCTCTGTTGACTTATGTTTGTTATGATGTAGCATCAACAGGTGACTCTGTCAGAAATCTATATCCCAGCTTGAAAATGCCACTCTGCCAACTGCACCATGGTAACCCCCAGTCTGAACTGAAGAGGATCCAGGGAGTGTGTCCATGTGCAGTGCGCTAGCTCCTGAAAACACAGCACAGCCCAGTGTGCTAGCTCCTGAAAACACATCACAGCCCAGTGTGCTAACTCCTGAAAACACAGCACAGCCCAGTGTGCTAACTCCTGAAAACACAGCACAGCCCAGTGTGCTAACTCCTGAAAACACAGCACAGCCCAGTGTGCTAGCTCCTGAAAACACAGCACAGCCCAGTGTGCTAGCTCCTGAAAACACAGCACAGCCCAGTGTGCTAACTCCTGAAAACACAGCACAGCCCAGTGCGCTAACTCCTGAAAACACAGCACAGCCCAGTGTGCTAGCTCCTGAAAACACAGCACAGCCCAGTGCGCTAACTCCTGAAAACACAGCACAGCCCAGTGCGCTAACTATTGAAAACACAGCCCAGCCCCGTGCACCAGCTCCTGAAAACACAGCACAGCCCAGTGCGCCAGCTCCTGAAAACACAGCACAGCCCAGTGTGCTAGCTCCTGAAAACACAGCACAGCCCAGTGTGCCAGCTCCTGAAACCACAGCACAGCCCAGTGTGCTAACTCCTGAAACCACAGCACAGCCCAGTGTGCTAACTCCTGAAACCACAGCACAGCCCAGTGCGCCAGCTCCTGAAAACACAGCACAGCCCAGTGTGCTAGCTCCTGAAAACACAACACAGCCCAGTGTGCTAACTCCTGAAAACACAACATAGCCCAGTGTGCTAACTCCTGAAAACACAGCACAGCCCAGTGTGACAGCTCCTGAAACCACAGCACAGCCCAGTGCGCTAGCTCCTGAAAACACAGCACAGCCCAGTGTGCTAACTCCTGAAACCACAGCACAGCCCAGTGTGCTAACTCCTGAAACCACAGCACAGCCCAGTGCGCCAGCTCCTGAAAACACAGCACAGCCCAGTGTGCTAGCTCCTGAAACCACAGCACAGCCCAGTGTGCTAACTCCTGAAAACACAGCACAGCCCAGTGTGCCAGCTCCTGAAACCACAGCACAGCCCAGTGTGCTAGCTCCTGAAAACACAGCACAGCCCAGTGTGCTAGCTCCTGAAAACACAGCACAGCCCAGTGCGCTAACTCCTGAAAACACAACACAGCCCAGTGTGCTAACTCCTGAAAACACAGCACAGCCCAGTGTGACAGCTCCTGAAACCACAGCACAGCCCAGTGCGCTAGCTCCTGAAAACACAGCACAGCCCAGTGCGCTAAATCCTGAAACCACAGCACAGCCCAGTGTGCTAACTCCTGAAAACACAGCACAGCACAGTGCACCAGCTCCTGAAAACACAGCACAGCCCAGTGTGCTAACTCCTGAAAACACAGCACAGCCCCTCCCCTCTGCAAGCTGGAGGGAGCAGAGCTCATGGTTTGGTGACACAGCTTGCCCCCACCACTAATGAAGTGTCAAGCTCACCTCATCCCTGGGATCACAGGCTTCTGACCCAGGCCCTGCAATCTGGGATAGCAAAATCATCAAATGCACCATTTCATGTCAGGTTGACCTTAAAGAGCTAAATTCTTGTTTAAGAGCAGATTTCCATCCATAGCTACCCTAAGAGGCAGAAACCTCTCCTGTCGAGGGCTCCTGCATCCAAACTCCCTCCTGCCCCAGGACCAGCACTGCAGCCAAGGCAGGAGCAGGCAGGTCCGCACAAGGAGAGGGCCTGAGCTGTCTTGGGGAATTCCTCAGCCCACCCAATGCACCCAATTGCTGCAAACAGAGACCAGGAGAGTTCTGGTTATGGGTGGTCATTGTCCTACAGGCACAGATATCAGGAAACCTGGTAAAGGGGAATTATAGGGACTAACCTCACCATTAAATAAAACTTATACAGCATTAAGATGTCACAGGTCTCAGAGGTCCAGACTTCCCCAGAGCTCTGAGATGGTTCGAGGATTTGTCACCATAAGAAAAATCTAATTTTTAAAAATAAAATAAAAACAAAGCTCTAATTCATAAGACACCTTCAAAGACGTACACAGGTCCATCCTGGAGAGGGCCTGGGAGCTGTGGGGCTTCTCCAAACCTCTCAGGAGCTCCTGCCCGGGCTGGGCAGCCTGTACAGCTCAGGACACCTGGGCTGGAGCCCCCACATCAGCTCCAGACATGGCCTTCAGCTCCTGCCCCATCCAGTGGAAACCTCCAAACCTGAAGAATATTGTCCTTCAGTTATTCTGAGGTGCAGGACTGTGGGCAAACAGTGGGTCAAATCCTTCTGCTGATGGCTGCTAAACAAATTCAGAGGGTGGTGCTTGATTTTGGTTTGGTGTTGGCTATTAAGGGAGTTTACCTAGCTCTGTTGTTTTGGTAACTGGGGAAATGAACATTTAACACCCAAACTAACACACCCTTGATTAAAGGCCACTGATTCAATGCACGTTGTGACTGTGGATTTGGAGGGAAGAGCTACAGCAATGTTTTCCCTGCATGTTTATTACTTATAACGGTGTTCAGGTAAAGCAGGCCAAAATATTTTTCTCTTCAATATGGAACTGGTATCAGAACTAATCAGGACCCTGGAACAAGTTAATCCACTTCTGATGACCTTTCAAAATTACCTTTTGTTTCTTGTGCCCAGCATACCCCATCTCAGATCATATATATTGGTATGAAAAACATGGAAATGGAGAATTACAGACTTTCACATCTCCTAAGCCTGTGTGTGAACATGATCACCAATGAAAACGAGTTTAATTTATTGCACCTAAATAAAATATTGTCTCTTCATAACTGACCTTCACAATTACAACATAAAACTCTCTATTTGCACTGTCTTAATAGTCAAAATGTGTCTGAGAATGTGTTGAGATCAGAGCTATCAAGCTTCTTCATAACAGGAGTGGGGAGGGAGGGACTGGCACATTTCCCATTGCTTATACCCTTTGTAATTAATTTCTAAAGTAATTTCCTCCCTTGCTTGGCAGATATCATCTTTGACTGCACTCGTGGGAGGAAAGAAGATCTCCCCAGTTTATTTCTGACAATAAACACAGTTAATTAGTGCTCAGGAAGTAGAATCTGACAGCTTTCAAAGAAAGCAGGGCTCCCTCTGGGGTTCCCAGAGCAGGCTCGGTGACAAAGCCTGGGCACAGGGAAAGGCACAGGGGACAGCCAGGGCACGGGCAGGGCTCTGGCCAAGGGCTGCCTCGGGGGATGGACGCTTTAGAGGGGCAAAATACAAACATTTCTTATTCTGCGCATGTTTAGCCTGTGGCTAAAGCTGTGAACGCCTGGAGGTGGCTCAGAAGGGCACAGAGCTTTCCCTTTGAGCATTCCTTTGCCTGAGGCATTGCTCTCTGTCCTCCAAGTGATGCTGGCACCGCAGGACGGGAGCGATGCTGGCACAAAAGCTGTGCCCAGAGGGGCTGAACACAAACCAGAGCCCCACTGGAGCTGGGAGCGGGAGCCCCTGCCCTGTCCTGCCCTGCTGGGATGGGAAAAGGCTCTGCTGGCACTGGGAACAGCTGGAGCAGCCCTGGTGGCTGTGATGTGCCCTCAGGGGACACCCAGCAGCAGAAGTTCTGCGTGGCTCCAGGGCCTGCTGGTGGCCATAGCCGGGATGGGATCCCAGGGCAGGGGATCACTGCCACTGCGGAGTGGTGAATGGCACTGAGGACAAACCCAGGGACAGCCAGGGACAGGGATCTCAGGGATCCCCAGGGCACAGATCACTGCCACTGCAGAGTGGTGAATGGCACTGGGGACAGTGCCAGGGCCTGGGATCTGCCAGGGGCTCTCCAAAGCACACTCACTGCAGCTCCAGCTGTGAGCTGCTCTTTGGGTGCAGAGCATCAGTTTAGCAGCACACTCAGTGCTGCTCCTACTGCCCAAGCACCAGGAACATTCACTTTTCCTCCAGCATTTTATTGGTCCTTATTTGCTGTCCTCAAAGTGACAGACCTGGGGAAGTTATTTATATCTTACACTGCTCCCACAGTTAGTCACCAAGAGTTTGGGAGACACTGCTGGACACACACACAAAATCACTTCATGAGCATGTTATTGGGTTTCCTGGCTGTGGAGCTATTTTAAAATGCTGCTGTGTTTGCCACTTTGGGATCAAGCTCATGTAATTTAATGGGTTTCACTGAGACATCAGCAGGCCCTAAGGCAGATATCGATTTCCCACAACAAAGAGCTGCTCTTGAAATAATTTAATGGGATCACCAAGAAGTGACTTTGAGCTGCAGGTGCTGGGATGCTTATGGAAGTGAGCTTGCTGGGATGTCATGGAAAATGATGCCCAAAAGCAAGGCAGCCCCTGATCCAGCATTCCCAGGGGAGCACGAAGACGGCAGTGAAGAAAGTGCCTTTCCTCCATAACTTCCCTTCTGTGCCATAAAGCCAGAGCTGGAGAAGGGTCACCTTCATCCAGTGGTTGTCACCCTCGTGGAAATGTCCCACCAGCAGCCCATGCAGCTCCAGAGGCTGCACATCCACAGCATGGCATGCAAGGACATCTAGTGCCTGCTGCTGAGGCTGCAGGGAGGCTCTGGGCTGCAGCAGAGTGTGGTTTTTTGGTGGCTCATCCCCTCACAGCAATGAAAAGTCCCCATGGGGCCAGTACCAGCAGTGCTCTGGAGAATGGATCCCAGCAGGAGGCTCTGACATGGGTCTCAGCTGTGGTTTTGTCTCTGAGCTGGAGCTCCCCAGCAGCCTGGCAGTGCCCCTGCCTGGCACAGCTCCTGTGGCCCCCAGGCTGGGCAGCTCTGGGTGATTCTGGGCCCTGGCACCCACAGCTCCCGTGGCACTGAGGGAGCACAGCACAGCTGATGGGCATGGGACAGATCAGTGCTCGCCTTTCTATTCCTCTGTCAGCTCTGAGACCTTCTCAAAGCCTGGCACAGACCCCGGCTCCCACCTGCCTGCTGCACCTGGGGATGGAGCTGAGCACAGTTTGCAGTGTGAGAAACCAACCTTGTTTGCAAAGGCCATACTGCTGTCCAAAGCTATCCACAGACAAGCTGGGGAATTAAAGCTGCTGGGGCAACACAGACAGGGCTTGTCAAGCCCTTGTACAAGCAGAAATACCAAATATCTGAGGATAATCTGAGTTGTTGACAGCTGAGGAAGGTGGACAATCAAGATGTCAAAATAATCTCACGGGGACAAAAGGTTGGAGCATTGCAGACTGACACATGGGTGCATCAGCAGTTTGGGCAGTGTTTGCATGGTCCCTGCCCTGCTGGTGTCCCTGCACAGCCCTGGGACATGGGATGGCAGCAGTAATCCCACGGGATGGCAGCACCAATCCCACGGGATGGCAGCACCAATCCCACGGGATGGCAGCAGTAATCCCACGGGATGGCAGCAGTAATCCCATGGGATGGCAGCAGTAATCCCACGGGATAGCAGCAGTAATCCCACGGGATGGCAGCACCAATCCCACGGGATGGCAGCAGTAATCCCACGGGATGGCAGCACCAATCCCACGGGATGGCAGCACCAATCCCATGGGATGGCAGCAGTAATCCCACAGGATGGCAGCAGTAATCCCATGGGATGGCAGCAGTAATCCCACAGGATGGCAGCACCAATCCCACGGGATGGCAGGGCAGGCACCAGCTGAGCCCAGCCACGTGCTGTGGCCCAGATCAGAAACTCATCACACCGAGGTGCTCCAGCTTCTCCTACCCACCATCCCCTCCTCAGGCAGCAGCCCTCACTCTGGAAAACAGACATTTTCTTTAAATGAGAATTGGAGATGACAGTTGGAGGTAGGGAAGGTCCCACTGGGCCATACTTCAACAGAGAACCTGCAATAAATACAGATTTAAGATGTCTGTATCTAGCACATCCCCGCAGGCAGGGATGGATCTTTTCATGCTTTAAAGGACATTTACATTGCAGAAATGAACCTGCTCTCAGTGAGAATAATAACCCCTCATTTGGGGATGCTGAGCTCTGCAGTCAGGAGAGGGAGCTGTGCTGCTGTGGGATGGACACAGGGTCACCTCAGGGAGGGTTGCAATCCTGTTTCCAACCAGTCCTTGCAGCATAATGTTCTTTAAAGAGTTCTTTAAATATCAGATCTTAATTAATGCATCACTTTTTTTTTTTTTTTAAGTTGTCTTCCCCTCTCTCTCTTTGGAAGTTTACAAATCCATAGCTATTCACAAAATTGGTGTAAGTTTATGAATAATTTAATGTCCCCTGAAAATCCTGTTTTTAACTAGCTTGCTACCCCTGTCTCAGTGCTGCCCTGCTTGCACAAAGCCTCTGTGTGACATCCCAACATCCCTGAGAACCTCTCCCCATCCCATCTGTCATCTTTTCACCAAAATGTAAAATCCCAGCTCTGACCTTCCCATTTCCAGCTTCATCTCAAATCACACACACACAGGTTTGATCCTTTTAGTTGGGGTTTGAACACACCTTCAGAAGCCTGAAACTCTTTTCCCGGCAAAACCTGTCCCAACAGCATTACCACCCTGTGCAAGCCCAGATCAGTGTTTTGGGATCGCCATGGCAGCTAAATCCCTTCCCTGAAAACACGTCTGTACAGCCCAGGGCCAGGTGGTTAGATAACACCACATCCGAGTTACTCTGATGGAGACCATCTCCATTTCTGTGCAAATGCCCTGAGCAAAGCCTGGGCTGCCCCTGCTGCCAGCCCAACCTGCCAAGCCCTCAGCCCAGCAGAGAGCAGCAGCTTCTCAGGGCTCCCAGGCACAGATTTGCAGAGAAAACCCTCTTACAGCACAATGGAGAGAGATCTGGAGGGGTTCACCCTTCCTCTGTCTGCTCCTCAGTGATTTCACTCGGCAAGACACAGTGTGGCTATTAAACTCCAGGTAGCTTCAACTTTGCAACTTCTGGAAGACCACAGGAAAAAGATCCAAAGCAAATCTCAAATTTAAGTGATGCAAGAGCTATCAGATCTTTTACCAATCCAGGTGTACCTAATAAACCATCTATAGGTACACCTACATCTATAGGTGTACCTATAAACCATCCAGGTACATCTATCAGGTACATTTCAGGTGTACCTAATAAACCATCTATATAAATATTTTTTTTTGTAGGAGATGATGCTGTATGAGACATTTAGCAGAAATATGAAGCCAACTATTTATAACTTTTCCCCATGAAAATGCCATAAATAGAGATGTTAAATGAAACCATGCTGAACTTATAAGTGCAAAGGACTCCTAGGTCACCCACATTGTCTGAGTTCATTGCAGAAAGCTCAGTTTCAAAAGGAGAGATTTCTTCACAGGGTTGCTCAGCACCAGCTGAGGAAGAAGAATGGGTGTTAGAAAGTTTTCTATGTGGTAGAAGCCAATTTCTCCTGGCAGAGCAGGCAGTGTGAGCACTGGGCAGGGTGCCTGGCACCAGGACACAAGGATCCCTGCTGAGAGATCTGCCAGCAGGCTTCTCCAGGGTCACTTCAGATTCGTGAGGAGTGGTTCTATTAAACAGCAGCTTCCTTCCAGGGCTTCAGAAATAGAGAAACTTAAATTGCAATGAGATGAACTGTCTGGATCTCTCTCTGGTTCTCTTTGTGGCAGAGAAAACAATGTTTAAGGGTTGCATCCATTGGCTGTTTTGGCTTCTCATTTGGGTTCCCCTTTTTTTCTGAGCAATTTTAGAGGGATTCCCACCAGGCTCCTCACCTGCTGTATCCAGGATAAATCTGTCCCCTTCCAGTAATGCTTCTGAAGGTTTCTCTGCCAGGGGCACACTCTGAGTCACAGCAGATTTACTGCTTCACTTTTGCCTCCAGGATTACAGCAAGTGATTCCAGGAGCCTGTTCTATATTTGAAAACCATCCCAGCAGGCAGACTATCAGTTCAGTGCTCCTGACCTGCTAGATATCCTTTATGGCTGTGGAGCATTCCCAGCTGTTTGTACCAAACTTGTAAAAAAATAAACCAGAGCTGTTTGTTTTACAGCATTTCAGGGCACACCTTAATGGCCCATTGCAAACACCAAGGACAAAAACATTTTGATTCCAGCAGGGAAACAAGTCTCCCAACAACCCCTCTGCGAGGGACAGGGGTGTTTGGTCCCAGAGGAGCAGCAGGCTGGAGGATTGTTGGCTTGGGGAGGGTTCAGAGGGATGGGAGAGGCCACAAAGGTTGGTGAGAACACCCAGGCACCTGTGGGGCCCTGAGGAGGCCAAGCTGGGCTGGCCAGCAATGCACTCCCTGTGTGCTGCTGGGGCTAATCTGGTTGCTAGGAAATCCAGGGCCTGGGGAGATAAATTATCAATGGGTGCTGGAGACATTTGGTTGCCAAGTCCCTGCAGGAGCCAGCTGGGGCCCTCTGTCCCTAAGGAGGATGGGGAGCTGCTGCAGAGGAGACAACAGAGGAGCACCTCTGCCTTGGAGACAGACTGAGAGAGCTGGGCTTGCACAGCCTGGAGAAGGGAGGGCTCCAGGGAGACCTTAGAGTCCCTTCCAGGTCCTAAAGAGGGCCTGAAACAAGAGAGCTGGAGGAGAACTTTGGACAAGGGCCTGGAGTGAGGGGGTGATGGGAATGGCTTCAAGTGACAGAGGGAAGGGTTAGAGTGGACACTAGGAAGAAACCCCCCCGTGAGGGTGGTGAGGCTGGCACAGGCTGCCCAGAGAAGCTGGGGTATCTCACCTCTGGAAGTGTTTAAGGCCAGGTTTGATGGGATTTGAGTAAACTGCTCCAATGGAAGGTGCCGCTGCCCAAGGATGGGCTTTGATACCAGAGGATCTTTAAGATCCCTTCCAATCCAAGCCATTCAAGGATTTTGTGGTGATTCTGTAGTTTTGTGAAATGGCTATATGGTGTTGCTGGGTTATTGACCCATCCCCTTCCTCAGTCCTGTTTTAGAACATATTCTGTTGTGCTGGCAATCACAGCAGAGCTGCCTCCTACACCCCACAGAGCGGACACCAGTGCTCATCTCCCCTGGCAGGCTGAAAAAAAAAGCATTGGATGCTCCATTTTTAATGCAAAATACCAAAGCTTTGGCTAACAGAACAGTCCCATATGTTTCTGAGTTCACTGCCAAGGGAGGTTTTCTCAAAAGCTTTTGGGGTTGGGTTTTTGGCAATGCAATGCTCTCATGGATCCATCCTCCTCCTGAACTGCAGGCTGTCCGTGCCCAATCCTGGGGTGATTCACATGCCAACATCACAAACAGCCCTCCCAATATCCTGGGCTTGGGTGACAGCCTTGCCCAGTATCAACCACAAAATGCTCAGAAGAATGGGCAGAGCCCAGCTCTGACAGAGGATTAGGCACTGCCAGGAGGCTGCATTTGGGGCTGTTCCTTACACAAATAAACAGGGATTGCCTTTAATAGTCACTGAAATACAAGCACCAGGGCATCTTTACATTTGCTGTCAGGTAGGGAGGTGAGCTGGGGCTCAGCAGTCCCACCCTGGGCAAGCAGGCTGCCAGAAATACCATCCTGTGATTCCCAACCCAGCACAAGGATGCTCGTCTGTGCCCTGCACTGAGGGGCTCTTGGTGTAAATAAGGCTTGCAATAGCTGAAGGCACCTGTGCTTTCCACAGAGGCCTCTCTGAACCCCCCCTGTCAGTGAAGCACTGCCCTTCCAGCAGGTATTTCCCAAAATATCTGCCCTTCCCAGACTAACAACACAGCAGGGATCAGCTTCATCCAAGGGCCATAAGGTGTTGCTGGAGGGCAGTTAAACATCCCTAGAAAATGTCCACCTTTAATTAAAAACAACACAATTTCCCAGCTCCCTGTAACAACAGCACTCCTCCACCTCCATGTATGTGCTGCATTTCCCATCCAAAGGAGAACAAGAAAAATGCAGTCCGTGTCCAGCTGAGGTTTCTGCCCCAGCAGCAGCAGAGCTGTGCATGGAAGCAGCTTCCAAAGAGCCTTCAGCAGCTGCAGGGCTGCTCAGATGCTCCAGCCCAAATCCAAGGAAGTCTCCTCAAATAGTTCATTTTCCTCATCTTTTGACCTCTAATATCTGCATTGCCCTGCTGCAGGTTTTCCTTCAGTTCCCTCTCTGGACACCCCAATTTGCTGGAGCAGGCACTGCCCATCCCTGGGACACACTGAATCCTCCTTGGAGTGCTGGGCCCACTGCAAGGATTTCTAAATCAATCTTGGCTGGGAGTCAGGTTTCCTAGGGTGGACTGTTTATTGAGAATATTGTTATTTGTTATGGTAGGAGTTGTCAGGAAAGGAAAAAAACCCAACTCATCCAGGTGAGTTTCAAGTCATGATACAAATGAACTGAGCCTTCCCTATGTAAAATAGACTTCAAACTAGGAGATAATTAGTAAAATATCCTGACAAATCTGAGTATTAGGGACTCGGAGGAATATGAAAATTCTATTTCTGTATTGAAAATGCTTAGTATTAGTTCTTTCACCAAGCAGGGGCCACTGGGACTTTCCAGCCTCACTGAGAGTGTGGGGATCAGACATCCAGCCTCACTGGAGAGAATGAACATTTTATCCTGTGCATTTCTGCTTCCCTTCCCAGTGCAGCACTCACAGGCTGTTGGAACCACACACAAGGGGTGGTTCATCCGTGATGACATTTGACCAGAGCCAGACTTTATTGTTTTAGCTGTGGGATTGCTTTTAAATTCCCACAGTTTTCCTGACCTAACACTGGGAAAGTGTCACATGCTCCACTTGCAAACGGGGATCTGCTCCAGCAGGGCTGCATCAATTCCTCTGCAATGAGCCTTTTCCCAGTGGGACAGAGGGGTATCCACTACATTGTTTAAAGGAAGAGGAAATTTTTGGTGGAAATGGACGTAACAGAGCACAAGGAAGGTCACAGGGAAGCCTGGGAATGGGCAATTCTACCTCCCTTTGGTTTCTTTTCCTTTGTTTCAGGATGAGAACAACTCACTTGGCCTGCTCTCATCCAGCTCCCCTGTTATGTCATATCCAGATTACTCAGTGGATGAGGTATTTGGAGTGTTACATCAGACAGATAATATTTGTTTATATAACTCGATTTTTTTCTCAGACTCTTGCTTCTCCAGCTCCCTGAAAAATATTTAAATAAATATTTATACTTTCAGGAAAAAAAAATTATATCAGCCTCAGGATGACAGTCATCTTCACTATAAATCAGTACAAGTGCTTGCTGCACAGCCCCACAACAGAGCCTGGGAACCTCTTTTGTTTCTTATAAACATCTGTTCACCAAACATAGAACTATGCAGAGGAAGAAACCAGTTCTGGTGTAACACAATTCTGAAATTTCTCCCAGCCTTGAGAAGGAGCATTAGCCCAAAAGGGGACCAGAAATCCACCCTAAGATGCCAAAGGTTACAGAGTTCACTGCAATGCCTGAGGCTCTGCTGTAAGTCCCTGATCAAATGCTGCTTTCTGCCTCTGCTTTCAGTGAAACTTTTCCAAAGGTCTTGCTTTCCCCTCCAAGCAAAACAGAAGAAGGATTTTAAAGATTTTCAGAGGAGAAAACCTTCTGACTATTACATGTTTGATCAGGTCAATATATTGCAGAGGTTGCCTCCTGCATGCATTAATGTGCTGCCCCAAGGCATCCCACTTTTACTCCAGCCACCAAGAACAATGCCAATAACAATGTTATTCACCCTCCTGAGAAATCTCTTGCTCAAGTTTCATGAAGGTGGATTATGGGGCATGAAGGATGTTTTTGCAAGTAGGGCATTTCAGGCAGTGTCCATCACCTGTAATTCATTCACATGAAATGCCACCCTTCCCTCTCACTGCCCATGTGTCTTACTGTTCATTATCACTGTAATTTCCTGGGCAGAGATCCTGTGACAAGAGCAGCATTTACAGGAAAGCTGCTCCAGCAACTTCAAAGGCAGTTCGGCAAACAGATGCTGGAAAGGGCTCAGGGAAAGCTTCAATTGCAACATCTGAGCTTGAACCCATGCTCTCATCCCAGAGCCCAGGACTGGCTCTGCCTTCCTGGCCGTGCTGACACCATCCTTCCCAACCAGGAAAACTGCTGAGCAGCGGATTCCCCGTGGATCCAGTTTCCCTTTTCTTGGATTTTCTACTTGCAGAGTCAGACCCTGCCAAACCTCTCCCGGGCAAGCCCCCACACCTGCCCTGTGAGGGCTGCCAGCTCAGGCAGGGCTGTCACTGCCCCCTGCCCGTGGGGTGTCCCACAGCTTGTCCCACCCTCAGAGCCGTGCAGCAGCAGCAGCTGTGAAATCCCTGCAGCCCCGAGCCACACACGTCAGCATCTGCCAGCGCTGCTGCTTTTCCCAGGCTGTGGTTTGATAACACAGCAAATCCACCCTGGCATCCCAGCAACCAGATCAGAGGGGAAAAAAAAGGAAAAAAAAAAAAAAAAAAAAAGGAAAACTCAGCTGCACAGCATGAGGGATTCACATGGATTCACATGGCATAAACTTTCCAGCAATTCAGATTTGCTTAGAAACAACACTGCTATGTTAACTTTGTGCATCTTGTCCATCGTTTTTTGCCACCATTGCAGCTTGGGAAGACAGAGATCTCGTCCCTTTCTGTGTCACCATGTTCATCACACTCTGTGTGTGTTCCTGTTCCTCCCAGCTGCACAAGGGCTGGCAGGCCCTGTGTCCCTGCTGCTCCCCAAGCAGGGTGCCTGGATGAGGGATGGAATGAACCTGGCATGGACCATGGTGCTCCCAGGGCTCTGCAGCCACGGGGGCATCTGCACTCAGCATCCCACCACTTTGTCACTTGCTTGGTTTTACTAGACCTTAATGTTTAAAATGAAAAGTCCATTTATTACCCCAGGAAAATACCAAAGATTTTTTTTTTCTGGCATAGAAATTCCCTGGCTTTTTCAATAGAAAGATCTATTGGTTGGTTTATTAGCTTTGAAAGCTCCCTGTGCCTCTGAGACCTCTGCTGACTCCGAGTTACCGTAATGCTGGATAACTCGGATATTAATGCCAAGTTGTAAATGAGGTTTGCTCCACTGGGCTGGCTCTCCAAAAGAATGAATGTTTTAGATCCAAAACTGCCTGTGGTCTCCTAAAAAAACACAGCTCTCCTGATTTTCTATTTATTTGCCATTATAGGAATGATTCCATCCTGCCCTTTGCTTGTCCTCTGGTTAAAGTTTGCCTCTCTGGCAAAAGCTTCAGTGGGTTACAAAAGCACAACTCAGATTTGGAAATTTACCCAATACAAAATCCCCAAACCCTCACTTCGTCATCAGCAGGAACTCTCCCTGCCCACAACCCCTGGTGAGCTTCGCTCTCAGTTTGGGTGAGCAGCCGTGCCCCGGAGCAGAGCCCCTGGGCTGGGCTGGCTCTAAGGCTGGGCTGGCTCTAAGGCTGTGGCCATCCCTGCTCTAAGGCTGTGGCCATCCCTGCTCTAAGGCTGTGCCCACCCCACTGACATCCCTCTGGCTGTCCTGGATTGCCAGAACCCCAGCCAGGGGGCTCAGAGACCCTGGCACAGAGCCTGAGATGCCTGTGGTTTTGATTATGAGCCATGGAGAAAGTTACCAACCTTAGATGAAGATCTGCAAGCCACAATAGTTTAAGTAGAATGATAGTGAATTTATCACGGGGTGACAAATAGATTTTTGGGGTTTTTTGAATGGGGGTTCAAGAGGCAAGATGGAGGAATCTGGGTGTGTCCAGCCTTTCTCCTTCTTCTTCGCCTCCATCTTCTGGGTGATGTTGGCAGCTTTGGATTGGTTTAGAGTAGAAGCTCACTGTCTAACATAGGTGATAGATATTGGAAAGTAATTGTAAACATTGTGCATGCAGTTTTTAGTGCACAAAAAGGTAACACCACCCTGGGGCAGGCAGAGTGCCTCTGACTGTCCTGCTGAACAGACCATGGCAGGACAGGAGAAAGAATTTTATAGATAAGAAACAATAAACAACTTTGAGACCGAGAAATGAAGAGCTCTGACTCCTTCTTGACCACCAGGCTGGGAAAAGAGACTCTGACACATCTCAGGGTCACAGTGACCAGCAAAAGCCCTGAGAGTGCCCCACAGAGAGCGGGGCTGTGCCCCAGCACCCCGGCCCCAGGCACCACAGCCCTGCAGCTGCAGCCCCGGCCCTAAAAGAGGCTCCTGTGTTATTGTTATATTTTATGAAAAAATTTTTTGTCAAGTTTTTTTTTCCTTAGGAAGCTGAGAAGCTTCAGCTTCTCCATGTTTTACTTTTTTTGGAATGCGATTTAGAAAAGTGTTTATCTAGCATGTGAATTGTTTTTAATTAATAACTGATCACAGCCAGCTGTGTCGGACTCCCTAAGGCTGTCATGGGTTTTTATCATTCCTTTCTAGCCTCTTTTCTCTTTCTTTAGTATAGTGTTAGTATATAATTTTCTTTTAATATAATACAGTATCATAAAATAATAAATCAACCTTCTGAAATCTTAGAGCCAATTCTCATCTCTCACCTCATCCTAAAACCCTCACAACACTGCAACAATTAATAACCACACTCCTGCCCTCATTTCCCAGCCCCTGCACTTCCAGTGAGACTGAGATATGGAAATTCACCTGCAGGGTAAATATCTTAAGTAAATAGCCCTGTCACCTTCCAGAGCAGTTTTCCCAGCTGGCAGGGATGCTGGCTGTGCAGCAGGGCCACGCTGCCTGTGCATGGCTGCTGCCTGGCTCAGGATTCCCTTCCTTTCTCTTGTTTCCAGCTTGCTGTGGTGTAGACGTAAAACAAAGCAGAACTGTTGACAGTGCTTCCAAGAAATGAATGCAACCAGAAAAAATTGGCCTGGAAAACAAAACCCATTCTGCTTTCTTTGCAAAAAGTTCATGAGGGCTGCCTGCTGTGCCCCTGTAAATCAATATACTCGTAGGTCCTTCTTCCTAAGCCCAGCTGTGTAACGTGGGTGCCCATATGGAGCAGAGGGCGCATTCATACAGAGCCAGGACACCTGTGAGGGGGTTTCCTTCTCTGCCAGAGCAGAATCTCTCAGAATCTCTCTGAGCTGCCCATCAAACAGCCCAGGTTTTGTCCTGGCCCCAAGGGCCTGTCCCCAGGAATGCCAAAGGAAACTCTCCCTGGACAGAGGATCCGTGCAGCTTCCCAGGCTCTGGCAGAAGGCAGAAGCCAGCCAACAACATTTGTGCTTTTTTTTTCTTTCTCCCCACATAGCTGCTCTCTAGCCAGGAGCTTTCTTCCACCTTCATGGCTTGTATAACAGCCCTGGAAGTCAGACATTTTTCCCTGGAGCCTCCAGGGTTTGTTCCACCTTGAAACCTCTTCTGCTAGAGGACTCCCACAGCACCCACTCCCCAAGTGTCCCAAGCAGCTTAGCCTGACCCCAGGAGCTGTCAGTCAGCAGTGATGTGCTGGCTGCTGGCCTGCCCACAAATATCTGTATTTCACAAATAAAGCAGGTTAATTTAAACCACTACATCTGCAACAGGCTGACAGCTCCCTAAGGGCCCTTTTAAAGCTAAGACTTGGGCAATCATTGGACTTGCAATGCATCATAATGCTCTGTAGACCTTTTAAATAGAGTGGTCTGGCCAAGATGTGGCTGGATTTAGTCCTGTGATCAAAGATACAAGTGCTGCCAAAAAAGTGAAGGCTGAACAATCAAAGGAGCTCCCAAGACTATTTTACTGAAATTATTTCAATTTAGTTGATACATAAAAGATGGCTCCTTTTACCTAGAGGCCACCCTTCCCTTGATTTAAGAAGAAAAATCTCTCAACGAACGTGCTCTGACATCTCACAAGACCTTCACCTAAGCAAAAAGCAGAAGCAGTAACTTTGTATTTTAATTGCATAATGAATGTACCTGAGTTCAGGCTTGTACACTCAGTTCTGCCACACCCACAGGTGGTTAAAATACATCAGCCATGACCACAAGGACTCACAATAAAATAAAAACCCACAATTCTGTTTTTTATCTTCTTGGTAAACTTCAAATCTTCATCTGGGTTCTGAGGCATCATTTCCCATTGTTCCTGGCAGGTACCAGCAGGTCTCAGGAGCTTGTTCTGCTGAGGTGCCCTGAAGAAGGGAAAATGAGTCCCTGACATGGAGCCCTCGTGGTGGTGGGATGAGCATCACTTCCTAGCTGCAGCCAGAGCTCTGTATGAAAAAACCAATCCACCCTACCCAAACTGTATGGTATTTTATCTGTATGATAAAACCAATCCCCCCTACCCAAAGTGTATGGTATTTTATCTGTGTGATAAAACCAATCCACCCTACCCAAACTGTATGGTATTTTATCTGTATGATAAAACCAATCCCCCCTACCCAAACTGTATGGTATTTATCTGTGTGATAAAACCAATCCCCCCTACCCAAACTGAGCCGAGCAGGATCTTGAGGCTCCCCCGAGGGCCCTGCTCTGGTCACTGTGGCTGCGGGAGCTCCCCAGTGGGCAGCAGGGAGGGGACACAGAATGACTGGTGGGGGACAGAGAGAGGCAGAGTGGTCTCAGATGTCAAACACCGAGCTGCCTCCCCAGGGAAGGCTCCAGGCTGGCCTGAGCAGCAGCAGGGGAGATGGGGGGAAGCATTTAGGGTGTCCCCTGACAGAGCTGTGTCTCCACCACAGGCAGAGCAGGGCTGTGCAGAGGGCCCAGGAGGAGCCTGGTTTTATTCCTGGTCCTGTCACATGCTGCAGGTCAAGGTTATAATGCTTGGGTGAATTGCACTCATAACAAAGCTGGTATCTGTTGACTCTCACAGCTGATTGTTTTGGAACAATAATTCATAGTTGCCTCCCTGGATACAGAGAACTGAATGACAGCTTGGATTAGAAGCACACAGCCTTGCCCTGAGGACCTGCAGTTGATGACTAAACCTCCAATTCTGCTGTTGAGATTCTCTACTTGGACATCCCTTGGGGGCACAATGTAGGATATTTTCTAAGCATCAGTTGTGGAGAAACCCTTCCCTTTCCGGGACTGCACGGGGTAGGCAATTAGCTTGTCCCTCTTGGGCAGGAAGGGAGGTGATTTCAAACAGACACTCAGCTCCCCCAGCCGAGGCTCATGCTGCTGACCTAGTTAGGAGCTCTCCTGTGCAGGGCAAATTAGTTCAGCACAATGCAGTATGGGATGCAGGAATGATCAGCATGAGCACTGTGACTTTGATCTCATCGATGGGAAGGGAAGCATTTCAATTGACACCAATCTTGTGACCTCATTCCCAGCACATGCCAGTGCCCCTTGGTTTTTTTCAATGCTCTTTGGCTTCTGTTCTCCTCATTTGCTTTCGAGACAGGAAGATGTGGCCAAACCCAGCATTTTCAGAGAGGTGAGCATTGATCACTGAACTTTTTTTAGCAAAGGTTAGCTGCAGAAGATCACAGAACCACCTTATCCCTCCTTTGCAATGCCCACATTGCCAGGATAACAGAGTCAGGGGAAAGTATTGCCACCCCTCTGGCCACTGAGCAAGGACACAGACCAAGAAACTCACTCCCTCCACTCTTCTGTGTTCCCAAAATATTGAGGGCACTTCAGTTTCAGCCTGCAGAGAAGAGTGAATATTGATATTTTAACACATTGAACCACTCCTCTCACAGCTGTGTAGTGAAAAAAAGCCAAAACCACCAAACCTAGAGGGAGTAGATAACCTGCAATAGGGACAATTCAGCTAGTTCAGAAAATACCCTACAGTTCTGGACAACAAAGGTGGAAAAATGTTGAACAGGGCAACCAAATGTTGATAGTGCAATCTCTGTCCTGGAAATAGTCAAAGCTTGTCCCCAACGAGGCACTGAGCAACCAGGTCTAACTAAGCAACTTCTAACTTCAGTGGGGTTGGACCAGACACCTTCAAATCTAAACTGTCACCTCCTTATCCAGACTGTCTTAGCTGACTTACTAGTCTAGGCTGTGATTTGGGGTTATTTTGCAGACAGGAGGAGAGAGGTGAACAGGAACGAGATCTAAGATCCCCCAGGCAAGAACAAGCTTGTCAAATAACCTGGTTTGGCACTCTCTTAGCCTCACAAGAGGCAGGCACAGCACTTCACAAGAGTTCTTCATCCTACTGGAGAGGCAAAGATACATAAAGAGAAATTTCACAGTAGGGTCCTCCTAGGGAGCAGAGGGATGAAGGATTTAGCAGGCACAAACCATGCCCTGGCACTCACCAGGAAGATGGTGATGAACAGTTCATTAGGTCTTCTCTGGGTCAGAGATTCACAGTTAAAACAAACACAAGTTAAGTCTGAAATAATTTTATTGGAAAGTTTCATACAAAAGTAGTCAGTCAGAAAAATGATTCAAGTGATAGAATAATTCACAGACAAGTCCCTCTCCATCTCAACTCCAGGCCAATTCATTTACAGATTTCTTGTCCCAGTCAGTTTTTCAGGGCCTTTTGATGTCAGTGAGTTTCAGTGCAGCACAGGGAGCAGAGTCTGTTTTTACACCAAATTTAATTAGCTATGACTGAAATTTTTCCTGTGAGAGGTATGAAAGCCCCTGTAGGTCTGCTGAGAATGCTGCTTACAACATGAGGCATCATTGCCACCTACCCCAGCTGGTTCAGAACAGACTGCAAGACTGTAACAAAATATTCTGCCAATAAAAATCTTTTAGAAAAACAGTATAAAAAGTTATATATATATATAGCATAAAGCTACAAAAAAGTGACTGTGCCATTTCCCCTCTTATACAAATAATATTATTTAAAAAAACCCATAATACACATAATACATTAGTAATTCACCCAGTATATAACATATTGCACCTTTCCAGAGTCCTCTATGCAGCAGGAGCCCCATACAGTACATGGGCATCCCAGGATGGACCTGCAGCTCCCCTTTAGTTCTGCCTGTCCCTACAGCAGCTGCCAAGAGTTTGGCTATCACAGGTTTAGGATTTAGAAAGCAGGAAGCTGCAAGATGGCAAACCAAGTATTTGCAAATCAGTACCATTTCTTCTCAGGAAGGAGAAGAACCCATCACAGGAATCTCTGGATTTTCTACAGGAATCATATATTCCTTGTTGCTGGTGTCAGTGAGACAATACAGTTTTGGGTGTTTGTATGTCAGTTTTTACTGGCAGAGTACTCCCCATGTGCCAAAGAGGTACCTGCAGCACCTGGCAGTGATTTCTGGCCTAACAAGGACATACAGCCAAACCACAGGAGTACATAAAACCAGGTCAGTTTACTTTGTTTCATGACAAAACACTGTAAGACACCAACAGACACAGCGTTGTGGGCCTTCTATCTGAAAATAATTAACATTGATTCCTCAATCCAATTTATGGTCACCTGGAGGGTTTTAGATAGAAGAGCAATTCCTGTCTTGCCCTTGCTTTTCCAGGCACAAGCTTCAGTCCCAGTAACCATGCACAGGTATGCAGAAAAGGAGCTGAATTCCCAGGAACTGAAAATACTGCTGTGTGTGGGACCCACCCTGTATTTGGTCACTCAATCTTCTCAAATAACTCAGCAGGAACTTACTAACTCTCCATATAACCTTGAAGAACACCAGGAATGGCCTTTAGAACCGAGGACACACAGATCAGATGATTTGATGGAAGGAGCACTAACCCACCCTAGCAGAGGTAGAACAGGGATGGGGTTTTCTGTTAGGGGGGATTTTTGTTGGCTTTCTTTAGCAGAGAGCTGGCAACAGCCAGAGCCCCCCCCTGCACAAAGCGCACAAAGTTATCTCCTGCCAGAGGCCCCAGGGCATAGAGCCCTTTCTCCTGAGTGCATTCATGGGTGAAGGGATCAACATCTATGGGATTCCTCTTTGGATTGACCGGCTGCTCACTGTCCAGTGCCAAGTCAGTGCCATTATTTGGCAGAAAGGAGAGGTTGGGGTTTGAGCCAGTTAGAACAAGAGCCATGGAAATTTTGTAGGCTTTCTGACAGCCGTTCTTGTCTTGCAAGATGCATTTCTTGTCCTTGCCAAAGGAGAGCACGTGGTGTTCAGGGAGGCTGATGTAGTGCTCATAGGGCCCAGCACAGGCAGCTGTCTGTTCTTTCATCATCTGGTGGACTTTGTGGTATTCAGGGTACATTGTTTTGGGGAGCTGGTTAAAAATAAGGCCAGGATCGGTGACTCGCCTCCGAAAAACGTGGATTACTGGAATATTGCAGTGGTGAGCAAAGAGAATGGCATCAGCAGCTGTCAGACCAGCACCTACAATCAAAACTGGATCTGTCATGATGCCAACACTGTTGTTCTTCACTGCTTCTTCTAGGGCAGACAGCTGGTGGTGGACATAGGAAAGGTTTTCTCCCTTGACCCCGAGCCAGGTAGGATTGTCATATGTTCCTGTAGCCAGGACCACATTCTCTGCATAGATGGAGAAGGGCTCTTTATCACCTTCCATAGTTTTGAAAAATCCATCCACCTGAAAGACCTCTGCACTTTTTTCGTTAGAGTTCCAGACTGAGCCACCATCCTCCTGCAGATCTTTCTGGGTGTGGCTGGAGATGCTCTCTGCACTCACTTTCCTCACAGAGGTCACAACAGTGCCACATCTGAAATTCTTCTGCAGTCCTTTCCTCACCACATAGTGTTGGTAATATTGAGCAATGTCTTCTGCTGTGGCTCTATTGTTTTTGAGGCCTCTGTAATAAAGGACAAACAAAGGTCAAGCAGCAGTTAAGTAAGAGACTGGAATTTGTCCCCTCTTGCACTCAATGTATCCTAGAGCCATCTATCCTGGCACTACCAGAGAAGGACTGATCTAGTTTCCCTGACTTCAGCAAAGTTATTCCTGACATAGAGAGCTAACAGTCAGGTCCAGAAGCTATTGGACAGAGGCAGCTTTCTGTAGCATTAATGCCAACCCCAAGAACATGGTTGGTTATTTAAGCCTTCCTATAATACCTTGCTTCCATTCAATTTGTAACACTTGGACTTCTTAAGATTAATTGTGACTCATGTAAAGAGAAGCAGCACCTCAGAGAATGCACAGCAGCAGAACTGATTGTGCTTGTCATCAGGGGCAGCAGCAGAAGCCAGGTGACCATGATTTCAAGCTTTACTCAGAACTCATGGTCACAGATTCATCTCCCCAGTGGGTGTGGAGAAGGACACATTCCAAGCACTACTGCAACTTTATCTGAATCACTCAGTATAGAATGGACTGGGTTTGGGGTGCAGGAGAGCGTCCTTTCTCTAAATCATCCATAACAGATGGGTAGCTACATTCAAGAATCCATTGCAGGTTCTCTAAAAACCTCCAGATGTTTGCAAATGATCACACATGGATGTCTCACCTTTTCTTTTGCTTTAACCATTCTTTGAAAGGGAGATCTGGGAGTCCCATCCATTCCCCTCTGCTCAGGGTAACCATAGAGCCCTCTATAGACTGGAACAAGAAGCAAAACAAAATGACTTTAATTTTTTAATGTAAAAAGTGAAAAACAGCTTTTCCATGTTTCAATATGGCACAGATGATGAAATCAGTAATTTCTTCTGATCTGCTGTCATGGATGGAACCATCCATACTCTCCAAAAAGAACAAGAGATGGGGAATATAAAGGCTTGCTTTCCTTTTAAACTTTCGTTTGTCTCTATATATAAGATGTAACACAGCTGACTGGGATTTTGAGGAGCTTTTCTCTCTCCAGTCAGCACATTTGGCCATTACACAACACGCAGACCCCAGCTGGCTCCAATTCACTTACGTGCCAGGCCCCTCCAGGAGCGTTTCTGCCAAGGACCAGGTGGGGGATGGCTCTGTCAGGCTCATGCCACCAGCTGAGCACAGATTCTGCTGTCCCACCAAAGTCTGTGTCTGGCCGCTGCAGGGTGTCAAACAGGAGAGCCACGGGGCTCTGGGACCGTCCCTCCAAGCCTTCAGACAGATACTCCAGATCCTGGAGAGAGAAGGACCAGATGCTCAAAGGGCACGTGGTGCCAGGCAGCAGACTGCTTGTCACTCCAGCACCTCTGAGCAGCGGGCTTGGGCAGCTCATTTACTGGCACACAGACCTGTTCTTGCCCAAGGGCTGCCTCCAGGACCTTGGCAGCAATGCTGGCATTGCAGACAAGGGAGGTCTGGATTACAAAACAAAATGCTTTGTAATTTGATTAAGGCTCATTCTGTCTGCGTACTTTGAAAATGCAAACAAGGTGATCACCTATGATGCACCTCTGGGTTGTCATAGTTTATATTTACACAAACCTGGTCCAAAACAGAGACTTCTGGTGCCTCTTCCAGTTTTCTCTGAAGAATAGGATGAGGATGAAGACACTGTCTTTTGAAGTAAGGGGTGTAACCTGACAGCAAATATGAGAGACAGATTCCTGAAGGTCCATTCCCTGAAAAACACAATTGAGAAGGGTTTATACTTCTGGAGATAGAGCAGTGTTTCTAATATGCAGACCAATTCAAAAGACACAACACTGCTATGGATACAGGGGCTTTCCTGTTCCAGCATGGACTTATTGGATAGAGTTGGGGAAGACATTTTACCCTTCACTTCACTTGCTCCTATTTGCATTGCAAGGTCCTTAGGACCTGCTGAAAAGACACAGGGTTAACTAAGTCAGAGGCTGCCCTCACCTGAAGCTTGAAGTCTCTAGCATGGTGATGAATGGAGTTATTTCTCTAAAATTAGTGGTTTAGAAGCTGATCATGGGCTGACCAGGGGCCTCAGCTCTCCTGGAAGCCCATTTCACACCAGTGCAGAGTGGTTCACTGTGCACAGGATACAAGATCCAGAAAAGATGGTGACTATTGAAGTGAAGGGGAACCAGTTCTTCTCAGCAGGAAATTCCATCTTTTAAGGGATATTTGGCAATACAGCTCTGACCTATGGGTCTTGAGGACACTTTCAGATGGGAACCAGGCCTAATGTGGTACTGCAGTGTGTTAAGGAAAGTCTCTCTGCCATGCCAAGACAAGCCCTCAGAGCACAGCGCTGAACAGGTTGTTGGATGGCTGAACTCCTTTGCTGACCACCCAACAGCCAGCAGAAAACTAGATCAACATGCCTCCAAAGCCCAGTGAGAGAAGCCTGTGGAAAGTTTGCACATGGCTGTTCTCCAGCATGTTTAATATTTTACAGTGTCTGTATCACTGCCAGCCTGTCTGGCTGCCCAGGCTCTGCTGCTGGGTGACCAAAAGCCACAACAGTGCAGTGACGAAGGGGGGAGGAGAATCCAAGTGACAGCAGCCTCTTGACACAGTGCCAGTGCTCAAGGGTGACTGGAGCAAAGGCTGATCCTTGAGGATCCCAAAAAAGTGAGGTCATGGCTGTAAAGCCAACAGTGAGCTATGAGAAGGGCAGTCCATGTCACAGCTGGGGACAAAGGCTGCTGTGCTGACACAAACCAGCAGCTGCAGGTCAGTGTTTGGAATATTCCACTTGCAGGAAAGTTAGCCAAAACCAACAGCAGCAGACACTAAAAACAAACTAAACTGCAGCTGTAGTAAAATATAACAAATTTCAGGTCACTACTTTGCTTTAGGAAGTACAAGGAGGTACCTAAGCCAAACTTCACCACCTGAGGGCTCAACACACAGAGGATTTATTCCGAACCATGTCTAAGTTTGACATGGACGATCACAAGAACATCTGGGGCTCAAGATATTTTAAAATGCAGCTGCTTCCATGAGGCTGCCAGCAGAGCTGAGGCAGCACACTGCCTTCCTGGAGCAGGGCCTGGGGAAGGAGCTGGAGCCTTCATGCAGCGTGGTCCAGCTGCAGGGAAACAGCTGGGCTGCTCCAGCCCAACAGCCTCCTCAGAGTGCCGCTCTTCACACGGCTGCTTCTGAGGCTCCAGGGCATCTCCACCCTGGCTCCCTGTACAGGTGCACTAGGGAGCTACCAAATATCCTCCTTCCCACCCAGAGACTTGTGCAAGTGAGCAGCACAAAGTCATTCTCAGATAAGAACTTGCTGGCTGTAGTGTCCTTGTCAGAGCTGCTGTTAGCAGGGATTAGGGGTGATGGATGCAGTGCTCTGACTTTGGAGCAGCTCCCTCGGGTGCTTTGAATTCAATGCCAGATAAGGAGGGGGAAGCCAGCTCTGCAAGGCAGGGAGCACATGCTCAGAGGAGCAAGGTCCAGCACCTCCACAGCCCATGGCTGCTCAGAGGGGAGGGCTCTGACATCATTACTCTGCTCAAGAATCTCCTCACACTGCAAAGTTCCCTCTTGAAGTTCATTGAAGGCAGTTACTATGTAACCTGGTTTTTTTAACTGGTTTTAAAACTGCATTTTATCAGTCTATCCGATCTGTACAAAATCAGTGTAGCTCACTGGTGTTTTAAAAGGAATCTGTGAAAAATTTAAAGAAAGCTTAACAGCATTTGGAGTACTTTCTAAACAGACATAAAGGTGGAAAAGCTCACACAAACCTACTTTCAATTCAAGCACTACAGATAATACCAGCAAGGTGATTACCTATCTCTACTGAAAAGGTTTCAGACCTTTCTAAATATCCAACCAAGAAAAAGCAGGCTCAGATGAACTGATGCTCAAAAGGTTACCAATTTCACCATTAAAAATAGGTATGTGCTTTAATTTGTAAAATATCTTGTTCCTTACTTCTCATGACTCTGAGAGGTCTCTTAGTGTTAAAGGAAGTCTGGCTGTCTGGGAAAGGATGCAGACACAGCAGTCAGGCATTTCTGCTTTGAGTGAGAACATGTGGAAGTGGAACAGAATTAAAGATAGCGAGTCCAAAGCAACAAGAGCACAGGAGAACCCAGCAGTGCTGGCAGGAGAAGCATTACCTATGATCACAACAGGAATTGTCTTGAGCCCACCCCTGTTTGAGGGTCTGGTCACTAATGGACACATCTTCCCATCTGGAAGCATTTATGCTCTGGAATCCACCTGCTGAAACAAATATGTTTTGAATTATTTTCATTTTTTGACAAAAAACCACAAGCAAACAAATAAGAAAAACCCCACAAGATTTTCTCCAGCCCACAAACTGAGGCTAATCTAAAGTATTTTTGTTACCCTTGCACTGCAGACTGTCACATTACACTTCCACACTCAGGACAGACCTCCTTATCTTCTTCTCCTCCTGACCCCAAAATCAAAGGATGATCCTCTGATTATGCACCACAAAAGAGGGAGAGAACAGTTATCTTTCTTTTTCAGACATGAATTCCAGTTACTCCAGGACAGCTGGCAATTTCAGCAACCCTCTGAGTACATTAAATGAAGTGTTGCAGCATGTTAATAAAAACTTCACTTCTGACCATACTCTGTAGAAAATTGCATCATTATCACAAACACTTTTTAAAGTAACTTGTGCATTTACTGATAAGTGAAATAAACCTGACTCAAGACTTCTGCCCAAAGGCTGGAAGTCTCCTGGCTGCATTTTCAAATAGGTACCATTCCATCACTATAGGGTTTTTTGAGAAGTGCTAGTTTAGTTCTGGAACCTTCTTTCTTAATTTTCTAGAAAATGGAGAGTTCTAGGTCTGAACAAATAAATAACAAGTCTTTGAACAAAATATGCATCATAATTATCTTGGAGACTAAGGTGTCATTAGAGTGGAATCTACAAAACTAATCTAATCATTATGTAAACATCCAATGAACAGTGAATGTTTCTGCCATTCCTGCAGGAATCCTACCACATCAAACAATGACTTTAGTTTTCCATGGAATTTAACTCTACTGTCACTAACCTAGGAAAGTTATTTTTACCACAATAAATGTGAGATTTCTGAAATTCAGCATAAGCTTTTAAGCTATTCTACAGAAAATATTTTTAAAATAAAAACCTTATTGTCATTTTACAAAGCTAAGCAAAATCCATGGAATGGCACAACTTTGTCCAGTAGGGCACACTCTCCACACCCTTTCCAAGTGCAGATAGATCTTTGGCAAGTGCACCAGACACTTCCATAAGGCCTGGCACATCAGTGCCTTTGACACAGGTATTGCAGCAAATGTCTTTCTGCAGTGTAATGCCCCTCTCTGGGGCTGACATTTACACCACAGCAGCTCCAGCAAAGCACAGCACTGCTGACTGACAGGGCAGCCAGGAAACCACCAGTGAGTCCACAATTCACAGATTCCAGCGTTCAGCAGGAGTGCTGTGCATGCATTTGCTTGCAGGGATGTGACAGTTCTCGTGCACACCAGCGCACAGCCATGGCTGGGCTCAACAGCTCCATTCCAAGATAACTGGATTCATCACATAAAATGAACAAAACTAGCAACCTTGGATAAATTCCCTTTAGTTTAGTGACACTTACCGGCTGCCTGTTACCACTTAACTGAGCATTAGTCTAAGACTGTTATGCATTTTGCCTGACAGGGCATGAACCATTTAAAAGACATTATAGTTGTGCTTTCTAATTTAAGTAATTTGAAGCATCTAGCTTTGAAGAGAGTTGGATCTCAATGAAACTTATGTTCCCAATTTAACTGGGACTCAAAGGTAGTTGTATTCATACAGAAGATGAACTCCCCTTAAGGCCTCCCCACAGCCCTGGATGCTGTGGGAGCACAGCCCAACCACCCAAGGATCTCCCCAGCCTTTTGGGTAGGTTCTGCCACATTAACCAAAACCTGCACCACCTTCAGCAGGCTGTGGTGTAAGTTTACCCCCAAATAACTCCTTCCCACAAAGCTCCAGAGCTGCAATTAGTAGAATTCAGCACCAGCAGCTGGGACTGCCAGAGACACCAAAGGAACAGGACACTGGTGTGACCAGTCAGGTGTTCCCCTCAAACCAGCAAACTGCAGCATCCAGCTGCAGGTCAGCAGAAGTTTTTCCCCCATGATAACGAATAACCAACCCCCTCTCCATCACTGTATTACACAAGAAGAGAAGTTCTTATTATTTTTTTTAGGATTAATTTTTAGGATTAATTTTTCAGGATTAATATTAATCCTGACACAGAGTACACATCTCATTTCTGTGAAATTCCTGGGAGCCGGGAAGAGGAAAGCGAGATCTCTGGAAGCAATCTGCCAGGGCTCTGCTCCACAGCTCCCTGCAGCAGCATGCCTGGAAAAGCTGCGTGCACATCTGTGGGATTTTTGCTGGCAGCAAGGACTCTGAGCAGCCCGGCAGAGCACAGGGCAGCAGCAGCAGGGACGCACACACAGAAGGAGCTGCCGGGCTGTTTGTAAGGCGTGCGTGCAGCCTCACGCTGCTGGCTGCCAGCACGTTTCTGGGGGAGCCTGAAGGGGACATAAAAGGCACAAGCCAGGAGAGGACAGGCTGGCAGTGCTGTTTGCTTTAGAGGAAGGTTGCCTTGGCTCCTGGCCACTGCACCGTGCCACCCCTCTCCACCCTGATAAAGCACAGAGGCAGCAGCCGCTCGCTGATAACTCCCTGCTGCCAGCCTCCCTGGCTTTCTGCACCTCCTGGCACATGACAGAGGAGCATTTTCTGCAACCAAACCGAACTTTAATAGCTGGAGGAGCATAATTGTTAGTCTGATTAAATTAGGGTTAGTCTCTTTCGCATCCTATAGCTGCCATCTCTGTAATTCATAGTTATTAATTCTTATTTTATTAATTCTTATTTTTAATCAGGTGCTGAACCTGTTTATGGCTATTCCCATCCTGTAGGCTAAAGGTCTAAAGGTTTAACTTCTGGGGGTAAAACTCAGAGCATCTCAGGCATTTTAGTTTTGGGCCAAACATTCACCTTTCCTGCCGTTAGATGTTAGGGTGGATTATTTTAATTACTTAATTACTTTTTTTTTTGTAGTCTTAGACTCTGATACCTTAAAACCTGGGCAGCTAATACAGCATAGAGGAAAGCCTGTTCTTGCAGAGGCCATTGCAAAGCAACAGGACATTGAAGTTCACTGCCAATCTAATCTGAACTAGTTAGCACCAGGAAAAAGCCTGAGACAGCAAGAAACTTGAGTGCTCTTCTCACCCTCCTTTTATGTAGTGTAGGCTGCTGGGCACTCACACTTAGTCAGCTTAGTGACACTGAGGTTGGCTCCTGCTTTCAGCTTCCTACTTAAAATGAATGTCCCTTTCCTTCTCCTCATTTGGGAGAATGCAGCAAGTTTCACAACTTGGCTTCTTGCTGCTTCCAAAGCATTCCAGCGTCTGTGTGATGTTACATAATTGTTTCTGGCTGAAAAGCTCCCGGCTCACTCTGGGCCAGCCTCTGCATACCTTCCTCCTGTCCAGAGGGACTGTAACTCACAAACTCGGTCAGTGTGGCTCTCACCAGCTCCAGGCTGCAAGCCTGAAACAGGTTTTAGGGGAGCAAATGGAAAAGCAAAGGCGCATTTAGCACGACAAGGACACTCTGTGATCCTTGGAGAAATAAAAGCCAGGTTACATCAGCCATACGCAGATAGCTCTCCCTGTAACAGCCGTGAGATTTAAAGTAAGAATCACCACGTGTGGCCTGAACAGCACATGGGGAGAGCTCAAGAGAGCAATGCAGTTGGGGTATAAACACTGGGGGAGAGTAAAAAAGATACCATAACACTCAGTTTCAAAGAACAATTCCAACAGAGATGCAACAATAGTTTTCTTCAGCTTAATTTCCTCATCAACTCATTTGTTTCACAAGGTTAATATTTAACTAATTAGTACTTTTTTAAAAAGGCAGAGATCTTGACAGCTTTTACATTTTGTACTTCCCTACAAGTTTCAGAAGCTGTTCTCTCCTTACAGCATCACTCTTGCATGTCAGGCCAGTTACCCCCCAAACACAATTAAACTATGTGGAAAAAAATTCAACTTTGTGGTATGTAATAACACCTCTCTAAAAACACCCCTGTGATACTCAGAAACTGATGTTAGGGTCCACCAGACAGAGCTCTCTGTACTTATTTGGAGCTTTCTTACCTTCAGCAGCAGGTCTGATGAGAGGTAGGATCTTTGTGAAAGTGATTGTACAGTCAGGAGAGCCAACCAAACTACAAGCCTGGAATCCTCCCTCTGCTCTAAGACAGCTGTTTAAATATAGTAGGCAACCAGCAGCAAGAGAGGAGAGGAGGAGCCAAAAGGACTGGAGGTGGAGCAAGGAAAATACTAATAAGCATGAGTCAGCAGGAATATTTCCCTTCCCAGCTCCTGAATGAATGCAGAGAAACTTCCTTAGTAATGTTCAGCTGACTAACGTGACTACAGCAAAAGCAGGATTACAGGAACCATGCCTGTCAGAAGTCTTGCACTGAACAAATTTTCCATTTTTAACCCTCAGGACAACACAGATATACAGTGGGTCTGAAAAGATTGATTTCAGTTTGTGTTTCTTTTCCTTCAGTGAGATAAAGTGTTACAAGCCTTTTGCACAGTAGCAGTAAAATGAGTCAAACTGCTTACATAAAACTCAAAACCTACCAGGGGTTTCATCCGAGGTATCTCACTCACTTCAGGGAATAATTGATCTGGCTTGCTAAATTTAAAATTCTTTCACAAATGAAATACCTTTATCCCAAAGGGTTCAGTTCAAGTAGTAAATGAAGCACATGTTTATCTCTGAGGCCATCTGTTTGGAAATCACAATTTCCAGGAAACAGGGCTGCTGATGCACAGTTAAAATACATACTTTCATTCATGTGATCTAAAAGATAAAAGCAGTTCTTGAGGAGGATTTCTCTGCTCTCATGACTCTCGTCAGAGCAGAATACTTGATATAAAATTCTGTTTTAATTCCACCAGAATAAGTTGTTTTAATAAATGTGAAGCAATTGTTTCACTCAAAGTTTAGCTACCAGTCAATCCTTTGAAAAATCTGACTAAGTAAATACTGTCAGACTGAAGAGGGTGGGGGGAGAGGGGTAAGGGCCCTTTCCAGTTTCCTGGGCCTTTATCCAAGGTAGAATTTGCACAGAGCTCTTAAATAACTCATACTGATTTTTTGACAGCAAAGGCTTTTATATGCATTATTCAGATATTTATTGGCATGTAACCAATGTGTCCATGTCAGCCATGGAAAAATTAAGCTTTCAGAGAAAATAAGGCATTTGTTTGCTTAGGTGGTTTAAGATTGCCCTGTTACTAGGTTTTTCAAATCTGTTTTAATACATTGCAGTGTTGCATGTCAAACATTGTAGAACAAAGATGTTCAAGCCCATACTTGCTGATACCATAGATACAAGACAAAACCATATATGATGCTTTAGCTGGCTTTATACTAAGGAAAATAAGGAATACTTCTTGTGTGTGCAAATCTGGAGAAATAAAGTTGTTCTCTCTGTAAGAAATGAGACCCTGTCCATTTCCCACTAGATTTTATAAAACTAGAATCTGTATTACCTTTGCAAATAAAGCCAGGATGGCTTTCCAAAAGCAAGCTCTATCATAGTTTTGTGCACAGTACAGTTCTTTACAGGAAAACGCTCATGTACAGCAACCCACTGCCCTTTATTTGCTTGTACAGTAAGACCATTGAACATAGCAATTTGGGGGCTTCTTTTTTGATATCCCTTTTGACATCCCCTTTGATATCTCTGTCTTGATATCCCAAGAAACACATCACACAGAATAGACATATATCAAAGTAACTTTCTCCTTGTATACCTTGACCTCAAACAAATGATTCAGCCCAACACTTTGGATAAACTTTCCAGAAGAAGACGTAGTTGAGCAATCTGTAGTTGGCCTTGCAACCAGCCCTTGACCTACAAACTCATGCAATTCACTTCTATTTTTTTCCTGAACTGACAAAGCCTTTTTGGTGGTGCTCACACTTAAGGACAAAGCCATAACATTGTACTGGGGAATACTCTGCACCTGAACCAACCCCTATTTCCTTAGAAAGAAATTTCCTTGTTACTTACTGTCTTTTCACCTCAGGTTATGTAAGTTCTACCTGTCCATCTCCTACTTATGAAACCTGTCAGACAGCCCTGATTCTGCTGTCTCCTGATTTGGGGGAGCTCAGGCTCTGGTGTCAGAATTAATTGCTGACAGCTCATGGCAGAACCTTTCCTACAGCACCTCTCCAGCATCCGCCCTTCCCTCTAGCCAGCCTTAAGGTGTACCAGACTGCGCTAAATTATCCTGACAAACGACATTGTTTCACTCATTAGAACTTCATGTTCTGTTGGTTTTTCATAATGAAGGAACTCTCCCAGTGTGATCCTCCATGGGCCACTGTAGTGCTTTGATGCTTTGGTGTTTCTCTCAATTATGATAAAACAGAAATCTAAAAAATCTGCATGTTTTCTGCCTAAGAGAATATGAAGTGTTCCATTCAATGACCGCACACAGAATGTACATCATTTAATCCAAGAAAAATACAAAATCAAGTGTTGGAAAATCTGATCAAGTATCTTGGTTCCATATGGTCTCTGTGCAGAACACTGCACTTTGTTGCTGCCTAAATCATCTCCACCTTTATCACCCAGAAAAGCTTACACTTAGAGTTATATGTTAGCTCAGATACCAAAACCAGGACCACATTTGTAATGATAATAGATCGTTTGACATTGATACTGTGACAATTTACCTGCTTTCTTTTGCTCCAGCTAAAGAAACCTGTATTTTGTCACCAACACCACAACACAAACCACGTCAGCAAGATGCTCCTTGTAAATGTGGTGGCAGCCCCCAGGCAGAAGCAGCAAGTTGTGGCCATACCACTTCTGAGAGCAGTTGGCTGTCTGAGATGTGTGACTTGCTCTGCTGAATGGCAGAGGTAGAAAAGGCTGGAAGTCCCAGACAATTGCTAGGCCTGACAGAAAAAGCAGCTTAGGCAATGCTGGAAGTATGAGACCCAGTTCTGCTCTCAGTTATGCTTGTGACTTCCTACATGTGTTTGTGCTTTCACATGGCTTCCTCTAAAGAAAGATTTGGCCCAGACCACATTTCCCAGCTTTCCCATGTCCCTGCCAAGGCCATATCTGTTATGTGTTCATACCTCTTTTTGCACTGTTTAGGCAGCTGGGTCCAAAGGAAGAGAAGTAAAGGTTCATTGCACCCTTTTGTTGTTCACAGGGACATTGACCTCCCAGCCACATAAATGATTGAAATGCTTTTGTCTTAGTAACTTGCTAAATTGTTTGAGGAAAGTAAAAAAAGCAAAACCTTAAATTTTGTTGGAACTGTCGTAAGATGGTGATTTTTGCTTTTCCCTGGTTTCAATTCATTACCTTGAAATCGTTCCCTGTCTGTTCAAAGAGGGTTGTCTTCCCAAAGCAATGAGATGAAACCAAAGAATTTTACCACCCTTCACTGGCCAGGGGCATCAGCCACTTCCACCACTTTATCTTGAAAACAGCTGTTAGGAAATAAACCTGGGGAGGTGGCAATCAATCACAGGAGGGGTTTGGAGCTTTGCTGCCTGCATCCAGCCATGCCCTTGGTCACTCTGCAGCAAGGGCCTGTGCACAGCACTCAGTGTCTGCCCTAGTGCCACTGCCTCCCTGGACATTCCCCACCTCCTGTCTCTCCAGGCTTGGGGAGCAGGAACAGCGCTCAAGAGAGTCCCTATAAGCACACCCTGAAAGAGACATTCCCAGTACAACACTGGGAGCCAGCAGTGGGTATTTTGCAAGATTAGTTTACATGTGAAGTGTCCATGTAGAGAAGTAGTAGAGTGCCAAGTGGCTGTGCAGGCATTTCCTCAGAGAACGGGCCAGGATCACCATTTCCCTCCTCAGATGGCCGGGTGATAGCCAAACCTAGGGTGCTTCCTTTCAGAAATGAGCAGGATGCAAAGAGGTGCAGTCCTTAGGCTCAGGGACTAGAGCCATGCATGTTTCCCAGGAGTGGATCTGTGCAGATTCCTCATTCCCAAATGCCACAGGCAGAGGAAAGCTCAGCTCATGTGCTCCGCCCTCAGAGCTCCATCCTGAGCTCAACATTGATGTTTTGGGGAAAAGTAAACACACACACTTTCATGTCAAACAAACAGCATCCATGACCTAGTCAAAGATTAAACTACACATTAAACTGGTTGGGAATTTTCTTCTTATCTAAATGTCAATATATTCAAAATATTTACATGAGTTCTGGAGCACTGCATCATTTGAAGATACAGCCTTTAGTCATACAGTCATAAAGTCATTGTTTAGTTATGTTCTTTTAGTCTACATGGGCATTTAGCAACTGATTAATTTAATAAACTACTCTAGAATACTGTGGTGTGTGCATATGTCCCAAAGCACAAAATATCCTTCAAATGTTAATGTTCATAGTTTCTTGAGTGGAAAAACTAACAGAGAAGAAAACTGGAGTAGTAGGTACAGCTGAATTCTGAGCATCTTCTCTGTACATGCTTTCCCTTAGGGCAAAGCTGTAGTTTCCAAATACAAGTGAGTAATTCAAAGGTGGAAAAGGAGCATGTGATGCTATGAGCTTGTTTAACTCAACAACACAAACTTTCATAAACAGGGTTGCAGCAAGCCTTTGGAGTTTCTTTTATTAATTTCTCTACCACAGCTTAAGCCATTCTGCAGCTCTTTAACCCAACTTTAGTTTTTTTCTACTTTACCAAGAATCACTTAATCAAGATAAAGGATTTTGTAGCATTCCTTAAAGGCTTTGAAACACATAAAGCTAAGGGCACCCAGAGGTACCCAGCCAGCATGTTGAATTCTGTCAAAGAAAAATAAGATTTTCTGTAGCAGAGCACAAGATTTAGAAAAGGAGTAGACTAGAGTTATCCTGCAGCTTCCTACCCTCAGGGTTTATTTTCATCTTCCTCTTAAGCACCTGATTCTATCAGAGATAACAGCTGCTCAGATCCAGGTTAGCCAATCTGATATTCCTGACTTGCAACATTTCCTTTCTGCCATAACTTTGGGTCTAAGTTCAAAGTGCTCTTTGCACTCAAGTCCTTCCTCCTAAAGAGTCCTTTCATGCACACCAAAAGGCCAATTGGAGTGATATTTCCTTAGACCCCAATTTCCCTTCACAGCAGCTCCAACACTGACTGGCAGGAGTGAAATTTAAAGTCTCCTGGGACTATTCTGCATAACCCTGGGTGAGCCAGTATCTTCCACAAAGACAACCTTATCACTTAGTCACAATATAACAGTAATGCATTGAAGTGTAACAAGATCATCTCAGAGGTCAGGGTTTCTCACCTGTAATTGACAGCTGTTTCTAGACCAGCTTAAGGTGGCTGGAACACGAAATGAGCTGTTGCTTCCTGTAAAACAGAATGTCCTATTTTGAAACACATGCATATATTCTGGAGTCATTTCTGTGTCTTAGGAACGTAAAAAATATTTACTATGAGGTCTGAAAAGATTTTGCACAGTGGATTTACAGGTAAGAAAGAGGCAGGATTTCTGCAGAAGAATAAAGCTATTCAGTAACTAATTCCCCAAAGCATTTGGTTTAGAAATACATTGCAATTTATGTAATTTCACATTTAACTGATAGACACTCCTTTTTTTGCACATGTCAAAGCTTAAAGCTGAACACAGGTCAGTGAAACAAGTGTGCAGTGCTGAATTATCTGTCAATAGACATGCTCAGTTTGCACCAGATTAAAATCCAATTTCTCCAAGATCTTGCTCAAGTTGTACTTCTGTTTTTTGAAGAAATTTCACAAGAGATGTCTTCCTTGTTTCTCATCCTCAGCTACTCTACAAAAAACTTATCATTTCTGTTGCAGGTTTATTTTTGCTTGAATTAGTTTAGTTCACATTCTATTGTTACTGTTCTGCTGGATTTTTGGTTGGTTGGTTGGTTGGTTGGTTGGTTGGTTGGTTGGTTGGTTGGTTGGTTGGGTTGGTTTGGGTGTTTTTGTGGTGGCGTTTTTGTTGGTTTTTTTTTAGTGTGCTTTATTTTTTGTCTTTCAAGCAGCTCATTCTAGAGTTGAGTTGAGAGACTCAAGATTTATCTTGCATCCTTGTCAATAATTATTTTATCATGAGAAATAACTTATTTTTAATCCAGTCACATTTTTGGCAGCTGTCAGGCCATCTGCATTTTTTATTTTTTCCACAGAGGAGTTGTCCCAAGCAGAGATGAAAAGGAGGAGGTGTTTCTCCTTGCCTGGTCAATATTTGTTTTGATTGTGAAAATGCTAAGTTTGAATCATCAGGCAAAACCTCTGCCAAAGAGCTTGGGGATTGTAATATGAAGTGACCCTTTACCCCAAGGCAGAGAAGTACCTGAGTGGCTCTGCTTATCAGCCCAGCCTGAAATGTCCCTGCCAGGGCAGAATGATGTGGCACCAAGGTGACCACAGCCTGTCTTTGGTACCTGTCCCTGGGAGCTCTGACCAGGGCATTTTCCACAGCCCTTTTTTATAGTCCTGCCACCCCGAAGGGGAGCATTCAGGGCTGTCAGCAATACACAACTGCAGATGTCACTGCAGATATCAGAGCTGTGGCACGGGAACTTCTGCCCTTGTCTCTGCTGCTGCAGTCACCGTGCCTGAACGCTGCCCGAGCTGCTCGGGGGGACCAGAGCCCGGTGGAGCTGCACTGCCCTTGGGACATGCACGGGGCAGGCCAGAAGGACCCAAAAGGTCCCTCCAGCCTCCTGTGCCACCCTCAGCAGTGGCCAGCAGCAGTCACCCATGGGATGGAACAGGACAAGGGTGTGATGCTTGTCTTTTGTCTTCCCCTGCCTCCAGGTGTGTGCAGCAGAGCCAGATGACCCAAGTCTGGTGAGGTTTGTTCTCTTGCTGGTTCCTTCCATCTGTTTTCTTCTGGTCCCCAGTAATTTCACATGTGGCCTCTGGTACTTGTGCTAAAGGGAGGTTACACAACTGGTCCATCTCCACAGCATCCTATTTACACATTCCTATTTCTCTCAGTCTTCTGACTTATTCCAAATACAGAAATTGTTCCATACCCTATATCAATCTGTTTTATCTTCTCCAGATGTTCCTCTCACATGCTGAGATGAAAACAACAGCATGTAACCCAGCAGTCTGAGCACAGGTGAACCATAGGTTTATGCATCAACTGTCTGCTTTGGCCTCCATCCTTTCCTAGCACTTAATTCACTTCACCACCAGCTAGCACTGAGCTGACAGCTCCCCAGAACTATTTCTCTTGACCTTAGATTCAAGTTCAGGCTTGTCCCTACTCTGACTGAGCTTCCTTGCCTGGACCTGTGCCAGAGCATGAGAAAACACAAAGGAATTGTGCAAAAGTGTGAAGTAATAGGACAGTACAGAAGCATTGCACAGATTTTTCTTCAAACCAATGCAGTCAGCCACACGCCTGATAAAAAGCAAAGTGGCAAACCTTGGAGACTTTCTGGATACTCCTGGTTCACAAAGAAACCTCAACAAAATAACTGAAGGCATGTGTGTGGGAAAAGCGTGTTCTCACCTGGTCCCTCAGGAGGGAGGAGCCCTTGGGTAAACACAGTGGAGAAGCTCACAGAGCTCTCATTGCACTCCATCCCCTGGCCTGATCTTGATCTGCTCTTATCCTTTCACCTGAATAAAGCATTCATGGGGTGCTTATGCAAAGTCTCTCCTAGGGTTGCCTCAGGAGTGGCTGCTGTTCTGAAAGAGACAAAGTACAGGCACCGGCAGGGGTGGAATGAACCTTTCCCTCACCTGGAATGGGGACAATGGATATAAAGCAGCACAAAGGTAATGTCCAGGACTTCTAGAAGACTCCCTATGCTTATTGTGCCTGGGAAACATAAACAAGACTCTTGGGCCTGGGACAGCAAAGCTTCTCTATCTGCCACCCACGCTGCAGTGCCAACCCCTCCTGATGCTCTGTCACTGTGTACCTGAGTACACATCACACTTGATTCAACTCATCAGCTCAGCCTGTGAATAAAAATATCAACCATGAGGTCAACTATTATAGTAGCCAATGATCTCAAGACAGAATGAGAAAAAAAGTAACTTCAGAAAGTAATTTAAGCTGTACTTATTTACAGAATTATGCAAGCTTGCCATACATACCTCCATTTTTTCTGAAATTTTACACCTTTGAATGTGTTATTAATACAAACTATTACAATGGAACACAATTTTAGAAAATGTCTCTTTTTTTTTTTTAGTTTAGTTTCCCATAAAACTTTGCTAGAGGACTTTGAGTCCCACTCAGCTTTGCAGTGCTTTCATATTTTGCAAATGACGTGCATTCGGTATAAAGCCTTGATGGCTTTCTCCTTGTTCTGACATTTGGGAAAGTGTAAACAAACTTGCCCAGCTGTCACCAAACTGCTGTTAGTCTTGGAACTCAATAAAAGCTGGAGTGTCATTGTTGAGCTGCATCCTGAGAGGGCACTCAGCTTGCACCATTCCCCTCAAACACACAGAAGTGTAGCAAAAAAGAAAAACATCCAATCAAATAACCCAGTGGCACACAAATGGACATGTAATGGCAGAAAGTCTCTTACAAAATAGTGAGAGAATTATATAATATAAGGAACAGCTCTAATCTTAACAGGGTGTTAATCTGTCCCATCTGACTCACATCTAGGTGTGACTGGTTGTCAAACAGATACTTTAAATCATTTAAAGATACAGAAATTAAATGTCAGCTTATTAATTGCCATAACAGAGGCAAGAAATGAACACATATCCTCTGGCCTCTGCTTCAGCCACAGGGCTGCTCTAGGACAAAAATTATCCAGATTTCTTGCTGTGTTACAGGCGACCAACCTGTGTCACACCTTCCTGTGCCTGCTCACAAGTACTGAGCCCCTCATTAAAAAGTGCTAATCTTTCTAAGTCAATAGACTTTATAGTAGTTTTTATAGATTTTATTTTATTTTATTTTATTTATTTTATAGATTTATAGTAGTTATTTACAATACAGATTCATTTTTAGTTGTAGCACATGATCCCCCAGGAATGAATTCACATTTGCAAGCTCTCAGTGGGTTCATTTTGGGCAGAGACATCTGTCAGTCCCCTCGGCCGTGGAACAGCCTGGAACACACCCAAGCTCTGTTCAGGCATGTTCTGCACACGGGCATCTCTTCTGCTGCAGTGGCTAAACCCTCCAGCACCACTGGGCTAGAGTGCACCTCAGAGCACTCAGCTCTTGCCAAAACCCCCAACAACCCCCGTGCCTCCATAGGCACAGCCTGTGATACTGATATTCTGCATCTTTATCATTGTTCCTCAGTTTCACATCTCTCCAAGATGTTGCAATTTCCTACAGAATTGTAGTTTCTACAGAAAATTTGCATATTTTCCAATATACAAGCATTTATTTCCTAGTATATATGGGAATAGCTAAAACAAGGAGTCTGTTTCAGCATATTTGTTGGACTGTGTTAAAACTCTTTGTATGCTGTATTTATTCTGGAGGCATGCTTGTCTCACAGCCTCTGATCTTATCTTCAGCCTGTACTGAGAAATTACTCCCATGAACTTTGGAAGGTCAACTTGTTAAACATCTATCCATTCTCCCCTACTCTTTCTAATCATCTAGAAATAATAATTAACTTAATTTTCTGAGATGGGGATGACTACTTTACTACCCAATTCATGTTATATGTTTCAGATGACTCATACATGGCAACTATGCTGCCTCTAAGGGTTTTTCCTTACAAAAATTCCTCACTGAAACTTGCCAAATTATTTTTTTTTCTTGTTCCTTATTTCTTCATCCAAGAGGCAACATTCTTTTCTAACACTTGCAAAAGATGGCTTTGTGCCATGGTACAGGTATAAGCTCGTCAAAAGTAACACGGCACGAAGCAGAGAGCCTGCATTTGGGACTCTGCTGGGAAATGAAACAACTGAGTCAGGCAAAACTCCATTCACAGCCTGATATCAGCTCCAGTTTTCTATAGATTTTGCCAAGGTCTTTGGAAATCAGTTGCCCAATACCTCTTTGGGAATAATACTGGCACATTCACTGGTGCAGAGTGGGATATTTCAGCAACGTGCTGAAGGAGTGCTGGGTGCATCACAAGAATGTGCCTGCACAGGAAGGCAGTTTCACTGGGTACAGCTGGCAGAGGGAGAAAAGAGCCTGAGGGGGAACAAACCCATCTCTCCAGCTGATTAGGTGCAATAACTCCTTGGAGGAAACTTGCTGGTTTCAGCAGCAACCAGCTTCCACCAGCAGACAGAGGTGCCACACGGCACATCCTGTCCCACAGGACGCTGCTCTCCACAGAGTCACTCTAAAACTGGGAAATACAGACCAGGGTGTCTTGCACTTCAGTGACACCACCCCACATCTCCAGAGATGCCTTCCTGTCTACTGAGGAAATCACCTCCCTCTAACTTGTACAAAACCTTGCTGGTTTATGTAATCTTACAAACATGAGGCTGTTTCGAAAGAACTCCAAAACACACAAGAAGTGTCTGAGCAGTACATGAAAACAAGCCTGAATTTCAGCTTTACAGAGTTTCATTATAACAATCTAGTATCAGGTATCACAAAGGAGTTCCTTCTGGCTGAGTATCAGTGATGGATGAAAGGGAATTTGTTAGTTGAGATACCATAAGGTAGTTGCCAGAATTGCACACAACCTTACTCAGTTAGTTCCTTACATTTGTCACAAAAACTAGAATCATTTTCTTACAGGTTTCATTCACTGTTGAGCAAGGCAGTCAGTCTTTAAGGCAAAAAACAATAAAGTTTTTTTAGCTTGTAAATACAGCTCATACATGTTAATTACTCACTTCAATCTCCCCATCTGAAACACTAACAAGAGGGAGGCTGTGGTGGGTAAGGTGTCTGTCGACATCACCAATACCTTACTTTTGGAACATCTTGTGGCTTTTGCTTTTGAAGGGGTCTGAGCCAAATCACACCACCCTAAACAGAAAGGCCTGTTGAAGCAAAGGTAAACATTCCAACCAGCTTCAAGGGCATTTGGATTAGCCTTGCTGTACAATTGATATGGCATGATGGTTTTGTAATATAGGAAAAGCTGCAATGCTTTTCCATGCAACAAGGCAGTAATCTCACAGTTTTAGGAAGAAACCTGGTAAATAGAAGATTAATCAAACTAGGATTAGATTGCTGCTTTTATAGTAGGACTTTACAGTTTTCCTAAATAACATACTTGAGTTTCTAGGCATGGAAAAAACCAAATTAATACTAAAAATGGGCATAAGTCTTTTCTAGAGCTTTAAGCTAGACTAGCTTCTCTCCATCCTACATTTATTAAAGGAATGTCCAGAAACTTTATAAGCCCATGTACAGAGGTAAAACACAGTCCCACTAACAGTTCAAAAATACAACCTACACCTCTGTGGACTGCCAGTCCCTCTCAATGTCTTATGGATGTACTCTTAGCCTGTCCTGAAATAACCTCTTCAGACTCTTCTCAGAAACCAAGAGAACTAAAACAAGGTGCACAATTACTCACACAGTAAACACACAGCCCAACATGATGCAAGAGTATTAAATGTTTGTGCAAAACATTGAGTTAATAAATAAAACCAAATAGATTATAGAAACCTCAGTGTGCTTGCAGCTGTATTTATGGTAGCAGCTTCTTTAAGTTATAGCTGCAAGTCTTTTCTTCCTCTGGCTCACAGCAGCAGCCTGCACAAATAATTTAGAGTTGATCTGAACAGTCTGCTTCAGTCCACCACATGCTGTGTCCATTTATGTGCAAACAGACATTCAGAGATCCCTTTCTTGCTTTGGAAACATCTTCAGCTGCTCTTTCAATTCCCTAACTGCTGCTGAGAGCAGCACAGATGGACTCTAATTTCTCCAGCCTAGCATCTGCACATTTTTAGCCCCTTACAAAAGAAGGGCAGTTTGAGACTGGCAGGTTCATTTTTAACCTTCCAGCTCCAGGGTTCTATTCATGCTGACAAAATGGGATGCTGGCCTCACCCATGCTGGTAAGACCATACTGATCAGGTGTGCTTTGTCTGGCCTCCTCCTCCCTGACCCATTAAATGTCTGCCAGCAAGCTCCATTTACCTTTACCCTTATTCTAACTGCCCCATTCAGGGTGTTTTATTAGCTAAGGAAAAAAAAAGGTGTGCAAGAAGGCCTGGAAAAAACTTGTATAAGGTAACTCAGATAAGAAGCTCAGCTGCAAGCAGTGCTGAACTCAATAAAGACAATCCACAGTTTTGCAATCACATTCCCCTCATTTCCAAGTTCAGTTTCACTACATAATCAAAGATGAAAAACTCATATCCAAGAATTCAAAAATGGAATGGGTCTGTTGCTCTGCAAAGGCATCCAGCTGTCCAGGAGAGTGAACAGTGTTAGAGCAGAAACTTGGGTATCTCCTCTCTTACTGGCCTGTGCATCCTCAGCAAGACCAGCAAAGCAATGAGAGGGATAAAAAGGCTTTGTCCTTGTCAGGGGTTAGCTCAGTTCCACAGCTCCTTACAATCCCCTGGATATTTTCTGCTCACTGCCCAGCACTCAAACGCTGCCACAGCCACCTCACAGCTGCAGAAGGAGCTTTGCTTCTGTCTGTCCTGTCTTCCTGAGCACTTTTCAACTATACCTAGACATTAAATGTGTTAATTTTAACTCTGAATGTGATTTTAAAAGCAATGGGAAGAAAGATTTAGAGGTTCTATGTTCTGACAAAATCACTCCAGCATAAAGAGTTACTGCCTGATGTCACAACCACTGGAAAGATGCAGAGAAGGAACAGAAGGCTGTTGAATCTATGTGAAAGGAAGAGTTTACATTGTTAGTTAACAAAAGCATTATCTGGTAGATAAAAACCACCTAGATGGTTGTTTCCAGACTTGAATGACATTTTAGAAGTCACTTGAATTCTCTGAATTTCCTGTCTCTGATTGCAGTTCTATTGCATGGCCAGGGACTATTTTTCAAAGTGTGTTTGTACAGCACTGAGAAAAACAAGCTTTTACAGCTTCAAGAGCTAACACAAACAGTTTAAACAGATCCTTCCTACAGACATATAATGAAGAGCATCTGATTTTTTTAACCACATAATTAGAGGCCTTTTTCAAAAATTACTCATGCCTCTGGTTGGGTAGTCTGAAAATCTCAGCACTTGGTATATTAACACCACAAAAGAAACTGAACCTAATCCAGAATTATATATTCTTGGTTTCTCGAGGGCTTTTAAAGTTATATACAGTTACATTAGTATCGCATCAATAAGATACATTACCCTCCATAAAAATACTGCCTCTCTTCCAGTGGTATTTCTTTGCCCTTCCTCTAACCCAGCGTGGTCCCTGTGAGCTCCAGCTGGCGCACTCAGAGCACTGACATGTGTGTTCAGTGGCCTGCAGCCATCCCTCCTGGAAGCTTTCATCTCATACAGCTTCACAACAGGACTGACCAACCTTTTCTAGATGCAATTTCCAAGAAAAACAGCATCACAAGCATAAAAGCTGAGCAGGATGAGATTACACAGTGTGGCTGCATGCAGAGGGTTGGTACCTGGGGATGCAGATGTCCATCCTGATTCCAGATTTAAAACACTGAAATATCAAAGGCAGCACATTACAAATTGAGCTGTATAATGCTCCTGGTTTTAAGCAGTGAAAGAATCCATGAGGATACTTGAGGCAGGAGGTCATCTTGTGGAAGGTCAGTCTGAGCTCCTGGGAGACATTGACAACCAAAAGAACCAGAAAAGGCATTTTAAATCCAGTTACAAGAGAAACTCAGATATAGTGTCATGGTCCAATTCAGATTTTGTCATTACAGCCTGAGGAATTAGCAAAATTCAACAAGATGTTGGCTCTCACTCCAGTGTTGTTTGCATTATAGATACATAAATATTGTGAAGATAGGTTACTGAGCCCAGCTAATCAGAAAGCATTCCACTGCAGCCAGAAGAGCTAAACCCCCCCAAAACAATACATGGTGTGACAAGAGAGCTCTAGATTGCTATGGGGTACTTTCTGGGTGACAGGTACTATGTAGAAGAGTTTGCATTTGAAATAATATAAACAATATAGCATCAGCTACAGCAGACAGAACAGATCCTGTGCCCACAAAATTCCCAAGCAATCACCGATGCAGGACCTGGCTCCATAACTACAGCATGAATAATACAGTCACCTCCAGTCCATGCAGCATAAGTGCAAGCAAGGAAAGCAATTAAATTTATGATTTAAAAAATATACAGAGACAACAGTAATGTTCCAGGATTTTTTTTTACCAGGTCTGCTCTTCTGTACTACAGGGCAAACACTTTGTAGCATTCCAGTCCAATATCAGGAGTGTTCATTTCTAGGTGATATCACAGCTGCTTATGCACAGTAGTAATGCTGTGATTCCCAAATATGAATATACACACACCACTCCAGAGATAACTGACTGGTTTACCTCAGACACTAAGGCAGTACTAGAAAGATCAGCATGTTTTACACTACAGCATCTTTGCATTATCCCACATTTCACTTCTCAACTACCAGAAATCCTTTGCTTTTTGTCATTAAGTGCATAAAGATGTGATTTCAAGTCACCTGACTGGGAAAATCCTCAGCTGGTTTCAGATATTATACATTGGTAGATGCTATGGATTCCAGCGTAATCAGTGCCTTTGAGAATCACTGAATAATTGTTGTTAAAAATAGCCCAAAAGCAAACTTGAGGGCTGTCATATGGCATTCTCAGTCAAAAACACAGGTAAGAGTTTCAAGTTGCTAACACTTCACACTTCCAGGTTTTTGGCAGAATGGTACAATAGAAAACCAGAAGTTTGTTCACATCAGCTGCCTAACATTGCTTTAAAGATTAACTGGAGTGTTCTCATAGGGGAGTTTGGCTCACCCATGGTTACAGTGCAACTGGCAGCTGATGTTCCTGCAACTCTGGCCCTGCTATCTAAGGCTTGATTTCAGCTCCTGAGATCTGGAATAAAAACTTATTTATAGGGAAGATCACTCAGCAGAAGATTCAGATCCAATTACGCTGTCACAGATTATGTCACTACTCTTCAATTCCAGGGGAGTTTCAAGAGCTCTTGACCTATATTTATTTGACCTATATCTGATCTTGAACTATAATGCTATAAAAAACCCATTAAAATAATTTGCTTTCAATTAATGTTTATATTTCAAAATCAAGTCATCATTGTTAAAATGCAGAAGCCTTGGCACTGAGAGGAAGCAACAACCTCCTTGTGCTCCTGCAGTGAATTTAATCTCGTTGTACATGTCCATACCCACTGTGAACAACCTTCAAATCTCAACCCAGAAATCATTTCTATACACCGTGTTCCACTGTAACCTCCAAAGCCATGCTGAAATTAAGAAAAGGATTCTCAGAACATGATTTAATAGTGCAAAATGTGAAAAACGCCAATCACGTGTTTTTAAAATTTTAAAAGTTTAATAGTAATAAAATGGTTATAAAAATAGTAATACAATTGGAATAATAATAATTTGGACAATTTGAATTAGGACAATATAAGACAACAAATACAGAGAGTTACAGATGTCCAGGTACCTTTTTCTGGGCAGCATAAGCCCAAAAAAGGACCCACGTTAACAAAGGCTTAACCCTTAAAAGCAACAGCCTGTTGCATAGTCATATACATCATACATGATGCATAAATTCCATTCAAACACAGGATTCTGGCTGGTCAGTGTCGACTTCTTCCTCCGAGTCCTAACAGCGCCTTCGAGGCATGAAGAAGTTCATTTCTTCTGATAAGAGGGCAATAAATTCTTTTTCTCTGAAAGATTCAGGTGTCCTGTGGCTTCTGTCTCACTGCAAGCCCTTTCTTTAAAAAAAGTATCCTACATAGCATCATTTCTATTTTAACAATTTTTATGACTTAAAACTATATTTAACACACTATTTAAGAGAATTAATACAGCATCACTTTCTAACACAACACATATAATATTCATTTTAATATTTGTGAAAAGCCAATCATAAATACATGCATTTTTCACACAAACCATCAGCAACAGAAAAAGCCAAGACATTCTTTTTGTTCACCTTTCCTGTCAATGGTTTTGCATCCTACCCACTCTCTGCCTTCAGTTATATCAAGACACTGTTTCTTGTCAATTAGAATCAGGACCAAACACCTTTTTGGAAAGAAAACCTGTTTGCACCTTCTCTAAGCAGTGAACAGCAATTAACTTTGTTCTGTGGCTGCAATGACAATATCAGTCACCACAGCCCAAGCTGGGGTTTTACTTTGCTTTATACCTCAAGATTAATACTTCATTGCCTCCAACCTGAGTGAGAGCAGTAAAATATCAAGGCTGTTCATGAAAATCACTAGTGAGTTGTAAGAATGGTCCTGAAACTTTGCCTGGAGGCAGCTCTGAGCGGGTCAGGGGAGGACAGGCAGGGCCATCTGAGAGCCCAGATCATGAGAAAGGCTCATGGTAACGGGGCCAGCCCGAGGGCAAGCCCAGAATTCAGTCTGCAGCTTGGCTCTGGTGAGGATAACCAAGGTCAGGGGCAGGTCAGTGACTGATGAACAGCACCACAGCGACAAGGTCAGAATGAAAAAATCACTGCCCAGGTCAGGAGCAGCAAGCACCAGGGACAGGTACAGAAATAGCACATCCAGGACCCAGGGGCCAAGGACTGAGCTGAAATGGGTTCCTGGGGCTGTGGGGATCCCAGTGAGGCTGCCCAGGCCATTAAACCTGCCCTCAGGGTCTCACAGTTATAAAAGAAAGCCCCATCAAGACTCCTCTCAGTCTGTCCAGGAAAGCAAAGAAATAAATCACTTCAGTAAGACCACCCCAATACTCTGAAACTCATTTTTCCATACCAAAAATAACCCCATTCAGGAGAATGTGGCTAACTTTTCCTCATTTTGCTGTGTGCTGTATGGATAAACAGATGATTTCCATCTCCATGGTTATTAATGTACTGCCTAGGCTTTTGCTTTTATAAATGCACACACATATGTGCATTTGGAAAGACTGGCATCTAACTGGAGCGCTCAGGCCCTAACTGAAGGGCCAATAAAATCAGCAAAAAAATCATTTATTCACTTCAGTCTGAATCATGCCTCAGAACTCTAAGTGAGGCTAAATGAAGAACCTAAGAAAGGGAAGATTTGTTGTATAAGATTTTCTTGAGTAACAGTCCTTAGAAACTTGGTATCATAGATAAATACAAAATTTGAAGTTTAGCAGTGTGGAATTGAATATTGATTGCTGTCCCCTGAAAGCAGCACAGACAACATGGTTTTCAGGAGCAACAGAAATTGTTGAAGGAATAATTGTGGCAGAGACTAGAGCATGCTGGAGGTGGATTCAGGAGCAAGTCAGGATTTTTAATATTTCTTTCAGCTCAAATAGATTTAACTGTCTCCAGACAGTTCTAGCTCTTACAGAAAAATTTGGTTATAACAATATGCATAAAGATCAGCTTATCCCATGTTAGTCAAACATGAAGTCAATTTTCTTCTGTGTGAAATAAGATCTCTAGTCAGTCCTTTCTGCTGTCCTGCCAGTGCTCTGAACAATGTAATAACTGTCATTTGGGGTTTAAAAAACTTTCAACATAAACTTGACACTGAAGTTCTGAAGTCTGGATTCTGGGACAGGTAGGACAGGTCCCTGAGGTGCAGGTTGGCATTCATTACCTCAGCACATCACTCTCCTAAAGCAGGCAACAGAGAAGCAGAAAACAGCAGGACATGGTCTCATTCTCTGGGCAAGAGGAGGCTGAATTTGGCTGCAGAGCTCCTGCAATGAAACACACAGAGCTCAATTCCCACGGCTTTCCCTCTGACATGTCCTCCGGGCAAAGCAGAGAGCACATGACAAAGGCACCAAAGCTGAGCAGATCTCAGTTATTCTCAAGAGACAGAAAATGCCTCAGGCCTCATGTGAGCATGAGCTGTTCCCTATCACCTTGTCTGACCCTCTAAACCTCTTCTGGCGCTGTGCATTCCTAAGACTCCTTCACTGGCACCTCCAATAATTTCCTTTCTTCACAGAGTAGTTTTGAAATGATCTCTGCCTTTTGTTTTGGGGAAATTGGTAGCCAGCTTCTTTGACTTCTAGTCTACCAGCCTGAGCACAGTACTACAAGGAGATGTGTTTGCACCCTCCAGTAACCAGTGAAATCGTGGATTGTTTTATGTTGAAGAAGATTCATATTCATTCCAAATGAGACAAGAGTATGCACAGATATTTTGAGAAAAAAAATTTGTTAGTTTAAGGAACAAACACACTAAACACAACAAGCAAACATTTAAATAACTGACATTCCTGTCTCAGCTCAAAAATTGGATCCTTGTCCTTCTACATCCTCCTCATGGCAAGGATTTTTTTAGTTAGAAATCTTATTTGCTATCCATTAAATAGTTACTGTAGGGGAAAATCAGAGACACCCAGATTAGTATGCTGTGCTAAACAACAGTCAATATCCTTTTTGTTTTCAAAGACCAGTGTCCAAGGAAAAGCATTGTGGAGTTAAGCTGAAGACATACTTATAATAATGTAGATATATAGCAAAAAGGGAAATGCAGATGAAAAAAACCTTCCTGCAGAAATTTAGATGGTGAAAAAGGTAATTTGAGTTTGCCTACCCAAGATAGTACTAAGTAACTGGAGGGAAGGAAAGAAACCCTGCAAAACACAAAACCACCACACAGAAAAATAACTTCTTTTTCTTGTTCCAAAGCATTCCAAAACCATGTGTCCTTGGGACATTCCAAACTACAAATCCCCCTTGTACAGAACTTTTCTGGCACCATGGAGCAGAGTTGGTTCTGCTCTCTCAGCCAATGCTGCACCCACATTCCTTCAGACCACTGCTAAACACACGACTTCCATTTACAAAAGCAAAACCTTTTTTTGTGCAAGCTTTCTCTACCTGCTGGAATGGGTCAGGATCCTGAGAGCACCAACAGGCCCTAATTTCCCTCATCAACATCATCTGGGGAGTCCATCCAGGGCTGTCTGTCCCCTGGAGCTGCACTGAAGCTCCAGCCCTGCTGTCAGCCCTTGCCTGAGCAGTGCACAGCCCAGTGCTCACTGCTCCTGCCCTGCTCTCTCCACCTTTCTGCTCGGGACTTTGGTCCAGAAACAGATTAGGGATATGTATTCTAGATGCCATAGATTCACTACTTGGGTTTAAAAAGTCCTTTCAGCCACTTAAAGTATGCAGCACTTTGTAGACAAGAGGCAAACCAACATTAGACCTGCCCAGAGAAACTTAAATAAATCTGCCCATGGATGTACTTTGCTATTAGTGCTTATAGCTCATGACATGAATTTGGCATTTAAATACACAAATGATCTCACTCACATGCTAGTGCAAGCTTTTTCCATCCAGTGTGATATGCACAGGATACCACAAAGGCTTCAGTATATGCTGGTTTCAAAGTAAAACACCACAAACTTCCAGTAGGAATGAAAAGGTCAGTTCTGCTCAAGATATCATCAGTGATAATCTGGAATAGTTGGTGTGCTTAGTGCAGAACAAAGAATAATGAAATGGTCTCCCAAACTTAACCCTAAGAACTTCCATTCTATACTTTCACTTGCTTTTTTAAAGTTGCCTTCAGATCCTGTCCAGTGTACCAAGAAAACATGGGACAAATCAGTGATTTATTCCCACTTTCCAGAACCAAGCCACATGCTGTTTCTACATAATAAATATACAGAAAATAAAGTATAGTCTGTGGAGAAGGGAAACTGAGAACGGTGTGACACTGGCAATGACTGACTAATCCTAATGAATTAGGATTGCTCATTCCAGAGGGGAAGGGGCTGAGGCACAATAATGAGTGTAAAATCATTAAAGGCTGTTGCAGAGTTCTGTGGAGACCAAACAGAGCAATGCTGTAAAATCACAGCTTCTTGATTTGGCTCTTTGTTCTGCACTCTGCACTTTTACTGAAGCAGACACAGGTTGGGAACTGACAGAAAAGAGTGACACTAAGCCAGTGTAGCAGGCTGGGAAGACTTTAAAATAAACACACTTCCATAAACCCTTCTGGATTGCCCAGCCCACTTTTATCAGGGAAAAGGATGGAAATGTCTCAGTCTAAGAATTCAGTTGGAGAATGAGTCTTGGTGAAGATTAGCTATTCTCTTTGTCCTGCAGCAAGAATGAGTGAGAACCTAGAGACCAACCTAAACCCAAAATGAGCTCTTTGACATGCAGGACAAGGGCCTCCACAGGGATCTGAATAAAATGACTCTCAGAAGGTGGGAGAAAGTTGAGCCCTGCTTTTATGGTAAAGGTGGCTGAACACTGGAATGTGTTTTGCAGATTATTCTTGCATCTATTTAAAGCCTAACTGCCATGGCCCTGTGTACCCTGCTCTAGCTGACCCTGCTTTAAGCAGGGGGTTGCACCAGGTTGTCTCCAGAGGGCCCTTTCGACCTCAACCATTCTGTTCAGCCATGCTGAATTTCACACTTGGTTAAATTATTCACAAGTAGAACTTTTGGCTAAGGCTCTCTTCTGGATAGAAGGCAGAAATGAAAAGGTAGCTTTCTTAGTCCTCAACAGGTGATGGTGGATAATTTTGTATATGAATCATAGCAAAAAATAGAGCAGAAAAGCATTTGGGCCTCCCACATAGAGAAAACTGGAGAAAGGATTTGGAAGAACTACTAAAGATACACCAAGGGGAATGATCAGAAGGAAGGTGAACAAGTAGGAAAACACCACAGGCAAGGAGCAGGAGGTTATAAAACTATTTCAGCGTGGTCAGGGATCATGAGGAAGAAGTACCACTCTTGACTGAGTGCTGATAGTAGCCTTTGGCAAGAACAGCTATTGACTCAGGAAATATCTCACATTTTTTGCTTTACTTAAGAGCTAACTAAAATATTAAAGCAATGTTTTTGTTTGTTTGTTTGTTTTTATATCACTAATCATCTTTTATAGCTCATTTCCTACACACAGAAGTTTCTGGGTAAGGTTTTGGAAAGCACACAAGTCCCTTGGATGCTTCTAGAAAAGCTCCTCTCTGCTGCTCTGCAGAGTCAGTGCTGCAGACAGCTGAGCTCTTCATCTGCTCCAGACACTCCTGGCTAACTGGGACTGTGATTGCAGCACAGCTCCAGTGCAACTTGCTGGAATCACCAACACATTCTTGCACTTATTCCCATTCTTGATTAAAGCTCTTACTCTGCTCTCCAGCCTCTGCTGCCAGTGGTTTGCTGTCTTTCACAGCTGAAGGACAGTTATGTAAAGATCTCTACAGCATCAGGTGGGAATTTATCCAAGGTGCTTCATTTCTTAAATAATTAGGAACAGAACAGACTCTAATGGAACAGTATAAAGGACTTTTAAGGCCGGGGACAAGTGCCAGAATCACTCTGGAACAGTGCTTATGTTATGGTTTCCTGGGACATTTTGGTTTTATTTATTAACTGTAGGAATTTTTATCTCATGCCAACACTTATGTGTGATCCTAGTATGCAAAAATCTACTTTCTAAAATCTGGTGAAGTTCCAGGAAAGAGTTATACAAGCTCCATGTATAAACTGATGATGGAATCCATATTCAATCCTGCTTTAACAGGGTTCAGCTGGAACTGAATCCAGCAAGACCCATAATGACTGGAGGTCTATCCCCTGCATCCATTGCAGAACTACCAGTGGTATGGGCAGATCCACACTGTTAGAGTTTTATGTTGATACTTTTCTCTCTTTGTGCTGGTGGCTCATTTGATAAATAACTTGGACTGGCTTTTCAGAGGACTCACAGCACCAAACAGAGCTGTAAACTGTTAACTCAAAGAGACGAGAAAGCTTGTGACTTGCATTGAAGGGATAAGGATCCAATAATCCAGAAACTTCCTGCTGGAAAATAAGGCTCAAAGGTATGATTTTATTGAGCAGCAGTTAAATAGCATCAGCCACAGAAAGAAAGTCTTGCTTGGAGAACTGAGCGTGGGATGCAGAAAGGCAGAGTGCAGACCTGGTCATGCCTCTCTGGGGAGCTCCACTCTTGATCCCACCACGCACCTCCTGGATTCTCCCACCCTCCTCAGGGAGACTGGGGACACACTCAAATAACCTCCCAGACTGGAGCCAGAATGTGCAGACCTGTGGAATGAAGCCCAGAAATTGACTTTAATACTAACCTAGCTCAGCATATCAATTTTCTGTGTGTTAACAGTATTTTCACATGATATGAAAATCTCTGCCTGTGTTATAACTGCCTGTGAGAGTTCCTTATACATCTGTGAACTATCCACGGTTTTTCAAATAGCTGCAGAATCCTGGCAGAACAAGTTTTGTATATAGAGCTCACCTGGTGCTTATTCTCTGTTTCAAAGAAATGAAAATTTCAGGGAGATACTAATTTCATTGAAATACAAATATTTCTTGCGAACTAGAAATCCTTTGGATCAGGCCTATCAAGCACGTGGTAGAATTGATTCAAGTAAGGCAGCAGTGACCTCTGCTGCACAGCTGATGCTATTTCATGGCAAAATTAAGCCAACTGTTAGTACTCTTTCAGATAAGTTAAAACTATTTTTTTTTCCAAAAAAAGCATATTTGCTTCAAGTTAAGCACATTCCTCTTTTTCCTAATAAAGAAGAGGGCTTCAAACCCCAGAAGATTATTTTTGAAATTACTGGCATAAAGATAACTTATTTTGAAAGTTTTCACTGGTTATGGAGGATAGTATCAGCATTAAATGAACCCTGAACTACCCTCATAAAAACATTTCTGTTAATTTTACCGGGAAGGAACTTGAGGCACAAATCCTGCTGTGCCCACAGTCACACCCGAAGTCTATGGCAGAGGCATCAGTTTCAGGGGACATAATGATTTCAAGCCCCATTCTTTAACCCCTGGATGACACTTTCCCTTTCCTGTGCCAGATCAGAAGAATATCAACCACCTGTAAAAAGCAGAATGCCTGTACATTATGCTCCACACCATCCATGTGGCAAAGAAAAGCAACACAAACTGGAAAAACAGGAGGCTTGTTTTCAGCTTGTGCCTCTACTTGATCATGTAAGAATACAAATGTCCTAAAGCATCTTCACAAAGTCCTGAGCAACCAAAAGTTCTGCTATGTCAGCAGAGGCAGCAAGGAAAATGTTCCTTCTCCTTCCCTCCCATGACTAAACCTTCTCTTTCCACTCAGTCCTGCAAGGCGCTGGGTATTTCACGATGGGGAATTTGAGTCTGGCCCAGCACTGCTGCCCTCTGCTCAAAAGCCCAGAGCTGGCTCAGAGCAAAGCTGGGTGGTCTCACTCTGACCCTGGCGGGTGAAACCAGGCTGCAGCAAGAGCCAACTCTCACTCAAACCCCCAGCCATGAACAACAAAACAAAGCAGATTCCTATAATCAATCACACAGTGATTTCACAATGTGCTTCTGTCTCAGGCATTTATTCATCATTGTGTTCTTACTTTTTCTGTGAAATTCCCATTTTTCTTTCTCACGGAAGAGTTTAACCCTCCTAAACAAGCTATTTCTTGTTCTCTTTTTGATAAATGAAAGGTAACATTCTCCAGTGTCTTGTGTGAAGTGTTTTTGCTGAACCTGAACATTTCTGGCAAACCATTCTTTGCTTTATTTAGGTTTTTTGGCATTCTTTTCAGAGATGTGCTGGAGCTGTGTATGGACTTCCACCTTGCTGGTTCTCTCTACACAAACATCACCACCCTGTTTCTGTCTCCCTTGCCTCCATTTCAGTTTTGGAGGTACTGACATCCAGCATAAGTCTGATTGTCCAGGCAAGCTCACTTTTTTTTGCTGCATGATGGAGTAGCTTCGTCCCTACATTTAGGACAAATGCCTTTTGCTAGAATGAGCCCAGCAAGCAAACAACCTAGTTCTCTTCTGTATTGCATTTTAATATTTCCCCACTTTTTTGGCATCAGTCACAAAATTTTATCAGCTTTCACATTCACTCTCAGATGAGAGGGCAGGCTCCACTGTGAGGCTCGACTAGTGACAAATGCAATAAATGGCAGCTGTCCCCAGAACCTGCTTTCCTAGCTTTTCCTGCAAACCAGATCATCCTCCCCTTCGTGTCTGCCTAATGTTTGTAAAGATCCTCTTTACTTTTGTAAAACCTTTTATTGGAAATGTCATGGTATAGTGAAACTTTTAACAATGTTTGTCTGTGCAGCCACTCTGGGAATATATATCCTGATTGCTTCTCACTGAATCCTTTACTCACTTCCCTGTGATTTTTTTCAAAACTTACATCAACCAAACTCCTTTGTAGTCGCATTTTCCCTTTAATCCTGTCAGTCAGGATTCACCTTTTGTAAATCTTGGCACCAACACCTTTGTGGTTTCACAAAATTCTGGAAGTTTTACAAAGCATTTAATGCTTACAACATATTTCATGGTTGAGCCAAATAACAATCTGGATTTATATGTTTAGAATGCTTTGTACTTCTGCCATACTGGCACTGTGTTTGTAATATTCCTTGGGGCTAAGTGTAAAAATAACCCAGAAATCTGGGATGAATATATTATTTTAAGAATACCAAGCATATACTCTGTACCAGTAAGTATATTCACACAGCATTCCTGAATGCTGCCCTCTAAATGAGTTCCAAATGTGCCTGCTAAGCTTGCTGGATCCATGGTCTCCTCCATGCCTGGTGCCAGCCTGGTGTTCATAGCAGCAACTGTGGTACCATCCCTCTTCTAGGAGTAATAGGTGAAGTGGTGCTTTTCAGCTTATATCTTTCATCTAGGAACTCAGTAAACACTTGCTTGACTTTTTGAAACAACAGAAAATATACTAAATCTTTCTTAGACAACAAATGCATTATCACTATACTCTAAGATTTGGCAAAATGAAGTATCTGGAGATTCACGATCTCTTCAGCAGCTTTGTTGAGAACTTTTGGTTGCAAATGATTCAAAGCCAAATGAAAATGTTTTACTTACAGCTGACATTTATTAGTCTCTATGGTTACTTCAGGATTAATGTGTTTTTTTCATCCTCAGCTTAAACAGGCACTCAGATTCCTGCTTTTACCATCAATACACAATAATTGATTTGTACATAGGCTTTAGATTTCTGAATTACAGATAAGTTTACCACCATCACCTAAGAATCAGCCACTGCCATGACTAAAATGAGACAGGCCTGCTCTTTTCCTCCCAATATATATATTTTTTGTTTGTTTTACTCTCTGGATCACACAAAGCAATGCACCATTTCCATCAGTGCCCATCACAGCCAGTGAGATTGAACTGCCCACCCCAGCAGTTCCATCCAACCTCCAGCACATGGAGAGGGTTTTAGGCAGCCTGAATGCATCCATCCATCCTTTCAGCTCAAGGCACAGCACAGTGCTCGGCACAACCAGCACCTCCTGGGCCACAGGGGGATCATTCCATCCTTACCCTGGGAATGTGTGAGCCTCAGGCAGAGGCTGTGTCTGCCAAAGCTGGGGAGAGCCCTGGGAGCTGTTCTAGCCCTCACACAAGGGAGGGACACGTTCTCTTCAGAACCCTTCATGCCCACACTGATCCTGCAGTTTGCAGTCCCCCAAGGCTCCTGCTGTTGTGCAGCCCTTTGCCCACACCCAGCACCCTCCCTGATGCCTGCTGGAACCCTCTAACCCTTCTGCCTCCTACATAATTTACAAAATTTTCTCTTCTGACCTTAGAAGTGATGAGTTCTGCTCCCTTCCTTACTGACCGGCTCTGCTGTGAGCTCCAAATCCAGTTCACATGTGCCTCCCTGCTTAAATATCTCCTCAGAGAATGTTAGAAAATACCATAATCTTGTTTACCATGTCACCCCCATTCCCCTACAAATCTCACTGTTGTTACCATTATTGGTACATCAAGTGCCTTCCACTTGGTGCATCTCTGTCATGTCATTTTTAACCTGCTTGTTCAGCACTGCCACAGGGACTCTCTGATCTCTCTCAGAACCTCTCTGTGCTGAGCACTGAAAATGCAGATCAGCCTTGCCCTTGCTTCAGTTGCAGTTTATAATCTTCCCAAGCTATGAGGTAAAAACAGGGAAGAGAAAGCAAATTGTGGAAAGCAAGAGAAAACAGCAGCTACTCAATACAGCCCAGAAAGGGAGACACTGTTCTTAACGTGTGAACTGCTCCAGGGCCTAAAACAAACCAACAATTTCCCAACCTGTTTTTTAAACGGCTGCAGTCCTTGTTTTCCTCCTTACATGGGCAACACTGCTAAGCATCTCGAGATTCAACTGGTGAGTGGAACTGGTAAAAGGAAAAGCAGTTATGTTCCCCTGTGCTGAAAGGGAGAGCTTCCCTCTAAAGTGAAACTGAAATTAGCTCCCACATGCTCAGAGTGAAAGGGGATGTTTGCCAGTTAGGCTGCAAAAATGCACCCAAAAACCCCACTTATGAAATAGCAGAAAAGAAACACAACCACATTTTTCCCAGTACTCAAAGGATGAGAGAGAAGTAGTAATAATTTGGCAGCTGGACAAAACTAAATTATATCAAGTTGCAAGGAGGCAAAATAAATTTAATTCAACATTTTTATTCTTAAGGAATACAGCATTGTGAACTCAGTGGCTTGAAAAAGAAGCAAAGTTTTTTAATTCTCAAACTGATGCATGTGATCTCATGAAACTGAAGCACTGTTGTCTTTGAGATCCAGCATGTACACTGATTTTTCAAAGTATTTTCTTGAAGACAAAACAGAGCAGCAAATGGGATATAATTGTCTAAACCTCAATAGAGTATATTCACTTGACAAGGTTAGTTTAGTTTTTAGCATCTTTATTCACCTTTAAGCATTTATTTTTACTTCATTATACTCATTCTGTACAGGGAATATTTAACTTCCAGCACCACAGGGCAGTGGTGGCCAGGAGGCTCTAATGAGTGGCCACTGTGTGCCTGCACAGAGAGGTTCCTGAACAGGGGAATCCTTCAGCTCTTCTCCATCTGCCAAGCAGCACTGAAATCTGAAGATGCCTTTGGTAAAGTCACATGAAGAGTTTTCTAGACACCATTCTCAGGTCAAACCTGATCCTAGGCATGTGTTCTGTGATTTTACACACTGACCAGACCTACTGTCATGTACCAGAACAAAAACTTCATTTCCTGGTCTCCAGGAGACTTAACTCCTCCTTTGGGATGAAGCTAGCTCATACAAAGCCTATTAGAAACTATTTAGAGAAACTTGTTTTCCCTGATACTTTCCTCGTGGTTTACTACCAGCTGATGAAGTTCCTCTAAATAAATCATAACTGTTTTCTTGAAGGAAATTAGAGACACCAAACTTCCAGTGTCAGTGAAACACTCCCTGTTCTAAAAGGAACAAAACTTATTCACTAGGGTGTCAAAATATGCATTTTTAGGGTGTCAAAATATGCATTTTTAGGCTTATCACCAAAAAGAGAAGGGAGAGGCCAGAGCACTAAAATCAGAGACTTTTTCAGAAGAGAAAACAGTATTCAATTCTGTAGCTTTGGCCAACATCTAATAGAACTGCAAGAAAGCAGCATTATGGCTTACAATGCTATTTAAATTATTCTTTTCAAGATTAGTGTTAGACATTCAGAAACAGATCCTACCAAAGCCTACTAAACAATTACAGATTAAAAATTCATTACAGCCTAGTAAATCCACATTGAACCTTTTAATACAAACACAGCACTTTCAAAGAGCCTACCTTTAAGGGAAGATAAGCTGTGACTACTGGGATTTATCTTCTGTCAGGGCCTGAGAGCACCAAGAATCCCCCAGTCCTCATCTGGGACCTTCCCCCATGGGCTCTGCCCACTGGCTCAGGAACTGCATTTAGGCTCAAACCCTCAGCTGCCTGTTGGTGAGTCAGAACTTAATATTTCTGTCAATTCTTATTGTCCCCACTTCTGATAGCTTTATTCCTTTTTATTTCACTGCAGAGAGAATCAGCTGGTTCTCTTTGAAAGTGTCAGGAACTGAGTTTTACAGTTACAGTAGCACAGCAAAGTCACCAGTTCCATTGCTGAGTAAGACCAGGTATAGAACAAGGAATTTTTGACCCTATTAGAGATATAGGACAGGAAAATTTGACAATTGTTTTCTACAGGCAAGCAAGAAAAAGTAGTCATGAAAAGCCATGAGCCTCTGACCCCAATTTCCTCGTAATGTCATGGGGCAGGAAAAATATTTTTAAAGCTGTTAATTAAGCTTATTTTGGTTATGTGATGGAGCCATACGTAAGAATTCAAATCAAATGGGGTTAACAGGTCCAGTGGAGGTTTTTCCTAATTGTGCAATGCTAAAAATAATGTTGGGCATTGCACAAGAAAGTCTTTGATGTCACATCCTTTCTTAGAGCAACACTTCACAGTTATTTTGCAGAAATATTTTTTTAAAAAAAACCCAAAGAATTCAATAAATCTGTGCTTACAGGACCATGTCCAGCTGAGTCTTAAACACCTCTAAAGGCTTCCACCTCTCTGGACAACCTGTTTAACTGTTCAATCACCTTTATGGTGTTTTCCTATGTTTAAATAATTTCCTGTACTTCCAGTTTCTTCTGGGTTTTGTGCATTCACTGGGCAACATCGAGTCTTGCTCCATCTTTGCTTCCTCCCATCAGGTGTTTATGTACAACAGAAAGATCCCTCTGAGCTTTATCATGAAGCTAAGCAATCTTTATTCTCTCAGCCTCTCCTCCCATGTCAGATAGTCCAATTATCTAATCAATTTTCCTGACCCTTTGCTAGATTTCATGTCTGTCCTGCACAGGATAGCCCAGAGCAGGGGATGCCACCCCAGATGTGGTCTGACCAGTGCTCAGCAAGATCTCTCTTGGCTTACTGGCAGTGATTTTCTGGAAGCTGGTCTCCATCCCCACAAAGGCTCCTTGCTGCTCACATTTGGCTGCTTGCCACCCCAAAGTTCTCTCCTGTAGAGCTCCTTTCCTCCTGCTTTTGTCAGCATGTGCTGGTGTCTGTGGTTATTCCCACACCCTCTGGGCTGTGGCACTGGACATTCCCCTCTGACCTTCATGTGACTTCTGTTTGTGCCTTCCTTCATCCTCCTGAGCTGCTGCTGAGGGGCAGCACACCCTGACTATTAACCCAGAGAGCCTCTGAGTCTGGTGTACACACTGCCAATTCTCTGCTGCTGTGTTGTGCTTTAAGAGGAAAACGTGTCCCGGGGATGTGCAAATTCACTTAATGCCAGTTGCTCCTCACAATCACGGACCTGAGCCTGCAGCTGGCATTTGTGTAAGCTGGGAAAACCACGGGCTTTTCCCCAGGCTTGCCAGTGTTAGGGGTTATCACCTTTTGCACAAATTAAAAATGTTTCCTCTCCAATGTCTGCCATGGAGCTGTCTATTTTGATACCTGCTCTCCTGTGCCACCGAAGCTGAGAGGAAATGCCACTTGAGGACAGGACAAGCCTCGGGGGTTTTTTGTCTCTCGCAGTACAATCGGGAAATTTGCAACAGGTCATTTCTCTTTGTTGCCACTTCCTGAAAGAGCACAACAGAACAAAGTCCACCCAGCAGAGGCAACTCTGACTCATGCCACACTGCTATTTTCAGCCTTTAAAACGCCAAAGTCAAAAAAAGTACCTCCAGCTATATTATTAGAACTGTTTACTTTTCAGTGAAGTTTGTTTGCCTGTATTAAAATGGACTGATCACTGACAAGTGAAAAGAGTCAAAATATCAATCCCAAAAGATAATGCTGCATGACTGCAACATTTTCTTAAACGATAGGACTATGACTATATTGTGGCTCCAGTGTCTTTGCTACAGATGAAATGCTGAGTTCCAAAGAAAGCTGGCACGGGGCACACAGCACTGGGGCTCTCCACCCTGTGTGGACACTGCCTGTGTGTCTCTCCTGCTGTGTGTGTGTCCCTGCTCTCTCATCACCTTCACAGGAGAAGCGATAGCCATCTGTGAAAAAGATCACTATGAAAATATTTACTGGAAGTAAGTGCCAAGCAGGAGTCAAAGAACTGTAATGTTCACCCTCCTCCGAGGAGCTTGTTTGCAGTGTTACAAACATTCAAAAACTCAGCCATTTAAACTAATGTGCAGTTGATGAAACTATGTGTAGTAAACAATGCCTTGTGTTCTTTTCATTGTCTGCCAAAGTTTTGGGTCTGTAATGAATAAAGTTTCAGATGGTTTTGATTTGGCAACCTCCAAATGAAAGCTGAATCTTAGCCCTTTGAGTACTGCAAGGTCTGTTCCATAAGCAGAATTTTTATTTCCATAAAATTACCTCCTTTCACTTTTTTAGGTGCTGTCTCTTCACATCATTCCTGCTGGATTCTAGCCCAGGTAAAATTTTTAAGGTTGACAAAGGCTCTTTTGGTATGCAAAGGGTTATACAACTGGTGGTGGTAGAACTGTTGGGAAATCAAGGTAAATTTTCCACTTTTTACATCCTCTGTTTTAGTTGGCTGCTTTCCACAGAAGAGAAGGAAGTTCTCTTCTCTGGTTGGACTTAATTCCAGTTCAGTATGCTAATGATCAAATTCAAAGAATTTATTTCACCATGAGTAGAGTGTTTTCCTAGATGACTGAAAGCCCACTGATGTTTACTGCAGCCATTCAGAAGTCTTTCTTCCATGGCACTCCATTCAAATGGCCCCCAAGCAGGCTTGACTATACCAACACTTACAGGAAATCAGTAGCAATCTGTATGTTTCAGATGCTTTTAACCTACATGTTGTTGCAACTTTTAAAAAAAACCCCAACCAAACAAAAAAATCTCCAAGTGAAGCCAAATCAGCCCTGCAACTGAAAAACAGCATTTGGTCAAGGCCAGACTTTTAAAACCATTCTTGTTGACAATTTGTGCCCAGATGTATATTTTCACACTCCAGAATTGCCAGGTAGAGAAAAGGCAACACTCAGAATCAAGCCAATTAAAATGTTGCCCACTTTCTGCTGGAAAAATCCAGGAGACAGGCATGGCATTGGAAAATATATTCCTGTATTCTGTCCTAGGGGAAAGACTTCTGGGGATTGGTGAGGATGGCTGCAGTATTCCCCACCCTGGGACAGGTATCCTTAGGGGAGCGAGCCTCAGGGAGTGTTCGCCAAGTCTTTGCCTAGAAGAGCTTGGGTTTTGCTTGGTGTGTGTGAAGGCTTTGAAAGGTGCTTATTAAAGCCTCACCTCTGCCACACATTCACAGCAAGGTCACACAATTCAGGCCTCTGACATTTCATCATTAGCTTACTAGAACTACTTATCTGCAGATAAGGCACATAATTGACAGACCTGGAGGTTTTGCATTCCTCCACCCTGTCTTAACACTGTTTAGGACATTGTGTTCCAAAACAGATCACAACTGCTTGGGATGAGGACTAGGGCACCTGTAACAAGTACGGTCCCTAAGCTCTCTGCAGTCTGGGAGCTCTTCATCTTGCTCCAAATTACATGAATTATTGCATCATACCTGTTTAAGATTTCACTGTATAAATAATTGGGTAATGAATCAATAAATGTCTTTGGTAGAATTTAACTAGCAGAGGTGCTTGGCACTACTCACTTCATGGAATTTGCCTAAGGCCAGAAGCTGTGGTAACTTTTGTTTAGTCGTCTCATTAATGCCATAATGAATGTTGTGAATATTTCCCAAAATACCATGGCATGGGCATATGAAGAAACAATTTTTTAACAGAAAAAAACCAAAACAAAACAAACAAAATAGAAAAGAAAGGCTCAGTTCAACTGCAAATCCATGAAATGGAAAAGGGACACCATAATTTTTTGTATCTTCAAGTATCCCATTACAGGGAGTGAGTATTGTGCCTGTTTGGAGTTCTGTCTTCCAGAGCAAGATGATTAAACCATTGGCTGCACTCATGCACAACAGCCCAGCTTTTATAAAACTGAACTACATAGCATTTTAATCCTGCAAATCTAAAACCTATAGCATTTTAACATTATCTTCTTGTAAGTCCTCCTGAAACAGATAAGATGACAAAGAAAACAGCACCTTAGAACCTATCTCTTTGTCACAAGTTATCCTGCCCAGATGCTCAACTGGAATAGCCAGATTGAGAAATGATAATGGGAACTCTTCTGAAATATCCAAGTGTGGTGTTTACTGAACATGCATCAGAGGCTTTGGTATTTGGGTCATCTCAGTGCTTCAGTCTTCTGGTCCTGTGTCATTCTTTCACTGTACACACTCACTCTATTTGTGCTTTGTCTTATGCCATGGCCCTTTAATGCTGCTTGTTGTAAAACCCTCATTTTGTTCTAAATTTGATTGTAACTGAGTCCACTCTTTGTGACTTTTATGAGGGGAAGACTTATAAACCACTTATGTCTTAAACTGTTACTCTTTAGGTATATTATTATTCCTGCTTTCAGGATGCTAAGGTGCTGTCAAGAACAAATTTATGTTCCCTATGAACTGTTTTAGCTTGTGAGTAAGTCACAAAAATAAGTTTGGATTAAAAAAGCAAAAATTCTAGTTCTTCTTGCATTGTCATGGTTAGGCTTTAAAAGACCTTATTTGGATACTTTGCAAAGTAAATAAATATGATGGTTTTTAACTGCTCATTCTTTGACAATCTGAGGATCAGTTTTGTTTGTCTTCTGAACAGAATAAAAACTGGTCTCTGGGCTTTTTTTTTTAGATCCTTGACTCTGCTGAAAGACTTGTGCTGTCACTTAGCAGGAATGTACATGGAAGAAGTAACCTAGAATTCCTGCTGCAGTTATGGTCAGATGCTCTCTGCCAAGCCCTTCTGATGGCTGGATTCACTCACCAGAAGGAATCCTGCAGGCACTCACACAGTGATCATTTCCAGTGCTGCTCTGCAGATTACCTTTCTGTTCATTGTTGTTTCCCCTTCCCTATGGCTGAAGTGCCCTCAGTGGCATTTCCAGTGGAACTCAGTCTCCCTGTGTCCTTGGGAACAGCCCCTGTCCCGCTGCTTTTGGCAGGAATGTCCCCCCTCTCCAGCCTCTGTGTACTGAGCTGCCTGTATGGCAGTGAATGAGTGCTGGGCATGGGACATGAGAACGATTCAGTGTCTGTCTTACCCATTATTGTCTGCTGCAAGGTCTTATTCCAAGTATTTTACATTGTGACAAGGTAAACCAAAATCCAAACAAATGCAACAATTTACAGTCAAACTAAACTTTGGTTTTCTCAACTGTCCGATTTCTGCCTTGTGGGAGCCTATGGAGGATTTCCTTGCCTATTGTTTACAAGTGTTCATGTTATGTGAGAAGCTTTAAATTTCTCTGGATAAATTATATTTAGGTAAAACACTGATTTTTTTTTAAATTAACACATTCAGTTAATAATGATGTTTAATTAGCTGAGACCTGCACTGCAAATTGCCCTGTAAATTTCTGCTTTCTTCACATATGGATTAAAATTAAGCTTTCTGGTTTTATACTAAGGCATTTTTTAAGCTGAAAACAATAGTCAAAAGGAGTAAACAAATGTGGGATTGTTCCAGTACTCTGTTTCCCCATCACATGATATTCTAAAACTACAGAAGTACCTAAAACTACTTTAGGTGTCAAAGAATTTCTGTAAAATTAAGTCTTTCAAATTCATCTACAAAGCTCCTCTGAAGAACTTTCTTTAATTATCTGTATGGATTTTGAAGAGTTTGTGATTCTCCTGTAGCACAGTCTGAGCCAGATAGGCCAACACCTTATAAAGAGGAAAATATTTTTAATGTACTTTCCACAGAGGTATTGAATATGGACAAAAATTAATGTGGTGCTGATAAGTCAAAGCCAGGAGGAAGAGGATCCTGTGGTGCCAGCAACACAGCCTGACATGCTTCCAGCCTTCCCTAGGATTGCTACAGGCCACTTTTCTCACCTCTGCTGCTTCTGCTCCCTCATGCTGAATTTCTCTTCAGGAGGGGTGTGCTGGGCAGAGCTCCACGCTCAGCAGAAGCACACTCTGAACTTCCCTCTCTTGGTGTGCTTCCTCTCAGCCACACAGCCCTGGCCACATGATTTTGTGCCATAAGGGACTTTCCTGTGATCACAGGAGGGTGAGAGAAGTGCTCCTTCCCTCCCTGGGAGAGAGGGAGGTTGGGATTTGATCCAAAACCAACACAAGTCTGTGAACAGAACCTCATTGACTGACACTGGTTTTAAGTCAGACTCTATAAATAGAGAAATTTGCATGAAATGTGGTCAGCTGAAACAACTGTTCTCTCTCCAAGTTTCCACCTTGCATCCAGCAGAACCATCACCCTTCAGTGGGAATGTGTAAGCTAGGGGCCTAGCTGTAACACAATTAGGCCCTCTAAGGTTTTTACAAAATTAAAAGTACACAGAATTTTTTTCATTTCCTAGCCCAGTCTCTTTCTAAAGGCAGGACTGCTGGCAGTGCTGGTCAGCTCAGCCATGGTTTTGGGTTTTGTTCAGCTAAGCCTACAGGACCTTTAAAGGATGGAGGCTCTGGAACCTCAGTGGCCCATAAAGAACTCTATTACTCACCTGCTGATTTTTTTTCCCTAGCATCTGGCTTGAACCTCTGAAGTTAAGACACCTGCCTATGCCACTGGTGGTTATCTGCCACTATGGAGAAGAATTTGTCCTCATAACTGACTCTGAAATAGCTGTAGGACTCTAACTGATACCTCCTCAGCAGGGCTCTGAGCCTCTGTGTGAGGAATGTGCCCCAGGGCCCCATCCTGGTAGCTGTGCATTGAGTCCTCCCCAGTTTGTCAACATTTTCTTTGAACTGAGGGCCCTAAAGCTGATTCCAGTGTTTCAGCAGCAGCCTCACCATTTCTGGGCACTGAGGCACCATGACTTATCTCACTTTCCTGACTGCATTTCTAATACAGCCCATGATGTAATTTTCTCCTTTTGTAATAAGAGCACGCTCCTGGCTCATGACCAGCTTGACTTTCACCCTAACCCCTACATCCTCTTTGGGAGGGCTGTTTGACAGCCCATTGAACCTGACTTCTGTAACACAACATCACCCTGTGCCTGCCCACCCTCCTACCAGAAACCCAGCATTTATTTCCTCTTTTAAGACCAACTTGGCTTAAAAAGTTTACAGGGTTTTTAACTTGTGCTGTCAGCTTGACCCACTGCAGAGATCAGTATCAGCCACACAGTCTGAGCACAGCTCCACATAATTCAGTGCCTGGGCTGTATCCAATGTGGTATTTTACATTGTTATATACCTTTCCCTCTTGGTATTCCTCGATGTGGAAGAAGCAGCTGGCCAGCTCTGTTTCTGAAATCGCTCTTCTCTGCAGTCACTAAGGAGTTACAGTTTGTGCATCCGACCAGGAAATGTTAAGTGTTCGCAGGCAGCCAATAAAGCAGAGCTCAGCAGCCCAGCTGACTCACCGGCAGGAAATCCCGAGCTGCTTTTGAATGCGGCGCAAAGCCGGCTCACGCTTGGCGTCACAGCAGTTTCACTCCATCATTCCATAGTTTTATGTTTCTGTTTCCAGAGGTAAGTTGATTTTTATTTCCAGTTTTTTTTCCTTGAGACGTCTGTATATTAACGTATTTTCTCTTGTAGTAAGGAAATGTCTTTGCTATGAATTATTTTTTTTTAAATTACCTTGAAATAAATGGCTTGAAATATATGTCTTCTTCATGCCTCTGCCTGCACAGCTGGGCAAGGATGGCAACGTTTCAGTGTCTTACTGAAAAATAATGCAAATTGTTTCCTTGCATAGGTGACCTCTGGAATATTGATTTTGGGGGTTGATAATGAGATTTTAAATAGATATGGGAGAAAAAGCATTCAAAAGAGCAGAATTATTGAAATAATGTCTTGGTACCTTGCAGTACAAAGATGTAGAAACTCAGACACGGAGAATGGTGCTTAGCGTGTCATGACATGGTTTGTAACAATGAAATTGAAGTAGTTTTTGTTTCAGCTTTAAAAAATGTCCAGTTTTACAAATCCAAAATAGAAGCTGATGATTAGCTCTAATTTTTATCTAAGTGGCCAGTTAGCAAGAGTTTAAAAATGGTTATATTATTACTTGATTCAATTTTAAATAAAAATAAATGCTTTCAGGAATGTTTTAGGTGGTAAAACCATTATTTGGTCTTCCTTGAACTATGGCTGGAGTTAAGTAAATATTTTTGGCTATTTAAGTTATAATTTATTGGTGTATAGAATAAAAATGAGGCATAATTTTGCTTCTGCCAGCATTTTGATAACCTCCTTTACATTCAGGATTGGTAGATTTGTGTGGTCTGTTTGCAACTTTAAGGAATAAATTGCTCATTTAGAAAATTATATTCCTTCAGAGGAAACTTTTCAAATTTTATAAAACTGTCAGCCTCATCTTTTCTTTAAGGAAACTTCAGAGAAGCACCCAAGGCAGTTATTGCTTTCAAATTACAATAATCTAACAAAAAAGCAAAAAGTTCAACTGTGTTTTCCTACCAGAATCAAATATGGTTAAAGCTCAACTGGTAAATCAGCTGCTGCTTTTTGCATTTAGATTGTGGTTAGAGGCAAAACTGAGCTTATATTGTGAATGTGCTTGCAGGACAAGATTGAGATAAACCAACAATAAAATGTTCATTAACTAGAAGCAGGATCACAGGCAAATTTATCTTCAGTTTTTTGTTTCTATTTTACTCGTGGAGAAAAAGTTATCTGGGCTTTGAGCCCTTCTGCATCCCAGCAGAAAGGCTCTTTTTGTAGAGCACATGTAAAAGGACACAATTCTCATTCAACAATCCTTCACAGTCAATTCAGTTCCCTCATTGTTTCCTTTTGTAGCCCTGCTCTACTGGACCCCAAAGGGAGTATTCCAGCGTGAGGAGTTCTGACTCACTGACCACTGGTCTGCAGTAATCCTTACCAGTGCCAGCTGGTTTATGCCATCTGTTATCCTAGATTGCCTGGTTTCCTCCTTTACCCCTCACTTTTTGGCTATCTCCAGTCTAATGGAGCTTCACAGACGTAATTCGAAGGGTTACTCATGCAGTAACACAGCGAGGCTTTGCAGAAGTTGTCTCCAATCCGTGTGTGTTGCCATGCAGAGGGCCTGAGAAGTGCAGCTGGCCCTGGAGAGGTCCTGCATGGACACTGCACTGCCCAAATTACTGGCAGCTACAAAGACACAACTCCATTTAGCAGAATTCTGAAATGTCACAACAGCAGGAAATTTTCCTTTTTCTTTGCTTTGCATTTACATATGATGTATTAACGATGATATGCAAGAATGGTGCAGAGCATGCTGACATCAGTTATTGAATAATTGCCTTTTTTATGAGAAGTGGAGAAATTATTTGCGTGATATTCAACTGTAAGATGCTAGTTTGTTGTCTACATAATTCAGTATCATGTTAAAATCACATTTCATATTATAAATACTGGTCTAGTATTTTAAAGGAATCAGATAGAAATAATGATGAGCAAATAATTAGCACCTTGCAGCTTCAGAGGGCAAATTATGGTCCAGACACTCCTTTGCAATTAGTGCATTTTTCCTCTCTTTGTAAGGAAAGTCTGACACAGAGTGGTGAAAGGAAGGCTGTTGGATTTCTTATTTGGGAAGTAAGGGGTGGTGCAATTTCACTGTGCTTGGCTAATTGTGACAAAAAAACCTCTTAAAAACTTTTTCTTTTCTGCCACATTTTTCCCCTAAGCCAGCCATCAAGAAATGGCCAATCCATTACCTGTGGTAGCCCAGGAAGATTTGGAAAGCTTTACCTTGACCAGGACAGGCTCAGGCTTTGCACTCAAAGCCTTTCATATTTCCTGGAACACTCCCATCTCTGTGAAGCTGCTGACCAGCCAGGACACCACAGACAGGTATGGCTCTCACCTGCCCACCACGCAGGTGGGCAGCACAGACCCGCAGGGCTGGCACCAGAACACGTCCTGGCATATCCAGCATCACCTGATCCCTGAGCACATCTCCATCCCTAGAAATCCTCACCAGCCAAGAGGCAACTTGGAGGCAATTTTACTGGGAAACAAACTCTATGGTTTTTTACAATTTTTTATGAAGTAGAGCTTAATCCTGAAGTTAATAATTAATCTACTGGAATAATGTCTACAAACCTGGATCAGTAATACCAGTATGATAAGGTGTTATTTTTCTAAAGGTCCCTGAAGAGACCTCAGTTGAATTTATTCTAAACCAGCATGCACAGATGAGAGCAAGGGAAATGGGAGGAGGGAAGGATGGCCAGGGTTACACAGCAGTGAGATGTGCATGGAAACACATCATCTCTTGCAAATGTGGATGTCCCTAATAGCAAAAGAATACAAGTTATTTGGAACAGCAAAGGTAAATATTTGTTTATTCTTGGTCTAGCATTTCATATACTCCAGCTTTTTCCTGCCTTCACACTTCAATCTTGCTTCAAGCTGGCTCTTATGTTCATATTAAAGCATCCAGAGGTCTTTCATTCTATATTAGAAAAAATACACTACATTATGACTGCTTCATGTTCTTACAATTGTTTGGAAGATTATATGATATTGGATTTATTGGTAAAATAATTCTATCTTGTGCTCAGCCATTGGGTTCTCTCTCATTTCCACATCCTACACTCACATCTCCTGCTGAAGTTCCCTTCAGTCCAACCTGCCTCTGACTTGTTTGTTTTTTTGCAGGGAGTGGAAGTTGCTACTTCAGGACATAGCAAGTGTCAGACACTATGAGTCTGAACGTCTCCTGCCTTTCCTTGGGATTTACCAGTGCCATGGACTTGTGGGGATAGTGACTGAATGGATGAACAATGGATCCCTCCACTCCCTCATCCATGAGGTAGATAAAAGATGTCATCTTTGAGGTGATAAAATTAATTACAAGATCAAAGAACAATCAGCATGTAAATTATGGACAGTAGTCATAATCTGTTCTTCAGTTCTGTGTAGTGTTTCTGTATTGGGATTCTGTTTGTTGTTAAATGAAAATGGGAATAGCAACAACTTCACAGTACCAAAACCTGTATTTTGTGTTACTTAGCATCAGCTGTACCCAGAGGTTCCCTTTCCCTTACTCATAAGGATCCTGTCAGATGTGGCTGAAGGGCTGCAGCATCTTCACAGCCTCGAACCTGCTCTCTGCCACTGCAGCCTAAAACCTTCCAATGTGCTTTTGGATGTGCAGTACAGAGCCAAGGTAGGACCTTCTACTTTTAGTCCATTACCATAAAATCCAGTGATTGTCCTATTGTTGCATATCTTGATGTTAATAGTGAACATTTGATATCAAGACTTGTTTTATTGTTACTAAAATTACTTTTGCTCTCATTTCTGTAGATATCAGATTATGGCCTGACCAACTGGAGGAAACAGCAGCTGAGGTCAGACCTGCAGAACTGCCAGCAGAGAAACTGTCAGGATTTAGTGTATTTTCCTCCTGAAATACTTGAAGGAGGCCTCCCTTCCCAGGAAGGTGACATTTACAGGTGAATGGAGTCTCTAAGGGCGCGTAATACCCAGTCCATGCTACACTCTACAATGCTGCCAAAACTCTTCTCTTCAAAGACATTACAGTGAAAATGCCAGACATACATAATGTAGTAGGATAGTATGGCATGAGGCCAATTACAGCAGTGAATTAGATTTTAAATTCCCATATTTGGTGAATCAGATACCAAGATTAAGAACTAGTTTTAAAGTCAGTCATATAAATATTTATATAATGGACTTGAATGTTTTAAAAGTGCAACAGCTGCCAAAACTTTCAGATATATTTAGAAGCCTCATAACTGCTTTGCATAGTTCATAAGTGTGAACTGTTACTGGCTTTAGTTTCAGAAAGAATTGTTTATGCCTAGATCAGGCCCAGGTAAAAATAAGACCTTTCCCTCAATAGTGTCTATTTAAGATCCCATGGAATCTATGCTGGGATGAGTTACTGAGCCACTGAAGCACCTGAAGCACTTTTTAACAAAGTGATTTATACCAAGAAGGGAGATTACCCAATGCCACATGTCCCTTTTGGGTATTTTACATCCATTGTGGCTGCCTCAATAAATGAGAGGACCTCAAGGTGCCACTGGTCTGGATGGACACACATCGCCATGGCCAGCACACAGAGCTGTGGACTAATATTTTAAATAACTTTTAAGGAGACCACTCTTCTGATTTCTGAGTTTTTGTGAAACCTATAAATTTAAACTCCTGCTTTATTGTCATAGAGGCAGGCTCTAAGAGGAGTCAAATAATGCATACACTTGAGGAGTCCTATAAATGATGTGACTAACCTCATGTTGTTCACAAACACAAGTTCTGCACAGGAAGAGTGGAGGTTTACTTTCAGGTAGCATCATTAATTTTCCAAAATTGCATTCATATGTATCATTTAATGTATACATATATTATATAATACATTATATAATAATATGCTGAGATGTGACTCAGATGCATGAGATTTGTGTGCATCTAAACAGTGGTGCAACAGAGAAAGCAGAAATCTCTGTCATACACGAAATACAAAGAACATTTAAGTTACATGTATGTCCACATTACATTAATACTTTCCAGATTTTTATGTGAAAGTAAGGCAGAAGAGGAGGCTTTTTTAACCATTGTAAGCTGTAATCACTACAGCAAGATATATAAATAAGCAGATATGATTATCCTAGAACTGCCTCTTCCCCTTTTGATTGCTTTGCTTCTGACTTATCTGTAGACTGTTTTTTCTCATCCAGCAGTGTCCTCTTTTCTGCCTCTGATTTTTGATCTTTTTGTTAAACCACTGTATTTTATAGCATCTGAGTTGTGGTTTATATGTATAGATCTATGATCCCACTGCAATTACTCCTAGGATGTTGGAAAAGGAAAAAGGTATTTGGAGCCCCATCAAAATTTGCTGAAGAAAATAGAAACATAGTGCATCAGAACCAAGTTTTCGTACATTAACTGATGTGTTTGTTGGTACCTGCTGAAAAGTCCAGTTGATATTGAAATTACCTGAAAACAAACCAATAATGATAGAGAAGGGAGGATAGAAGCTTCTAAAATTTACAAGATCAAATGGAGATAAGGCAGTAACCTGAAATGTAATTCTAATTGAACCTATATTTAAACAATAAAAACCCCTTAACTTGATGATATTATAAGAGCAACTCAATTGAGAACTGAAAAAAGGTCTCATTGGATTAGAAAATAATTGGATAGACTTTGTCTTGAAAAACTCCTTTTTCTTAAAGCAATAAACTTGCTTTTGAAACTGAGACTGTAGATACAGATTGCAAACTAATGAATGGTCTTTCACTGTTTTGTTGCTTTTTTTTGATTTTTTTCAGCTTTGGAATCCTGTGTTGGGAGAGCCTCAGCAGACAGAAACCTTTTGAAGGTATTTATTGTTCATGTCAGACTTTGTGCTGTCCACACCTTGTCCACAAATTCCCTTATTGTAGTGAAATTATGATACAAACACCATCTTTTCAGACGTCCCTTTGCCTTCTCTTCCTGTTACAGCACAAAACTCCACATTAGAGGATGTAAATATTACAATTCCTCACCAAATCCTATAGGTTTCCAAAGAAGCTGTTCCTTCTGAAGGGAAAAGGCAGAGCTTCTTTCCCCTCTAGTATAATCAATCTGTGCTTGCTGAAGCACTGCCCCTGAGTTGGGTTTTCCATGGACCATCAGTGAGAAGGAATATCACTTCTTATTTGTCAGCTGGAATTTTAAAATCAGTGACAAGTTGCTAATTGAATGATCATAATGCTAATTTTTACAGTTGCTGTGAGTTTCAAATACCAATCCAGAAATGTCAGTGCATGATGAGTTATCTCAAGGAATCTTACTTTCTTAGATGAAAGTGTGAGCAGTTTTAGGGAACTTAGTTTGCAAAGTACTGTGTAATAATTGTCGCTGTCTAGGATCAATCCTTGTTTCATGGAAGTGGGGATCAGTAAGGGCTCTTTGCTATGGGCTTCATTCTGCATGGCAAAACTGATTGAAGGACTGCATTTTACAGACTGAGGATCTTCAAAAATTACTGCATGGAATAACATCTAAATACTCATACAGCTTATGGCTGCCATCTTGAGGCTGCTCAAAGTAGATTTTTTTTTACAATTCTTTGTTCTGTTCTCATAATGCAAGTGTAAGGCTTTATAGAAAACTCTGCTTAAAATAATAGCATGTATTCTGAGGAATCTGTGCCTGCAGTTTACAGTACAATTTACATAACCATTTGTGACTCAATACTGGACATAGTTCTTTATCCTGAAAGGTCCTGTTGCAATAAGCAGCTATAGCTAATATTAAAGGCTAGCATATCTACTTCCAAGAGCATTAATATATTTTTCCTTTTAAAAAAGCAGTCTTTGTTTTAAAATATATAATATGACTTACATTGGATACCATTTTAAGAGGTCTTTAATATTTTTTGGCAGTGACATTTTCTTTTAAATTGCAGGTCAAGGAACCCTGGTTGATGTTTTGAGAGGAATCTGCAGCAGTTTGCGGCCAGGCATTTCAGAAAAGTTCATACCAAGCAATTTGCCTGAGAGGAACAGACTGCTGCACCTCATTGCTTTGTGCTGGCATCAAGAACCAGATTATAGACCACATGCTGCAGGTAACATTCAGAATTTCTTTCTGTGCAAGATCTGCAATGGAGACAGTCTTTATAGGAACATTGCTTTAGCACTCTGAACAACTGAAGTGAAAGTGGTCTTTAGGTCATCAGACTACCTTTGATGTTTCCTCTAACTGAAGCTTCCTACCAGAAACTGACTTATTTGTCTCCAAAATTTTGTTTACTATAAAGTAAAGTATGAGGTGGAAGTTGTATTAAACTAATTTCCTCTATTTCATCTATTTTCTCAATATAATAGTAAAGTTAGTTGCAATATGATGATGCCTAAATTTATATATGCTTTCGTACACAATATGGTATTTAAAATGCTTTATTACCCCTGCAGAATGTGTACACCTTCTAAATGGAGTTTTGACTAGTATAAATAAGGAGGTAATTTCTGCAGCAATCTACAATTTGATGGATGCCAAGGTCAGTGCAGAATTTCTTGTTCTCCTACAACATTACTTGATTCATTCAATTGTAATCTTTCTGACCCCAAACCAGTGAAGGTTTTGTCTTGATTGTTTTACTGGTCATGCCAGAGAGCTGGAGAGTGCTCTTTGGTACTTCAGGTTCATTCAGAAATTGTGGAATATATATTGTGAGGTTCTCTAGAATATTAGTCAATTGCTACCTGCTATTTTAAAAATACAATTCTTTCTAGTCACCACTTGGAGTCAGACTGGCAAACCCCCATGAGTGAGAGCAAACATCAGTTCAAGTACTGCAGATTAGGACTAGGACCAAGGACAGTTTTTTTGTGTTACTGGTCAGAAAGCATTTAGTTCAAAACCTGAACAGCATTGGTACCTGTAGCAATATCAGTAACAGCACTGCTCTGTACCCTTCACTGCTTCTAAATTGCCAGGCTTTCAGGCCAAGGCACAGCTCATCCCAGGGTCTCAGGGCTCACTAATTCCACAGGAGGGGATGGGGAACAGCCAAAGACTGAGGGATGGAGGTAACTCCGTATCTGCTTACACTGCCATGGGAGCTCTGGCACAAATGGGACTGCCACAAGCAGAGCTGCGTCCTAGCTGGGTAACACAGGCACTGGGAGAACACACTGGCATGTGTTTTGGCTCTTGGACAAGGACTGACTCTAGCTGGAGTTACACAACCCATGCTGTGTTGATGGTTTCATTACTGTGTGTTGTGTGTGTTGATGCATGCATGGCTATTTCTATATGTTGCAATCACATTCTGGGCTTATAGAACAGCCTTGATCAATGTTTTAACAGGTGGCATAGTTAGAGTCAAAGTAATTTTTACTACTGTTGAAGTCTATTTAAGATTGTACTGCTAAATACTCCATGATTTAATGCTTCAATCTCCCTTGAGCAAGGTTTTATTTTTGTTAGATTGTGAAGATTTATTTTATTAGTGAGCATCATTTATTGTTCAAACAACTGAACTGATAAGTCCAAAATTACTCTGAAAATGAAACTGAAGTTTCTGGGAAATTGATTCACAACTCTTGAAGTTTAAAATAGGAAAAAATAGTTTAACAGATCTGCTGTGGATGTACAAATCGGTAAAAAGTTTCAAGTATTGACATATCCTTACTGCAGACAGTTTGTCACACTGAACACAGGATGGCTGTGCTGTTTGGCTACTTAAAGACAAACATGTTCTAGCTAGCCCAGTCTGTCTCAATGCAAGATTATGATTCAACACTGGGTTTTAAATAAATGTGAAACATTGAAAAGAGTAACAGGGTAGAATTTTGTCAGATTCCATGGCCATTCACTCTGTGCTGCTCATTGAGTGTACCTTACAGTATAATACATGTTGCCAGTAGAAGTTATGTTGCTATAAACTGTTGCTCCTGACAGCTGTGAATGGCACAAACCACATCTACACTTGCTGCAGTTACTGTGGCTTTCTTCTTCCAGGAGAGAGCACTTAACGCATGCAAAGGCTCAGAGAGCTACGCCCTGCAGAGAGGCACCTGCAATTCACAGGTGAGTTTGGGGCACAGGAGTCTCCAGAGTAGTTCATCAGCTGCTCATTCCTCCTGACAGCCCGACACTGTGCAATGCAAACACTTGGGCAAAATGCTCCTGGCCAGGGTAACTCCATCCAACAAACCCCACTGCTTTACCTTGTTCCAGGCAGCTCACCTGATGTTGCTCTTGCAAAAACAACCTCCTCCTCTTAGGGTTTGTTTTGAACATCTCCTGTTTAGAAAAGGTTTTGGAACAAAAGTTGCCAAGAAGATAACTCTTCTCTATTTTGATATCTTTCAGATCATCTGTCCACAAAAAGGCAACCGCTTAATCAGCAAGAAAATTCCTCTTGCAGTGCCAAGCTTGTCAAATATTCTACCTGATAGCAGTGCAAATACAGCAGGAAGAGATAAAATTGAGATTGGTGTGTCAAGTACTACCCCACAGAACGCAACCAAAGGTCACTGTCTTGAATTATATTCAGCTCCAGCTGTTACAAGAAAAAGACAAATATTACTAGTTGTTTCATATAGAAATGTAATTTTTCATGTAAAATTGTTGCTTCTCAGAGTAAGCTGTGCTCTCTACTGGTATCATCTGAAGCATGAATTCACTGCAGGAAACCAGAGACACCACAAAGCTCAGATGTATAGATAAAAAAAAAAAAAAAAACGTATTAATTTTTTTGACTATTAAGCTGTAAATGTAGAGCTGCCTTTCTCTCACACATCAAATATTGCCTGTTGCTTTTGAGAGAACAAATCCCTTCTGGTAATCAGGCTGCTTTGTGCCAGCAGGAATAGCTGGGGTTTTTTTTGTAATCTGCTAAGAAATTGAGATATCTTTAAAATCTTTATCTTATCTGGAGGTATTCTTAAAAAGGCAATGTTGCCAGGAACATATGAATAATTCCTGATAATCACTGTTCCAATATGGATAACTTTCTTTACCTTTCCAATGTGGATTTGTCCTGTTTAAATTTGTGTCAAGAATAGACAGCCTCTATTTCTCATGCCCTCAGGTACAAAAACTGAGACATCAGAAGTCAATTCACCTGTACCAACACCTGCATTTCCAAGCACTTCAGTTCTGATCAATAGCCATCAGACTTATGGACAGAATAAAATGTTCCATAACTTCAATAACAAGTTCCTACAGACAGAAAAGCCAGATGTGTGTAGTAATAAATGCCAAAGTTTTCCTAGGAATAATGCTGTATTAACAAGAGCCAAAGTAATCTCGAGTCAGTCTTCAGTTCCTGTCTCCTGTAGTGGCTGACATATCTGTAATCTTTTCTTGTTGTTCAATTCAAAGGTCTAATCATGCTCATCTTAAACTTTTTCTAGATCACCCAGGCTCTGAGAGAAGAAAACCAAGCTCCTTTTGCACAAATCCTTCATCTGGTTCAACTGCAGGCAAAGAGAGCAGTCAGCATAACTCCCCAGCACTGGCTCTTGAGCACAGACCACAACCAATGCACCTGGGACAAGCAGTCACAGGTAAGACACCATTGCCACTTTGAGCTGTAGCAGTACTCACCTTGGCCACATTTCAGTGATTGAATTGCTTAAACTTGGAGGAAACATTGGAGAAATTTAGATATTTCTAAATTTTGTGCACATTTTCAGGTATTCAGGGTAATAACTGATTCTGACTTGATACAAATGTCTCTCTATTTGTGTACAGCTGCTCCTCTGTTCTCAGAAGTTCAGGCACTGACCACTGAGAACATTGGCTTGTTTTATTTTAGGACCACAGTGAGGCTGAGAATGGTTCTGAAAAGACCATGATAAAAATACAAAAAACACAGCACACATTAATCTGAAATACATTAGTTGTTTGTGTCTGGAATATTCTTTTGCAATCATAAGCTGTGTATTGCCTACCTCTGCAACAGTAGCTATTGATTATAGAAACAGGTGATAGGGGATCCTTCATCCCCTCACATCATCTCAGGTCTTCCTGCAGAACAGAGGCAGAAAGGGTCAGCTTTTGATTTGTCAAGATTCTTTGTCTGTGGGCAAAACTTTGTGAGGTTTTTATGCTAACTTTTTGCAAACTGGCCTATAATAATTCTCAACCTAGCTGACTGTCCTTCTCCATGGCAATTTACTTGAGTGATGACATAATTTCTGGATAAATCAACAGACTAGACCATGCAGGAAAAGTTCATCACAGAACTCTCCTGGCAGCACTCAGAAATCAGAAGCATGTTCTCCAAAGCAACACAACTTTTGGTTATTAATTTTCTTTTGGTGTATGCTATTTACTGTACCCTGAAAACCCTAATTTCAGCACTAGATATTCTAATCACCCAATGAAAAGAGGCAGAACCCAAAGCTCTCAACTATTTTATCAAGAGTATTACTTTTGGTCTTAGTTTGGCTTTTACCTAGTTTGTCTTTTTCCTAGTTTCACATTATGTGTTTCAAACTCTCCTGCTACCCTGAAGTACCTGTTACCTGTCCTTCCACCTTTATAGGAGGAAGTTTTCTCATCTGTGTCCTGCCAAGGTGCCTTGCATAAAGTTAAATACAGATGAATAGGGCATGACCTGAAAATCTTCTCCCCTCCACATAATCTGAGCACCCAGAGGTTTAGAAACACTTGTAATCTGGTCTTTGTGAGTTTCAAACAGGAGATGAAAATACTTTTGGACTAGTTTCAAACATAGACTGCAAACAAACTAACTCCTCCTCCTTCCTTCCTCTACTGAGTTTGTATTTCTGGTGTCAATGCTATCACTCGCTAACAATTTCCAGATGACAAAAGCCACTTGGTTTATCTCATTTTTTTTCCTTTTCACTCAAGGTCCTTGCAGCAAAGGCAGCTGCTGTCAAATCCTTGCCTGCCAGAGGCAGAGCATCCTGGGCTGCATGACAGAAGGGCTCCTGAACCACGTGCTGGACGTGCTGCGCTCGCAGCAGGCCCTGTCCCGCGTGGACTACGAGAGCATCAGCGCGCGCCCCACGGTGACCGCCCGCGCCCGGGCCCTGCTGGACACCTGCCTGTGCCTCGGGGAGAGGGCAGCACAAGCTGCACTCGCTGCACTGTCGGCGAACAGATCCACTCCTCTGCGACAAGTCATTCATGCCCAGGCTGTCCTGCCGAGGTAAACAGGCTGTTGTTGTGACTGATTTCTTTTTTCACAGTGTGTGCTGTATGCATCTGAGCTCTAGTAATTTGTGATGGCAAAGGTTCACGTTGGTGTCTCACAACCCGTTGACCAAAGGCAATTCTTCCTACAGCCCATTATTTGAGTGCTGTAGTGGAAAAAGCTAACTGGATTAAAAGGTCAAGTCAACCGCTGCCAACAGAAATTGCCAAGACTGGTATAACAAATGCTGATTTGGATCTCAGATGGGAAAAGTGCAATATGTGCCAGAACAAACAGAGTTCAAGTGAGATGACACCTTATTTCCTTGATTTTTTTTCTTTAGAAGGGAGGAAAATGAATCATGACTTTTTGGAGGTCATAGTACGGAAGAATGATTATTTATAAATACTTTCAAATAAGGATAATGAACAACAGAATACTGGGTGAGGAGAAAAATTGACTGCCTTTCACTGCACTCATATCTGAGCCAGCTGTTACAGTGAAAGGCTTCAGACAATCAAGAAATATTTCTTCAGTAGGGCCTTAAGAATGACTTGGAAGTTTTATATTATGCATATAAATTACTTAATTTTCCTCAGAAATGGTTGTACGAAAATGTAGCAGTTCTTACATCTGTACTTCAGAGATGTGAGACTTGGAGTACTAATTAAATGGAGAAATGTTAACATTTTACATCCCCGTATCTCTCTAATCATGTCTGCAGCTCAAATGTAAAATTAAACCAGGCAGAAGAGGTGCCTGGTTTAATCAAAAGCTGATCATTTTGAAATGGTGGTTCTGCTGAACTGTTATGGTTGTGCTCTAATGAGGACAGCCTGGGAACACGGGGAGGTTTTGTGGCTCTGGCCTGGACTCCCCCACGGTCACAGATGCTTTGGAGTGTCCTGCTGCTGCTTGAACTCATCCTCAGGTCATGGGCCCTCTGACTTGAGTTCACATGGAGTTCCAGTCTGCCCAGAAACATTGCTGTTATCAGAATGTTCCCAGGCACAGTGGAGGAAGATGATAAGTGGTACAGCAGGCAGTGAAAACAACAGCCCAGCCACTAATGAGCACCAGACACTGGTGTACAGAAGGCAAACAAGTCCCATGGCAAGCACAGGAGTCTGTCAAGAGATCAACAGCAACAACAGCTACAAATGTGATCCAGCACATTCCAGTAAAATCTGTTGTTACCTTGAGCCCTTCAAGCCTCACATTGGATGCTGAAGAGAATGTTTGTCCCAGCAGACAACTATGCTCCACAACAGTAAAATGAGAAAACATGTTTTGAGAGCCAAACAATTTAACAGGTAAAGCAAAAGCTGCACACAAGCAAAGGAAAACGTGGGATTAATTCACCACCTGCCAAGGGCAGGCAGGTGTCCAGCCACCTCCAGGAAATCAGGGCTCCATCCCACGTAATGGTTACTTAAGAAGACAAATGCCATCACTCCAAACATCCTCCCCATCCTCCTTCCCTAGCTGAGCTTGATGCCACATGGTCTGGAGCATCCCTTTGGCCAGCTGGGGTCAGCTGTCCCAGCTTGTCCTCCCCCAGCTCCTTGTGCACCCCCAGCCTCCTCCCTGGTGGGGTGAGGGGCAGAAAGGCCTTGGCTCTGTGTGAGCTCTGCCCAGCAATAACAAAATTGTCAACACTGTTTTGAGTACAAATTCAAAATACAGCCCCATACTGGCTCCTATGGAGAAAACTAACTCCATCCCAGCAAAAACCAGGATAATTTGAAAGAGAAATAATAAGATTACTTTCTTTATAATGAAAATAATGATATATTTTTAAAGGCCCAGTGAGGTTTCTTCAAGCTTCATGGCACCAGATTAACATGAAAACCTGTTTATACCATTTACAGGTATTTCAAATACAAAACCCATGTTATTTGTTTCCCTATGTTGCTTTTGTTCTCTCTGCAAGTTCTCAGTGAATTCAGTCATTTGGCTGATTGCAAATACAGTAATGATGTGTTGTCTGGGCACAGTTAAGAAATAAGAAATGTGTTACATCAAAGTTTCCAGTTATGATGCTGCTGGAACCATATTTTTATTTTTTTTACATAACTTTATTGAACTTTGAGACTGCCTTGAATTAAAACATTGTTACAATTAAAAGCAATGTCTATCAGAATATGTTGACAATAGTTTTGCTTATTAAAGGAGCTAAATATCTTTTTCACAGTTTAGATTTTTTTTAAATTCAAAATCTACACTTTAAATGGGAAATTTCAACAGTCTCTGCTAAAAAAGGATGTCTTGCTTGTGAGGAAAGGAACTGCTGCCATGGTGTTTTGCCTCTTTAGAAGGCATAAAATACTCAGTAAGACAGATAAACATTCACCTGCAGGAAATAGTTACAGACCTTTAAAAGAGAAACTAGCAATATTGTTGAAATTTAATAGCAGCTTTCAAAATCATTCCATTTAGTTGTTCTGCTGGACACTTTATACTCCTGTGAAGGATATGCTGGCTGGCAGGCTATGCTGAATTTTTGTCATTGTGGTTTTGACACAGAAAGAGTTTTGGCTCTTTTCTAGATGCACCTGCCTACTTGAGAATAAAATCTGATGCCAAACCTAAGCCCAGTCTTAACTTACATAGAAGAACTGGCATCAAAACAGTGGGAGCACAAGCTGTCTGCTTTTCCAGTGTGGTATTTTTCAAGGGATGGTACACGTTTGTTGAAGTGGAACTGTTGCTGATACAAAAAGTTTTGCTATCAAACTAAAATACAGTGATGTGTAACCAGCAGCATTTTTTCTCACCAAAAATACATACTCTCATAAGACCTCTAGTGTGAGCTGTTCCAAATGTCTCATGTTGGTCACTGGTTTGAAATATCAAACTGCTGAAAGCTTATGGTATTTTGCTCCTGCCCAAGCTCGTTCATTAGCTAAGATTTCTGGGGTCCTCACCTCTGTTTTCTGCAGTTACCTTGATACTACAAAACAATGTAGAATAAATGGCACTGAGCAGGAGTAAAGATAGAAGAATCAAACTGTTCTTTGTGAAGAACTGGAATTGCAGGAAGGAAATATGAAACCTGGCTATCTCTAGAAAACAGCAAGGAGGATAATAAAACCAAGTCACTTCAGGACTGATCATATAAACTGATTAGTAAAACTCTGTTGCAGGTACTCAGAAAAGAATTAATAGTCATTAAAAATGACAAGCTGTACAAATTTTATGAAGCTATTTAAATTTATTAAAGGAATGGTGTGTAGAGTAGGCAGATGTTTGTTTTTCTGATGTATTGAAATGTAATTTTATTCTTGATTGCAACTGGTTGCAATCTTTTGGTAGCTATCTTTTGCTGATTTGCAAAAAGATGACTGTCCCTTGCCCTTTGTCCTAACTATACCATACTTTTATCTGAGATGAGATAGTTTCTGCAGTGTAAGAATGTCTGCACTAGAATTTGTTTGAAGTTGATTTGTGGAAAATTAATCTGAGGTACTGGAATGAAATGTTTAAGAGATTAGTCCTTCCAGAGGAGAACAGGGCAAACAAAGCTATAAATACCACTCCAGTGTTCTTACCAGTGCCTGTTAAAAACAGTTCCAGAGAACATCAGAGGAAGATAACAAGTGCATATTCATAAAATACTAATCTACAAAATTTCAAAAAAATGCATTAATGGACTGCTAACATATACAGAAGAATCTTACACCACATAAGTAGTCTAAAATGCACAAAATCTAAAGCACATGGTAAACCTCAAGGGTTCTTATTTTATTGTTTCAAGTCTGAGTCCTACATAACCTTGTAAAATTCTCATGCTTGCCCAGGCTTAGTCACTTGTGCATCACATGTGAAGATTTTTAAGGAAGGTTAAGTGCAAAAATAAATACTTGTGGGCCTGGTATGTTAGGGAAGGACCCAAACATCATCAAGACAGGCACATAAAATTTAGATTTCTTTATTGCTATTTATTGATTTCAGGGCTATACAGCTATTAGCTTTGCTCTCCTCCAGTAATACATATTGTCTCCAGGATTGCTGGGGTCTTTTATGCCTCAGGAAATCTTGCCTTGCACTATATTCCCTTTCATTCTTTTCCTTCATACAGCCTTGCCTGACCATCCCCCCATTTGCAAAATACTTAACTGGTGCTAAAAGGCCCTAGCACAGTTTAATTTTGTTCCTTTTCTAGAGAAGCAATTCCTTCATTGCCTGCCTGGAACTACATTCCCTTAACTGAGCACATGGTTGACTTGACAGATGGTATGTCAGCTGAGTTAAACAAAACTCCTGGATTTTGAAGGTAAATCCACCATAAATTAAACTACCTGACAAGGTCTGAAAACAACATATTTAATGATTTAATTGGGAAAAAATAAATTCAGCACAGATGCAAGACATATTACTTGCAAGCATTTTGCTTAACCCCAGCAAAAATGGTAGATCAAAAGCTTAGACAGTATTTCCAGCTCTTGTGCTGATACAATTTGTGATCAGTATTTTATTTCCTGCCTTTATTTCTCTTTGCCAAGAATACATGCCAAGTAATATTATAGAAATCTGTAGCCTCAAATTGCCATTTTCCCTGGGCTTTAAGAATGACCTTCCCTCTTTCAGAGAAGACATGCATCAGTTAAAGAACTTCTGGACTCCTTCAACCAGGATGAACTAAATGGCAGTAATTTAGAATAAGAACTTAGCCCTTAAAATGTGCTAACATGCCAAAGTATCTCAACATCTATTGTTAGGGACAAGCTGATAAAATTGTGTGTGTTTGGTCTAGCAAACAGGAGATGAAGGGCACACAAAAGAGTCTGGAGCAGAAGCACTGAATATTCAGTGAGGAAAAAACCAGAGTACCTGGTCTGTTCTTGGGCTTTGTCAATCTGGACTGGCTTTCAAGCAGGGGCTTAAAAAAATTTAAAGGCCACCATGAAGACAGGCTCCTTCCCCATACCCAGAGAATTTAGCAATATTCATGGAATTTTCTCTTACCTGATCAAGAGTTCTTTAGTTGACAAAATTCATGCAAACAACAGAGATTTACTAAACCTTTCCCCTCAGCCTGTTCAGTTTATTTATGCAAGCTATAAACATTTGAAGTGATTTAAGGGAAAAATTAACTTGTTTTTGCTTGGAGCTAAATAACATGGATATTTATAACTGCCTGTAACTCAATCACTATTCACTCCACTAACACCCACCTGTGAGGATATGGGTCTGTTATCAGGTCAGCTGTTGGGACAATGGAATAGAGATAACTTGAATAAAGAGACCTAGAGGTTATTTCCACCCTTTACAGTGTTGTTATGAATTCTTAAAAGAAGGCTCTTCTACATTTTTTGCTTTGCAGCAGGTCATGGTTGGTCATCTTCTCTCAAATACAATGTTTCCATTTTTATTAAAATGTAATCTTTATCCAGCAAGATTTCTGTCCAGTCCATTAAATGTTTGCTGAGAGAGCTACTTCGCATTCAGGTTTTTTCTTCCCTCTTTTCACAATAAACCACAGGAACATTAAAAAAGAACCCCTTATGACACACAATATCAAAATGCAAACAAAGTAACAGAAAAAAAATTAGGTTGTTACTTGTGCTGAACGGGTATGACCTCACAGAGAAATTCAGTTGTTTTTCTGATAGACTGCATTTCTTGGACAGGTTTTATTAAACACTGTATGAGACTAAAATATTTACAGCCAAAGAAATATTTCAGCTCAGGGAGGCTTTCTGCAAAACAAGGCATTGCTCTGCTCTCCTCCCTTCTGCTCTGACTCCTGCAGAGCTGGTTCAAATGTGATCTGGCAACTGTGGCTAAAACCTTTTCTCTCCACTGCAATCGATCATGTACTGGTATTGAAACCTGCAGACTTATTTGTTTACAGAAAACTCTCCCTTACATAGAGAATTCATTAAATGAACAAGAGAGGAGAGATTTGGATGCCGTTTTATATTATGTCTTTCAAAACTCAAGTTACATTTAATTTTCTGTAAGATACATAATAGCATTTTAACTCCTCATCTTGTTGCATTTTGATGTGCTTAGTAAGAATGTTTTCCTGTATTCCATTTTCTAGCACATCAATATAGCAATTTAATTAATTCTTAAAATCAGAGAAGCATTTAGATTGAAAAGACTTTTCAGATCACTGAGTCTAAGTATGAACCTAACACTGCCAAGTCCACTGCATTCTTGGGTGGTCTGAGACTATTTATTTTGGTTTAAATCTTATGGTAACTGTCAGCTTCTTCACCCAAATTAGACCCCATCAGTGAAAGCTGTCATTTCTTGTTCAGTGTTCTTTATGTCCATCTTCAGCAGCAAGAGAAGGAGCACCTGGCCTGTGGCCAGGCCTCTCCTGCTTGTGACAGTGCCAAGGAACTGTCCCAGTCACTGCACACAGACACAGCTGCAGAGGGAAAGGTGCACTCAGCATTTCAGACTTAAAGATATGCTTGGGCATGTAGACAGGATTATTCTTGTTTGTTTTTGCAGCTGTCTATTTAATCACAGGTGTTTTTCTTGGACAAAGGAAGCCTTTTTAAGGAACAAAATAAAAGGCAATTATCACATTTCACAGGATTTCCCAGCTGTAATTTTACTGTATGCTGTACATTGGATTTAATTCCAACAGCATGCAATGTAGCTGCCTCCAAATTGTTTCAATACAACCACCTAATCTAAATCTTTAGGTTTTGTTTTAATGACACAGCCTCATGGTTATCTACAATGTATGTCATTCTAGCATAGAATAATACAAAATAACAATTTTCCCAAAGATACAACAGTTCAGTGATAAAATTTGTCTTGTGTAGTAAGGACAAATACAGAGTTGTTTGTGGAGTGTGACACTGAGCATCCATGACATGGCCAGGTGACCAATGTGTGGGGTGAGGACACTTGCAGGACTCCAGCCATAAGGTTTGTTGCACAAGATGACACTCTTAACAAATAACTTGGCCATCTCCTATAGTTTCCACATAAGCTGAGGTGTTCCACATTTTCCCATAGTAGTGACCCTGAGGTAAAAATAACTCCCTGACCTCCAGAGTGTAATGTGACACACGAGGTTTAGTTTCCTTTATCCTCCTGCCTAAGCTCTAATAGTAAAGCCCAAGTGTTTGCTCTCACTTCACTTAGTCTTCCAGACTCATATAAAAGTAAAGAAAACAATGTCACCAACGTCACCAATACGTGATCATGTGTAATTAAATCAATGTTACTGGTATTCAGAATGTTCATAGCCTGTGGGATTTCAGCTGAGAAAAAAAAAAAAGTACTAAAAAACCTAGCAGTAAACTTTAACAAAATACTTTCTTCTGGAACTAAAGCATACCTGTAAGTGTCTGAAGCACAGCTTTCACTGTTTTCAAAAGTTTGATTTATGGCACTTCACAGTATGTGACTGGGAATCTGAAAAGGCTTTTCATAGTTCTGGGGATCTTGCATAACTTGAGAAACTCTTGGTAGTTCTTAATTAGTCCACTACGATTTGCTCTGTGGGACACTGTACACACCAAGTAATCAAGAGCCAAGTGGGGAACAAAGGAGCAAAGTGGAAAACGCTCACAAATAGCCTGCTGAGAAATCATTTCTGAAAAGTTAGCAAAGTCAACCATAATTTTAATTTTAGGGCTGGATGCCTTCTAATAATAGCAAAGAATGGATTTGAAATTGGAACAACTATGCTGGCAGACAAAAGACTAATAAACCCATTAATAGGGCTATCCTATTCGCTGCAAAGGCAAATGGACTGGCAACAAATTCCTACTCTTAAAGGTTCTTTTAGCATTATGATATTATACATCTCAGTTCTTAAGGTGTACTTTTAAATAGTGAGACATTCTGAAAATCTTGCTCATGGAACATGGAATCTTGGGCAAGAACTTGAGTGAAAACTTTAAAGGTGTCCTGATCTTATTTTGTGAAACAACATGGTTTTCTTTCTTTTACAAAGCTTGCTAATTAGAACTTATTTGTCACTCTTACCACATGTACACACTAGTCTGTTCCCCTTAGAGGCAAAATGTATGATATCAACATGCATTGCCATATTTGATTAGCATACACTGTGCAGAATCTATACAGAAAAGTCTTTGAGAATATTTTTTGGAAAACTTTACTTTTGGATCAAATACAACTACAGAATCCCCCAGAAGTCTGAAAGTTTAGGGAATAAATGCTGTCCTTACTTCTGTTCATCCAACAACTGTTCCTACACTGTAAACTATTGTGTTATTATAAGGTCTTTAAATAAAATAGCAGAGAACTTTTATTAAAGGTCCAAATTTATTTGTATTGTACAAACATTTCAGGGTAATTCAGTAATTAAGAGAAAAGTAACAGGAGTGCACTAAAAGCGACGATGGAAGAGTGGGATCAGCACTGATGGGGTTGTACTGTAATATTCTGCATTCAAAATGGCTCTGCTAAGGAACATCTGGTTGTATTTAAATGGCAAAGTTTGGACTCAGCATGGTAATACAAACAAAATGATGACATTGGCTTCAGCTTCTAGTAACCAGCTGCTTGCAAACAGAGTGTCAATGCAACTACTGCTGAGTAGCATCAGAATCTCAGAATACTCCTGCTTTTAATCAGAGAGAGAGACAGGTACCACAAATATATCAACAAAGGACTGACAATAATACAGGGGAATCTACAACAGAGAGGAACTTTACTGTTTTGAAGAATGTCTGACCAGTTGCATTAGAAGGCCAGAGTTACTTAAGATAAAAGAACAACCCAACCCAACAGATGTCTTTAAACTGTCTCATCCAGAAGAAATATATTTAAATGCTGTTGAACTTGGTTACAAACATTATAACTAAGGACTTCTTATTCTTCAATCATAGTACCACATGCTAATTTGGGACCTGAAACAAGAAAAAAATACTTATCCTTAAGATGCTATTTTTTACAGCTACAAACCCTCCTTAGTTTGTTTTTATACATAATTACTTTTAATAGCCTTCAAATTAGACAAGGACAAAGAGCATAATCTTAAAAAATCCCTGCAGTGTTATAAGACTTGTGAAACAATGATTCTAACTCCCATGTCGTTTTCCAGGAAAACAAAGTCTGTGATTCATTCACTCTCATTAATAAAGAGCCAGATGCTCATGAAGTAATTCAACATAGATAAGACAATTTGTATAATCAAAGGGTAGGGTCTCAAAGCTGAATGATTTCATTGTCTAAAACATTAAGTCAAACCATCTGTTTTAAAATAAGTATTATGTACAGGGGACTATTTTTTCCAAATAAACTCCCAAAATTGACTGGGAAAAATTTTATGTACTGCTCATTCCCCTTTTAATAGAGAAGATTACATGAGCAAGACAAATGTAAAATTAAAATACAGAGTTTGTGGCATTAATCAAAATAGTGATAAAAAAGTCCTAGAGACCTTTGAAGTTTACCTGGAGATGGAGATATTTTTGCTGGTGTTTTTTTGCCCTCCTAGCAAAGTTAACATTTGAAAACTTGTCCATGTTTTAGAACAGATCTATTCCCACTTCTGCATTGCAGCATGGACAGCACTGAACAAAACCAGCTTGCAGTAATGTGCAACAAAGATATGTGTAAGCAAATAATAAACTTTGGTGAGAGTAGGTAAGGCAGTGAAAATAAAAAGGCACCTGAAAGGCAACAGAACCAGACAGAACAAATTAAATGAAAAGATGGGATGTCAAAGCTCATTTTACAATCTGTTTTAAAAAACTTCAGTATATAGAAGCTAAGTTTTCCATAAAAGAAGGACTAATGTTAATCTTCAGAGTATTAAATGACTGCAGTTGGAAAAGACAGAGACATCTCACCGTTTCTGTTCCTTAAAGGGATATTTTCTACTACCTCCTCCTCTGCTCCTAGCTTACTCCATGTTTGTATTATATGATTTTGATAGTAAAAAAACAACCTTCACAAATGTATTGTTTTCTGCCAGCTTAGTGAGCAGAACTGCCTTAGAGAGGGGGCTGGGCAAGTGCAAGCACCAGTGAAATGCTGAAGGCCGCTGTAGTAGGAGGAGACATGGAGCTAGGAGCAGGGGAAGGTAAATATAGAAAGCTAAATTTAGACCTTTTCCTTTAATTGCATAGCACTTGGGTGCTTATAGTCAGTCTCATCTGTAAGTCACACTTACCCTGCTTAAACCACCTACTGCAGAAATTTGTGTGATAGAAAGATGAAGGCAAAAACAAAGGGCAAAGGATCAGTGAATTTGTTTTTGTAAACAAAGTCACTCAGCTTTAGCCAAAGAAAAGAAACAGGTGCACTTACATTTGTTTTTGAACTGATTCTGCTTCCTGAAATACATGGTTGATACTGTGTTTTTTGTTTGAAATTATTAAGGTTGAAAAACTAACAAAAAATAATGTTTGCTTTTAAGTGCTTATAAAAATTGTCATTTGCTGGGATCTGGCTAAACTCCCAGATTTAGTGTCCTGAATAATTTCATGACCCCTGTGAATAACTCCTGTGTCAACAGAATGTACATTTCAAAATGAACATCAAAGTGGTCCCAGGACTCAGTCTGTATGGTAGAATTTCTAAAGGAACCAGCACAAACTATCAAACACATGGCTGGAAGCAATATTTCCATGATAAGCTAGCTCCAAGCCTGCAATGAGTACTGCTTACATTTACACAGCACCCCTTCAGTGCTGACCCTTAAGGAGCTCAGTGCACTCTTATTCCATTAATTAAGTGCATGAGCAACACATTCTTGGGGGATTTATGCTGTAAGGATATGCTTAAACTCACCAGAATGACCTTGTGAACAAGCACAAAGCTGATGTATAAGGTTCCAAACTCACTCAGATTTAATAGCAATTTTAACCTTGGTTTTGTTTCATGTTCTAAACCCATTTAATGAATATCTTGTGGATTTGGTTTCCCACAATCTGATGCTATTTCAATTTGGTTTGTTCGGGGGGTATTTAATTGGTTTATTCTTCAAGCTTTTTGAGTTGAATTACATTTTCTAAGATGTATCTAGTGGCAATACTAGTCAGAAACAAAAAAGCAGATAGGGCAAAACTCACAGACTTAACCAAAACTCAGTCTGACTTTGTTCTCATTAGCTGAAGGAGATAAGATCTTAACTTGATTAAATTAGTATCAGATAAAAACCTAGTGGAAACAAAATCTTTTTTAGCTGCTTTTTGTCTGCTAGCACTTAGAGAATACACGCTCCTGTATAAACACAACTTACCAGTGGCCATTTATGGAGCATCAGGGAAGAGCCACACAATTTATGTAATCTGTAACAAGAGAAGAAATAAAGGAGTCCAGACTTACATTTTGTTTCCATAGTAAAATGGAAAAAGTAATTTATAAAATATGAACCTTACCAAAATGAACAAAAATATCTACCTGCATGATTATTCTGAGGTTTGCTCCTGCTCACATGCAAACATTTCAGAAGCATTGTCTAGCCTTATGATGCTGTCCTAACTTGGGCTCCTCATACCAACCTCTATGGTGTTTTAAGTTCTCATAATGGTGGTGGTGAACCTCTATTTTGAAACCCTCAAATGGGCACTTTTTCTAATAAATATTTTTCAAAGTTCTAAGGTAAAATGTCATTCTCTGTACTTCCAGCATATGCCTAATAATTTATTTCCTATGCCTTGTCAGTTCTCATATATTTCTTGTTTCTAAAGGCAATTTTATAATTAGCTCAAATTTTATGAGTCCATTTTTTTGAGGAGTGAATGCTGTCTACAATAGATTCAATCATGGGAGAGCTTAAAGTGCAGCCTACCAGCAACTGAGATCAGCTGCATATTTTACATTCACACTCAATCCACCTTTTGATTAATGTGTGAGACTGTTGCAAACACCCATCTACCTGAAAATCCTGCACCACAGAACACAGGGCACCAGCACATCTGTAAATCACTTAGCACTATTACCATCTAATGTCTGCTTTCTGGTTCATATTATCTTTGTAACAACAATCAGTTTTGTACTGTAAGGATTTGATTATATTCTGGGGATATCATCTATGTTTTTATCTTCTGTCAGTGCTGTATAAGTGGCTTAAAAACAAAGAAGTCGCCTATCAGGGCTGTTAAGCTCCCAGAAGGCAGCAGACTGGTTTTGTTCGCTGCTTTGCAACACTGTCAGTAGCTTCAGCAGGTAATAGATTTAGAATAGTTTGTATTTGACAAAAGCCAAACAAAGAGCTGAGACAAACATAATTAAGGAGCTGAGAAGATCAGGCTCCTGCAAATGTGAGTTTGCTTTGCTATGGTGCTTTTTAGTTGAGAAATAAAGTTTAATGTTATTATCTTCTTTGTGTGCACTTAAAAAGCCAACTTTTAACAAAAAATAACCCGAACAACTTTCTTCATTTTTATCCAAACACAGTGTAATGAACATCTGGAGATCTAGATGAGTGCAGCAGTTGCTTGGTAGCTTGATTGTCTCTGTGACAGTTGTTGTCACAGAGACAATCAAGCTACCAAGCAACTGCTGCACTCACACAAACTTTGGGAGAGGAAGCAGAATGGAAATCAGAAATGTAAGCCTTGTGGCAATAAAATTGGGCTCCACAATTGCATTTACTAGCACATTTATGGGTATGACAGTGCATAGTTCGTCTTTCCCTTTTCTTTTACAACCTTATAATTTTTATTTGCCCCTAATATTTTTTACCCTCTTGAAAACCTTCGTGTCTTACTTATCTGTATCAGATGGTAGATAATAACTGTGGACCAGGGAAGGGAGGAGTAATTAAATTATTTAGAGTGAGACTACCATGACTCCTGAACCCTGTTGTCCTTCCAGGCACTGAACCATCCCTTTGCCTTGCAGGGAGCAGTAAAAAGGCAATAAAAGAATATTAAGAGGGGGCTGCGGCTTGGGGTTCACTGGCTTAAGACAGGGTACAACTATTAATCTGCTAGTGGAAGACAAGGAAGCTTTCATTACACCCCAGATAAATCTGCTGAATGGCCAATTCCTTACTAATATAGTCAGGGACCACGGATCACTTTTAATCATGATTCTGGGAAGTCCATTTCTATTTTAACAAAGCCAAATTTTGGGTGTAGTAGCTATGCCCCCCTTGGAGGCTGGAACACACCAATGGCACGGTTTTATTTTCATTTCCATATCCGCTATGACTGGTGCATAGGACCTATGGGTAGAAACCCAAAATATCACCAGATTTTAGGGTTTCCATCTCTCAGGCCCCTCAGGGGCGTGAGGTTCTTTCAGGAGCTGAAACTCCTGCGGGTGTAACTCATGTGGATGTAACTTTGTGCGGCGGCCGCCGGGGCTCCACGAGAGCTCCGTGTCCCGGGGGCCCTCAGGGAGCGCGGGGTGAGGGCAGGGCCCCCGGCCCGGCTGGCAGCGCCGTACCGTCAGCACTAGGGCTCCTCTCCATCCTGTCCCCGCGGGGAAGGGGGAGCCTGGTCCCCCGCTCCGGCAGCGGCGGGGGAGGCGATCGCGGCTCTCCTCACCCACCGGTAGCGGAGGGGCCGACGCGAACTCCGCGGGGCGGGGGGGAGCTGCGGCCCGGCAAACACTTCCCGGCGCACCAGCGGGTGCCGGAGGGTCCCGCGCAACCCCCGCGGAGCCGGTGGGCGCCTTGCGGCTTCTCCCTCGGGGCGACCATGCGGGAGGTAGCGGATTTCTGCCGGGGAAGGGCGAGGAGGAGGCGGAGGAGGCGACGGAGGCGGTGACGGAGGCGGCGGGGCCGGGGCGGCGGGGCGGCGCGGCGGCGACGGCGATGCGGGCGTGGGGGGGCGGGGTTGAGGGGCCGCCATCGCGTGTCGGTGGCAACGGGCGCGGAGCATCCCGAGACAGCTCCGCGGGAGCGGAGGTAACGTGGTTCCGGCCGGCACGGCCCGGGTGAGGTTTTGGCTTCTTTCCCCGCTCTCCTTCAGCTCCCTTCACCTTGAGGAAAGGCGGGCAGGGAGCGGCCTCAGTGCAGGGGCTGCGGCGGCAGCGCCTGCCCTGCGGAGCATCTGGGGCGGCGGCTTTGGCGATCCGGGCTGCTGAAGTGTGCGGTGGTAGGCAGATGAATGCCGTGTGTGTTTCTGTGTTGTCCTTAAAGGGCGCCCCGACTCTGACAGCCCCCGTCTGAGGTGGGTGCTGCAGCTACTTCCTTCCCGGGGCTGTGTGAACCTCGCTTGTTTTATGAGGATAAAGAGGGTCACCACCGCCTGTGGGGAGCGGAGCGGGCTCCGAGAGTGGCGATGACACCTCGGGAAATGCCTCCCCTCCTGCGGGAGCCCTCGGGCCGGCGGCCACAGCCCTGCGGTCACGCTTATGGCGACTCGAGGGTGGCTTTGTCAAGGCACGTGTTCCTTTAGTGCCTTTGGTGGTGGGTGCACAGAGCCAGCACACCTTTTCTTGCTGACTTTTAGTAGCGATTTTCGTTGTTTTATGTGTTTTTAAAGGGAGGGTATTAACTACAATCTGATCAGGTGCCACCTAAAGAGTACACATGGGTGTAGCATGTGCCTTTTGGCGTTATTTTTCCTCCTTTGAAGAGGTTTCCGCTTTTCTGACCCAGCGTGAAAAATAAGGTGAATAACAAACTCTACGATTGTTCATTCTGTCTTTACCTGGGGCTTACTGTATAAATTTCACCAGATGTTCCTCTCACTGCAGCAGCTTTGTGGACTCCCAGCCTAAATCAAGACTGATCAAGTCCCTGTTGTGAGCTTACTTCTGTTTTTTTCCTTGCAAATATGAAAATAATTAAAAATACGAAAAATATGAAAATATTACTTAATTACCATAATGATAAACTATCAAGTGGAAAGACTGTCATAGTAACTTCTCTTTCATACTTTTTTACATTATAAACATGCCTTGTCCTTTTTATTTTTTTAAAGGATGTTACAACCAATTCTACTTGATCAAAAGTTTATTGGTAGGATTTCTTTTTTATTGTGCTAAAGATGGTGTGTTTGTATATGCAAGCACAAAATACTTGGTTGAACAAATCTTTACAGTGGGAATTGTTTTTGTTGCAATTCAAAAACTTCCTGTCTGTTAAATTTATATATGGTAGGGCAGTGATTCTTCTCTCAGCAGAAAAAGAAAAACATGTCCTAGACAAACTCTAAGCCTTTCCCATGTAAATGTTCAGACTGTGAGGTGCCTAAATATGTACAGTGCAATGAATAATCATTTGCTCTGTTGGAGCTTAAGTCCCTGAAGACTTTGATGCTGTTTGCCTGTGTAGTGCAATCTTGAATATTGCTCATGGGGCCAGTCATTGTGTTCAGAAATAGTAGTCTTACATCTGGTATATGTGAACAGCCAATGTAAAGCTGTGTTACTGTGGGAGTTGTTTTATGTGATCAAGAGCTGAGGAAGACAGAAGCAAGAGCACCAGAAATCTTTGCTAATGAGCAGGTATTGTATAAAAGCACAGCAAACACAGTAAGCTTTTAGCAGTTTGGTACTTCACCTTGGTCATTAAATCACTTGCAGGTTCATCCCAGGTCAAACAACTGACTGGTCTTCTGCTCAGTGGGAGAAAGGGATTTTGGCAGATGGTTCCTCTTTCCCTCCCCTTAAAGGAGGGCCACCCTGTAATGCAGTGTTAGTACATTGCTAATTGCATGTGAACCTTCATCAGCTCCTCTGGTACCTGGCTGCAGGCCTCACCAGAAGATACATTTTTAGTGAAACAGTGAAGCGATCCTGGTCTCAGGTCACTGTGTCCTGGTTTCATACCATAGCTTTCTATACCAACAGCAGTCATTTTGGTTTAAAATTAAAAAAAATAATCTGCATTTATCAGCAAAATGTTTCTCACAGCTGCAGTGATCAGCAAAAAAAGAGTTGAAGACAGTGTGTTGCACAAGGGTGAGCGATGAGGAAATCCGTGTTGGTTAGCTTGTGTGGAGGCAGAGCCCTGCATTAGCCATAGCACTCCTGTGGTCAGGCTTTGGCAGCATTAGAGACTGTTCTGAAAGTATTTTTAGCTGCTGTATATTAGGATTATTGTATGTTAGAAAATGTATACTATTTGTCTCTGGTTCTCCTCCTCCAAGCCTCTTTTCTGTTTCCACTGAAATAATTATCTTGGGACAGAATAATTCATTTTGATATATGTGGTTTTTCTCTGACATAGCTTCAGTTTTCTCTAGTCTCTGCTTTCCCTCTTTCTTGGTAAGTTTTTTTGAAGTGGTCAAAGTTGCAGGTTCTAATTCCACTTAAAATTAAGTGAAGTACTTGAGAGAAAAAATCTGCCAACAGTTTTGATTTCATCTGAGGTGGTGGTAAGGCAAACAAGCAATTCTGCCCTGAAGGCTTTAAAAGGCATATAAAACAAACAAGACTAGGGAGGAGAATGAAGTATCAAATCACCATTGAGCTGTTGTACACACCTTCAGGCAAATCCTAGTTTTTAGGAGATTCTGAAATTGGGAATAAAAACAGACAAAATTGGTAGAAAAGAGTCTAGGTTGAGACATACTGTGATTGTACTTTCCTGGGTGGACATAGTAGGGCAAGAAACAGTCAGGGTCATGGGTAACAAAATTGTATAGAACTGCAGCCATGTGCTGCTGGTTGAGGTGGATGCATTTGAATGGTGACTGAGTCTGCATTTGCAGGTAATTAAATGCACCTCTGAACTCCAGACCATGAGGTAAATCAATCATGGTTACTCTTTGTGCAAAACTGGCTCTGCCTTAACACACCAGGTTTGATGGGATTTGAATGATTCAATTGACTTAGATCATCAAAATGCCTGAGTATTCTAAGTAATGTGTATGCTCCTGATGAATTTGGACTTTGGAAGGTGTTTAGGAGGAAACGGAAATGATGCTCAGGATATGTGAGCAAGAAATTCTAAAGCTGTGTAGTTACCACCAAAACAGTGTTTTACATTCATGATCAGTTCTTAACATATTTATGCAGTTTTGTCCTTTGGCTGTAAGGGCTGAAAAGAACATGGCATGTTTTCAAATGGCAGCTGGATGTCATAATAATAGCTGTAGTATTCTTGTTTCTTCTGCTGACATTTGTTCAGGGTGAATTGCCTTCTAAAAAACATTTGCAACTAGTGTCCTGGTCCGAGTTTGTTAATGGAAATTGAAAGACTCAGTTTGGAGTTGAATTATATTTTTATAGGTCACAAGTGTTTTTTTTAAATCCACTTCTTACAGCCAAATTAGTCATGAAAACATCTGCTTTGATTATTTGTTCTGCTGTTTTGCAGAACTTTCTGATGATTGCACCATATCTGTAATTGCTTAATGATTATATGCATTTACAGATAATAACTTCCTCTTGTAAAGCAAACAATCTTGTGAATTTATAGAGCATATATATTTTTGAAAACTTTGCTCTACTACACCACTAACGCAAAGTCAGGCTGTGGGTGGTTGCAGATGAATTTGGCACAAGGTAGATGGAAGAATAAATAACAAGAGAAACAGGTAACAACTGATGCAATCAATTTACTTTGCTTTTCCTTTGCAGTTTTGCTGACACTTATCTGTAGAAACTGTGGGGATGCCTCTCTTCTAGTTAATTTTGTTGGAGGTGCCTCGTTATAATACTCAAGCTTTTAAGTTCTGAAATGGCAGTGATTAGTTTCTAGAAGTTTGAAAAAAATTTGTTTGATTATAAGTGTGAAATTTGATGTCTTCTGATGTATCTGTGATATTTGATGTTGACTCATATAAATGATAAAATGTGTATTTAGTAATTAAGCATCTTTAAAGTGTTTATTTGGAGTATTGAGGGGAAAATAAACTAGAAGGCATCCAACTAAACAGACTGAGGGTCTCACTTTGCATTATTTAAAAGAGCACAATCACTAAAGATTAATGAGTTGGAGATGAATGACATAATATTTTTCAAAAAAAATTTGTACTCCATTTCAGTAGATATTACTTCTGTAATTGATTGAAAAGAATCTTTGTAATTTTCACATCTTCATTCTAGTTCAGGGATGTCTGGTCAGATTCTCTGTGCTTTAGTATACAGGTGTTTGCTTTATGATAGAGGAAGAGTATTCTCTCCAAAAAGTTGTGCCTGCAAGAGCTTGTATGTTCATGTGTACTAGATGCACATGTAGTTTGGGTGACTGCATGTTGACCTTTCAAAATTCCCATATTCAGTTTTTTTGTTGTCACAGATGACAGGTTTATTGTTGCAGTTAGAAAACCTTTTGTAAAATTAGTGTTACCTCCAAAGGAGCACAAAATGCACCCCACACTAGGTTAGCTGCTTTATTCTAATTGACCCAGATTTTAATTTTTTTTTCTATTCTGTAGTAAATTGCTGAAGTGTACACTAAAGATTTAATCAGGGGCAGGGCAAATGAATAGTTATGAAAATAATTCTGGTAGATATGTAGGGCCTGTTTTTTATGCAACTAATAAACTAGTGATCTTATATTTGTGTAAAATGGGTCTCATTCAGAATTATCAATGTCTTCTTGAGCTGAGTGATTTTATTAGCAGTAACTTGTTTTTGGAAGGCATGGGAGCATTTTCTGGAGACTTCACAAGAAGGGGGATCTTTTCCAGTCAGTCAGTTCTGAAGCAGAGGAAAAAAGCTAATTTCTGTGTCCTTAGATACTGTTAAATATAACTGCTAATGGAGGAATTTGGATTGAAACTGCTGTGGGTTTTTATGTCCAGTCTGTACTTTTAGGTAAGTGAGTGATGAGGCAGTGAGATGTGGATAAAGAGTTCTGGGGAGGGAGGGAAGAGCTTGGTGTCAGTCAGAGGTCAAGGCTCGCATCAAGGGCGCAGTGGAGTGAGTACCTCTGCCTGTGGCCCTCAGCAATTGATAACGTTGCTGGATCACTCCTAAATTACCTGTGTAAGCACAGTACTTGGATTGGTAGTTTTAGTACTGCAATACATCTGTGCTCATGCTTAGAACTTCCATCTTGGTCTTGCGGTGCTTCCTTATCCATAACATCTCACTGTCATTCTTTCTGGTCTTTCTTCTGGTCTTCTCAAGATAGGAGACCTTTATATCTGTCCTTCCTACAGTTTTGTTTGTTTTCCTGAGGGTAGCAGTTCCTCTTTCATACTGAGTTATAAAGGAATTTGTCTCTTGGTTTGTCGGGGTTGGTTCTGCTGTTTAACTGTGCATGAATTTGACTTTGTGTAAAAAGAACCAAACATGAAGCAACAAAAGGAAATATCTTAATTTATATTTGTAAATCGTGTATATTTGTAATTCATATTTGTAAATACATTTGTGAAGGTGGAAAGAAGATTTTGCAAGAAAGTCCTGGGATAAAATAAAATAATTATTTCAGCTGTCTATATTTTGTTTTAGATTGTGATTTGGAGTCGTGGAGAATTCACAGTCTTTCCACAATGGCAGAAAGGACAGATTATACAAAATCACAAATTTCACTGGCTGAATACAGCCCCGTCAATAAATCAGAAAGGACAGATCGAAGTCAAAACCAGGATGGAGACCAAAATACATTGCAACTGAAGAAAGAAATATCTTTAATAAATGGGATAAGCCTCATAGTAGGCAACATGATTGGTTCAGGTATCTTTGTCTCGCCCAAAGGAGTTCTCATCTACAGCAAATCTTATGGATTGTCTTTAATAATTTGGGCAGTTGGAGGGATATTTTCAGTCTTTGGAGCTCTCTGCTATGCTGAACTTGGAACCACTATTACTAAGTCAGGAGCCAGCTATGCATATATCTTGGAGTCCTTTGGGAGCTTCATTGCTTTTATTCGTTTGTGGACCTCACTGCTGATTGTTGAACCAACTAGTCAGGCAATCATTGCCATCACCTTTGCTAACTACATAGTCCAGCCTTTCTTTCCTTCTTGTGACCCTCCATATGTGGCTTGTCGTCTCATAGCAGCTGCTTGTGAATGTAAGTATTTCTTGAAATTTACTATGGTAAGTTTTTATCCATGTTTTGTTAAAGATGTTTTATTAAAACATCCACACTCAGAGTTGGTGCATAATGGATCTGCAATGGTTTGAATTACAGTGGGGAAAAGAACAATTCCAGCCTGAGAAACTTGCAGGTGTTCAGTCAGTGACGGACCATTTTCTCATTTGGAAGCAGAACAAGGTGTTGAACTCTTCCAGGTTTACTTACCTGGCAAAAATGGGGGTAAAAATTGTTTTCCCTTGAGACAGGTATTTTAAATCAGACCGTGGGCTACTCTTGGTGTGATCTTAAGGGCTATTGTAGAATGGCTCTTATGCTATAAATTCTAATGTGTTTTGGTTTGCAATAATTTCTCAATGGTTACATGGTTCAGTTACTACTCTGGTTTCAAAAAATCATTCTTTATACTTGGGATTAACTGTAAGATCAGTAGAGCAGTATGTGTAGTAAAGCTGTTTGGAAAAGTGGAAATTTTGTATGTACATAAAATTGAAATATTTGTATTCATATAGCTAGCTCTGTTAGTCAGTAGAGAGGAGCAGCTGCCCACACTATTCTGCTGTATCAAAAGAATGAATCTGTGTGTTTGAATTGTGTGTCTTATTTAATTTTAGGTGTTTCCTATTAAAAGTGTTTATATACATATTTTACATTTCCAGTAAACAGTGAAAACTGTATTTCAGCAAGTGTGTAGGACAATGCTTTGTGATGTACTGATCCATAGCTGTGTGCTCTGGAGCCTGTCACCTGCATGGACATGATTTTGTATCAAAATGCTAATGCAGAACTTGGAACTCTTACTGCCAACAATATGCTGCAAGGACATGTGCTACTTCTAGCTGGTTCCTGTTTGAGGCATCTTTTGGAAGAGCTCTAATGTTCTTATTGTCTATAAAGGATCAGGGAAGGGAAATGACAGAGCATGTACTTTGGATATTTGACCTCTGTAATTGGTTATGATGATTGCAGCTTCCCCTTCCATTTTTGTTATTTTTTACTGCTGTGGAAGCTCACAAACTTTTCCCAGGAAATCTGTCTGTTTAATCAGTTCTGTTCCCTCCTTCTTTCAAATGAGTGAAGGGCCTGTAGTGTCATGTTCACATTCCTTAAACAGGTATTGTCCCAAGGTGTCTTGGCACAAATTAAGGAGTGTGGGAGAATCTGCTCTTCCATTTAAGGTATCCCCTCACTCTGAGGGCAGTTAGCCCTTATAAAAAGAAGTTGGTTAAAAAGCAATAAATTAAGACAAAGTGATTAAATTAAAATTATTATATAGTAGGTATAAACAGACACTGTGATGTCCTCTACATATGCTGCTAATCAAGAGGATTTAACATCTCTTTTTTTAGTGGAGACACATGACAGCAGGATCACTGTCAGGCAGGTGGAACAATTTACTTTAACAGTCTGTTTTATGGTTTAAATGCTTGTTCTGCCCTGCTCTGAGTGTCAGTGCTAAGACTCACCCCTGCTCTACGGCTTCATTTAGCTGTTAAAGCTTAGACTTCTCCCTGTCTTGGCACTGCTGAGGTTGTTTGTCACATCCCTAGCTCTGGATATGATTAATCCCTTCATAATGAAGCTGCTGGGAGTGGAAGTTAGGTTAGGTACAGATTGTATGTGAGACTGGGTGTGTTTGTTGTGGGGTTTACTTTTAGTTTTTTTTGCTGGGTTTTTTTATTTTAGTAATAGCAATACTAGAGCTAGTGTGAGAACAGTCTTTGTGTTACACAGCTTTACTTTGACAATCATTTTGGCAGTGGGGTGTCATCTGGTGCTACAGAACTAAACAGTTCTCAGAAACTTTAAGTGGATAAACAATAATTAAATTGAGGAAAACAGTATTTTTAGCAAAAGAGAGGTGTTGCTTATTCAGAATATTGATAACCTTTCTTTTTTTTCCCTTATAAGGTATCAGAGTATCATTTCATCTGAAGTAGAGACCAAGCCCTAACTCAATAATTAATCCAAATGAAAGCTGCTTTAAAAAATATGGCAGAAATAAATCCAGGAAACAAATACTCCAGTCCCTAACGCTGAAGAGCAGAGACTGAGCAGAGTTGTTGTTTTTTTCCTGAAGGCTCTTTGGGAGCTGCAGCAGTCCTGACTTTTGAAATTTGATACCACTGGGTTGTTTTTCCCCCCTCATCTTGCCACACTCAGTTGAAGCTCATCCAGCTTGTCCAGACTGTGTAACATACTAGTGCTGTACTTATCTGATCATTACCTTTCTTTTGTTAGCTTCTAAAAGTTACTGTTTTCAATTTGGTAGCTGTGCTAAGGTCATTTTTATCTCAATAGTATCATGGTATTCTGGGTTTATAGGAAAGTAAATAATATATCACATATTTTTATATAATTTTTATTTACTGCTACCTTACTCCTGAAATAATCAAGTTTAGTTTTTATTTATATGCATATTTAAAATACACAGTTCAAGAAGATTCCATGGAGATAAAAAGTACAGTAGTATATAAACATTTTTTCACTAGCTAGAGAGAAAACTGAGATTTGGGAGAAACACTGTTTCCAATACAGGAGTTTCAATTATGTAGTAATAATTTAGCTAAGAAAAATATGTACCAAATTAGGGTTTTGTTAAATAAAGAATACTGAAGATACCAAATCCTATTTCGTAGGAGTTCAGGCAAAGGTTGTCTGGCTCTCCACTTCAGTGAAAGGTAATGAATGCATAAGCAAAATGTTGAGAGTCATGAGAACTGTCTTGGGGAAGTTGATCATGTGAGTAAGTTTAGTCAGCGACTACAAAATATTTGTGAGATCTGAAAGTCTCATTTCAAGTTTCATTGCAATCTTGTGAAATAGGTCTGACTAATTTATTTTGGGATAGAGGACTAAAGGCATTCAGAATACTCATTACTTCCTACCAGTTTGTAAAAATCCAGATTATTGTTATATTAGCTGTAAGGCACACACCCTTTAGAGCCACAGAATGGTTTAGGTTGGATGGGACCTTGACGATCATCTCGTGCCAACTGCCTGCCATGGGCAGGGGCACCTCCCACTATCACAGGTTCCTCCAAGCCCCATCTTAGCTGGCCTTGAACACTGCCAGGGATGGGGCACCCCCAGCTTCTCTGGGCAACCTGTGCCAGTGCTTCATGACCCTCGCATGGAATGATTTCCTGATGACACCTAGTCTAATCCAATCCAATCTCATCTAATCTACCTTCTTTCTGGTTAAAGCCATTACCCCTTGTCCTCTCAGTACAAGCCCTTGTAAAATCGATATGTTCTCTCTCTATAATACAGTAGAACTGGAAAAGAGTACTGAATCACCTGTAAGCATACTCAGCATTGCAGCTACTCCATGGATGTTGAACTCAACCTAACAATGAAGTATAAAGAAACCTTTTCAAACACACTTTTAATATGTTAGCCCAAAAGAATTTCTAGATAATCTTTCATTTATTAGAACAATATTGGTACATTGAAATTAATTATTTAATGTAGCAGTTTCTTTAGTTTCAAGGTAGTTGCAGAGTACAGCTGATGAGAGGCAACATTAGGAAAATGGGCAGAGAACAGGAAGGTATTTCTTTCCACTGTTGAAACAGTGTTTAAAACATCTGTTTCCTCCTGTTTTGTTTGAACCAGTGTGTTTTCAGTACCAGTGTATTTGGTTTAGTTTAACCTAAGTAATAATATAACAAAGTGCATATTTAGATGACAATTAAAAGCTTTAAAAAGTGAGTTAAACTGAGCATTGCTCAAATAGTCTTTTAATTTTTCTTTTTTCTTCCTTTCCTAGGTCTTTTAACATTTATAAATTGTGCCTATGTTAAGTGGGGTACACGTGTGCAGGATATATTTACTTACGCTAAAGTCATTGCTCTTATCGCCATCATCATCGGCGGACTTGTTCAAATCTTCCAGGGTAAGCTTGTAAAATTGTAGCAAAGGTTTGTGCTTATCAATTAAGCTTGAGTGACTGATCTAAGGACTGTGAACTACCTCTGTATGTTTTATGAAATGCCTCAGTAAAAAAAGTGTAATACAGCCACCTTGAAGATACCCATAATACCAATGTTAGGCATTATCATGATACTGTATCATGGGATATCCATCTTATCTCAGTTGACTTTGAACTTGGTAAAAGAAGGTAATTGCTCAGCAATGTTGTGTTATTTACAGCCTGCAATACAGAATTAAAAAGGAAGTGAAAACAGCAATACACAGAGACAGCAAAATACAGTGGGAGTGGTGAAAGTTACGAATTTCTCTAAGGAACATCTCTACTTTACAGTGAGATCAATTGAATATTTTTTTTTACAAAATTAATCTGTGGCCTGAAACTGTCTGACCTAAGGCACAAATGTGCTAAGAATATGTAGGTAGATTTGTGAAGCTACAGCTCTGTTTTTGCTCAAAGCCCGAGTTCTATTATAGCTGTTGAGAATTAGAAAGTGTGTGTGTTGGCCATTGTGCCTTCAAGTTACGAGAAATTCTGAACTTAGTTTTGTTCTTAGCCCTTCCTTTGGGAACAATTCGTTAGTATGTGAACTTAAGAAAATTACCATGTGTTCAAAGCTGCCATAAAGGGCTGTCTTTCCCTGGCAATCTGACAATTTATGTCCTTTGCTCTAACTGGTTATTGTTGAAAGTTCATGAGCAAGATAATTACTGTGAACCAATCAAGAATATGCATATGTGAGCACCATAGTCCTTAGCACATCTGCCCATCCCTTGTTTTGTAGATACCAAGCTTGTTCACATCTGATTTCTTTGACATTGTCTCCATTTTCTGTTCCTAACTCAGCAGTTACTCCACCTGTGTCTGTGCCAAGGGAGTAGCAATGTCTGATTGGGATAAAAAGTAGAAAAGAAAAATAAGTAAAGGTATTTTAGAGGGTTCAAATATTACAGTTTTAATGGAGTCTAAACACTTGAGGATGCGTAGTATAGGACACGTTTTGGAGTTGCACAATAACTTGCCTTTCTGTTTTTGGTGGTTTTGTGTATGTTTATATATATATAGAGTCTGAATATTAAACTGTGATTGATGAACTTGTCTTGACTTGCTTACAGTCAAAAGATGGCACAAGTTTTCACAAATACTGGTCCAAAAACCACACATACACTTTAGCTTAGGAAAATTTTATCTTAACAGGAATACTTTATTCTCTGTTAAATTTTCTCAGTTTTTATTATTAGTAGCAAAACCTTAAAGATCCCTGTATGTGTTTGTGTTTGTCATAGTTATCTAAGTCACTTGTAATCTTTGTTTTCTGCATAGGCTAAATGTTTGAAAATTTGAAAGGATAAAGAAGAATTGAGTGGGTTATTTTCTAAATATATATATGTTATAAACCCCCACACTCAACCTGAGTACTGTCATTGCCATTTGTTTACAGCTTAGTCTGAACTTAATGTTCCGGAACTTCTTGTGCTACTGTGGACAAACCAGGTGTTTCATTGTAGAACAGTATCATACACACAGAATAATTCATAGTAGCTTTAAATGCCATGCTTATTCTCATAGCTAAAACTTGGAGTAGAATTGAAAAAAGTTCTTAATAAGCATATTTAAAGGAATTAGGGTTTCTGAGGTGGAAACCCTGTGGAAAAATATTACTTACTGTATTTTATTGTCCTGTCCTTCATTGCATCTTTTCCACACAGGATACACAGGGCACTTTAAGAACTCTTTTGAGGGATCCTCTACTGATATTGGAGAAATCTCCCTTGCATTATATTCTGCCTTGTTTTCTTACTCTGGCTGGGATACGCTCAATTATGTAACAGAAGAAATCAAAAACCCAGAAAGGTAAATGATTTGAGCTTTCTAAATGGGGATGGTCCCAGGTTGGTGGGCTTGTGGCTATTATTCACTAATAAATTCTGAGCTTATACAGAAATGAATGGAACTGCTCTGCTGGTGAGGCTGTGGATGGCCAAGGGCAAAGATTTACTGAACTCCATTAAAAGTGAAAAAGAAATTAAAACACAAGAACAATTAAGTGTAGATGATTGCAGGATGCTGTATTCAGTGCTAGATAAACTTTCAGTTCAAGATGTTGTTACAATTTATTATAATAGGTGTCATTGTTGCAGTGGTATCTAAATGTTGTCTGTGTTTACCTGTGCAATCATTCTGATTTCATATTTAAGAATATTCATGTTTTCCATTAATTTATACTCTAAAAGTATGACTGGCTAATCTTGCCCAGTTGTGAGTCTGTAAGCAGACAGCTTTATGTTAGAATAGATTCCCTTTGATAATTTTTGCACCCAGATTGCTATAGCTGAATGATAAAGAAGAATTAGATTTTTTTAGCTCTCCTGGCTGATTTTGACTTTTGCAGTTTATTCCCTTCTATGTTGGATGTTGAGTTTTATGCTGGGCATTTATCTAACCAGGAAAGCTATCCATTAAAATAGCTATTTTTAGTTAGATTGAATTCCAGATTTACAGTTTGTTTCTTTAAATCCTCTTGCAAAGATTTCATACACATATTCAGAAGACACACATTTTGTATTTTCATCAGTCATTTGGTCCTTCAAATCATGGGTTTTTTTCTGCTGAAAAGCTTCTTTCTTGAGTACTGTTGCAATGCCTTTCCCTTTTAAAGTAAGTATAGTGTTCTCTGTTATCAGTTTGATAGCTCTTCTGTTTGATGCATTGTTTTGAAAAACAATTTTTCTCACAGGATATTTAGCTGATGAAAATTTCTTCATAATCATTTGCTCTAGATAGGCATCAGTGCCTAATACAAGCTTGATTCTTGGTAGAATTGTAGCTGGTAAAGTGAACTTCAAATTTCAGCTTTCTGCATTGACAGTTATTGGGAATAATGAGCTATTCCAGACTTCTACAAAATTACTACAAGAATTACATATTTTTCATGTTCACTTGACTGGTAGTGCCTTCATGCTTATCCACCCAAAAGTTGCAATCCACAAATTACGTTTGACATTGTCCCTTGGCGTTAATCTTGGATGATGCAAAGTCCTTAAAATGCTATTTCAGATTTTTGTTACATTGTGTAATATTTCTGACTTAAGTTCACAGTTTTCTGCTTATTTTTCTTCTCTGTGCTGGGATTCATGGGTCTCTTACTATGAGTGTGCAACCTGAGAGAAGAGTCAGAACTCCCAGTTACTAATTTACCGATTTATATGGAGGATTGTGGGCTCTGTTTGTTTTTCTGCTTCCATGGCAGCAGACAGAAACAGCTGGACTTCTGGGCCTCAGGAAGTTTTTGAGGAAACTTGCAAAGTTTCAGTCAGACTGATAATTTTTATGCTTTGGGGTTTTGTTTTTTTTAAGTTTTTTTATTGTTGTTATTGAAAACAGTGTTTATGGCAAATGCACATCAATGTCACCCTGCTGTGTTTGATTTCAATCTGGACAAATGTGAGAGTAACACTCTTAATTCTGCTTCCCCCTTTGAAACATTTGAATATTCCTGTCAGGTTTGAGGGAAGAATAAGACTGAGAAAAGCCAAAGCCACACATTAAAAATGTGTTTCTGTGGAGCTGCATACTCAGCGCTGTGAGTTTATCTCGCAGTTAACTCTAACCTGCTCACATATAAAGCTTAGCAGTTTCCTGCTAGTCTTGATTTGTTTTTGCGTATCTTTCTAGACCTGTGTTTGCTAGTAGGATACACCACATGCTGGGGCTCATAGCTGTTCAGCAATTTTAGATCGGCATCTCTGTTGTAGAGCCCAGTTAGTTGGTTCTCTGCAGTGATGAGATATGAAGAACAGGGGTTTGGTTTAATAAATCTCCCTGCATCAGTTCCAGAAGTAAGTGCTGAAAGGACAGCCCCATTCCCCAGGGAGAATGAGTGCAGAACCTCAGAGCTCTGCCTCTTTGGGTTCTAAATGTGGTAATTAACGTGGACATTAGGAAATCATTTGAAGCATGTAAGTTTGAAGGCTGTTACTACAGATGTGGAAAGCTTGAAGTTAGAGTGTTTGAAGAGCAGTTGCAGAGAATCCCTTTTTACACATAATTTAGGTTCTAAGTTACTATAAAAATCTGATTTTTTCCAGTCTTCAATATTAGAATTTCTAGTTATAAAAGAAACCCAACTGATTCCAGAGATACCTTTTTTGAAATCTTTATGCTGTCTTCATTACTTTTCTCTGTATTGTAAATTATACAAATAAATAACTTTAATCTGTTACTAATGTAATTTTTCTTTTTCTGCAGTTGTGGGTTTTGGAGTTTTGGTAATTTTTTTGTCTTACAGGAACTTGCCCCTGGCTATTGCAGTGTCTATGCCAATTGTGACTATTATCTATATTATGACCAATATCGCTTACTATACAGTGCTGGATGCTCATGCTGTTCTCTCTAGTGATGCTGTGGCAGTGGTAAGTTGACCAAGTGTTACAAGTGAGTGTTTGAGATGCTTAAAAAATCATTGTAAGGGTGTGAGCAAAAACCAGATTCTCTGCGTGGTGGACGAGAGTTCTATCCTCAGTGGAATCTTTAAGAAGACTTAGAGCATTGTATTCAGTGGATGAATGAACAAAGGAGGTGAGAATTAATTCAAAGAAATCTGATGAAAATGAGGCACTTTGATCTGCTCAGATATTCTACATGTGATACAAGATACTCATCACTTCTTGCCCTTTATGTAGTTGGTGCAAGTTGGCGTAGGTTGAAAATTACATAGATGAATTTTTAAAGAAACATGGTAGTAATATTGCTTCATTTTCCAGTCTCTGGTGCAATGAAGCAGCAGTTACATTTCAGCCTCCTTGTTGCTATTTTGGGAAAAAGTGAAGTGGCTTTCTCCTTTTCAGTGAAGAGGCTTTGAGCTGGAAGGGATGGAGTGAAGCTATTTCCGGTTTCTGAATGGACTGAAAGTTCTGAGTAAAAGAAGTATGGAAGGATCTTTCCAGATCACATTGTGTGCTGTTTTTCTTGAGGGGGGGGGGGAGAAATCATACCAAGGTGTTATATGGGACAAGAAATTATAAAATGCCCCCCTTTTACAACACAATTGGCTTTATGTGGTATAGCCCCAGTGTTGGGGCTAAGAAATGGATTTTTTGAAGCATTTTTGTTGAAGAAATTTAAGTGATATAGCAACAGCCAGCTTAAAAGTTCTGCAAATGCTCTTCAGATGGTTGCTGATCATGTCAAATCACTCACTTTTTCAGTGATTCCTGTCAGAGTTTCACAGTTGACTTCTGTTTTACCTCCTTATGGAAACCATTACAACCTTTACTATTAACTTTTATGGAGATGAAAATTACTCTGTAGCACAAACACAAATAAAGAAGAGCAGACATTTTACCTCATCTTTCACTATTGCTGAACAACCTTTTGTAGGTTTTTAGAGACTACTATTGTGTGTTTTGTCTGTGAAAGAGGCAGCTGGCTCCACAAGCACTTTCTGGGCTGTTTTGTCTCCTGGCTGGAAGCATACTGGCTGCACAGCTTGATACCTGCTTCCTGTGTTTGGTCATGTCTGTGGGCCTTGATTGAGTTCCTACAATAGGTGGTGTTTGGCAGCTTACTTCTTTTAGCTCCTCCTTTGGAAGAGCTAAAACTGGTTGAAGCAAACAGTTGTCCTGCATAGCCAGCTGTCATCTTTCTTGGAGCTGTACAGCTTTGTCAGCAAACTGGGGATAAGGAGGATGACTTCAATTGCATCTTTGAACATCATCCTGTGAGTCCAATGTCGATCCATCAGTTCACCCTGGTGCTCTCCTATTCTAGAGCAGGCTTGCTTTGCTTTGCCATGCTCCCTCAATGAACTGAAATGTGGGAGGCTGTGTGTTTTAGCTTTTTTATTCTTCTTTGGTGTATTTAATAAATATTGACTAATAAATATTGACTGTTCTCAAGTAACCACAAAGATATTGGGACCCTATACCTAATTTTCGGTGCATGAGCCGGAATAGTGGGTATAGCCCTAATCCTCCTCATCCGAGCACAGCTAGGCCAACCTGGAGCTCTTCTGTTTTTCTAACAGAATTCAGACAGAAAATTTTAAGTTCTTCTTAGACCTTTTGGGTATTACTTCTCTTCCTTCATTGGCTTCACTGGCTTGTTTTCTGAAAAGGAAAATCCACTTGTCCTTAGCCATCAGTGTCATGTTCCTCTTCTTTGCTTGCACAGGCACTTCCCAGTAAGGTTTCTTTGGATGAAGAGCACATTCCATACCTTCAAACTGAGGGTAGGCAGTTGCTTTTAGAAGGAGAGTTGTTCAGTAAGTTATTTGCCTTCTTTCTTGGAGCTAGCTGTAATTCACTGCCAATGCAACACTCCTGATGGCAGCTGCATGGAAGTTCTCTGCTTTGGAGTCCAAGCTGAAAACCTGAGCTGAACTTGAGAATGATATAATATATTTTTCAGTATGAGATAGGTAAGAGACTTGGGAAACACTGAACCATTGTTCTACAGCTAGCTGTGAAAGATGCTAAGAAGAGGATAAACACCTGAGAAGGTTTAGATCAAATATCTTCAGCACTTCTATGAAAATATAAGTGGAACTGTTTTACTGTTGGAGCTGACATTGGAAATTTTAATGTGGGCTGTACAGAAGAGTTAACTTACAGGCAAGTAGGAATGCAGTGTATTAATGCAGCAGAGTAGTGCTGGTTCTCTTGCCATAAGATTGTATTCAGTGACCTAAAAATGAAGTGGGAATTTTATGCTGGACTTCTTACTGCATTGGTACCTTTTTCTCACAGTAAAGGTTGTTGCCAGTAATATGAGAGAATTATGTCTGTTTGAGTAGAATTGATCAACAGCATGGTAATTGAAATGAGAATTACAAGACACACATTTAAATAGTTTTCTTTTGCATGTTTCCAATTTTCTGGGTTTGGTTGATGGGCACTCTTCCTTTTAATATATGTGACAATAAATCTAATTTGGTCAGTGGGGAGAGATGTCATACAGTATCCTGACAATGTAATCTATATCAGTGGGAGAAAACTTCTGCTCGGGTGCTTTTTTTTTTTGCACGTGCAGCTTCATAATTGCCATTAATCAAGAGTTTGTTTTTGTTAGGCAGTAGCACCTTAGAGTCCTCAGAAGCTCAAAATTAAGAAAACATACTGTAGTTCTGACTGCCAGATCTTCCTGTAATGTGGCAATGTATTTATACTTCACCTCAAGAGAAATTTCCAAGCAGAATTAATTGTGTTTCCAAAACACCAGTCAGATTGCTTATTTATATATGTATACACACACATGTATATCCCCTTACTGCTCTGAATTTTAATAGAACTTGGTCTGGAAAAGCTCCTGGGCAACAGGATCTTGAAATGACTTAATGTGAAGAGGCTCTGTAGATGCCTTTTAAACTTTCCTAACTGAAACACCTGATAATCCTTGGGTATTTTTTTGATATAAATTTCTTATTCATGTTGGGCTACATTCTCTTTGCATTTCTCCATTTGTCCCTCCAATCAGTACTGTGTGCTGCTTTGCCAGCCTCACATGTGCTTGTGGCTCCATATGCTCTCAGTGTAGTCTGACATTTCTTGTGTGCCTCTAAGTACACTTCTAATGTGCAGCTAAGTGTGATGAAACAGTTCTCATCTTGTGATTTGTAATATGTATGTGGGTCCTGCTGCTCATCTGTGTGCCTGAATTACTGAGTGTGAGGCAATATCCTGTGTATTTTGCTGTGGCAGCTCTTGATGCTGGAATTTCTGCTGCTTTTAGTTCAACCTGTTTGTACAGAACTGTTGTTTGGACCTTTAAAAGGACAAAAAAGTGTTCTTGCAAACCATTCCCAACTTACCAGCTGATGATCATGAGATCAAACTAACTCAAGACACAAATAAAATGTAGTTTATTCAGTCATTCATGCCTTGAAACAAAGCTGTAATTCAGTTTTTGACCATTCTTCTGGGAGTAATGTAACATTTTAGTTATGATTAAATAAGGGCAGTTTAGCTGAGAAGTGCATGGCTGGAAAGCCTCTTCCTTCATTATTATTCCCTGATGTTTGGAAAAAAAAATCAAAACTAAAGGGGACAATTCCAGCTGCATGTCCTACAGTGTGCATGTATCCATGTATACCTTACATATTCAATGGATGGGAGGGCATAAAAGAACTGTATCTGTAATTGCAAGGGTTACATCAGCACTTCTTTGAATTCTCTGTTTCCAAGCTGTTAGAAGCAGTTATAATTCAAGTCTGGACTACAGGATTTGTCAGACTATAGCAGAGATGACAATTTAATCTCTTAATCCTTCTTGCTCTTTAGACTTTCTCAGAAGAATCCTGAGATGATATCCATCCTCATAGTGGTGGTTTTCTCCTGTTATGGTGGACTAAATGTTTCTGCTTATAGCTACCTCCAGGTAGGCTCCCCTGTCATCCTCCACGTACCTTTGTGAATGCTCTATTCTTTCCTCCATTGCCAGCTCATTTGTTTTTATACATGCACTTTACAACTCCCAGAAGTAGTGGTAGTTAAAGTAGAATTGGTGAAGAGCTCAGCTCAAAGCCCAGGTCTGGCTCATTTCTGGAGGATCCATGATTGTACAGTTGTGGTTTTAGCAAAAAGTAACCACTAACTCTTCTACTTTTCCCTCCCCCTTTCCCTTCTTGGTGCAGTGCACTCAGTGTGCATACTTGATAACTTGATTTTGTGTTGTACTTTCCTCTACCCTGCCTTCTTATGCAAAATAATCCTCTGATATGCATGCAGTGAATGTTTCTTGTGGCTGCTTTTACTTGGACTTCAGTAACTCTTAGCAAGAAATGCTATGGAGATCTTTGGGTTTGTCTTTGTTCACAAGACACTATAGCTGAGCTTTGAAGAAGACATTTCTTGGCATCTGTTAAAAGGAGGGTATTGAAGGATTTATAAATTTGTACTCAAGTGTCTGAGTAGTAGTAATGAACTTGGCTGACTTTTGTTATAAATAAAGGTGAAACACTGTCAGAAAACACCTGCCTAAAGGCAGGTGGGTCTTTATGTACATGTTAAGCTGGTTAATATCAATAGATGGATTAGGCAAACTTCAGGTACCTTTCAGCTTTGTTTTGCTGAAAGATCATTTTGCAGGCAGATAGATCTACTTGGCAAACCAAGCTGAACTTTTTTTAGAGGAGTCTCAATTAAAATAGTCTTTTGTATTGCCTCACCTCAAGTTTAGCTCTTGAAGTTTCTCTACCCTTTGCTCTGTGAGGAATCCCAACTACAGCATTAGAAAGTAGATTGGAAATGACAGTGTTTGTTAGAGGTTTTCACTACATTACTCTCTTTTTGGAAGAGTCAGACTTGTACAGCTCTAGGGAAATCACTTATTTAGGCTTTGAGCTGGATCAACAGTTGATGTAGCACATAGCCTGCATCCAGAATACATTGAATCTGTAGCCTTTTCGTCTGTATATAATTTGTGGGTTTTACTGTTCATATGAATTAAATGTTGTTTTCCAAGATGTGTGGAACAGTATTAGCATCTCCTAGAACAACTGGATACACATTACAGGATGGAAATAGCCTTTGAGTTAGTCCTGCACCTGTCATTCACACTGGCCCATTTCCAGATGTTTCAAAAGGAAATAGAAAAGAACATCATTGCAAAGAACATCTTTGGAAGGAAAAAATTTCTCCAAATATTATATCAGCTAATTTGCATCCTTTAGCATAAGATTGCATTAATAGGTTTTTTTCTCACTTCTTTAGCTTCAGCTGTTAATATTACTTATCTAAATGCTTATCCTTTAGGCAGTTTTACTAAACATCTTAATTCTCTAACATCTTGTTCTGTAGCTTAACTTAATATATTAAAACAAAAAATCCTCCAGGAGTTTTGTGTCTGGTAATTTCACTTATTGTTTGGCTTCAGAAATCAGCAGTTCAGGTTTAAATATTCTTTTAAAATATTACAACAATTGCTTACTAGAATTTTCTTCTTGTCCTCATTCTTGTTCTGGAGGAGTTGTCTTAATTCATTGACTGGATCATAACAAATTACATTCTGCTTCAGGGGTCTGCTGCTTGCTAAGATGTAAAATGTTCAAATCTTTGTTTGAATACTTATACATGAGTACGTACCTTTCTGTTTCCTTAAATAGTGACTTCCTGATGTCTAATGTAGACATGATTCTTTTGCTACCGTGACTGTTAGTATGCTTCTGTAAAAGAAATTATGGAAGTGACTTAGTTATGTGTAGGTAGACTTGGGATGGATAGGAAGGCTTCCACCCATGTCCTCTGAACACAGCCTGAGGGCATCACTTCATGCTGGTGTCCAGATATGTACAGTGCTCAGAACAATTCCAATGGGAGGTGGAATACCTGTCAGTCTGCATGAATTAAATTTCTTCATGTTTCAAATGTGTTGTCTGATACTTTAAGTCTCTCTGCCTTTTTTTCTCCATCCAGGAGGTTGAACAGAATAGACCAGGACAGTATATTGCAAATTATTACCCATTTTTGTTTTAGATCCAAGATTGCTGGCAATCAGTGGCTCTTACCACTTGCTGTGAAACTTTGATGCTCCTGACTTCCTGGTTTCAGAGCTCTTCCATGGACAGTCACCGCAGTTTCTTGCAGTATTGTCTAGCAACATCAAGTATTGAGCAATTGATAAGATCACTTGCTCTGTTATTTGCCAAGTTGTGAGGGTAGAGTCCAGAGGCCTTGCCAGTGGAGCTAAAGAAAAAAGATGCTGCTTAGGAAACTGAAAAAAAAGAGGAAATTAAAGTATATTCCAAGAATAGAATCTATCAACAGTAGCTGTGATGTTGCAGTGGTTATTCACTGCAATATGGCACTTCCTGTTTGGTTAGATAACATTTTTAGTAATCCAAAGAATGTTCACTTGTGTTCTGTAGGTCAGTTAGATAATAAAATATATTAGGATTGGGAAGAAAATGCTCAAAACATTTTCTTTTCCCTTGTTAGCAGAAAATAGGATTTCAGATGCTTGGCTAATGAAGTTTGTGTTTATTTAGAATCCAGAAATAAATAAGAGAGCTGTGTGATTTCTTGTGCTGCATTATGAACTGTCCTTACTGTGTTACTATTTTTCCATACAAGTGTATTACAAAAGTTCTGATGTCATATTTTTACATATTCTTTTTTTCAGATATTTTCATGTTTCCTTTTCTTTTCCCTTTCATCAGACATTTGCTGACAGGATATTTGGTGTATTCAGCTGGACGATTCCCATTGCTGTAGCCTTTTCTTGCTTTGGAGGACTTAATGCTTCAATTCTAGCATCATCAAGGTAGTGCATACCTCTTTCAGTTTGACAAATGTTCATAAGTCCCTTTACATGTTATTGTTATGCTGATCTATTATGAGAGAGGCAAAAATACTTTTTAAACTCAACCTATAATGAATAGCCACAATAAAACCACTCTAAATAAACCTCTCTGTGTGTCTGTATATACACCCTTAACACTGCCTTGTTTCCCCAAAGCGTTCCTGAGTGTATGCAGAGCATAATTATAAGATTAAATGAATTTTGTCTGGTGAAAATAAATCAAATTAATTTTGTGTGGTGAGTCCTCAGGCCTTCTGATTGTTTGCATTACTTTCCATTTTAATTGATAGAATAATTCTAGAAAGTTTTTGTTTTCAAATGTATTTACCTAAAACTTACTGACCTTTTAAAATCAGTATTTTAAAACTTTGTACTTGGAAAAACCCTAAAAAACTTGCTGCTGCTATGAAGCTCCAATTAGAAAGCTTAGGATACTGTGTAGAACCTTTTCTTTGAGCACTGCTTGTGGATGTTACTAGCAAAAGTTTTAAATAAATTTATTCAGACATCTTAATATTCTTCCTATCCATTGAATGAATTTGCAATACCTCTACTAAGAAGAAATATGATCATTTGGAGAAGCAGTCAGTATAGAACAGTTGGTAATAAAATTGTGTGTTTGTTTTTTGAGCATGTGGTTGAGTGACATCATTTTAGGGACCTGGCAATCTCTTCTGGTTGGCATTGAAAACTATTCTTCCCTAAGCTGGAATGATTTCAGTGCTAGCTTTTAGAATTTTGTGAAACAATAGAAATTTGTTTCAGTTACTGTAGATATTGCCTATTTTACCTGTAGGATAGTTTTTTAAAAAAGTGGTTGTTAACAGCTTGTTTCTAAAAGTTTACCTACCTTCCAATGGTGGTTGTACAGTACATCTTTATAAAAAGGTTCCAGTTTAAAGGACAGAAATTCAGTGTTGTAAATATTTATTTTGACTGGTGTTGTTCTTTGATTTTCTGTAATATATTCTCTCTTGCCTGTGGTCTCAACATGTGTTTTACTGCTTTTTTTCAGGCTATTTTTTGTAGGATCTCGGGAAGGTCACCTTCCTGATCTGTTGTCTATGATCCACATAAAGAGGTTCACACCTGTGCCAGCTCTGCTCTTCAATGCAAGTTATTGCTTTTCTTTTCAACTAATTAGATGGGACACACAGCACAGCTTCCCTCAAAATGGAGCTTCAACACAGGGCTAGAAAAATGTACACAAATATATATGTATAAAAATAACATGAGAAAAGTGTAAAAGAACTAGTCCATGTATGTATTCTATTTCATGCTGAAATCAGAACATCAGTTTAGCAGAAGGTCATGCCATAAGAAATGTGTTCTGTTTACAATGGATTGCATTTTCAGCCAGTTGAAACTGCAACTAATAATTGACATGCTGTATATAAAAGATTTCTGCTGCTCAAGACTGAATAATTCCTAGAGCCCGAAGTGCTTCTCTCAGATCCTTATTGCATCTAAATGCAGCTGAGAAACCCAGTCCTCTGAAGCAGAGTGTAATTTATTGTGATCCAGTCAGTGAATTAAGGCAACTTTTTCAGAACAAGAATATGAATTATTGAAAGGAAAACTTTAAAAATTCACAAGAGATAAAATATACTATCATCAAGGTGATTACTGAGAGAGTAATTTTTTGAGGCACAAAATTATGCCAGACACTAAGGTGTTACTTAAAGGCAAAAACCAGGATAAACAGCAAGTTTCAAATCTTTGGGTTTGGATTCTTACTCTTGTTCTTTTCTGACAGTGTTTTATGACCCTTATTTACCTGGCTGTGGAAGATGTCTTCAAGCTGATTAATTACTTCAGCTTCAGTTACTGGTTTTTTGTTGGTCTGTCTATTGCTGGGCAGTTGTATCTACGTTGGAAAGAACCAGATCGGCCAAGACCTCTTAAGGTAATACTGATTACACAATTGTTAAAAATCTTTGCCTTCCATATAATATAAAAGTACTGTCTCAAATTTGGACCATACATGTTAAGTCTAAAGGTTACAGATTGATCAGGACATAAAGTGTGGTTTCCCTTTGATATTGTACCATGAAAGTTAGCCTGTCTGCTAGGTAAGAAGAAGAGAGTGTTGTGTCAGTATGCTCTAGTATTATATGCTAGTTTAGTAAGTACCCCTTCTGTCTGCCCACTGGAGAATGTCTCAAGATCCTAACATAGTAGTTAACGTCTTTTATCTAGCAGCAGAATCTCTGGTTGGAAATGCTAAAGTTAAGGAACTCTGTGGGTCACCTTTAGCTCTGATGGTATCTGATCCTCCAACCTCATACTTTGATACTCTACTCAAAAAAGTCAGTAATTCTTGATTCCCAAGTTTTACAGGTTTTGTCTAAAAACACTTCATGCCACTATGCACTTTCTTTCAGCACAGCAGAGTTACCATACTTGATTACTTTTGCAATATTTAGCAACAGTTCTGTTAAGAATAATTCTGCAATTTGCTTATGGTCCTAAATAGCCAGATATATGAGAGGAAGAGCAGAGAATTCCACAGGGGGGGTTTCAGGGTGAAAAGTCTGTATCATAATGTTTGTAACTATAGATAGTGAATATTTCATTAACATTATGTTCTCTTTTTTCTGTCTACAGCTGAGTCTGGCTTTCCCAATAATATTCTGTATATGCACAATATTTCTGGTGGTAGTGCCACTCTATAGTGACTTTATAAATTCAGTGATTGGAATTGGCATTGCTTTATCTGGAATTCCATTCTTTTTCTTGGGAGTCTATTTACCTGCATCAAGGAGACCTCAATTTATTAACAAGATTATGGGTAAGTTTCTTTGTTTGCTGGAGATGTTGTTAGGAAAGAGGAAAAGTAAGTAGGTGACTCTTGATCTGTTCATGGAAAGGGTTGTGGTGGGCTGACCCAGCTGAGTAGCCAGGGCTGGCTCATCAGCACCCCCAGCAGCACGAGGGACAGAACAGAAGAACAAAGGTGGGAAGACCTGCTGGTCAAGTCAAAGAAAGTTTAGTGAGTGAAGAGGGGAAAAAGCCCTGCTGCTGCAAGAGCCATCAGTCACACATCTCACAGGCAGCCCAGTGTGCAGCCAGTCTCCAAGCAACAGCTGTATGGGGAAACACTCCCACAGGCAAACACTTCTTGCTCAACCCTTTTCTATTGCTGGACATGACACCAGATAGCATGAAATAGCCCTGTGCATAGCTTGGGTGAGGTGTTCTGGACATCTTCCTGCCAGACTTCCTGCCCTCTCCCCTCCTGCCAGCTGCAGGAAGAGCTGAGTAAGAGGAAAGAAAGGAAGCCTTGATACTGTGCAAACACTGTTCAGCAATAGCCAAAACATCAGGAAAAAGTCTTTAATTTGAACCAAGATTGATGATTGTAAAAAGTGTGAACATTCTCAGCACAAACTGTCCAGCTTTACTGAATCAGTTATTTGAAAATAGATAGATTTTATGTCAGTAAAGAATGGAATTTTGCCTTCTGTTGAATTACAGCAGTTAAATTACACAAATTTCAGTTTTTCTCCATCAATGCTCTTTTGTTATTTGTCACTGTGTGAGACAGCCATGATGAGGGATGTGGTAAGGAAGGTTTATAGCATAACCTGGCCCTGAAAGCAGGATGTGGTGCTGCAGTAGTAGAATGTATGAAAATACTCAGTAATCTTGTAGCTTTTCCTGTGTGCTATTAGTTTTACTTTCTTTATTCCACCAATTTTACACTCTTAATTATAGAGAAAAAAGATTTTTCTTCAGTTATTTGGCAGATTGCCTAAGAAGCAGAACACCCTAGGATATCAACAGAATAGTTTAAGAGTCTGTTAAAAATGAGTGGGACACAGTTATTGTACTAGCTTTTATTGTTTGTTTCCCTAAAGAGAGATGAGACAGCGTTCCTGACAGCTTTCATTAGTCAGATGTGTTTTGTAATTAGAGTTGAGATAGGTGGCTGTTGTTCTAATCTGTCTCCAATTTCTCTGCAGGTGCAATCACACGAAACATGCAGCTGCTCTGTTACTGTGTTTTAACAGAGATGGACCCAAATGAAGAAAAGAAACCAGAAATCAAATCCAAGTAAAGTTTAAAGCCATTACAAGACACAGGAGGGAGGATAAAGCAATTACACAAACGAAAGGGAAGAGCTGGAACTGGAAGACACAGAAAAACTGGTTTTGGTGGTCTTTCAGAAATGCTGAAAATATTCTTACTTGCAGATGTATTCCAACGTGGGTCATGCCCTTGTGTCATCCTCCTAAACTGTGGCATGTTTTTCAGGGCAGGTTTTCATTGGATGATGATTACCTACTCATTACCTACTCACACAAGCTGTGTGTCAATACTGTTTCTTCTTCAGAATCAGTATGAAAATGGTAAGAGCTAATGGATCAAATTAAATTTCAGCAGAACCAGGTGGTGAAGTAGTGCATTATTACATCAGACTAAAATCCACTTTGACTCCAAAGACTAAGTAATTTCCAGCTTAATTCTGATGGATGCTTGCATGAAATGATTTGCTGTACTGTCTCAGTTATTTTCCCAGAAGAAAACTGGTCACAACAAACTACTTCATTTCTTTTTCTGCCTTTAATGATAAATTAAGTTCTGCTCCATTATTTATAGACTTTCTCCCTTAAAGATTTTATTCTGTATGCTCCATGGAAATGTAACTGACTGTGGCAAGGATTTAATCAACTAAGCACCTTGCCACTGAAGATTTGATTAATGGTTGATTTTTTTTCCTGTTAACTCGTTGGTACTTTGTGTTGTATTATGCTCTCATATGTTTTAGTTGCATAAAGTTGTACTTTGGTTTATGCCAGCTTCCCACTGTTATAATGGTTCTGCCCCTGCTGCCTCCTCCCTCCTTTTTAATGTCAATCTCCCTACCTCCTCCCACTGTTCCCCAAAAGTGGCTGAATCCTTCCCTTAACCCCTGCCCGGTATTCTGTCCATCACTTGATGGCCCATCCCCTCCCTCTAGAAACTTCTACAAAGGGCATCGAGTGATGCATTCAGGCACCGGGGCCCCTTCCTCGGGTGGCCCTTATTGGTGCCCCTGCCTGCCTGGTCCCCACGCCCTCCTGTATCCCCATGGGCAGGCGGGAAAATCCCTCCCTGGTTTACTCCCCCCTTTTTAACACCCTGCACACCCCACATTGCCCTTGGGTTCGGGGTCTGCTGTGAGAGCTGCAATAAACCTGGGCTTTGCCCCCGACTGGAGTCCATGCTCCTTCTTCTACCTAAGTCATGCTGCTGTCTCATCCCAAAGGTGAAAGCCTCAGCTGCTCTCCCGACCTCCCGAGGAGCAGGAGAGTGTCCCCTGCTGCTCGCTGTGCCAGAGCAAGCCAGGGTGGCTCGAGCACGAGCACACACTCGGAGAGGCACTGCCACAGCTTTGTGAATCTCTGCTAGGTTTTATGAAACTTCCAAAACCAAAATGTTTAGTTTGAAGCCTGTGAACATTTGTTTGTTAACTGTTTCAGTGAAGACACATTAGCTGAGTTACCTCAGCAGAGAGAAAATTCCTTCATAAATTTTAGTGCTGTTCACTAGAAAGTGACCACCTAAAACCTCTCAGAAACCATTTTTTCATTCTATAGCAGAATTTCTGTGGCAGATACTAGATTTTGACAGCTAAGTAACAGGGAGAAAAACTAGAAATAAAAACAGAAGTCAAAGGTACTACTGCAGCATAGACGTGCTGATTCATAGTCTATGTAATTCCAAAGCTGTAAGCCTAAAATCGGGACTATTTTGATACTGAATTCTGGTGCAGCAAAAGTCAACAAGAAGCCTGTTTGTCTGGCAAAGTGAGATGTACTTCAAAAACATACATGAGGTTTTTACCTTAGTTTAGAATGCCTGTCTCAGTTGACCTGAGTTTGGCCACATGTACGGTTTAGTGCATTTAAGTTGAACTAATCTTAAAATTACAAGATTATGGCTGAAGCGATACACACCTCAAAGGGTGCACCACAGTTGCATCAGTGACCTGAATAATAGTGGGGATACTTGGATTTTTGCACTGCCTTGTTAAATTTTCTCTGAAGCAAACAAAAATACCTTGCCTCCACTCCTGTTTGTTATTACCAGTCAAGACTGATTGGCCTCAGTACTGCTGCAGCCTCCAGTTCATGAGTGACATTGACCAGCTAAGAGCTAATCTTATCAGCTGTTTTTTGCAGACTCCAAGTAGGAGAGTGCTGAAATACTTCACGTGTCCAAACAGGTACAATGGAATTGTTTAAAGATCTACAAATGCAAATTAAAATGGTGACCTGGGTTCAGCTCTGCCAACTTCTGTGATTTTTAAATGAGTAAAGAAAACTTGGTAAAAAAAATTATTTGCAATTCAAATGCACATTGTTGTACTTCAGCTGTTAAAACTACTGGGGAGAGTAATGGACAGGTCAAGGCATTTCATATGCTCAAACACTTGTGAAGGAAGTCACTTGACATTTAGGAACAAATGAAGTAGAAAGCAGTAGCATAGGGTGCCTTCCAGGACTTCCACTTGCCATCAAGGCAGACACATGGATCTTCTTGTGAAACCTGACATACTAGTCATGACCAGAAGGGTGCTGCCAACAGTACCTCCATACCTGTACCTTTGCTACAGGTACAAACTCTTGGGCATGCAGCTTCAGGAAAACAAAAATAAATAAAAGGTCCATGGTGTCTCTGTCTCTCTGGGTGCCTCTCAGGAACCCCTGGCCAGCCCCGACACGGCCGACAGTGGGGGAACACTCTCCGTGCCCCGAGGGTACTGAGGGCAGCTGCGCTGGTCGCCTTTGCAGCAGAAGAGACACCAGAGCCATCCGTAGAAGATAAAGGGCCGACTCTTAGCAAGGGTTAATCCAAGATTTTTATTCAGGAGCGCCGGGGAGCCCCTATACCTCGGGGGGGCTCCTGCTGAGATCCCCAGGATATGTACCAAGGTCACATTTAAAGGGAGGTGGAATAAAAGCAGATAACATTTTACTAACTAATAAGTGACTCTAAGCGATGGGTACTGGGGATAGACACATTTAGGACAGCATATGGGGCAAGGCTTGGGGGGCTGACCCCTGGCCTCTGGCTAATCACTCGATATCCTGGACCGAAGCTTCTAGATGGAGGGGATGGGATGCTGAGTGACTGACAGAGAGCCAGGGTGGGGGTTTGGGGATGATCTCAGCAAAGGAAAAGGGATTACACAGGTAAAGGGAGGGGGGTACAATCTGGGATAAACCATTTGGGAAAAATGCAGGGATACAAAAAACAAAACTACTACAAAGTATTACAAAATACAAAACCACGCTACAACATCTCCCTCTTTTTGTTTAAATAAAAAGGGAGAGGCACCTAAGTATAAAAGAATTAAAACTCAGCTTGGGCTGATCTCAAGCATCGGCAAACCAAGGCTGTTTTATGAACCTGCAGATGTTCCTATTTCTTCCTTGGGAGCAGTGGGAACAGTCACCTGATTGATCTCTAAAGGAGAAGTAGCTTTTGATATTAATTTGGCCACAATGCTCTTGATGATCCCAAAGCTGATCAAAATAACAAAAAGAACAAGCAAAACAAAAATACAGACTTCAGTATGGATCTGACCCAGTCCGAGAGTCCCCATCCTTGGAGAAGTCCGTCCATCCAGTCTGCTGTTTCCTGCTTGATCTCCTGGACCATCTGTTGAATCTTTCCAATGATTTTGTGGGCATCCTCTGCCTTGGATGACAGATTCAGGCAACAGAGAAGATTAAAGGCAAGTCCTCAAATTTATCTACTGAAGTGACTAATCAGGGTGCAGGCAGTGATAGAACAGTTTTGAATCACACCTTGGAGGCCCTTGACTTGTTAAGCCAGCAGTTCAAAGAGTCAGAATGCTGCATTGAGATTGATGATTATGGGAAAACCATAAGGGGTTTGGCAGTGGAGATAAAAAAGGTGGCTCGTGTCCCAGTCCGGAAATGGAATTCTATCTTGCAGTCAGCCTGGTGGGACAGACTATTTGATGGAGCCTGGTGGAACAAAATGGTATTTTTCATAATGTGTTCAGTAGCTGGGGTCATATTCCTTCCATGTCTAATACTGTGTTTTATTAGATACACACTCCAGGAAATACTTACTGATAGCAGGCAGAAAGAATTCTGCAATGACACAGGTCCAGGGGATGCAAATAGCAGTTGTGCCCGTGGACCCGAGTTGGATTCTGGAAACAACGTGTCCAAAATCTAGAGCCTGGGGGAGGGCGGATGTACGAGCAATGCCACTGAGGTTCTTGCAAAATTTGAAAAACAAGTCAAAGTAATGAGAATAGTTACAATGGCTATCAATGAATCCTACAAGGAGAACAGGGCATGCAGAGAGTTTAAATAAGTCCCTCTCTTTGTCGGAGATCCTTGGAGGTAGAGGGTAGATGTCCAGCCCTGCACAGTGAAAGAAACTCTTATGCACATGCAGGGTTACAAAAGAAATTGGGGCGCCTCTACCTCAGGCATAAAGAACTGTATAAAATAGCCTTGCTGGAAGTGGCACTCGTGAACAGAGGGAGGTCTGATGTGATAGAGGTCAGATCTAGGTTCACCCAGCGCCGACCCCAGGCTCGACGCTGTCTCTTTGGCTGTGGTTTTTGAGGACTGTATTTGGTCACGGAAAATAAAATCTTTCGCATTTTGATAATTTGGCTTTTCGACTGATCATTTATAACACACCTGTTACGAATATGAACAAGGTCAAACTTTCTCTGGAAAAAGAGGTTTTCGTTTATTAAAGTAACTGCAAGGAACGGAATACCTAGGATAAGCCCAGGCACCCACACAGTGAGCCAAAAACACTACCCCCAAGTGCACTGGGTTCTCCCCAAAAAGCAAGTTTCCAAAAAGAAGAACCCTGACCCAACCGAATTCTCCCCATTCAAGTCCAGGATTGGTCCATTATGGATCTGCACGGTGACTGGTCCACTTCCAGGCTCCTCATTGGTCTTTAACACCATTCATTCTGGACCAATTCTGCAGGGCTTTGAATGATTGGTCAGATCTTCCATCCAACTCCTCTTCAACCTCGCTTTGCCCTGCCAGACCACCCTTCCACCAAACTCTGGACCCTTCTCCTAGAACATTCTAATAACCCCCCCACTCTTAACATAATACAATTAATATAATATATACAATATAATTTAACTCTACCCTAATTTAACATAACTTTTACCTATAACACCCCCATCTGTTTAATGTCCACCAGCTGAAGCTGCCTGCTCAGATAGTACATTCTCCTACAGCAGCAAATGTTCACCTTCAGTGTACATTTCATCTCCAAAACCAGGCTGTTAGTCAGAACCCAAATCTTCAATCTGATCATATCCAAATTCCTTCAAAACCTCCTCTCGATATTTGTCCCATGTTCTTCTTCTGTAACCCTGGTCCTCATCACTGAAGCTCTCTTCAGAATCTGCAGAGAAAGAAGCATCAACACTTCTAGATTATCCCTTCTTTTTACTTAAAAATTAAGTTAATCAGACAAGTTGAAGCTTCTTGAGAAACTAACAAAGTGTGAACAACTTCTGGATGAGCTGAGGTTTGAACTGTGCTTGAAGGACTCTGGGGTAGGGACTTCAGAAGGCAGAGGCAGTGTTTCACAAGCATGTGGACCCAAGTCATAGATTCCTTCTGTAAGCAAGCAAACCTTTGCAATTCCAGCAGCCCCAATTTGATAGTTCTCAATTTTGTCTTTTCACAAACACTAATTTCTCTTCTAGTTCCAAGAAAGACAATCCTCCTCTACATGTATTTCTCCATTTTAAGAGCAGAATGCTACCCCAGCAGTGCTCAGTTAAGTTGCTTTTCTAGGGATAGCATGTAAAAAAGAGGGAACATATACATACACAGCAGGAAAGCAAACAGCACTTATGACAGGTGTACCTCTTTCTCCATCTTCCTCAGGCAAGAATTCATCTTCTTCAGGATAATCATTACGCCAGTTATTTTCATCATTTTCATCATCTTCATCATCATACACTTCCTCTGGACCAGGATCATCATTTACCTGCATGTCAGCACAAAACACAATGCTGAGTGTCTGCGTTTATAGTGAATGTTAAGTGAATTTTCATCCAGCTGTGCAATACTGTGCAGATCAGAAAGAGGCAGGAAATACTTATTGATAAATAAGTAATACTACTTATTGGCAGGCAGAAGGAATTGTGCAGTGACACAGGGCACACTGCAGGAGAATTTGGAGTTGTCACTGCATTGACCAGAACACTTCAAATGTACTTGAGGTGAAAAATCAGTGAAGTCCCACAGTATGCGTTCCACTCCAGCATTTCAATGCTAATGTCTAGCTTAATCCTACTCACTTCAGCAGTAGTGTAATAGATCAGGGAAGGCAGAAAATCATTTCAGGCTCCCAATATACAAGTCTGTTGTAGTCACAGGAACTATACAACACAAGACTAAAGCTTACATTAAACTTCCTAACTCCACAGTCACTGAAGAACAATTGATTATGAAAAAATATCTGATATGAAGATTAAAGTCAAGTCCTCAAATAGTGTAAAAGTTGTGTGTTCCTCTTTGCTCTTTTCATTCAGTCATATTTACAATGCGATTTTAGTGGCTGTCTCCTAATTGCAAGCAAGACATAAATGACTCGAGTTTCCTGTGCCAAAATTGAATTGTCAGTTTGAAACCAGATTCTTCTCATTACCTGAGCACCATCCCTTCCATTTTGTCATATGATGTTCTGGGATGAAGAGTAACCTGCAGGAAGGTGGGACTGGCAGCTACAAAAGGCCTAACACAGAAGTCATACATGTAGTGTCTACCTGAAAGGACCTTTCTTGGCATGGCAGCTTTTAAGAGCAGAATTTTATACACCTTTTATTTGTGGTCTTTCTAATTGAGAAAGATTGTTTTTTCCGCACCCTTACCCATTCATATTCTTCTCTGTAGGGCTGTACAGAAAGGATATTTTCAATCCAGTCAGGGGCTGAGGTTTCCTTATAGTAGATGTCATAAACATACTCATCTTCTTTGTGACCGTGTTGTTCTTTACCATCTTCAGAAATGTTTAAACGCTCACGGATCATCTCTACTGCATTGCAGAGAATTGCATCTGGATTGGTTTTCTGCTGAGAAAAAATGAAAACTATTTCCACTAAAGTCATGCAAAGTGTCATTTACAGCCAACAGTTTTCAGATGAAAAGAGAACTTATCCATCAGACCAGGGCAAAGAAAACTAGGGTGGTACAAGCCCTTCCTTAAGCAGCAGCTCCGCACACTGTCTGTTTCAACATTAGTGCACTCAGGATCCTCATGAAACATTGCAACTTGCAATCTAGTTAAAGCTCCTATGAAATAGTGGAATATTTAGAGTGCAAGAAAACTCGCACAGCAGTCTGCCCACATGTGCCATTCAACAGCCATACCAAAGTACTTCAAGCAGCCCAAGCTGATAGCTGACCTGTGGGTTTGCAGTGGTTATGCTGGAATCTCCCACGGTCTCCTCTTCTTGTTCAATGTCAAACAGCTGGAATTTCCCACAGCAGTCTGAACTTTTGTCCACAGCACCACTCTCCTCTGGTGAAGCATCCTGCAGTGCTTCAGACCCCGACCTGTCCCTGTGGGGCACGGCCTGTCCATCTGTGGCGGGTGCAGCTGTGTGGGCGCAGTGGGGCCGGTGGCTGGAAATGACCCGGTACCGCTTCTCCTTCCTTTCCACCTGCTTGGCACAGCGCAGCTCCTGAAGGATTTGCTGCGTGCTTCCCAAAGGGGGCCGCAGGCTCTGAGCTGCCCTGTCCCGCGTGATGGCATCTTTAACATACTTCTGAACTGGTTCATTCTGGGGGAAAGGAACAAAGAGGAGGAGGAATCTAATGATAACATGAATATAGCAAGTCATACTCCTTCCTGGAAGGGATGAAGAACTGCAATAACAGTAATCCTAACAACATTCAAGTAACTTCTACTATGACTTGAAGCAACATAATCGTAATATTCTCTTGTTATGAGGGGAGAAAAGCATAAGATATAGAAGTCCTAAGACTATTTCAATTGGGTTTTTAAACAACTTTGTGGTAGAGAATAGCTCTCCAAACAAAAACACATGCCTTTGGAAGACTGCAACGCACCTAAATTTAGGGCATAATATCCTTTCCTTTACTTTATCCTAAGAAGACCATTTCCCAAGAGGGACAAGTCTTACTCAATAGAAAAGGCTGGATGGCGGCTGTTATCCCTGTAGGGCGGAGCTTCAGCATCTCTCACGGCAGATATTCAAGCTTCACTTATTGACTGTTGTGTAGTTTCCAAGTGAGGAAGAGTGTAGAAAAGTGTAGAGAAGCGAGCGCTGCGCACAGCCTGTCCCGGGGGTCAGTGCGTGCTGTGGGCCGGAGCTGTGCTCCCGCCGTGCCCGCGGCTGTCACAGCGCGGGAGGAGCCGCCGTGCCCTCGGTTACCGGCAGCGGACGGCGCTGCCCGGGGCCGGGCTACTCTGCAGAGCAGCGCACCCACAGCGGAGCCCTGAAAAGGCCGCGAGGAGCAGCCAGAGAGAGCCGCTGCTTTGCAAACCCCTCCAGGAGCACCGGCCCACTCCGCCCGGCCCGGCCCGGCCCGATACCTTGGAGGACACGGTCGCCACGAGCTTGAAGAGGTTGTTCTCTACGGGCTCGGCCCGGCGCCGCTTGCAGGCCAGGAGCAGCGCCTCGGCCGGCTCGGAGCCGCCGCGCTTCCGCCGCACTCGCAGCACGGCCGCGCCCGCCATGGTGACTGCGAGAGAGGGCGGAGCGCCCGCACAGCGCCGGCCCTGCGGCCGTGTGCGGGACAGGGACACGCGGGGCCGGGGCGGGCACGAGCGGCGCTCGGGGCGGGTACGCGCCGTGTCCGGGGCAGGCACACGCCGTGTCCGGGGCAGGCACATACGGCATCCGGGGCGGGCAGACCGACGGGGCTCAAGGTGGGCGCACGCGGCATGTGAGGAGCTGCCGGCCTGGGGCTCTGAGGAGGGACGAGCCCGCGGCTTCTCGGGCCCGCTGCGCTGGTTCCGGGCGGGGGATGGCGGGGAACGCTCTGGCCGTGCCCCTTCGCAGCTCGTTCCTGAGGCGGGGAAGGGCCGGGCCTGTGCCGGTCCCCCCTGTGGGGACTCCGGGAGAGGGACCGCCGCCGGCCTGATCCACTCAAGGGATGCTCTTCCATGAGGATTTACTGCTGTCTTGGTTTCTTTCCTGCGTTGTGTTCTCAGGGGTTACACCTGGATGATCTTCAGGGTCCCATTTCAGTGCAGGGCTAGGTGACAGATTTGAGCTTAAAACGTCCTTGTGAAAAAACCATAAAGCGGTCACCAGTGCTTCTGGCCAAGACAGATGTAGTGGGGGGAAAGAGCTACAGTGATACTTGTTGTGTTTACTAAAAGTTTTATGGTTGGTTTGTTTCTGTTTTTTTTTTTTTTTTTCACAGCCAGCATTTGGTCTGTTCTATTGAAGCGAAAGCAGGGCTGCACACAATACATAAATAATACAATACGGCTTGAGATTGATTATGAAGACCTTTTGTGGAAGAGCCAATCCAACCACTGGCTCGATGGAGTGGCTGGAAGAGGGTGAGGACTATGACTACCACCAGGAGATTGCAAGGTATACTTCGAAAAGTAGCTTGGTTTGTTAAAGAACACCGAAAAATGAGCAAATCCAACATTTTTATAAGGGCAGTTTGGGAGTGTGTCTTTGTGGAAGTTCCAAGGGCATGAGGTGAGCAGACTGTAGAATAGTCTAAATGTCAGAAAATGTGCCCAGTGGTGTACAGAGCAGACCTGTCAATGTAAAATGTTGTAAACCATTCTCCAAGTAGTTTCCTTCTAACTTTCTAAAAATGTTTTCTGTGGGGCTGATCCTGATACTGACAGTGACTGAGCTGGTAAAATGCATTTACCAAATTGCTTTTAAATGGCAGTGCAACATGTAACTGCCAGTTGTCTGTTCTTGTTCTAGCTTTTTAAGAGCTTAGTGTAATAGCCAGAGAAGGTGAGAAGATATATTTTGGGGTAATTTTGAGTAGTGCAACCCATGAAGAAATGGGAACCAAAGAAGTTTAACTCTTACTAAAAAAAAGGTCTGTCTTCCATTGGTCTGTATGACTCTATGTGTGTCTGAGGTGCTACTTCACAGCTGTTTGTCCCTAGGTCTGTCTGTGCCTTGGATCCATTGCTGTGGAGGGGATTTGTTCCAGTGGTTCATGAGTTGCTTTATCTGATGGCCAGATCACTGAAATTACATTATCCCCTAGATTAGAGAAACACTCAAGGTCCTCAAAGAGTGTGTCAGTTTGTGCATTTGTGGGGCACAGGGACCAGCTGCTTTGCAGAATGGAGTATTTTAACTGGAATATCTTTCATTGCAGGTCACGCTATGCAGATATGCTTCATGATAAGGACAGAGTAAGTACAAAACCAAAACCCTTTTGAATGGTGGGAAAAGAGCTGTTGCATTTCTCTTGAATACCTGTCACTGAAAAATTAAATGATCGCATTTTTGTACTCTCTAAGGTACCAGACCTGCTCTTAGATCAACAGATCCCTTCTTACATCTCACTTTACTGTTCTGTTGTTTACTGCAGAACATTTTTATATTCAGGAGCCAATTTTGCTGTTCTGTGTTTGACATTTTTGACAGAGCGCTCATTACATGAAATTTCAAAGGTTTTAAAAGTCGAGTTGGGCTTCTTAGTTTTTATAGGAGTATAAGTAAAGTCTGTTCTGTTGTATTTCTACTATATGTACAGGCATGATGAAGTCTGGAGTGAATAGTTCAAATGTTCATTTTCCTCTAGCCATTAAGTCAGCCTTCCCTCAATAACATTTTGAAAGATTTTTGTGATGCCTCCACAATGAATCTTGAATTCGTATCGAATTAAAACACGTCAGTGGGATCAGGCATTTAAGAAACTGTGTAGAGGCAGCAGGTTGTGTCTGAGTGTTTAAAACAACTACTGGAATTACATGTATCAAAGTTGTTGACTGGAATTGTTCAGAAAGGGGTCCAGCAGACCTTCCAGATGTATAATGTTCAAAGGTTGTGTATTCCTCGGAAAGGCTCGATAAATCATTTGGAAAGGAATGTCTTACAGTATAGGTTGTTATAAAGAAAATAAAAGCATATATTTCAACCTGTGTCTTGTGGCTGACAGCATTTATTTTCTTCCTGTTGTTGGTGCTGGTGTGCTTATAGCTCCATTTAATGGCCTGTAACTAAAAACCAGGATTTACCCTGGTTTAATTTTCATGTATGAACCTTTTTGAGTAAATGAAGAGAGGAATCTAAACCAAGATACTTCAGCTCTTGTACTGCCATAGGGAGAATATGACTATTTGAGTGGTCCTGCAGGGGAAAATAAATCAGAAAACTTGTAGTGTCTCCTGTGGATCTGATTATTATTTACTTGGGAAAATATATCACATTTGGAAATCATGCATATATTATGAGTAGCTGATTGACCAATGGCAATTGAACATTGTGATAAATATTGATGTACTTTAAATGATCTGTTTCTGCCAGGTACACTTGTAATTGCTGAAAATGGCTGAAATTGCTGAAAATGTGACTCCTTGGCATGAGGAGTGTCTGTAGGACTTTTTCTGATTATAAGCACGCAAAGAGTGCAAGATTTCTGCACAAAAATTAAAAACATCAATGGATAAAAAGTTGCTGGTTTGTTTTTTTCTTTTCCACAGAATGTGAAATACTACCAAGGTATTCGTGCTGCAGTGAGCAGAGTAAAACAGAGAGGTGAGAAAGCAATTGTGCTGGACATAGGGACTGGCACAGGACTCCTGTCCATGATGGCAGCTTCAGCTGGGGCAGATTTCTGCTATGCCATTGAGGTGAGCATTGATTAGGGCTTGCATGTATTCAACATGTTCTTTGTGATGCTCTTATTTTCAGGCTGTGTACTATCTCTGTTCTTTTTGTTCTGGATGAAACAGAAATTCTCTTCCCAATTGCACTGTTAAAGCAAGCAGGTTTTTGGCATCCTTCAGTGAGTATTTCAGTGCTGGGTGTTTTGGTTTCATTGACATAGTGTCTTGAGCACATGTAAGTCTTTAGGGGCTTCTGTTGATGCATGTATAGATAGCTTTATTTTTACAAAAAAATTAATTTGTTTAATGTAAATGCTACAGTATTAATGTGCATTCTTATGTTTCAAAAGTTAAATTGGAGTAGCTTTTGGGGCAGCCAGTAACTAACAGTGAAGCTCTGAATTTTTCAAGTGAGTCTCATTGCCTTGTTTCATGGTAGTGAACTTCAAACACAGGAAAAGAGAATGTGTTAATTTTTTTTCAGGACAGTATTGCATTTTGTGTTGGTGCCCTTCCATTTTTGAAAGCTGACTTGAGGGGTACATTTTGTTACACTCTCGCTGTTCACAGGTGTTCAGGCCCATGGCTAATGCTGCTGTGAAGATAGTGGAGAAAAATGGTTTTTCTGACAAGATCAAAGTGATCAACAAGCATTCTACTGAAGTCACAGTTGGCCCAGGTGAGAAGAATAAGCTAGGCTTGAAAAAATGAGCAAGTACCTAAAAACCATGAAGGAATAGGTCTTACTCTTATTTCTTATACATTTTTTTTGGTTAAAACAAGTGCATTGAGTACACTGAGGGAGCTAGGATGGGTTCAACTTTGAGAAGAGGAGGCTCAGGGGAGACCTCATCTCTGCAACTGCCTGAAAGGAGTTACTGGGTGAGAAAGATGAGGGTTGGCCTCTTCTCCCAGGTGACAAGATGACAGGAAATGGCCTCAAGTTGTGCCAGGGAAGGTTTAGTCTGAAGATTAGGAAACTTTTTTTCACAGGAAGGGTTGTAAAGCATTGAAAAGACTGCCTAGGGAAAGGGTAGAGTCAGCATCCCTGGAAGTATTCAACATGTGGATATGGCACACGAGGACATGGGTTAGTGGTGAACATGGTGATGGTGCTGGGTTAGTGGTTGGACTTTATATCTTAAAGGTCTTCTACAACCTTAAGGATTCAGTGGTACTTTACATTCTAGAAAGTAACACTGGAAATCAAATTTGGAAGAAAGTGTTCTGGTAATATCTCACTAGCCATTTGTATTTCAAATGGAAAACAATTTCCAGTCTTCAGCAGACTCTTTAACAGGAATAAGTTTTTAAATTACTTGTGTAATCAGGTAAAAGTTTTAACATTACAGTGTTAATTTTTGTCTTTTAGATGGAGATATGCAGTGTCGGGCAAACATCCTTGTAACAGAATTATTTGATACAGAGCTGATTGGAGAAGGAGCTTTACCAACCTATGAGCATGCACACAAATATCTTGTACAGGTAAGAAAATAGGGAGTGTGTCGTATCTATCATTAGAGAAATTCTTCTGCCTTTTTTTGAAGTAGGATAAAGATTATACAGAACTTAGGCTTCTGTATCCCTTGGTAAATACACCATCAGCTCTGCTAGTTTCTTATTCAGTCAATAATTTACTAGATTCATTCCTAGAATAAAGCTATTTGAGTTCATTTGTAAGTCACAGGCTGTGAAATTACACCTAGTTGCTTTGTGTTGAAACCAGTAACTTGCTGATTAACAGATGTCTTTCAGAAAGGCATCCAGTTCTGATTTGAAGCTCTCCTTAATAATAACTTTGTCCCAAGATATTTTAAAAAATTCTCCTAAATTTGATGAACTTCACCTCCCAGGCATTGATACATTTTTGGTTGGATGTTTTTTTCTATTGTGTTCTTATTACTCCATACGCATTTTGCATGTGAAAATATTTTAAACATGTTATTTAAATAATATCCTTTTTTTTGGTCTTATAATCTATGTGTGTAATTTTGGGGCTTTCTCTTTTACATTTTCTAAAATTTTCCCTTCATTAAAATGTGGACGGCAGAACTTTGTTTAGGTTTCCAAGTTTCCATTCACCAGTTTAAAAGACACCATATAAAGACAATAGCACTCCATAACTTTGTACTGCTCTCTATCTAGAACTCTTAATTGCAATTAGTATTTTTTTTCTGTAAAAGCATTCGTTTTGGACTTCATGATTGGCTCTTAGTTCATAGTGGGATTTTTAGGACAACTTGTATGTTTTCCACTCTTTAAACATGGATGCAAAGTTGTCCTTGCATAAATATTTGAGCCATTATTTTTCTTATTTCCTCATTGCAATTAGCAGATGTCTTGTATTTTTGATAGCTTAGTAGTTTTCTGCCCTGAGAATCTCAAGCTTGATCTATTATTTCAGAACAAGAATGGAAATGCAAGTTTAACTGAGGCTAGTAAACTGATAATGTTGCATGGTTAATGAAGTAATCTGGCCTTGCTGAACCACACTGAACAGGATAGATGTGTGTATTCTGTTTCACAGAGAGACAAATTGCTCTGATGTTACAAAAGTCTCTAAAATAACTTGTATTTTAGATTTCAAAGCTCCCAGTCCAACTTTTCTTTAAATGGGTTTGCATTTCAGTTGATTTAATCTCACTTATGTTAATAAGTAAAACTTGTTGAATGTGTTTACCCTTTGTTTTGAACACTCAGGAAGGATGTGAGGCAGTGCCTCACAGGGCAACAGTCTATGTCCAGTTAGTGGAATCCAGAAGAATGTGGTCCTGGAAGAAACTCTTTCCTGTTCATGTTGAAGCAGAGGATGGTGAAAAAATACTTGTTCCACCTGCAGAAATGGAGAACTGTCCAGGTCTTCCTTCTGTTTGTGATATCCAACTGAACCAGATGCCTTCAGGTGACTTCAGTACCCTTAGTGATGTGGTGAAAATGTTCAGGTAAGGGAGACATTGTTTTGTTCAAAACAAAGTTATCCTGTTATGTCTTTCATATAAGCCATGTATTGAGCTTAAGAAAATGGTGATAATTTCTGAAGAATTCTTTTCTACAATTTCCTTTCTAATATTTCTTTTTACAATTTTCATGCTTCCCTGCAGTGTGGATTTCAGTAAGCCAGTACAGAGTGCTTCTGCCTGCTATAGGGTGCAGCTGGAGCCTGTGAAATCTGGCAAGGCACAAATTGTTCTTTCCTGGTGGGATATTGACATGGACCCCTCTGGGATGATAAACTGCTCAATGGCTCCCTACTGGGTAAAACCCACTTCTGCTTTGCAGGTAAAATACTGAGCCTTCAGATACCATTGTTCAGATGACTGAGCAACTCTTTGGAGCACTGGGGGGTTTAGCAGCTCTGCCTTAAATTGCTTAGGAACTTTGCTAATATTTTATGTATTGGAAGATGATAAATAAGCAAATTGTAGAACTTTTAGCTATGGTATATGCCCATTTGAGGTTTTCTTTAATGTTAAACGTTAAGGGTCATCTTTTATGTAAAGCTTAAAGACTGAAGCTGTCCTTCCAATATTATTATTTCTTTTATGTTCAAGAAATAAAGATTTCTGTATCTTTTTCCTAAATAGTCTCTATCCCTGCTTAAATATTAGTCTGTGGGTTGTTTCCTTGTAGTTCTTCTATTAAATTTCCAAGTAAGTGTTATGTTTGTGGTAATATATTTATATTCTCATTTAAAAAAAAAGAGACTGGTGTGGGAAAGTGCTGGATTGATACAGGTAATTACAGAAATACTATCACTATTAAGTCAGATTCCTGTGTTTTTGTGTGAATGTATTTACCAGTAGGAAGAAATTAGTGAAGTTATGAAATGATCAACTGTCTACACTTGGCATGTTTGAGAATAAAATTTGAAATTATCAAATTGGAGGTGTTCAATCAGCTTAGAGTGACTGATCAGCATAGGATATTTGCAGTGCAAAAACCAACTTTTTGAAACACAAAGTAGTTGTGCTGTGATCATAAGTGACAAAATTCTGGGTGCATGAGGCTGTCAGCAGTTCAGTACAGGTTTCTAACACAAGGTAACTGTGGAGGGTAACAGCATTAATAAATGCAAAGCAATTTTGGGTTGTTTTTCATTTGGTTGCAATAGAAGCTTGGCCAGTGAGCAGGCCAATGGTCTTGGGCTTATTCTGTTACAAGAAATGAATATTATTTAGTATGTGATATTGGTCTTTATTCAGCCTTGATAAATTGAACAAGATTCTTTAAATTAATCATGCATTTTCAAAATTGTGCCTATTCTTCCTAATTGATTTCCTACTATTTGTTTACTTTCCATTTGCTATTTATGAGTGAGTTTCTGAGGTTTTGTGTATTAACCATTTTCAGTGGAGGGATCACTGGATGCAGTGTGTTTATTTTCTTCCACGTGAGGAGCCAGTTCTGCAGGGCGAGAAGTTGCACCTGACTGCCTGTCGTGATGAGTACTCTGTGTGGTACAGCCTGCAGAAAGCCAGGTAACAATCTGTGTGTAAAAAAGGCTGCCCTCTTACTCCAGGCTGGAGTATTTGCTGTGCTTAGAGCAGCTGCTTTTATAGAAATGCAAGATTAGAACCTAAAGAGTAGAAAAATATTAAAGGCTGCTTCATGGGCAATGCACAGGTGGAAAATCTACATTATGCTTAAAAACTCAGTTGGACTGCAAGCTCCTGCCTTGTACCCGGTTGCATTCTCTGACAAAGAAGCATAAAACAATCATGGCTGATTCCTGAAAATCCTAAAATACAGCACAGCTGAAGTGAAATACAAGTAAAGAAGTGAAATAATTGCCATTCCATTTTCTGTTTTCCTAGTCAGCACTGTCTTTATGAGATTATTGCTTTTTGCTCAGATTAAAAAGAGCTTAATCACGTTGGTTGTCATGGCAATTGCAGCAAACATTTTTAAAATCAGTGCTAGCTTTAAAATGTCTGAATCTGCTGTGCCTTTTTTACTTAGGAATCCAAAATCTAAACAAGTAACTGTTTGCTGGACGGGCAAAGCCTAAAGTACCTAACCATCACAGATAGTGGTAAAATGGGGGATGGTTCTTGTTTTTGTCTTTTAAAGAAGGTGAAAATTCTTTTGACCCCTCTTCATTTGGAAATTCAGAGTTTCAGAAAAGTCTCTGGAGAACCAGTAGCTTCAAAAAAGTGACAGCAGAGTTCAAATTCATTACTGTGCCTATCAGCCAAAATGCATCAATGTGCTGTTTACAAAAATGTCTTACTGATGCTGTGGTTGATACTACACTGAAATTTTTTCCAGAGAAGGGGAGAGCAGAGCAGATGAAGAGGAGCAGAAAGCAGATGTCTGTGTGGAGAGTCCTGTCTGTAGGTGTCGTGCCCATCTGCTGTGGAACAGGCCCCGCTTTGGGGAGCTGAATGATCAGAGCCGAACATGCCAGTACATCAAGTCCTTGAGGAAAGTGAGTGCTTGCTGCCTGCAGGTTCTCTTGCCTCCTCTGATGGATGCACACACTGGTTTATTTATGGAATTATTTATGGAAATTTTTTGTCCCCTGCAAAGGACTTTGCTCACAAAGTGTAATTTTCTTCCATCAGCAGATGGAAGTTACAGTTTTGTCTTGAGAACTTTAATACTAAATTTATAAATGGTAAGCAGCCATTTGTGCATAGGATTTGTAGTAGCTCTGTGTGTTTGTTAGACATGGTATTGGCAGTTGCATAAAGACATCCATTGCATTTTTGAGCAAACTTTTTCAGACCTAAGCCAAAGGCATTACATGAGAATTTTTTTACAGTTATTCAATATGAAAGTGTATGAAGTGTGGAATGCTTTTCCCTTTTCAATAAGAATAACAATGACTATTTGTTTTCTGTAGGTTCTGAAAACAGATAGCATTTGCCTTTGTATCAGTGATGGCAGTCTGCTGCCTGTGCTGGCTCATTATCTTGGAGCAAAGCAGGTACAGTACTTTGTCCTGTTTTTCAGATCTTTGCATTTTAGCTTGGTATTTTTCTCTCATGCACTTCATTTCCAGCTCATTATCTAACTATTTCCAGTGCCTCTTCAGGGACAAGTGAGGAATAGATTCACATTGTGCTGAAGGGGTGGTTAAATTCATCTCTGGTCAAGCTGAAGTCTAGGAAGATAATAATGACCAGATTTGCAATTTACCAATGTGTAATTTTGAGGGGAAGTGCTGTTCCTTATTCCCCACTGCTTCCTGTTTGCCATCTTGTATCTTGTTTCTCTGAAGAAACTCTATGGACCTAAATGTCTGGGAGGGTATTTTTCTTTTATGTTTGCAATTCCATAATTACATTCATGACCTAGTCTGGAGTGGAAGATCTGTAAGGAAGCAGTAAGAGTACTGGGTCTGTGTGTAACTGACAGCCTGGCTGTCTCACACACATAAATGCCCTACTTGATGGGGGGTCTTTAAACTAAAATCTGTTAGAATTTAACTGAATATATGGGAATGTGTAATGTAATATAATCCTGAGGAATGTAGCATATTGCCTAACAATTCATCAATTTTGGGTAAAAACTAATTTTTTTCTTACTGCAAAAGGCTTCTGAGCACTTTCCAGCTGATACAGTCAGGTCATGTTAAGCAGTATTTACAATTTGGCACAGTGGTGATATGCCTTCACTTGTTCATGAATAAATACGTGCTTAGGACAAATGTTACTATGCTGTGTGTAACTTAAAAATGGAAAATAAGTATTTGCATACTATTGAGGTTTTTATTTTTTCTTATACAGCTGTGAAAACAAGTATTTAGTCTGTAGTTTTGGGGGTGTTTTGTTCTTTAAAAAGTTCATTATAGTGGGAAATAAGCATAGTTCTTACAAACTGTGCTCACCAGGGCATCAAAATGTTGCTTCATTCTTCAGTTACATATACTTTAAATTAAAAACTATAAGGCTGGTTTGACTAACTGTGTATTTTCATTAGGTGTTTATATGCCCATTTGAGGTTTTCTTTAATGTTATATTAGGAAAATGTTTTTATGTAAAGGGTTTAAGACTGAAGCTGTCCTTCCAATATTATTATTTCTTTTATGTTCAAAAAAAAAGATTTCTGTATCTTTTTCTAAATAGTCTCTATCCCTGAACTTTAAATATTAGTCTATAGGTTGTTTCCTTTGTTTCTTCTATTAAATTTCCAAGTAAGTGTTATGTTTGTGGTAATATATTTATATTCTCATTTAAAAAAAAAAAAAAAAGAAACTGGGGAAAGCAAACTGGGATTGATACAGGTAATTACAAAATTAACTATCACTATTAAGTCAGATTCCTGTGTTTTGTGTGTGAATGTATTTACTAGTAGGAGGAAATTAGTGTCCATTATGAAATGATCAACTGTCTACACTTGGCATGTTTGAGAATAAAATTTGAAATTATCAAATTGGAGGTGTTCAATCAGCTTAGAGTGACTGATCAGCATAGGATATTTTGCGGTACAAAAACCAACTTTTGAAAACACAAAGTAGTTGTGCTGTGATCATCAGTGACAAAATTCTGGGTGCATGAGGCTGTCTTGCAGTTCAGTACAGGTTTCTAACACAAGGTAACTGTGGAGGGTAACAGCATTAATAAATGCAAAGCAATTTTGGGTTGTTTTTCATTTGGTTGCAATAGAAGCTTGGCCAGTGAGCAAGCCAATGGTCTTGGAGCTTATTCTGTTGCAAGAAATGAATATTATTTTTAATATGATATTGGTCTTTGTTTAGCCTTGATAAATTGAACAAGATTCTTTTTTAAATTAATCATGCATTTTCAAAATTGTGCCTATTCTTCCTAATTGATTTCCTACTATTTGTTTCCTTTCATTTGCTATTTATGAGTGAGTTTCTGAGGTTTTGTGTATTAACCATTTTCAGTGGAGGATCACTGGATGCAGTGTGTTTATTTTCTTCCACGTGAGGAGCCAGTTCTGCAGGGCGTAGTTGCACCTGACTGCCTGTCGTGATGAGTACTTTCTGTGCAGAGGCGCAGCCTGCAGAAAGCCAGGTAACAATCTGTGTGTAAAAGGCTGCCCTCTTACTCCAGGCTGGGTATTTGCTGTGCTTAGAGCGCTGCTTTTTATAGAAATGCAAGATTAGAACCTAAAAGAGTAGAAAAATATTAAAGGCTGGCTTCATGGGGCAATGCACAGGTGGAAAATCTACATTATGCTTAAACTCGGTTGGACTGCAAGTTCCTGCTTTGTAACGAATTTGCATTCTCTGACAAAGAAGCATAAAACAATCATGGCTGATTCCTGAAAATCCTAAAATACAGCACAGCTGAAGTGAAATACAAGTAAAGAAGTGAAATAATTGCCATTCCATTTTTCTGTTTTCCTAGTCAGCACTGTCTTTTATGAGATTATTGTTTTTGCTCAGATTAAAAGAGCTTATCACGTTGGTTGTCATGGCAATTGCAGCAAACATTTTTAAAAATCGGTGCTAGCTTTAAAATGTCTGAATCTGCTGTGCCTTTTTTACTTAGAATCCAAAAATAAAAACAAGTAACTGTTTGCTGGACGGGCAAAAAAAAAGTACCTAACCATCACAGATAGTGGTAAATGGGGGATGGTTCTTTGTTTTGTATTTTTAAAGAAGGTGAAAATTCTTTTGACCCCTCTTCATTTGGAAATTCAGAGTTTCAGAAAAGTCTCTGGAGAACCAGTAGCTTCAAAAAAGTGACAGCAGAGTTCAAATTCATTACTGTGCCTATCAAGCCAAAATGTATCAATGTGCTGTTTACAAAAATGTCTTACTGATGCTGTGGTTGATACTACACTGAAATTTTTTCCAGAGAGAAGGGAGAGTAGAGCAGATGAAGAGGAGCAGAAAGCAGATGTCTGTGTGGAGAGTCCTGTCTGTAGGTGTCGTGCCCATCTGCTGTGGAACAGGGCCCGCTTTGGGGAGCTGAATGATCAGAGCCGAACATGCCAGTACATCAAGTCCTTGAGGAATAGTCAGCACTGTCTTTATGAGATTATTGCTTTTACTCAGATTAAAAAGAGCTTAATCACGTTGGTTGTCATGGCAATTGCAGCAAACATTTTTAAAATCAGTGCTAGCTTTAAAATGTCTGAATCTGCTGTGCCTTTTTACTTAGGAATCCAAAATCTAAACAAGTAACTGTTTGCTGGACGGGCAAAGCCTAAAGTACCTAACCATCACAGTTAGTGGTAAAATGGGGGATGGTTCTTGTTTTTGTCTTTTAAAGAAGGTGAAAATTCTTTTGACCCCTCTTCATTTGGAAATTCAGAGTTTCAGAAAAGTCTCTGGAGAACCAGTAGCTTCAAAAAAGTGACAGCAGAGTTCAAATTCATTACTGTGCCTATCAGCCAAAATGCATCAATGTGCTGTTTACAAAAATGTCTTACTGATGCTGTGGTTGATACTACACTGAATTTTTTTCCAGAGAAGGGGAGAGCAGAGCAGATGAAGAGGAGCAGAAAGCAGATGCCTGTGTGGAGAGTCCTGTCTGTAGGTGTCGTGCCCATCTGCTGTGGAACAGGCCCCGCTTTGGGGAGCTGAATGATCAGAGCCGAACACGCCAGTACATCAAGTCCTTGAGGAAAGTGAGTGCTTGCTGCCTGCAGGTTCTCTTGCCTCCTCTGATGGATGCACACACTGGTTTATTTATGGAATTATTTATGGAATTTTTTTGTCCCCTGCAAAGGACTTTGCTCACAAAGTGTAATTTTCTTCCATCAGCAGATGGAAGTTACAGTTTTGTCTTGAGAACTTTAATACTAAATTTATAAATGGTAAGCAGCCATTTGTGCATAGGATTTGTAGTAGCTCTGTGTTTGTTAGACATGGTATTGGCAGTTGGATAAAGACATCCATTGCATTTTTGAGAAAACTTTTTCAGACCTAAGTCAAAGGCATTACTTGAGAATTGTTTTACAGTTATTCAATATGAAAGTGTATGAAGTGTGGAATGCTTTTCCCTTTTCAATAAGAATAACAATGACTATTTGTTTTCTGTAGGTTCTGAAAACAGATAGCATTTGCCTTTGTATCAGTGATGGCAGTCTGCTGCCTGTGCTGGCTCATTATCTTGGAGCAAAGCAGGTACAGTACTTTGTCCTGTTTTTCAGATCTTTGCATTTTAGCTTGGTATTTTTCTCTCATGCAGTTCATTTCCAGCTCATTATCTAACTATTTCCACTGCCTCTTCAGGGACAAGTGAGGAATAGACTCACATTGTGCTGAAGGGGTGGTTAAATTCATCTCTGGTCAAGCTGAAGTCTAGGAAGATAATAATGACCAGATTTGCAATTTACCAATGAGTAATTTTGAGGGGAAGTGCTGTTCCTTATTCCCCACTGCTTCCTGTTTGCCATCTTGTATCTTGTTTCTCTGAAGAAACTCTATGGACCTAAATGTCTGTGAGGGTATTTTTCTTTTATGTTTGCAATTCCATAATTACATTCATGACCTAGTCTGGAGTGGAAGATCTGTAAGGAAGCAGTAAGAGTACTGGGTCTGTGTGTAACTGACAGCCTGGCTGTCTCACACACATAAATGCCCTACTTGATGGGGGGTCTTTAAACTAAAATCTGTTAGAATTGAACTGAATATCTGGGAATGTGTAATGTAATATAATCCTGAGGAATGTAGCATATTGCCTAACAATTCATCAATTTTGGGTAAAACTATTTTTTTTCTTACTGCAAAAGGCTTCTGAGCACTTTCCAGCTGATACAGTCAGGTCATGTTAAGCAGTATTTACAATTTGGCACAGTGGTGATATGCCTTCACTTGTTCATGAATAAATACGTGCTTAGGACAAATGTTACTATGCTGTGTGTAACTTAAAATGGAAAATAAGTATTTGCATACTATTGAGGTTTTTATTTTTTCTTATACAGCTGTGAAAACAAGTATTTAGTCTGTAGTTTTGGGGGTGTTTTGTTCTTTAAAAAGTTCATTATAGTGGGAAATAAGCATAGTTCTTACAAACTGTGCTCACCAGGGCATCAAAATGTTGCTTCATTCTTCAGTTACATATACTTTAAATTAAAAACTATAAGGCTGGTTTGACTAACTGTGTATTTTCATTAGGTGTTTACCTTAGAAAACTCTGGAGTGTCCTGTTCTGTCATGGAAAAAGTGAGTATTCCATTTTCTGTTAAAGCTGGATCTCTCCTTGCAGATGCCTCTTAGCTTGTCTGCTTGAGCTGCTGCTCTGCTGCTACCATTGCCTTGGTGATGAAAGCCAGGCTGTTTGTTTCTGAGGATTAGTGAGAGCATCCCAAAGCTTGCACCAGTCTCACCTGGCAAGCGGCATCCAGCACTTCTGTCTTCCAGCTGGGATAAGTTGGGAATGTTTGCTGTGCCTTGGGGAAGGGCAGGAAGGCTCTGCCAGTGCGGTGGAGGCGGTTCAGAGGAGGCAGCTGCTGCCTGAGGAGTGACTGGAAGCAGCTTCCTGGAGTCATCACTGGGCTGTGGCTCCTTTAGTTGACCCTGTGTATTTGAAAGAGATCTGGCTCAGCCTGTGGCTCAGAAGTGCAGAACCAGGAATGGTGGGTGAGGGAGGGCTGGAACCTGGTCTCAAGGAAAGCCAAATATGCAGTGTATTCATAGGCGAAGTGATTCTTACCTTTCTTGATTATCCTTCTCATGTACTTCAAAGTACAAGTGAATGAAGGTGAGGCAACTTTTGTGTTATCTGCCTTTTTAGATGGATAAGGTCACATGCTTTAGTTCCCTAGATGTGACATGTTGGCTCTAGGTGCGTGCAGCCTTCAAGAATAGACTTGTTTCATCCTCATGAGTTATGGCAGGCAGTGTTGTTAAAATTTCTTTTGGCTGCTGAGTTTTTTTTCCTAGTTTATTTTCAATAAAATTGTTATTTTGGACTCAACTGTGTCTTTTGATAAAGACAGTGTGTTACTTTTTGATTTTAGTTTTTTAAAGCAAATAATATTGAAGATAAAATTAAAATAATAGAAGCTCGTCCTGAGTTGCTGAAGCCTTCTCATTTGGAAGATAAAAAGGTATGTTACATTATACTGAATGTCCATTATACTGAATTTCAGGGGTTGGTAGGGAGCAGAAGGTAAAAATGAATTGTAACCACAATGAATTCTGTTACATCCCAATTAATCTAAAATTAAAATGGTTCACACCATGTGCCACTAAAATTAGAGACTGAAGAATGTGGGAGGGTTGTTGCTTTGTTTTTGAAGGGTCTGGCTTTCCCTGCTGTATAATTGCCCCAGTAGTTAAGGCAGTTTAACTGGTTCTACAAGGCTGTAATTCTTTCACAGGCCACTCAAGAAGATTGCAATCTATTTGGAAGTAATAACATACTTCAAAACTTGAGAATTCTATGACTCATTACAAAGCCTTCCAGACTCAAACTCAATATTTTCTCACAAACTTTGTTGCAGGAAAATTCAATTTAAAATGTGGTAGCTAAACCCACAAAACAATGTCCAGTGTGCTGTATGTGCAGTGTACAATAATTAAATCCCTATGGAGCAATCTAGATGATTTCACTTAATATATTGCACTGGCAGCTATTGGAAGATCTAAACAGCCTGTGTTGTGAATTGTTGTTCTTTATTATAATGCTTTTTATCTCTTCCCTCCTTTGCCAAGATTTCTGTCATTGTGGGAGAGCCGTTTTTCACGACAAGTTTGTTGCCATGGCATAACCTGTATTTCTGGTATGCCAGGACAGCTGTGAGCTCTCACCTTGCCAGCAATGTCACTGTCCTACCTCAGTCTGCTTCTTTGCACATGATGGTTGTGGAGTTCCAGGTGAGATTGTTCAGATATTTACACAAATCCACTTAAAACTGAGTACTCTGCAATTTACTGCATCTTAATACTGTCCAGTACTTCCCACCTGAGAATAGAGTATTTGCTGTTTTGAAGGGTGAATTTTGCTATTTCAGCCATCTCTTGTCAGCAAATTAACTCAAGTAATTTTGCCATTTAAAATAAAAGGGGGCTACTTTTTTTATGATACTTATTTAGGTTAGAGATTAGTGAAGTGTGTGACAGTTGTGGTTATTTACAAAATTAGTTATTATGTATATTATATATAAATAGATGTATAAAGTAGATATTCTGCAACATACCAGGTTTTGAAATGAGGCTTTATAAGACTGTAGGCAGGATTCCCAATTGCGTGTTGATTTTTTAACTGCCTGAGGCTGGGCACAGTTCTGAATATGAGCACATCTTAAAAATACTTTGAAAAGTCATCTTTCAGATATTTTACAAAGTCATAAATGTAGTTTTTTCATTTATTGAGGACTTTGCAACAAAAGATTGTGAACTGTTTGCCTGCCATGAAAATGAAAATTAAGTACATTCATCATTAACATGCAAAGTCCAGTAGCTTTAGTGATGGAACTCTGTAGTCTGGCATTGTGTGAAGAAATGTACATACTTTAACTAAAAACACCTATAATCTAATGAATTTTCACATAAACACAGCCTTCAGTTTATCTGTTAAAAATGACAGAACTTTTTTGTAGTTTTTTCTCCCCTCTGGCTCACCAGCTGTATAGTTTTTGTGTCTGACCCTTCTCTCCCTTAACAGTTTTTTTATTCAAATGCTCTTTAACCTTGTTCTCTTACTTCTGCCATTGATTTGTGTATGGAAGAATGGGTTTGTTCTTTTTCCCCTCTGGGGCTAATCAACTGCAGTGGACCTTTTTTCAGTTTTCTGCAAAAGTGTAGGGAATTTAACTATATACTGAGTAAATAATGTAAATCTCAACCCTGTAATAGAGAGCAGATATTTAAAGTAATCAGCAGTAATCAGATTGAAATAAGCAGTGAATTTTCATTCCATGCTCTCTTATCTAGAGGATTTACTTCCCTAGAACTCACAGCATTTTCTAAGTAAGTAAGCATTATTCTCTTAATGTTCTGGATGAGGAAACCAAAGCATGCAGAGTGATGACTGAAGATTATTCAGCAGTCAGCAGAATGTGGAGTAACATTCATGTCACCTAAGTCTCAATTTTATACTTTCGTGTACAGGGTTTGTTCAGAGATCATTCCACATAAAACTTTTGGTAGAACATTTAACTTCTATTTTGTTCCTCTGGGCTACCCTGAAGCTATTGCTTTAATTTTACATTATCTTTTTTCAGTGGTGAATCTAGACTCAAAGACTGGAATCTGTGGGATTTAAAAAATAACCTCTGCATTTACCAGTTCTTGTTTAGAGAGAAAAACAGTGTTGCAATGTCTCCTGCTGCAGAACCAGTTCTCTAGGCTGTTCTGTTCTCTCAGAATGGAGATGTCATCATGGTTGAGCAATTAGCAGAACCCAGATCCAGGAGAAAAATATTGATGGAATTACTTCAGTTATGAAGTTAAGAAACATCCATAATTGCATTTAGGGAACAGGGTGCTGTCTTTTTTGGTAGTTCTGCTGAGTGTACCACTCAGAGACTCTTGATAAGTTTCTCTAGTTCATGCTGTAATGAGGTAGAAATTATAGCAGGATTTGTTCAATGTGGTGTCGCAGCGAGGACCGTGCCCTGGCCAGGTGACAACGACAGCAGGGACATGACAGATCCCCCTCACGAGCTCTGCAAATCCCAGCTACCAGGGATGTGACAGATCCCCCTCACAAGCTCTGCAAGTCCCAGCTACCAGGGCTGGGGGTGAAAGAGGAGTTGCTTTGTTCCATGATCAGTACCCAATACAAGATTTGGGGCGAACAAGAGCCTTTATAACATCCCTCAGGAGGAAGGGTTTGGGGTAGCAAACCAGTAGGGATATGGTTGGGGAGGGGTTGACATTTTACACTTGAACCAATAAGGGAGCAACATGGAAGGACATAACTTGGGTAAGCCCATAGGGTTCTAAAAGATACAGAATAGACAGGGGATTCTGCAAAAGAAAGGGCAGGTTCGTGGGAGGATTGACACTCAATGGGAGGGGAAAGCAAGGAGGATTCTGGGGAGAAAGGGCAGGGATAGGAGGGATTGACAGCTGGGAAGGTTGGGGATTAAAATTTGGTAGGGAGTGGTTAGGTGACAAAAAGATTGACATCTAACTGAACTGAATAGCAGTAAGGGAGTCTAATTTTAGAAACACGAGATATAAAATGAGCCTATGCCACTCTGAAGACAGGGGGAGGACAATACAGGGGGATTACAAAACCACAGATTAAGCAGAGAACAAAACCACAAATTCAGCAGTGAACCTGCCAAACAAAAGAAAACGCACTACAATTTGGAATGGTCCTGCTGCCTGCTTGTAGAGCAGGAACATTTGAGATTTAAGTGTGACAGTGAACAGGTAATAAAATGTATCCACAGCTAATGAATGTTTGTTCTAGTAAGAGACCATTAATGAGGTCTAAGAAAAGGCAGATTTTGAACTGAGTCAGTCTGTCCAGTGGGTTGCTGAAGTCAATGAGAGGCATGGGATGAGGTGCCTGTAATGATCTCACTCCACTTTGTGGGCCTGAAGGGAAGTGTGGTTCTCTGGTAGGGTGTGAGATGTTTGATACTACTGGGAGCACCTACCTGTGCTGGATAATGAAAGTGAAGGGGCTGTGAGGGTTAGATCTTGGCAAATCCATAGCTGCTCTAAAGTAAACTACACTCAGAAATTGTAAGAAATGTTCTTTGGACGAGTTGAAAATAGTGATTAAATAATTAACCAATTTACAAAAACTTTTTCCTAGAACTATCTTCTGATTCTTGCAGTAGTTGTAATGGTTTAGCAATATATATACATAGTATGTGGTTTGCTATTGAATGTCTAAGCTACAGCTAAAATTATTGCAAGATTTCCCATTTCCTTTGATGAAGCCAAACAAAATGCTGTTGTTTCTTCCAGGACTTGTGGAGAATCCGGAGTCCCTGTGGCATCTGTGAAGGTTTTGATGTCCGGACTATGGATGACATGATTAAAGTAAGAAAATCAGTTTCACCACAAGTCTTAGCAAAATAAAAATTCAGTTTGGCTTAATAATAAGCATTGGCTTAAATAAAGCATTTAGTGACTGTTGAAAAACTGTTGTGTATTAGGCAGAACACCATTGTTTGAGGTTCATTTATATCAGTTTCTAGAGCTTTGTTCTAGATTAATTTGGAGGAGTACAGGCAGTTGTAGACTGGAATTCTTGTTGAGGGAAAAGAAAATTTCAGTGCATTGTATTTTGAAAGTGCCCATTTCTGTTTCAGGGCTGAGGGCCCCCAGTCACAGCATTTGGTTTCATGCATGTAGGACATTTCTCCCTTGTGCCTAAGAAGTGCAGTCCTGCCCTCTTGCAGCTTTATTGCTTGAATACTCTGGGTTTGCATTTCTGTTGTTTTCAGTTAATTTTATTCCTTCCTTTTTTCAGGATTCTCTGAATTTTAGGGAATCCAAGGAAGCAGAACCTCACCCACTGTGGGAATATCCCTGCAAGTCACTCTCAGAGCCCCAGGAAGTTTTGACATTTGATTTCACAAAGACTGTGCCACAGCACTGTCTCAGCACAGAGGGCTCTGTGAAGCTCTTAAGGTCAGTTTTCTCACTTGTCATCATCCATTTCTTTACCTCCCAGTCAAGCTCTTTAGAGGAGTTGAGTTTAGAGCTCCTTTAAGTGTATTACACTTAACTGATGCAAATGTACTTCGCAGTTTTTAATAATTTGACCTAAGATGGTGGAAGTTGCCCTGACACAAGCTTCCTGTGGGTATTCACAGTAGGCTATAACAATAATACAATAATGTTTGATATTGTTAGGTTAGATGATATACTTCTGTTTGAAAAAGCATTTTAATAGCTGTCACCATGATTTAAAATTTAAGTAGGTTAATTTATAGTTTAGAGAAAATAAAATATTTACCTGGATGTTTTTAGTGTTTCTGTTTGTTGCCTACTGCTGAGTTCTTGCAGAAAAAGCTTCTACTTAACTTGTCAAATGATTGTGTTTAATTAATTAATAACTTATTATGTTTAATAGCTTTAAAATTATGTGCTAGTAGCATATAATTGTTGTATATATGTTAATAGCTTTCAATGTATATGTTATTCTTCCTTCTAACTATAATCCTGACAGTCTTTATATTTTGCCACATCTTCTGAGATACTTTCCTCAGTAACTGGGTTGTACTTAGTTCTGTTCAAACTTGAAATGCTGTTAAGAATTTAAAAACAAGAAAGTTTTATTTTTAAATACCTACAGCTTACATAGCTCAAACCCTGCTGTGTTTCTCATTAAACAAAATTCAAGCTTTCATAGCCTGCAGAGCCATCTGTGGGGTCTCTGTGCCCTTGCAGCAGTTGTGTTTACAGGCAGCACAGTGGCATGGCCTCAGCTTCTTGTGGAGCAGGGACTTCAAGTGACACCGTGTGTGTGTGGTAAATATTTCCTCTAAATTCAGAATCAGTAGAAACTGGGGTCTCTAAAGGAAGTTCTCAGCTTATGCTGTGTAATTCATGCCATGTTACTCAGTGCTGGTTAAGTGGCTGTGCTGCTGAGCAGCTGTAGTTACGACGTGTTCTCTTCCTTGCCTTTTTTTGGATTTCATATCTGCAAATACTTTAAAGTTTCTGCTCCCAATTACCAGCTCAGTCAGCTGTTCAGCTTTCTTTCAAGGAAGGAAGTTGTTCATGCTTTTTGCAGCTCTCTCTTAAGCACTGGTGCAGTGTTTAAGCTGCCAGGATTGTGGAAAGTGACAGTTTCTATCCTGCGTCTCTCCCCAGGAAAGGCAAGAGCCACGGAGCAGTTCTGTGGATGGAATATCATCTTACTGCTGATATCTCTGTTAGTACAGGACTGATGAAACTGTCCAATGAAAAGGTATATCTTCATTTTAATTCAGTATGTCAAAGTCTGTAAGATTGCAGGGGGTTTCTGCTGGCCATGCTTGGGTTGTGTAGTACCCCTTCTCACACTGTTTGAACACTGTGTCATCAGAATTATTAAAATATCTGTTCATGTTTTTATGGGGAGCAGGGGATGTACCTTAAAATGGGAGAGTCTGATTTGCATCCAAATGCTCCCTAGTTTGGAATCAAATTCAGAATTTAAATGGGATGCTAGGTCAAAGCAGAGTTTTTTCATACAAATAACCTCAGTTTAACAAAAGCAAAAATTTGGAGAGGAAGGAGTAAGTATTTTTAGTATTCTATCTCAGTATTCTTTGACCAAATCCATTTTTAGGTCAGTGACTTCAGTGTGTGTTGTGGCTGATGGGATTTCAAGTTATGTGTTCCACAGTGGAGTGGATGGCAGTGTAAATGATAACTGTTGATCATTGTGTGTTCAGCTGGGAACAAGAGCTCTTACTGCATTGTTACTGTATAATAATAATAATAATAATATTGTAAATTTTGACTTCTTTCACTTTTAACTCTCTCCTTTAGGGAAACTGTGAATGGAATCCCCACTGCAAGCAAGCTGTTTATTTCTTCAGCTCTGTTATTGAATCAGAAATTCTGTCAGACCCTACTGCTGTCGAATATGCTATGAATTTTGACACAAAGACAGGAGAGATTGCCATGGATTTCAAGCTATTATAAAATTCTTTCCTCCTGCTCATATTCCTAAATTATAATAAACATACAGTATTTCCTTTTTTTGTACAGCAGAAGGTTTCTTTCATTGTGTTCAGAGAGCAAACTTTTCTTTAACATACTTCTAACATTTTTGGGTTTGTTTTAAAAAGTACAGTTAATGAGGTAGAGAGGAACCATTTCTTAGGGGCAGGTATTCTTGTCAGGGTTTATATACATATATGCACACATGCTTTTCATCATCTCTTTCAGGGTTTTACATAGTGTTAAGGAGGTACAGAACAGTTGATTTGACAATAGCAGCTGGTTATTGCATGGCATATCATTGGATGAGGACACCAGGCCCTACCCTGACATTAAAGTGAGTTAAACACTTCTATTTCTAGGCTGTGCTCTTGTCACTGCAAAATGGGAAATAATCTTCAGACTGCACAAAAAGAAATCCCAAGTCAAGCTACATCTGTATATTAGTGCATTTAACAGGGAGAAGGAAACAGCTCAGCTGTTCTCAGACTTGCCTAAGTTGTGACTGGTTCTAAGCTGAAATGGCCAGGGAATTAAACTGTGGTGCACTGATGTTCTGCTGCAGCTGATGATCTGAGATGCTGAGTCCTGTGCCATAAAGTGACCAAAATCTGGAAAGCTGTGACTGGAAATTAGAAAGTATACATTCACATTATTGGAAGTGACAATCTGATGGTAGTCTGACCAGAAAGTAAAGAAAAAGAGTTCTGGGCAAAAAGCAAAATCTTTATGAGATATGTAGTATTCAATATATGATTAAAAATGACTCATTCCATCAGAGGTGTAAATAAAACCTGCCAGTTTGGCTGAGTTGTGAGGTGCTCTGCGGTAGCACATGTCCACTGTTGAGGTTTTCTTAGTTGCTCTCCAGATCACATTGGCTGCAGTGGCATTGTGTGAAGTGAGTTCTGCTTTAGATGAAGAATCAATTGATATCTGTTTTGTATGTGTGACCTATTAAAGTTTTGATAGAAAATCAATGTCCTGCCAGTCCCAAATTATGTCAGCCATCCACAGGGATGACAGTTATCAAAGCTACTCCTATTTCTCTGAGCAGCAGCTTTAGCAAAGTGAAAGGAATATCATAAAGAAGCCATGAGGCAGCAGGAACCTCCCCTACTCTGCTCTCCTGGTCTCCATGATACATCATTCTTGTGAGTAAAAATTCTTCCTTTTCTTCTCCCTGATGCTGTGATTATATTTATAAACCCATAAGCCATCTGTAATATTCCCAAATTTTTAGATCCATTTTCCTAAGGAACAGAAACCTTGCAGCTCCTGCTGATGTGTGTGAATTTCACTTTTCAAAACTGCACTTTTAAGATGCTCAGGGGTGGGTGCAGTGAAAGGGAAGGGCAGAGGCTGGATGCAGTAGCAGCCACCTGCAGAGCTGTGTTCCCAGGGCTGAGCTGTGTGCATATAAGGAAGAACATCTTAAATTTCAGTGCACCTGGAGCAGAAATTGTTTTGCTGCTATCCAAAAAAAAAAAAAAAAAACCTGGAAGGATGGAATGCTGAGCATATTTTAGCACCTGTGGGTTCCTTAGAAGAGCAAAATCTGATGATATGCTCAAGAAACCTTGTGCATGTTCTAATTCACTGTGTTACCAGGATCACTTATGCTTGCTGATTTGGCTTGTGCATTTAGACAGGCGCTGCAAGTGCTTTAAGGATTTAAAATTAAAATTGTTAAAATTGCTGGGAGCTGTTAAGTTGAGGCAAGCCCTTACCACAAGTGTGTGTAATTAGGATTATTTATTGTATGTAACCATCTTTCTTGACTTATGTGAATTCTTCAGGTTGGGTTTAAAAACCTGATGTGATCTGTCAATTGTGTGGAAAACAGCTGCTCACAGAGGGACAGTGGCCATTTCTTACTTATGTGTGCAAGAACAAAATAAGAGACTGTTTCTATCTCTGTCCTCTTCCACAGGGCATTTTACTGCAGGCACACACTTGGGGGAGGAAAGGCACTTTATCAAACAAACCCATTACCCAGAGCAGCAGTCAGCCTCCCATTTGTTCCCAGACCTGACAGAAGCATTGCAGTGATGTTCAGAGTTGGAAGAGCTGCTGGCTATGGGCATCCTAATAAGCAGGGCAAGAATCCTATTTTCTCTTGGAAGGAACTTATTTGGTGCTGCCAGCACAGGCAATTTTTTTTCTAAATGACAGTGGCTTTGATCCTGACTAAGCCTGCAGGCACAGATGCACGTTCTAATAGAAACAGGATCTTCTGCCAGCACTGAACTGACAGCATTACAGTCCAGATATTGCAATAGAGCTAGTATATAGCTGGGCAGCTTTTTTAATGCAAGACACAGGTTTTAGTCAGGTATTAAAAGTCAATAAACTACCAAGTGTTGCCATTCACATTTAACATCCCAGTTTTGACTTTACTGCAGAAGTAACTGTTTGAGATTTTACTAAGGTGTGGTGGTTACCACAGCACAGCTCCACGAGAGGGTGCTGAGAACCCACTTCTGAATTTCTAGCGCATTATAAATTGGGAAAATGCAGAGACTTGCAATGCAGCTGTCTGATGTAAATCACACTTGTGTTATGAGATACACTGTACATGCATGCATGGAAGTGGAAAACTAGTGGAAAAAGTGTCAACTGCTAGTATATCTAACCCAGACCTGCACCTACTGCTCAAGCAGGCAGGCAGAAATTCTCATGCTGAATACAGAGTGAATAGTGCTCCTTGGACAGTGAGGTTGTCATGGCCCTAATGAAGAACAAATCTTGGATTTTAAAGGGTGTTTTCTAAATCATGGCAGGTGCAATATTTGCTCCTTTATTGGCAGAACTGGTACCTTTTGTCTGAAAGCTGGGCACTTCAAGGACTGAGATCCTGGAGCTTGCTTTTCTCCTTCATTAGTCCCTTTGAAACTGCTCTGTGTGGGCTTCCTGCATTTAACAAGATAGAGGATGCAGTTCAGGACTAATTCATTTAGTCACTCATCTTTTGTATTCTATTTGTAGTTACAGCTGGTTGTTAGGGGGGGAAGAGACTATTAGAGCTTCCTAGAGTTGGATTTTTCCAGTGATGTTTGTGAGCTGAATACAATGGGTGGTTGTGTTGTCATTCTACCTTATTGACTCTGATAGCATTGCAAAATGTTAATTTGGCTTGGTACTTAATCATTGTAAAACTTCACATTTCCAAGCATTTAATGCAGATTAGTGATTAAGATGCTTCTCAGAGAGGTATGTGTTGTCATCTCTATTTTTTGGATGAGAAAAAAAACCTAAGTGTGGTTTGTGTGGGTGTGTGAGTGTTTCATCTGCCCCAGGCTCACTATAAGATTAGAGCCTCAGAGCTAAAAATGACTTGCTCAAGGCCATGCAGAATAGACTAATCCCCTGACTCCTAGCTCTGCTTTAATCATTTGTTTTCTTAGCACAGTGTGATTTCAGATGCAGCCTTATGAGGTTTGACCGAGATGCAGCAGATAAAGACTCAGAGGCAGTAAATCCTCGGATAGCTCAGTAATTAAAGCCACCTGGGTTTTAATGCACATGTAAAATATATTTATATTATATGGAAGTTACATATTTAATATATATATATATATTTACAGATCTACAGAGCATTGGTTTTGCTTTCAAAAGCTGTCATTAAGATGACCCACTTTTTCTTCCCCCCCAGCAGGATTCTGTCTAGGATTGGAGAGCCCCAAAGATGCCTCTTTTGTGGACAAGGGCACTAATGAATGAATGAAGGAATGAATGAGAGCTGATGATCTTCCTGTGTGCCAAGGGAAGGCCCTGCAGTTGCAGGTCTGGCTGCTCTTCACAGAGCTGTGGGCACAGTCCCAGGGTGTCTTGGCCTTAAGTTGCACAAGATTGGCCATGTACCCTCTGGTTCTTCCTCAGGGTTTTGCTGAAGTGCAGCTGCATGGTGAGCTGCAGCAGCCCCTTTGCTGTGGATTGTGCCTCTCACTCCTGTCATTTTCCACAGCCTCTGCTCCCTCTTGCCTTGCACACCACTCCCTTGGGGAAGTGATGTACTCGTGCTTCGGGAGAAGGAGGAGGTGCTGCAGGTTGCTGAGTGTGCTGCTGCTTCTGCAGGGTGGTGGATCCTGCTGGATCTGTCCTCACTTAAGGTGCCTTCTGGCTTCCAGTCAGGGTATCTAAGAAACCAATTACTCACACTCCTGACAATCAGCAAATAAATCAAGCTGTGGAGATGAATGAGGTGGGGGAGAGACAAGCAGCCTTCACTGCAGCACTCCAAAATGCCCTGTCCCTGCTGCTGGGTGTTTCTAGGAATGCTGGAGGGGCTGTACATGTCCTGCATGTCTCATCTCATGCCTGCCTGACAGGCAGCAGCACAGTCACTTGTGCCCAGGGGCTGCTGATAGAGGATGAGGCTTCCTCACAGGGGTGGAAAGGCTGGGAGTGCCTCCAGCCTGGGAATGAACTGGCTGCTCTGCAGGGGTGGCACCTGGGGGACACTGGGCCAGGGATGTCCCCAAGCTGCCATTGTGCCCCTTCCTGCTGGGCTCCTGAGGGGCTGAGCTGCAGGGAGGGATGGACACACTCTCCTTACCCTCCCTGTGCATCCCAGTGCCCTGGGCTGTGTCCTAGCCAAAATAAGATGTGTCAGTTCCTGCTGCAGCTGGCTGGGAGGCTTGCTGTGTTCTGTGAGTAGCTGTGGGACTTGAGAAACCAAAGTTCATGTGTTTGTATCTGTGTGACTGCCAGCCTGAGGGAACCAAGAACACACAGGGCTAATGAACTGGTGTGAAGAGAATATTCAGACCATATAATTTTGCTGGCTGTTCTGCCACGTGTGTGTCCTGGCATGCTGGGACATGGTACTGAGGGCCAAGGCAGGGGCTTTAATATTGGCTGCTCGTGTTCCTGCTGTTTTAAATCAGCACTGGTGTTTGTGTCTCTAACCTCCTGACTTGGTGCTGTTTAAGGGTTTTCCATAGTGCTTCTCATTGCCTGGTTCTATTGAGTAGCAATCATCTTTGGACTCCAGCTCAAGTAGTTTCATTCTGTCAGTGGAGTTTAGGTGATGGGCCCTTAAGTGACCCTGTTGGCATTGCTTCTTCTTGAGCCTTGGCCTTGCTTGAAATCAGTGCCCACCTCCCTTCCTGCAGCTCCTGTGTCCCTGTTGGCCAGGCTGGTCCTGAGAGCAAAGCAGAGATCAGAGGCCAGTGGAGACCAAGCCAGGAACTCTCCCAGGATGAGGGAGTTGAACCTCTCTTGAGCAAAAGCTCTTTCTGCCTAGAAGTACATTTCATCCAAAGTTTATCCTTCTGGAATTGATGGAGAAACTCAAAGCTTTATCTGAAGGCCCTGAAGAGGCCTTTGCTGTGGGAAGGTGTGGTACAGCAGCTGCAGCAGTTCTCTCATGTGTCTCACTGAGTGCACTCATGCTGAGTGGCCAGGACTGCATGCCAGAGGAGGGAGGGTTTGCTGGAGGCAATGGGTTAATACCTGATGGCCCTGTGCTGAAAACTGTGCTCCATATTGCATTATGATGGCTTAGTATGTGCTTCTGTTTTGTGTGAAACTGTTAGGGAAGCTGCATCTCTCTCCTTCACGCATTAAATAAATTTATTTATAGATTTCAGGGGCTTAGATTTCTGCCTTGCCATGGCTCTTCATTTTTGCTAATACTGACTGGTGCTCAACAAGAACTAGAAGTTCCTTCTGTGTTGCACAGCAGAATAAATGAACTATGAAGTCAACTTTGTGTGTTAAACGATAGGTTTTTATCTTTTCTTGCATTATCTTGACACATAGCCTGCAATATACATGAAAAAAGTCTTCAAAAAGGGAAGAAGGAAGAGAAATATCTAGGAAAAACTGTGTCTTCATATTTCAATACAAAACAGTCTTTATGTCTGTTGTAGGAGGGTGCTCTGCTCTACAGGTTTCATGACTCTGTGCTGTCAAAACATTTAATTTTTGTGTTTTCTTTTGTGCTTGTCACAGACACGAGGCACTTCAAGGCCAGTCTCATCCGTGTGTGGTGCTGCCAGGCTGAGGGGTTTGTTTCATGCTCACAGCTGACATGAATGTAGCAGCAGGGCAGAGGCATAGGCAGCATTTCCTTTCCAAGAGGGGCACCAGCACCTCAGACCATCTGAGCAATGCTTCCCAAAGCAGGTTAGTGCCCAGGCTGGGCTCCTGGTGCCCCACTGTGGCTGTGTTCATGTACAGGAATGGCTGGCAGTGTGTTCCTTGTTCCAGAGTGGCAGTGGGAGGTTTTGGTGAGGATATGATGTGGCCTTTTCAGGTGCTGTTTATCCCACTCTCTTGGAGGGCACCCTCGATGGCAGATGTGTCCCCATTTAGATTGGTGCCATTTCTGTTGTGTCCCTGTGCCAGCCAGGCAGGCCCTGAATGAATACTGGGATTTTCTCACAGGAGATCATCTGTTCAGATTGATGCAGTGCCTTACACCCAGTGCCAGCTTCCTGCTGCTTTCTTGGATGCTGCTGCCCATATCCTTTTGCTTGCAGGGAGAATATTCCACTTGTGTCCCTGCCTCTGGCTGGGAATGAGATACACTGCTCCATTGTTTACCTCCCTAGAAGCTGAGAGCTGTGACTCTCTTTATGAGACAGTCTATATTTGCATTCCCTGAGTTGGCTGGGCAACAGCTAATCAAATAATTACATTTCAAATAAGATTTAACAAAAAAAGCATGTCTAAAAATAAAGGCAAGGTGTAGTCATGCTTGTCACCAACAGAACTAGTGAGCAGTGTGTGTTCTGGGGAATGTTTCCTGAGCAATTAAGGGCCATTTAATCTTTCTTAATGTACTTTATCTTTTTTAATGTACTTAACTTTATTTGTTGCATTTTATAAATATTTTTAGATGTTCTCCTATCCGTGCAGTATGTGTGCAAATCCAGTATGACCTCCCATTCCTTTTCCTTCCATTCCCTCTGCCCTCTTTGCTTTCAGCACAGTCTTCTCACAAAGAGCCTTGACAGGCATCTATTCATACTTCAAGAGTTTCTGCTTGTAAGCTCCAGTTCTGTCCACGTTTAAAACATGAGTAAAAATAGCAGTGTTGGGGTTTTTTTAAATAATAAACTGACAGTTCCAAACAGATAATTATGCTTCCCTTATAAATAAGCATAACCCAGAAGCAGAAGAAATTCTGTGCTTTCCCCCGTCCTCAAACCGAAGCTGGGACTGAGTGGGACCTTTGGGTTGTTCTGTATCATCCTTTCCTGCTGCTTGGCTCAAGCATAGACTCTCTGTAAATATACATTCACCTCTGTTTTAAAAGCATTGGGGTTTTAGAGAGGAATTTTTTTTTGTTTATTTTACATTCCATTGTGGTCATTTGGAAGCTAGTTTTGAACTTTCCTGGTCTTGTGGTCAGAAACTTTCTAATTGTCAGCCCAGGCATCCAGGCCTGGACAAGGACCTGTTATACTGGGTGTGGAGCCACTGCCCAGCCCTTGACCAGACCCTGTGTTTCTTTCTGCCACTGTATCATAAATGCTGCATTTACAGCTTCTAATTTGCTCTGGCTTTGGAACAGAGCTGCAGCGTAGTGAGGTTTCTGCAGTGAGGTGAGAGGACACTCAAGGTCAGCTGTGGGCAAAAGGATCTCACCAGGTAAGCACTGTGGGTTCAAAAGTGGCACAGAGTTTCAGGAACACCTGTAATGAAGTGGCTGCAGCATGAAGTCCTTCTTTTGTGGACACAAGACAAGTTTGGTTAAAAGTCTGAGTTTGCTGTGACTATAAAAAACTTCATTGGCAAATGTGGAGGAACGGAATTAAATGTAACCAAGGAATAATAGAAAATGGAGTTTTAAATACCTGTTTCATAACAGTCTGATTTTGGGGCTGAGATAATGGAACAGGTTGCATACTGAGAATTAGTTTGTCTTGTGTGATACACCTTCCATTAGCAATATATTTAGCATAGTGCTTAGCACCATGCTAGGCCCAGGATTTTTGTTTGGTTGGTGTCCTGCAGACCTTGCAGCTGCCTTTTGTTCCTTGATACCCTGATACCAAGCAATATAGAACATTCTGTGTTGGCTTTGCTGGAGATGGTGGAAGTGTGGCAATTGACCTTAGGAGAAGTGTTTTAAATATAAAGATCCAGCTGGATTTTTCTGGGTATTCAAAATTATGAATTGGCATTTTGAAGGTATTTAAGAACCTGTTACAAAGAAGGTAACAATTATACCTAGGTTGGTCTGAAATGGTAGTGGGGGCATTACCCAAAGTGTATCAGGGCTGGTTGTTCAGACTCAGAATCCTCTGCTAAGTTAGGAGTTCACAAACCTCTTTAATGAGAAAAAAGGTACCTTGTTACTTTTGATGTGGAAAGATGTCATCTTCCCCTCATCATGCTCATCTCTTTCTGTTCACTGTGGTGAGATCAGATACACTGGGGAATTTCAGGTTCTGAACTCCCACATCACACCAAGGTGTTCAGAGGCTTCTGAGCAGACACTGCACCATGTGATGCTGTGGCAGCACTGGAAACCCCTTCAGTTGTTTGAATCCACAGAATCCCAGAAATGGAATTTGGTTGGAATGTGAGACCTTAAAGACCATCAAGTTCCAGCCCCTCTGTCATGGGCAGACTGTCATTCCCTGGATCAGGGTGCCCAGGGTCTCATCCAACATAGCCTGGAACACTTCCAGGGATGGGACATTCCTGAATCCAGAATCTTAAAATTGCAGTAGTATTGTTGTGGAATGAAGCAGTTCCTAGCACAGCTGCATCCTGAGCTCTGTGTGAATCATCCTGCTCAGCATCTGTGGGTCCCAGGTCACATCTGTGGGTCTGTCCCCCCTGCCCTGCAGCCTCTGTCCTCTGCAGGCAGCTCTGGCTCCCTGGGCTGACACTGCAGTGTCTTGGCCACCATTCTCTGTTTGGTCTCATTAAGGCAGAAGGATTTATCAGTTGGTAGCTGATAGTGTTCAATGTGTGTATCTGGGAGGCAAATTCCATTTCAGCTGGGTGGGGAGCAGTCAGGGATATCAATATTCTGTGTCCTAATGGCAGCCCAGTGTTCAGGATCACATTAAGGTCCCTATTGAGCTCAGCACTCTGACACATCTTGTTGCTGGGATTTGGAAGGGTCAAATCATTTGCACATGGGAATGGGACTTTGAAGGCTTTTGGTTGCTTTGGACAAAAACTGCTGTGGCTTGAGGAGCTTCAGCAGAGCTTGGCACAAGCCCTGGTGATCAGCTGTGGTGTAACAGTGAAAGCTGTATGGAGCTCTAGGCTTCTGTTGCAGTGTTTACAGAGGATATTCTGACACACCTGCCTACCAAATAAAGGGCACTTGAAGCACTTTGAAGTTATTCTGCTTGGTTTGGTTTCAGCGACATCAAAGGTTTACTTAAAAAAAGGGAAAAGAGGGTTTGGCAGTGGTGGGCACTCTGAGTTGGTGAGATGCTCCTGTGGGAGCAGCAGAAGGTGAGGCATCAAACTTACAGACACTTCCAGAGGGGCAGAGCTGTTTTCTAGGAATTCCATTTATAGACAGGGAAGTCAGCTGAAAGCTGCTGTGTTAATAGGAACATGTGGAAAACTCCCCTTTATTTTGTGGTTACATTCAATTATCTCATCCTTTAAAGCACACAGGAAAGCTGTAGCATTTTTCTACTATAGTTAATGTCCTTTTCTGATTAGTTGTCCATTCAGATGTGATTCTTGGTACCACAGGGGAGCAGTGGCTCAGCACAGCCTCAGGAGATCATGTCATCTGCAATGGTATGAAATGTTTATCAGACTCAAGAAGGAGTTTTGAGGGGAAGGAGGAATATACATCCTGAGTTGAATGTAGATGAAGATTCCATCTTTTTGTGTAACTATTCTCAGATTTTTTTTTCCTCCTCCCTTTTTCTTCTAATCCTTCCTCCAATTAATGCATATTTCTTCCTGTCCACATTTAATGGTTGTAAGGAGCAGTGGTTAAATCTGCCATTATGTAAAATATGAGAACTGGTGTTCTCCTGCCAGTCTTCCTAGCAAGCCCCACACACTGATCTCACAAGTGGCTTCTTGGAGGCTTTCCTAAATATCAGGGAGAGCATGAAAGAAAATGGGCATACAGGTATAGGGAGTCGTATATGGGAAATCTGGAATAATCTTCTGAAATGTCACGAAAATGTAGATGAGCTACTTCAATTTGCTGCAACAAGGAGAATTGCTACACCAAAGTATGAAATAGTCAAAGAAAAGGGCTACAAGAATGATGGTTTTAGCAGCATTCTGAGCAGGAATTTCAGTGGGATAGGGAGGTTTGTGTTTCAATAATTGTGCTTGGCCAAGAGAGTCTGTAAACTAGCCAAGGGGGCAGATGGCAGTGCTGTTCCAGTGCTGACCCACAGACAGCTGTTCATCACTGCAGCTCCTGGCACAGGGAGCAGGAAGGAGCTGCAGTTTTCTGTACTTGTTCTTGTAGCTGTCTGCAATATGCAAATATCCAAGAAATTACTGTGCTTTTAGCTTGTAGTTCCTTAGCACTTCATAGAAGGGAACCCACTCATGTGCTGCTCACATAATAACCAACTGCAGCAATGGGAAAATAGGTCAGGTATTGCAAGAGGGGCAGTCTAGGAATCTACCACTGGAAAATCAAGTTTGTCAAAGTATAATGCAGTGGTAGCATCAGAATGCAGACAAAAATCACCTGTGCAGCAATGGAGAAGGCTGCAGACAGCCATCTCCAATGTCCTGTCTCACAGGATGGGGTGGTGCCTTCCTGAGGCAATGACAAGAGACTTGTGCACTGTCCTTTTTCTTACTCATTTGCATGAAATCCACTGATTTCATCCTTTCTGCTTGTGGAAAAAATATATTATTCAAGGAGGGGTTCCCTTCTGGCTTTTATGGGACTGTTTGGGAAGACTACCCCAGTCAAATGGATTCTTTTCTCTTGACATTGCTCTGTTAAATCAACAATTGTACAGGGGGTGTGATGTGTGGTTTTTATCTTTGGCTGGACAGCAGAGAGATGGAAAGCTGCTCTCCCTGAGCTCAGGGGCCTGTTGTGGTGCCCCGCTGTGCTCCTGCAGCCTGCCCTGCTCTGCAGTCTGGGACCAGGTCCAGGGCAGGGCTTGTCCCTGGAGCAGGGACGTGGTGTGAGATGCCCAGGGAATGCTCTGCAGGAAAGCTGCACCCCTGCAAAGCTGCTCAGGGGTCTGTGCAGGGGCTCTTGGGGCAGTGGGGGGGAGTTAAAAGGACTCATTTCTTTCACCCTGTGTTTTCTGCAAGTTCACTGCAGCAGGTGTGGCACAGTGAGCTGCCCTTGACCCACCCACCAGACTGTGATCTGGAGTCAGATCTGTGTTGGTGACATCAGGCTCCACATCACAAAACCAGAGAAAGTGACAGCACAGAATCATTTGAGCCTTGAAATTTTATTATCTTGTTTGCATCAACCAGTTATTCCTTTCAGCACCAATAAAAGACAAAAACCCCTCCATATTGTTTAAAATACCTTGTTTTTATCAGGTCTGTGATTGTGGTTTTCTTGCAGGTAAAGAAACCAATGAAAATATTTAAATTTTTCTTTTTTTTTTTAATACATTTATAACAAAATGTCAGAAGGTGTGTGCTTACCATATAAAAACATTAGGTTCCAGAAGGATACAATACCGAAAAATCATTGAAATAAAAAAAGGTTATTCTTATTACAGGACTTCTAAACCTCAGCAATAATACAAGTCTTTAAAAGCATCAAGATTATATTTAAAACAAAATGCCATGGAAAAGTGAGACCTTCAGTAACAATTTGACCCTCATAATTGATAAAATTGGGAGGATTTCAAAGTGCTTGAATTGTATTTCTGTCCTCATCCTGTAGTGCCAGGAGGAGACAAAACTTTCATTTCTGAGCTGATGATATGTGCTGACACTGCTGTGCTGCTGTGTGAGCCAGGGTAGCTCACACACCAAACTGGGGACAGTCAGATTGGCTTCACCTGACCACCAAACAAACACCATTAAAAAAAAAATCCTCACTGGAATTGTATGTTCCTTAAATCTTACTGTCTCACCCAACAAGTAGTCCTGAGGGTCTAGCCAGACTAACTGAGAGTGTTTTGGGGATAAAACTGTCATGATACTGGCACAAGGCAGGTGAGCTCCTTCTGCAGCCAGCAGGACACACCTTTGGGGCTGCAGGCTTCTCCTGGAGCCAGGCTCTGGTAGTTTCTGTTTGGGGGCTTTAGGCAGCTGCTGCCGAGTGTCCAGGCTGGGATGGAGTAAAACTGGGCACCACTGCAATGAGTCCAATGCCTTTCTCCCAGCATGAGGCTGGGGGTACCTCCCTGGGCTCAGTGGCTCCATCTCTAGGGTGCATTTTTGAAGTGATCTAAAGTTACCAACTTTGTCAGGACCTGACACCTTCAAAACTCCTGGAAATGCTTGGTTTTCTACTGTCCTCTTTGGGCCTTTTGTTCACTTGTTCTAGAAGTGCTGTTGTAAAATGTAAACTGAACATGAGAAACAGAAGATGTCATCTAGCATTTGTAAAAATATTTCATTTCATCTGCAGTATCCCTGGTGAGGGGCAGGTATTAACCAAGCATAGTCTTATCAGTCACTTCTTGAGGATGCCTGAAATCCCAGTACAAAGTGGGATAAGCATAGTAGAGTAAGCTTAACTTGATTTCTTATAATAGTCTACTTATAAATTGGGTCATGCTACCCATAAGCAAAGTAGGATTGACATCTGAAAAAGCTTTCCAGGGTTTGTTCTCCTGGGTGTGGTCTCTTTACCCCCAGCCCTGCCCCCCCAAATTTTTTTAATGCAAATATTTTATTCTATAGTGTGTGCCTAAGGCCTGTGATGGTTGATACTGTGCCAGAACAGGCATTGTCTGGGGGGATTCTCTGTGGGGTGTTGGATGGAACTGTGGTGGCTGGAGTGGTGTAGGCAAAACTCGTTTTTCTCCTGGAGGTCACTGTCGTGGAAGGGGAAGCCTGTTCATTCCAGCTCACTGCTACAGACACTCTCTGACCCCTGCAAGCACTGCCAAGGCAGCAGAAGGCACAGGATCCATGCAAAAACCAAGGAGCATCTGCACAGTGGTGCCACAATGCTGAACCTCCCAGCATCACACCCTTGCAAAGCCACATCCCCAAGACAGTAAATTAGAACTACTTACACTGGTTCAATGTGTGTGTATTGTGTAAGAGAGCATTTTACAACTAGCCAGTTCTTGAGCATTGAGGAACTAGGAACATCAAAATCTAAACCAGTTTACTTCAAATTTGAAAAAAACATTTCTCAGCATATCTCAAAAAGTTGATGAAAGTGGCTGTTTTTCAGTCAGCACAAAGCCACAGAACAAATTTTTGAGTAATTTAGACCATGGTAGTTTTACTGTAAATAATGTAACATTGTTTGGCAGTAGTTTTATGTTTGTATCCCACACAGTGTCAAATTCAGCTCCTGCAACGGATACGTGGTGAAATTGATATCAAATTTTAATTTACATTATTAGGAAAACTATTAAAAATACCGTACCTTGTAGTTAGTCTTACTACTGAGAAATATTTGCTGGACAGCACACAAATTGCTACGGGTACTGTTTGGGTTTTTTAAAAAAGATTAATAAAATACAAGCAAGGTAGAAAACAGGATTAAAAAGCATTGGTTTGGGTACAAGTTTTTCTGAATTGACTGGAGCAATAAGAAACCCGAAAAACACGTTGCACGTATGTGCACCCTCTGTATAAAGACAGACATACAAAGTGGGAAACTGGTGGTGCACTGGGGTAGTACACTAAAGTCTCAGATTCTGTAAACTTGAATTCCTAATTTTATAAAAAGGGGAACTGAGTCTGGTTCCATTTTTGAGTCCCCATGGGTTACACTTCAGACTACCCCATGGTTTGGCACAGTACACTTTTAAGAGGCAGTCTCTGCTGAAGGAACCCCAGGACTGGAAAATGAGGCATAAAATGAGTCAAGACCAGGTGCAGAGGGAGAGTGTGAGCAGTGGCCTTGCTGCCTCCTTGGAATTAGCCAATACTGTTAGTCCTGTACTCTCATGACTACTACGAGTTTCTCTATTTGCAAAATCAGATCTAAGTACAAGTTCTGTTGGTTACTGTAGCTAACTAAGCAAGTACCAGAAGCTGTGCAGACTGAGATTTCTAATTTAGATCTATTCTGATTTAGCTCAAGCTGATTCACAGCAAGTGTAAACTAAACCAAAACAAGAGCATCCTCAGGAGTTTGTGGGCAGCATAACTAAAACAGGTTACTTAATGGAGTACATCTAATATTGTGTTAACTCTTCTTAACACAGGGGATTTGTAATGCAAGAGGAAATAAAACTAAACTAGAACAGGAAATAGGCAGAAGAAACTAAGTGAGGGTTAAAACAGAAGGGGTTTCATTGTTCTCCCAACAACACAAACCCTCTGAAATTAAATCCCTAAAAAATGCCAAGTCTTATCATGGACCTGATTCTCAGGTTTTCATTATTTTTGTTAAGGTTACAGAGGCTGGGTGGGTCAGGTCATGGGGACAAGATAGCAGAGGGGAGCCCCACATTTGAAGAGCTTTAATGAAAAGAAATATGATTCAGGTGGCAAGACCCCCATTCAAGTCTGTGGGTGCATAACAAATGGAGAATTGTGTCTCACAGACATCAAAACAGCCTCTGTTCCTGGGAAGCAGTTACCTAAGGCCAAGAGTCACAGTTCTATTCTCTACTCTCCTTCTGGCCACGTTCCACTTCCCCTTTAAGTGTACTGATTCCTTTAGAAAATGGTCAGGTTATTCTGCCTTATCAATCATACACTGCTCTACACCTTTCCCCCCCAAATGTCACCTATGTTTATTTTTACTCTATGTCTAGCATGCATTTTACAATTCATTTCCCACTTACCCTTTCTAGCTAAGGCAGAATGTTGGCTCTGGTGTTACCAATGGTACTACAGGAATCTATTCACTCTACTGTAACATACGTATCCCATACCATAATTCAGAACTGTCCCACACATGGGAAAGAAAGACATCACAGGGAAACTATTTCTTCTTAAGGGAATAGGTTGCATTTAGAAAGCTGAAGGCCTGATTCTGGAGTCATCATTCAGACAAAAGAGTTCATAATTTCAGTGGGAACACAGCTGGAATACGGGTGGGACTGTGTTCTTGAAGTCTTGATTCCAAATCTTTTAGTTATCCTTCAATCAGACAGGAAGATACCGGTCTGCAAATTGAAGAGAGTTGTTTGGTTTAAGGTCTACCTGTACTGACAGAAGGGTTTCCAGTCCCAGGAGGCTTTGGCTGGGCCTGCTTTGTGCCCTCCCTTGCCTGCTGCCAGGTTCCTCTGCCCGGTTCCTCCCGTGCATGCAGTGCGGGCGCATGCGGCTGCTGCGAGCACGAACTACGACTGTCACAGGCTAAAGAAAGAGAAAAAGCTGCAGCTTTGTAGTTAGACAAAGAAATGATGCAAAAAACCATTGAGCAGCACTAACTCACAGACTAAGTACAAACTAAATTGTGCTATATATTAGTATAAAAACATGTTTTAGTAAGAATGGCACTGGTTCAGAAGGAATTAGGACTTCCATCTCGGTTCTGTTCGGTCCACAGTGAAAGCATTGTAGTACAGGCCTGCCCTGTTGCCTGAGCCACTTGTGACAGTGGCTTTTGGCCACAGCCCCTTCCATTTCTTCCCTTTTTAGATCCACATTGTTGGTACTTTCTGGGAGTAGCCCAGGTCAGGTCTGGTCATCTTTCCTAACGTGGCACCAGAATAGTTCATTCTTATCCTCTGATATTTTTGAAATATCATTCATGTTTCCCTCTTTAATCTCTCTGAGCTGGTCGGTTTTAAGGGTCATCCTCTCCTGTAGACACCATGAGACGCATTGCTACTGGAAGGTGGTCAGTCAGGCCTGCCAGCTGGGTGATAAAGCTGAACTCTTCCACTTCCTGCAGAAGGAGAACAAAAGTAAGATAAAGAGCTGAAAAATCAGTCTGTCATTCCACACATCAGAGCTCAGCCTCTTTGAACAACCTTAGTGTATTATAGAGGTGTGGGAGCAGCCTGGTTTGGCTGGGCTGATGGGCTGCTGCCACTCAGGGCATGGCAGTGCTGCAGAGGGTGAGGGAGCCACTCATGCAGCTGAGCTGCTCTGGATGAAATCTCTTGGGCCTTTTCTTTCCATTTACAGTAGCATCTCTGTTGTTCCAGACAGACTCATCTGCAGTGCTGCAGTAGGTGATCCATGTGCAGGGTATGGTAAATATAGATGTGGATGAGCTCCTTGTTTTCATCATGGAACTCTGTACAAGGCAAGGCCCTACGCTAGGAAGCAGACTGCACTCTACAAGTTTCCTTCTGGGTACTCCCTCGTGTTAGCTTCTGCCTATATATTGCAGAATTGTAACTTAGGTAGGTTTATATAGGCATAAAAGAACATCCAGACACTTGAAAACATTAAAAAATATTCAGACTGCAGGCACAGGAAAAGCATCAGGCAGAACAGCTGGGCAAAACTTAAAAGGAGTGAAATCAAGGTTGGTTGGTTGTTTTAGAAGAGCAGTACATCTAGCAGTGCTGCTGCTGGAATCTTCAAACTCAACTTTGTTATGTAGTAGCTTTACAAACATGGTACCTGCATGCAGAAGTGGAAAATGGCAAAGCAGCAGGTCCAGGAGTATGGGTGTTAGTCCAAGCAGAACAGGCTGCAGTGCCATTCAGAGAAGTGTGTTGTGCAAGTTACAGCCTTTTTGGCAACTCTGAAACTCACCACTTTCCATTCCAGGTAGAGACCTTCTTCTGTGTAGAGCATATAGTCAATCCTCCTCCCGTTTCCCTTCAGTGATGCCTTCCTCCCCTTCTGACTGGAACCATGGTTCTTGCTGGTGGGATAGACTAAGTATCCTTTCCTTCCTTCTTCGCTTTCCAGCACCCTGTTTCATTAAAAAAACAAACAGAGCAAGATTTAGTGTTTAAATGTTTGCTCATCCTGGCCATTTTCGCCTTACCCAGGGTTCTCTCCAAATCCCTGGTAAGGATAATCCCAGTCCCAAAGGACTGTTAAACCTGTGAAAGCGCATCTTTTTCCAAATATGATTTCCAGTGTGAGGCTGCTCTAAATGCTGGCAGTGCTCTTAAAGCCTCATGGCAGGCTTGGTATCACTGGTGCTGCCCTAGAGCTCCCTTGAAGCCAGGAGAGCAAACACTGAGAGGGGAGCCTGCTCTCAGTGCTGCAAGGCTGCTCACAGCCCCTCTGTTGATTTCCAGTGTTGCTGACACTGGCAGAGGAGGACATTGTTTCCTGGATTGCTTTTACAAACCTGAGCACTTTGATACAAACCTCTCCATTCTGATCAGACCAACTCCTGAAATTACAGCATCCAGCCTTACAGACAGGGGATGGGTGAGGACTGGTTTGCAGGAACCATCTGGGCACATGGTGGGTGGTTTTGAGCAGGTTTCAGCATCAGATTACTGTCTTGGACCCCAAGCCCTTCCTTCACTAGAAATAACAGCCTAATTTGTTTGATTCCTGTCTGTGACACTGCAGACTCCTCCACATGGAGCAGTTACTCAGCAGGTGTGCTAGCACTGCCCTCCCACCTTGCAGGGAGATTACCCAGCCCAAGGCCACATACAGAAGCACTCAAAACTGAGAATTGGTTTTCTAGGTACCAATCTTGTGTTCCAGGAAATAAGATTCTGCTCTCCCATTAAAATACTTATTTTGGGTGTTTAAACATTACCTGTAGGCTTTAAACAGAAGACTATTAAGGCCCTGAGCAACTCAATCTAACTTTGAACTGAGCCCAGCTTCGACCGTGACCTTGGAGCATGTACCCCACAAGGGTCCCTGACACGCTGTTCTTACAGAAATCCTGTGCTGCTCTGTGCTGTTTTGCTGTTGTGCTGGACTTTGAAGAAAACTTGTTTTACCCTCCTGTGTTCTATTTCAAAGCTCTGCCAAAGGAGCGCTGAGAGGAACAGCCCCAGCTGTGTGAGCCAAGCTGGACTGGAACCCGCCTGTGCTGGGGATTGTGCCCAGGTGACATCAAGTCCAGCACAGGTGAATGGCACAGCCCACACAGACAGGGCTGCTCAGGCTGTGGTTTTGCTGTATCTGCCTTAAAACACAAACTTTCAAAAGCACCTCCTCAAAAATCTCCTTCTTTACTCACCTGCCCAAGCCTGAGCTCAGGGCTCTGTGCTTTCCCTTGCAAGGGCTGATTTTGCCATTCAGCTGCATCATCAACTGCTGCAGGAGAAACACTGAGCCATGAACTTGGCTCCTTGCATCACCTGGTTTTTAAGACTTGACTTGGATGGGCTTTATGGGGCTGGGTTCAGGAGTTTTTCTAATGCAGGCATGTGGGAGTACAGAATGGAGGAAAAACAAGGGACAAGCACTCGTGGTATGTTTTAATGTGTGAGATTCAGATGGTTGCTTTGTTAGATTTTGGGATTTTGGAAGGACCTGATTGGTGGCAGAGGGGACCCAGCACTGGCTACAGCTGAATTAGGTCTCAGTAGTGTGATAATCTCTAAGTTTGGGTCAATTAGTACATTTAAAGGTGCACTTTTTGTGCTGCAGCAGATAACAATGACAAAATTGATCGTGTAGTCATTTGATCAGAACTTTTCTTAACTCGTCTTTGGACTTAGGGAGGTATTGAAAGTTCTTAGAACTTATTGTAATCAGTTTATGAAAGTAAACTTTCTTTTATGCGTTGCTTTGTTTTAATAATAACTCACATTAAATTAGCTTATTGTCTGCACCCCCTTTTGATTCTCCAAAGAGCTCTTGCAAATGATTCACTTCCTTAGATTGTTTTTCTAGGTTCAAGGAAGCAAGTTCTTTGATGGTACTGACCTCTTTCAAAAATTGTATTTATATTTGGCAAAGCTAATTAAGTAACAAACTAGAAGAAACTGCTGATTAGCTCTGCAGCACTACTGCAAAAAAAAAATCTTACTTGCATTAGTTTAAGATATGAATTTGTTTCAGCTTCAGTTATGTCTTTTAAAAAATCTGTGAGTGCTGGGTATTCACTTAACTGCACAAGTGCTGATTGAAGGGATATAGTAATTTCAAATACACGAGGGAGGCAAATTGTAAATGTGCATGCATGTGCTGCTGCTGAGAACTTGCACCTCTCTGTGCTCAGGGGTTTGCTGGTTGTCTCTCCAGGACAGCTGGCTCAGCCATGCTGGCAGTCAAACCCTGACAATTTGAGGGAACATTTCTAATCACGACTGAGCACACCTAAGCCTCAATTTTATCAGAATAACTGTCTTGATCCATAGGATACAAAGAAAGGCAGAATGAAATAATTGTAACTTTGTTTTTCCCTGGCAGGGTTTCAGTCCCCGGTACCCCAGAGCTGGAGAAAGCTCCATCCCTGTGGCGGTTGTGTGGTGCTGACCCAGCTGCAGCCAAGGAGCACCAAGAGCAGTGACTGCAAGGGAGCCATAAGGCAAAACTCCCCCATCCCAGACCTCGAGGGATCAGCTCTCATTCTGGCCAGAGGCACCTGAGCTAGGGAAGACTTTTCTTCAATACCTTTTCAAAGGTATTGAAGCCTTTAGCCCAGAACTGTGAGCCCCTGACCAGCAGAGGAAAAAATTGCATTTAAATTTTTTCTTAGCTGTGCTGGAATGTGCTCTCCTAGGCCTGCCTCTGGTTAGGGATTCAGAGATAAAACTGGCTTTATTCCAGGGCTTCACTGAAAGATGGCAGTCATCTCTGTGAGATTGGGATTATTTGTGTGCATTTCTTGAAACCTTTCTGAGCAGAAGCTTGTGTGGCTTTCAGAACTGTGGCAGGGTCCAAGTTGTTAAATCAAGCTAATTAATTATTTGCTAATCATAAATGACTTGCTCATTATTTGTACCAAGTCTGTTGTTCTAGTCTGATGTTTTATGTATATTGTGCTTAACTCAAAAGACATAGTTAAGAATAAGTTGTTCTGCTGCTTTTATGGCCTATTTATTTTAGTAATGTGAAATACCTAATTTTATTTATAAACCAGAGAAGAGTGCTGATGAAGAAATAATTCTCTGGATAGCTGACATTGCCAATTTAAATGTCTGTAAAGCTTTATCAAGGTTTATTATGGAAAAATTTGAGAATGGATCAATTCTAGACAGTACCCTGCTTTGCTGTGTGTGTGAACAATATTTGTTAGCTAGATAGTGCCCCACAGCCACTGTGCTATTTAACATTTAAATGTCTTTAAAGCCCTGATTCCATTAATTGCTTTACATTTCCTGGAATTTCCTTGCAAATTCTGTTTGCCAGTCCATTGCAGAGACAGCAGGACAGGCTCCCTCAGCCTCTCATGGAAACCATGGCTCTGCAATACAGAGCACTCCACAGAATGCACACATGCAGAGCCCTGTGTCCCTGCAGAGCTGCAGAAAGAGCCAGGGGGATTTATAGTCTCCTAGAGGTTATTTCATCAGTGCAAAAGAACTATAACACATTGCAGAAAATTGAAAGCCAACTTAGCAGGCAAGAAGCCTTATGTGTATTCTGCTCCCAGCACTCAAGGCTATTTTTTCAGTTGTCACAGCCAGAGGTGCTGTGCATGCCCAGAGGCAGCAGAAGTAATATTCTTAATTTGTTATTGATTATTTGATGGCTCCCTATTTAATCAGTTGTGCATTCGTCAGTGGAACGTAACTGCTGAACACCAGTTACTCTTCAGGGAATAAAACATAATATCCTAAAAGGAATTTTGTGACACATTGTCTGAAAAGGCCACTTTAAAACACAGGCTTTGTTTGGGCTTTGGTTTGGTTTTCTTAGGGGATGACAGGGGTTAGGTTTTGTTTTGGTGTTTTGGTTTTTTTCAAATGCTCCAAACCTGCTCTTGGAGGCATAAGATAAAATGTTATACCCACATATAGATTTGCATTAGCAAACTTGATTGTAGATCCAAATTACCTTATTTTAGCTTTCCAGAAATCCCTTTCACATGTACTAAAGTTATGTGTTTAATGTGTGAATAGAAATGCCTGGAAATTTTGTAATGTCTGAAATGTGCAAAGCAGGATTCACTGTAAAAAAATTTATTTTGGATGTAAACTAAAGCCAAATCTGATGCCTAGAATTCAATTTATTTGTTCAAAACAGAAAGAAAACTTCAGGGTGTGGCCTCACTTAATGCATTCAATGAAGTGTCCATCTATGCCATGAATGGTGAGTAATTACATCAAATTCCTATAATGTTCCATTTCCATTATGTGTGTCAACAGAAACGTCTGGACTGACTTCTTAATTTAAATAACTTTACCTCTGTAGCATATTTCGGTAATGCATAGTTAGAGCATCTTTTATAGTTAGTCATGATGCTGAGGTATTTATTTAGCACAGTAAACTTACCTTCATGGTAGAGAAGGTGACAAAAGGATTGCCACATTAATTAAGTGCTGCTCTAAAATGTACAAAGCTTATTAATTTCTCTCCACTGGCATATTATTTAACAAACAGGTATTCAAGAAAGTTACCTTAAGACTTCTGTTAATTAAGATTTTCTTGTATTTCTCATAACTCCCCAAGCTCAAACCACAAACACCTGTTTCTCACTATCAAACACTCCTTAGAAGTGATGCTGCACTAGTATCACTGGAAGATCCTGAACCATATTTTTAGTTCTGTCTGCTGTGCAGTTGAATTCCTGTCTGTATTTGTGAGCTGTGTTTTAGGTGTATTGAACTCTGCAGTGAAGGTGTAACTACTGTTGGTGGGCTGGGGGATCTTTTAAACTTTATGGGGTTTGTATTTGAGGAAAACCACATTTCCTTTTTGCTGCAGTGACCTCAGAACTGGCTGCCTGCAGGGACTTTCAGACAAGCTGTCCCTGCACTTTTTTTGGGAGTGCTTGGAGTTTCTTGTGCCATGGGACTACCCAGGTGGGACCAGCTCTGGAGACAGACACTGCCTGCAGCTCTCTCATCTTTCCACCCACTGAAGCCAACCCTATTTGACTTAGAGAATCAACCCCTTTTATCCTCTTCACTAAAAACCCCTGGGTAAAATTTTGATTATTTGTTTTGTTTTCAGTCCATAAAATACCTCTCAGTCTGAACATCTGAAATGTTAAACAGCAAGCAATGAACTTGCTTTTTACAGAACAGTCTAAAAGATGTGGAAAGGTTAGAAATTGCATACTTCTGTAGGTTATCTGGGGTGCACACTTCTTCATCATATAATCCTTCAGGATCCAGCAGGGTACCTGTGAACAGAAAGGGAGATGTGAGTGTCCCAGCATAGCTCCTGGATGTGCCTCTTGGGCAGCTTGCAGAGGCACAGTGGGACAGAGGGGACTGCTCTGAGAGCAGTGTTCACTTCTCCCTCCAGACCTCCCTACTGCCTGACACCCTGCAAATGTCTCCACACTTCCACTTTCTCAGCCCCCATGACTCTAATTTGTTTTTCTCCTACCACAGAGCAAATCTCATTATTAAAAAGTTCTACTTAACTTTAGTACCTTCACAGTTATTAAAGCTCCTCTGGGGAAAGTATTAATTCCTGTTCTAAAACTTCAGTGAGTTCAACTGAGTCTCACCAGGTATTAATATCACAGAGTTCCAGGAAATCTTTTGTAATACAAACCTTACAAATTCATGGAGTTGGTTTGCTTTGTTACATCCTCACTATTTATTGAGCACCAACTGGAACACTCTGAGCTGAAGCTGCAGGCTTTCACTGCATGCACAAAGTACAGAAACAATAAATTGGCTACCTTCCCCTCCAAGTAATCCAGACATTATTTTAAAGGTAGAATATTTGGGGAAGGCATTCAGCTAGCTTGATGCATTTAGTGCTTGATGCACGTCTAGAATGTGGAATGTAGTTCAAGATCTCTTGTTTGGTGCTTAATTATCATTCCATGAGATATTGTTAAAGTCTATAAAATTTATGGTATAGAAATACCATAATAAATATAAACATTATAAATATATATTATATATAAATATATTATATTGTTATAAATATTTGTCCTCCACCAAAGCCTTGCTGCTGGTCAGCTGAAGCAGCAGCTGCTCGGGGCAGGCTGTGGGTGGCAGAAGGGAGGCATTCCCACACTGAGAGCTGGAGAACTCTTACCGATTGCCCAAGGCTTATCCTCCCCAGGACCAACTCGACACGGGTCTTTGTAGTGTGTAAACAGAGAGTGCTGTTGCTCCAGCTTGTCGTCTGCAGGGAGAGAACAAGCCCAGGAAAAAGCACATCAGCTCCTGCTTGTGAACCTGTGCACAGCTCTGTGTTCTGACACAAGAGCAACACCAAGCCCTCGTTTTTCCTCAGTAGGAGAATCCTAAATACAAAGGTTTGATTTGAGTCACTTCAGCCACAGCTTTACTGCACAGCAGGATCTTGCTTCTGTCAGAAATTCCAGCAAATGCTTGCTATTAACAGTGCTTTCCTGTGCTTTCTTACAAAGTCTTTTCAGTGGAAGATATTTTTGGTAGTTTTAGCTCTAAGCTGAAGTGAGTTTTTCAGTGTATCTCCCCCCTCTGCCACTGCCATTGTTTGCTTACACAGTACAAAACTCTTGTTGAGATAGAACACCCAGAGGAGAGCTGGGCTGGCTTCCCAATGGCAAAGGAAATGCCTGTTTGTGGGCATATTCACACATCTCAGTAAGTTTGAAGATAAAACCTTATGCTTTTTTTGCTCCAGAAGAATTCACTGACTGAACGTTTTCCAAGATGTAACAGATCAGAGAAAGGACAGGCAATTGATAATTTGCTTGGGATGTTATCTGCAGCATTAAAGCCATTCTAAACATAATCAGCGTGACTATCAAACTTTAAATTAAATTCTTTCTAGCTGCCACTGTGCTCCTTGCATTGAAAGCACATCAAGCTACAAGGATCACTTGGTAAGAAATCCCACAAAACTGCACACACCAGCATTTCAGAGTCTGAGCAAACCAGCAGGTTCCAGTTCTGTGAGTGCTGCTTATAACACAATCACCATATCTGGGCAAGAAACTGGCACCTGAAAGTGCCAATGGCCACAATCCAGCTGCTAAATGGCAAAGAAACTGCAAACAGCTCCTGAAAACTTCTCACAGCACTTTTAGCTTTTACAAGGCTGAAAGATCTTAGCAACACTTGAAGGCTCTCTTTTGGGAGAATATTCACCTGAGTTTGGAGCTGCTGCTGCTGCTGTTGTGAAAATGGGAAATAAAGTCCAAAACAAAACTCTGAACTGTGAGCTGTGTCTCTTAGACAGAGCCCAGCTCACACACCAAGGATCACATGAAATCTCCTCATGTAAAATGCTGCTCTTGCCAAGGAAGGAGCTGCTGATCTCTTGCTGAACAAAAAGCTGGAGTGAAGCAGTGCTGTGCTCACAGCTGTTGGCTCATTTGCCATTTTGTTATTCAGTCTTTAGTTCAGCTGACTGACAGTTCATCTGGCTCATGGCATCTTCCCAGCTAACTCTCAGTCTTGACAACATCCTCAGAACTGCAAGGAGATGAAAAACTAATTTTTCAGGGAATCCTGGACTTGTAGCAGATGATTGGGAGATTGACCTTCCCTAAGTTCTGCCATGTGGGCAACACAGAGAATTGTTCTTTCTGTCTGAGCAGCCAATTGGTTGTGTAATGTTTATGGGAAAGTAGAAGATGAAATCTTTGCCATTTTTCATTTCTCCAGGTTTTCCCTTGTTGTATCATATGTCTACAGCTTCTCCCTCAAAACCAAGATAGATTAAAAAATATTAATTTACAACAGTGGGACTGACCATGACAAGTCACAGCTGATGACACAAAACTTTGCCCATCTGATTGGAAGGCTTTTTTTCTTATTCTAAAAGGTTTAAAAACATCATAGACTTTACACAAGTTAGTTGAAAGCAACATAAGGAACTTTCTGATAACAGTAAGGAACTTTCTGATAACATTCCCACTAAGTGTGAATTCCCTGCACAAATGTTGCCATAATGTTCTGTAAAACTGAGTTGCAGAAAATTTGTCATAAGCATAAGGTCACTCATGGACCTAAAGATCTTTGAAAACTGTACTGTCAATATAACTAAGAATAGAAGCTTGGTATTCACTGAAACATTAATTAGCTGTTGTATCAGTCTGTGGATTGGGGAGGGATACAGAAAATCACAAAGAGAATTACAGGAAGCTAATTATTGCTTTAAAAAAAATTAAGATACTCAATTAACCTATAATGCTAGCAAATGTCCCTAAAACAATGAGTAATGTAAAAAGGGAGGAGAGAACTTTAAAACATTGATTAATCTTGCTTAGTACATATGGAAAGAAAGCAATCTGAAAATAAAAAAACATGAGTAGCCAGCTTCATTCCAGTTTCTAGGCTGGGTGCATTTTAAAGGGGAGGGTGATGCAAATAAGCATCAGAGATAGCAAAGATAAAATTAATTTTTATAACCCATTTTTTCAATCCTCTGTAGCAGTAGTTGCAATGTTTACAGCTATTATTCGTAAAAGCAAATTGTTATTTTTGCTTTGTCATTAAAAAGACAGCTCAGAATTGCATTAATTATGCTCTGTGCTTCTTGTGAAAGATCTTGGGTAGAGTGCCAGCACTTCTCAGGTGGAGAGTCCTGACCATATGTTCTACCTCACAGCTCACTCCAGTCTCTCTCTCCTCGTGCTGCAGAGCCCATTCACTCTCCATTTGTGATGGCGCTGGGCAGGCTCCCATTTAGTTTGCAGCAGCTTGTTTATTTCCTTGATGGACACCTTTGCCTCCAGGCCACTCCATGCAGCCAACAGTGAAAATGAAGAGAAATGCTCAGACCACAGCAGATGTGTCTGTCTGTCTGTCTGTCTGTCTGTGTCCCAGCCCCTGTGCGCCCTGCCCACACTGCTGCAGCTCCTCAGCCTTGGGCACATGGAGAGCTGCTATTGACCATTTCCTTCCTGTATTGCCCCAAAACCTCACCCCCTCTGCTGCACTGTTCTTCCCCCTAAGATGTGTTTGTCTGACTGCAGCATTGTGCAGCCACTGCCTCTCACTGCTCCCCTCAGCACGGGGGCCATTCTGAGTTCACTTTTGGAACCTAAGTTGTGATGGATTTCCTGATATGAGCTAGAAATGAGTGAGAGGAGGGCTGGGGTTTGGTCTTTTCTACCAAACTTCACTAAAATCCTCCATTTCATGTGTCTGATACAATGAGATTAGAGATAACAGTCTGGGGGTTTCAGCTCAGACAATGCTTTATGTTAAAATTGCTTCTGGTACAGGCGTTGGTCTCTATCTCAGTTACCTGAGACTTATAAAAACTACAGAATCCACTGGGTGCTGTTACCCAATTCATCTGTTCATCCACAAACCCTGCTCTGAGCTGCTGAATCCCTGTGGGTGCTGCAGCCTGAGGTGCCTGGGCAGTGCCCTGTGCTGAGCCTGTCCCTGTGCCTGGGCAGTGTCCCTGTGCTGAGCCTGTCCCTGTGCCTGGGCAGTGTCCCTGTGCCTGGGCAGTGCCCTGTGCTGAGCCTGTCCCTGTGCTCAGCCTGTCCCTGTGCTGAGCCTGTCCCTGTGCCTGGGCAGTGCCCTGTGCTCAGCCTGTCCCTGTGCTCAGCCTGTCCCTGTGTCTGCCCTGTGCTCTCTGTGTGGCATTTCAGCCCCAGCCTCTGATCCCTGTGGCAGCTCCAGCCCAGCAGGGAGCTCTGCTGGGTCCCTGAGCTGGACAGAGCAGGGAGGCACAGAGGATGCAGATACAACACTCTGCACTCCACATTGGCAATTTAACTGTTATACAGTATAATATTCATGTTTGGAAAAAGCTTCCATCTCTGTGAGCTCACCACCCATTAATTATGGTTTTGTGGATTTCTTTTTCTAGTACCCTCAGCATCCAATTAAAAGAAAAAAACAAATTTCTTAAAATAAAATTAAAAAAAAAAACTCAAAAGTACATAGCATCAGTTAATTTTTTTCAAGAGTAATTCAGCAAAGTTGAATTCTCCCTGCAGCATTAGTCTCCTATATCTTTATATATGTACTACCAAATTATTTTTAACTGCATGAATTCACTACTTTTTCTCCACAAAAATCCCATCCATCTCTCCCAGTAACTAAAACTGTTGAACAGTAAATGTCTACCTAATTCAAAACTAAACCACTGGATCTGTCCTCATTATTACTACCACAAGTCACAAATTATTGCTCTTTGTGCCTTAAAACCCATCATGGTTAATAATTCCACAGACCTCATGGCATGAGCCAAGGGAGTAGCTCACACTCAAAGCTCATACCTATTTTAGAAGTGTCTGCAGCAATTAAGTTTTTCCGAGCAAAAAAGGCATTCATAATTTACTATATAGTCATATTCTGCTATTACCCACAGGGATCAAGAACATTCCTATTCCTTTTCAGGACTGGTAGACACCAGGAAAAGGCAAACCTTGTCTTACCAGAGGAGCAGTTATCAAAGTTGAGATCTCCACAGAGTACATCAAAAGCCACCAGCTCCTCTGGATTGGCTGTACTGGAGGAGGAGGTAGATTTTCTGAATTCAGACAGCCAATCTTGAAGCATATCCAGTTGCTCACATCGAACAGTTGTGTCTCCTGTAGCAAACAAACAACAAATCAAGGAGTAAGATCTCCTGTTAGGGTGTTACTCAGTCAGATATGAGTTGCTGAGCTATTGGCACACATCCTGAGATAAAGGCTGCAAGATAAGAAATGGTGTGGCCAGAAGGGCACTCACAGTGCTGAGCCTGTTAGGAGCTCCATCAGGACTCACTTTTTGGTGGTTTCAAGTGTGTCCTTCTGGAGCCAGGCACTTCTGAAGAAATGAGAGGACAAGTTCCCTGTGCTGCAGACAACTCCCAACACAATGATATTTCCTGTCATAGGAGAATCTGATGCACTATGTTTATAATCAGGAATTCAGAGTTAAAAATCCTACTTCAGACAGAACTAGACAGTATGCTCTGGGGTAAATCACTTGATCTTGCTTTGCTTTCTAATTTTTAAAAAGGAAAAGTTTAGCTTTCAAGTGTAAATTGTAAATATACATCAATGGTACATTCAGCTTCCTTATACTGTAGTAGTCCATCTGAGGAAGGGTTCTCTTTATGGTCAAGAGGAGGATGCCTAAACTGGAAGTATTTTTTCATATTTTCAAAGGTACATGTTGGAAACGGGTTTAGGTAGGCAGAAATCCAGAAACAGGATTCTTTTCACCAGTTCTGGGGAGCTACACCAAGATGTGCCCTGTTCTACATGGAAGGGTTGAGATTCATTGGTTGCCAAAGGGAACCATCTGACACACAAAACAGCTCTTTGATTACAGCAACTAACCACACTTCAAGCACATCAGGTGACATGAAGTCCAACAAAAAATGATTACTGTCTCTCTCTTACAATGATTACAGCAAATCATTTTGATGGTGGTCAAAAGAGCAGAAAGATGCATTCTAGAAACAATTATTTACCATATTGTCTTTCCTTTTATTTTGTTTTCACTGTCCCTAGAGTTAACAGCTATTATTTTGCTTGTTTAAGACTTTTAAAGATGTATGAAGCCAGAACAACATTTCTTTTCTTCAAAATAAAAGATTTTTTTTCAAATGTCAGAATCAGAAGGAAGAGCAGCAAGCCCAAAATTACTTAGTCTGAGTAGAATTTTACTTTGACATAACTTACTACTTTGTAAAACCTGTTTAGTTAATGTATGTCCAGAGCTTCTTTCAGAGGCCACTATGGAGATGGTGAATATTTAATTCTGCATCCTCACAGTTTATTAATCACTCATCTCAACTGCAGCTGTCACCAGGACTCTTTAGAGACTCTTAAAAATTGAGCTGTGCAACATTTGCACTGTCACTGCATTAGCACACACAGGCTCCAGCCACTAGGGCTTCACCCTCCTACCACTGCTGCCCTGTGAAAGGTTGGAATTTCAACACCATCTCAGGGCAGGGGTGAGCAGGAAGGTGTTAAATCAATATTTAAATACAAACAGAATCAGAAATGTTCAACCAAGGATTAATTGATACGATGCCAAATAATTATAAGATATATTGAAAAAAGCATGATTAGGGAAAAAGGGTTTTAAGTAGGTTCTGACACTGACTCATCTCTTCAGGCTGGTAATTCCAAGAGCAAAAAACCTGGGTTTTTTCTTCTGTTTGTGTTACTCCTAACAAACCTTTACCAGCTGGGCTGTAATATAAAAGTAGATGTGTTTCCCAGATCTATTCCCTAACCTACAGTTTCTAATTACTTGTCCCTCAGGTTCCCATTGTACCCTACTCACACAGCTTGGGAAAGCCCCTGCAATGGCAGCACAAGGAAGCCCCCAGTGAAGATGGAGCTAAACAAAAGCACGGGAAATAGGTCACATGGAACAAATGGAGCCTGGAGCAGGTGACACTCACTACAAAAGGTGTGCGTGACTAACAGATCCTTCCTGCTGAGCTAAAGATAGGGCAGAAATCACAGATCCATGGAATGTGTGAGCTGTGAATGTGAAAGGGACCTCATCCAGTCCAGCCCTTTTGCCCAAGCAGGGATCACCTACAGCAGGTTGTTCAGGACCATGTCCAGTCAGGTCTTGAAAATCTCTGTAGTTGGAGACTCCATAACCTCTGGGTAGCCTGTTCTAGAACTTTGTCATCCTTGCAATAAAACCCATTTTCCTGTGTCTAAATGGCATTTCAGTTTGTGCCCAGCGCCTCTTGTCCCATTGCTGGACCCCAGTGAGGAGAGGCTGCCTCCACCTTCCTTGCACCCTCCCATCAGGTATTCACACTTGGACAAGAGCTTTCTCCTCCTGAAGCTGTCCCAGCTTTCTCTTTCCTGGTGAAGCTCATTCAAATTCATGGCCTGTCCTCCTTTTGCAGCATCTGAATCTTCCTCTCCTGTCTGCTCTCCTTAGGCTGTACTTTTTCTGACCTGCCATTTTTTCCTCATGAAGAACTTTTAGGCATGGTGCTTGTTGACAAGAAAGCGGTAAAATCTCATTCCCCACAAAGTCCCAATTTCATAAATTGCTTCATTTTCTAAGAAGTGCTTTTACACTCCTGAATGGCCAAGGATGTTTCACTCATTTTCTGTGAATTATCCATCTGGCATGACTTCACCAAATGAGAATTAAAATAACAGGCCCATTACCACATGGGCATAAAACTCAGGCAGCAACCTGTCCCAGATCAGCATGAAAAATACAGCAAACCCACTTAACTGAAGCACAAAAAGGTAAAATTCTCCAACAGAAAAATCTTGAGAATAACAAGAGACACAGAGGCACAATGATGTTGGTCTGATAAGATGCATTGCTGTTACTAGGAAAGCATTTACTGAATTGTGACATAGACCTCTCTCTGAGGATGCTGAGCCTTGGTAACAGCCCTGCACAGCTTTTAACCCCAGGGCTTGACAGGTAAACCTTGGAGCTCTGGGAACATGACTTCCATCTGTCTTTAGCCAAGTGTGTGCTTGTGACAGCCCAGCATCCCTGGCTGTCCCCACTAGAGGTCAGAGAAGTAATTGCTCTGCAGGGCACCACTGGGAGCAGGGGCACACAGTCAGCTCCATTTTCAGGACACAAGATGGGATCTCTCTGATGAATCCCTCTAATGAATGACTTGAATGTAATTGTTTTCTAAGATTAATATTATCCAGCTCACTGCAGCTCTCAGCAGGTACTGCGTGTATTCACATGCTAAAGTTACAACTCAGACCCCAGTCTCAGCAGCTCCCAATGATCAATAACTCTGGAGATGAAGATAAGCAAACTCATCAGACACCCAGGCAGAAGAGAAGCCAAAGTTGCATTCAGCACACCCAGGGAAACAGTTCAGTAAATACTGACAGAAGAGAACTGGGCAGTAACTCCCAGCAAAGGGTCAACTTCTTAAACATTCAGATAGAATCAGTGATCTGACTGCCACCAGGGATTAGCCAAAGAATACAGATTTGTGCTAATTGCTCTGCACTCTTTTCTTCAGTAACTGGCCTGGAAAAATGCTCATAATTGTGTCCTGACGGGTTTCTGCAGTCAGCATTTCTGAATTCTCTGAAAGCTCCTTTCAGCTTCAAATTCTGTAGAAGGATGAAAGGGTAATATGGGAAACTTCAGCCAGCATAAATAAATACTTCACCTCTGTTCATTGTAGAATAATCATACTTGCCCTTTCCATTCACTTTGAAAACACTTGAGTGAAACCCTGGCTTCAGTTAGAACTCAGGCAAGAATTATACACTGACTGTTCTGTCCTAGTCTGACAGACATTGCAAGGAGCACTGGGGTTGTAGGACAAAACACAGACAGGCCGAGTCACACGAAATTAAAAAGTCTACTGGAGGCAGTACAGTATGGGATATAGGCAGGGAACCTGGGGAAGAAGAGCAAAAAAACCTTGCAGAGTGTAGGATGTGAAGCCTAATCACAAGGAAAAATTGTTTCCAAGTCACAAACCAAAGGCTTCAGTTCAGCTGTGAGACAGGCTGTGTCACAGACCCCGGCACTTGTAACGCTTAATCCAGGATAGACTGAGGAAATAAACGAAAGAAAGAACAAACCACCTGAAACTCCAAAGGAACAAAGCCCCCTTTTATTCTGCTGGGTTCCTTCTCAGCTGGGTCAGGTCTCAGCACAGCCTGCAGCAGCTGGGGTGGCACAGCTGAGAGGAGGGCGAGGCCAGACTGCCCTGCTGGGGACACAGCTCTGATCCTTCAGGAACGTCTGTGCAATCACTGCCTGAGGATGCTCAGCACCTGAGCTGCTCCTGACTGCACCAGCACAGCTCAAACACTGAGAGAGCTTTCTCAGCTCTGCTTCAGCTCTGTGCAGGCTCGGGAGCCTGGAGCAGGGGCTGGAGAAGGGTGGGTTCCAGCAGCTGGGCTGCCAATGGCTGCATTCACACTAAAGGCAGAACAGGGATGTGAGCAGGTTAGAGATAGCATCCAGCAGGCCACATCCCTTCAGCTGGGGCTGCAGTAGCTCGAGGCTAACTCTGGACTGATGGCTTGGTGGGGTGTCTGAGCAGTGACTCAACAGCACTCGGGATGTGGGAGGATTCAAGGCAGCAAAACCTGGCCAGAACATTAATCACTGACTAATCAACAGACATAAAAGAACCATGTAAAATTAACAGCCCTGCAAAATAATTACATGAAATCTCATTAAAAGATCCCTTCATTTGTCACTGAAATGCAGCTATTTCCACAATGGAAATAAGGAGCTTCTTCACAGCAGCAACCAGTACCAGGCAGAGACCTGAGAGGAAAAGCTGCATCTCATTCTAATGTTTCTTGAAAAAGTTGAGGGTCAGGTCTGAACAAATGGTAATTGCTCACAACAGAGTTGAGCCAGCACATACCTTGAGAAAAGCATTAGCAGCTGGTCCCTGATCATAAGCAGTTGGATCATTTCACTTTATACTTGTGTAAGTATCAGAACTGTCAAGTGTAAGTTTACGTATCCTAGAAGGGAAACCAGGTTGCACTCAACCATGTGTGACAAGATGATTTAAATGGCTGACCTTTTAAACACTGCTTGTTTTTGTAGATACACATCTTTACATCATTAAAATGGGGTTTTGGATAATTTGTTTAATGCATGAATGCTATGAATCAAATGATGCAAATCAGAAAGCACAGTTCTGCCGAACTTACAAACTTTAGTTTTCCATTTCATTACATAAAAAAATACAATATATCTAGGGACAGACTCTTAAATCATTGTCTGCTCTAGTTGAATGTAGTTTGAACCAGAAAAGCCTAAAAATACAAAGCAGGAAAATAAAAGGTTGTGTTTTACCCTTGAACAAGCTTTAGGTTGACTTTGAAAATAGAACATCACTGCCCCTTTCTTCTTCCTTCCCCCTCTTCCTCTTTATTATCTTAGGAATTTCACAATGTGGTTATCAAGAGCTAACTGAGAATACAGGACTAGGTAGTAAAAAGGAACAGGACTGAAAACTAGAAACAAAACCCAAAAAACGAAACTAAACTGGAGCAGCAATAAATCTCAGCAATCTCACAGTACATTACCGTAAGTTAAAAATAGAAAAGCAGAGAAGGATGTTACATTGTTAAAAAGGAGCTGAAAAATTCATTAATCTTTTTTCAGAACCATGCAGTGTCTCTAATGGACTTGAGGGACTGTTAGTTTTGCTGGCAGGTCCGTGTGTGGCTGAGGCAGGAGGGAGCAGCAGAGCAGCCCCAGATGCTCACACATGCCTTGGCAGCTCTGGCTCGCCCGGGTCCCAGCACATGGGCTGGCAGCAGCCACTCTGCCAGGGCTGTCCTGCTCCCAGCAGCACCAGAATCACAGCCATGTGCAATGAAGGAAGGGTATCCAACCCTCTGGCTGAGTAAAATACCGACCATACTCAAAGTAAAGGCCTGTAGATTTGGTTTTCATAACTACACCTACTCTGTACAGAACTGCTTTACAACATACGACCAAGAGAATTTTGCAGTGAGTATATTAACTTGCTGGTCATTTATGGATGAAATTTGCAGGTCAAAAGCCAGAGAATTGTGGTTTTTTCCACCAGAAATCAGCAACTAGAATTACTGTCCCATGTAACTTCTGATTATCCCCCAGTTCTGTACAAATAAAATTTTGTTTATATGCTGATATAGTATGGGTTGTTAAATGCTGTTGCGTAACAGTGATAGTAAATGTATTTCTAATATACCAGCATTTGAGGGAGCAACAGGGAGCAAGGAGAAGTTCTCAAGGAATAGTTTTTGTTTGTGCCCCATAATAATTACTCTGAGACTGAAGATGTGAAGGGTTGGGGATACTTGTCTACCCTTCTTTGCACTATTGCTCTTGTGCACAAAATTACCACCCCAGGCCTGGAAATGGTGACAAACAAAGACGAATTTTAGGACAGTACCTGCAATAGCTTGCAAGTGAGTGCAGGAAATGTATCCCACAATTCTTTGGTCCTGAGGTGTACTTCCCACTTGCACCTGGAAGGGAAGAAATAGAAAGGCGATTAATGGAAGAGCTCATACAACTCTACTTCCAAGGCAGTCTGTGCAGCCTTTTGTACCATTCTTTCCAGCCAACTCCATTTCATAACCAGAAAAAGCTACCAGAGACACACACTGAGGCTTCCTGATCTTACTGGGCCTTGTGGCCAGCACACTGACCCTTTGCCCATCACCATGTTCAGGGTTTTGATTTTGACCTGCACACATTAAAAAATGTTCTTTTCTCCTGTTTTTGCAGTCCCACAGGTTCCCTGGCCCAGCTCTCATTCCCATGTGCAATTCAGGCCCACCACTCCAGTGCCTCATAAACCAGTATCACCAGCAGCCTGGTTCTTGCTGCCTGTGCATGACTAGAATGAAAAAGGGAAAATGCCAGAAAAAAGGGTGAAATATTAAATAGATATTGGGTTTGATCATGCTTTCATTCCACAGTAAGTTTGGGATTTTGATGGATTTTTTACATTCTTCTGCAAAGGTGTTGGGGGCCCTGGTGTGCCTCAGCAGTGTTTGCATCCTTCAGCTCACAGCAGCAGCCCCCATGCCTGTCAAGCAGACAAAAAAAACTGCCTGGAATCCTGCTCTTACACACAGAAGAGGAAAGGCTTCCAGGGAAGCTGGAAGGTAATATAATTGCTCATCTATATCTTAAGCTACAATCCTTTAAAAATGTACTTGCAGGTAGACACACAAGCAAATTAAAATAAATTTCTGGTCTAGAATAAATTTCTGGGTTTTTTTTAAAAATCAAGTTCTAGTTTAGGTTTTCAACTCTATTGGTAATTTTGGCAGTTCAGGATTTGGCTGAAAATCAAAATTCCAAATGAAAAATGGATAAGTTTCGTATTGTGGCAAGAAACTAGTTTGAGTCTATGGTTTTCTTGTTGACAGTTTATGTGGCAACAGTGCATGAATTAAAGAAAATGCCCACAGAGGAAAGTTGTACCCAGGGCTCAGAAAACACCACCACAGATGACTACTTCACAAGGCTAAGCTCAAATTTTATCTGACACCTCTAAATAACAAGCAGAGCTCCATTTCATATGGCCACAATTTTGTCAGCTTGGTTGGTTTTCTTGTTTTCCAGCTGTTCAAGAACCAGCTGATATATTTTATAACTGAAAAGGCAGCTTTGCAGTAAGTGAATTTAGAAGTCATTTGTACTTAACAATGCCTTGTTAACTTTGAGGGTTTGTGCCAGCCAGGGGAGTAGGTAATAAACAACTGGCATTATTCTGTCCCGGTCTGTTCAGTCCTTTTTCAGACAGTTTTACAAATGGATATTGATGGTGTTCTTAGTGCTGTTCCCACTCAGCTCACCTGCTCCAGGGAGGCAGAGGGAGCCAAGGCAAACTCGGGCAATCACTGGAGCTTCCAGGCCCAGAGCTGGAGATTCTCCTGAGCTCCCAGGACTGCAGCAGTCTCAGAGCAGGGGCAGCTGTGCTGGAACAGGGAGTGCTGCAGGAGCTGCCCTGCACACCCCTCTCCTCCTGCCTGGACATCTCAGCAGGGGCACTGCTGAACCATTACGAGCTTCCTCTCCAACTTTTTAATGCAACATAAGCCATTCCAGCAGAAAAGTGGAAAACAGTTTATTTCCTCTGCTGTCTAGGGCAGGCATGTGAATGAACCATCTCTTCCAAAGTTTGTAATTCAAAATCAGGGTTTCTCTTCAATGCTATTAAAACCCCCCTAATCTATAAACTCCACCTGTTTGCAAATGTGCAGTGTTTCCTGCAGCAGAGGACAAGTGTGGGTGTCACACACCTTCCAATGTCCCCACTCTGGAAGGAGAACACTGCACAAAAAATATTCTGCCTCAGAGCAGGAATGTGCTCCTTATAATCCCCTTCTTGACCAAAGCAGATGGAATCATTCCAGTGTTTCTATTCAAAAAGCAGAAAATATTTAATTGTAAAAGCTGAACATCCAGACATGAATTATAGCCCAACTGAGAACAAGAGTCAGCTCAAACTGGCTTTAGAATTTCCTGTGCAGCCTTAATGCAGTGCCTGACAAGGCCCCGTACTCCTCAACCAGCTTGTGCATAGGATCATACTGATTTCCATTAATCAGGAATAAATGTGTATTGTTCAGTGAGCCTGTGTGCTCATCTGTGCTGAGATGGACCCAGGATCTTTTGCTCTCAAAGGATTGTGAGAAATGGCCCGGGATGAAGCCTGGCTGTGCTCTATGGAGGGGCTGAGCACAGCAAATGCCCCTGGGGATGGTGCCCCAGGGCTCTGCTGGAACACACAGTCCCAAGGGGAGAGGAGAGCAGAGGGGCTTTCATAAACAATCTCTGGTTAAAAAATAAGCTCAAAAGCAAGAGCTGAAGACATTAGCATAATTAGAATTTCCTTGGAAAATGCCAGCGTGGAAGTGCATCCAAAGCAGCTTGTCTCCCAGATTTCACATTTCCTTTTTTGACTTTCAAGGGCTTGTAGTTTCTTTTGAGAGGCGGTGCTGATGGCAACCACTAAACTGAGTATATTTGGTGTATATTCATAATGGAGGCAAATATTTGTGACAAGTACCAGGAGAGTAAATAAATACCTTTGCATCCTCCTAGTCAGTTCCCAGCTACAGTAGAGGCATTACTGTATTAAATACAACCTGAAGTAAAATAGTAAGAAAACTCTGTTTATTCAGACTAATTTGGTATTTCACAGATGGACAAAGACTGTGGGTTGTGCAGACAGGAAACCTACTTGACCTCTGAAATACTACAAGCCCTGTAATTCTTCATGAAAGCATTCTTTTGTGTGGCCAAGGAGCTATTTCAGATGTTGCATTTTCCAGGCTGTGCTGGATGCTGCTGACGTGGCAGGAGGACAAGGCTGAGCCTCCAACGTGGACCTTGGCAGGAGGGCTCTGCTTCCACCACACCAAGTCAGCACTTCACAAATACAATTTTAGCTGCTTAACACAGAAGAAACATCTACAGTCACACTTACAAAGGAAATAGATGTAAACAAATGAGCCAGAATGGCTCTGTCACCATAAGCCTGACTTAAGCTCACCTCAGCTGCTCTGCATTGGTAGCTGTGTGTCAATAACACAATCATTGAATCATCCTTCTGCAGGGACCTACTCCAGGCACTGCTTCCTAAAAATCACCATACAGTCTTGATTGTGCCATGAACCATTCCTCTTTGTGTATGGAAATGTACAGGAAAAAAGTATCTAAATATAAGGTCCCAATGTTTTAAAATATTTATTTTTAAATGATCACAGGAGGAAAAAGGTATGTGATAACCTGTTAAACTCTAGAGGTAAAATTAAAACTGACTGAACCTATTTGTGGTTTAATAAAGTGTCCAGTTTTATAATTTTCACATAAAAAATTAGCCTTTTTCACAATTATGCTGAAATATGCAAAATGTATTCCAATTCTCACTAGATTTGCAATAATCAAATTAGTCAAACATTGAGAAGCTAAGAGTGGATTCAGATCCCTGTTACACCATTCTGACCATTACATTTTGTTTGCACTTGGGAGAGGGCCATAAAAATCTCATTACAGATGGGAAAGAGACTTTTTCCCTTAAGAGGGAAATCCTGCTAAGGGTGTGTTTGGAATCCAAAATGCCATTTTCTGCTGCTGCACATTTACATTTGTCCCCTACCTGCAAACGAAATAAGAAAGTGCAAAAGTGACCTCTCTGAATTTTTGTTTTCCAGGTACTGGCTGTGTCAAGCACACCAAAGCACTTGACATCAAGCACATTTTATTAAAAGATTTCATCTCAATGCCACAGCACATTAGTACAATCTGTTGGAGACACCACGCTGGGACTGTGCTGTGCTGTGCAAGACAGGGAATATTCCTAGAACTGTTTTTCAAAAGCTTGTCCTACATGACTGAGGAGTGGTCTGTCCTCCACTGAGACTGGTATCAGGTAATAAATGGCTCATGGAAGAAATCAAGGCAACAAGGTTATGGCAGAAAGATTCTTGTTCACAGGAAAAAACCCTAATGAGTTGAAAGAACTGAAATTTTAGAGCTACAGCAAGGGAAAATAACTTGAAATTTAATCACACTGCTTGCTACCATGGGAATTTCCTGAGCTAACTGGAAAATCTTGCACATCTCATGTTTCCCATATGCTGGCACAGTAAGTATACAGAGCTGCAAACTTGACAAATACCTTGTCTCTTAAGAGTTTATATTTACACACATCTGTTCCAGCAGTGCAAAACAATTCTGTCACATCTGGATTATAGATGTCAAGAAAGGCATCAACAGATACTTAAACAAAACCCATGAGAATGCTACTTCAGTACTGGGGCATTTCTCTACCACCTTGTAAAACACCTTCAGACAGGTCATTGCTGTGTTAGCAAATCATCAGGTGCTCTGAAGGAAATGCTCTTTAATGATTACAAATTTGAATTGTACATGAGAAATCTCACTTGATTAAAGAACCAATCTAGAGTCTCAAATACTGACCAATAATAAATACACAAACCCAAAGCATTTGTTATGAGGAGAACTTAATCTTTAGTGACATTTTCTAGAAGCTTCACATTGCCAGGAGGGAGCCATTCAAAATATCCAAAATAAAATAGTTTCTTAAATGTGTACCCTCCAAAACAAAGGAGTTATTAACATACAAGTCCAAGCACATGTGATTGCCTCTCCCTTTAGGGGAAGCAAAATCTGGTATGCAAACCAGATGAGAGCTAAAGTTTTGGCATACTCATGGAAAAAGTTCTTCACAAAGTCTGTCACCCCAGAATCTCCATGTGGCCAATAAAACCAGAGCTGGGAAAGGTAAATAACCTGTTTGTAACACTGAGACTTCTTCAGGTGAATTGGGATCTCCACAGCCTAGCTCCAGCCTCAACCAGCATAGTTTAATCTCATCTTGGGCTGTAAATGAGCAAAACCTTCCATTTCATCCACTCAGGTGACCATGGAGGTGTCAGTTTTGCCACTGAAGTAAATGTAACCATAGTGCTGCTCCCTGCATTGCTCTTCTGAAGAGGATAAGTCACCAAAGTACAGAACTCTCCAGGAAATGAATTCACAGTCATGGCAGGAACCACACTAATGATGGTCATGCTGTGAAGAAAAACTAACCAGGCTGAAAGAACCTCTGCATGCTCTGGGGGGGAAAAACAAAAACTCTCTCCCTAAAACTAGAAGTATGAACATGGCATTTGTAAAGAACATCATCTGCACAGGTGCCTCTTTGTGTTGGAAATAAAACAACTCAGGGAGAGAGTAAGTGCAGGGCACGGAAACAGAATTTACAGTCGATGTGACAGTGACTTACTCCCACAGAAATATTCATCTTACCATATGTAGCCAATATGGTCTAAGTTCAAGGGAACTCCCTTGAACAGAGCCTGAGATTCAAGAGAATTGCTGTGGATAAAGCAGGTGCAGTGCACAAGGAGCAGCATTTCCACACCCACTGCAGGGTTGGTGCCCTGAGATGTGCTCTGTGCCTCCTGTTCCCCTGCACTGGGGATGCCATTATGTAATCCAATGCAATTATAATGAGTTAGCAGCGAGGAAGGGAAAAGAAAGAAATGGAAAACATAATTTGTTTTCTTTCCAGTACAGCATTTCTGTAATCTTCCAAATTGTACCAACCTCTCCTGGACTTTTTTCCCATTTCAGCAAATTTCCAATACAAGCAGGAGAGGCAGCATTAAGAACCTAACTGGGACAGCCAAAATGTCCCAGTCCTCATTCCTGTTACTGTTAAGAGAAGATGCCAAAGAAAACTTGCAGCTACTCCCATTCCCACTTCAAACATTCCTGTCCCACAGAGATGACTTAGATTAGTCATGACTCCCAAGAAAGGTGTATTTTTGGTTAGCTGAGACATGGTGCAAAAAGATCTATCTTATTTTCTGTCCTTTAGCAGCTCTGCCTTTTGCCTTCAGAAATATGCAGCAGCTTCTAAAGAAGACACATTAGTTATATCCCTGATTTATTATAATAAATATGTTTTTAAAGTATATTAAAGAAGTTTAAAATGTTATAGAAATCAGCTCAAAATTGTGTGGTGCTCTGCAATTCTTTCTAGCTACACTTGCACTTGATTATTTTCAGAATCCTATTGTTTCTCACCTGCCATGTGCAACAACTACTGTTCCATGAACTCAGAGAATTTGTTATTTGGCAAAGCTTCATTAAATGTATATATGAGGGAAAGTGGCTGTAAATTGGTGCCACTAATGAAAGGCTCTTCCTCTTCTGAAGAGGAGAAAGCCCACGACTCACATTTCTCAAATCTGTATTTCATTCTGCACAACCATTTTTATTTATCCCCATTAATGAAGGGGAAAAGGACCATGATTAATAGCATTAATTATATCAAAGTGAAGGAACATGATACAGTGCCATGGTAGAGTCTTTTTTTCTGTTCTTTTTTTTAAAAAAGTCTCAGTTTATTGGACTCCATCCAATACCTGCATTAACATTTTACAGCAGAAACTCAGCATGTGGAAAATGTTTAGGTTACCCTCCTGCCTTAAATGGCACAGCTTTAGAGTCATATAAACAAATTCATGAGCAACACTAGACATTTCTTTTATACATCTTGGCATAACTGTAGGTACTGGCCAACTGATCAAGGACAAGGAAATCTAACCAGTGGAAGATCTAGGTTAGATTTTTGCCCCAGTTCTTTGACTGGGGGCAGAAAGGAGCTATTCCCCTTTCCTGTGCAATCCTGAGGTCCAAAATCTTCCCTCAACCCAGCGTGGAACTGCAGCAGCTGCCCCTGCGCTCCCAGGCACAGCTCACATGCAAAGGCAGCTTAAATTACCCAAGTGAAATGCATCTGCATCAGAAAAATCAAAAGGGAGAAACACAGAGGTGAATTTAGGGAACCCTCATTATCTCACACAAAGCAGGCTCCTTGAGAGGAGAAAACAGTAAAAATTGTGCTTCAAAACAGTTCTGCAATCGGAGCTGCTGCTCCTTCTACCATCTGTTACCACCATATCAGCTCTTTGGAAAACAAGTTGAGCTTTGCACACAGAGCAAAGGTTGCTAGGTTTCCTTTAAGCAATGAATAATGACACGTTCTCTGCACAATTACTGTACTCCCTGAGAACAGCCTTCATTTTCAGAGAATTTGAAAAGTAAATCTGTTAATAACCTTAGGAATTAATATTAATTAAGCACAACTTCTTCCAGAAATCTAGAAAAATCCACAAGACATTCTTTTTCCTTTTGATTTTGAAGAATACTATTAACTGTTCAAACTTCCCACATCAGAAAGCAGTTTTACATTATGCTCACATACTCTGTTTTAACTTAGAATTCTTTTTTTTTGCTAAAATTGACTCTTTTGGCAGATGCCAAATCCCAGAATAGTTTCCTACAAGGAACAGTAGGAAGCACAGCCTTCTACACACCATCTGTATCTCCCAGTCCCATTGGGAGCAAGAAGCCTCCAAAACCTCTCTCTCAGTCAACAGCCATTTTGAGAATGATGCCTCTTTCACTCACCTCCCTACCCTGACTGTGCATCTACAGTCTAGCTTAGATTTACATTATTGTTACAAATATTACCATTTAAGGATAAGAGAGGTGAAATTTGCCACCAAAATTGAGCTTTTATTAGACTGCTAGACTGGAAAAATATGGACAAACTCACCAGGTCAAGTTAAGGATGCTTTCCAGTTTTGTTGCACTACTGTCCAAAACTCACACAGCATCCCTGGCACAGGGTAACCAAAGCTCCACACCAGATCCTCTGTCTAAAGAGGGATGTTGACATTTTGAAATCTTCTAGTAAATTACAGGCAGGTGATGCATTACACAATTTTTGCTCAGCACTCATTGACACCTTTTAAACTTGATTTGACAATGCTGACTGGTAAAATCAACACCCACTTTCTGAAAAGGATGTGCATTTTATAACTGCCTTTAAATCCATCAAAACTACAGTGCATTATCATTATGTGTGAGCCAAAGCTGCAGCTGCAGAGGAGCTGAGAGTGCTGAAATCTGCACCATGCTCCAGACAGACCTGTCCAAGCCAGGTTTTCAGTGCCAGTCACCAGCACAGGGGCTGTGCCAGGCCCCCTTCCCACCTCTGTCTGCAGCTGAGCAGCAGCAGAGACAATGGAAGTTATAAAACTACAAAGTGACTCCAGGGCTCTTCTCTTCAGCATTTTAAATGAATGTGAAATGCCAAGCTGGAACAGAGAGTCTCAGCAGAGTCTCCCAAGGGCCCAGACTGTCAAAGTATGAAAATGGATTGGCTGATTTATGTATTTGCTAACTTCTCCTCTGAGTCTTTATGGCAACTAGGAACAATGGTTTAACACTTCAGACATGAAACTGTCATTTGGCTGTGACATTTCCCCCCTTCATATATGCTATTTTTTTGTGTTTTTCTTACATGCCAATGAGACCCTCAGATTGGAACACAAAAACACTGGTAGAGTTTGAAGAGCTCCAAGTGCCAAATGCAAATTAGTCCTCTTTGCAGAAAATGGACTTCACACAATGGCTCCTCACAACTACATCATCCTTGTGTCTTCATCCTGCCCTGGAAAGCCTCTACAGACGGAAAAACCAGTCTGGTCTCTGTCAGGAAAATGCCAGCAGCAGCACCTTTTGTGGCAGACATCCTTGGGAGGAGAGCAGAGGCAGACTTCCTTTGCACAGGTCTCCAGATAGCTGTTAGGTAGCATGAGACTGTGCTAAAAGCCTCTGTAATTTACTTCCAACTTGGCTCCTTGGTTGTGACACCCCAGGTGTTAAGCCACAATCAAATCACTTTACCTTCCTGCACTTTAGTTTTTCCTTCTATTAAGCAGATATTGACCTTTCTTCATTATGCACTCTGAGACATAGGAATGAAAAGCAGTGGGTAAGAGCTGATTGTTATTACAGCTACTAATAATAATCCTTGAGCTCTGTAAGTCTCTCAAGTAAAATAAATTTGTATGACTAAGCAAATCTCTCAAATCCTTCCAAATCTCTACCTGAACTTTACAATCTAGATAGTGAAGACAGGGCAGGGAAGACAAGGGCAATGGAAAATAATTTCTTATTCAAGGGAAACAGAACCCGTTCTAAAATGAAAAAATGTGCAAAACACTTGTACCAGGGCAGTGGGGATCTGTTTTGTGTCAGAGTCCCCCAAAGCAGTTTTGTAATTTTCAAATTATTTCAACTTTCTTTAAATATTTAGTTCTGAGACCTTTAATTTATCTCCCTAACAGTTCTATTTGTAATAAGGAGACAATCATACTTACTAAAAAAGAATCAGATTCTTTCTCTGAATGTTATTCTGAATTTAGATGTTGGGTGTTTCTTAAGGTTTAGAATAATTGGAATAAAGTCTTCATCCTCCCCATGAGTGGAAGCATTAACTGGCTTTATCCATATTTTCAAAACATACGAGACTTCTCCCCTCAATTGCTTTGCACAACTTTTGGCTTCTAACCAACACAGAGAGCAACTGCTCCTTTCCTCAGAGATGGAAGCTGTGCAAGGGGAACAGTCTTTGCAAGTATCTTTCCAAAACAAAACTCAGTTGATGCCTTTTCTACATCAGAAATGGGAACACTGCATTCCACAGGAGTCAGGAACTTTAAAACCCAGGGTTTGCACAGGACAGGGGCTCAGCTCCATGCGCCTGGGGAGGGGGAAGCAGTTAGGACACTCCTGTTCTGCAAGGCTCTCTTTCTTTACAACCAGAGAAACTCTGTGTAGGACTGGCTGGTATTATGGACATTCAGAATTCTGTAAGGACCAGTGAAAGTCCCACCTGGAAGCAGGGAGATGAGCTGTCCCTTGGGATGGCAGAGTGCTGGCCAGAACAGCACCTGCGCCCAGAGCTCTGGTACCCTCTGCCAGCTTCTGCTGCCCAGGGGAACAGCTCCAGGCTTCTGAACTCACTGCCCTGATTCCTGCTGACTTCAAAAACAAACCAGGCTTTCGCTTACCGCGTGTAGTTTTTGTATCTGGAGTCCACACCCAGCCAGTTGCTGACTAAGCACCACATCAAGAAAGACAGCCTCTAAACCTACTTTATTTCAAAGACAAAATTAAGCAATTATTTCTACTCTATGTTCTTGCTGTCATCAAAGAAATGAAATATGTACAATTGCTCATTTAATGTACAATTAAGAGAGAAAGTAAATTCATGTTAAGATAGAATGAAAAATATTTTAGGTATGAAAAAAAGTATATCAGAATGACACAGAGAGGAGGAAAAACAGTCTTATGGCTGGGCAGAGCTCTGTTATGTTCAAAAGAATGGAGTCATCTTTGGAACTTTATAATAATTGGCCTCTATTCCCTGCTCATCTGTAACATTATTTAACAACTTGGTTCCATAATTAAGTTCATCTTCCCAGTGGAATCTTGAAAAGAGGCTTAATTTTCTGCAAGAGAAATGGAGACATTGCAGCCTGCCTAGCAGGGTGGCAAATCAATGACTCAGCAATGGGCAGTTACAAACAGATTGGTTTTAATCTCTTAAGCCCCAATATATGCATATGTTCAAGGGTAGTCTTTGTGACCCCAGAAATATTTATACTGCCCAAGATCTATGTTTATTTTTTTGCTTGCGGCAATTTGTGATGAAAAAAATAAATTGTTGCTGTTCATAAACACATGAGAGTGCAACACAGAGAGCTTAGATTCAGTTTCCGGAAACCTGTATTCAGACAGGGATTGGCTTTTGTTTATGTCAATGTACCTGAAATACTGAACCATTATCAGAACCAAAATTCTAATATCTGGGGGTTTTCTTACACAAGTCATGGTACCAAAAGTTTTTGTTTTGGTTAACAACTACAAATGGAGTACAAAACCTCCCACTGATCCCTATTTACAATCCATATTCTTAATGGTTGTTAATGGCTTTTGTCGAGGACTTGTGACTAGAAAGTACATATAATTTGGGTATCTGATGTATTTTGCCAATGTTAGAAAATAAGTTCAGGATTTAGTTTAGTGAACCCCATTCCAAACTGTGACTAAATCACAAAATCTGAAATTCAGTATTTTGGACATTTTCAGATCTTTCTAGGTTTGGGTCTACAGACTTGGATCTCTGGCAAAAAGTTTTTGTTCTTGATAATTCACAAATTAGAAAAGCCCGCTTTCCAGTTTAGAAAGAGCACAGCCAGATACTCCCAAGAGTTAAGCATAAGCATCCACTAGGTCTTGAAAAAGCAAATGCAGACTTTCTGCTTTTCATGATTTACAGACATACAACCCCAGGCTTTCTGTTCTCTCTACCATTAGTTAATTTATGTAAACTGTGTTAATAACGCAAAAAAGCTCTGCGCTCCCCAGTGTCCCAGGCATGTTTGTCTTGTTTATTCTGCTTCATATCTCTCCTTACTAATTCTTTTGCAAGCAAGAGAGCAGAGTAGCCATACCTTTCACTGTAATTCTTTCAGTTTTATTATACTGACATTTAGACATTTGATTGTCTTTTGATTGCCAAACACACAACGAGCACAAGCTGGTTGCCAACAGCGATTCTCATTGTACTGTACTCATGTTATGAGGCTTAGAATTTATGCATTTTCTTACAGAGGTTTCTGTAAAGAAAGGAATTAAAATATCATGAAAATCACTTCAAATTTTGAGTCTTGAAATTATACTTGAGTTCTACCTCCAAAAGTCTCTCATTGTTTCAGACACATCCATCATTTTAACACAATATTCAGGCTGCAAATCCTATAAAGATTATATCTATAGCCCATTAGGTTATATCAGGAAATCTAAATCTTAATATTGCCTCTGTTGCAGTCTAGAGAAATGTGAAAATAATGTAACTTTATAACTTGCCACATATACAGAGTCAATACTTACAGCTTCAGAAAGGCTCTTACCTTGAGAAACAAGGCTCCCTTGGAAGCCAAGGAGTCCATTCCTCTTCCATTGGGGTAACAGTGATAGGCAGCATCCATAACAGGATAGCGGCTGGCAAAAAGTAGACCACTGTTCACAAACTTAAAGCTACAGCAGCTGTGGCAGCTGTAGACCCCAACATCATAGACGATGTATTCAAAATAGTGATGGAGCTGCTCTTTCAATTTCTCTGCAGCTCTTTTGTCAAACACTTCCTGCAAGCACAGAAAGTCCAGGTTGGCAGGGAAGAAAGCAGAGATCTCATGATCAAAGGTCTCATCTGTGTGTTTCTTTTTCCGCACTGAAGTCTTCTTCATGATTGAAGCTTTGTAGAGGAGCTTGTTGTTGACAGTGCTTTGGTCCACTGTACCATCTCCAACACGGACTTTGACTAGGGACTCTCGTGAGGCAGAGCAGCTGTCTAAACTCCCAGAATCTCCTTCCTTCTGTTTGTGGTTTGGTGTTTTTGACACCTCTGCATCACCTTCCAGTGAGGGCTCTGGTGGGCCACTGGCGTGAGCTTGGCCGTTGACGGTGTCTGCTTCTGTGTCTGACATGTGCCCATTCTCCTCTCCATTGATACGGACAATGCAAGTGTTTTCTTCTCCCTCATGTGGCTCTCCACTTCCACCTTTATCTTCTCTGTTCTCCTCGCCGTTGTTTGAGCCACAGTTGTCTCCTTTGTACTCCATTGATGTTGTCCTTTTGATGCCAGCATTGACAGTGCGGTTATCTCCAGCCTGGGGGGAGACCAGGCTGCTGAAACTCGCTGCACTGATGGATGTGTTGGTAGGAGAATCTATGTATATTTTAATCTGTGGCCTGCTCGCCCCATTTCGGATCCTCCGGCCGATCTCCTTAGCCCTGGCCTGTGTATTGAAAACGTTATTAAATCTTGCCAGGGAATCAGGCAGAAGGCAAACATTGGCACTGCCAAAGCAGAAGCTTTTCCCACTCCCTGCTGCCTTCCATTCAGTGAGCAGTGTGGCTCCATTGGCATGGTTCTTGTCTTTCAGCCTGGAGTAGATATAGGGCCTTCTGGCTGACTGCAGAGGGGACCAGAGCAAGAAGCCAATCAGAGCAAAAGGAAGAGAGGCCACCAGAAGTGCCAGGTAGATGGGAGTGGTGATAATGATGCAGAGTGCGTGAAAATAGCATGGGTCATCTGCTCTTTGACGTTTTTCATAGGTGGTTGGAACAAAAGAGCCCACGAGCCTGTCTGCTAGCCAGTAACATGGGAAAATCAGGCCCCAGGAAAAAGAATGCAGAACTGACAGAAAGCTGTTGGGAAATGGAGAAGTGTATAAAACCATTGCAACTCAGTTATGACAACACTTCAGGGCCTACTACATGATGTCACTGTGTCAAGCATCCATAAGAACACTGGGAGAGGGATGGGGAAAAAAGGTCTGGTCAGGAGATGGTTGGGTTTTTTTCCAGTGAGAGTCAATAACAAAACTTTAAGAGCACCATTTCACTGTGTTGGAGTAAAAATGAAACAAGGCCACTGTTTTCGTCTGGCTTTTTGGCATCTGTATTTGTCAAAGGATGTCATTGTTCACTGGGGGCTGCCATAATGAAACTCTCCAGAGGCAAAACAGAAACCTGCAGAAACAAAAGACAAAACATATTGGAAGTTTAAGTAACACTTATTGGAAGTTTAAAGCAGATTGAGTTTTTCTCACAACAATTAAAGACTTATTACATTTATTGTATTTAGATGGAAATTGGAAAGTTTGGATCAAGGGAGGATTTGGGAATTTTTTGTTTTGTTTCAATTATTAGCTCGGCATAACTTCACCAGTCTTATGCAACACGTTTGAGTTCAAAGAAATAAGGGACAAGTCAAGTGCCAAATAACAAATGCTTGGCATTTACTCAGTGCCAAAGGCATTTTGGGATGTTGATAATAGGGGGGAGCCTGGCAGATTTGTTTTTCTGGATGATTTTTAGGATCCTTCAGTAAAAATGCTCAAAAGCGACTCTGGCATCTATGCATCAGATAGGAAAAAATTAACCTAAAACTTATCCAATTATGTAATTACCATTAGAAAAGAAAAATCTCTAAAGAAGTTATTCTGTTCTACTGGGTGCTTAAAATGCTTTATAAAAGCCCTATTTACATAATCACTCAGCAGACCAGAAAGATTCCTGTTTACAGCAGTGCCAAGGGTAAACAGAACGTTGTGTTTGGGATCTGTGAAGTGAGGACAGACTGCAAGCCCTATATTCCAACTTTCAGGCTGACAGCCTTCCTGGTGAAAGGTGTAGCAGTGCTGCAGAATATAAGGTCAATTTGACTTTTACTATTTTAAAATAACAGACCAGAAGAAAGTGCAGAAGCTCAATGGATCCGTAAAAAATTGCCTAATTAGGTCTCCAATAGGTGTTTCCTTGAGCATATGATGACAGGATTTTACAACTCCCTGGGGAACATGAAACCAAGGGACAGTTTTGTAGACAGGCCAGTCAATGCCTGCTTGGTTATTTGCTGAAGTAAAAAAAAAAATAAAATCAATTCAATACAACTCTTGCCAGTTCTATTATGGACTGCAGTATTGATAATCTACAAGATAAATCTACAAGATAAATCTGTCCAGCAAACCATGAAACACCCAACTAAAACAGCTTCATAAAAGCCATTATCCAGATTGTGGAGACACACTGTGTAAAAGGAATTCATGCTTACTGCAGATCCAACACACCATTGTGTATTTGTAAAAATGGAAGAAAAAATAATGCAATCACAAATCTTTCCATGGGATAAGATTGCACTGCCCATGTCATGAAGCAGATTGGTTTGAACTGAGGTTTGTTTTAACAACTTTTAGAATGTGATTCTCTGTAAACACTAAAGGCTGTATGGTGGTTCAAGGCCACATTGGTGACTCCTACACTTCCTCTGCCTTAAAAAGGGAGAGTATCTTTCAAAATCAGGAGGGCTTTTGACCAGGTGCCAGCTGCATTTCTCACTACCAGCCTGCTGAAGTGAGGAGGCAATAAGGATTTGAGTGCACACTTGTATTCCATGCATTTTATTCCATGAATTCTAATAGAATTCCCACAATTCATGACACAGAAGCACAAAAACCCTGGTACCACAGCAAGGTTTAAAATATAATAGCTGGAAAAAAGGGAAGAGGGTATAAAAGGAAGAGCTGGATGTCCTTTAAATTTTTGCATGTTGCAGACAGAAGACATAGACATGTCAAGGTCCTAATTAAAAACCCTCTTCTTTCAAGAAAATTATTATCCTGACTTATTAAACTTCCAGATGAAAGTAATCACGAAACTTGCCAAAGCTCTGTCACAGACTCTCTGGCACACACACAAACAGGAACTAAGTTTCCTACTCCTTGCTAGAAAATCCTATGCACTCTAGTGCCTCAAAGCCACCCCAAAAAAGAGAATTAAGAGGGTCATGAGAGACAGATTTTATCTCAACAAGATCTTAAGGGGTGAGGGAAGGCACCATGTGAGTCAACAGGAACTTGGAAAACATGACGTCAGTCACATCTCTCCTAATGCAACGATTTAGATGGAGCCTAAAGCTAAAGTGCCTAATTCCTTGTGATGAAGGGTATTACTTGGTAATCCAATGCTTTATTCATAGGGGTTTGGGAGATTAAGGGAGAATTTAAGATATTGCAATGAAACAGATATTTTTGTATGCTACAAAGACGTAAACGGCAGCGTTGTTTGGTGGTTTTTTTTACTCTGTGAGTGTTTGAAGGCTAAAAATAGACTTTATTTAATTTTTTTTATGGTGGCAGTATGGAACATCTCAACTTTAGTGATAACAAGACATCAGGCAGAAAGGTTTCAAAGGTTTTTATGATCATAATTATGCCCAGAAGTATGATGGAGACATCATAGATCAAAAAGATGTTTCTAGCTCCAGCATTGCTTGCAAACTAAATAAAGGACAATACAAGTCAACAAGTGATAGGAGAAACAGAAGAAAAACAACAAATCTTAGAATAATCATGTTATGAGAACAGTCTAGAAATGGTCAGAAAAGTTTTAACTTCCTTTTGTTTAGAAACTAAAACACACTTTCAAATTCAGACAACTAAACTTTCTTCAAAAGTGATAGTAGTATCACCTATATACAGCAAAAATACCGTAAACTTTATTTTTAAAACTATAAGTAAATCACTGGCACAACAGTTATTTATTTAAAAACAGAATAAAACTGCTAAAGTGGCTAACTCATTTGGAAAATCACCCTATGGGTAACTTCACATCATAATTTACATATATTTATTAAAACTAGTGTTTCTTGAATCCTGACAGGTGGATTTCAGTGAAGATTGTAGTAATATTTATCTAAAAACGAATTCTAGAAAAGCAGTTTATTTAGGCTGTGGTTTTACCTTGATTTACTTATTGTCATTGTAATTTCAATCAAAGAAAACAGTCTTACAGAAATGATCCCACTAGACCATGTGAAACCACAAAAATTAGTGCTTGTAACTGAGCACAGGTGAAATGAAGATCTGAGGTAACTGAGGGAATTCTCACTCAGGCTCTCACGTCATTCAGGCTTATTAGACAAACCACAACTTCATTTTTGCTTTCCTCATTGTTCTCATCTGGTTTTCCTCCCAGACACACTTCATAAAATCTTCCTTCCTTTATTCAGTGTTGTTCCCCTGATTATTCTTATACATGCTTTTAATTAGAGTCTAGTTCAACAGCTAAGTAACCTTCTGGAAAAAAAACACTCCAAAAGGCCAAAGCCACATGAACTGCTTTCCATGCTTGATTACATGGCTGTAATTACAGAGATGCAGCCATCTCAAGGGGTCAGTGGCTCTAATGAAGATGTTTCCTTGTTCCCCTGTGATCACTTCACAGCCTAATGTTCTAACTGAAATCCTTTCATCCTGGCTGGGACTCATTCCATGAAGGAGTTCACAAGGCAGGCTAAGGGAATTTAAGTAGAACTTGCTGGCTCACCTTAACTTCCACTTAAATCAGTAACAATTTACAGCTTAGGAAAATCTTTGTGAAAACTTAGGGAAAACACAGATCCTCTTTGGTATGAGAAGCTGAATTTGGTGAATCACTGCTACTGATGAATAAAGCAGAACCCATTCAAACTAAGGAGTTGGCAGGAGGAAAAGGGAAGGAGGACAATATTTTTGCAGACTTACCATTGCAACATTCATTTACCAGTTTCTGCCTGAACTCTCTCCCTCCTTCCTAAAGAAGGTCATCAAACACTGCCAGGCTGCTCTGCACCTTGTCTCTTTGTCCATAGGCAGCCAACAGGCAAGAATCAGCACAAACAAGATGTCTAACTTAATTGAGCTAACCTGTAAAAAATAAAATACTGAGAAGTGTGAATTTACAAGTCTCCCTGAATAGCAGAGATGTCAGCAGTCGAGCACATGTCTGCAGTAAAAACCCCAAAGCAACCCCACAAGTCCAGGGAGCTGCTCAAGCCTCTGGCATATTCAGGGAGTAGATTTGTCGTGATGCAATCTGTGTTTGAAGCAAGGAGGTGCTAAATTTTCTTAAGGAGCCCTTGGAACCTCAGTGATGCCTCTGTCTGAATGTCTCCCAAGCTGTACATTGAAGGAGATTTGGTGCTGTTGTTAACCACAGGTGAAGGGAGCTGGACCAGGGCTGGAGCCCCTTGGTCACTCAGTGCTGGAGCTGGATCAGCAGTGCCCAAGGTGCCTGTGGGCACCAGTGGGAGTGGGAGTCATCCCCTTCATCTGACAAAAGATTGGCTGTACCTGCAGAGAAACTGGGCTGGCTGATGCCCTACATACCTCCTCACCCCAAATGGGAGCTTTTCTCTCAAAGTGCTGAAAAGTTTGTGATCACACTGTAAAACTTGCTCTGAGCTTTATAGTTACGTGGGCCATGGCAGCAGAGTCTCATTTCCAAAAGCAAATCATCTGAATTTGGTAGTCCCAGATCATATTCCTAGGCCAAAAACCATACCCACACACCTTCTGCTACCTAAATAAATTGGGTTATGTTTTAAACTGAATTAAAAAAAAACCAATTATGTTAATGTGTGGAAATACAGGTTAAAAAAAGATCTTTACAATTATAACTCATTGAAAAGCATTGAAAACATGTCAGTTTTGCCCCTTTTTTCTTTCAAAATGGATGAAAAATTGAAGCTGAATGCATTATTGCAGAAAACAATCATCTTTCATATTCCTGCAAGAACACTGAGTCTGCCCTGATATAAGAGATTATACCTGCTCAAACCTTACATCCAGAGTCATAAATGCGGAAGGAACACATCACATCTCTCAAGCCTAGGAGAGCTTTATTCTTTACTCCACACATACAAACTGCACTCCAACAATGGATGCTGCGTTTACACAGCAGCTCTACTAATTGCTCCCTGGAGGCCTGACCCAAACCCAGAAAACTTCACCAGTACAGCTCCAAATTCTGAAATACACCTCCAAAGCTTTGTGCACTCTGCGAGTGCACCAGTACCAGCCTGTGAACATCAGCTAAATAATCAAATACAAGCCATGTGGGAACTTTTTACAAGGGCATTTAGTTCTACTTCACTGGAGGGCATGAAGACTCATCTGAAAATCTGGACTCCATAAACTTTCTTCAATTATTTTTATTTCAGTGGAAATAGAAGCAGACTGACAGTTTCTGTTGTATTTTAGAGGGGCCAATGCCACGAATGCCTCTAAAAATATCATGGTTATGCAAACTAAGTAACAGCAACCAATGTCAGTTCTGATCTGCAAGGACATTACTTTAAAACATAAATTTGACTGCATTGTTAAAGTAGCTACTTCAGAATTAATACGAAAAAAACCCTAAGCAGCAGAACTGTCTCTCCTTGTACAGGGGACAATTACATATTTCCAAATTATCAATTCCTATTTATGTCCTTGGAACTGGTAAGAAGTAGGATCAATAGCATATTGATAGATGAAAATAACTGCAAATACAGAGAGCTCTAGGTTTTCAGAAAAGCTTTGCTATCAGACAAAACTTAGACAAAAAAAGTTAATCTGACCACTTGGTGATCTCACTCAGCACCTGGAAAGCTAAACACTCTCTGTTTTGAGACCTTATTTGGTGAACTTCAGTAGTGAGACAACTGCAGCCTACAAAAGTAAGAATCTGTGACACTAAGCTCTGTTTATACAATAGAAACAGAATGGGCTTTATTTACAAAATCACTTTTTAGTGTGCTTTAGCCTCGTATTTTACAGGAGCTGGAGTAATTCAATAATGGCTAAATAAATCTGATCCTTGTAGATGGTTTGTTTAACAAAACCCAGTGAGATGGAACAATATTGGCTTTAGGTGCACAAGACAGAAGTGGAGATAAAATTTTCCCTACTCATCTTTCACCATCTAAATCCTACAGAGGTCTGACTACAGCCATGCCTTGCCCATAAATTAGCAGGGGCACAGGCTCCCTGTAAAATGAAAAGCTGTACTTTCTCAAGCAGCACTTGGAGCCTCCAGGCTTCTGGTTACTCCATGACAGCTCAATAGAAGTATAAAGTAATCATTTTTCCCCAGAGTGGGTATTTTTATACTGTTAAAATTGTTCTTAAAGGTGCCAAAGAAAAGTTACCTTAACCTACAGTAAATCCAAGACAAAATCCTGCCAATAAATATCTGTTCCTCTATAAAAAATGCTTACCTACAATTCTTAAAATACTTTATAAAGGAAATTAAAATACAATGCGACTGAATTAAAACACAGCTACTCTTATAAAGAAAATTAAAGTACATTTATTAATTTTCTACTTCTGGAAAATTGGAAAACAGAGCGTTTGTAACTTGGATAAGTTTTCATGGAAACCCCAAAACTAGACTCTTTAACTCACAGTTTCCAGCTCTACTAACAAAGGTGTATTTCCCCAGGACCCAGAGATCTAATTATATGGTGGTAATCATAAAAAACCCAGGCATTGCTCAAAACTCAACACATAAATACCAAGTCCTTCCCCCAAAACTTGCTTCCATGTCAAGCCACTGTGACAAAAATGCAAGAATTCAAACTCAACCTTTTTACAAATGGCTCCAAGATAGACTGAGTGCTTTTGTTGCATATTTTCATACACCCAAACACACATCTATTAAAACTCTCACTACAAAAAAAAAGACAGACTCACCAGCACAAAAACCAACTCAGAGCACTTGACACTTGCAGCTTTTCAAATGTGATAGGAAATTCAAGCAAAAATACTGCATTTACTTATTTGTAAATTCGTGTCACTGCAATACACTGTTAGACTAAAGTGTGCCAATCCTCTCATATTTTCTTCTTACAGAGTAACACATAAAAGAAGACAGAAAACAATATGTGATTTTTTAAATTATCCCATCCAATCACTTAACGCTCTAAAAGAACACTTGTTGCCATCTTCACATAAAGCAAAGCTAAATTTAACTCAGATATTACAAAGCTACTAATCTCTCAAATACTCAAGAATGAATTATTTAAAACCACAAGATCTATGTGGTGACTTGTCTTAAAACCACCCCTAAGAAAGCAGAGAGAAGATGTTGTGCAGGTTTATTCCAGGAAGCCTCATGTCTTGTTCTAGCTATGAGGCTTTGCTGGGCCCTCCACAGTAACACACTCATCCTTGTTAGGCTGGGCAGCTCTGGGGGAACAGGGATATCTCAAAAAAGACCCATGTCAAGAATCTTCTGCTCTCTTCACATTCTGCTGCTTCACATCTGCACAGACACCCCGGCAGAAGGCTGGGGGCAAGGGGCTGACTGCAGGTCTCAAACACCAACAGGCACAGAGCCAACAAAGATCACTGGCAAGGACATGCTGGGAGAGACAGTGGGATGGGGCTGGAGAATGGGCCACAGGGGAGGTAGGGCCGTGCTTTTCTGGGACACATGTCGTTGTTCTGGGTCCTGGGAATAAGCACAGCATAACACAGCCATGGGGTTGAGGTCAAGAAGCAGACATGGACCAAAAGCCAGCTCAGTAAGGGGAAAAAAAGACCACCTCTGGACCCCCAAAGGTCTCTGATCCATTTCCAGACATGCCAAGAAGAATGAACTGCACATTGTAACAGCTCACACAGAAAGAGAGAAAGTTACCTTGAGGGTAGGGAAAACTTATCTATAAAATCCTACCTCCACAAAGCCCCGGTGTGCACATGCCAGGCTGCTGGATCAGTGCTGGAGCCAGCACTGCTGATCTTTCTGTCTCTCCCTCTCTCTTTCCTTCTACCCTTTATTCAAAATCCACCACTGTGTTTACATGGGAAGATAAGGGACTAACATACCAATTTCCATGCCAAGTGTATAATTTACCCATAAAACTGTCTTTTTAAAAGCCTCTGACATTTGCGGTTCCTTCTCAACCACGGGCATATACAAATCTGGGGTGCTTCCCTTCCCTTCCACAACCCTGCAATGTCTTTTGGAAATATGTTTGCCACCAAAATGGCATTCTTGAAAAAAATCTTCTTGACTCTCACAAGAATGCAAAACAGAAGGACTGCAATATGTTTCCCACTTGTCCTAAAGCTTCCTTCACTTTTTATTAACCATTGCATTACAAGAAAATGCTGATCCTTCCTCTTTGCCTTCCAAGACATCCTGACAAACTGAGAATATGCTCAGTCTGTTCTGGATGCCTCACTGTTACAGCACAGGAAGCAATGTTCAGCCACAAAGCAACCTTTGAAGTCTTCTGACATTGCCTGATAAGAGCCAGGTTTCTGGCATTGTACATTAAATTGCCCAAGAGTCTCCCATTTTTTCTGCTGGCAAAACAGATCCTGGCTCATGCCCGGACACTTTCAGCATTTCAGGTTCCAGGCTTCAGAGATTGCTACCCTTCAGACATCACTGCTTTTTCACATAAGTTGGGAAAGGACTTGGTAGAAAAAAGTGAACACAAAATTTGAGGTGAGATAGGGAGAGGAAAATCTTATTTCTAAGCCAGAAGCTTTTGTATCTCTGTGGAAAAACAAGAATAAAGGCTAATCCCATTTTTTGTAGTAAACCAAATGTATGTTTAATCCATAACACACCTGAAATATCAAAATCGTACTGCTATTAATCAAAGTGGTCCATATTTAGAAAAAAACCAAAAGAAGCTGTGCTAAATACCCAAAATTCTACCACTTCTAAACCAAGAGAGTAGCAAAATCCAGCAACAGAATCTGGCAAAAATCTAAAAGAATAAAAACAAGAAATGAGTGCAAATGAGCAGCTACTTTAGTGAGGTATGCATACAAGGTTCACCTCACTGTTCTGTGGACTTTTAGTTCCTTAAAAATACAGCAAATATTTGTAGTTTTTTCTGTTATTAAATGCATTTTTAAAGATCAGGGAAATATAGAGATATTTCATTTTACACCCCATTTTCTATTTACTCTTGGAACTAGAAAGAAATCAGAAAGTTTCCTATATCCAGAAGAAGCGAGAGGGACGGAGTGTTTGCTTCCATCTAAAAATACCTTCTGCAGCATTCTTATGTGGTCACCAACAAATGAACTAACTAGAGGCTTCTCTTAGCCATCAGCAGAAAAAAAATTGTTTAAATATTTAATATGCTTTTAAAAATGTCAGTACTGAGTCAAACTATTACTAGTTTTTATTGTGACCAAAAGTAAAATGTTTAATTGAAGCAGCTGCTCCTTAATAAATAACCAGAAGCTGAGAGCACGAACGCGTGGTATTTGCAGATTAGATTTTCATGCATGGCATTCCAGGCATGATCTTTTCATACACTTGAATATAAGAGAAGTTAAATAAGATCTCAGTCCAAATAACAAAACTGTAGAGAATCAGAAGTGATGATTCCAAAATAGATCTGGGCCTACCTCCAGTATAAACAGCTTGATCTCAGTATTAGTTTTAGGATGCAAAGCAAACATCCTAGATCTTACTGCTGCTTTTACTCACTCAGATAAGCTTTACTGTTACAATGCTTCAGCAAAAATATACTAGGGATATATACTGCTATTCCAGGGGGGTAAAAAATGAAGTGCATTAAAATTTGGTCCAAATATGGTCAGAAAAATTTTTAAATTGCCTTTTTTTTAAGCCATACCTCTGATGCATATTCACAGTACAAGCAAACTAGTGTCATTTAAAATCTGCACAACCAATTCTACCACAGTGAGTTAAATAGGGGTTTGGTTCTACAAGACCTGCATTGATGTATTTGTGAAGTTTGTTTCATTCTTTGGACCAACTCTGCACTCCATTATTTACAAAGAGCATCCTCAGGCATGTAAAATATCTGTGTAAATTATGAGGTTCATGCAACTGCTAAACAGTACAGCATCCACACAGAACTGTCAATGGCAATGCCTAAACTGTAGAGACTTTTGCTACATTTTCCAAACCAGCATAGTCTTGTCCTGCTATTAAATAAACTCATTTTGCCCTATGATTCACTTCAGAATTCAATTTTTAAGAGTCATTTTGCAGAGCAGAAATACATTTCTAAAAATTCAATTGTCTTTAATAGAAAAGCAGGCTTTCATACATTGAATGCTGTGTTCTTGGAAGTGAAGCTCTTCAGCACTGAAATGAAAATCATATTTCAGTCGAAGTTTGCATTATCTCCTGCATGTCACAGAACAGCTGCCAAAGAAATGCCAAGGAAAAAGGTGCAAATTGTGAAAAGCAACATTTCTGACAGTGGTAATCTCTGTGGCTTTGGGTTAACTGATCCCCACTACACAGCTGAAGTTGTCACATACCAAGAGCCAAGAGTCCATGTCTTGAATGGCTCAGCTTCACTGATAAAACACAAATGTTTGGGGGTTTGGTTTTTGTAATTAGCCTTATTAGCAATTAGTTCCATTTCTATTTCTGCTGACTGCCTGTGCTACACTTTTCAGGACATACATTTACTTGGGTATTGCAGGCAGAAACACCCTTTGTTTATTAGCCATGGCTTTTACTCCTATATTGTCTTTAGTAGGACTGCTCCCAGAGATAAATTTGCATTAGTGAAGCAAATGCATTTTGGGAAAGTGTCAGAGAACTATTAGACAGAATAATATTATTTGTATAATTCTGATTATTATGCACCCCAAATTTTGTAAGATTTGATGTAGAGGGAACATACTGTTAGTATCTTACATAATTCATCCTGATCACTTAAATAGTTTCTTAAAACAGCATCCCCTGGATGCCAGCTTTTGAAGGTATACATAAAGAGGGTAATAATTATAATGGGGGTGTAATGAGCTTCACTATCAATGGGAGTCAAAGTACAGCAGATTTTTATCTCAGATAATTATTGTTATGTGCAGTAAATGCACCAGCAAAACTGAAGAAATAAAGCCTTTGGATTACCTCTAGTGAAGGGAATTCACAAAAGAGAACATTAATTTTTATTCTGACTTTGTTCTATGAATCTGACAGGTGTTAAGCTTCTAAATCAGGGGACTTGAGGCCTTGTGTCAGTGACATAAAACCATCTTGTACAGCAAACACAGCAGAACTTCCAATTCCACTGTGCCTTGGCTACAGGTGACAAGAAATCACTGAGGTCTATGCAATTAAACAGCAAACCTTTCACACCAAAGGGCAACAACTTGCAGTGTGACCAGCAGACAGAAGCGCCTTAGCTGTGAGAAGCAGAGTTCAGCTATCCCAGAGACTCCTGGGGAGCAGCACAGTCCCCACTGCACACAGCCACCCTAACATGAATCTCCTTCTCCCAGGGAACAAAGGGCTCTCATTCACAAGCCACACTCATTCACCCTCGAGCCCTACAGCCAAAACCACCACAAAGTCCCTAAATATTGCTGCTGCAAAAATGCAGGAAGGGTTATCAGGCTGGCCAGGGCTGAGGTCACTGAGCTGGCACAGAACACAGCACAGGTACCACCAGCTGGAGACTCTGCTCACTCTGCTTCAAAGCATTATTGATCTGTTGGGATGGACTGGATTGCTGGCCAAAAGCTGTAAGGCCATTACATGCAAGATCCAGTCATTTCTACCTTCCAAAGACAAAAAACTCTTCTACTAAATTTCAAAAAGTTTGTGTTCTGGGTTTTATTTTTTCCTATGTATAAATAATTTTTCCTTTGTATCTCCAACTGTTTTAAGCATTTACACAAGTAATTTTGTAGCTGAGATCAAAATTGTTCTCTGAATTTATTATCCTTAAACTAATTGAAAATTATGGCTGGCTCACTAAGGCAAAGAAGCCCAACTGGTAAGCACTGAAGATGGTGACACTTTGCTGCTCACTCAGCTGATAACAACTTGATTTTCAGCTTTATGAGAGACTGAGCAAACAACTCACATCAGGCAGCTGGAGAGCTCCAGCCTAATCTTGTAAAACAGTGTTGGTAAACCACAAACCTGTCAAGGTGCCTTCATGTGCTGCTTGGCATATTAATTATGCCATTAGCATACCATGTTTTTATGTACACCACTGGTAGATAAATCAATGAAATTATAAGAAACTAACAGAAGAAAGGAAGGCATGAATAGAAGTAAATTCAAAGCAAATTCAGTTGAGTTCCAAACCCACTCCTCCAGAATCAGAGGTGTTCTTTGATGTCAACTGTAACTTAAATGCAGGTTTAAATAATTTTCCATTTTCTATGTAAAATAAAATCTTAAATGATTTTCCATTTTCTACAACCCAGTATTTTCTGTGCTGCAGCATTATGTGAAAACAAAGCAGAACAACAACAAATAAAAGCACTAATTCTATGTTTGTGAATATTTCCTGGAAACCAAATAGCTGCCTTGTTTCATCACATTCATCCCTCTTTTCAATTGCAAGAACTCTGGCAAACAAGTTTTGAGGAACCAACTGCTTTTGTAATTTACACTGATCTCTCCAGGCAGGCTGGGGACCGCTGCCTGTCCTGCTCCATTGCAGCTGCTTGCTGTGGTTATGTAACACACATTTATGCATGACTTTTTATGTAAAATACTTCACAGTTCCCAGTGTATGTTAAGTTAGGAGCCTATTTTGAAAGTTCTTCACCAAGTCCACCTACAATGGCTCATACCCACAAATCCACACAACAGATTTGCAACAAGCAATTCAGCCAGGCCTAACCCTTTCTCAGATTGTAGCTGTGGCTTTTCAAGAATGCCAAAATCAGCTACAATCAGTGTCAGTCTTTGAAGAAACTCAAACTATCTATTTGTGGCAAAAGCCATGTGAAAGAAGTACTTCAAAGGAAAACTTGACTTGGTAGAGGAATAAAGATCAGGAACTCCAAAATACTCCAGGCAGCACAGACAGTGATTATTTTATAGAACAGAGCTCCACCCAAACCATTTATCTACTATGTTGAGCTAAATATAATATTTGAAAAGTTGAAATAATTAAAGGTTTATTGGCTTTCTGAGAGGAAGTTTCTAAAAGTAATTTTTAATTTTTCTAATTTTTTTTCTACCCATGCATGGACCTTCTGAGCAACCTTCACACTGGGGCTCAGAAGACAACCTTCTTTTGTAATCCTGGGATATGTTTTGAAACATGTTTGAAAAAGCAGATTAACACTCATCAGTACCAGTGCTATACTTTAGGATAAATCACAGAGTAAAGGACTTGAGTAATACTGAATGAGGAACAGTTGAGGATTATTTGATACTGTGCCTCATACAAGGAGGCTGGAAGCTGATGAGGGTTAACTTCTGCCATTCCAGTTTCATATGGTGAGGCTAGGACAGACTTTACACTGTAATTCAATGGAGAAAAAAAACTTATTTATGAATAGATAATCTAGGAAACTTTCCCATCAAATACTAAAATTAATCATGACACAAGATGTGTGACTCAAATGTTTTGCTTTATGAGGCAAACCTATTGGCCCTAGTTTTAGTGATTTACTAGGTATTAAATCTATTTGTCCCCATTTCTTTTTCCCTATGGACTGTGACCACACCCTTTTTTCATTTTAAAAATCTTTTGAATTATTTATATTTTTTCATATTTGGGGAATATAACTGAATTATTATTACCATTACTTTAGGGAAATTCCCCCAACAGGAACAGGTTAGGTATAACTCCAAAAGGAAAAACTAATCACCAACAAAATACTTTGCCATTCACACAGAAAGAAGCTCAAATCTTACAACACGCTTTTCTTTTTCACTCTGCCTAATATTTTATGTTTCATGGTTTTCTTTTAATGAACACAAAGATATGAGTACTGCTAATACACCCTGTTTCTACTTATCTGTCTTTATACTGCGTATGTCTGCTTTCAACATAGCACTTCTACCTGCTTTTAGGCTTAAAACTCTACCTTCAAAATATGCTAAATTAAAGAGGAATATTACAGGAAGGAACCAGAGATGTGTCTCATCACTAGCTTTGATCTCTCAGAGACAGTTAATTCCATCATTGCTATTAACTGGACTGGCAGGCCAGAACAAAGGGTGGCCTCTCCACAGTAACCCAGCACTGTAACTTTACATAATTTGCATTATTTTCTTCCATTGTACCAGGAGGATAAACGTCATGGCCAGAGTAATGACCAGGTTATGGCAGCCAGCACAGGACAAAGCACTGATTCAGAGACCTTGAGATGCGCTTCACCATTGGTGACATCTGTGGCACCCACGGTCCCAGCTCAGGCCCTGCCTTTTCCCCCTTGCTCACTGCACACCACAAGCACACACAGTGATCCAGAAGCTCCCCAGCCAGCAGCAGGAGCTGGGCAAAGGCTCAGAGCAGAGTTTTGCTCCTGCATCTGCCACCTGCCCCTAGAGGAGCTTTTGAGCCTCTGTGCCCCTGCTCGGTCACTGTCCCCTCTGCCAGTCCTGCTGAGCTCCGTGCTCTGACAGACCTCAGATTTAGGCACAGTTTGCTGGGGAGGCACCTCCCTGGTCAGGACCCCATGAGCTGTGGAGCTCAGCTAGTCAGCATATCAGAAGAGAAGCTGTCCTCTGAAAATTGGCAATTTTATTTTCTGAGGCAACAATCAGCCGTGCAGTGCTACTCAAGCCACCCTCCCCACTGAGATCAGTCAATTTCTTGCCCTGTGTCTCACCCCTTCACTATAACCTTTTATGAGTGCAGTAACTGTCTATTTTGGTGCCTTTGATGAAAAAATTATTATTCATTGTATAAGATTTCCCATCATATCTATAAAATCATATATTTCATACTCATCATAATAAAAATGGATGCATTTTCATCAACATAATTAATGTTTGTTGTATTATCACTAAAATAATTGCATACAGTTGTAGCTGGAGAACACCACAGCTCTGAAATAGCACTCTTCATCTGAAGATCAATGCAAATGCAGCTGGTAATTCAGCTTTTGTGAACAGGTCATCAGCATGACTAGCATATCAACATCTCAGCCAAGGAGCAACACTTAGAGGCATTCTTTTAGAGGTTAATGAAAGGGCTTAATATGTACTTCAGCAGTGATTATTTCCAAGAAATTCATTAAAGGCAAATGGCTATCACTTGAATTTTAATTCAAATTCTAATTTTAATCTGAGCAGTTACTGTAGGTGTTGCCTGACGGTTAAGAATATATTCCTGCTCCTGATCCCATTGTACCCTGCTGAGATTTGTTCAAATTAATTGTGTATGGTGTTACTGATTAAATTCTGTGGGAAAAAAACACAGTACTCATATATAATGACTAATTCTCTCTGCTTATTGATCCTAAGTTCAGAATCATTATGTCAGTGCAAATGCAGAATGCAGGGAAGACAGATGCTATGCTTGGATCATAGAGAAGGCTCACACCAAGAGCCATAACTATTTCACATTAAAGACATACACTCTTATCTACTTTCTTTTGCATTCATTTCAGCTTCCTACTCCCACCCCCAATACATATTCTGACAAAGCAAATAAATACACATACCCCAAAGAACCACTTGGAAGCATTCAGCATATTCATATTTTTCACTGCAAAGACCCACACAGGAATCCTCCAGTGAATGGTCACAAGAAACAGATTGAGGAGCTTCACTTGCAATGACCTAAGGGCTGAGGGAAGGATTCATGCAGCAGCTACCTGCTGCTGTGTAAGGACAATTATTTCTCATATTCCTTCAGCTAGGCTTTGTCTCTTGTAGGGCAATCTTCACCTTTCAGTCTGAAAATGCTGAGGCTTTCTTAGAAATGCATTCCCAGAAAGATCAGACCCTTGAGGCAGAATTGCATCATCCCTTGATTGATAATGCCCCTGGTAACTGAAGCCTCATTCACCAGCAAAGGCAGGCAGCTGACAGCTCAGCTACCAAAAGAGAAGAGACCATTGTGCATAAACAGAGATCCAGAATGACTCTTTCAAAATTAATTCTATCTAATTGCACGTGGGAATATAGTAAATAGAAGAAGGAATTAAAAGAAATTAATTCTTCCCAATTCTTTTTCTATCTTACTGAGGAAAAACACAAATGTTAGAGTCAACTTATCCCAGCCTTGTTATCTGCTAGGCAGAGGGCTCTGGCTGCTCAAATGTGCTTCTCAGTCACTTCTGGGGTTTTCATTTTTAACCAGAGGTTTGTTCAGTCTGAGTGTGCTGAAACTCTTCAGCTCATATTTAGTATCACACCCTGAGATACTGAAGATAAAATTTAAAGCACCATTAGTGCTCAGTACAATCTACTAAATGATGTCAAAGGGATTCTTGAAAGCTGCTCCTTGTCTCCTGCAGACAGAAGAGGGGAACTTAGCAAGAGATAACCCTTTGCATGCAAATAGCAAAGCAACATGAAACAATGAGAAACAGCAAAAAAAAACCAAGCAATATTATATTCATAGAAATAATGCAAGAAGCTCCCAACAAAGCAGTAATGCTGATTATTTAACCAGCACAATATTGCTGCCTTTCACAGGAACAGTGCTGTTACAATATCACCCAGAAATTCTGTGTTAAATGCTCTTCAGCAATTTTTCAAATGTTCAGTATTGTGCATTGTTTGTCACATTTTTTATTTTATGTGTTTGCATTGGAAATGCTAATGAGAATTTTTTCTCCAACAGGACAGTTTCTAAACCAGGTGTAGATAGTAACAGGCAAAAAACCCCTGCCAGTATTAAATGGTGCATAAGAGATGAAACAGAATCTGAATCTCTTTCTATGCATGGGTTTGGAAAGAACCTGCCTTGGCAGAAACCTTTGGCATTAAGGAGAAAGAAAATCAGAGCTCCACAAACACTGGAGAAATACACAAGGATTTTTTTAAAATTTATTCTGCTTTATTTTTCAATTTCTACCTCTTAACATTCTGGAATGTATTATTTAGTGTTCTGTACTTCCTATATTGTGCCTTGTCTTTATGGAAACATTAGGTAACCCTAATTAATTAAAATTTCTGTTTCCATCTACAAAGTTATTTAATATTTTTCCTTCCTACTATTTTAATTCTATATTAGTGTGTTTAAAAAGGCATTTTTAAAGTTTTTAGGTAATTTGTTAATTGAATAAGTATTGGTACTATATAAATCAAACACGACATATAGAAACAAATCTTTCAATCTCTGCCAGGCAAAATTTCTAATCAAATCAGTAAAGTTTTACCTAAACTATATCTAAATAAGAGCTACAGGAGTTGGTCACAGGCAGAAGCTGGGACATCTGTCAAAAACCATTCAGGAACACTGGAAAATTTATCCTCAAGAGGGAACTTACTCTGCACCATGCTGACCACACTCCTGACTTTACTCACCCAGGACTTCTTCTCTAAGAACTGATGAGCATGTAGGTCTGCAGCAGCATTCCTGGATGTATTTGCATATATTAATAGTGATAAGCAGAACTGTTAAGCTATTTATCATCACTCCTGTAAAAGCTGTAGGAAAGAACTGGTGGAATCATTGTGGTGTATGTTTAACACTGCCAGTTCATGCTTCTTCACAGTATTAAATTATTTTTATTTTATGATACAAAACCTCCCTAAAAGCAACAAAAAAGAATTTAATCACAGATAATATGCAAAGAATAAAAAATACTTAATCCTCAGTAGGAATATCTCTCTCTTCTATGTACAGAGAAGGAGAAAGGGCCAGGAAGAGGAATTTCCCTTGTGTAATTCTCTTCTGGAGATTAATTCAATATAGTACATGCCCCTGTGGATTAAGAAACTCCAGATACATTAAGTATACATACACCTGTTCACTGTCTCACAGATATGGGAAAAAGGATATCTCTTCCAAGAGACACTAAGACAGAAAAAATAATTGCACTCAAGGAGGAACTAAAAAACTGCCTGTGCCCCTCACAGCAGGAAAACCTCCTCCTATTAAAATAAATGCTCCTGTGATGGCAGCTGATCTGCATAATGTTATGGCAACCTGCAGTTCCTTTCTCTGAACAAAAGATGCTGTTTTTCAAAATTAACTTTAAATCAATGCACTAAAAATTGCTTACAATGAATAGCTGCATTACTAGACTATCTATTCATAATTGTTAGTTTATATTTCTCTCAAAGATAAAGATAATTTATACAATAAAATGAAATGTTCCTTGCATCTCAGACTCATAGTTCTTTGTGCTTGGGACAAACATTCTTCAATAGCTTTGGTGTCCCTTCCAAATTGCTAAGAGGTTTATACACAACCTGTGTGCCAAGCAGGGCTCATTTTTGCTTTTAGAAATGCACTTGGCAATAAGTAAACTGGAAAAATTTGCAACTCTTCTGAATCCTGTTCTCAGTTAATTGTAAGTGCTCTTTCTTTTCTCCCAACTTGTATGCAATTCATTACACTTCAGCTTTTCTTTCTTGGCCTTGATAAAATCTGACACAGTAGTTTTCTTTCCCCTTAATTAAAAATATTTTTTATTTTGTTGTAAGGTTTTGGGGATGACTTTATTGTATTTGGCAAGGGAGGATACTTGAAAGAAAACTACTCTGTGGGCCTTTCTGCACCAGGTCTGTTTCTCTCTGCCTGAAATTGTGAGGCTCTGTATTTGATAACCCAGATGGTCCCTTCTAGTCTTGCATTCCTTAAAAAGGACACTGAGTACTGTAAACTGATGCCACATGGCACACAAAAATCACAAAGTTCTTTAAAATGTCATGCAGCTACCAAGCAAGTTTTAGCCCCATTAATGCCATTTCACTAAAGTAAAATTACCATTTTCAAATGCAGTTTGTGTTTACAAGCTCTGAAATCAGAAGATTAAGTTAGTTTTACCATTAAACAAAGGTATAACTGCAGCATCTCCCCCCCAGATCTGCAGCAGCAGAAGTATGATTATTGAAAATAAATGAAATACAGAAAAACCCGAAATTTTATTGGACATGAAGATCCTAAAAATAGTCACCAAGATGTATTTTTGTGTGGAGATGGGTATTTGACAAGTACATGAAGAGCAATTCCCATCACTGTTGTTATGATCTACATCTTGTCTTCCAAGGCTTTACACCTTTTTGCAGAAACTCTCTTACTGCCCCTCCAGGGTGGCAGGCAGGGACTGGCCTCACAGGGACCCCCCTCATGGATCCAGTGTAAGGAAACAGCACAGCTGATTTTGTGCCAGGAATCCCAGTGTGTAGCCCAGGAGCAGCATTTGTTCCTGTGCATATTCCATGGAATAACCTTCATGGAAGTTTTGTGGTGATGTGACTGATAAGAACTTTCACCCTGACAGACAGCCCTGACTACACCAAACCAGCCTAAGATGTGATGCCAAGGAAACAAATGACTTCAGCAAGGACCCAAGGCAGCATGGTTTAGAAGGTAGGAATAAGCTAGGAAGGAAACATGAAGGAGAGCACCAGCAGCAAATCCAGTAAATATGGAGATGCAGTCTGGAACATTTAATACACGTTTGTGTAACAGTCTAGAAGGACCTGAAGCACTGCTCTGTGTCAGGCACCTCTTTCAGGGTCCACTGCTCACAACTCATCCTTTTCAGGGACCCACATCGGGTATCCAGACATTCACTATGGCCTTCTCTTTACTAACAACACATTTGAGAGAGCAGGAGAGAGTTTGTAAGCAGGTTCCTATTAAGAATTAATTAAGATTGTTTGTTCTGAACTTGTGAAACCAGTATGAGGTGTTATCAAAGGTTTTCCAAATGATAAGCCTTTCTAAATCACCCTTGCTTTCACACGAGGGATTTTCAAAGGCACAAAGAACAGTTTGGTGCTCAAATGCCTTTAAAAATGTCTTTGATAGAAAGCCACAAGGGAAGTGAGTTAGTGTTACAGCTCTGGCTTTTCCAACACTACAAGTCAGTCCTTTGTTTCTCCTCTACGAAAAGAGCAACAAGTTTCTTGTAATTAAGAATTCCCTCCACACACTGAAGGTGGGATTTTCTCATCTCCTTAGAAGTCAGTAGCTTAAATGAGTCTCCATCTTTGCTTTGCAGGGTTCACAGAGCTTCCATCATTGTCTTTTCAAACAATCTCTTCTAAGCATCTCTTATTTAAATCCTCTTGTATCAGCCCACAACAGTAATTTATTTAATGATTTGTTTGCTTTCCCTACTTCCCCCACTGATCTATCAACATGGTCAGTTAGTCCTTTAGAGGATCAAGGAAATTTTAACCCAAACCTCTCCAGCACACAGCACTGCCCAGAGAATATTAGTCTAAACAATTTCAAAAGGCAGCAGAAGACAGTAAAAACACTCAGAGAAATAGGCAAGGAGGAAGCAAAATCCCCCATTTTGGATAGGGGAGCTTACTAAAGCAGTGACACTTACAGAGATGGGAAGTCCCTGCTTCCTATCCCCAAAGTATAGAAAACTGAACAAAGGTGGAAGAACAGGGTTCTCCAAAATGCATGTCACAGCTTTTCTCTAATTTTTTTCTCTGTTCCTATCTGGGCTGATTTTTATTTAAGGCTGCTAGCAGGGTTTTGCTGTCATTTACCCAACTACTCTTACCCTGTTAGGCTGGGATGGGATAAAGATCAGAGCACCAGCAAGCTCACAGTTCTCCTTAAAAGGATTGCAAAGTAATGACTCCAACTGCAAAGGGTCTTTGTTAATGCATCTATAAACTAAATAACACTTGAATTGTTAGGGGGTGTGTTACTGAAGTCCGAGCTTTGCTCTGTCAGACACAGATAAGCACCAGCTGCAAAGTTTGGAGCTGTCATATTGCAGCTCTAGATTTGAACTAGGATCTCACACCATGTACTAATAGCCTTTCACATTCTGGAAATTTCAAACATTCACTGGCTTTTCCTATCATATTTTTAATATTTTATATTATGGTGGTACTATAAATAGAATTAGGCACATGGTTATATATGAAAAAATGTGCTATTACAAACAGATTTAAAATACACACTGTTAAAATACAAAGAAATAAACAACCTGTGACTCACATGGTACAAGCCTTCTATTCATACAAGTTTAAAAATTGAGTAAGTGCAGGGCATACAGTACAGAAAGTTCTCCAGAAAGTAAAAAGATATAGTTTTAGTTACTGACTGCAAGGAAAGCTCCCAGTGTCCTATTGAGATCCTTCTATTATTCATCTAATTTTACAAAAAATACTGCAGAAAGAGGAAATTTCTCTTACATATATATTCCTGATTGTCTAGTTCAATGGAAATCATTAAACATTTATTGATTCATTCACCTCTACTTACAGACAGAATCAAAACCGCTAAAAATTTCACCTGATGAAAGACTTTGCGAAAAAGCTCAGCACTTTCCAAGATCAATTGATCAAGTGCTTTTAGAATCCAGCAACAAAAACCAGGAATCTTGACAAGAGCACTGCAATCAGAGTGCTAATGGAATACATGTTGCTATCACAGTACAAACAAAAGAGGTCAAATGCTATTATTATTTGTTATTACTGAACCCTGCATGCCTGGCTGCCCATCTATGCCTGCAAACACTTGCACAGCATAAGCTTCAAGGAAAAGAAAACAAGAATATAAGAACAAAACTGTAACATAAAGGAGAAAAACCCCTCAGCAGAAGCTCTCATTGGTAGTTCACACCATAACAGACACTGACACAGAACCTTCTGAGAATTTTCAGATTAAATGTTGTTGCTCTTTTTTTTTTGCAAAGGTCACGTCCACTTTCTGTGCATTCATGGCAAAGTGTTTTAGTAAATCCCTAAACAAAGCAGAGAATGTCTGAAAGCATTTCTTATTTCTCATTCTTTTTATGGCAGAGACACTGTATGTGATTGCACTTAAACTGCTCCTCTCCTTACCTTGATCACTTTGTGTTCTGCATTCTCTTAACCAATCAGCTCTCCCATCCAAATTTAACATTGCTTTTACTGTCACTATTTTTTCATTATTTATTTTATTCTCTCTTTCTCCACTACAATAATTAATATTTAATTTAGTTATCAATGTATATTTTGATAGGTTGCTATATAAAGCTCCAGTTTAATAAATTTATGCTATAAACAATTCTATCACTATCAAGCACACTGAAATACTTGTATGTTGGGAAGAAACCTACTCAGTGTGTCAATGGGTTATGTGGAGACTGTTGTATATCATGTTTTTCAGGATAAGTTGCATTACCATGATTTTAATTATTTAATACAGTCACTACACTCTTCCCAGCTAAAAATGTTCAAGAGCATTAAAGAGTGAGAATTATAAAATTTCCAAATACCCTGACAACCAACATTAACAAAGTGAAATCTTAAGCACTGGCATTAAGACAATACCTCTCAAAAGGAACCGATAAATAATTTGAAGACTTCGGTGCTTCATTAAGTACAGCTACCTCCTTACCAGTACCAACATCAACATAAGATATTCAGTTTGGGGATTTTTAATTTTTGTCAAGATCTGCTAAGCGGGATGACCCAAACAGCTTTCCTAAAAGCAAACGCAAGGAAGCAAGCAGCACTGAGCCCTGTCAGGCAGCATCAGAGCAAAACTCAGAATCACTTTCCATGATATCAGAATTGCAAGAATATTATAGAGGTCTTAATATTTTTTTCCTCAGCTATACAGTTCAAGTCTAGCTTCTTGCTTGGGCAGTAATTAAGCAAGGCCAATTTTATTCTCAGATTTTAGAATTGCATGGGGATACTCAACAGATTGTGATATCATCCTGGGAAGTCCTAATCACACAACTCAGCTGCACTGACTAAATACTCAAAGAGATCCTTGGGAGAGACCCCCACTGCCAGTGCATACAGCTGGTAATATTTTTACTATAATCCCTGCTGCCAGGCCTGGGTTAGGATCAACTGTGCCCAGCTCCTTTTGAGCCCACTCTTTGACTGTGATTTTCCCTTTCACTCTGCAGACCAGGGCTCATTTGGGAATGTACAGCCTCCATTTGAATCCACCTTTCAGGACTGAAGGCTGCAGATGGAGATCAGCACAGGAGCACAGCCGCCACCAAGCTGCAAACCCCAGGCTTCTGCTCTTTGTTTGACAAACTAATCCACCACAGGAGAAGTCAAGTGCCAATCTTGTGAAAACATTCCTGAAAATAGGGGAGTGGATAAGGGGCAACACATGCTGAAGAGAAGCCATCTGTTTGTTAACTAGATGTTGTTATCTGCTCTGTATTTTCCCAATGCAGTGAGAGTTAATATGCATGAGGCACACTTTCAATCAGGTGTTCCACACTTTCCTCATTCAGACAGGCTGATGGGGTTAATCCAGAGGCATGGCCTCACTTATGCATCAGCATACCAAACTCATTTCCTGTGCAGTGCAAGGTAGGAGATGCCATACTTAGAGTTACCACTTAAATCATGTTCCCAGGTGCTCTGCCTGACAATGCATGATTAAAGTGTCCTCTGTGAGCTGATCTTCTGTGATTTACAATCAAACCTTTTGCTTTAACCACTAGCTAGGGCTAAAAATTTCAGTTTAATTTCAGGATGTATGTAGCTGCCATGTCCCATTGTTTCCTGGCTCTTCCCATTAACATAGCTGCAAAAATGGCATTACTCTCTGCAGAAAGTTAAATTATCCATATTGTTTTACAAGTGAGTTACATGTGAGGCCTACTTAGTTCATTTGGTAATATGAGCAAGCTAATGTTTTTCTGAAAAACCAGTTTTCCTCCAGCTGGATCACAAATATAACAGAGTTCTTTTTAATATGGTATCAGCAGGCATTCAAGAATAGTGTCAAGTGTTCATTCTGTGCAGCAAAACATAAGATATTCAGTTTGGGGATTTTTAATTTTTGTCAAGATCTGCTAAGCGGGATGACCCAAACAGCTTTCCTAAAAGCAAACGCAAGGAAGCAAGCAGCACTGAGCCCTGTCAGGCAGCATCAGAGCAAAACTCAGAATCACTTTCCATGATATCAGAATTGCAAGAATATTATAGAGGTCTTAATATTTTTTTCCTCAGCTATACAGTTCAAGTCTAGCTTCTTGCTTGGGCAGTAATTAAGCAAGGCCAATTTTATTCTCAGATTTTAGAATTGCATGGGGATACTCAACAGACTGTGATATCATCCTGGGAAGTCCTAATCACACAACTCAGCTGCACTGACTAAATACTCAAAGAGATCCTTGGGAGAGACCCCCACTGCCAGTGCATACAGCTGGTAATATTTTTACTATAATCCCTGCTGCCAGGCCTGGGTTAGGATCAACTGTGCCCAGCTCCTTTTGAGCCCACTCTTTGACTGTGATTTCCCCTTTCACTCTGCAAATCAGGGCTCATTTGGGAATGTACAGCCTCCATTTGAATCCACCTTTCAGGACTGAAGGCTGCAGATGGAGATCAGCACAGGAGCACAGCCGCCACCAAGCTGCAAACCCCAGGCTTCTGCTCTTTGTTTGACAAACTAATCCACCACAGGAGAAGTCAAGTGCCAATCTTGTGAAAACATTCCTGAAAATAGGGGAGTGGATAAGGGGCAACACATGCTGAAGAGAAGCCATCTGTTTGTTAACTAGATGTTGTTATCTGCTCTGTATTTTCCCAATGCAGTGAGAGTTAATATGCATGAGGCACACTTTCAGTCAGGTGTTTCACACTTTCCTCATTCAGACAGGCTGATGGGGTTAATCCAGAGGCATGGCCTCACTTATGCATCAGCATACCAAACTCATTTCCTGTGCAGTGCAAGGTAGGAGATGCCATACTTAGAGTTACCACTTAAATCATGTTCCCAGGTGCTCTGCCTGACAATGCATGATTAAAGTATCCTCTGTGAGCTGATCTTCTGTGATTTACAATCAAACCCTTTGCTTTAACCACTAGCTAGGGCTAAAAATTTCAGTTTAATTTCAGGATTTATGTAGCTGCCATGTCCCATTGTTTCCTGGCTCTTCCTGTTAACATAGCTGCAAAAATGGCATTACTCTCTGCAGAAAGTTAAATTATCCATATTGTTTTACAAGTGAGTTACATGTGAGGCCTACTTAGTTCATTTGGTAATATGAGCAAGCTAATGTTTTTCTGAAAAACCAGTTTTCCTCCAGCTGGATCACAAATATAACAGAGTTCTTTTTAATATGGTATCAGCAGGCATTCAAGAATAGTGTCAAGTGTTCATTCTGTGCAGCAAAAGGAGTTTCACTCCAGTTCCACCTGGAGAATTTGGCATTATGCAATTCAGTTGCTGAAAGATCAACAGAAATACAAAACTGAGGATGTAAGACTAGAGATAAAGGTTTTTTTGCTTACAAGAAAAATTCTGCTAAGTTGATACATGATCATGGATATTTTCAAGGGAAAAGTTTATCTCTTTTATACATTGATCAATAATCAACCCTTGCAGGCTACAACCTGAAAAATATAATCTGTTCAAGGAATTTAAAAAAAAACATGAAAAGAGTAAGTTTTAGTAACTTCTAACTCCAGACCCTTCTCCTCAGCTTAATTAACTCATAAGGTTTTACAGGAAAGGACTGATGCTATGATAATCTTTGTTAAGTCAGAATTACAACTCCCATGGCTTTCAGAGTCAAATTTTATAGACAAATAAGGAGCTAGCCTCATTTGCTCAAGGAATTCCTTCTTCATATGGAGTCACAGGGAAGCAGTTTACTGTGCAAATGAGGCAGTCCAAGACAGACTGTATCAGACATATATCCAAGACAGGCTATTATGTGCATCACACACAAAATCTACATTTATCATACAAAATTAGTGTCCCTCATCTGTGTATTTTTCCTGTATCTGTGCTATGTTTTGATGTAACAGCTGTTATGCAGCAGCTCCTAATTAGATTTTCTGCTCTCATCCACCTTTCTATGCTTTAGCCTCATTAACATGATGCTTGCAGATGTCAAGAACAGCTTCATTGAGCCTGGTTCAATTGAAAGGTATCAATATGTGGTAGGTGGCTTTAGCTGCCACCTCCAAAAAACCCTCCCAGAAGGAAGCACTGGTTGACAAGACTCAGATGCATTAGTATCTCAGTTACTTTCAAATTTTAATTTTAAGTCTCCAGTATACATAGCTGCACCCAATAGATCTAAACCACAAACCACATATTTTGGTTTGCTAAGTTTCTATCCAGTAGCAGACCAGCTTTTAAAATGTCACTGCAACATATATTAATCCCTTTTATACTTCCACATAACTAACAATAATAGATTTAGTTACCTTGCTGGCTGAGTTCTTGTTTTAGCTGCTTTTTGAATGTTAATTATTAACACTGACAAAGTGCACTTGCAGCTGTGCTGAACATTTCTGGTGTAGTTGTGGCCTGGAAGGAAGGAAACCTCATTGGGACATTATATAAGTGCAGTTACCATGAATATTACTTCGCTGCTTTGTGACCTCAGCAAAAATCAATATGCAAAAACATTGTAATTTAAAGATTTTTAATTAATGCTATTGAGTTAAAGACTGTTATCTTTAATACGACCCACAAAAAAATCTAAACAGATTTTAAAGTTGGGAGCTGATCAGCTTTCTGCTGCTTTCGGTCTCAGTCTTCAAGACTGGCATTTCTAGTGCACAAAGTAACCTCTCAGAGACTTGAAAAAGTGTCAGTAAAATATCCCACAGAATTTCTACTTACATAACCAATCCACAGTCTTCAAAAAAAGTTCAAGTAAACCAACCTGGCAAGCTCACTATGTTATAAACAGCTCTGCCTCTGCTTTGCATGTATTTGTGACTGGAGGATGGAGAAACAAATAAAGCAGCAGGAAAAAAAAGAAAACAAATTGAGGTGTTTAACTCAGAAAGGTTTTGCTTCAGGAAGTAAGTGTGTGAAGGCATTTAAAAATGGCTTTTCAAAGCAGTCACTAAATCAAAACATTCAAATGGGACAATATTGTAGAATTGTAACATACAATTCTAATTAAAGTCCTATTGATTTATGACCATCTTAAATATTGACTAAGAATTGTACTCCCTAATCCCTTGTCATCCCATCTGCAAAGCACAGAGTGGGAGAGAATATGGAGCAGAGCCCTTTTCTTGAGTCTAAGGAAGGAGTACTTATGCAGTGAGGAACAAGCTGTAACTTCCTAGAATCATGCAGCCTTAAGTAAACATATCAAATACATTAAGAAAAAGGAGGTTTGTCTTTGATATTTAACAAATACCTAAAGATCAGCTGTAAGCAAACATGGGAAAATCGCATATAAGTGGAGCAATACAAAGTAAATTTTGTCTTGCACCAGTCTTGTGTGTGAGTTTTGTTAGTGGTTCTCTTGTGAAACATTTTGCCTATCCCCATATTGCCCCCACAAACAGACTGTGCACATTTGAGGTGAGAGTAGAGTAGCATTCCAACTGCTTAACAGAGACAATTAAGTTCTAGATAGAAATCAAGCCAGAAGCCATTCTTTCTTCATCAAATCTTACCCATTTTTTAATTTTTCATGAAACTTACTATATACACTGTATGTTTTGAAACACCAAATTCTCTCATTCCACAAAAATAGCAAACTGTACACAGAGAGTGACGGGAACAACATAAAGACCAGAGTAATGCATAAAAATAAAAATAAAAATGATAAAATAAAATGTACATGAAAGCTCCAAGTACAGCACAGTCACATGCACAGGTACCTCCTACCTATCACACAGATCTTAATTTCACAGCATCCTTCTCTGTGTTGCTGCACACCAGGGAACAGTGTTGGCATGGTAACTGCAGGCTCTATGTCTTTCTTTTTTTTCTTATTAGCAGTCATATGAGTTTTTTGTTAGCTTCAGGATCAGGTAAATTTAGGCTGATAGCACTAGTGATTTGGGAAAAAATAAGAAGAGGAGGTTTGTCTGAAAATACAACCAGTCCTACATGGGGAAAGAACAGAAGCAGAACTTAGATTGAAAAACAAACAAACAAACAGACCAACAACAACAACAGAAACCCAAAAAAAGACAACAACAGCAAAAAACCCAAACAGGCAAACAAACAAAAAAGAAACCTAAAAGCCTCATAAAGAAAAGTTATACATGTCTATACTCCTCAAAACAATGTCATGAAAAAATATGCATTAACAACTTTTTCAATCTGACTAGAGTCATGTTAAGGACAGAACAAGCTAAATTTAATTTTCACTATGATATCTTCATTATCATTTACAGAGGAAAAGCAGAAGAATGGTCAGAACTGGAAAAAGCCTTCAAATAAGTCATCATAGTAACAGTCATGATCTTAGTAGATCAAATTTTGTATACAGGAAAAATGGCAGCTTAAATTTTAAAACAAAGAAAAGAGCACCTCATACTTCCATTATTTTTATCTCAACAGAATAACTTGCAGAGCAACAAAACACTACATATTAGAAAATTATCAGGAAAAAAGTCAAAATCACAATGCATGCAGATTAACCTTGTCCGTAAGTGCCTCCAGGATAGCCTCAATGACCAAGTGAAGGATTTCCTATTAGTGCAGCCCTTTTCTATATTCCACTGCACAACAGAGACTGACATGATCCAGTCAAAGGCGCGTGGTACATAACAAATAACTAATGAATTCATTAGACGCTGCTTTTAGTGGACATGCTAAGGAGCTGTGATATATGCCATGACAAATCCTGAGTGAATTAATCTAAGGTTAATCTAAAAGTTTATGTAACTTTGTCTTTTATATATGCAAGAGTTTACTCAGTGCTTAGGAAATGTTTATTTTTGACCAGAACAACACTCCAGGCACTGCAGGCACCTATAGTACACGATGCCTCTCTACACATGTAGGAGTAGTGTGATCTCTTCATGCAGAAACCAACAGAGAACGTGATTCTGGTGCCTCCTGGAAGTTTCTGTGATTGTGAATTAGTTGTGCTGTCACACTGGTATCTCAGTTATGTTTTGTTCTTTCAAAGTGTATCTCATTTGCCAGACAATGATGTAAGAAATAGAGCAATAACAGATTATCTTTCTTTTTTAAAAATCAAATCTGTTTCAAAAGCACTCTATCCATTTCTTTAAACTGCAGTCTAGGCAACCATTAATCAAATCTCGACTTCATTCTTTTCCAGTTCCTTAGAGCTTTTAGAAGAAAAAAATTAAAAAGCAATATAATTAACAGAAGTGTCTTGGCTGCTTGCAAGATCCCTCCCACGTCTCAGTTCTTCCACTTCACCTCCCCTAACATTAGATCTCTAAAAAACCACTGCCCTTTCTTGTTTCCCACCAACAAAGCTGACCTTTCACAAAAGCATTCAAAATGCTTTGGCCATCATCAGTGGGACTACTGGATGTGGAAATCCTTCTGTATTCATGTTCACATAACCTAACAATTGCTACCTGACAAAAGAAGCCACAAAGCCTTGTCACTCACAGAGCTGTGCCTGATGCTTGCAGAAATGGCATTCCTAATGACTGCAGGTGTCAGAGGGGGTGAGCTGGGCCTTTCATGTCACGCTGTAACTTTACCATTCCATTTTGTAGAATCCAAAGTGCAACCAACTGCAAGTGGATTCTACAGCCCAGCATTACAGAGCCTGTCTATTAGAAAGGTAAATATTTAAATTAGGCAACGCTTTTCCCTCTCAAAGAAAAATCCCTTTATTGAAAAAAAAGCTAGAAGAGAGAAGAATTATCTATGTTTCAAAGAAATGTTTACAAGATAATGAACTGAAGCAGCTTGGTGCATTTACAATTTTTCTATCGGGGAAAAAAATACAAGCCTGCTCTGATTAGTACCTACAATCCCTACTTTTCAGGAGTCCAGTTCTCACTAGTAAAGATTATTGGCAACAAAATAATTAAGCAGGTATGGCCAAAAACCAATCAGGAATTCAAATAAGTGTTTAAGAGCTTTTCCTCTTGGTTGAACAATAGAGCATCTCACCTCCACCTGAGCTCAGTTCAGCTCTAAGCCTCACTCTGCAGGGCTCTGCTGTTTCTTGTAGTGTGAGAATCCAGGCTGGGCAGCATGGCCTAACCAGTATTTCTGGCTGACTGACACAGAGTTCTGTACAGCAGCTTTGGAATGAACTTGCCATCCAAACATAACATTTCTTACAGTAAGAGTTGAAAAAATTGAAATTTTTTCCCATAAAATTTAAGTGTTACCACTCATTTCCATATTGTTCCCCTTGGCCAGAAGCACCTTTAAATTTTATTTTATTAAACTTTATTTAAATTAAATTCATAGAATCACCTACTTCCTTTTGTAACTTAGCATTTTTAAGGATTCTCACACCCCTCTGTGTGTGAGAGAGAGAAGACACCTTTAGTGCCCAAAATAGAAGTGCAAGATTAGTTTCAAAACACCTAATACTGAAAGAGCTGCTCATTTGCAACAATAACAAGTTTACCTCATTTTTTAGACAAAACAACTATGAACAATTTTAAATCTGAATGCTCAAACAGCTAATATATAAACAGCACCAAAATTACATAAAAGCAGATATATAGAATGTACTGAATAGAAGACCCAGTTATGTTTGGAAGTTCTTATCCAAATTACTGTTGGACCAGATTGTCACTATGAGATGTAACTGCAAATGAGTGCACATAATTATATAACACTACAGGCTATTTGTTCTGGGTCTCATATGTAAAGATTTCTTTTCAAATACATTCCAGTCATCACTATTCATATTATTATGACCAAAGTCATTCAATAGAACCCTTTACAGCATGTTATTTCATAGCATGGCCTAATCATATGCTATATCAAAATAAGATTTGGTAAAGGCAGTACAGGAAATAAAGGAAATAAGATTACACTAATTCAGACACCAAATAAAGAATGGAATGACTGTCTTAATTCAGGCAATTTGAATTATTAATGAACTGTTTGCATCTGTAAAGATTCTGTAGAGACTTATTCTATTTCCTCAACCATCTGGATCAGGAAATTGGAATCTCAGCTTCTGAAAGGTCAGGTGCAAGATGCTGCAAAGGGCTGCTCTTTTCCAGAATTTACTTCACTGACTCAAATAGAATTCCCAGGAAGTCCTTCCCTGAAAATGGACAACAAAGTACCACAGTAAATACAGTGGGATCCTGAGATAGCAAGGTAAACACATGGTTCCAAAATTATTCTCAAACACTTTTTAGAAAGTGTTTCCACCATCGAAAAGCCACAGCAGGAGAGCAACAGGTGCAATGGCAGTTTTGTATCTGAGTTTCTGTGTCTGTCATCATTCATTACTTAACGGTCACAGCAAGAAGAGAAGCCCTATTTTCTCCTGCACCTGGTGTCTTCCCCTTTCTGCTCCAAAGAAGAATATTTGTTGTGAGAGTTGATAGTCCATGCCAGTTTAATCAGCCCCTCAGCCACTTGGAGAACAGAGAGAGGGATTTTCACTCAGGAACAAATGCTGACTTTATTTGTTCATTCTTCACACTGGAGAATTCTAACACTTCACAGAACCTTAGATGTGAAATCACTCAGAATATGTATAGTGATTTACATATTAGTAAACCTCTAAGCTTACAGAAATAATCTAATTTGCTCTCCGTATCCAGCAAATTCTGCCTAAAGAACAGCAGCATATGTCAATGTCTAAAACTGACCAAAACTTCCCATGAGAAATTTTTATTACTGCCAACATGACTAAAAGAAATCATCAGTCCTTTGCATTAGATATTTTATTGCTTTAATCTTGCTTAATTACATCTTTTATTAAGTCTGCTATTTATTATTTTTGACCTCTCTACATGCCATTCTTTTGGAAATTCAACAGCCTTTTTAGAGACAGTTATTTAGACTTCAAAAACTCCCTCCTCCCTTCTATTATTGCTCTTCCCTTTTAAAGTGAAACCAATATTCAAACCTTAATATATTTAGCAATTGCAATGAGAGAATTTCCTCCTAGGAAACCAACAAAAATTACATATGTTTAAGAAAAGAATAAGAGGTGACCTTTTAGGGGTGGCTGTTAATATTTGGGCTCCTGAGCAGCAATATCTTCATAACAGCCTATCAGATGCTATTAGGAAAAATGCAGGTAACTGCCATGCACACAATACAGTGTGCTGTAAATAAGAACAAGCAACAATGTTTGAAAAAAATCTTGTGCCAAGCCTCAGAATTTTCCATACAAACGTTAATAAATATCCCCTGCATATATGTCTCACCAGTTGGTCAAATATCAAATGCTTTGCAATTATACAACCTTCAGAAGGGACATATATAAACAAAAACTCTGTCATTGATTTAGGCATACCAAATATATCAAATGTTCCACAAGACAGTTCTACTACTATCTTCACTAAAAAAAATTACAATAATCACTGCTTTACAGTCAGGTGACAAATAGTACATGAATAATTTCCCCACCCACATTGTAAAACACTGTTATAGCTACAAGATCCTGCACATTCAAGCACAAAAACTACACAAACAGAAATGTTGCAAGCAAGACAATCCGAAGACAAAGGGGCAGATGGTATTATCAGTCTAGCATCACTGGGGTTTACAGTAACCACTTCCTTAATAGAGATCCCTCACATCTCATCCAAGCTCACTGCATCTTTTATGCATCTATTAAATGACAAAGCAATTTTCATTATGCTCTTGGCAAATCTTGCCCAACAAATCAAGTACAGAATTCCCTGTAGTAATCAAAAGTTATGTTTCCAAGCCTGGATTCACCAGCACATTTGTCACACATAATAGACACCTCAGATTTTCCTGAGAAGTGCAAGTCACCAAAGACAAATAAATTGCATTACATTTGTTTTGTACTTTCAACTGCATCACTCAGCCCTGCCACTAATTTCTGCCACAACTGAGAAGTTCCACATTTCAGCATTTCCCAGTTACAATAGACTTAAAACTAGGACACAAAATAACAATAATAAAAGACCTCATCCAAAAAATACATTTTTACCACCAGTATGCTTGCCTTGCTATCATTCACATGAGGCATATTTACTATTCTCTCATAAATTTCAGCAATGCCTGTTGCACAGAAAACTTCAAGGGATACACAGAAGATTTCTGTTGAAAAAATATTGCGCAACAATGGCATTTTCAGAGTTGTACATATTTACCTTTGCTAAGCAAAGCATGAGAAAGGTCTGTGTCAAAACATGGCCATTAGAGCTGGTTTTGGTAATCAGGTAATGAAAGGTTTTACTTTATATCAGTGCCTCATTCCTGACATTTAGCTCTATGGCTTTGTTCTACCATCAGGTTCCACAAAACCCATTTGGAATTACTGAGCACCTCATGCATAGCCTGCAGTAACCAAGGCTTTACAATCAACATTTCTGAAGCAAAACATGCTCCAATCACTTTGGAAATTTCTTGCAAAAAAGAGGCAAAAGCAACATGAAATGCACAACCAAGTTCTAAATTCAACAGCTACTACAAACACCTGTCAGAAACCCTTTACACAGTTCAGACAATCCTGGAGAGAAGACTGGATAGTCTTATACAGTCACCATTTCAGCTGAGTAAAGGAACATATGGCACAAAAGAGATGAGACAAAACAGTGACTGCTTTTCATTGTGCTTCTGAACTACTTCGTTCTGAATCAGCCAGACAGAAAGACATATTCTCCATATCAGTTTTCAGAGGCACTGACTGATTTAACATTTTGTACAATACAGAGAAAAGTTAACAACAGACATGCAGGTGTGTTTTAAATCCACAGGTATCTGAACACATTGACTTCCCAAAAGCTTAAAATTTCCATTTTTTACAATATTTGTATCTCACCAATAAAAACTATTCATATTCAATATGCATATTCCTAAACAATTTTAATGTCAGAAGTTTCAGGACTCTTTTTTTTTTTTTTAACCTCCATCCATTTCTCTTTCCCCATTACCAGCCAAATGCGGATATTTCCAGCACTGTGCTCACCTTCCTCTCTCAGCAGCAAACTTCAGCACATCCCCCCATCCTAGTGACAGATAATTACTGCAGCCCCATCCTGCTGTTCCATGGAGAGAGCCCCTGTGACTCCACCAGGGCTGGCCACATCAGAGGACAGCACCTTCCTAGACCTGTCAGTCAGGAACACACATTCCTCACTTCCCTGGACTCAAGATCTGGGTCCTAAAAAAGTTTGCTCTGTTGTTCTTTTAACATCAACAGGAATCACACAGGTGAATATTCACACCAGGTCCTAGCACACATGTTTCTGATTTTAGCACACCAAAGGTGAGAATAGCTCTATACTCACCTATTAATGGAAGAAAGATTAAATATAAATTATTATGAACACATAATAGCAACATGACTATATAAGACTTTAAGGAAGGAAAAGCTTCTGCAATGCTACTAACACACATTTTATCCTATAAATAACCATCTCTGCTTCCACAAGTCAATTTTCGTGCACCAATCTTTCTAGACTCAAGAGCTATAAACAGCTTTCTTGAAAAGAAAAAACATCCTCCCAGCAAAATACTTCTATCAAGATTACACAGCTCCTTGGTGTAAACATTTCAGAATGCATTCCATTACCAAATTCTTGAGAAGATTTGTAAAATAAAACAAAACCAAGTGACTTTCCCAGCCCCCATAGTTTAGTGTTTCCTCACAAAACCTTGAGTAAGCCAATGGTCCCTGAACATAATTTCTGCCTGAAGACTACTACAGCTGACAAACTAATGCTCCACAAAATATTTCTAATGCAAACCTTTCAAATATTGAACAAGAAGAACTTTGTATAATTTCCCAATAAAAATATTGCTTTCTAATTTTAAAGACCTATTTGGAAATCGTTATGCAGCAACCTTTTCTCCTCAGTGGGATTCAGCAACAGATTAGCAGCAGTTAAAAACCTGAGATTTGTACCCTGTGGTTAAGCAAAGGAAAAAGCCATGCTGGTTGCTAACATTTTGGTCAAATCTGACTTTAAAGAAAGTAGGAAGCTTGGGACTACCAGCTGTGATTTAAAGACTTTTCTACATGGGACAAGTTCAGCCTTTGCAATAACAGGACAAACTTTTGATGACAGGTTCTAGAACCATTCTAAGACTTTCTGCAGGGGAGCAGGGGAGCACTTGGACATACAAGAGTCCTGCTGCTCATCACCGCAGTCAGTTTAGAACTTGGTACATGTGCAAGTGAATTCCATTTCCTGCTGACTTCTCTAGTAATTACATTTGGCTTTATGCAAGCAGCACCTGCAAATACAATTTTAACATTTTACTGTGTTTACAAAAACAAGTACCCAATACATAATGAAGAAAGATGTGGGAGAAATGAAATGCAAAGAAGTAATTAAAAATTTGTAAAAAGACAGCATTTCCCAAAGAAAACAAACACACATACCCTTCCCCCACAAAAAACCCACCCCACTGTAGATTTCAAAATTCCATTTGCCTTTGTCATGGCTACACAGTCATCTGAAAATACATTTGGGTCTAGGTTTTAAAAGAAGTCCAAAATATGCAAGAGTCTATTCTGTGAGCTCCTGGGAAAATCTCTCTATGGAATTATTTCTCAGGACAGCCAAAGGTCTAAAATCTAGAAATATTTTCTCAGAAGTAGAAAATGTTCAACTTTGTGTCCCTTCTATCTTAATTTGATTTCAAAGTCAGTAATTTTGAATAATTGTGTTTTGATTTTAGAACTTTTTTTCAGAAAATAACTGAAAAATGGAATTTTTAATGGAAGCCCTAAATATTTAATTTTGAAAACATAAAAGTATAATGTTTCAATAATTTTGGTTCAAAATTGGTTTTTCTTAAGGCAGGAGATAAACAGAAAAAAAATCCTATTCAGCAAATTATTTTGCTTTCAATTAGTCCATATTTTCTACATAACCCATGTATGTAAAAAATCATGAAGAATCCTCTATTTCCTTTTCTACAATACTCTTCACCAGGAACTGGATTGAGGTGGGAAATGGAAACTGCTGCTTTTCTCAGCTGTGCAGAGACTGGGAAGACTTGGCTATAAAGCACCTGCTCACCATCAGCTGTGAACAGTCAAACATTTGGACCAGTGGACTTTAATTTATACTTCCCATGTGCAATCAGGCACACAATTCCATTCTCCTATTACATGGAATTAGTGACATTTATAAATGCAATCATACAGTTTGTTTTACTGCATACAAGTTCCCTGTACACTAAATTCACTAAGCAGTGACAAATTTCTGGTCCCCAACTAGAACACATGAATAGAACTTGGGTGTTTGCAACTCGTCCTTTAACTATTAGCTGGGCCTGATGTGCTAATCCTTTTTTTTTCCCACATTTATGAATAAAACAAAAATACAGTTTCCTCAGGAAAAAATACCCAGTTAACTCAGTCTATTTCTTGGGCCTGGTTCTTCATGCATTGTTACACAAGACTTTGAAAAGGACTGAAAAAACCCTTGCCTAAACAGGATGTAAGATTGGTGCTTTCTTTCAGTCCTCTCTTGTTTCTGCATAAGTAAGACTATTGTTTCTTAACCAGAAATTAGATTTATAAAACTCAAAGTTGCTGAGGCATAACTCAACATCACTTTGATCAAATAGAAGTTATTACAAGAATTACAACAATCCAGTACTTCAAACATTTTTAGAACAGTCTCTGTGTAAGATATCTAAGTATATAACTTTTTTCTCCCCACAAGTCAAAAGAAATTAGATTTCTTAATATCTCATTTCAGAAGTAAAATTCTGATGTATAGAGTAACAAATAATAATTATGCTGATAATCAGTAGCACATACAAGATTTTGCTGGTAGAGAAAAAATTCAAAGGCTAAAGTTGCAGCAGAGGCAGAGTGGAGACATCTTCAAGTTTCTTTCTGCATTTCTAAAGATCAAAATTTAAACAATCCAGAGTGAAAATGAGCAAACTTTTTATTCAAATATTTCTGGCTTTTCAAATTTAGTCTCCTGTTAAAGCTCTATTAAGGACCTTTCAGAAGCAAACAATGGGCTTTTCAAAAATGAGACAGCAAACCTTTAATAAAAAGAACCACCTCTGAGTCAAACAAATGAAGATTATTAAACTTTTTTTTTAACAAATGAAAGTCGGGAAAGAATTTTTTCCCCTTAAAAAAGTAAGTATTCACACATGGCTATCAGTCAATAAATATCAACAGATTTAATGAAAATACTTATTAGTTTTCTATTTTAAATTGGTTCACATGTGTCTGAAATAATCCAATTGTGTACTTCATAGTTTAAATTAAAAAAGGCCTTTGTATATTATTTTTTAAGGTGACTGCCAATTTTGAGAAATGATTACATTTCACATAGATAGAAGACTTGTTTTATAAGTTATATAATGAAACAGCTTCTCTATATAGAGAAGGTCCTTCCTGCTTGTATTAAGTGTGAACAAAGCTTCCAGCTAATGCAGTAAAATAGGAGAATACACCAACCCTGGGCTCAGAAAATACAGCTAAGGAGCTGCTCCAGTGCAGCTACAACTTCATCCTGCTGGCTGGAAAACTACCAAGCTTCTGAGCTTCCCTGCAGCACTTTAAAGCCAGGGGCAGAAGAGGGAAGAAACAGCAAAGATTTAGAGCATCAGCTGCCTAACAGGGACTTCAATTTCGGATTATTTTTTAGATGAAATATCTCTACACACGCTGTCACTACAAGCTCAGAAGTTGTTACCAGAATGTATCAGTTGATCTGTTTCAGATTGAAGGGAACAGTGAACACCTTCCATCAGTGCTGAGGGCCACAAGGACAGCAGCTGCTGCTGTATCTCAGCTCTCAGACTGCTCCTTAAAAGGAACCACAGGAGAAAATGGTGCAGTTCCTGCTCAGATTTAGTACCACGCTGGCTTCTAAACAATCACCAGCCAGACAAACACAAGTTAGATATCTGGGGCCTATGAACAGTTTTCTGTGGTTGTGACCCATTTTCCCCATTTGCCAGCTGCAGTTTAAGGGAATAGAATGTCACCCATGAAAGGGTCACATAAGCTGATTTTAAAAATCAACACTCGATGTGCAATACCTTTATAAACATGGGAAAATGGTAGAGAGGAATGAAGAAGGAACAAATATCCAAGTATTAGACCTATTTTTTGTCAGGGAAAGCCTTTGTGATTAGATTGCAAAATAGCAATACTTTCAACACAGTAACATGACTCACAACTATTTATTTACTTTTCTGTAGCCAATATGATCAGTTTCTATCAAGAAGGTGGAAACTCAGCAGTAAAAAATTATGTCAGCAGGTATATAGCATACACAGACATGGTATATGATCTTACAAACTAAGCAAGAAGCTGAAAAAATTTCAGTCTGAGTAACCAAACTTCTGACACTTCCCAGGTCCTTCAGCAGGATGTGTGCCAGACAATAATATTAAGCTTTGTATATTCTAGGAGACATTGTTCCACCCCAACAGAGATCTTCAAGTAAAAGAGTACATTATACACACGAAGCTAAGTAGTGGAATATGTGCTATATTTTCCATGAATAAAATCTTAAATATCTTTACTTGCAACTTCAAATGTAGTTTTCTATATGCAATTAATTTTAACTGTAGATATTTTTTCCTACTCTTAGAAATATTAATACTAAAGTCACTTTCTATAGCATAGAAAAATGTCCTCAATTCCCCACTCAGTTTCTTTGAATTCTAATATATATAAAAAAATTAATTTAAAAAAAACATATCTAGAATGCAAATTTTGAAATACAGTAATTTTGAACAAAACCTGTATTTAACTGTAGTCTCCCAGTTCTAAGTGTACCAGGTGAAATTGGCCTATAACTAGAAATGGAGGTGAAAACAGTCTGGAGCTACAGACCCCACCCTCTCCCAGCAGCATTTTCAGATGCAGCTCACAGAAGGGTTGAGGTCATGTTGCAAGCACAGGGCAGAAGAAACCCAACCTCTGTAATGGAGGCATTCCTGTCCCTGGGGTTCCATTTTGTCACTGTAATTTTGTGGATCCTTTATGAAGCCATGCCCCTCCCACAGTCAAGCAATGGAAGTGTATTAATTGGAGTGTCAACTGAATATGCAATTAAGAGTCACATGAAAATGGCTCCTCAAGTTAATTCCCTTTAGTTCAGCACCAAGTTCTGCACCAGCTTGTCCATAATTATTATTATTATTATTATTTACGTATTAATGCATCAAATCACATATACACACAACATCCATTGTTCAGAATCCAGTTATTCAGACCCTGTACAGAAATCAAGTCTACCACAGGCATTATTATTGTGCTGTGACTAAAAGATTTCAAGTGCTGATTTCAAGCTTAAACAAAATGGTCAAAGCCACTCAACTCAAAGAACAAACAAAAAAAGCACAGATTTTCTGGAAGATGGCAGCAATCACACAAAATGTTTGCATTTCACTTTTAGAAATGGAATGTAAAGAAGGAGCTCTCTCAGTAACCAGCATCACAGATCCTTTGGATGCAATTAGTTGCAGAATTTGCTCCATTCAAAACAAGCCTGTAAAGTCTTAAAAACTAATACAAAATCTGCTCAACCCACAAAAAGCCTTTAAAGTTTTAAAACCTAACACAAATTTTTGTATTCTGTATTTTATCTTCCTGAAAAGGCTACATTAACACAAACTGGGACTGGAGTCTCAATTAAAAGGCACAATAAACATTAAAAGACAGCTGCCTCTGCAATAGAAGAGGTATATTTTTGGTAAGTAACTCACTGAACTATAGTAATAAAAAAAGATTTACAGCACTGGGAAGAGGACTTTTGAATTCACAATAGACTTTGGAAGAGAAGAGGTTGGTTTCTGCTAAATAGCTCACTAGTGCTGATGAAAGCCTACATTACAAAACCTTTTCAAGGTCATGCATTTCAAACCCATGAAAACTGGTTAAACTCAAATTATCTGTCTACTACCAACTTAATTCCAAACAACTCAAATTTTATATCTGAAAGCTCAAACTTAGGCTTCAAAAATATTTAAAGGAAAATAAATGTACCTCGAACTACTAAGTGAACTGCTAATGCTGAGAGTCTGATTTTCTTAAAATCAACTCCAGATTTGATTATCCAAAATAGTTGAACTACAGTAGCAGAATGAAAAACAGACACTACCAAATCCACAAAAAATGTAGACTAGATTTCAATAAAATCAAAAATATCATAAAATCACACTGAAAGTTCTAGAAATCTCAGGTCCCATGGGTCAATAACAGGAGTTAAATGCTGTTACAGCCTTTTAAATGAGACAGAACACAAAAAACCTTCTCTGCAGCTTGGTTGTCTGCAAAAAGCACTCAGCATTTCAGCCAAAGAAAATATTCTTGAAAACACAGCCAGTCCTACAACGATAGAAAATCAATGTATAACAAAGAACTAAGGAGCTACTGCAGTAAAGTATTTTTTTCATAACATAGGCTCATGCTGGAGATGAGAGGGAGCTACAGAGGTGAGTGGCTGAGCTGCAGGAGGGCTCCTACACTCATGCAGATGCTTGCATTGTGTGCACCTGCAGGACAGTTCTTGCATGTGCTATTCCAGAAGGTTCTTTGTGCAGCACCCTAGTTAACATTGCTCCCTATCAAGTATCCTCATGGTACCTCAAAGACAAAAAAAGCCCAGAAACACTCTGGCCAGTGTGAGCAGTTATCTTATTAGCTGACATGGCTCAAACCACAAAGAGCCTGTAGATAACTTAGAAAAAAATGAATTAATGACCTAAAGTCTTTTTCATGGAAAGTACAACCAGGGAGAAAGCATCACCAGGAACAAAAATACAGGAGATGTCTGTATGTGTCCAGCAGAGCCTGTAAAAAAAATATTCTATTAAAGAAAATGTCTTTTCCATTGTGCTGTCTGGCAACTTGCCTAATTACTGTGGTAAAAAAGAAAAATGGATGAAAAATGACCCTGCACAGCTTGTAACTCTCTATAAGCTCTTTCTAACTTGAAAATTTTATTTGCTCTAAACAAATGTTAATTTCACTGCTTAAAAATGTCTGGGATTGCTGAGAGGTTAACAAGATATACTTTAAGCAATATTTTAATATATTTTATTATAGTGAGACAGTAATTACATTATTTAAAAAGCAGTAAATCAAAAGTTTTTATGGACTTATTCCCCTATAGATCCACAATAATTGTGTAATAATTATCTCAAACTCTCTGCCCAAATAAAATTCCAAGTGGAAATTGCTTCATATCCATCTCCCACAGTGCTTGGTTCTGGTGCCAAAAAAACTGATTTACAGGTAAGGCCCTAACTAATGTGAGCTGATTTAATTTTCCACTCTCCCTATTATGCTTTTTGGAGGGGTTTTTTTAATTAAAAGACTCTCAAAAGCTTCTAACTCTCTACTGACCTTCTTCCTTCTTGGTCTGAACATGCTGCTATATCATTCAAAACATTGTCTGCTGATTTGAGCATCCAGTCAGTTCCAAAATTTAATATTAGATCTATTTAACAGATGGTTCAAACTAGGGTTTTAAATGTTTTAACCATCATAGAGCAAAGCAGAGAGCAGAAGAAAAATGAGGGTATAACCCTGCAAGCACCTCCACAGAATTTAACAGCCCTTTAAAGTTCCCAGCTACGTTCAACAACAGGCAGGCAACCAAGAATGCAAGTCCCTGAAGTGGAACAGGTAATTCTGACATCAATCTAGCAACTCTGCCATCAGACCCTTTTTCCTTTCCTTCTCCTTAAAGTGAGAGAATAGATAACAGAAGCTACATGTATTTCCATTAGAACTTCTGATATAAACTTGAGATGTAATGATGAAATTGACAGCTTTACTTAAAGGAATTCACCTCAAGGGCTATTGCAGGATATCAAGTTGAACTTGTCTCTTCCATTGCTGGGGAAGAATAATGCATAACAGCAGAGCTGAAATTGCACTTGCTCTGTATCCTGTCTGCTTCTATTTTATTAATTCTGTCAATGAGAAACAGATGCTATGTTTGATTTTCTCCTGACAGCAGATCAGTGGGAGAAAGCAACAAGCTTGAAGACAGCTCAAGAATGTTTTACAAAATGGGACACTAAAGGACTCAACCTGAGAGCACAGTTGCAGATAAACAAAATATCCATCAATTTCACTAAGTTTAGGGCTGTTCCCTAAATCACATTCCTATTACACTGCACAGTGGCAATACAGTGACACACAACAGACATGAGAAGCATTACTGCCACTGTGCCCACCTCCCAGATGTCAGCTATAAAACCAGCAAGGTACCTGCTGAGTTACCCAGTGACTGTGATGTGCTGACACTGGCAAGTACCATGCATATAATCAAACTCGAGGTGGATTTCTCCTTTCTCCCAGGTTTCAGGAGCATGCCTTCCCCCCATTTTTAGTTGCTGTCTATAATGGGTTTATACAGATTAGCTGCATTAGTGTTGTGTCCCTGCTAAGCTGTGATGCTGGCTGGATAATCATCTTCTCTCTCCTTTCCATGACCCTTCTTCACTATGAGTTGTTCCTGGGTTTGTCTGGTTTTTTTACACTGCCCCACTCCCTGACCCTTTACAGGCCTATTGATCTCTTCACATTTCAGGAGACAGCTGTAGAATGTGTAGCAGGCTGTTAGTTGTCTTGTTGCATCTTGAGAAATTGATGAGTCTGTTACTGACTAAATCAAGGCTAATCAGGTATAAAATTCTCATCATGTAGCTTTCAGTGACCATTACCAGATTTCAAAGGCTACACATCAGTTGTTCTGTGTATCATATCCAGAAATGGTGTTGAATTTAGAAGAAAACAACAAAACAGAATGACCCTGGTCACTATGGGTAGATTTCCTTACCTTGCTCTTTCCTCATATTCAAGTCAAAGCTGGTTTTACTAGTCTGTACAAGTCAATTTGAGGGAAATGAAGAGATGACATCAAAAACTTTCCCAGCATTCATAACTGTAAATTACTAAGGAAAACAGTATTGACTTGTGGAGTAATTACCTTCTATATCAGATCATGCTTGTGAATTTTAGAAAGCCCAACAGCAGGACAGAAAGCAGAATCAAGCAGACATAGTGCTGCTCTTCCTATCTTATCAGTTATTTCTAAGGTGAAGAACACAAAGAACCAGCTATTGAAAGGAGCTACCTCACTACTTCAAACCATAGTGAAAGAACCATAGTGTGAACTACAGACATCTCACTGCAGAGATAAAATTATTCTGTATGGCTGTTGGGAGGGCTCAGTGTCATCTAGGAGATATGAGCACTCTCTGTTCTTGCTGAATATCATTTTGTACAAAATAGCAATGGAAAGGATTTTCCTCAGTAACGAGCCATGATGGGGGGAAGAATGAAACTTAAGCCAGCTAATTTTTCCAGGATCATAATGTTCTTCATTTTTAGGCCATTTGAGTTCCAGATTAATTCTAGAAAGATGGAGACTTTGCAATCCCCCTGCTCCCTCTCTCATTACATATGTACTTGTAAAACTACCCTGCAGTAATAAAACATTCATTTCTGTATTTCTTATTATGGGATCACATACTCATAGTGATGGATGACCATGTGTCAGAGCACATTTCCACAGTACAAAGTATCACTGAGTCATCATTTGGAATATGAAAGCACAAGTCCAAAGCCTTAGCTAGACCACACATTTTTGTTTGTTTTTAACCTTCACTGAAGTAGCTTCTGAGCCATATCATTGACAGAAATACCTGATACTTTGTTTAGGCTTAGTCATACCTAATTGAGTAATTCTGCATAGATACAGTAACTGTCTTCTGAAATTTGCCTTCCTTACAATGCTAAAGGCAAAATTTATTATATCCAGGAACAGTAGTACAAGACATGGGAATAAACACAATGCAGATTTAAACAAAAAAGACTGGAGAGATACTACTTCATTGCAGTTGATATGACAGTACTTGCTTTGTAATGCAGTAGTAACAGAAATTAGTAAACTCCTCTGAAAATTTAGCAATGCAGTTCATTTCAACTGCAGGCCTGCTAAAAATAAATAACACCTATATTCAGATGGTGCTAAAATATAAATTTCTAATGTGGATTTTTACTTCTTTTTCATGTTTTGTTGCACAGGATAGCCACAATCTACCAACACATCTGGAAGATACATTTACCTATTGACAAGAGATACTTACCACTTTTTTTTTTAGATTAAAACAGAAAAATTAAACTGAAAACCCAAACAAACAAACAAAAAATCTAAAATCTATGTTATGTATTTAATTACATATGCCCAATCCATATAACTCTACCTAAATCAGTCTTTCACACACACTGTGACAGAATGTGCAAATCTCCCACAACTCTGGAAAGAGAAAACAAATTGCAAAATCACAGCATCTTACTTATTGATTCTTATAAAAAGGAAGGTTTACAGAGGAAAATCCCCAACTTTACATCAAAACAGTCACAATCAAGAGCACATTAGTATCAATGGGATGGTACTGCTTTGCCAGTCTATGTAACTAGATTATACAGGGATACCCTTTACAGTTTATTTTCCCTTCATCCCATCCAATGTGAAATGTTGAGTTTCACTTACCCTTCAGTGTGTCCTCTGTTATAGAGCAACAGTAATATTAGTTAATTTTTTTAAAGTATTGGAATTTCTAAGTATGTAACAGTTTCAGTGCTTATACAAATTGGGTTACATATGAAGTTGGTTTACTTTCTCTTGGATTAAGGCTAAAGAAATACATGGTAGGACATTTACCATAGACTCATAAGCAGGACATAGGAATGGCAAACTAATTATTCCTTACCATAATTCCTCAAAAGCTTGGTGTTCATAATTCTAATGGTCTTTAAGGACTGAAAAAACATTGATTTCTATAATATTTCACATCTCCTATTACAGTTCACCTGAGCAAACAAGGCAGAAGGTAGGAGAAACCTTCTGTAAACTGCAACTTTTATTTTTATCAGACATGCTTTAGCTTTTAAGTAACACTACAATGCTCTCTTTCCCTACATATGTTGTTTCTTCCTATTTTGAGTTCTAATTATTTAAATTAGTTGTTGCCTTTAGCTCAAGCATCAGAGTTAACAACACATCAACATCTACCTGACATCACGAAGGAGTAAATATAGGCAGTAAATATAGACTGCTCCACTTTTCAAAGGAAAGTAATATAAATGCATGTGATAAATTCAGCATGTCTTTCTGGTGCCACAAGTCCCTGTGAGGAGCTGGCATTTAGCTGTGCTGTGAATTAGCAACTGCATCTCTTAGAAGCAATTAGGTGTGGACAAAACCCATTCCAAACAAAACCGTTCCACATTTTATCATACTACATTTAAACATTATCTGAAGTGATAAAAGGCAGCCCAAGTGTTGTGCTCTTCTTTGCTTTCAAATATATCCAAGAAATGTTCTGGGCATAGCAGGGCAGACTGCTCTGACCTCTGCAAAGCAACTATTTTTACTCAGACTTACAAAGTTGAAATGCACTTCTCACAGAAGTGCCCACGTCTTTCCAGTGAAAATGAAAAAAAAAACCACCAAAAACCCCAAAAAATGCGGAGGATTAGCTGAGATGCTGTGTTTTATGCTGTTTATACAGTTTTATGCTGTAGTTGCACGAAGCTACTACACAAGCTGACTACTCCTCACAGAAGTGTAACCTTAATGTTTCCCTTGGCCTTTGAAACTACTTTGAATTATTCTATTTTGAACTTTCTGCCAGAACACCTGTTTCTCTGCCCTTGTTCTCTTGAAGATATCACCAGAAAAGGTCACTTGTACTGATAAATCCATGCCAGCTTAAAAATTCAGCTCTAATTACACTGTAGAAAAACACAATCATGAACAGAAAAACACATGGGTATCTAAAGAATGTCTTTAATTTTTCAGAAAATACTGGCAGTTAAGAATATTCAAAGACAACAGTTTCCTACAAGACCCCACAGAACTCCAATACCTAAACCCAAAGCTAAACATTGTGTGCACTGTCTATAATCTATAAATCAGCACGTTTTTCAGTGAAAATTTGTAAGCATTTCTAAAGAAGGAAGCAAGATTTCAACTTGACACCCAGAGAAAACATGAAGGCACATCAGGGAAAGAATCCAGATCTCCCAGTCCCTAAATCTTGCAATCAGTACATCTAACCACTTCAGGGCTTTTGAAGAACCACAGTTTAACATAAAGGCAGCCTAAATTAAATAAATTTCTCTCCCCTAAAACTTAATTAAAATCAAATTTCACCATTTTTATAAGAAGGAGTAACAGTATGAATGAAGTTCCCTGCACAAAAAAACAAAACAAAAAAAAAGTCTTTGTCTGAAAAACAACAGATTTTTTCAGAAGTCAGATTTACAGCAAAGGAAAATGAAGAATTGTGAAGTTAACAATGGAGCAGAACTAATTTCTGAAACCAGCCAAATCTTTTAAACAGGATTTACTAAGGAAAAGAAAGCATGTTACACAGAATGCTATCTCAAATAGGGATTAGAAATAGGAAACTCATGTAAATTCTAGTTTTCTGTAGAGATTGAACAATAACTATAAATCTGTCAGTTCTATGAGATGTCTCTATTAAAGTGAGAAAATGTATAACATGGAAAAGTGTTCCTCTGGTGATGTGACACATGAAAACTCCTGCATTTCTGACTCTAAAACAAAACACTGAAGATATTAGAATCAATAAGGGCTTTTGTAATGTTGTCTGTATTTTTTTTTCAGTGTCCAGCAGTAAAGAATGAAGAACTCCTGTCTAGGAGTTCAGTAGGAATTGCTCTCTGCTAATCACAGTTTATCCAAGTCACCCATTAGCAACTTAAATTGGTGAATATTAATAGGCAAAAATTCAGGAATGTGAAATATTGGTAGATTTTGATACAGTTATAAGCGATTTTCTAATACTCAGGAACAAAACAATCTCTACTACAAACTGAACATGTCTCATTTTCCCACGTATTCTCTTCTCCCTCTCTAGAGTGTTTGCTGTTCTCTCACCACATTTCTAAAAAAAAAAAAAACCATAAAAGATTTGTCCTACAAAGAGCAGTTCCAAAGATATTTCAAAGAACACCAAAATCTTTAGAGTCCACATATACAGTCTAGCAACAATCACTTTTATAAGTATCTGAAACCTTTAACTTTTGCAAATTCCTGTGGTTCTGAAAGTTGGAGTGCAATACCAGCTTATTTGCAGCTTTTTACTGGCTGACTACTTGACTTCAAAAGCAAAAGGCAGATTTGGGTCAGACACTAATTTATTGTTTCCTTTATTTAAAACTTTTTATTAAAAAATCATCAAAATAGTCTAGGACAGAAAAACCTAGTTAAACTACTTTGGAATCCAGATCTGTAATAAACAAGTTGCATATGGCAAATCAAATAATGCCTTTACACTCAACTCAGAAGCAGCCCCTCATCTTATCCACCAGGTGCACTTCCTCCAGTTTCAGACATGCATTAAACCTTGAAATCAGAGTCTTCTTAGTTCTAATCAGTACTATCATCCCAAAGGATTCCACACTATTTTTGTAGCCAGTATCCAAATATTGTTGACTGCCAAAATAAGCAAAATAAGCACTGATCAGCACAAGCCACATCATAATTGGCTCTGTCTTCAGGCAAAAATATTTGCAGTCCCCACTGGAGCCCAGCTATGTCAGGAAAAGAGAATCACTGCATACAAGTCTTAAAAATATGCAGTAATCACTACAGTACTTCCTAATAGCAAAGAAAAAATAACACTGCAAGCAATTAGGGCTTGTCATTTGAGTTTCAAAGTTGCAAGAAGTGCCAGGGATTCCTGGCATAAATTGACTGGAATTTAAATTGACTTAAATTTTACAATTTTATCTCCAGTGAAAAACTGTTACTGGTGAAAATACCTATTATGCACAATGCAACCAGGTCACAGTTACACCCAGGAAGAAAGGAAACTACTTCTTGTTAATATTTTCCAGAACCACAGAAAAGTACCTATTGACATTATGTCCACTTATTAGGACTCAAATCCTCTTTATTTTATCATAGCTTACTCAGGCAACACCACTGGCACACAATGACAAGACAATGGGATAAAGTCTTTATTTGCTAAACAGGCTGGATTGCTGCTTCTACCAAAGTCTTAATGGAACACAGATTTTTCCAGTCAGATCATTCTGTAATAGTCATTCCCTGGAGATGTGCTTTGCAAGGAGGAGGAAAAACAACAAACAAGAACACCCATGTGCAGCCAACCAGTTATTCCTGCTTTACTAAAAAGAAGTATTAAGAATAGCATTTTGCAACTGCCAAATTTGGTAAAATTGTACAAACAGTAAGATATTTTCTTGGTCCAAAAAAAGTCTATGCAGAATTCAGCTTGTATATGTGCTTGTGAAATTTCAAGAAGTGTCAAAATTTGTTTCAATCACATGTGGCAGTGGAATCTCAGCACAGTTGCATTTTCCTGATGACACATTCTGTGGGCAGAGTTTGGGATGGATGTGGCATGAAGATGGACAATTAAAAAGTGATCAATTTCCCTGTACACTACAGAAAAAAGTCTAACATTCTTTTTTAATTTAGTGATGATCTAATTTACTTTTTGATTAACACCTCCTAACATAGTTGGAGTTTTTTTTTTTTTTTTTTTTTGTGAGTTCCAGCAAATTACAGGGATCTTAATTCTCTTAAAATAAAATATAGTCAGGAGTTTACTCCCCATGGCTAAAGAGATGAGCTGGAAATCTGTGCTGTGCAGGCCCTAAAAATAATCACAGATGATACAAAAGAGAAAACTAAGAAAAATTTTCAAAATCTAAATGATTTATTTGGGGTTTTAAAGTATAACTTTGTTCTTAAAAATTCATTAGGTCAACAATGCCGGAGAAATATATTTCCTTACAAATTTTAATCTACTTACCTGTAGTACTCCTGTCTAGGAGATCAGTAGGAATTGCTCTCTGCTAATCAGAGTTTATCCAAGTCACCCATTAGCAACTTAAATTGGTGAATATTAATAGGCAAAAATTCAGGAATGTGAAATATTGGTAGATTTTGATACAGTTATAAGCGATTTTCTAATACTCAGGAACAAAACAATCTCTACTACAAACTGAACATGTCTCATTTTCCCACGTATTCTCTTCTCCCTCTCAGAGTGTTTGCTGTTCTCTCACCACATTTCTAAAAAAAAAAAAAAAAACCATAAAAGATTTGTCCTACAAAGAGCAGTTCCAAAGATATTTCAAAGAACACCAAAATCTTTAGAGTCCACATATACAGTCTAGCAACAATCACTTTTATAAGTATCTGAAACCTTTAACTTTTGCAAATTCCTGTGGTTCTGAAAGTTGGAGTGCAATACCAGCTTATTTGCAGCTTTTTACTGGCTGACTACTTGACTTCAAAAGCAAAAGGCAGATTTGGGTCAGACACTAATTTATTGTTTCCTTTATTTAAAACTTTTATTAAAAAATCATCAAAATAGTCTAGGACAGAAAAACCTAGTTAAACTACTTTGGAATCCAGATCTGTAATAAACAAGTTGCATATGGCAAATCAAATAATGCCTTTACACTCAACTCAGAAGCAGCCCCTCATCTTATCCACCAGGTGCACTTCCTCCAGTTTCAGACATGCATTAAACCTTGAAATCAGAGTCTTCTTAGTTCTAATCAGTACTATCATCCCAAAGGATTCCACACTATTTTTGTAGCCAGTATCCAAATATTGTTGACTGCCAAAATAAGCAAAATAAGCACTGATCAGCACAAGCCACATCATAATTGGCTCTGTCTTCAGGCAAAAATATTTGCAGTCCCCACTGGAGCCCAGCTATGTCAGGAAAAGAGAATCACTGCATACAAGTCTTAAAAAATATGCAGTAATCACTACAGTACTTCCTAATAGCAAAGAAAAATAACACTGCAAGCAATTAGGGCTTGTCATTTGAGTTTCAAAGTTGCAAGAAGTGCCAGGATTCCTGGCATAAATTGACTGGAATTTAAATTGACTTAAATTTTACAATTTTATCTCCAGTGAAAAACTGTTACTGGTGAAAACACCTATTATGCACAATGCAACCAGGTCACAGTTACACCCAGGAAGAAAGGAAACTACTTCTTGTTAATATTTTCCAGAACCACAGAAAAGTACCTATTGACATTATGTCCACTTATTAGGACTCAAATCCTCTTTATTTTATCATAGCTTACTCAGGCAACACCACTGGCACACAATGACAAGACAATGGGATAAAGTCTTTATTTGCTAAACAGGCTGGATTGCTGCTTCTACCAAAGTCTTAATGGAACACAGATTTTTCCAGTCAGATCATTCTGTAATAGTCATTCCCTGGAGATGTGCTTTGCAAGGAGGAGGAAAAACAACAAACAAGAACACCCATGTGCAGCCAACCAGTTATTCCTGCTTTACTAAAAAGAAGTATTAAGAATAGCATTTTGCAACTGCCAAATTTGGTAAAATTGTACAAACAGTAAGATATTTTCTTGGTCCAAAAAAGTCTATGCAGAATTCAGCTTGTATATGTGCTTGTGAAATTTCCAAGAAGTGTCAAAATTTGTTTCAATCACATGTGGCAGTGGAATCTCAGCACAGTTGCATTTTCCTGATGACACATTCTGTGGGCAGAGTTTGGGATGGATGTGGCATGAAGATGGACAATTAAAAAGTGATCAATTTCCCTGTACACTACAGAAAAAAGTCTAACATTCTTTTTAATTTAGTGATGATCTAATTTACTTTTGATTAACACCTCCTAACATAGTTGGAGTTAGGTTTTTTTTTTTTTGTGAGGTTCCAGCAAATTACAGGGATCTTAATTCTCTTAAAATAAAATATAGTCAGGGAGTTTACTCCCCATGGCTAAAGAGATGAGCTGGAAATCTGTGCTGTGTAGGCCCTCAAAATAATCACAGATGATACAAAGAGAAAAACTAAGAAAAATTTTCAAAATCTAAATGATTTATTTGGGGTTTTAAAGTATAACTTTGTTCTTAAAAAATTCATTAGGTCAACAATGCGGAGAAATATATTTCCTTACAAATTTTAATCTACTTACCTGTAGTACTCCTGTCTAGGAGATCAGTAGGAAATGCTCTCTGCTAATCACAGTTTATCCAAGTCACCCATTAGCAACTTAAGCTTTTGAAGTTATGAATAATATTTCTGTACAGTCTCAAAGAGTTAGTAGCAATTTTGGCCAAAGGAGTATTTAATATTTTATAAGGAACATAACACAAATAAAAACAAATAGCACCTTCCATGTCTTGAATTACTAACAGCTACAAGGATACACATGATATTTTTCAAAGTAATAGAGCAAAAGACTGATGTTCATAGCTCCATTAGAAACATTTATATGCAAAACACTGCTTTTTCCCATCATGAATTTCTTTTAAGATTCATTATTGCCCTGTAGCACATTTGTCTGAAAAGAGACTCTAGGGAGATGACACTTTCTTTGGTTAGCATTGTTGTAGCTGACAGAATGCATAAAAGGCAAAATGCTTTTTCTCCAGCATTCAGCCTGAGCCCATCAAGTGCAGAAATTCTCAGCCTCTTCTCATCTTGAATTCTGGATTTTGAAATTTACAGAATAATTGTAGGTTTCCAGCAAAATACTTTTGGCACATAGACCATTCAAGCTCACAGAAATGCTACTGATGCCTTAAATACCATTGATAAAAAAATTTTGATCTTTCCATTGTAGATATGTCAGCCTGATTAGAAATCATTGCATATTCTTAGAATTAATGCACATTTCCTTATGAAGGAATGATTCCTGAAGGCGCCCCAGGAATGTGTTAAACTTACCTTCCTATGAAAAAATAATTCATACCTGGAAACATTTTTTTCTTCTCTCTTGAGGTGGTATTATAGGGCCTTGCCCAGGCCCTGCTGTGTTAAACACTTGTACAAAAAGCCAGTCTCTGTTCTGAAGAGCTTACAGAATGTTTCATTTTATTTTTAGACAACTGAGCAGAATCACTGGAAAATACAAGTGAACATCGCAATAAGCACTGTTTAACCACTGTAAAGCTTTTACAGGTATCACAGCAAATAAGAGTTTCAAAGGACTTCAAAGGAAGAAAGGTGACCCCAAGAAATATTTAGAAGCAGCTTCCTCTAAACACAAAGAAAGGTCAAATAAAAGAGGCTTGTTAGAACGCTGGATAAGTAAACCACCAAAACTCTTTGCTGACCTGTACTACAGAATAAAAACTAAAAGCAAGTGACACACTAGATAAGCCAGAGCAGACCAGAGTTAATCAGCTGGCAAGGTCCCCTCACTCGTGTGCTGGAGAGACAAGCAGGAGAAGCAGCGTGGCTGACTCCAGAGCCCAGCCAGTGACCTCAGCTGCAGAGCTCTGCTCTGATGGCAACTGCACAAAATGGGATTCAAGGTTCACAGAGGAGGAGGCTCTTCTCAGAGTGTGGGAGAAGTCTGGAATTTGGAAAGATTTTTTGGTGGTACTGTTCTTGGTTTTGCTCCAGTTAAATGCAAGATGCTAAGTTTTTTAAGGCAACAGCATTTAACATTACCCAAAAGTTCAATACTTTTAAAAACCCAAGAATTTATTTCATTAACCGAGGCACTTCATGCTACACATATACTGTCTCTTCACCCCTGGGTCATCAGGTCTTATAAAAGCCCCATAAGTTGTGAAGTCACCTAGAAAATAAAGGTCTATAAAGGTCAGGACAACATAAGTACCAGAAATACACTTCATTTCCTGGGACAGAAAAAAAACCAGAGTTGAACATGCAGTGTAATCTGGCCCAGAGCTGTAAATGAGAGGCACCTGAGGTGGCATGAATTGAAGCCAGCGCAGCCATGTGGGGTGGCTGAGCTCGTGGGGACACCATGGGGCACAATGTCACTGCAGCACCAGGGGAAAGCTCCCAGGCTCTGCAGGCTCTCCCACCTAGCTGCCAGTGTGAGTCACCATCCACAGCCAGCTCAGCAATTCTGCACTGCACTCCCCTGCTCAGTTATGCACCAACAGCCAGCCATGCTCACCAGTAACTGCAGCCATCTGGTTCCCTGTTCCAGGCCCCCACTGAAAACATTTCTGACATCAGCACTGTCTCCATAGCACCTAGAAAACTTCAGTGATTTTTTCCAGAAAGCAAACCAGGGCAGAAAGCTGGACAAATTTAAATGCAAGATGACATTTCATAATTTAATAATATTCTAAATGGCAAGAAGTAACTAAACTATGTGCAAGACAATTTTCATATGTTCATAGAACTTTTGACTTGGCCACTGTGAACCTTTACCAGAAAGGATTGATTTGCACTTTACCCTCTCTGCTATATGTGTTTTCATGGTATTTTTTGCACTTGTCACTGGCACCTCATGCAGCCCTGCACAGTTAATTAAACCAAGGAACTGATGCAACTAAAAGTGTTTAGCAGCACTGATTTTCATCATCTTGAAACTGAGCATCCCCAAAGTACTACACAGCACCACAGCACACCACACTGTAGATAAATTGGTAAAAGGAGAAAAAGAGAATCTAAATCACTATTACTTGCTGCTCTGCCAGCTTTACTATTAATATTCCACTGGATCACTTCCTGTCAGGAGACCTCAACTTTCGGATACATCCTGTGAAAAGAATGTGCAGCATTCGCCTCTGCTTTTATCAGTTTTCTTAGATTTCACTTTTTGCTGTACTAGAAGCTGTTTCCCTGCTGCTCAGGTTTATTCCATTTTCTCTGGCCACCAGTCCTCTGTGGGTCTGTTCTTCCTTGAGAACAAAAATGCACACCCCTGTGAAACAGTATTAAACTATTCAGCACACTGTAACTTACATGGACTCTGCCTGCTATTGACCCTTATTACCCTGCTGCTTCCTCTCAAGCCTTCAGTTCACTGCAGCATATTCAGAACAGTCTCAATAAAGTCATCCTACAGCAGGAGCAGTTTCTCTAAAAATGTATCCTGTAGTATCTCATAACAGTTACTGTAACAAAATTCTACTCACACAAGAGAAAGGACATTTTGGAAAGGCGGACAAAGTTAGCTTTTAATATCTTAAACGACAGAATACAATAAATTGATTAAATTACAATGATATTCAATATGTGTTTTCTGGAGTACTCTTGACACTAAACATTTTTTTTTCCAAAACTGAAAGAACACTAAGCTCTAAAGCAGAAAGTTTCAGTCCATATTAGACGGTTTTAAACTGTAGCTTAGACTTTACTCTCACAAGTTAAATAAATATAAATATACCAAACTGCTTGGCCTTGTTTCTGTACAAGTAACAGTAACTTTATGCAGTATACATAAAACTATAGATATCTGCACCCGAGACACATCCCAGCAGCAGCACAGCAATGCTCAGCACAAGCCCTTCTTGGGGACTCTTTCAAAGTAGTCACTTATGACAAAGAGCCTTTTGGCAGGTATCAGTGTAGTAGATTTTTCCCCTTTTGCCTCATGCAAAATTCTCACTACACCATTCTGGGTGTGTACCCTTCACTACTAGGTCACTTCTCACCTTCATGCCTGTAATTGGAGAGTAATGATGCCATAATGGGCTCACAATGTCTGTGAGGAGCAAGCTGAATCAAATTCAGTGTACTAACCTCACCAAATGAGATTTTCATTTGCAGAAGGACATTCAAGGGATTCAGATGTAAAACAGACGTAAGTTACCCACCCACTCCACAAGTGTGACAAAAGGATGCTCAGTCTTATCATAAGCACATCAAATAGTCTTTGTCCAAAATGAGGCTTATGAGTGTTGTGAGACTTCTTTAGCCTTGAGATTTTTTCAACACAGACTAAACACACTAAATAATTAGTAAAAAAAAAATCTTTTAAAACACACCTTTCCCAAGCTGTTTATTTACCACTGTGACATGCCATAAAGGACTGAGAGCACAATGATCAAGACATGTGCCTGGGAAAATAGCTTTGGGAACTGCAGAGTAGGACAGGCTCTGCTTTGCCATTTCAGTGTACAAACTCTACTTCTAAAAAACATACCAACCATGAGATGAAATATTAGCAACTGCTATGTGGAATTGAAATCAGTAAATACAGAATCTGTATGGCACACTGACTTCAGAAGACCCATTACATGTGTTTATTAATGAGCACATATGCAACAGTACGAGGACAACAAACTCCAGAACTTTGTGGCCATGGCTAACAAGGAACACAAGAACACTTCCCAAAGCCAACAATCAAAATCTTTAATATTAAACTTACTTGCAATTGACACCAACAGAGCAGAATAATGGCACAACAGGACAGTTAAGTAACAAGTAAAATACAACCTCCATTCAGCCACACAGACAAAATGGAAGCAACATGGGATTGTACCTGGAACTCACAGAACAGTGACTGTTTATGGGCAGCTCCCTTCATGCAAGTTTTTTCAATCTCTACAATCACCATTTTATTCTAATTTATTAATGTTTTTAAAGCATAGAATTCACTCCAGCTAGCACTGCAAGCTAGAAATAGCATGAAATAGCATGATGCCTTAATCTCCAGTTCAGTTTTATGAAAGGTCTGGAAAGCAGGTATCTCAAGAACAGCTCATCTCTTTTCCCTTATCACCTCTGTGCGAATGAATCTTACTGCTCTGAGAGGTATAAACACAAATGTAGTCATTTTCAGTTTATTTTAATTTGTTTATCAGAGGTTCACTCAGCTGTTCTATAAATGCAACCCTAGCATGTAGACATGTATCCCATACTTCCCACATGGAAATTACAGTACTATTGTTTGCTTATCCTGGATTATTGAAGATCCTTATTTCAACCGTGCAAGCACAGCAGGAAAGTAGTACAATGTGTGCAAAAATAAAGCTCTGGTTTGGTTTGTTTTGTCTTTTCCCCTCAAAAGGCCACAGAAAATTATTGGTTTGTTTCTTCAGCTGCAACAATTAATAACTCATTCTTCAGACAGTGATTAGAGATAAAGACAAGGCCAAAACATTGCAGAAATGGACACTAAATTAATTTCAAATAAAAGAAATTATTTGAAAACAGAAATAATAATCTTCTGCAGTAGTCTGCAATAGTGACATAACTAGCCAGAAAGACCACATAAATCAATATTATCACCCTGTAACAGCTCTGCCAGTAAAAAAGATGGCCCATGGCTGATTTAAACTTTTTTCTCCAACACAAAACATTCATTTTGTTCATACTGCTACTATTTTAACATAGGACTCAACACTGCTAAATCAAATTCAGTAGGATTCAGACCATTGATTACAGTGATGGACAATCAGAATGCTCATCCCAGGCCCCAGGTCAGAAGGCAGCACAACTCTAGAAGCAGTGCAGTTATCTCAGAACTCACAAAATTATTAACAACAGCTACAGTACATTTTAATTAAAGCATTTTCCTCTTGTGGCTTCCCAAGCACATAGGACATTTTTGCACTCTTATAACCAGCATTTATAGCTTCCTTTCACAGCAGCTTTTACTTTAAATAAACACATCCAGAACAGAAGTAGCAAAACTATACTTGTTCACTGTGAAATCCTAGAAAACTGTTTGGCAACACATACCAGCTTACAACCCTGCCTTACTCATACTCTGTGCTCTGGGTGGCAGTTTTGGGGTACTGAACTGAGGGGGGGGGGTGCTGTACAGCTTTTTTTCCCTTGGAAGTGTTATTACTGCCCTCACAGCATTCTAAGAATGTCACGCTTTGCTACAGAGACCAGATTTTCAACAAATCAGTTCAGCTAGGCACAAAATCAAAATGGACAAATCTTCACAAGAGCTCAGAACAGTCAGTGCTAACCTCTTTCGAAAATCTGCCCCAATTATAGATGCCAAGTACTTGAAAACCTGGCTCCAAGCGCTTAAAAATCAATTTTCATATGTTCAAAACCAGCACTGCAGTCACTAAACGGAGTCCAGACTATGTTTTTCTGTCAGGGGAGGAACAAAGTAAGAGGCAACCTAGGACATACAGAGTAAATCTACTGAATAAGTCTATTTGTAATCACAAAGCTTACTACTACTGCTACATTTACTGGCACCATCCACTTTTGGGTTTAGCCTCTTTTTTGTTTCTATATTAGTCTTTCTGAGCCAGCACTGAGCACATCTTCCTTTTGCCAATTCCTCACTGCTATCAGCCTGAGGTGTTGCTACAGAGTAAAAAAGAGCCAGAACAATGAGCTGGCCTGAAGGAAAATGTAGCAGTCCCCCACACCTTACTTTTCCTGTAACCAAATCAGATTCAATGTCTGTAAATTATCCCAGTTTACACACCATGGGAAAAAAAAGACAAAACCAGAATATTCAGCCAACTGTAAGCTTATACAGGTGTGAAAGAGAATGTAACCATTTGCAATTTACGTGGGCTAGAATGGTATCACTTAGCTTTAACACACACCCCAGAATTCACTTCCTAAAGTGTTGCATGAAATGAGATTGAATTACACATTTTAAAGCTTTCACAGCTTTGAACTTTAATATAAAATACAAAATACCAAGGCCAAAGTTCTGCCTTCAGCACAATGCTTTGTCCCAAAGACACAAATAAAAGTTACTGGAGTTTATCTGGGGATATCAGAATTTAGCAGTATAGTAGTTGTCCATGTTTCTGTGCTCAAATGTAAAACTGAAATGACAGTTTTGTCCACTTCATATAGTTGTTACACTAGAAAGTCAGTTTCCATTAGTTCTCTGAAGTGCCACATAGAAAGAGAACTATCTTTTTTCTGCTGTGATCAGAGCTAAAAGGAGAAGTCTCCATGCATCTGTTAAGGAACTCTTGCCTTTAAAACATATGCATGAAGTGCTTGGCTTTTTACTTCTGCCACCTGCCCTGTTAATTTAAACATCTTATTTTCTAACAAAAACTATTTTTACTGTGGTCACAAATACAGGCTTCTCAAAGAGGCAATGTTAATTCTAGCTTATGTAAACATAGATGCTTCTTAAGGGAAAACAAAAACATATGGGATTAAATGCAAAACCCTTCGAATACCCTGGGGTATAATTACATTATTCATTAGCAAGTAACCTCAGGTGGGCATAATTTAATGTTTCCTTCCTGTCCCTTGAGCAAACACAACACAGAATAGCTAATCAATTTGATCCCAAGATCCTAAAGCCTCAATAAAAGCTGATGGAGGCTTACAGAAGAGCCACCCCAGGCTACCCTCGAGGATTAAGAGTGCTTACCCAACTTACAGGTTCACTCACTTAAGAGGGAGAAGATGGCAGATCCATGTGCTTTCTGTGCTTCCATCATTTCTCTGTAATTTCAGAGGAGAGACATTGTCCTGCAAAACTTACTTATCATTTGGGGCTGGCTTTTGTCTAACTCCCTGTTTTGTGGGCTGGTCCCTAATGAGATGCCCTGAAAACGGGCACATCTGCCCTGAGCCTCACCTCCTTGAAGAGAAACTGTAACCAGGCTTTGATTTCAACTCGGTACAGCCCTGGGGAAAGATCTGCACACGGACAGGAAAAAAATTATCTATTAAAACAATGCTTAATAATCTATTCTATAACAATGCTTAATATCTATTAATAAAAAATTACTTAATAAAACATTTAATTACTTAACAAAGCTACTGCCATCGAAACACCTTTTTGCTTCATACTGCCTAGCAGGTTTTATTTCCACAACGTTGAAGAAGGCAAACCAAGAGCTTTACAAGCAGAAGTGCCGCTCTGAGGAGATGACCCACGACATCCGGACACGGCAGCTGCGCCTCTCGCTAACCGGCCTCTCTCAGCTGCTGCCGTTCCTGCGCTCCTCCAGGCTTTTCCCTCATTCTCCCTCCTTCTGCAAGGCTATCATGACACGCCCGAGCGGGGCAGCGGCCGGCGTGGGCTCCTGAGGGGCCTCACCCGCTCTAAGGGAGCCGCTGGCAGCGTACTCGGCCGCCCGCACGTGCTGCCACGCGGGTCCTGCTTTCCCACCACGCGTGCTCTCATTGGCTGCCCAGCGGCAGGGGCGGAGATTAGGGAGCTCTGATTGGCTGCTCATGGCAGGGGCGGGGCCTCATGGTGTGAGGGTGGGGAGAACAGTGTGAGGGCGGGGCCTCATGGTAAGGGCGGGGCTGCGGTGTGAGGGTGGGGCTGCGGTGTGAGGGTGGGGCTGCAATGTGAGGGTGGGGCTGCAATGTGGGGGCAGGGCCTCGCAGTGTGAGGGCGGGGATACGCTTTGAGGGTGGAACTGCAGTGTGAGGGTGGGGAGCGCGGTGTGAGGGCGGGGAGTGAAGTGTGAAGGCGGGCGGGCGGAAGTGTGTGAGGCGGAGGCCCCATGGTAGGGGGGGGCCACGGGGAGGGTGGGGGCAGGGAGGGTGGGGAAACAGTGTGAGGGCAGGGAGCGCGGTGTGAGGTTGGAGCCTCGCGGTGAGGGCGGGGAGCGCGGTGTGAGGGTGGGGCCTCGTGGTGAGAGTGGGGGTCACGGTGGGAAACAGTGGTGAGGAGCAGGGATCACGGTGTGAGGGTGGGGCCTCGTGGTGAGAGTGGGGGTCACGGTGTGAGGGTGGGGCCCCACAGTGAGGGGGGGGGCGGTGTGGGGCAGGACGGTGTGAGGGTGGGGGCCCGACATTGAGGGGCAGGGCGGTGCGGGGCAGTGTGCGAAGGCGGGTGGGGATGCTCAGGGCCCTGAGGAGGCGGTGATGGCTCAGGGGGTTTGGTCAGAGATTCTGGCGTTCCCGGGAGCCAGGTGCTCTGGTGAAAGGTGAAAGGTGAAACGTGAAACGTCTGCCGGTGTTCTCCTCTAGATGAAATGTGATCTGTATGTTATTCATCTCAATGTTGTATCTGTTCGAAGATAATGTTGGCCTCAGAATAAAGTGTCAGTGCCCTCTTGAGGAATAGCCTCGCTTTGCCTTACCTGTATCTTGCTAATGCTATGCAACAAACTTTCAACAACACGGTTCTTAAATCAGGGAAAAGGTGCCTTTACTGATAAAAATGAATAAGCCCTACTACGCTCATTGATGGCTGACTTGAGTTCTTCATAATTATATTGGCTTTTTGCATTAATGTGTGATCTATAATGTTTTGGAGCCATCCCATACTGTTTATTTAATTAGTTTGCCTGGCCTCTGTATTAAAATCTTTCTGCATCTTGAAAAGTAATCTAATTTCCCAAATACCAGAAAGATAATCATATTCTGGATGAATTTTGGAATGATTTTTAATATTCTACTCGTCTATGCCATAGTCATTTTTCTACTACAGTAGTGGTAATAGATTCATCAGTGCTTGAAGAATTTCTGGAGATCTGTCCTCAGCAATGACCTGTTTTTCTTGTACTGTACAGCTTAAACACTTATTATACAGTGCACAATTAATGAAAATGTGTACTTCAGTGTATGTCTATGTGGTAATGCTAAATACAGAAACATTGTCACAGAACTCAAAAAAAGGATGTACTTTTCCTCTTGTTTTCAATGACTGGCAGCAGTAATGGGCTGGAAAAGTAATAACCAAAAATAATAGGAAAAGGCAACTTGGTAACTGAATGCTAATGTAGAAACTTTTTTAATAAGGTGCTCATTTGTGGCATTATTCTAAACCTCCTTTTTTGTAAGAACTATCTCTCCTCATGATAGTATCAAAATTCAAGATCAGTTTTCATGAGACCTCACAACACCTTCTTGTCCATGCAAGGCTGTTCAGTTCTCAGACTTGTTCTTCCTACAACCCCTAAACCCTGTGCATTGAATTCACTCAGTTTTCAACAATATGTTATGGCCAGATTGTTCAAGGGTTCTTTTTGTCAGTGTAAAGAGAAGTGGATTGTATTAAAAAATATTTGAAAGTATGCAGAGACTTGACTGCAAATATTTAGTGGGTTTCAAGATGCAGGTGTTGGAGTTGACTGTTATGAATGTCTGGAATGTTACTGATAGTAAATCTGTAGCTGTGAGAAATGCAAGCTTTGTGGAAACTATTTTATTCCTGGTAGACAGATTTAAACTGGGGAGCAGGGGTGAGGTGATGTCATAAACCTTTGCTTCTGACACTGTTTTTCATATTGAATACAAGAGGTAGTCTTTGCAAATGAATGCTGGGTGATATCATTTAAGTGCTTATGCCTATTGAACATTTCCTCACTTGTAAAATCTCTTTTTACTCACTTGTATGATTTCACATCTCTGAGCTATTTGCTGCTGGCTTTTCAGGTAATGACCTTCTAATTCTTCCTTTGTCTATTTACTTCTGTGCTGATGCAGAACTGTCAGCTTGGGGCCCTATACATTGCCTGCAGTTCAGCACATCATCGACATTTTTATAGAAACTGTTGAAATTGTGTGATTCTGCTCACTTCACTTACGTGCTTGGCAGCAGTCCCTTCATGGGTAGAGCTGTTGTTTTTCCTCCCTACTGAATGTTCCAGCTCTTGCAGTGTCAGTTCCTTCATCAGCCATCTGTCTTGCTGGCTCACTCACTATCTTAACAGCTCTCCTTCTCAGACTAGATGTAAGTCCTAGTGAGTATGCCATCAGCTGTTAATTTTTTATTCAGAAGCTTTTAAAACAATTGTTGCTGCACATGAATTACCTACATTTCAATCCTCTTGATCTCAGCCTTGGCTCTTAATGGTTGCTTTCTTCAGCATCCTCCTTTTTACAGGTTCCTTTGCAAGTTGTTTGTCTATCACTTCACTTTTTTTCCTGAAAATTTTAGAGTAATTTTGTTCAATTTGACAGCTTGTCCCTGAATTCTGTCTGGGGGATTGTATGTCTGAATGCAAGGAAGGCCTAATCCAGTTCTGTTTGTTGTGGCACAGTAACTCTACCATCACTGCAAGAAGCATCTAAGTAGTTTCAGATATTACACGAGTCAGGTAATAGCTCCTGAGAAGTGTAAGATTGTTACCTTTTGTCAATAAGTTGGATAATAACTTCTCTGTGCTGGTATCAATGTTATAGATAGGATAGATTGTCTTGTAGCTCAGGGGCTGGCATATTGCTAAACAATCTAGCAATCTTTTTGATGAAAAGTTCTATTTGCTTGTAAGCCAGTCAGGTCTGGATGCAAAATTGCTTTATGAAGCCCTGAGAGTATAGTATTCCTCATTATAGTAGCAGTTTGGTTTATTTTTGTACACTATACTTGCTTTATAATCTTCCAATGTCTAAGATTCAGTTAGATAGTGTTGAGAGCTTTATAAACAACTACTTGAGTTTAGTGCAATTTTCAGTTGTAGAAATGAACCACACAGATAATAATTTCAATAGACACATAGCAGCTTTTCTTCTTTTTAATGTATATTGGTAATCCTTTCTCAGACCTTCTGCTCCTTTCCTGGACAAACTCAAATATTGTTTATTGCTAGTGCCAATTAGTCAGCCAAGCATCTGCAGCTGGCAGCTGTCCACAATGAAGAAGCCCCAGAAGATTAAAACTCCCAGTTGATTTGCATGTTAGATGTCATTGTTTGTAATCTTCTGGATTTCTTCCACACTTAATGTTTCTTAATGATAAAGAAAACTGAGTGTGCTTACAGTAGTAACTAATAATTAGTGAGATGGATTTTATTTTCCCATTGTACTTATGACCTCCAGGATAAATTTAGACCTGTCATTTAATGCCTTTCATGAGGGGCTGAGGGGCTGTCCATCTGAGAAAGGTCTGCTTCCAAACTAAACATTGCCACTGAAACAGGTCTTCTCACAGTGTGATGCTCTTATGCTGGTAGAAGTCTGTTCATAATACATTCATCCCTTCTGAGCTACAAAGTTCAAGCTGTATTACTACATTGGTAACAGAATTTATGCCAGTGTAATAAGTAATTCCAGTGGTACAGAAAAGCTTTACTAAGGTACACAGTATTTTCCTGCCATTGCTCAGGCCTTTTTGTGCACAGAAAGTGAAAACATTCAAGACAGCAGCATAGACAACAGTGAGAGTAAATTAATTTCTTTCCTGTCTTTGTCCAGGCAAATCAACTCCCTAAATCCAGAATGTGACTTCCAGTAGGAAAGGTGACAGCAGAAATTGTCTCCAAAACCCTATTAAGTGAGGTACTCAGGTGTGATCATGGCAAGTCATATGATTAAATAAAACCAGCAGAGGGCAAAGAAATTTGCAACTGTCCAGAAATTTTCAACACTGAACTGATTACTAATATACTTTTTCTCTCATTATGTGAAGCTACAAGATGTCTTATGCTAAGAAGAGCAAGTATCCAAATTTAAGGAAGCTGCAGAGGAAACTGGTGAGCTACAACTTATCTTCCCTTCTTGTTACCAGGATATGCTCTGTAGTCTGGGGTCATGCCAAGCATTACCCCATGAACACTAAGGAATGTCATTGTTGTTAGGTGAACGCACCACCTGTGATAATTTACTCTGCTTGAAATAACTTGTAAACTGGTTTGAGAAGAATAAAACTATTCACCAGAATGTGATTGGAAGGGTATTTTAAGAGCAAACAAAATCTACTTACATGCTAGGCTAGAATGAGCTAGCTACTACTTAGCATGCTATTAACTAAAAGGAATCTCAATTAATTCCCTCTTAAAAAAAAAAAAAAACTGTTAGGCCTCACAAGACTTCAAGATTTCATGCTTTAAATAATCTCAGTTACAAAGAGAATTCCTAACACACCAGCTGGAATTCCCACCAATATAGTTAAGGAAGTGTGAAGTGAATAAAACCTCAATTTTTATATTAGACTAATAAAATCTTTCCATCATGGCTTTAGTTTCATCATAGTTTTTACATTGTATTATAGTTAAATAGATTTACATTTTATCAAAACTATGTGAGCAAGTCACAGCCAGTTGGCCAGAAATGCTCATTGTAACATCCTAAAGTAATAGGAGCATCACTGTGTAGAGTTTACTATTCTTTTTCATACTTTTTAAAACAGGGCATGGCATGCTGTTCCATTCACCTATAATGTATTCAGTAAGAAGCTAAATTAAGTGACTTTACATATTCTGTAAAAGCAGCTGTAGCACAGATCTGAAGACTCTATAGGTAAGTTCTGAATGGAGAAATCTGGAGCTGGGCCTTGCAGTGTTGTCAGAAGTAGCTCTTCAGAGGCAGATTATGAAATTAGAGCTGTAATCTCTGCCTGACATAGAGTTAATATGAAGCCATTCCAGGACTGAAGCTGTTTACTGGTTCTTCCATCTGTCAGGATTTTCCTAGCTTCTATGGGAAGGAAATACATTCGTGTGAAACTGAGATTGCACGGAGGAAAACTTTCTTTGTGGCTGTGTTAGGGAGCCCTTTTGAAGAATTGGAGGTAACTGCTGGCACACCAGCAGGTGAAGGAGTGAATAGGCATAATGGATGTATTTATTTACAGTAACTAAACAAACCAAATTTCCTTTTCCTCCTTTTAGGTGTGACATTTGAAACTTGTTTGTGCAAGAAAAAACACTGTGAGAAATAATAGTTAAAAGCATTAAGTCATGAGGAGAATGACACACTGACATTTGGGGGAATTTTTTCTTTTGTTCTTTCTTTTAGGACTGGGCTTAGCTGACTAAAGTTTAATGTGTAAAATCTGCAAGGTTAATGTATAAGCTAGACTTGAAGGACCTTGCCATTGGGAAATAATGAAAGCAAGCATTGTCTCAGCTGGCTGAGATGAACATCACATATTTGCTGTAAATTACTTGTGAAGGCTGTCTTGGAAAGTCCAAAGAGTCAACATTAGAAAGAACACTTACTTTGTGCTGAACTAGTGGTCTGGTAGGGTAGGGTTCTGTATCTAATCATGGATTCTTCTGTGTTCCATAGCCTTTTCTTGCAGGACTACTGCAATTAGCTTTGTGCAGCAGCAGTGTAGTGCTATGCATCAGAGAAACTTTCAACAAATGTGTCTATGTTCAATAAGGATTTAGCTGTACCTGTACTTTTTCCACCTTATGTCCACAGGCTACATTATGTTTGGCTTTGGAAGACATAAAGAAGAGGATATTGGGCTACAGCTGAGCTTCTAAGAAATTATCAGGAAACTGTTTTTTAAAAAGTTGCAAATACCTTCTTCTGTCACTCATGTTATATGAAAGGTAATAGTTTCATATGAAAGGTGAAATGGCAAGTGAATTGCCATTCAAGGCCTTCTTACAGTGAATAAAAATCCTTTTATATCCAAGATATTCCCATATGTTTACAGCAACATACACTGGAATTAGGTTTGCCAGACTGTGTAGCCAACTTCCTGTGCTTCATTTCCATTGTACATTGTCCTTTCAAAGGAATGTTTATCATATAGCTGATACCCTGGCAGTAAACAGAGTAATTTACATAATTGCACCTTATCAGGACTAGATTCTTTCAGTAATATTTCACAGTTTTGCTGTGGGAGTAAGGAAAGTTTCCCCAGGACTAGAATCAATGAAGGGCTGGTTTTAGACTATAGTTTCATCTTTACTTGCTCTGTCTTGCCATGCTTGCAGAGTAACAACAGCTTAAAGCTCTATCATGAAAAAGGGGTGGTATGTGCATCCCCTGGGACTAGCAAGGATCTCCACCTCCAGCCTGTGCCAGCAGTGTCTGTATCCACCTGCACAGGAATTCATATTGTCAGGGGGGTTTCATCCTTCTTTTCTCTCACTCATGGCAACAAGAGAACACCAACTGCTCTCTATCCTCTGACTAGATCTACTAACACATACTAGTTCACAAAGAAATAATAAACTTAACAAGATTCTTATCTTTCTTCATTTTTCGCTGCCAGTTCCTTAGCTTGGATAAGAGACTCGTGTCCATGCAGGGTTTTCTAGACTCCCTGTCTTTTCTTTCTGTAGGTAGGGTCATCCATGGAATTCAGCTTCAAGCTCAGTGAAGGACTCCTGGAGGAAAAGCTATACATCTCTGATCTCTCATCTGTATGGCAGTGGTGATTCCACAGAATTAACTGTGATGAAGGAGTCAGAAACTGAGTATTTTTTCTTCTAGTCTGTGATATTTGAAGTGTTTCAGGGCACACTTATAATTCTGATGTATTTTCACTTGTCATTTCTCACTGAGACAGAATTTCTCATTGTTTTCAATGACAGACAGTTCTGCTTAGCCATATGGGAAGGATGGAGTAGCCTGCACAGAAAACTACAGCCCCTCAACAGATAGCTGCTTACATTCCTTAAATGTTATCTCTTCCCAGAAAGGGTTAAACTCCACTTTTTCTCCAGACAGTAATTTCTTAGTAAAGTAGGAAAACAAAGTTTCACAGCTTGCTGATCATGAATTTTCCTGCTAGCCTCTTTGCAATGCAGTTACCCAAAAGAAATCTATGGAATTTTACCCCTTTTTCCAACATGGCTGTACCAATGTTTGGAGTAAGTGAAAGGAATAAAATGACCACTTAACTCTTCTTTTAGAGAAGAGAAAAGATTGAAGCAAGACCTCCTGCTTAAAAGTGAAAAGCTTGTACTGTGCTTGAAGCACAGTATAGGTGGGAAAGAGCTAAAAAAATCACCAAAACCCTATTCTTAAAGCAAAACTGTTAATCAATGTTAACTCATTTAGAAATAGTCAAGAGGGACAGATGGAATCCAGTTATTATCTCTCTTTTACTTGAGTCAGTTTTAAAATATATTGAAGCTTGTGTACTTTTGAGTGGCAGATATGGCTTGTCACTTTAAAGGGTATTTTTGCTATTGTTAATACTGAAATAGATTGAGGAACAGCAGTTAACAGAAGTCTTAAGTACCTCAGAGAAAATACTTGTCTTGCATTTATTATCTCAGCTTTCAGATTTAAGCAGCTATATGTGTTTAAACTTTGCAATTATGTAACAGTAATAGAATGCTGTTCAAGTTGATGCCTTTTAGAAGACAAGGGAGTGAGAGGGGGTGTGATTGTACAGTAAACCCACGTTAAACTTTTTTCCTTAACTGTACTCCTTGAGACAGCAATCAGCTACCCAGAACAGAGCCCAGAATATGCTCTCTGCAGTTTGCTCTCAACTTATGTGCATCTTGTGGGTTTTTCCCCCATAAGACAGTGATATAAGTCTAAGCATTGATGTAATTCATTTTTAAATCAGAATTTCTCAGCCTGTGCTGTTGAACTGTAACCTGTTCCCTGGTAACATATTTCTAGAGTAAACATCCTCTTATTATATGAAGAATATGAATTTTTAATTATCTCAAAACTGAACTGAATTGTTAAATCTTTTTATTCTGTAGTTGAACTGTGTCATAGGTCACACACTTCTTTCCAAAGTGCAAGTTTCAACAGATACTGTGTGAATCATGTTAACAAAGGGCACCTTTAAAAATAATTTCCCATACTTTTAGGATGCCAGTTTTTCTGCTTTGTGTTAGTGATGCTGAAGTTTTAATGCACTTCCAAAGCAAAAATAGCAAACCATGTCACCAGAGCAACTCTCTACTGCAAATGTAGCAAGAATAATCCTTTTAGGCTGGCACAAAGATAAATTGAGGCAGAGGATAAACTTCTTGTGAGTGGAATATTGGTTGTATATAGATTACTCTTCTCTTATAACTTCTGAGACACCTTGGTTCCAAATTTGAAGAAGACTTTAACTGGAAACTAATGGAAGTTCCATTTGTTTCAGAAATTTTCAATAATTTGGTCCTGTGTGTCTCACGTGGAATACCTCAGATGTCTGTATTTGCAAATTTTGTCAAGTTGCATTTTTGAGGACAAGTAGCAAGAGATCTAAAAAAACCCAAGTATAAATTTTTGATAGCAGACAGTCTCAGACACATCTCAAAAAAGGCAAAAAAAGAAATCTGAAAAATAACAGAACCAATGGTTTCATGCAGTTCTTGCAAACAGGTGGTAGTCAAGGCCTATCACCTCTGCTCTGTAAAATAGCAGGTGAGTGAAGAATGCAAACTATCAAGTATTAGGCCAGAGAGAATAATCATCCCTGACAGAGAAGCAGGCATTCTGCCCAGGCACTTACTCCCACTGAGGAGACTGGGGTCAGCTCACACTGAGTGAACTTTCTGTTCTTTAAATATGCTTGTTAAACCTCAAACTTGCAGCACAAGATTCAAGAGTGAGAGATTTCTCAGTCTCCTTCACATTCACTGAAATTTTCTATAATCATGAAATTGCTTGCTCCTGCTTTGACTCAAGAGGGTGTTTGCTGGTCACCTCTTTAAGGAGTGACAGCATTCTGCCTCCTTTTAGAGCAAAAGCTGAGTGCTGACAGTAGAGCCCTCAAAGGGCAGTATGTGCATGACCAAGTCAGGAATCACCAAAATCTGGTGACTTCCCAGTGGATAAGTACAACTGCATGTGCAGGGCTTGCCCTCTGTCCCATAGTTTTTTCTCTGTCCCATAGTTTTTCTCTTCTTGCCCCCATCCCAAGCACTAGAAACAAAGCTGCGTAGAACTTACACAAGGAGGAAAATCTTGGCTGATCTACATAAATACTGTCTCCAAACTGCCCATTTCTCAGAAACTACTTGTTCAAGACAAAACAAAATGGAAGTGAATATTTCTGCAAATCTTGTCAGCATTGTGCTGTCAGCTCAAATTATGGATTGTCCCTTTTACAACAATGTCACAATTCAATCATAGTGTAACATTTTCCCAGATTTTAGAGTGGCTTTGACCTATGAGACATGAAAGTACATTATTATAGCAATATGCCTGGAGTGCAGCTACAATTTTCTTCTGTTAGGGAGTGTTGTGGAGAACTTAAAAGAAATGCTTAAACATTACAGTCAAATACTTAGAAGCTATACCTTCAAAAATCACTGAAAACATTACTTGATACTTGAAGCAAGTCACTGGGCTTGCTCCTTTTTAGTTAGCAGGCCCTTTCCTCTAAATGAAGCAGTACATAATTGCTTATTGCAGTGTGCATTTAAATGCCTTTTTTAAAGAGTAGACTTGGGAGTATCATATAACAATTTACAGGCATTTATGGGGATAAGTAAAATCTAGTTATGTTTAACACTAAGAACTGCTAGAATTCAAGTAGAAAATTGGCACTACACAATATATGAAATTATTTTTTCTGTTTTAGAATTGTAGAAAATACATAAGCCATCTCAGACATACCTAGGGGACAATATTAAAAAGATGTTTTGGTAATACAGAGTACTTTGATTCTCCATACCATATAAAGGTATGTGTCCTGTCATTCTCCCTCATACAGACAGCAGTTTAAAAGTCCCTGCTTTTCTATAGCACATGTTGATTATTAACTATAGCATTTTTGTAAAGATTGTCCTTATAAATTTTTTTTAATCCTTAAAAAACCCTTACCCTTAATGTGTTGCTGTATAGTGTGATCATAACAGTGGCTCTGACATTAAAATATATCCAGGTCAGGTTTCTGGGCAAGTCTTTTTGAAAAATAGACTTTTACTGAAGTGTAATGGAAACATTTCCATGACTTCAGCAGTCTCCTTTGGTAGTTAAAATAAACATTTCCACAAAGAAATTGCAACTTGAGATTTAACTTACTGTGCTGAAGGCATGATAACTGGACACAGAAAGTTGCAGTGAATCCTGCATCAGTAAAATATCGATTGTTTATTGCCCAAGCTGACATACAAGTAATTAGCAGAAATATTCTATTTGCAATAGCCTTTAGCATAAACAATGTTGGGAAACACAAGAGATGTTTTTAATATATTTTGGGAAGCCCAGATTGTTGGCTCTATTAAAAGCATGCTGCAGTGGCTTCATTAGGACAAAGCAGCTTTGTCTTTGTCCTAACTGACCAGGTAGAAATGAGAATGTGGCAGCAAGCACAGAGTCTGGGTTGATGAATTATGGCAATGTAGGGGTGTGGTCAGACCATGCTGCTTAGCTTTTCTCATATTTTAGTGGCTTCTTGAGGGCTCTTGCAGGCAGCAGCAACTGCAAACATAGAACTGAAATGTCTACATCATCCTTCTGTTATAAAGCCTCTTATTCCTACCCAAAAATGAGAACCTATGTTAAGGTTTAACAGTGTCCTTTTAAATGAGAAGCAAACTGCTACAGTGAGATATTCAGACTGGGTTAGGCAGAGTATGCTGTGGTTACCATCACTAAACAGAGCTGGATCTGTTAAGATCAAAATGGTTGACTTGTCACTCTATAGTAATTGTTCCCTGTGGAAAAAATTCAATAGCATCTCTTAAATCACACATAGTGATCACGTGCTCTGAGGCTTCGATGGTTCTTAGACTAAAAGGCAGAGGTAGCGAGGAGCTGTGTCAGGAAATCTAATTCTGCTGGTGTGAGGGGGAGCTTGTCTTGCACACAGTCATGTGCACAAATTGATTTTTAATTTTACAGTAAAGCACTATTTTAATTATTAACTCAATTGATCCTTAAAAGGCTACTGTTAAAAGCCAGATGTTATGCCCCTGCATTTCTAAGGTGCATATTGGAAGGAGAGCTTTTGGATGTGAGATGACTGTCAGACTGCATTCAATCTATTCAACTTCTTTTTATTATAGTAAAGAAAAAAATCTGTTAATCTGCAGCTTCTATAAAACAACTTGAATGCACACTATCTTAGAAATTAATTACATACATGAACCATAATAATTAGAACAAAAAAAAAAAAAAAAAAGAAAGCCAAGTCAATGAAAATGAGAAGGAGTATATTTCTGTCCAGACTGGAGAATCTTTAATATTATAGAAATTTTATGTGAGTCTCACGATTTTGCCTTTTAACACTTACCTTACTGCTGCCTGCAATTTTTTTTCTGGCTCTTTTCTTCTGACAATGATACAGTAACATAGAGAGAGGAGATACTTAATACACAAAGAAATTCTAGATACAGGGCAGAAGTCAGTTAAGACCAAATGCTAAGAGTATCCAAATTAGACTGGATTTGATATTCTAAAGGAAGCAATTTTTTAATCTTAGTTTGGTTCTTCAGTTTCTTTTGAAAATCAGCACAGAAACTGTACAAGTTCCTGCTCTGACTCCATGCAGTCTCCTGGGTTAAACTTTTCTGACCTGAAAAAAGTGCAGAGTTTCTGTTTTGCCAGGCTTCCCCTTCCCCTACCACTCTCAGAAGGGTAAGTTAACCTGTCTGACCCACAAGACAAAAAGGGTGCAGCTGTATCCTACTCACTTTAGGGCGAAACAGTCTTTTGATAGCTCAGGAATACTCACTGGTCCTGTGACAGAAGGTGCTACACACACAAGCAGTGAAGAACACTTGCTGCTTGATTATGCATGGTTAATACGCTTGCTCAATTCCCTATTCATCAGCCAGCACTAAGAGGAAGCCTGAAGGAACAGGCATAACAGCACAATGCTTGGCTCTAAATGACTTCATATAGGATGCAACTTGCCATTTGGCCTCAAATACAGTGGATATTTTCCTCTCTTCTTCTGACACCTCGTCACAGAAACACTGTGGCTGCTACTCTGACCTTCTGCTGCTTGTCCTAGCTCTTCAGTAAGGCTGGTAATCCACGGAAAGAAGTAAGAAATCATTGCAGTGCAAAATCTATACAAGCATTACAGTTAAGGAGGGTACTCAAGGAAACCATTTTGCAGGCTTGACTATAGCACTATCTTACCTGTATGACAAACACATCTTTTCCCCTGCTGATACATGGGAATAGGAATGTGATTCCATGATTCCATTAATATACGTAGGGGTATTTTCCCCCTACATCTAAGTAAGTACAGATTTTTGCAGTTAACCAGTCATCCCGCTCTTCCCTTTCCCGCTCCCCGGAAACTAAAATAGCGAAACTACTCAAAAGGCATCTGGACCGCACCGCTTTGTTCCCCGCGGTCCGCCTCGCGGAGCTCGCTCCCTGCACACTGCTCGCGCCTCCGGCTCTCGGCTCGGCATGAGCCCCCCGAGCCGGCAGCTCCGAGCGGAGGGCGAGCGGAGATGCACTGCGGATGGGCGGGGAGGGAAAAGCTTTACCTGCCGCCTTCCCCCGCGGAGCCAGGGGCGCCTGGAGCTGCTGCATCCACGCCGGGGCGCGGCGGGCGGGCGGGCGCTCAGAACGCCGGGCGGAGGCGGCTGAGCGCCGGGGCCATGGCCGCGCCGGGGAGCGGTGAGAAGGGAGCGCCGCCGGAGCCTCCGTAAGCCGCGGGGAGACTCAGCACCTGGGCGCTGAACAGCTCCACGGAGCGCCACGGGCGGGGCCGGCGCCGCGCTCCCGCCCCTGGGCGCGGGGGGCCGCGCTCCGCCCGCCGCCCGCCGCGCTGCTGGCCGCCCCGCCCTGCCCCGCTGCGCTCCGCGGGGCCCCGGCCCGGGCGGCGCCCGAGCGGAACGGGCGGCGGTGACCACGCTTCCCAGCCGCCCCGCGGAGAGGAGGCGGCTTCGCTCCGGGGACAGCCGGGAGGTGTAGTCCTGGCTTGCGGAGCGCCGAGAGCGCCGGCTCGCTCGGGCGGCGCCGGGGGCCGCAGCGCCGCTGCCCGGGCGGGAGCCCCCCCGGGAGAGCGGCTGGAGCCACCGCCCCCCGAGCGCCGAGCTCCGCCCGCCCGGAGCCCGCGGCTGCCCCGCGCCGGGGTGTTGGCACTGCGGCGCTGCGCTTTGTGTGGAGACTTTCCAAAATGTTTGATTCTGCCCTTTTTTGGGTTCTTTTGGTGGGGGCAGAAAAAACTTCTTTTTAGTACAGGAAAGCACAAAATCTGCTACTCTGCAACCTATATAAAACAAATTGAATGTATGCTATCTTGGAAATAAATTACATATCTGATCCTTAAGCATTAGTTAAAAAAAATAATAGTAAAAGCCGAGTTGCTGAATATAAGAAGTACAATCTTTCTGTTCAGATTGGAGAAGTTCTAATAGCATCAGAATTGCTGCAAGTCACATCAACTTGATTTTAAACTTGCCTTACTGCTCCCAGCTATTGTCTTTCTGGCTCTTCTTCTGGTTTAATATGGGGAGCATTTCCAAAACGTTTGACTGTTCATTTTTGTCAGTTTTTTGGGGGGAGAAAAAGAAGTGATAGTGTAGCTCTTAAGGTCTTTGAGAGAGTCCCAAAAGCTGTACTGCCTCCCTTCCTCCCGCCAAGATTCAGAAGACAGGAGATACATATTGTATGTTGTATGATACATGTGTAGCTGTTCAGAGCAGCTAAACAGAGTCAGGACTCTACCTCATCAAAAGCAAAACGCTGCAGAAAATGTAGCAAAAAAGCCTATTATCCAATTGCAGACGGCTTTTAGAAATTTATCTCTGATATCTATGTTTATACAGGGCTTTTCATGTAGTTATGAAGCATTTTCTGAAGCAGGATGTGTTATTAGTTAACTATAAATGAAATGGTACAGTATTTCCAAGCATTTTCTATTTACCTGGTCATCAGAAGAAAAAGTCATTATTTAGCGTAGTTTTAAATTAGAAGTTCATTTATTCTTTTGCTAATGACTACAATAGAAGAATCTTTCAAGTATTATTTAGAAAGTAGTTAACACGTAAATTTAGAAGTTTGGGCTCCCACCTCACCCTGAATAATGTGGCGTTGAAAGATGCTGAAGGCTTGTGTGGAGGATCCAGTATGTTTGAGCTGCATGAAGGTCCCTGCTTTTGATGCTGTGAAATCCTGTTTTCCAAGCATTGCCCTCATCCAGGAGAAGGTTTTAGCTACTGTACTGCCAGCTTTCAAGAAATATGACAGAAATCTGGCAGAATTGCTGCAAGTCACATCAACTTGATTTTAAACTTGCCTTACTGCTCCCAGCTATTGTCTTTCTGGCTCTTCTTCTGGTTTAATATGGGGAGCATTTCCAAAACGTTTGACTGTTCATTTTTGTCAGTTTTTTGGGGAGAAAAAGAAATGATAGTGTAGCTCTTACGGTCTTTGAGAGAGTCCCAAAAGCTGTACTGCCTCCCTTCCTCCCGCCAAGATTCAGAAGACAGAAGATACATATTGTATGTTGTATGATACATGTGTAGCTGTTCAGAGCAGCTAAACAGAGTCAGGACTCTACCTCATCAAAAGCAAAACGCTGCAGAAAATGTAGCAAAAAGCCTATTATCCAATTGCAGACGGCTTTTTAGAAATTTATCTCTGATATCTATGTTTATACAGGGCTTTTCATGTAGTTATGAAGCATTTTCTGAAGCAGGATGTGTTATTAGTTAACTATAAATGAAATGGTACAGTATTTCCAAGCATTTTCTATTTACCTGGTCATCAGAAGAAAAGTCATTATTTAGCGTAGTTTTAAATTAGAAGTTCATTTATTCTTTTGCTAATGACTACAATAGAAGAATCTTTCAAGTATTATTTAGAAAGTAGTTAACACGTAAATTTAGAAGTTTGGGCTCCCACCTCACCCTGAATAATGTGGCGTTGAAAGATGCTGAAGGCTTGTGTGGAGGATCCAGTATGTTTGAGCTGCATGAAGGTCCCTGCTTTTGATGCTGTGAAATCCTGTTTTCCAAGCATTGCCCTCATCCAGGAGAAGGTTTTAGCTACTGTACTGCCAGCTTTCAAGAAATATGACAGAAATCTGGGGCAGCCAAATAAACTGAGCAATATGTTTTATTTACACTGTGTTAGCAAAACCTCCCTTTGGGTTGCCTTCATTCCTATGTGGTTTATTCTAAATCAGTGATGCAGGAGTTAGGTTTACTGCTTCTTTTTATTCAATGGGTTGATGTTATAACGATTTCTTGCCCACTTTTGGATGCTTTCTTGGATAGTTCTTAAATGTAATAGGTTTCCCAGACAGCAACTGGATCACACAGTCACACCCTACTGAGCAAGGTCTCTTGTGCAGCCATCCTGAAAGGGTGAGAAGTTGACACTGATGTTACATTTTGCACAGTGGTTCATGGATTTAAAGTACTGCCAGATTTGTTGTAACGGATGCTGGATATGATACAACATTCTATGCCACCAGCATGCTAACTTCATCACAGCATAAGTCTTTGGAATATATACAGCTGTTTGATAATTATTCTCATCTTTGCTACATGCTGACTGCTAAATTGCTTCCTGAAGTACCTTCCCCGGTGTTTCCACAAGACCCACTTAGCTCAGAATTACGTATGCTGTTCCCTACCTTGCTGAACTTTTCAGCATTAGAAAGTGTTGGGGGATAGAATAAAAGAAAATAAAGATAGTGTAGAAAGTAATCTGACCCCTAAGGAGTTGCAGTTGGGCCAATTAGCAAAGATTAGGAACAGGCCTGACTTTAACAGGCCATAGGTGTAACCAATGAGAAAAAGAGTGCTATAAAAGAGTGGGGTCCCTGGGTGACAAGGGAACTGAAGTCAGTGCTTGGAGAGGCAGCCCATGAGAAACACCACAAAGGTATGAAAATTTGTGATAAGGAGACAACAGCATGGAACCCCTGCAATAAGATGACAACAAGGAAGTTGTATAAAGTATAGTAGATAAGTTTAAAACAGCATTACTTTATCACAGTTCTGTTTGACTGAAATGCATTTGTAGACTTGGAAAGTATGTATGAAAATAATATGGTAAATGCTTCACTTTGAATAATGACTCTTGAGATTATTCAAGATGTAGGTTTGATATAGTAAAGAACAAATTACAGAAAACAATTCCTTCCATTTGGCATCTCCTTCTCATTCACATAACAATTGAGTGTACTTCGTCCAGGCTGGGCTTTAGGTGCAACTGGGACTCCTTCTCCAGAAGGCTGCCTGAGATGGAGGCAGTGGAAACCTGCCCTGCCCTGCCAAAGGCAAACACGAGGCCTGAGGAAAACCTTCAAGAGTGTAGGCAGCTATAGGGCACTCCCAATTTACAAGACCACAAGTCAGCAAACCTTTTAGTGCTAATGTGGAGGACAGCTACCACTACTCCTGTTCATGGCTCTTTGTTTTCCCACCCCATTCATCTTAATGAAGCCAAGTTTGTTCTTTTGTTAGCTAAAAGTGTCCTGCTAAACTGCTAATCATGTTCTGCTTTGCAAAGAAGAAAAATATAAATATAGACACATTAAAAATACTTTTGAAATAGTTGATAATAATCAAAATATATTAGTTCAAACAGTAACACAGTTCAAATTATCTTTAATTAAAGGATTTAGTGCCTGAAAGAATTTAATACAAGTAACTTTAATGCATTGTAACTTAGTTAATCAAAAGCTCACATCAATCCTACTCTCTTCTTTCAAAACCTGTGTTCTGAACTGTAGATTTCAGAGCACCAAAATAGAAGAATAAACATTGCAATGCTTCCAAACTCTCACAGAAATTCCTGAGAACCACCTTCAAATCTGGAATTAAGTCTGGCTAGGTTAAGGTTTTTACACTTACACTTGATTCCAGATGGAAATAAAATTGGAATATCTTTATCAAATCAAATATGAAAAGTTCTTTGAGATCTTGCACAAGGAGCCATCAGCCATTCAAGTACAGCTGAATCACTGGATTCTGGTTTCTGCTAACAGCAGCTGTAGTGTGCTGTTGTCAGCAGCAACCAATCTGCTTACCCTGGAGACAGTGACTCCCATTTTCCTGCACACATAAGATAGATTCAGGGAAACCCAGATAGAAGATTAAATTTCTTCCAATTTCAATGAAATCCCTGCATTTATCTCAGTAGGTCATCCATCTTATGAAGGAAAGCAAGAAAAAATTACTGTTATTTTCAACAGATACCACAATGTGTTTCTTCTTTTTAGGTTTTGTACATCCAAATTCTTATTGATGGGCTTAGTAAACATTTAATTAGACATATTGAAGGATCACTGATCATTCTGTCTAAGGACTGCCCAATTATGCTTTCGAAGGTTTGTTCTTATTAAATGAAAGAACAGCAGATGTGATGATTCACCCTCACTACCTCCATTTTCTCATCCTCAGTAAGTTATAACCATACAGGGCCAACATTTTCTTTGCCTTGCAGAGAAATAAACTGACAGAATAAAGTAAGGATATTTATCTTAAGTTGTTAACAGAATAGAAAAGATTGTGCCAAATGGTATAGCTAAAATAAATGGCACAGCCATATACAGTTAGAATCTCATAAAGTTGAAAGGATATATAAAAGAAATTCAAGGTGTTTGCTGAAAAATACAACTGTTTTTAAAAATTCATAGATACAGCCTTGATCAGGCCTTAAATAGTCACTATCTAAATAGGGCTTTGAAATTATTTTTAGACCTTCCAATTCACATAGAGAGTACTGCAAACTGGTTTGATGTGTCTTGCATAAGTCTTTCATGATTCTGCCACGGGAGGTTCAATGTTTTATCAGTAAGAGATACCAAGGCACAGCATTCTGTGTATGGAGTTGTAATGGTTTGTTTATCACTGATTGAGCGTAGATGTCAAATGCACAGACAGAATAGACTGAACTGAGAAAGCAGTTGATTTTAGAGCATCAGTTAACAAACCAGGAGGGGAAAAAAAGTGTGGAATAGTTTTAAATGTGCAAGACTTCAGAATTATGACAGAGAACTGTCAGACAATAATGCTAAAAGGCTTTAATTAGACAGTCCAATCTTTTGCTGTAGTTCTCCAAGATTTGGAGAATCCAAGAAGGTGATCAAGTGGGCTTCACAGAAGGTGACAACAGTTGCCATGTTTGCAGAAATGAAATAGAGCACAATGCAGTATCTCTAATTGAGCTGTGTTGTTGGGAAACAAGCCAGGTAAAGGAATAAAAGTAGAGAATGAAAAAAGCAGAGAAAGCAAGGTATAGTGAACAGTGAGGCATTGGGGTAGGTATTGGAATTGTTGCCAGCAAATTTTGTTCTATTACTGCTATGAAGAGACATTTTTAGATATGATATGATATGATTTTTTTATTCATACTTCTTTTTATTAGTATCCACAGTGGGAAATTTTTCCAGTCTGACTTTATGCTATGGCTACTGACACCCTCACTGTGAAGCCTACATGAACTGAAAGAAACTTGAAGTGTTGCGGTGTGAAGCAATATCCATTGCAGCTATACCAGTTCCTCCCTCAGGTGCGCCAGTGTCTCCCTTCCCCTCCCCCTTTCCCCCTTGCTAAGTGCTGTCCGTCAATCTCAACATTCCAGCAAGGGCGTCGTGTGGTTGGCTAAAGTTCAAAAGATGCTTCTCAGCCCTGGGGTCATTGTCCCCTGAGACTCCCCCCCCTCCCACCTGTTTGGTGGCTCACCTATCCCTTCCCTCCCCCTCCCCCTGGGCTTGAAAGGACACTGAGACCATGCGGTCGCTATTCTGTGGGAGCTGTTACCAAGATTCAGAGATCTGTGACCCCAGAATAAAACTCTGGATTAAACCCTCTGGCAGAATCCGTCTCCTTTTCCTCTTCACCTCACCTAAAGCCTTTCCGCCAGAGGTAAAACCTGAGTTCCTGCTCGCCTGGACTTGTCCCAAGAGCCAGCTGCAATTTCCAGCTAGCCAAAGGTGTCTCTGAGGTGAAACACCACAGCTGCCGCCTCTGGTCAAGCAGCAAGAGCCAGACAATCCCAGGCACGTTCCATCCGGTAATATTGGGATCTTATTCCAATATTGAAGCAGGAATGTTTTTTCTCTGAGGAACAAAACCGACGTCTTGTTCATCGTAAGGCACCTGTGCTTTGTGTAAAGAAAAGATAATGTTTTATATTGACTGTCCTGCTGTCACCAAGGAAGGATAAGAGGTCTCTGAACTGTATCTGAAGGTAGTAGAAGGTAAAACTTGATCCAGAGAGTAGAGTTAGGTAGGTTTTTCATTAATAGTGTTGTACTGATAATGAAAAATATTTTACTGACATGGTCCCCCAAAAGCAAGTGTGCTTTATGTCCTGCTGCACTTTTAGTTTAACTTCTCTAGAGTAGCATTTCAAGTGCCAGTTGCCAAAAGTCAGGCAAACATTTCATGTCCCTACATCTGAGTTTAGTAAAACAAAGTGTGCTAATTAGACACTGAATCCTTAAAAATAAAATTATTTCATTCTTCTTCCTAAATACCATGAGAATAATGCCCATAAACCCTGGCTTTCAAAATTACTTGGATTTGCTTGACAAGAGAGTAGCAATTACTTCTAAATTCAACTTACCATCAAGAACTGAAGGCCTGCAGTGTACAAAACCACTATTGCAGCCTTACAAAATTTATTTTAAATCACCTGTTGGACCACACAACCAGAAGGCAAGTTACCATAGATTAAGACATGAAGACATCTGGTAGTTGACAGGAAGTATTCTCTTTTGGTATTTAGGGTACTATAGCTTGAGGCTGCCTATAATTTATGGATGGAATTTTTTATGGGTATGGGTGAGAATTATCTCCCTCTAACAGGGGAAAAAATGCAATACATTTGATCTGAGATAATTTTTAACCATGACAGGTTATTTCTATTTCTGTGTAGGGGGAGAAAAAAAGCACCACAGCTCCTCTCAGGTTACTGGGTGCAACCCAACAAAGCTTTCTTCAGACCACCACCAAAACCTTCATTTTAATCTGTGTTGTGCTTATAGCTACAAGCTTTTTATTGCAAAGCATTGTGCTGTTGAAATGTTTCATTAATATAAATTGTAGTCAAATCAACTGCATAGAGCAGATTGCATTTAGAAAATGTTGAGAGTTAAAAATAGCATAATTAAAACAACTTCTTGTACTTTTTTCACTTAATATTTCTTTCAACTCTCAGAGTTTAAGTTCAAGACAGCAGTATTACACTTAGCTTAGTTAGCTATCATCAGATATCTGGTGCCAAAAAAATGTACTGTGTTCAAAATCGTAAGAGGTTTTGTTACCTCTTATAAGGTAATGAGAGTGAATGATTTATCCAGTATCTGGATATCTTCAGGGAACAAGATGTTCTGAAGTTTGTGGGAAAATTGTTTTTTACCTCATCAGGACTGGAAAGCAGTCTGAATTTTTTCCTTTTTTTCTCTCTCTTGACCTGTATTTGTCTTATTTTTACATTAGAAGTCTAAGAAATCTCATCTTAAAGCCCATCTGACAGATATCTTGAGGTCTAGAAAGATCCTAGTGGAAGAAAATTTAAAAGTGAATTTGGACAGTCGCTCAGAAAAACACATAGGCTTAGGTTGAAGGCACACAATCCATTCTTATGTTCCTAGGTAGAATGTACAAAAGACAGCAAAACAGGAGCTAAATGTTTATTTCCAGCTTCAGATCTTTTTGTTGCTCAGCAAATTGAATAAGTAGGGTTGGATCTGCAATTTAAGCAGTGTAATTATCCAGACTAGTAGACTATGCTTCAGATTTCTGGGAGAATGGGTATCCTTTTTCAAGTCCTACTGGCCAGGATAATTGTAGCTTCCAAGTGAGCAATAGAGGATGATGATTGCTTTTAGTCTTGTCCTAATAACCAGAAACATCAGGGCATCTCAAGGTCTTGTCCTGTGAGCAGTTTTAATGGCATGAAATACACAGTGCAGACTGGGTTTCTCTGGACAAATAAAAATGTCTCTGATTTTTGATCATTCTGTTTGGAGCTGTGCACTCATCTGTATTCCTTCTTGTTCACTGCCCATCCTTGGGAATGCAGACATTCCTTCATCACTGGAGTTATATAACATATAAAAGTCCCTAGTAAAGAGGAACCTTGATTTAAAAAACAGAAGCAAACCAGAACCAGCACAGTGCACAAAATACTCTAACATCTCAGTTACTAATTTTAAGGATTTTTCTGATTAGTCCTTTGTACTTTGAGTGATTACTAGTTTATGTTGATTTTTTTGAAATGCTTGTCCTTTCCTGATTTTTGGGCTTGCCACTTAATCAGAATTGAAAGTAATACTAAGTGGTATGTGCAATCTCCTAACTTGATTTTTGGCAGTTCTCTCCCCTTGCATAGCATTGCCGAGTTTTGAGGATTACAGACATTTCAAAATAACAGACTACCTCCTCCCTACAACTGACATTGTATTGATTACTTCCCTTCAGTTCTTAGTGTCTGAATTTCCCTTATGGAGACAGGAGGTTAGCAGAGCTTTTGTTCAAAGCTTGAAAAAATAACATTAAAGCAATAATTTTTCGGTGAATCTAAGAATTTGTTCTTACATTTGACTTGAAAGCTCTCCAAATCATGCTTAATGTTTATTTTTCTGGATGGCCCAGTGGTGGGAAAACTTAAATGTGCCTACAGATCTATCACTCAACACTTGGGATGAATATTTTAATAACTTAGACCTTTAAGTGACTCTAGAGGAAGAGGATAAGGATAATTCTTTTGAATGCTTCATTTCTTGGGAGTGCCTGGTGCAGCTATTTAATGGTGGACCATTCTAATCATTCTCTGAAAATGTTATCATTTTAATGAGTCAGGCTGGATCACTTCTAGAAGAGTAACTCTCTAGGCTTGACCTGAAGAACACAAACTGGAAAATACTGCTGGACGCTATAGCTAAATTCAGAGGTTCAGTTCAGTTGCTTTGCATAACTGGATTTTTTCCTGTTGGCCTGAAATGGGTTCTCTCCCCCAGCGTGCAAGAGGCCAATCCACACAGAGCATTGGGGTATTTGATGTTGTCAGAGAGCAGCATTAGTTAAAAAGTGCAACATCTGGTACATTTGAGTCTACTTGGCTCTGCTTCTTGCTGTCCCTAGGAAGAATGTGTGTGCCTTTCATCAGATTGGATCCTTTATTGGAATTCCACTTTGTAATGCAACCAGGTAATTTCTTCCCCCACAAAGTGACTCAGCCTTCTTCAGGGCCCAAGGCATGTTTAATAGCAGTAAAGACTGACCAGCTGAATTTGCCCTCTGTGTTGTAACCAATGTTTCACAGAAATCATGAGCTACAAAATGTTTTATTGCTTTTTCTCCAAATTCAAATTGTGTTAATAAGGTCCAGCCAGTCAGACAAACCTTTAGAAGATTTGAACATGTCTTTTGCAAAGAAAAGTCAGTAAGCAAAATGAGAGATGCTGGGCAATATTTGAGTTGCTTTCTCCTTAAAACAATAGCAACAAAACTGAAATGAATTTAATTTCTGGCTGACTACTTTTGGCAATGTCTCCTGTATCTCACACTGAGCTTCTAAGAGGATTATTGATTGTGTATGGTAGCAGCTTCCAGTTTCCACATTAGCCTTAGGAGGAAATTAGATGATCTATAAGTAAATACTGTAAGCGTAAAAACTGTGCTGAAGCCTTTCATTATTCATTTGAATTGGATGTTTTGGTTTTTAGAAGACAACTCCATTGATGTTATGGATGTTTTTACTGTTTTGTTTAATGTTTTATTTATGTTGGAGCAATAAGCCACTTATCATGGTATTTTTTACTATAAAAACATTAAAATATCATTATTCATTTTGCAAGCTATTTGTGAATTGAAAACCAAGTGTTTACCTCTTTCATAATCCTTCAAAAAATACTACGTTTGGGCCAGATTTAATTAGTTAAGCCTTATTAGAGAAAAAAAATTGCTTAGCATGTTTGAAAAGCCAGACCGTTAATTTAGATTCCTAAGCATAGATCAAGCTGCCTACATTTGGACATCCAAGTTGGGAAATTTCAGAATGCTTCATAATTCAAATTAGTTTAATATTGAATAATTGCCATAAACAGTTTGCCATATTAGGTTCTAGTAAAAAATTGACTTTGATTCTCAGATTAACATTGAATAACAGATTATTTCAAGAATATTTGATCTGACTATAGATCATTAAGTAGTACAGGGAGAAGGGAAAGAATTAAGCTGATTAAAACAAGATTCATTAAATACTAGTCCATACTGAAGGCATATACTGCCTATCTGGTGAAAAAATTACTGTAATAAATAGTTAGGAAAAAGTTTAATGAACATTATGAAACAAATTCAATGTCTGCTAAAACAGAAACCTCTGAGGAAAAAATATTAGCGAGATGAGACAAAGTTAACACATTGTGTAATAAAAACAAATCAAAAAGATCAGACCAAAGTCCAGAATTGAGCAGCTTCTCTATTTCTTTCTAATTTTCTTCATGGAAAACAGAATTCAACAAACAGAAAACCAAATCAAAAAATTAACAAGCAAGAATTTGAAGACATTTGTGGCTACTTGGGGTGATCTTTCTATTTGGCTCTATTGTGTGATTCTTTCTGGATTTGAAAGAAAGATTTTAGTGTTTAGAGCTATTTGTTCTATGTTTTTTTGATTAAAGATATTCCCACTAGGTAGTCAGTTTTAAAAGCTTACTGATTATTTAAATCCTTAATTCCTCTAACAACAATGCAACAAGTGAATCAGGAGGGAGGGCGAACCTGAGCATGTGAATTTGGTAGAAATCTCAGTGACTTGCTGACTCAGAATTTGAGAGATGTTAACGTTTTTTTCTGATATGGCATAATATTGTCCTTCAGTGAAATATTTTTGGTTTCTACTGTCAAAGAGATTTGTTTTTCAACTGACAGACTGCCAAGCTCCTTGCTCTTGTCTTCTGCAGGCACTTGAGTGCATTTTTTGAAAGTGTTCACTGTGGTAGGTGCAGAAATACCTCAAACTGTACAATAGGTCCAAGATCATCTCACCCTCAAAACACTGCCCAGGTCAGATGCTAACTGAAGGCTTCAGACTGGATTTCTGTGCTAAATACTTCCTTTCTCCAGTGCTAACTAAAAGAATATGAAGATGACACTTAACACCCTAATTTATTTCTCAGAGTTCTTTTTCTGCATGGCTTCATCCTTGAAGTTCCACTTTTAGCAGTTTCATACCCTGTGACATAAAAAATGGATTATGCCAACAAACAATGTAATTGGTTTCTATTATTTTATGATATTTTCCAAAATATCTTCAGTTAACCAAAAAATAAAATGGATTTAAACAGCAGGCAAATTGTTATTAAAAGGATTATGAACTTTTATTTATGCTGAGCATTTGCCACAAGCCATTTAGATGTGAAATTGAGAATGAACAGAAATGTGGTTTTGTTTAAAGCCATTTAAATAACTCTTCATTTCTCTTTCTCAATGAGTTTTTAATTTTAAAAATTGTATCTTCACTGAAATTGGAATCAAGAATTGAATTGAGGGGCTAAGGGTGTTGAGGGGAAAGGGGAATGGGGCACAATTTCCTCCAAGGAAAATTTTGCCCAATCCTTCACTAATGGTTTCCATGAAGGCATGAGCTTTGGAAAAGTAGCAAATTAACAGTTCAAGGGACATGATGGCAGAAGTGCCAGAAATTTTAAGCTATTTAGTCCCCATTGCTATTGGAATATCTCCTGCTAAAAGCAAGCTTTCCAAGCTGTATACTTAAAATGTAGACATTTTTTTTTACAATACTTCAATTTTAGAAAGTGTTTATTCATAGAATAGTTTGGGTTCTAAGGGATATTTAAAGGTCACCTAGTCCAATCCCCTGCCATGAGCAGTGACATCCAAAGTGTTGAATTTCCTCATGTTGATGAGGTTGAAGAACCTCTTCTGCTAATTACTGTATACCATTTGGGGCTGAGAAGTTTTGTAAAAGCAATTTGTCAATTTATTGCAACAGGCCTGCCTAATTTGTGTTGTACAACCCCCTAGATCATTGATGTCAAAGGTTCTGTCACCTATTTTGACAGATGAGTGAAATATCTTTCATTTTCAAATGCTTAAGAGTGCCCAAGTAAATGAGGGAATTCTGCAACTTATGCAGAAATAAATAATATATACCCTTTTGATCATTCTTATGCATATTTGTTGAATGCAGTATGAAGATAATTTCTCCTGGGAGAGGGAATAAGAACTGAAAAAAGCATTAGCTCATATAACAGTGCTTAAAAACTTTTAGTGTAGAGTTTATTTTAAAAGTTTGTTCTTAATAAGAGCAGGCTCATATTAGCCAAAAGAAGTGGACTGACTGTTGGGATAGTCATTGCTTATTCTTGTACATTTTGTCCAGAAGATTTTTGTCAAGATATGTAGGATTTCTTCATTAAGCTTATTTACCACCTGGCAGTTCTGCTTTTGTTAATGCTATGTGCTTTGCATCTTTAAAACCTTTTTTCCCACATCTTGTGAGTTCATTCTTTGCAGGTCACTTCCTCAGGGGCTGAACAAAGCAGTAGTTCAGAGCCAAGACAGGCAGCAGGAAACCTTTCCATTCTACAGGCAGAGCTTTGCACAAAGCCCAGCCACACCCACAGGCTTTGCTCTAGACCATCACTTCACATTTGTGCTCACTATTCACCCAGGAGAGAAGTCTGGGCCCTCAAGAGCTCATCTACACCAAAGGTTACAGTGGGGTAAATGTCCAGCTGGATTAAGTCAGCTCTTACTGGAACTGTACCTTTCAGTCTCCTCTGCATCCCAGCAGAGCTCAGCAAAGAAAAGACATAACATTATCTTCTGGTTTAGGAGCTCACAAGTGGGTTCTGGAGCAGAAGATTCTCATCTGTTTGCTGTGAAGCTCCTGTCAGCAGTTGCTTTGCAGTGTCATGGCAGAGAAGGGAAGTGCCATTTCTAATTATGAGAATCATAACTTTGAATTATCTGACTTTCATTTCAAACTTAACACAATATCAATTCTCCTTTCCACATTTATTTCCTCATAAAAAACCCACAGACATTTCTTTGTACTTGATCCTCTCTTCCTTCTGGTATGATCTGTGCTCTTCTGAGGTAAGCTACCATCCAAGTAGTGGTGCTTGTAAGTCAAGAACACGTGGTGCTTGTAAGTAGGCTGAGGCACTGAATACAACCTTAACTGTTTCTCTTTTTTCTGAATCTGGTAAAATGGATTTTTTAAATTATTTTTTTTACTGTTCATGATAATAATCACCATTAGCAAAAGCTGTATGCTGTGGGATTGGAACATTATTTTTTCAGTTGGTCAACATTTTTTTGATTTATTTATGCCAGTGTCATGTGATATGAAAACTTGCCAAGAAATATATTTACTTACAATTTAATCTAATGGTAATATAGAAGAGGTGCAGAACCAATCATAGGTCATAAAATAAGATAGTTGTTCCTTTTGTTGTTATTAAAACACCAGAATGTTGTCATTAGGCCTCATCTGCAAAGACTGATATAAGAGGCCCAAGAGAAATTTAATTTTCAATCAAGAGACTAAAATAAAAAGTGTTGAAATGCACTTGGAGTCTTCTGGAAACAGTTCGTAGTCACAGGTAGTGAACTGCATTAAAGTTTGGTGGTGATTTTCTTTTTTTCTTTCACTCTTTTAAAATAATTGGGTGTGGAATGTATTTAAGAATGGGTTAGCAAGCACAAAGACTTGACATTTGGTTCATTTTTTCAGACAGAAAATTTAAAAATTGTGTGTTTTCATATGCTCTCTACGTATGTAAAGGAGCCCTGCACAGTTGTCAAATCCTTTTATTTGTGTTTATTAACAAAGGGAATGTGAAGGAGACACATAGTTTGTCCTGCAAATTGGAGGACAAATATCTTTCTCCAAATATCCTTCTTTTCATTCCTTCTTACTGTGTGAATCTTGACAACAGTGTATTTTCACGGCTTCTGTGTGCAGAAGCTGTGCTGGAACACAACAAATTCTCATTATTTCTTGAAAATTACTACCTGTGAGCCAAAAATTAATAACAGCAATTGTCAACAGCACATTGAGAAATATAATCTCTTCCCTGAACTTGCTGGTTTGCATTTGAGCTCACATTTCTAAATGGTTTGCTTTCAGGGTGCAGCTCTTAGTATTTGTTCTTTGTTATTCTGTTCAGGTATGAAATCCCATCAACAAGGAATTGCTGAGGCAAACCCACTGTCTGGAAGGATGGGCAGTACCTTGGATGGTTTAGCAGCAGGTTTGAATTAACTAAGCCAAGGATTCGGATCTGAATTTAGCAGTGATTGCCTGAGACAAGAGTTCCCTCTTATACTTCCATGAATATGTATAAAGCCTTGATTTCATTGTGATCTGCAATGGGTTTGTTTTTCATGTCAGAGCACTGATGAATAGGAAAAACAATACTCTGCCAGCTTCACTTTTGATAGTAATTCCTCTTTTACCCTAATACAGAGTGCTCCTGCTGTCAATAGATCTTTATGGGATTGTTTTAGAATTATGGATATCCTTTTTTAAATAAGAGTTACTTTGGTATTTGAAGTATGCTGGTTGTCTTGCTCACTTCAGAAATTCTGGCTTGCAGGTTAAGCTTCTATTAAAAGGCATAGCATTGAAACTGATCTTCCAGTGAATTAATTATATGGTTTAATGCCATGAGCACTGCTGAAGTTTTAATCAAATAAAAATGCAATCTCTGTGCAAAATGTTCCCATATCCTTTCACTGGGACAAGCTATGCCTGGTTTTGTTTACTCTTCTTGTACTGTCATGCATGACCTGCAGCAGGGATCTTACTGGCTGCTACAAGAATTCACAAGAAACACCTAATTTCAAATACATAAGTGGTTCTATTATTTGTAGAACCAGAAACCTTCACAAATTATTAAGATGTTCACCTTGACATGTTTTTCTTTACCTTCCCTTTGCTCATATGCACTCTGAATTTACTTGGTATAACAAGCTAATACATTTCTCCAGTTTTAGGGTCTTCTGGCTGTTTTATCAAGCTGAAAGACTGAGTTATAGAGCATGGTAAATGTATCCAAATGTAGTTTATACAATATAATGGGAAGTCTGGCCTAGCTCTTACTATAAGTGAAAGTAGAAAACTGAAATAAATTGAGTTTCTCTGGTGTCTTAAAATGAGGTCTTAGGTTTGGGAAATCCACATGCAGGAACTGGGAATAATCTACAAGCATTATGGTAAAAAATGTCTGAGGTCTAAAGTCTTCACAGAAATTAGCACTTAGAGTGATTCTTTTAAAGTTCATTATTTAAGCTCCTAGTGTTGACTTCACCGAGACAATAATGTAGATATCTTTCACATAAGATGGATCTGAGAACTGGGTGCTGTTGAATCACTGTGATTATAGTCTAAGGAGGATCAAAATCATGCCCAGAACCTCAGACTGTTTTACATCCTCACTTTCCAGTTTAGAAAGGACTGCCTTTTCTATGTACTTCCTATGAACACTTCTCTGACACCTTCCTTGGTTATTTTGCAGCTGTGACCTTTCTGTGTTCATTCAGACTGGGTTCTGCTGGGCCTGTTAAATCTGCAATGGAGTTCTCTTCCACTACAAATCTAATAGGGCATCTTACCTCCTCCCTTCAGTAGGGTCCCAGGCCATCCTGTCACCTGTAAAATATTGCTCCCAGCATCTAGAAGCAGAATTGTTAAATAGTTGAGAAATGAACTTTAGAGCCTTCTGGAAGAGAGTCACTTCTAAGTTGACATAGGAAGTGTGAGTTTTTAAGTTTTTCTAGTTTTAACTACAGAAAAGAACTTTGTCTTTTTGTACACTTTAGTATAATTTTTACTGCATTAATATTGTAAGGTTTTAAGAATTATTAGAAAGTTTTCACCTCTACAGAAAGCCCAGAGCTTAACAAAATAACTCCCTGGTTTGCCTACAAAGTGGATTCCAAATTGTTATACTTTTGCAATCAGTGTCTGATATTGGCCAGCACTGGAGACAAAACTGAGCTAATCATAGGCATAATCAAGCTAATATAACAATTTTTGTCTTTCCAGCTTCTTGCTCAGTAGAGTAAAAATATCATCAGAAAGCACTAATTTTGAAGTCTTTGCTGAAGTAGATAACTTAATCCTCTGTGTATAAAATATCAGTTAAACAGTATTTAACTACTAAAAAATGTAAAATAAAAGTTGCTACAACATCAGACACCCTAAATAGATTAAGATAACATAAGGAAAGATAAAAGTCTAGTGGAAAGCCACTAAGCATCATCTTATTTCTTTTTTCAGTTCTGAACTCTGTAAATAAATGTATTAGACGTGATTGGTATGGGTTTGGATGAGATTAAAGTCACTTTCTTTAAATCATTTAGACTAATTCTTATCTTTGCTATTATATTATAGAAATTAGAAAAAAAACACAAGATAAAATACTATTTTAATTTAATTTGTTTTACCAACTATAACTCACAACTGTCCACATGTGAGAACAAAAAACCATGTAATTTTTCAGTTTGATTAATTTATAGGTGGAAGACATATGTGTATTCCGTATAGTATCTGACATGAGGATTACATATGGTAGCAAAGAACAGACCTAAGGAGGAAATCTTCCTTGACAAACAGATGAAAGATTTGTTTAACAAGAGGCTGAAAATAAGGCATAAATTAAATCCTTGCTTTCATCATTCACATGAAATGTTTTAATCTTTATGTGCTGACTCTTTCTGAGAGGACACTAAACAATACAGAATTGAGTTTTGGCTTTTGTTTTGCTTTGTCAGTCAGAGTAATTTCCAGAAGTTTTGTAATGGCTCAGTAGTAAGTGATTTCTTGGCATGTAAGTATGTGTAGACAAGAACCTGTGCTAGCAAGAATTCTGATTAAATGAACTGCAGTAAAAGTTTTCTTGAGGCTAATGGTAAAGGATTTTTGTAGACTCTTCCAAAGTATTCAGTAGCCAAAGAAAACTCAGTTATGTTTCATAGTAGCACTTTGCCTAATCTGTCCACTTAGCAAATCTGTAGCATATAATTTCAAATGCAGTAAACATGACCTTTTAAAAGATTTCTCTTTTTTCCCCTCTGGCAGGATCACTGATCTCCTACCAGAGAATCTCTGGAATACACTAATACATTTTAAAACCATGGAGAGCATTACATAGAAATGGGTTTTAGTTTACTGACGTACAAGTGGACTATAAAATACACAAACCAGTAAGAACTTAGGCTATAGTTCCTAGGAGACTGAAGCCAAGCCCAGCCATCTGTGATCAGAAATTTGCAACCTGCTGCTGGTCTGACACTGGTGCATATGTGGTGCTGTGATTGTGCTTTTCAGAAAATCAGTCTTTGGTGAAAATGTAGTTTTCCACTCCCAGATCTGTTGACTGTACATGTCTGTGCTGGTGGAAGGGAAGGGGGCTGAATATAAATAAATATCCCTTACAAAAGTGAGAGAGCAGGAATGCAGCAGCCCATGGGTAAGTCACTTTGAGGGTGCATGTCCATGTCAGTGTAGGGATTGTGCATTTGTGTTCTGTTCAACTTGACATGAAAAGGGGGCCTCTTTGGGTCCTGGTGCTAACTCTGTGTGACTGGCTGGATACTGACAGCTGTTGAGCTGCATTACCATGGAATTCTCCTTCAGAATCCCTAAAACATTTCTAGCTTGAAATAACTGGGATAGACGAGATGTTCTAGGATTATACTGTTTTGGTTTATGTAGATATAATTTAAATCCTAGAGGATGTCAGAAATCAATCAAGCGTCATGGATAACCTTGCTAGGGGGACACTTTCTTGATGAGCTGGTCTGTTCAGGTGAAATAGATTTTAATATATATTTTTGATAATGCCAAGTACTTCAGCAAGAAGTTTATGTTCTTGTCTGCTGTGGCAGCATCACAGGGCTGGCTGCTACAGTTTGCCAACCTTGCTCATTCCAGGATTTTGCTTGTTCTCATAGCAGCTGTGATACACCAACATCTTTCTTCTTGTGATATGTGGTCCATTATTGATTAAAGTACAAGGGCCAAAGTTCTGCTTTGGTTATGACATTGAATAATTCCTGCTTGTAAAATCACTTTAACAATGATGTTGGATAGAGTTTGAGTAGCAATTGCAGTGGCGGAGTTGCACCTAAAATTTGGCTTGAAACAAACTGATCTGTGGTTAACTACTGCTGAGGAAGACATTTATTCATTAGAATTTTATTGCAGTACGTATAAGTAGCTTTACTGCCTTACTTTTCCTCTACTCATGGTAATTTTTGTCATCTTTGCAGTTATGTTGAATTTTGTCATGAAGAAACAAGTTTAAAAGTTTTCCCAAACCATGGAAATGAAAATCTAGTGACCATAAGGTGCACAACCACTAGTTTAAGCCAGTTGGGGTTTTTTGTTTGTGGCATCTGTGCAGCCAGCAGCTACCTAGACAGTGTTTTAAATCTTTCATTTCTTGCTGTTACTTAAGCTTTATTTTTCTGTTTCTAAATATACTGCCTGTCTGTATACTAATAAATAGCTCTTCTCATTGTAAAACACTAGTTCCCTATGATTTTTTAAAGCAAAAATGCTTACTTTAACAAGTTGCAGGAGTAATTTCAGAGATGAATGTGGTCCAAATCATCTTTACTAACCACTGTATTTTGATCTTCTAAAATAAGCAATAAAGAGTGGAACTGAGAGCACAGAGGAGTCTACCATTAGTTTAAGGAGAAGCAAGCCCTGCAATTCAAGCCTTCTGCTATGGATAGACCCATCATTCAGATCAATTATGAGATCTTTAATTTGGACTCTGTAGTGACTTTTACATAATAATGTTGTCTTTGAGCTGCATTGATGTGGGTCACTAGCGAGCATTAAAAACAAAACTGAAATCTGATGCTGTAGCCAGAAAGCAAATGCTGAGAGCTGTGGTCATGACAGGGTAATTTCTGTCTCTCTTGATCTCCTGGGATATCATAACAAATGAACAGAGAGCTTTCAGCTTCTGAAGCAAGGGAAAAGACGAATCATCCTTCAGAGAGTGATGAGAAATAAGGCAACTACACTCTGTTTTGCAACATTAAACTCTCAGTTGATACTTGGTCAACTTGTAAGTTTGTGTGGTTTAGTAACAGTTGCAGCAGGACTTTCAATAGTGAGACAAGCAGAAGAAAGGCTGCATTTATGACTCTTGTTACAATGATGCAAAACCATCATATTTAGGTTTGCGTTCTGTCTTTCCAGCAGTATTCATTTATTGATGAGCTTCCAATTGGTTTACTTCTGAGAAGCCTCAAGAAGATGCTTATTTATTGACAGTCATTCCAGTTATCTTTCCAGAAAACACAACAGTTTAATGTACTGTTAATTCTCATATCTGTTTCTTTTATGTGATAGTTTCAGATTTGGTCCCAGGTTATTATTATTTCAGTTTTATTTGTTTGTTTGTTTATTTCCCTTTCAGTTGAAGGTGTTAGAAAGTCTTGTGAAGATACTGGTTTGTTGTAGGTCCTGTGCTTTGCCTTTGTAATAACCAGAAGAGCTGTTATCAAAGCTCAAGTCTCTCCCTGCAGAGGCTGCTGCACCTGTAGAAGATAATGAAGGTGGTGTTAGCAGAACCAAGTGTGCAACCCCTTATTTACTTAAGATACTTCTAGAATTTCAAAATGTCTGCCTTCTGTCTGTCTTCCAGAGGCACTACAGAGAGCTTGGCTGGAATCTGATATGTAACATTCCCTGGAAGGGCACCTTTAGTTTTCTGTGATCAGTGTCTGTGTTTGTGTCAGTAACTGGAAGTTCAGGAACCAGTCCTAGAAGTTTCTTTTTCCTACAGTGAAGGATATATCTCATCTAATATTGAATATTTGCATGTTTTGTCTCTGTCTGGATGATACACAGTTTAATTAAGTGTCCAATGGTTCTCTTTGTCCCTGTGGCACAGCTTGGCCATCAGCAGAGCATGTCCTTTGTGCAGGTACAGGAAAAGGAGAAAATGAAGGAGTTCTTGTAACATTAGCTCAGTAATTTGCTGAAATACAGTATAAAATATCTTTTAGTGTTTAAACAATCTCTTACTGAAAAAAAATTCTGAGAGCAAAAGATTGTCATGTTTTCTTCTTAGAGAAAAAAATAGAAGATATACAGATAATTTTCCCACCGCCACAAGTTAACAAAATTCACTCAGTACAGAAAAGACTGGAGCAAAGGTTGCCAATTTTACAGCATTGCACCCAGTTTTACAAAGGTCTTTGTTTTACTGCTGTAAAGCAAATGAGGATTAGTTCAGTAATTTGATAATTGGTGAGGAGATGAATTGTTTGAGATGCAGTGATTACTATGCAGTGAGAAGTGCCTTAATCGATCAAAATTCTAAGTTCTAGGGATTACACAAGTGACAGTTTAAATTAGTGATGGGTTTCTTAGTAAAAAAATAATTTTTTTTTCCTCCTCAGAAAAGTTTCTCAGAATTCCAGGTGTTAAATTGCTAAAACTTTTTGAGGGTTGTTAAAGGTTTAGACATTTGCCTTGAAGAACAGGAGAATAATGGAGACATTTTCTAGGTAATTCCAATCACAAGAAATATATTTTTCCACAGAAGATTTATCAGCTCTCTAAATGGTCTAGAATTTCTGCTCTTTTTAAAATGGCTTTTAAATTTCACTGGACTCTGGAAGACTGGTCAAGTACCCAAAGGAATGGAATGAGTAACATATGTTATATTCATGGACTTAAGAACACTTTTTCTTTGAGACAGATGTGTGCAGTGATGGAATAAAATTACAAAAATATGTTTTTAGGCACTTCAGAGACTTAAATTGAAGCAAGTTGTAAATTCTGATTAGCTAAGGTAGAATGATCTTAGAGCTACATTTGGCTCACCCACAACAGCTCAATCTAACCTGGGATGTCATTTTTGCATCTTCCTCTTACATTCTATTTATGTGATTCTCATTTTCTGTGACTGGGTACTTGGCACTGTACAAGATACTATTGTGGGTAAAATGTTTGCTGGCTCCTTCCCTTCCCTGTCACCTCAAGGTGGTGAAGGCCCCAAGTTTTATGATATACCTTAAATAGCCCTTTAGCTGCTTTCTTTTCATTATACTTTTTTAAAGTTGTTGAAATTCAGTCTGAGGAGCGTGGTTAATGTGGACTCATCTTTAAAATTCATTGTTGAGTTTTTTATGAACTTTGTGCAAAGATGTCACATGATGCAAAACAACAGAGGATTGGGGGGCAGGGTGTTAGGATAGAGTTGCTAACCTTTGTCCAGTAGTAAATCACATTTAGTTAGAATTCTGAGGCATATGCCTCAATGTGCCTTCCAGTGCATCCATCACTTGGATTTGGAACATTGAGAACATAAGGTTATTAACATTCTCTACATCAGTAACTGATTTCTATTGTACAAATAATGGATCTCCTGTGTAGGAAAAAAATAATTTAGTTCCTTAATTTTATTTTATTTTTTAATCTTTCTGCATCCTACCAAAAAGAGTATGTTGTGAAGAACTGTGAATTTAGTTTCAGTACTTGACTGATTGACTCTAGCTGAAAACTGAGCTGGATGCTCAGAATTAATTTATGCTGGAATCTCACTTCTTCCCAAGTACAATTATTCAGAAGTGGAGATTTCATTACTTTGCTGTTTTCTTCACAGACTGCTGCTGATTAACCAGAACATTAAAATTTTCTTTCAGCGTCTGATGAAGCTATTTTTGCTTCTTCAAAGTAAAACCTGCTGAGATGAAGTGGCAAAGGCATTGATGATATAAATGGCACACTGTGTCAACTCTTACTTCAATCAGCTTTAAATAAACATTTGTTTCAAATGGTGAAACAATTAATGTAAACACAAAGTACCAAATTCAGCTCTGGAACGAGCCAGTGCCCATCTAGTGACTCCTGCAGGTTTGCACCACTGTCCAATCTGAGCTCAATGTCTCATAACTGGTGAGGTTTTCAAATGACCCTCCCTTCAGATTGGTAAAAGATAATCTTCCAATAGCAGAAGAAATAAAATAACAAAAGTTGGAAAATTGATCATGAGCTTAGAACTGGGCAGGGACTATTGGAAACAGAAGTAATTTTAGTGTGCTGACACCTGTTTCTTAGAAAGAGTGATGAAATGAGGAGAATTCTGTGAACAGGCTGCTTTAGCTAATATGAAGTCTTCATAGAAGACATTTTGACAGAGGAGTTCTGCAAAGGCAGCTCAATATCAGAGGTGAAGGATTATGCTCTCAATTCTACATACTGCAATGTATTGAAAGTTTCCACAAGTTTAAAGGTTTTTTAAATATAGAATGTATAAGACTTGAAACATGGGCTAGTCTGACCCTCTGTAATCAAACCGGCTTTGTGTGCTACTGTGCTCTTCTTGACTCCTTAGATCTTCAAAATTTAGTTATCTTTCATCTGCAGAGACAATTATTTTAAGGCTGCCTTCAGTTTCCTTTTTGAGCTGTGAACAATTTCAAAATTTCAAACAGGGGCAAAGAAGTATCCAGAAATAGAACTATGAGTTCAAAATGTTTAAAAACTGTGCAATAATAGATGCTTCAGTGTAATTTAATGATTCTTACTTCACAAAAATTAACATTACACTTGAATATGGAGTTTCAACCCAAATAATTATTTTTCATCAGCAGAAAGATGTTGAACTCCAATGTTTTTTCCTTCTATTCATTATTTTTGGAGCAGAGCCCTTAAACTCAGTTACTGCTAAGTGGCAGTGTTTGTTCTGTGAAAAGTCTAGCCAGAGCTGTGTCCACTAAGAACTTTTCCAGTCTCTCGGCTGATTAGTCTTTCAGATGTCTGCCATGCCATTTTGGGAAAAGAAAATTTCTGGGAAAAAAGAAATACCTACCAAACAACAAAAAACCCAAACCAGACCAAATCACACACAAAATTATACTATTTTGGGGAAAAAAAAATTAGTGGTGTTTTTTTTTTTAATGCAGGACTTTTGCCACTTCACTGGCTGTCTAGTTAGGTACCCTGATATTCCTCCTGTGTTCAAAGTGAAGGTGTTAGTTCCTTTTTTCCCTGTTATAAATGACTGATTTATGTAACCAGAGTACAAAAACACGCATAAAGGGTCTGGAGTTGATTATTTTCCTTTTTCTTTGCCCTTGGGTTTTAATATATGTCATTAAGATGTACCAAATAAAGGATTTAAATTTATAAATGAAAGGAAGCTTCCAGATGAACTCAGTAAATTTGGATCCTGGAGCATTCAAAGAAGCATTTTCACAGGAAAACCTTGCTACTTCTATTGAAGGTAACAGGAATGTTATGAGCCATTCTTTGGAACACCTTCATTTTTGCCCAATCCATCCTATATGCACTCTGCTCCAGACAGAGAAGATTGGCTATAGGAATCTTGCAATAAATTGGATAAATTTGGGGTAATATTTTAAAACATAGTATTTAATGTTTTTTTCTGTCTGTCTACTGCTAAGCTGTTCAGTGGGTAGCCAAACAACTTCCACAATTTCCAGTAGTCCTTCCCAGCATCCACTTCACTGCTCACTGCAGCTGCAGAGTTTATCCCACTTAACTCTTGGCATTTGGGTGGGCAACTGCACAGGGAGGATTGACTGGTTTGCTTGATTTGTACTTCTGTATTAAAGGCAGATATATTTCTAGAAAGTATAAACGTTGTCCTTAACAAAAGAAGATATCCTGAAACCTCAGTGGAAATCAAACATATTTATAATTTTAACAGGAAAACTCCAACTTGTTGACAGTACCAGTACAGTGAAAATCTGGTTGAAAGATCAGCTTGTCATACTATTTATAATACTAAGTTGCATTTGGAATCCTTCATCACAATGGGGCTGTTTTGTGTTGCAAGACTAGCCAAAGGAGCTGAAGTTTTGTGTATTAAGTACAAATATCACTGAGTTTTAGAAATTTTTAAAATGGAAATAGTTATATTTTCTCTATGTCCCAAGACATGACTATGTAAATGGAGGTTGCAGGGCTTGAATCTCATTTTGCATAGAGAACATTTTAAAATAGACCCTTTAAATTCAAGAATGGTTCAGTCATGGAGTTGGAGTAAGAATATATTTATAAATTATTAATATTAAATTATAGATAGCAGAAATACTGTCTTCATTGTTCTGCCTCATATGATGAACATATACATTAACTTTTTCTGTACTGTATTAACTACAGTACATCGTATACCTTCATTGCCACACTTCTTTTTTATTCAGTGACAATTTTCCTATTTTCATTCCATTTTATCTCTAGTCATAAAAAGTAATCTATATTTAATATGGTTGTATCCAGCCAGGGGATTAAAAATCTAAAAATATTTTTTACTCCAGCATGTGCCTACAGGCTTTTATTTCATGGCATTCATTGTCAGAACAGAGAAGGATGTGGTCAGGAGGAAATTGGTTACTCTTTTGATCAGGAAGAATATTACCTGAATCATTGTAAGAGCTGATGGGGAAAGGTTTCTTTCCAGACCAAATTTGCTTTGCTGAACAAGGCAGTCTACATTAAAATGTTGTTAATAAGTAATTTCCTGTCTCAATCCCCTCTCTAATAGCTGTAAAGGGAGTGTGGCCTGGAAGTATTCCATACTAGCGTCTAAAAAGTTCTATTAAGCGAACTGTGAGCTCTAGATTTTGGTACATGTGAGGATGTTTCTGTTTGTTGTGCTGTTGCCCACCATGCCAAGTACAGGGAAATGCAATGAAAGCACAAAAGCTGTCAAGAAAATTAACAGCTGCATACAAAAAACACCTGTAAGGAAGCAAACTTTATTTTATCGCAACTGATTTTATTCTGTGTGCAAAATCTGTCTGGATTTCAAGAAGACCTGGATCACAGACACAGATTCTCTCCTCAGCTTTCCCTGAAGAAGAGATGCAATCTCATCTAAGTAGCTCACAAATGAGCTGTAGATGTATTTTGCAGTGAATTTTTTCCAGCTGTTTTTTTTTGAGTTCATTCAGCTTGTATGCATTGTTCATCATAAAAGATATGACTTGTATAGGAGAATTTTCTTGAAGAGTGACAGGTTCTTCCATGCTTCAGTTTTGCTTACAAGGTACTGATCTCACTACCTGATATTTGGAATAGGAAAATAATGCCACTTGTGCTGGACTATTGCTCTCCAGATTTTAATTGTACTACTGTTCTTCATGCCACAGTATGAAGAACAGTATATATTCTTCTTACTTAATTTTCATTGATCTTTTTGCCACACAGTGCATTCTGATTCAGTTCAGAGAAAACAGTCTATTGTGATACACTGCAGTATCATTAAAGAAGGTGAAGTATGTAATACTGTTTGTAGGAAAGTATTATGGGAGTCAAGCTGGCTACTGAAATATGCCTAATTACTCTCTTCCTGTTATGGTCTATTTATTTTAGCTATACTTGCTCAAAGCAAACACTTGTTTAAAAAAATGTTAACAGAACTTCACTGGTCACAGTTTGTTTCTGTTCCAAGTCCCAGCTCAATGCCTGTCCTGAGCAAATGAGCCAGGCTGTGGGCAAATGTGCCAGGGCCTGAAGGCCAGGAATCATGGTCACAGCCATTTCCAGCTTTCTGCAGCAAGCCACATTGGCAGAGAACACTGTTGGTTTCTTTCCTCTGGGCTCTTGTCAAAGGGGGAGAATTAGAACCTTGTTTCTTTTCTCACATAGTTTTATATATGCTTGCTAGGAAGTGAGATATTACCAAATATGGATTATAGGGCTCCAGCAGAATCTTTTCAGCCTGGCTGTCTGCCAAAAAAGTAAAATCTTCAGAAAACACAAGGCTATCATATTTGCCTGATATTTGTGGGGAAGTTGTATGTGTATGTGCACTATGGAGCACTCATGCAGTAACCCTGATGTTTCTCCAAAAGACTGAGTTTACTGTGTAGCTGATATATTGCCAAATTTCTAATTGTGGTTACCATTTTTCTGAACAAGTGTATATGCTCATTGTAGTAAATTGATATGCTCATGTAGTAAATTGAATGTATTTCAGAATACACATACATAACAAATATACATGGAATTTTTGGACATATGGTGACCTGTTTGGTGCTGCTGTGCGTGCATAGCTGATGTGACCTAAATACAAAATAAGTAGGGTATGTATGTACATATGTATGAATAACAGAGAGATGATTCCCAGGGGAATTGGGAAAACCTCAGGAGTCAGAGACATGCAGGGATACAGTGCATAAAATCTCATGAGTAAGAATCTGTATGTTACAATTTTTAGGATCTGAGCAGAAATAATAATGTTATGAGCCATTCTTTGGAACACCTTCATTTTTTGCCCAATCCATCCTATATGCACTCTGCTCCAGACAGAGAAGATTGGCTATAGGAATCTTGCAATAAATTGGATAAATTTGGGGTAATATTTTAAAACATAGTATTTAATGTTTTTTCTGTCTGCTAAGCTGTTCAGTGGGTAGCCAAACAACTTCCACAATTTCCAGTAGTCCTTCCCAGCATCCACTTCACTGCTCACTGCAGCTGCAGAGTTTATCCCACTTAACTCTTGGCATTTGGGTGGGCAACTGCACAGGGAGGATTGACTGGTTTGCTTGATTTGTACTTCTGTATTAAAGGCAGATATATTTCTAGAAAGTATTAATGTTGTCCTTAACAAAAGAAGATATTCTGAAACCTCAGTGGAAATCAAACATATTTATAATTTTAACAGGAAAACTCCAACCTGTTCACAGTACCAGTACAGTGAAAATCTAGTTGAAAGATCAGCTTGTCATACTATTTATAATACTAAGTTGTATTTGGAATCCTTCATCACAATGGGGCTGTTTTGTGTTGCAAGACTAGCCAAAGGAGCTGAAGTTTTGTGTATTAAGTACAAATATCACTGAGTTTTAGAAATTTTTAAAATGGAAATAGTTATATTTTCTCTATGTCCCAAGACATGACTATGTAAATGGAGGTTGCAGGGCTTGAATCTCATTTTGCATAGAGAACATTTTAAAATAGACCCTTTAAATTCAAGAATGGTTCAGTCATGGAGTTGGAGTAAGAATATATTTATAAATTATTAATATTAAATTATAGATAGCAGAAATACTGTCTTCATTGTTCTGCCTCATATGATGAACATATACATTAACTTTTTCTGTACTGTATTAACTACAGTACATCGTATACCTTCATTGCCACACTTTTTTTTTTATTCAGTGACAATTTTCCTATTTTCATTCCATTTTATCTCTAGTCATAAAAAGTAATCTATATTTAATATGGTTGTATCCAGCCAGGGGATTAAAAATCTAAAAATATTTTTTACTCCAGCATGTGCCTACAGGCTTTTATTTCATGGCATTCATTGTCAGAACAGAGAAGGATGTGGTCAGGAGGAAATTGGTTACTCTTTTGATCAGGAAGAATATTACCTGAATCATTGTAAGAGCTGATGGGGAAAGGTTTCTTTCCAGACCAAATTTGCTTTGCTGAACAAGGCAGTCTACATTAAAATGTTGTTAATAAGTAATTTCCTGTCTCAATCCCTCTCTAATAGCTGTAAAGGAGTGTGGCCTGGAAGTATTCCATACTAGCGTCTAAAAAGTTCTATTAAGTGAACTGTGAGCTCTAGATTTTTGGTACATGTGAGGATGTTTCTGTTTGTTGTGCTGTTGCCCACCATGCCAAGTACAGGGAAATGCAATGAAAGCACAAAAGCTGTCAAGAAAATTAACAGCTGCATACAAAAAACACCTGTAAGGAAGCAAACTTTATTTTATCGCAACTGATTTTATTCTGTGTGCAAAATCTGTCTGGATTTCAAGAAGACCTGGATCACAGACACAGATTCTCTCCTCAGCTTCCCCTGAAGAAGAGATGCAATCTCATCTAAGTAGCTCACAAATGAGCTGTAGATGTATTTTGCAGTGAATTTTTTCCAGCTGTTTTTTTTTTTTTTGAGTTCATTCAGCCTTGTATGCATTGTTCATCATAAAAGATATGACTTGTATAGGAGAATTTTCTTGAAGAGTGACAGGTTCTTCCATGCTTCAGTTTTGCTTACAAGGTACTGATCTCACTACCTGATATTTGGAATAGGAAAATAATGCCACTTGTGCTGGACTATTGCTCTCCAAATTTTAATTGTACTACTGTTCTTCATGCCACAGTATGAAGAACAGTATGTAATTTCTTCTTACTTAATTTTCATTGATCTTTTTGCCACACAGTGCATTCTGATTCAGTTCAGAGAAAACAGTATATTGTGATACACTGCAGTATCATTAAAGAAGGTGAAGTATGTAATACTGTTTGTAGGAAAGTATTATGGGAGTCAAGCTGGCTACTGAAATATGCCTAATTAGTCTCTTCCTGTTATGGTCTATTTATTTTAGCTATACTTGCTCAAAGCAAACACTTGTTTAAAAAAATGTTAACAGAACTTCACTGGTCACAGTTTGTTTCTGTTCCAAGTCCCAGCTCAATGCCTGTCCTGAGCAAATGAGCCAGGCTGTGGGCAAATGTGCCAGGGCCTGAAGGCCAGGAATCATGGTCACAGCCATTTCCAGCTTTCTGCAGCAAGCCACATTGGCAGAGAACACTGTTGGTTTTCTTTCCTCTGGGCTCTTGTCAAAGGGGGGAGAATTAGAACCTTGTTTCTTTTCTCACATAGTTTTATATATGCTTGCTAGGAAGTGAGATATTACCAAATATGGATTATAGGGCTCCAGCAGAATCTTTTCAGCCTGGCTGTCTGCCAAAAAAGTAAAATCTTCAGAAAACACAAGGCTATCATATTTGCCTGATATTTGTGGGGAAGTTGTATGTGTATGTGCACTATGGAGCACTCATGCAGTAACCCTGATGTTTCTCCAAAAGACTGAGTTTACTGTGTAGCTGATATATTGCCAAATTTCTAATTGTGGTTACCATTTTTCTGAACAAGTGTATATGCTCATTGTAGTAAATTGATATGCTCATGTAGTAAATTGAATGTATTTCAGAATACACATAAATAACAAATATACATGGAATTTTTGGACATATGGTGACCTGTTTGGTGCTGCTGTGCGTGCATAGCTGATGTGACCTAAATACAAAATAAGTAGGGTATGTATGTACATATGTATGAATAACAGAGAGATGATTCCCAGGGGAATTGGGAAAACCTCAGGAGTCAGAGACATGCAGGGATACACTGCATAAAATCTCATGAGTAAGAATCTGTATGTTACAATTTTTAGGATCTGAGCAGAAATAATTCATAAAAAATCTGTACAGGAGTTGCGTGGCTGGGTGGTTTCATCTGTCCAGCAACAGCTAATGTCATTATAGGTATTCACAAATTATACCACCATCAAGATTTTGTCTGTTATAATTTTCTGTGTTCACAGATGGGACCTCTAAACAGATGTTTCCAAGTATAATTCCAGTCATAATTCAGTTTTTGTAGAACTTTCCATAAATGTCTATTTTTGATTATACACTGCTCTAATTCATTACAGCATTTTTGTCAGTTTTAGACTGGGAAAATTGACAAGAAAAGCCAATTGCTTTTCACATAGAATTGGTTTCTGAAAAAGTTTTCAGAACCAAATTGCACAGACACGTGTCAGAGGGAAATATGATCCTGTGTACAATTTATGTATTTCATGGTGATGGGCAAGGAAGGCTAAGTACAGAAAGCAGTGTTTTATAGGTAACCTGTAACCCTATTGATTTGAAGCATGTCAATTTTAAGAAAAGCATCTATATGCTTGACTAATCTATATTAAGCATTGCAGTTATCCTTATAAGAATAAGCTCATTAATATTTAAACTGCATATTAGGTGCATCTCCTATAAGGAGATAATTCCCCACAACTTCCATTAATTATTGCCAAATTAACATGAACTGAGAATAACTGATTGGGAATAAATCTTTCATGTTTTAAACCAAACTTGAGTAAAAGTGATAACAATAGTTTTAGTAACCCATTATCTCCTCATTTTAGAGTGCATCTGTTTTAAAATTGATGCAACTAAATTTTGGATTGAGAATGGAAAATGCTGGAATTTGGACGGCTGTTCTCTTATCTGATATTGCTCTCACTTTGCCTTACATTCCACTTGTGCATTCTAAATGAGTCTAAATTTGAGCACCTGTGGAATAGCTGTGAACTCCCAGAACTGCAGTATTTACATTTATTTAGTAGCCACCGGTGTGTTTATAATCTCAAGGTTAAAACACGCAGTTGCACAGAGATATGTCTTGCAAGCTCGTGGTATCTGGCTGTACCAGTGAAAGCCTTCTCTATAGATAGGATATAAACTGAAGCTTTTCTCAATGTAATGCAAATTTTATAAGCTCAGAAAACAGTTTTTGTGCATTGACGTGACAGGACAATCTGAAGAAGTGCTCTGCGCTGTGTCATATTTATTTGGTTTTCATTTGAGAACATAATTCCTGCAGGGAATTCTGTTTCAGCCAAAGAACGAGGCCTGTGAACAGCTCTTCATTCTGCCTGAATGTTCCCCTATGAATTGCTGATGGTTAGGAAAGCTCACAGTGACAGAACAGGAGACAGCAGCTTTGTGCTTAGATGACAATAGTCTGTGTCTGTGCTAACAGCAACTGGCACCATTAACTACCTATCCATAGACTGAAAGCAGAACAATTATCACTGCATGCATTAGAATGATGAAATCCACTCTGTTTCTATAGTAACAGGAGTGACAATTTATATTATGACCTTAAGAAAGTACAATGTGACCATTTCTTTTTTCTATTTTGTTGCAGTTTTACAAGGAGCAGCAGTTCTCAGAGAAAATAATGTTTAAGATGATGCACGTAATTGGCAAAGATAAAGGTAAGATGTACTTTTCCAGTAATAAAGAGATGCACAACATACATTCAAGTTGGAATGCTGATTTTGACTTTTGTTATGTAGAGACATACTCAATTTAGTGCTGTTTGAAGGGGATTCTTCTTTTCTGTTTATTACAAATGATTTTATGTGGAAGCTTTAGAAAAAATAAAGAGTAAGAAAAAATATAATGAGGACCTTAGCAAGTCAAAATTTTGTAATTGTTTGGCCACATGGTCTGATATAAACTACCATATGAAAAACAGATGTATATTCTGAGCTTTCTTCCTCAGAAGCACATCAAAGTATCAACACTCTATAAAATGGATATGTTTATTATACTGCAGCATTTTTAAGCCTATCCAAGCTAGCATTTATTTAATTAGCTTGTTTGTTAGCAGCAGAATGCTGTGGCTAAATGTCTCACTAGGTTTTGAAAAATCTATCTTTATAGATATTTTATGAATATTGTGGTATAAATCTGTCAAGAAAGAACAGTTCTTGAGTTCTTGAAACTGATTTCAGCATTCTGTTTTAGTATTGCTTTGTTTCATAATCACCTCTCTTTACAAAAGATATAGCATGTGTAACTATGCAGTTCATTTAGGAACTGTTGTAATTCTTGAAACATTTAATAATTTACAACCTTCCCTCTCCCTACATACTTGTCTTGCCCAAAGCCTCTCTCCTCATTATGTGCTAAATATATAGATGTTCCTATGATTCCCTCTGGAGCTCTGCTAGGAGTGAAGGATTATGGAATATCTAAGTTACCTACAGCTTCAGGAGTGTGACACTAATCCTTGCCTGGTGGTATTTCCTTGGGTGTTACAGAGACAACCAGATAAAAAAAGGAGAACTTAATTGTAACTCTGTGCTCAAATATCCTGCTCAGTCACTTGGTGCTCTTTCTTTCCATGCAGTAATTAATTGCAATCTTGAATTCATAAGATTTTTTTTAAGCTAAGATAAATTACTAGCCTTTATCATAATTCCAAGAGTGTCTATAGCCACATGTTTTAAAAAAGTTTTTAACCTTCAGCACATTTATAAATGTCATTTCTCTGTAGTAGAGCATAAAATACAGCATATTGTATCCTAATGCCCCTTTCTAAGCCCTGTTTTAGATTGCGGATTTAAACTCCATTTTTGTAATGCATATAGATATTTTAAGTTATTTTATTTTTTTATTATTGTGCATTCCAGTGTTAGAAACAAGTTCTCTCTACACAGGCAATTATAGTGATAAACACAGACTTTTATCTTTAAAAATGCAAATAATTTCATTTTAGATGATAAGTAAGCCTTCTGTTCAAAGTCTGAAATATTCAACTATTCAAATATTATCTCCATTTCTAAGGGGAATCAACTGAGCAAATAAGAAAAGTTAAGTAAGAGTTAAGATGCTGAATATTTCTAGTCTACATTTGCACATTATACATGTCATCAGTTATATGAAAATAAATCTTGCTACTCATTAGGCAGATTCTACATCATGTGTGAATTAGGAGATTATGTGACTGTCATCTGAGCAGGCAAGGAAACTACTTAAATAGAACAGGAAGAATGAAGAAGATTGCTTTTGTTCATGTAAAAAGAACAATACTGAAATCCACCTAACACAGTTCCTCTTCTGGAGCACAAATGGAATGAAAAGCTCTGTTTAAGGCACAAAATGACACTTTGTTTTCTGACTTCATGAGATGGTGTGGTCTCAAAAACAGAAAAGTCCAGTTACTCTGACTGTTCATTCTTCATTTTAATTTTGATGATTCTTATGAATAGATGGATGGATGGACGTTCTCTACTTCTCTGACAGTTCTTCTCTGGTTGGAAGGAAGATTATTAAGAGAATTTGTGTGGAATGGAGAAAAAAGGAATGTAGGTTACTTATGCTGTTCTTAGAATTCCAGTGATAGGATTATTTTTTCATAGTTACACAATTATTTCACTTATTCTAACTTGCTTGTTCATAGAAAATATGTAGAATTGTTCATTTGTACTTCCTTGGGATCTTTTATAGTTACAAAAACTACTCAAACCATGTAGAATTCCCCTATTATTTTTATGTTAAACGTCTGAGATGACCACTTTATAAAAGCCATGTGGCAACAAAAGGAGAATTTTGTGAATGAAGAGTTAATGCTACAATTGATGTGCAAGTACTATATAAATCTTCTAAATTTCAATTAAATTTAGAATTAACAAATCAAAGTCCAGCTAATAGTAAGGTCCTTAGAAGAATAAAGGAGATGAAATAGTTAGGCTGTGAACACTTGTGAGTACACATTCCTTGTTAAGCCATAAAAAGCTGAAAGATCAAAACAATGACTAACAGTAAATTCTGTTCCACACACAGACATGCATCAATAAAATATTACTGTAATAATGTTAATATTACAGTAACAAACAACACTTTGTAATAGGAAGCAAACTGAAAAAGAACTTTGATAAGGATACATGATCACTGTGTTTTATAAGGCAAAATTAACAGCTAAATATGTCTGATTTCAGTTAGCATGTACCAGATTGACTTTATATTTTAGTGACAATTTTCTACTTGCTAAGTTTCTGTTTGTTCATGCAGTTTTTAGACTATAAAATCACTATTTCCTAATCCCTACATCAGCATAGCTACATCATCATTAAGAAATATTCAAGTTTTTTTTCCCCACATTGATAGATGTGCAAATATATGTTGTTTTTCACTCACTGATCCTTCAAAACTAAACAGAAGTGAAAAAATTAAACTACACTTCTCTTCTTGAAAACACCTCAAGCAACTTTTCTAGTTTTGGCAAGTCATAGAGAAGATTAGGGAACAGTATTCTTTTCCAACTAGGTGCACATTTGGAAATGAAAATGAAAAGAATAGAAATAAAGTGGATGAATGACAGCTCATTTTATTCTGCTGCAAATGTTCATCTAGGACTAATGTACACAGTATTTGCAGCTCATTCTTTTTTGCCTTCTTGTTTGCTTAAAGAATTCTGCTCAAGATCCTGAATGTTAATACATGCCTTGAATTCCTATTAGTATCCCTATTTTACCTCTGCTGCTACAAATGTTCATAAATAGTTCTGATTTTTGGCCTGGAACTATGCAGAGTGTGTAATGACAGACTTCAGTGATGACCAAGTACAGAGAAAGTTCAGTAAATAAAGAGCAAGGCTGTGGTTCAGTTTCCAAAAGGGAAAGGCTATATGCAGAACATGGCTTTCAACATAACTGGAAGTTTCCATTCTGTGGTTTTAAACATATGAATTTCAAATTAAGCCTAGGGTGGCTTTGATCTAGTAAGATTTTATTAAATGGAATCTATTTCTAATTTTTCCTTATATCTTGGCTTCTATTCTTTGAAGAATTATTCTTAAATTTTACAGACCAATATGAAAGTATTTTTAAAGTTAAATAATGAGAATTCCAAAGGCTAATCTCCCTATATAATCTGATTTTTACCTTTGTTCCACCATTTCTGTAATATCCTTTAAAATATTAATTTGATAGAGAAGCAAAATGTCACCTAATTTGTATATGGATATGAGTGTAAGTCATGTCTCCATGGCATATGGTATTCAGCTAAGCCTGGTACAGTTGACATATGTTTAAGTACAGTCTCTTTCTGGTATTAGGTATTTCAATTTCTTCCTCTGCATTTGCTGTAGATAAGATGACATGGGGCATTTATAACAGTCATAGATATATCATTTTTCTTGAACAAATTGTTCCTGTTTACTTAAACCTTTCCAGAGAGTTACTGGAAAAAATTGCTATGCAGAGTGAAAACACCAGATCCCCACTGCTGGTAATAAATTCAATTTGCAATAAACTGCAGTCTAACCTGACTTACTCTGTTGTCCATAAATTTGTGACATCTCAAGGACTGGAAGACTTTACTCTTCTGCTGTCATTGCTTGCTGTTCTATACTGGGGGAATTCACTGACATTTTGTGGATAAAGTATTGATAGTCTGGTCATTGTAGTCTTTACCTTTGATTTCCAGGTTTTTGCTAGGCCACTGTTAAATCTGTGGACAGCTGCAGTGTCCAGCAGAGGGTCCTGCTTAGTTCTTTTAATCCTCATTCTTGAGTGTGGGAAGAAACACTGAGTCCCAGAGTGGAACCACTGGCTTGTCATACTGCAACAAATCTGGATAGCAAATCTTCCCAAAAATTGGATTCACTCCTCTAACGTTGCCATAGCAATATCAACTGCACATTCTGAAGTGAAAGTTTTTAATTTAATGTGAATAACTGAATTAGGGAAGGAGCACTTAAAAGCTTTAGATATGTTCTACTTTCCCAGACATGCATAATAATAATGTACCTTAACTTTAATTTATTTTAGGAAAAGGAATGAGAACAAAGAATTCTTTAGTGGCAGAGTATGATGTCTTTTAATTATGTAGTTTACAATGAGTGCAAAAAATGGAGAACACCATTTGTAAAGTTAAACTGAAACACTAAAAGAAAGTACTCAGTAATTTTGTAGCTTCATGAACTATACCTCATGAACTACTATCCTGAGTGATAGTAGTCTTCTGCTCTTAGATTTATTTCCTATAAATTCAGATATGGTAGAGGAGATGCGTACAAATTATCTACCACTGCAAACAGATTCCTGATCCAAGCATGTACACTGTCTTTTATTTCCTCCTTAATCAGCTTTGTACTGTGATCAACTTTCCAACTTTTGCTTTCTGCTGGTGTATAGACTTGGAATGTTAAAAAATATATACCCTTTACAAAGAAGAAAGAAAGAAAGAAAGAAATCAACAATGTCAGAATAAATTTACCAGATATTTAACTACCTAGTGTTTATTAAGGATGCAAATCTAAGGAGTGCACCCAGCTGGGATGCCACAAAACTCTGCTTTTATGATGGCAGATCTGTAGGGCTTTAGTTGCTGCAAATAAGGTGGCACTGCAGTACAGTCTGCAACACTGTGCCTGCAGTAAGAGACTGGATTACAATTTGGTTGGGGTGGTTCTGGTTTTTTAAACTAGGTTTTAAAGGAAAATGTTTTTCAAATACCTCTTCTCCACACTGCATCAAAGATCCTGTTTAACAAGACCCAATTCATATTTAGATCTCAAAAGTCAATAGTGACATGTTAAAAATACATGAACTGATTAGGACTTGCTGGTTGATCAGGAGCTTAGGAGACTTAGTTCTTTCATTTCTGTCCTAAATGGAAACTGCTGACTTTTTTAAAAAGAATTCTCCCTTTAATTGTAGACTTTGATTGCTAACACCAGGCTGTAAGTCTGGGCTTGAAATGGTAAAGTACAAAGCACACAGGTCCAGTGATTTTTGAAAGAGTAGCCTTTTAATCTGGTTATTTGGTTTCATTTTCTTTGTTCTTTGCTATTTAAAGTTTGTGCATATGGTTGTGCTCCTGCATGATCCTACAGTGGCTTTAGAACTGTTAGTGGTTGTAGTCCTTGAAGCCTAAACTGCTCTCCTTAGAGTGCAGGAGTATGTCATTAGTTCAGGGCTGTGTTACTATCTCTAAATCTTTCTGCATCCTTGGATTTTCAACTTCTAATTATAATACTATCACTAAGTAAAAAAACACAAATAAAAAGAAGTCTTCCCAAACCCACTGATAATTGGCAGTTTATGTAGCCCTATGGACCTGGATGCTGGCTGAGATTAGATACAGATCTTCCCAATGTTTATTGTTTGTATTTATTTTGTCCATCCTAAGATGGAATGCTACATAATGCTGCAATTAAAACCTGATTTCTATATAAAATATGTTAAAAGCATCCTCATGCTGTGATGACATAACAGCAAACAGAATTCTTTCATTCAGAATTTGTTAGCATTGGTTGCTCATGAAGAAGCTGACCAGTCTTTCAACCTCCATATTTCCTCTTAAGTTACAGGGGAAAACATGGCATATTCTAAAGTGTCTGAATTAGAGTGTAATTCTGTTGGAAACAGAGCCTCATTGATGGGTGGTACAAGCCAGAATCTTTCTTCAAAAATAATGGAATTCAAGGGATTATGGTTTAGCATTATGACAGGAGAGAGCTTGTCTTTGGATTACATTATCCCAGCTACTATTTTGTCATTTCAAAGTCCAAACTCAGTTTATTAAAGGATTGCTTTATTTTGAAGACAGAGGAAACTTCTTTCTAACTAATGGACAGCATAAACCAGCATGTGGGTATTGGGAATGGGAAAAAAAACCCTGTATTTTTGGTTTGCCACAAAGATGTTTGCAATGGAAAACTGCCTGTAATTTCAACATACAAATACAAGCCTGATTACTGCATTTGAGGGAAAGCTATTTTTGACAATTTAACCTCTTTGAGTGATGCAGTTGTGACCACATTATCTTAGTGGAGCCCACTTTGTAAGGTGCTGTTACCAAAATAGCTGTGGTTGCTGTGCTGGTTGCCTGGCTGTTCTTAGAACACCATGGACTCTTTTTCCCTATGCAAGTGGAGCAAATCATGTTATACAGCTAGAGAATCTTATTCTAGGCTGGGTATCTACCCAGAGACAAGAAAAATCATGCTAAGAAAGGAAAAGGCTATAACTTCTTAACTAGTTATCTTTGCAAAGGAGAGGAACCAGATATTGAAGTATCCTTTTCCAGTCTTGTTTCTAACATGTAAAATGTTGAACTGAAATGTTGGACTGGGAGATTTACTATCCCAAAGCTATCTGGCCTTACCAGTTAAAGATATCAAGCAGTGGCATAGACTTAAGAAAAATAGCTGATATGCAGTAAAAGACAAAAATTCAGAGTTAGTTCAGAGTTAGGATTAAAAATAAAGACAGGAAAGCATATCAAGGCATTTGGAGGCAGCCATGGCAACCATTTAATTTCTTTTTCTTTCAATTACATTGTCATTTAAAGCATTCTAGGCTTTTGACTCAGTTTATATGAAGCAGAGTTCTAAAAATTACTTTTCTTTTCCAGAAAAATTACATTTTGTTCTATGTTCTCACTTCCTTGCCTTCATATGAAGGCAAATATAAGCACTGTTTTCCACTGACTGAATTATTTCCCTATGAGATCTTCCTTTATTTCTATTTTGAAAAGAGAAGCTCTCTTTTTTTATTCATGGAGCTTAAAAGCAATGCAAGCCAATTTGTACTCAGAGATTATTTTGCATTTTGTTACAGGATTCATGCATCAAACATCAGTGCAGCTTAAGAATACTCTGCCTGCTAGATTCCTACTTAAATGTTTCCAAGCTGTTACAAGGCATGTGAAATATAGATCTAATTTAAAGGGTTTTGTGCAACTATGCATCACAAATATAATACCTAGGTGAATCATAGATATTTATTTATAGGCCTAAAAATGCACTTTATGAAAAATGCCTTATGAATAAACTATACTGGTTGCTTGGAAAGCTCCAGACCTTGAGCTTTGACCAGAGGATCCATTGTGATTTGTGATACAGCCTCACATTATGGAAGAATGAGGTTTAGAGGACTACAGCTAAACTTTGTAATCTTAGTAATTTCTAATATGCAAAAAGTCACTGAGTTCTGAGTTCTGAGAACTGCTGTCAATTCTGAGTTTCAAGTTTGGCAGTTCCGCTCAAAGCTATGTGAATTAAAATAATGGTTTGGACATAACACAGAAACATACCACAAATTAAACTAAACCATGTTGGTATTATTTTGCAAATAGTTTTAAAAGAAAAGGATAATCTTAATACCTATGACTCTCATGTGGATATTAAATTGTATTTTAGCATCAGCCTCTTAAGGTCAATTTAGTAGTAAATTAAACATTTAGCTATGAATTCTGTATGAAATTTATTCTTCAAGGACCTTTTTCAGAAGCAGACCCCGAGTCTGATATAGAAATGTTACTGTATTGATTTAAGGAGCTTTTTAAATGAGTAGTGTGCTCTAAGCAAGCACTCTAAGCAAGCAGCATTTACTTACACCTCATTACACATTTCACGGTGTGATGTGCCATCTAGTGTCACACTCCCCAAAAGGAGGAAAACACTGCAAAATCCTTCAACAGTACACTTGGAGAGTATGGGGATTTTCTGAAATGTTGGGTGTTCAGGAATAAACTGAGCTTAAACAGCAAAGAACTGAGGTTTACATCTGTTTTTCCTGACTGTTTAATTTAATATTTGCCATGTAGTGCTCTGTTCAATAACCCTTGTTGTCTATGGGTAAACATCTATTAAAACTCTTTTCCCAGCTACAGCCATGCATTTTGGTGTTTATGCCTAAGGAACTGTTGGTACCTGTAGCATCCTGTATGAGAGTGCCCACTTCATGCTATTCTTGCAAAGAAGTTAAATTACAAAGCGAAACAAATTTCTAAGGGCTTCTAAATGCATATAACTGGGCAGGGGAAATTGTCAATAGTCCCAGGGATTTTGTAAGGATTACTCACACAATATGTTTTGTAGGGCAATGATATATTCTTTTTAATAAGCTTAATTGGTCAATATTGACTTATTCTGCTTCCATCCTACAAACAGATGGAATTTCATGCAGTCAGTAGGTACATTATGTATGCCTGAAGACCTTTACAAAGCTATTAATACCTGGGATTTTTTCCCCTCCTCACACAATAACTCACATAATGATATGTCATTCTTTTTCATCTAAACAAGAGGGAGAAATGGAGAAACTCACTATATTCAAGTTCTTTGTGTTTCTAATATTTATTTTCTGCATTGTGTCAGTTTTCTAAATTAGTCTCGTTTTTAACAGTTTCAGGCAAAGAAGTGTAGCAGCAGCTTGTTTTGTGGCCTGGTAGCCATCTCATCTGAAATGGGAACTATTTAAAGTACTTGCCAGACAAATACAACTTTATCTGCATTTTAGTTGAAGAAGGGAAATGGCTTAAAGTGACTAATTTTACCATGATGGTGAACTTCAAAATCACTGTATTCCTGAGTTAGCAGATGAAGTAGTAGACTATAAATGGAAAAGATTAAATGGTACATCTTTCAAAAATGCAACATGCTTTTATTTGAATATTAATGTCAGTTGAAATTCAGTAGAAAACTGCAGATCTTGGTGTTTCTAATGAATTGAATACATTAAGTGTAAAGAGGGTAACTGTGAAATCTCTTCTGGTTTTCTATGTATAAACCAATTATATCACTACTCTTGTCACATGTAAAGTTTTGTAAAAGCTTATGTTGAGTCTTCTGTTTCTGTAAAAGAAAGTAGCAAAAAAAAAGTGATTAATACAATTCCCACAGTTCACTATCACTCAAGGAAATTGGTGCTATACATCTTTCAATGCATGTTCATATAGACATGCCACTCATAGTCACAGATTTTAAAACTTTATTAAGTATGCACACTAATTTAGGATTATGTGACTAACATTTTGATTGACTGGGATATAAAAATGTTACCTCACAAAATTAGTTTTTATGGGAATCATAATTAGAATTATAGTAAGAGTGTGAAAGAGCAAATTGTTCTGTTCATTAGAAAGTCTGCCTGCAGAATTCTAATTTCACAATATTTATTGGCAGTGGTGGTGTAAGTATTGTGTGTAGCAGAAGGAGCTCAGCTTGACTGTTCAAATCCCAGATGGAACTTGGGCTGCTGGTGGTTGAAAAATTCTATATTTGAATTACAAATTCCTGCAAATGTTGATGCAGAAGAATAATCATGGAACAGGAAGAAATCAGAAAGCTGGAAAAGTAGAACTGATCTGAATATATTACCTTCCACTTGGGATGACGTTTTCCTGACACTGCTGGTGTCTGACTAACAGCTCAAAATGTCACATGAAGCACAATATGGCTCCTATACCCCAGGACAGGATGCTTGTCAGGCCAGTTATTAGACTAGAGAGCTCTTCAATGCATATTAAGTCAAATTAAGACGTGAAATACCATTTTTTATGTCAAGACCTACAAAAATCTTTAATAGCGTTTTCATGAGCATTTAAAAATAAGGAATTGATGCAACAGATTTCTGGAATACTGCTACACTTGCAGGGGTTTTAGCTGTTCTTCAGCTGGCTGCCTGTGTTACCTTTCATTTTTAAAGCTTTGGGGATGTAAGCTTTTGAAAGTCTCTACTAGGATGTAAAGGTTATATCATCAGTTTACAGAAAACATCATACCTGCTACCCTGCACAGTAGGAAATAAACTCTGAAAAATGGATTTCTTGAGAGATTTTGAAAGAACAAATGAAAGTTTATGTCATTTTGCCATAGTTCTTTTAATGAATAAAACAAGAAGCAGAACTGACTCTTCCTCTTATGTTCTCTTTTGAGGGGGTGGAAGAAAGGAATACATATTCCATTTTGTTGAATGAAAAAATGCTTCTAAGTATTGGTACAGTGGCTCTGGGTGGCTGCTGCCCATTGTGGCAGAGCAAATGCTGAGTGTTTTGTCTGGGGTTAACACTCTGAGGAAAGGGAGACTGCAAAATACACAAAAGAGGGTTCAAAATCCTGAGAAAAATGTACAGAGAGAGAGAAAGAGTGAAAAAGAAAGAAGTATATAATGGAGAGGAAGAATGAATGAGTAACTGAGCATTATGACTATATTTAGGGAAAAACAAAATAAAAGGAGAGAACCTGATAGGAAGATAGAAAATTACAAATTAATGTATATAAAGATGAGGGGAAAGAATTCTTATGCACCTGGAAACAAGTAGTGCTCTGTGGAATCTTTAAGAAAATATAATGCAAAATGATCAATGGAATCTCATTGTAGATCAGGGCATATAAGATTTTAAGTTAGCCTTTACTTTGATACGCTTGCTATCCACCCTGGCACAATACATTCAAAAAACATCCAAAAATGTGTTGCCTGTCATATGAGATCTACTTTTTTGAAAACCTGTTCCCATAGCAACGTTGCTATTGCATGGTAGCCTAGGTAAGTACAGCAAATCGAACTTAAAATTTTATGTGTGCACATGGTCTTTCTTGCTTGAATAAACACACACACACATTGTGTGGGTATTCAGATGGCAGAGTGTATGTTTGGGAGCCCAGGACACTTGGTTGGGATCTTTTCTCACCCAGATACAAATGTATAGTAGAACTTAATGATTTCAATTATTCTGCAGACCCTGAGGTTAGAAAACCTGAAACTATAGATGAAGTTCATAGTTATCTCTATATTTTTAAAGGCTTCAAAACATATTTTTGAAAATAATAAATATTCTGTGGAAGTAGATTATTAACTGCAAACCTGAATTTCTGTCTGTTCTAAAGATTAACATTTAAATTGTATATTTACATTACATCTTGAATTAGGAATGTTGTTATAACCCAGTTGGAGCTTGATTGATTAAAAATGTACCAAGGCTCTAGACCACAGCATACTGGAGTGAAAACCAGGCTTAGCAATCTATGTGGTGAATTCCCAGAACCAGATGAAATGTGCAACTTTGGCTGAGAGTTTTTATTGCTTTTTCCTTTGAATCAGGCAATGATGAAAATATAAATGGTAGCATATGTAATAATGATAAATGCAGTAATAACTCATCCAGAGCTATACAAAACAGTGTTTCTCATGCCAGTTTTATATGTAAACTTGCACAAATCACTTTTCTCTGCACCCCTTTCTTAATCCAGCTGTGCATGATGACAATGGCACTTGAGTATCTTATGACTGACTGTAGGGGGAAAAGTGAACAAACATTTTTCTACAAGGAATAAAAGGGGGAAGGATTATCTGCTGACTCCAAAAGCAAAAGGATGGTATCCAGTGTTTGTGTGCTATTATTTAAATGGGAAATAGAGGGAAAGCTTTATGAGGAGCAGCTGAGGGCACTTGGCTTGTTCCACCTGGAGAAGAGACTGAGACCAGAGCTCATGGTGGGCTGCAGCTTCCTCAGGGAAGGGGAGTGCAGGGGCAGCGCCGATCTCTTCTTGCTGTGATAAGACCCGAGGGAACGGCTGGAGTTGTGCCCCGGGGGAATTAGGTTGGATATTAGAAAAAGGTTCTTCACCCAGAGCGTGCTTGAGCACTGGAACAGGTTCCCCGGGCAGTGATCACAGCTCCAAACCTGGCAGAACTCGAGGAGTATCTGGATGATGCTCTCAGGCACAGGGTGGGATTTTTGGGGTGTCCTGTGCAGGGCCAGGAGTTGGACTCAATGATTCTTGTGGGTCCTTTCCAACTCAGCATAATCTATGATTCTACTTTCATTTACAATTTCCTGCATGAAAACCTGCCACCTGAATAATCTACTTCTGTCTCTAGCTGTATTAAGCACTTTAAAACTCTGGTTTATTAGAAAGCAAGTCACACAGATCAGAGGGGTTGAGATGTTTATCTTGTATTGTATAACGATGTTGTGTTTCTACAAGTAAAAAGAAATCCTAGTGAATTCTAGAGTTGCATATCTAAGGGTTAGCGGATTTCTGCATGGAGGCTCCTGCATCAATTCAGCCCTGATCTGACAAGCATGTGTTGCTATGGCAATGGAGATTATTGAGTGTGAACATGCTGCTGCAGCTGGGTAACAAAGATGAAGCCTAATTTTTAAATTAATTTTTATTTTAAAATTAAGGGGGAAATTTTGTCAGTCAGCCTTAGGAACCCTGTGTAAAATTCTAGAGTAGATTAGAATGTTACTAACAACTTTATAACTTTGCTTTCTATTCTGCAGCAGATGTGCTTGAGGAGCATGTTCATTCCACCAGAGAAAATGGAACACACAGCTTTCCTGGTTTATTTTCCAGCTGCAGAAGACAATAGTAGCAGTTAAGTATAGAAAATAATTTTTAAAGCAAACATCAATTTGTGTAAATGCATTGTTGCCTGCATATTCTAGCCATCTTCATCAATGCATTAGCTCTGCCAGATCATCTTCTGGCAGTTATGTAAGGTAAATTAATCAGTTTGAAAAGGAATACCTTAGTTTCCATGGAGCTCCTCCAGTTTTCATGGGCATGTTTGTAGGTTAGAACTTTACTGTGGGTAGAAAAAGCACTGAAATAAATGGAGCACAGAAAGGCAATGTAAAAAGATGTTGAAGAAGAAAGAAATTACACAGTAAAGAGTAATTAACATTAAGCACTACATAGGTAAGTACTTCTACAAATTATCAGATCACCCTGATAGGAACATAAATACTTTTCTTAACATCTCCTCCTAACTCTCTTAAAGAGTCAAAGATGTTGCTTATTATTAGCAACATAGAAATTAAACACAGGGAATTGCTGTAATGTCTGGTTTGCTGATTTGTGGTTAGTTGGTGCTATGCTGTGCCCCATTATTTCTGGACTGGCCATCAGGTGTAGGTTAAGAAAGTTTCCATAAGATCCTGGACTTGTATATCTTGTTCTAACACTTCTGACTTAAAGGAGTCATTAAAATTCATCTTAAAATCTGATTTAAACCTACTCTCTTTCAGTCAGAAACCATTCCCCCTTGTCCTTGGGTTAAGGGTCTCAGTGAATGAGACAGCACTTTCCTCCTGCCCCCAAGAAATCCCAAATATCCACAAATACTGTAGAGCTCAGAAGGACCACAACTGAGAGTCAGCTTGATTAAAAAATAAAAATCAAAAATCTTTTCTCTAGCAGAGAATCACCATTTTTATAGTGGAATATGCAAAGCAGCAGTACTTTCATTAGCTTTGCAGGTTGCTAGGTCCCAGTGCTCAGTGCTCTTTGTCAAAAGGCAATTGTGTCTGACTGGACTTTGCAGTGGATTGACTGTCTCAGCCAGCATCATGCACCCAGCTGTGTTTGAACTGATTGAGTGTCCTCTGTAAATCTAATTATAAATATAAACAATATCTTCAAGGGCTCATTAAGAGGGTAATTACTAGTTTTGGAAACATCTCTAATGAAACCCTGCCAGTCTAGAACTGGATTTAAAAGTCACAAGCTGATTTTAAAACATGATATAATAAGTCTCTAGACTAAATGTAGTTTTTTTTTCAGGCAGAAGCTTTGCAAATTACCAGAAATAGAGAATTCAGTAACAAATTAGAAGAAGATGTGCTTTCTTCCATAGTTGACTTTCCAGTGCAAGTCTAACTTAGAGAGCAGATTCATGGTAAATCTGAGAAGAATTTTAAATGCAATAAACTCAGGTTTGAATTCTCTATAAATGGAAAAATACATAAATACACAAATTTAGAATCAGCTGTGTCCACTTAAAAGTGCAGTCTTTGGTCAAGGGTATAACTGCTGTCTGTCCAAGCAGCTGGCCCTGATGCTTTTGCTGCTCTAGAATCATGCAGACACCCACCTATTGTCCCTTTTCTGGCCCTGCAGCGTTAGAATTCAAACACTGCTGTTTTTCTAGGAGAGCTTCTTAATCAATGAACATTCTGTTTGCCAATTCTGGGGCAGTTCTACCTCCTGGGTGGACCAAAAAGAAAAGTTGCATTTCTTGATGCATGCAATGAAAGTTTGTATTACAATATGTGCCACGTATCTCTCCTCTTTTATGTAAACAGTAACACAGTTACTACAAAACAGTAAAAGAGTAACAGGACTTGTTTGTCTACAAAATATAAATGTCTTTAAATTCAAGTGTATCAGAATCATGGTGTATCTTTGGGAATCCTGGATAATAACTGACAACTGCAAGCTAGGTTTGGAACTTGCATTGGGAGTTGGTTCATCATGTTTCTGTAAAATTTTGCATCTCAAATTTAAAGAGAAGAGGAGGTGGGAGTAAAGACAGGTTTGCATCAAGAATGTAGCACTTCTATTCAGGCTTGAAATAACCATGTAAAATAGGAGTGCTTAGGAGGTAAAAACTGGGACAAGTAATTGAATACATAAATAAAGAGTAAGGAGAAATTTTCAAGTGATTCACTACCTTCTTCTGTTCTGAAGTTTGCCCACCCACTCCTACATACCACCTCCTGTGGTGCAGGACGTTTTACTGTAATGTGGGAGTTTAGCATACAAATTCCTACTGACTGCATTTGTGCATAGCTTCCCACACACCTTTTGAAATATGATGCCTTATTTAGAAAGGTAAATGGGTCTTATAGATATGTCCCAAACTACTAGTGCAGTGGGTTGAAAATTACCCATTACATCCATTTTGAATTAATAGATATTTCATAATTTTTTACTTTGCTACAAGTCTGTGCCCCATCTCTGGGCAGCTGGTAATGCTGTAATGCTGGGGTCCTGTGCCTAGGACTGGAAAGCTGCAGATGCAGCACCTTGAAACAAGGGCCTTGCAGAGGGTTAAACCACAAAACCACTGAAATCAAATTTGCTCTGATGTTGACTCACTGCTTGCCTTGATGACACACACAGAGAGCTTGGGAGAAAATGAGTTCTTTGCAACCAATTCATAACTGAATTATAGTAAGAACGACATGACAACAGGAAAGGAATAATTAACAGCTTATCAGTGAAAGTTTGTGACAAGTCTCAGGAGCCTTCAAGACGTGCTCTGGGCTGCTTCAGTCAGTTTTGTGTCTTATAGAAAGTACTAGAACCTGCTCCTATTTGCTGAAGGCAGCCTGAGCTTCCCAGTCTGTTTTGGTGTTGGTTCCTGGTTGCAGCTGGAACTCAGAGCTGTTGCAGTAAAACAGATGGAATGTAAGGTCAGCTCTAAACCCTACTGCTCCTATTATTTACCACAACTTGATTCATTTCAGCAGAGAAAAATATGGCATTTCCTGTTTTCAACCTGCCCCTTTGTAAATGAAAGAATTTTTATGGATCATATGTTTGTACATTTCTGAAAACTCAGTCTGAACCTGACCTTTCTATTTGCTTTCTATTCATTAATGAAACCAGACAAATCAGTTTAATTTCTCAATTTACTAATCGGAGTACAGGAAATAGAAACAAACAACAAACAATAACAAATTAAATTGTTTACTCCATTGACCTGAAACATTCAGGAAAAAACACTGACTGAGCATACACTTAGCATTTACAAAAGCCTTTCTGAAAGGAGTAAATGCACAGTATCTTACTCTATTCCATTAACATATCTTGCTTCTTAAGGGCCTGATGCTAAATATTTAATTTCCCAAAACAGCCTTACATTAAGTATAAGATGACTTTTTCATGTAAATTTGATCCCAAACCCTGGCTGCTTCATTGCACAGAAATAGGGTGATCTTCAGCCTTTAGTATTACAGAAACTGTATTTAGCTGAAAAACTAAATAAAACTTTGAAAATGTAAATATTTAACGGAGGCTACAAGCACAGAATCATAGCAGCAGTATTTCTTCTTGTGCACCTCACTGTTTCATGCTTCTGAAAAAAACACTTGCTAGTAGTTGGTCACATTTGGGCATACATCCAACAGGTCATTATTACATTAACAAAATGGATTTAATTTATGGATTAACAGAATCTGGCAATAAAAATAAAAATAAAATTAAATTTTAAAACAATAAATAAATATTTAAATAAATAAATAAATATTAGAAAAAAATTTGTAAAGCTCTAACTTTTGCTATGGACCAAACTATTTCCTTACCTAAATCCTATGAGATGTTATCATCACAAAAGGTATAAAATTTACTTTACAAATTGAACCCTTCTAGACTGATCATAAACAAATGAATTAGGTAATAAAACTTGTCTTGTTCTACTGTTAAGCTCCAACAGAAACAAATTCTTGTGTAAATTAGGTGATACTCCTGTTTTAGAGATGTATAGGACTGTCTTGTGTGTTTATGTCCTTGTCTCAGTGGTAATAAATAAGTGATCCTCCTCAGAAAGTTAATAACAAAAACAGCTGGAAAAGCAATAACATGATGACCTTGAATTTATTGCACAGGCTGGTCTGGACAGGGAGATGAAGTAAACTATGGTCTGTATTCTTAAAATGGAAGACATAGAAAAATGGCAAAATGTAGTGAAACTTATGGTCCTTAGGTGAGTCTCAGCTCCTTAGCTGGGAGCTGAGAAATCTTCAGATGAAGCCTAGAGACCAGAGCTGGGCACCTCGCTCACCTTGAATAGCAGAGATCTCTGAGACCTGCAGTGCTAAATGACTTCTAGCTAAGTGGAATTAGAGAAAAGGAGACAAATTTTTCTACCTTCATGTAAATCCAGATCTTTTGCTGCTTCTCACAGGAAACATTCTCTTAAGACACATGATCTATACATGGATCCCATGCAAATATTTGATAACCTCAGGATTCCTACAGCTGCTGTTTTAGCAGACCAACATCACCCTCTTCTGGCCAAGGAGCCTTAAGTTAGCTCTTGGTAAGCAGACTTTGATGGAGAATGCCAGTAACTGCAGTCCAGCTACCTCTATGTTTTTTCCTTCTCTCTCATGGAGTCAGAATTTTCCTTTTGCTTTGATGAAGTAGATTTTAAAAACAAACACAAATACATCATAGCCCCACAGACACCATTCTACCAGCCCAGCCTCTCACTTGTTCCTGCTGCCTGACTTTTCAGTTCTCTTTTCTGATTTCCCGACCCCCTTAAGCTCTGAGTTAAATGCTATCTTTGTATAGGCATCCCTGCTAAGAAAACTGGGGTTTCTTTAAGGGAATTTGCCATTATTGAAGCATTTGGTCTCTCTCCAAAAAGAGACTCTATGTAAGACTTGATTGTCAACAATTTGCTTCTGTCTCTGTGGAAGATTTTCATGCTGTGTTTGGCTTTGGAAGGTTTATTTTTGCAGTAGGTGCTGAGATTTAAGCATCATTTAAGCAGGAAAAAAACCTTGGGCTCAATGACAAAAGCCTGGTTGGAAAGGTTTGAATTGAAGGCAAGGAGGAAAGGGTTTATGTCACTGGATTAGGAGCCAAAACTAGACTGAGGAATTTTTAATGGAATATTTGGTGTTTTTTTTAATCTTTCATGTTCATAGAAAGGTTTGGGTTCAAAGGAGTCTTAAAGATCATCTTGGGCAAACTCCCCTGCAATGGGCAGAGACACTTTACACTAAATCTGGCTGCTCAAAACCCCATCCGGCCTGGCCTTGAACATCTCCAGGGATCAGGTATCCACAGATTCCCTGACAACCTGTGCCAGTGCCTCACCACTCTCTCAGTAAAGAATTTCTAATATTCAGCATAAACCTACTATCTTTCAGTTTGAAGGCATTTCAAGTCATGTCCTATTTTAGCTCTTTTTTCTTCATCATATCATAGCCTGGCATAAAAGTACTAATGGACATAATAGAAACATGGAAAGTGTGAAGCAACATATACTCACCAGCAGACAAAAAAACAAGGATGCACCTTGCTAGGGGATAAATGGCTTTGGAACCCTGAGTTAGTTTGGCAAGATGAAATTACTAACAGGAATGTGTTATGCAGACAATGCATTAATTCACACATTACATTTTCCTCAAGTATTCTTTCCTCCATCTAAGAGTGGCATGGCTGCTTTGCCCTTTCTCTCTTGCAAATGATCTGCAGACTGAAGATGGTTTAATGACAAGGGAACTTTGGAGTTTAAGGTTTCATTATTAGATTCCACCTAAAAGAATTTGAACAAGTTACCTGTGCTGAGTCAAACAGGGACAACAGCACTTCCTGCATCTAGAAATACCACAAGAGCTCAAGGCTGAAGCAGTTACAAGCAGAGTGAGTATTTCACACATATCAGAGATTATATCATTCTTTGCTATATGATTTTACTCCTACTGAAACCTCTTTAACAATTCACTACACAATTTCTCCTTCCAAAGCCCTTTCAGACCTGAACTATGTCCCTTGCAAGTGTTGTCTCCCAGATCTGTTTATAGATTCCACTGTCATCTTTCATCTTCACTGGTCACAAGGGCATTTAGTGAGATCTCCTGTATTGTAATCTTGCCTTTTGCTTTCAATACAGGTACAAAGGCTCTGCTAGCACAGTTATGATAACAGGAATGTTCCTGGCTAGTCTTAACCTGCTTAGACCTGGACTAGAATCCTTCTTTGACTACCTCAGACATAACACAATCTCAAAAATACTAATAGTGATGAAAACACTTGATCTGTAGGCACAGTATTTTCATGCTGTCAAATTTACCATCTGTCTCAATGATTTTACTCACATAAGGTGACATTTTTAGTTAGACATGGAATTGCAGCTTGGTCAATAAATCTGCCTTCCCAAAAAGGTTACTAGGTGTGAGTCAGTGGTTACAAGCAAAGTGGAAACTTTGAGGTACAAGATTTATCCATTATTCAGCAGTGCAATAAGAAAACAGAGCTGACAGCATTGGCAGCACTTTTTAAAAAATACATTATTTCTTTTTACATCATAGTACTATACACCAATCCACTGCATGTAGTTGTAGTGTTCAATTTGTGCTTTAATCTGAGCATGTAAATAGTGAATATCTAATTCACACCTTAGATAATTCTATTCGATTTTGAATCAAGCTGAAGTTTCTTGCTTTTTACATCAGATAGGAAAAAAGTTTCTCCAATAGCAGAGCCTGCATATGTACAATAGGTTCAGGGCAGGAAACGTTTTGTGGATATCAAACTTAGGTCTTCATTTCCCTGCAATCCTGTATCTCTTAGGTGAAATTAGCAAAAATGCTATTCAACATTTCCTAAAAACCCTCTGTAACTTATATACTACTGCCCTCTACTGCATATATATACACAAACCATTGAAACAGACTCAACATCACTATTTTTAGTAAAACATTGCGTTTGAATTTCTTGCACTTGCTGGGCTCATGCTACATCCTGGTTTTGCCTAGAGGATGCTGATTTTGGAGCTAAATGTTCCACTTAACTCATCTGTGGATCTGAATGACCACAAAGGACATCAGTCTTAAACCAAAGCAAACTATTAACTTGGACCTTTAGAGGAAAGCCACAACTCAAGCAAGAGAAAGTCAAAATCATTTCTCAAAACTGCAATCCTATAATTAATGAAATAATTTTAAATGGCACAGCAAAATAGTATCAGACAATCTGCAGCTGTAACTTGTTATTTGCACAAGCCCTGCTAACTCCAGTGTTACATCTATAATCCAGCTTAGACCCCACATGTGTCTCTCATGGCTTTGCACCACTCTACCAGGCCTGTTATCACCCTGTCCTCCTCTTCCAGCCCCCAGCCCCCCCTTGCACAAGCTGGCACATGGCTTCAGTGCAGGACCCTCCCCATATTAACAGGAAGCTGGAAGAAGGCCACATTCCCTTTTTCCTGCAGTCATATGGGGTCACAAACCTTGAGGCAGGCATCAATGAAATCTGTTCTGGGACAAGATGTCCCAACAGTGCATCTAGGGCACAGAGAGGAACAGCAGTCACTAAAACACTACTGGTGTTACAGTCATTATCATGTTAGAAAAACCCCACTGCCTAGCATGACTGGCTCTTAAGAGCCACAATGCACTATTTCTCATTGGAAAAAAATTGTTTCATACAACTATGAAACTGTATGGTCATCATGCATGGGTTTGTGGGTCAGTTTGGAAAACAACACCATAAAGGAACTGCAGGCATTTAAAACACCTCACGCCTGAGGAACTAATTTCAAAATAATTACCTGAGCAGAATTACAAGGCAACCTGAGAACTTTTTTTAACACAAGACAAACAAGATGCAAGCAAAAAGAAATTGAGTAGTCTCAATCCCACACCTTCATAAATTCAAGAACAATTAACAGTGAACTCCAAATGTACCACAAGACAGTAGGTGCATTTGGGAGATTAAGCAAGAATTACTGTGACAGCCATCAATCATCTTTAGGGAAGAAAAACAGCACCAAGTTTTCATTTCCTCTGAGAAATAAGACAGCACATTATTCACAACAGGAGACAATCAGTATTAGATCAACTTTATTATATTATCAAATTTGACAATAAAATATTCAAAATCTATTGAACACATTCATACACAAGAACATATAAAATGCCAGGCCTCAGAATATGTTCTGTACAAAATACTGGTTAGTGTAGAGCAGCAAAGTCACTGCCAAACATTCCCTGAATTTAAGAGGGCCTTGAACACACTGTGCTCCAAGAATTACCTTAATACCAAACATTCCTTCCTTTGGTCTGCAAGTCCTTTGCAATTATTGCTAGTTATTGAAGCTTTCTGCTTTTATAGAAATCACATAGTGACTCTGAACCTCTTCAGAAGTACTACAATGACAGCTGAAAGCTTCTTCAGCATTGTCTATACAAGTTGCCAAAAATAAGAAACACATTTGGTCCTCAAGACTAGTTTTGGTTTCTGAAAATATCCTGGAAGAACAAAACTAAGTAAAAATTATGGAAAGAGACACAAAATTAATGCTTTAGGTATAACAAAGATACATTAGTGAATTCAGACACTTCAGCTGTGCAGTGTGGCAAAGCACCTGAGTTAATCCTCTTATCAAAGTGCCACATGAATAAAAATAAAGATATTTTTCAGACTTCTCCCCCCACAGGAATGGAGACAGCTCAGAGCCCGTGGCTGCAGCAGGTCTGACAGCAGCGCTCAGTGCTGCCCCTGCAGAGGATCTGCTCAGAGAGCAGCCGCTCCTCACACACAGTGCAGGGCTTCCACTTCAGCAACTGGAATAATGCATTCACTTCTCAATGAGAACTGCATCCTAACATGCAAGAAACTGCAAATGAAAGGGCTGATGATCATTTAGTAGGGGAAAAAAAGACCCCACACTTTCTGGACATACAACTCCAGCCTGCAGATGCACGACAAGCAATCAAAGAACACCAGAGGTGCTGTGCTTGTTCTCACACAGTACTTAGGACTCAGATACACACATTTCTTTACAACAGTACAACAAGGCTGTATACTGACAAACAACAGAACAAACAAATAAAAGCCTTGAAAAACCTTCAACCTCATTTTACCACATTAACTATCACAAGGCTTGTCTAGTAACAGAAAACTGGTATAGAAATCTTTAGGTTAAAAGATACAGCCAACTAATCTCAGAAACACAGTACTAGGTTACCAAAATTAGAAAATAATAAAAAAGTTGTGCTTTTTTCTTCTTTTGGGTCACAAAAAGTGTATTTAAATAAGTACTAAAGAAAAAAAGAGCCCAAGCATTTTTTAAATAATGTATTTTGGAACTTCAAATCACAAAAAACCCTGCAGCTAAATTCTTGCTATGAGACTGAAAATGCTATTGATTAATGGGTAAGGATCCAAATGAATCTTACAAACATTCTCCAGATCAGGTTAAGAATTGTTTACCTACATTGTTTTCTCATTTTTCAGCCCTTGATGTTTATGTTGATATCCTGCAACACAGCCTCCAGCTCCACTCAATCCAGTGCTTATTAACAGGCATTCTCCTTCAGCAAGAAATACAGATTGTGATTATATGTTTTCTGTAATTTATTCAGATAGCCATTTATTCAAAAATTGAGTCAGACCAAGGAAGAGCTTTATCATCTTCGAGCAGTCTTGGAACACAAGCCTGAAACTTATCCAACTGACAAGCCCTGCATAAAATAGATCACTTGGCTAAAGGGCAATTTTCTGTGGGGATTTTTTGAAGGAGGGCTTGAGTTGGCTTTTTCCCCCTCCTTCTTGTTGTAGGGCTTCTTCTTTTGTAGGGATTGATTGTTTAGGTTGACTGGTTGTGGGGTTTTCTTGGGGTTTTTTTATGTTTTTTTTTTAATTTCAGCAGTTACACATTGCAAAGGCTGTGAACAACTCAGTACTTACTCTGGAAAAGTCTAGGCAATATTGCTGCTGGACTGTAGGGTCCTGGGCAAGTGAGGACAAGATTAGTGATCCATTTTAAAAATCAGGAAAATGTCTACACTCCCTCAACATAAGCACTAGGAAAAAATGCAGAGAGGGAAATAAAGCTACATAAGGAAGTTAAAACCTAGTAAGATAGTTAGCTTGTTGATGACCCTAGTTGAATTTGTTTTGAATTAACAAGAGATTTTTGAATTAAAACTAGAGTCTTAAAACTACCTCCTGATTCCATTCTACAATAGCAGGAGTTCAAGCCCATCAGTTCAACAGATCTTATTGAAACGTCCATTGGCAGAAAACATTTTAGGCATGCTACGAAAATAGTTAAAACTTTAGCCTTTTGACAATTCAGTTTCTCAAGTAATCAATCAATCAATAGTTTGAGTTTCTGCAACTCTTAAAATATTTTTCCTGGAGAACCTAGCATTCTGATAGCATTCAAAGCTGTGTATTTAGAAAACTAAGTGCTGTCTAACTGGGTGATTTGTTTTAAAAAGCAAGCAAGAGAGAATTTTTGAGTATAACTATTTCTTCAACAGGATTTCTGTAATCAAGGTGGCAAATATGATGGCCTTCAGACCTGCACTTCTGTGGAGGTCAGAGTTGAAACTACTATTGTAACATTGAGTAGAACAACACTGTAGGAAATTACAGAACTGTATGTCCAGCAATTTATAGAAACATTTAAGGAACCACATGTCCCAACTTCTTCAAACAGCAAAAATGAAACTTGTAATCTATGGGAAATTACTTTTAGTCCTAAAAAATATCTTTTCAGTGGAATGCAATGTTGATCCAGTCACTGCTTAGTCAGATAACTGGATCAGAGCCAAAGTATTTGACTGAGAACAAGATTTATACTCCATACTAGATTTCATTCCCCACTCTATTGCAAAAGTTCACTTTTCTTTAAATACTGCCCACCATCCATTATCATTTCCACCACAGGAGGTTGTTTTCCACCCAGAAATACAATTCTATACCTTACAGATTGCCAGTATTCAATTAGCTTTGATTGATGTGCTACTCCACACTGCTACAGTTACTACAAGCACCAACCACAGTTTAGCTTCATTCCCTCACTGAGAAATAAAGCACAAGCTGAGAATTCCTCAGACTCCAGACTGTATGTGATCAGGGATTCTAGAAGTTGATGAGCAAACCATTTCCTCTTTCTAAAATAACCCAGTAGGGCACCTAATAAAGAAGCTTCAAGTAATTCACACATCTATCTCCCCCTGCCAGGCTGTAATAAATAAAAGTCTGGATTACAACAATGGTAGCACAGTTCCAGGCAGACCTCTTCCCTATTTTCCCTAGTAGATATGCACGTTTACAAACTAATCCACTGGGAACTGTGGATCAGAATATGCAAGACCCTTTAAAATGCTTACTGTGTTTGCCAAATTGTTAACACCAGTCCCTTAGGCATCCAAAATTGCCATCCTTCCTAGCCTTCCACTCCAAACCTGCAAAGACCACACAAAGGAACACTGGGACCTATGACTCCATGTGCAAGGGGCTGCACAGTCTCCCAGTGAAAGTCTTTATGACCACTGGACACAAAACCAGAGGCACCAAAACGCATATTTGACGCAATTTTCAGAATGTGAAAATACCATGAAACATCATGAACACAAATCAGAGACAAACAATCATTTAGAATACCAAGCAACTTGAAAACAACCTTTTAAAAAAGCAAAATAAATAATTCAAATATCTAAATATCAAGGGATTAAAAGGCATTTCCCCATATTTAAGGGAAGGCATCACAGGTGAGGAAAATAACTATCAACACAAGGTTATCACAAATCAAAGAGCAGCTTTTTCACATAGGAGATAGTAGTTTCATTGGACAGCATTTGAATGTGCTCGTTTCCTGCAAGCTCAAACATCACCACTTCCTGTTCTTGCCTGTGCACCCACTTTCTACATTGCAAGGCACTCTGTAAGTTCACTGTACCATCCCCATCACTGTAGAAGATCTTGGGCTCTCTGTCAGGGAAGCTCTCGTAGTGGAAGGAGTCGGGGGTTTCCACGCCCGTGCCGTAGAGGCAGTGGATGCGCACGCCGGGCGGGGTCATGGCGTACACCAGGGGCTCCGTGTCCTGCCTCATCAGCCAGCCATCCTCGAAGTTAATGTCCCTGTAGAACTTCCAGTAATCCCTCAGTGTGTAGTTGGCCGCGGGGGTGCTCACAAACACCTTGTCTGGAGGCCACGTGTAGTTGTAGGGGAGCATCCAATTCGTGGAAACTGCTGATCTCTGCTGGTCTCTAATCTTGAGGGAACTGATAACAGGAATTCTGTTGTTGTCACCTTAGGGGAAAAAGTGGAATTTCATTATCCAGAAAGCAAGACATCAATCTTAATCAGCAGCAATTACTAGCACTCATGGTGATAACATGAATAAGTTTGTTCCCCTGGCTTACAGTGACAATTTGAAAAGTTTTTCCTCATTTATGATTGTCTCATAAATTAACTTCTGCAAACTGACTTTTAATAACTTCCAAGACTTAAATGTGAGTCGATGAATGACTGAAACAAATGGCTTAAACTAACACATTACTAAAGGATAATTTATATGCACATTTCTGCATATTTTAACAATTGTTCTTCCATCTTCACAAAATCAAAAGCTGCTTAATAATTACAGTGATTACTTTAAAAAAAAACCCTGAGACAAACAAATTTATATTCCTTGTTTTTTTCATTATCACAGTGGCTGTCACATCTCAATTCTTTTGTCAGCTGAACTTTGAATTTTATTTTCCATTATTAGATCCAGGTGGTTACAGCATGTAGTGGCCCAAGTCAACCATGCCATAAAATAATGAAATTCTACAACTGAAACCACTCTTCCTGAAAAATATACTTTGGTGCTATTTCAATTCCATGGGGTGGCACTATTGCTTCAACAAGGAGACAAAAAGCACAGTAATGCCATCTTTAGGAAGAATATATGGAGACACTGCTAGTCTGAAACAGATAAAGAAAACTCAAATGCACAGCATGAATCACAAAGGCCCTGAAAAATGGGTCTCATGATTAACCACTTCACTGTGCACTCTCACTGCTAAGTTACTGAACACTGCTTGGCAGTTTTCAGCAAAGAAAGCCCAAGTTCTGAACTGAACAATGAAAGGAATGTGTACAAGATTTATTTCCAGCAGAATAATCAAGCACAGAACCTGACTATTCCAGCCTTCTCTTACAGAACTCTTACCAAGAGCTCCTCAAATCCTTTACTTTTCTCATAAGTGAAGAGGTACGGGATGGCCAACATCACATTTAAGTAAGCAGGCACATCAAAACCTTAGGTGTAAGGAAGACACTGCTAACATTTTAATCTTTCAACACATTAGAAATAGAAACAAACCAGTGTGAACTTTGTGTCTTTGCCCACTATAGTGGGATCCAGCAAAGCTCAAGTACAAGTAGCTGAAAGTATCACAGAAATCTCCAGAAAACAATTCCACCTGTGTACTGTTTGCCACTGTGATAACACAGGTGTGGACTTGACATGAAGCTCCTGGTATCACATATTATAAAGAGGGCTGGGAGCAGAAAGAATGCATTAATAGAGTGCCTTGTCTTTCCTGCTGAAATGCAGTATTTTCCTTTAAAGCAACAATTCTTCAGCATACTAACCCTAATAATTTTAGAAACTTAGACTAATGCAGTCCAAGGGCTGATGGTGGTGTTTTACTACAGATATTTGAGATATTCTGATATTTGTATATTCTGATATTATGTTTGCCCATATAACTTTCCCATTATTCTTAAATTTCTGCTCCAAAACATAGAAGTTTAGTACAACAGATACAAAGATTAAAATATGACTGACTATATTTCAGTAGAAATTTAGCTATTCATTATGCATTAGTAGAATTAGCCCCTTTGCATAAGATGCATTATAAAGTGTAGACAAGGTATGAAGCACAAAAGTTTAATCCAACAGAGATATGGGACTATGGAATATAATTGTGTAATTTTATGAGGGTGATAATATTGTTCACTTCTTGCTATTTCTGTAGCAAGCAAGCATGTCAGACAAAGCCTGTGGGAAAAGGGAAATAAATTTTTACAGTGACATTTCAACAGCTTTAACAATGTGTAAATTAGATGTTTGTATTGAGTCAAGTTTTCTAATTAGTAGTGGAGTAGTGCACTACTGTTCAGAATCAAATGCCTTTGCTAAGCAAAGTATTCTTTGCTCTGTCCATGCATGGCTGACTCTTGCTGTGTGTTTTGCATTTTGATGAAGTCCAATTTTTGATGTCAACTTTGATTAGGAAGAACACAGTGGATATCCAAAGCTAAGAAGTCAGAAACAAACTACAAAGCCAAGCCAGAAACATCAAGAACTAAATGTCAAAGCACATGATGTAATTATGGTATCACATGATGGCTAAGTGAACATTTTCCATCAGTCATTTTCAGTTACTTAGTGAAGTATATTATGCTGCTTTATTCAATTTTTTTGTTTTTTAGTCTCTGGCATATCCAGTGTGCTAAACCCAAGACCTCAAAGATTCATTTTCCTAATCGGTAGAGTTACAATTTTCAGCAGACATTTACACTCTGGACACCAGTTCCCCACCATCTCCCCCACAAATTTCCTTTAATGTTAACCTCAAGCAGCTGTGTGATCTTTACTCAAAGGAAATGCTGAATGCTCTGGAGTCCTTGGTAGCTTTGCAATACTGAACAGACAGCACTCAGGCTGGTGGCAGAAGGGACAGAAAGGGAAGGCATCAGGCCAAACAGCAGACAACACAACAATCTGCTGAAAAGAGGTCAGGAGAGGTCAGGAAGGGAGAAAGCTCCTGGTTACAGGATGTGGGAAATCTCAGTCCACCCCCACAAACATGACAGTTAATAGTTGGGTTGCAAGGCTTGAAACATCAAGCTGTCATCACTTACAAAAAAGTATTTTTCCCTTCATGGTACCTTAAACTCTCATCCTACAGTCAACAGTCTCATTAGCACTGCGAACTACACACAGAACAGGGCAAAGCCTCCAATTCCCTACCTGAGGCCAGCACACGGAGAGTTTTGGCCACTCCCCCCCACGGAGCACCTAATGACACATAATCCTTGATGTACTTGTCCTTCCAATCCTGGGGCTGGCGGTTCAGGAAGTAGAGGGTGTACATGTTCCCCATGCTGTGGGCAATCAGCACAACAGGGCTCCCATACTGCTCATACAGCGACTCGATCATCTTGCGAAGTGCCACAAAATAGTCTTCATTCTCATCTAAAATATACACATTGCACAGTGACAGTTATTAATTGTGAATGCTGAGCTTGAAAAACAAATAAGCTTTTAAATAACAGTGTTGAACTGTCTGCAGAATTAATAACACAGACCATAGAAATTCCATCACTGAATGGGAGGGGTGGGGGTTTTTCATACTTTGCTGAAATGGGTTTTTTCTGTTGTTTTGTTCTGGTTTTAAGCAAGTTTTAAGTAGCAAGTTGTTTAAAGAAGGAAAAAAACCTGAAACCACAACACCAAGCTTGCATTTATATCCAGGAGTATCCCCGCCCCAAGAACTAAACAAAATTAAGTGTTTAGATTGTAAAGGATGGGAGAAGTGATTCAATACATTACTGCTGGCTAGGAGAGTCAAAATTTTATTAAAGTAACAGTATATTATTTACTTGGTGCCTTTCTCCAGTCATAAGGTGCTCCTCTTACATCTTCATCGCGTTTGTAGCCCCAATCTACTAAACTCTGCACCAACATATAAAAGTAACTTCCTGTAAATATCAGATAAGAAACAGAAGAGTAACAAGGTTAATGTGAGAAGCAGCTGTCAGCCACTACTGCAAAACAAAAGTTGCAGAGGCAGTATCTGTGATACCATATGTACACATTAAACTTGCAGTTTGCCTTTAACAAGCTGCATGCATATTAAACAAAATGAGTGATGCTCACTATCCCCCAAAATCGAGGGAATATCACCATTAAAACTTATTACTAAATGGCTGATCTCTCAAACCTTTTGGCAGCCAAATGTAGTAGACACAAAGTAGATAAATTTTACTCAGCAGAGGAAAGTTTACCCTTGAACTGCAACATAATTTCTGAGGGGTTTTCATCAGAGTAATAGCTTTTGTTGATTACAAATTAACAACAGGTAGGGAGTAACAGTTGGCCTGGACTTCAACATTTATTCTTGGAAACAAATGCTTATTATATACCCTAGGGCAGAACGCCAGAAACTACCCCAAAACTATTTTTTTATCTCTGGGGTAGTGGACTAAGACTTAAGTAATTGAACATAAAGCTGTAATAGCAAAAAGGGAAACAGCTGCAGACTGCATATTGAAAGATGTTACTTAATACATGGTTTGACACATGGGATTTAAGTATTACCAGGACTAAATGCATCCAGTAACAGTGTCAGAAGAGTCTACTGAATATCAGAGCCATATTTAAGTTTTGTGCAGAACCTCACTTGTTAGTCTTGAATGTTTATCATCCAGTCCCTCAAGTAGAGAATTGAATCATGGTGTAAGAGTGACCCAGTGCAGATCATTAAGGACATCACTGCCCTCAAAGAACAGATCCATGCTATGCAGCATGTGAAACTCAGTCCATTACTGACTATTCAACTCCTCCAGTCTTCAGCCACAGCGAACAATTCACAAGAGCTTATCAAACTCAGTGTTTTCTGAAACATGACTTCTACAAAAGCACCAAACAAAAAATCCTCTAAACACATTAATGCAGAAATCTTTTGCAGCATAAATGCAATTATATAATTATTCTGACACCAGCAAAATAAAAGGAGCTACACACTGTGGTACCTTATCTCCCAAGCCAATTAACTCATTCCTAAGGCCAAAGACCATCTTACTCAGAACTTGTGCTTTTATTTCAGTTTTCCTTCTCAAGCTTCTGTCCCAGAATTTTCTACTCAACCCATCTCATTTTCAGAAAGCATCTCCCCTCAATATGCCTACTCAGATTTCATCCAGTAAACTTAGATTTGACACAACACTAAATACCATGCAATCTTCTTGTCTCAATCTATCAGGCCATGCAAACAAAACAATACAACACAATGAAAACTCTTAAAAGCCAAGTGATTTGAAATCACATTTCAGGAGCTTGTTGCATAAAGACAAACTAGAAAAGCCCTGCAAGTGACAAAGCCCTCCAGACACAGTTTGTACATACCAACGCTCCTTTTACTTGGGTCAAGAAATTCCAAGGAAAATGTCTGCCCAAAGCCTGGCACTCTGATATCCACTCCATCTGGTGGTTCTGTGATCTTACTTGTTCGATTATACACCAGCCTGGGGAGGAGGGGAAGGAAAACAATGAAAAAAACCATGAAACATGTTTTATTGCCACATGACAACCCTCAATTACACTGGGTCTTACATTCTGAGTGCAGTATAAGAACTTTAAGTGCTGTTACTCAGAAGGAGGAAAAAAACCCAAGCCAAGCAGACATGATCAGAGTACTCTCATGGCTAAGAGATTATACAGTGCAAACAATTACTTTAATTACTTCAATGCTTCTTGGTGCAGAATCTAAAACTTTTTGTCTCTGTAAAACTGAGCATATGGAAGTGCAATTGAACTTCATCTTTAAAATATCAGCTTCTTTATATAGTTCTATACCATTTGACTTTGCATCAAGCCACAAAATGGAAAAACTTATGAAGAGCATAGGAATGAGGCAATAGGACAGAAAATATTTATTAAATCAGACATCAAAAATATTAACCTACCTAAAAAGAATTAATTTCTATTTAACTAGAAACACCCATACCAGCATAAGGGAATACTTTATTTCCTGACTAATGACAACTAGCACCTCAATAAACATATTGAGGTATTGAGTGTTGTGTAAATACTTTTCAAATCAACTTAGGATGTGAGGAATCTGGAACATTGAGTCAGGAGTTTATTTCTTTAACCATCCCTGTTATTACAGTTGGGGGTTAGTTTGTTTTTAGTACCATATCAATACAATTGCCATTTCTTAATGCAAGTTTTTGCCCCTAGATGGAGTCTAAGAATCTAAACTGATGCACAAATCTCTTAACAAAAATCTCTCTAATCCACAAGGCACAGGGAAAGACAAAGCAGATTGCTTTGCAACAGCTCAGTACATTCATAAAAGAGCAACATGCCAACACAATAGTTTTTAATTGCACCAGCTAATTATTTCTTGTTTTCATACATATATTTATATTATTTTTACAGGAGTACTAATAAAAACAGATTGGAAATAACATGAAAGCTTTAAATTAGGCAATTTTTAAAACCAAAATATTTCAGCTGGAACTTCCTGTGCATCAGTTTCTGCCCATTTCCTCTTGTCCTATTTCTTAGCAAAAAAACAAAGAGAAGAAAACCTCCTTCTTGAGATAAGGGCCATAGAGGTGTCTAACAAGTGTTCAAACCTACACTGAGTCACTGGTAGAAGAGAAAGGGGAAGAAATTAAGATAGCCTCTGCTCCTCATCAGCAATTACAGCGACTTGAGATGAAACAGAGCTACATCCTCACACCCATCCTGTTAGCCTACCCAGCAGAATTCCAAGTCATTCCTTTCACTGGTCTTGAATTTAAATGGAATTTAAATGCAGCCATTCTGCATGTCAGCCTATGGAAAGGATGTAACTGCAAAAAGCAACATTCCTGCTCTTACCTGATATTATCAATCCAGCAGTCAATGATGACAGGCAGAAGCAATTCTAGATTCAGCCAGAGTGTAAAATAACTGTCTGTCTTCTTAGAGCAGAGATAGTGCACCACTGATGGCTTATCTAACTTTGCTTCCAACTGATTACCTAAGTCGCCTGGAACTGAAAAATATAAAGAGGAGAGAGATGTAAAAAGGAGATAGTTAATTAAAGCATATAACATTTTCTACTGCAGAATACACAGCTAAATACTGTAGCCCTTATGTGCATTATCACTCCACCCAGAGACACCATCAGGTTTTGTAAATGAAGAACAAATACTACATAAGAAGGTACTACATATACATTTTCCACTGAAAGTATTTCTATACTTTTCAAAGCTCATTACCTGAGAAACGAACATGTAGAATGATTCTGGATGAACAGCTCCTAACTTCAAAGAGCAGACTATAAAGGAGCATGTAAGGCCATGGGTATGAAAAAAAAGATTGTCTAGGACATCACCAAACTGATCTGTGTTTTCAAGTACAAACAGAATCTTTCTGTAAGAACTTTTTTTCCAGAGCACAACTACTACACAGCTTTGTTCGTTTTAAATGGCTGCCTGCAAACTATCAATTTGACATAAGAAATGTAAAAAGTTTGATTGATTGATATTACTTATTGATTGATTTATATTACTTATCTTCCCTTCTTCACACAAGACCAGACTTTTACAACAAAAGACATGGGTGGCTAACAATGTAAAAATGCAGTTTCATCTCTTTTACATTCAGGTTTTGGCAACAACAGTTACTTTTTTTTCCTTTGGATACCTTACATGAGTAAGACTTGGTGGAAAGGGTCTTGGCTATTTGCGCCTCCTTAAGGCATATACTAAATATCAGTATTCCTTTGACTAAGGTTTATTCATCATTATTTTTTAAACCCTAGATAGAAACCAGAATATTTTCCCAAACTGGAATTAGTCTTAACCAAACATTAACAATTTTCAGCATGAAGTTTTCAGAGAAGCTTCTTATATTCTGTTATGCTTAGTCATTTTTCCTCAAGAACCATAAAGAGAAAAGCCTTTCAGTAACTGAAAAGTTTTTCTGTATAAGAAAAATTTAGAAGTTAGGCACTTCTTAAGGGTTCCTTCCACTCCTTTCAGGTCCACAAAGCTCCCTTTTTAGGGTGTGCTTGTCTGTGTTTAGTTTTGAAATTTTTTAATGCAGGTCTACCCGTACATTTGTCCTCCTATCCTCCAGTAAACTGTGCAACCAAATCAGTTTGAGTTCTATAATACACTGATACCTAGCAATGGTTTCAGGAAAGAGAGAATATTGTTTAACAGAATGCTTAATTTAACTGGAAAACCAGATGTGCTTTTAGAAAAAAAAGTTATTGCAGAACTGAAAAAGGCCAAAACTTCAGATAACCACATTCTTACAACCTCCAACCACAGCAGGTTATGCTCCACCATGAGATGTGCCTCAGGATTTCTTTATTAACTACCTCTAATCTACTTTCTATAAACCTCTCATTAGGTTTATAGAAACTTTATTTTTGTCACCTTAAGTGAAACGTTAAAAGGCCCAGTAGCTGACCATGGTTTATTTTAGGTCATATTTCAAGGACTCTGATATACTGGAAAGCATAGTAAGGGAGATTTCAGCATTGCATCACACCTTAGAAAGAGTTTACTGAAGTTCAGTCTTGTAACCTCACAAAATCCTACTTAGTAATTGCTTAGAAAACTAAGGCAACAACTTGTTCTAGTCTCCTGCCTCAGCCGTATCAGTGCTTTTAATTGGAAAGGGAACAGAACGTAATTCTATTTATATCAATCTTTCATGACTGGCCAGTTTCAGCAGCAGACCTGCCAAGGACAGAACAGGTTGATTTTGTCTTCAGTTTCAATGCAAAACAAAGAAGAGTGACATTTTGTTCTAGCCTAGAATCTCACTTCCTTGGGTAAAAATAAAGTTCTTCCAGCAAAGATACCCTTCAAAGACTTAGACAAACACCTGGGGTATTAGAGTTTGGAGAACTTGCTGAGTTTTCCAAACTGCACTCAATCAATCACAAGCACTTCTGCTCAGAGTAGGGAAAACTCACAGCTGAAGACTTTTCAGATTATAATCAAGATACATCTATCAACAAAGCACTGAAAGCAAGAAACTGTACAAAATGGCACTTGGACTTAATGGAATGATCTCAGATTAACTGCAACTTTCATTTAGTTAAGATATTTTATCTTCAAGCTTCTGGAGGATAGAGGCTCTGCTCCTGTGTCCAATTCAGGACACAAGATGAGAAACATGACATACTGATGTTACCCAAGGGATGATAAGGAACAAGATGAAAAATAGCAATTTTTTTCAAATCTAAACAGAAGATAAAGGACAAGTTCTACCTGTGCAAAGATAAATACTGTAGCTAAAAAATAAATTCTAATGTACAGGTATGATGCCTGTTTGTTTGTAAAGCAGGGATTAACAAAAATGTTTTTTTCATGTTTACATCTCCATATTAACAGAGAGCCTGCTAATCACTGTCACTCACACCTTAGGGCTTTTTTATTTTCTAAAGTATACTTTGCAAACTGAAGATGATTCATGATGAACCTATAGGAAACAAAATACAAATTTTTGGTTTTGAGATTATGGAAAAAAAACATGCAAGATCTTCAGCCCTCAACCCAACCAGTTTAACAGTGTTAATGATTTACATTTTGGCTGGAGAACTACTTAGTGGTTTTTTATAAGTAACAGGTTAAAAAATATCACACTAAAGATTAATTCTGTAGGTTAAGGATGTAGCTTTCTAAATTTTCTATGCTGGAATTTGAAAGCAGTAGAAAAACATGTTTCTCTTTGCTTTCAGGCCATACAGAGGATGGACCTGCAGGCAGAGCAATCGGTATGCAATTTTTCTCATCCTCTTCTCATCTACCAATATCTGCAGATCCTAAACCTTTTTGCTGGAAATATTAAAGAGAGTTCTTTAAAGTTCTAAAAGTTCTTTTTAAAGCCTGCACACTGACCCCAAAATAACTCGTTTGTGAAGTTCTGCAAAATACATCAGCACTATTTAAGACCGGATGTCCAAGACAAGATCTTCAGCAGTGCCCCGCTTCCCTAATTTGCAGCTGTGTAATTCCTCTGTTGATTTCAGAACTGCAACATTTGGAAAAATTAGATTTCTTATTCAGCAGAAAAATGTGTTTCCATAAGATTTTGTGTTCTATCAGTTCTAGAACATCCTCCTTTTTCACAAAGATGCTAATCCCAACAAAACTCACTCTAATACATCAAAAAGCCAAATTCACTTCCAATATTCATAGTATCCTTGGCTAATTTTTTGGTCTCATATGGCCTGAAAAACTAGTAGATCTCCCTCTGGGATGTGTTTTTATATGATTAAACTGTATAGAAAAGCACATTTAGAAAGATCATTAGAGTTTAAGAGAGGTAACAGACTGTGAATTGCAGTAATTAGCTTTAGGATGCATTCCTACTCCAGCCTATCAGTTTAAGAGATGCCTGTTTGTTTGTAAAGCAGGGATTAACAAAAAATGTTTTTTCATGTTTACATCTCCATATTAACAGAGAGCCTGCTAATCACTGTCACTCACACCTTAGGGCTTTTTTTATTTTCTAAAGTATACTTTGCAAACTGAAGATGATTCATGATGAACCTATAGGAAACAAAATACAAATTTTTGGTTTTGAGATTATGGAAAAAAAACATGCAAGATCTTCAGCCCTCAACCCAACCAGTTTAACAGTGTTAATGATTTACATTTTGGCTGGAGAACTACTTAGTGGTTTTTTATAAGTAACAGGTTAAAAAATATCACACTAAAGATTAATTCTGTAGGTTAAGGATGTAGCTTTCTAAATTTTCTATGCTGGAATTTGAAAAGTAGAAAAACATGTTTCTCTTTGCTTTCAGGCCATACAGAGGATGGACCTGCAGGCAGAGCAATCGGTATGCAATTTTTCTCATCCTCTTCTCATCTACCAATATCTGCAGATCCTAAACCTTTTTGCTGGAAATATTAAAGAGAGTTCTTTAAAGTTCTAAAAGTTCTTTTTAAAGCCTGCACACTGACCCCAAAATAACTCGTTTGTGAAGTTCTGCAAAATACATCAGCACTATTTAAGACCGGATGTCCAAGACAAGATCTTCAGCAGTGCCCCGCTTCCCTAATTTGCAGCTGCGTAATTCCTCTGATTTCAGAACTGCAACATTTGGAAAAATTAGATTTCTTATTCAGCAGAAAAATGTGTTTCCATAAGATTTTGTGTTCTATCAGTTCTAGAACATCCTCCTTTTTCACAAAGATGCTAATCCCAACAAAACTCACTCTAATACATCAAAAAGCCAAATTCACTTCCAATATTCATAGTATCCTTGGCTAATTTTTTGGTCTCATATGGCCTGAAAAACTAGTAGATCTCCCTCTGGGATGTGTTTTTATATGATTAAACTGTATAGAAAAGCACATTTAGAAATATCATTAGAGTTTAAGAGAGGTAACAGACTGTGAATTGCAGTAATTAGCTTTAGGATGCATTCCTACTCCAGCCTATCACTATCCTTAAGGCTTAATGACAGATTCACAGTTCCCACCAAGAGACAATAAGCAAATTGCACCCTAAAAGTGACTTGCCTTAAGACTGCTCAGATAAGAAAAAAGATCATTCAACAAATGTCCAAATATGAGGATCCTAAGAAAAAAACAAGATATCTATTTAATAACAGGGTAGGGAGCCAGGATATTTTTTCATCTGGGGAAAAAGAAAAAAGAAGGAAAAAGAAAAAAGCAGTTGGCACTTTTTTTACTGCTTTTATCTGAAATGCAAATACCTTTGGGTATTTATCAACTATTGTAACTTTTTAACCAGTATTATTTCCTCAAATAACTGTTGTCTTTTTGGTACTATAAATTAGTTTTCCTTCAAAATGAAGCAACTTCCCAGGAAAATTAATTTTAAACTCTGACTACTGGTCTCTGAGAATGTCTTGAAGCAGCTCACAGACTCCACGGACTGCCACAGAAAAGGCCTTGTTTAAAATTAGGAACAAGAAAGCAAACAACATCTCACATGATACTTCCAGATACCTTGGATCACATGAGGCATAAACATTTAAATCACTCCTGACATCTAGCCAGCTGACCATACAAACATACAGAGCTCAATTAGCAGTCAGCAGGAATTCACAGGCACAGCTCCTTTGCATGTAAATCAATTATTAACAAACTTCATTTAGGTGTCTTTCTAGAAAACTTTAGCCAAGTACCTAACAAATTGTTTGCAGAAGGTATCAGAACATTGATATAGTTATTGTGTTGAGTCAGCTGTAAAAGGTAAAGAGTTCAGTGCATCTGACACTGATCTTATAAGGATGGGTTACTAGCTCCAAAAATGCCTAAGACATGAGATAGTATGCAGTGATTATTGATGGACTGTATCAGAGAATGAAGAACAGCCACAAAAACTACTTGAAACCAGCATTAAAGACAAGCCTGTTGAACATCACCAAACTGATAAGAGAAGTGTAAAAAATTATAGTTCATCTAAATATAAAGCAGATATGCAGAATATATGTACAGATTGCACAGAATACATGTAATATACATTTTTAGTAGATATTTTAGAAGAACAGAAGCATTCAGTGAGTTATTTTGTTTCTTAAAGAAGATTTTTCTGTATGATTACATCATCCTAGCTAAATAGAAAACACTTTTAAAAAGGCATAAAAGCACATCAGTATCATAATTAGTCTCCTTTTCCCCCAAAACACCTGGGAAAGGAATCTGAGACAATCATCTTAGGTTTTAATGAGAACTGTGCCTTATATCAGGCCTTCAAGCAGGTTCTGTAAGTAAGGTTTTGACTTTCACTTCTTCTTCTTCTCTAATGTCACTATTATATAAATATAAATCTTGTTTATTTTTACATAATACAAATATATTTATAATATAAACATATAATATTACATATATGTATATTATTTAAATCTCAGAGAAAACTGAGCAATTGCATTGCAAACTGACTGCAAAGTATTTTGCTATCAGTTACTACGCGTGGCAATTTGGTCCCTGGTGTTGCTCCCTTGGTATGGATACCCGCTCCAGGCAGAGCAGCTCCTGCTCCTAAGGCACCTCGAGGATGCACAGACCAGGTTAAAAACAACCTAACCCAAGCCATGTGGTGCCACTCTCTACATTCTTTGTGCCAACTCCTCCATTAAAGTAATTCAACTGCAAAATTAATCACTTCTTCCTCAGCAGGTTATTTCCTCATGCTTTAGCAAGACAAAGGACTCCACAAAGTGGCCAACAAACAGGTACAAGGAAAGCTGGGTGAGCACTAATGAGCTGCTAGACTGGCACAGCTGTTCCACAGAGCCACCTTTCACCTGAGCCAGCTGGGCGCTCCCCAAATCTGAGAGCTGCTGCCATCACACCTGTGGCCAAGAGTTACAAGGCTGTTTTCATGCAGCTCAGCTGTTTTCAGATGTGAGATTCCTCAAAGTGGCAGTTTGTCAGTACCTGGGCAGCAGAACAGAAGTTACCCACACGTGAGCAACACTCCATATTTTGCAAGATTCTGCTCTAGTTCCCCTCCGTTACTTGGGTAAGCATAGATTGCAACTGCAAAGTGGGGTCATTACACAAAAGGTTTGAGAGTAAGCTGCACTGGGTCTTGTGACCACCTCTGGTCCAAAACATTTCTGAAGTGATCACTATGTTGACAACATTCCTTTAAACAGCATTTCTTCTTTCTTTATTCCTTAAGATCAGGTGGCCAACTTGCCACATACAGAGTATGACCAAATTTAATGCCCCTTTCTACTGAGGTGTGTTAACCTCCAAACAGATCAAGAGGGAGTGCTTTGATCATGAGAACTTGTTTACTATTAGATAAAAACTTTTTAAAACTGAACTTACATGAGAAATTAGGAGTCTGGATGCCAGTCTGATAAATCAGGAGGATCAATTCTGTATTCCCACCTATGAGCTCCAAATTAATCTCAAGCTTGTATAGGCTTGTATAATGCACACTTGTGGCTCTAAATCTTTTTCATTTGTGTATCCAGGTGATGTGGGTTTTTCTCCCTTCCCCCAAACACCTGTGTTAAGCCAGCATTTAGAATGCTTCCCTAAATGATTCTCACAAGCCCTTCCATCATCCTCATCACAGCAATTCCTAAAAAGCTTAACATGCCACACATGCAAGAAGGAGGAGAACTGGGCAGCAAAAAATCCAGTAAATTTTAAAATGCAGAGACTGAGTACAACACTGAGAGATACAAGTTCTGCAGCATTTGATGAAAATTCACTGTAACAGCAAGAAAGTCTGTTGTAAAGCACTCCAGATGAACGCGTGCTCAGCCACACAGTATTTACCAGAATGTCTCTTCAGGAAATGTAGGTCAGCCACAGTTCTTAAAACCATCTTTAGGGAACATACATACTTCCAGAAGATCCAGCAGTAGTAAATCCACACTTCTACAATCAGTAACCCTTTCTGCCAGTTGCTTTTAAATCTTTGATTCCTTCCCAGATAGAGTTCAATAAAATCAGCAACTAAAACATCTCTGTCATCAGGAAGCTTGCACTGGAGGAAGTGCCAAGGCCTATTGCTACATCCAGCACCACAGAGTGGAAAGATGGCATAAAAGATTGTTTCTAGCCTCCCCAGATCGAATTAAAAGCATTCTTCCTGCTTCAACTGCCCCTTAGGACACCCTTCTGCAGTTTCTGCTTCCAAACCACAGTCTGTCAGGCAGTTCAGAGGCTTTCTAAGAACTGTGGATTTGTACACACTGTACCCTGAGATAATAAGAACATTTTTTTAATATGCCCTGGTAGAGTTTGCCCTTCTAAGTCAGAAGTTTGTAACACTAGTAACAAAGTCACCACCAGACTAAATTATTATCAAGAAATGGAGACTGAACTGAACAACATGCCACTTTTCCCATCTTAGTTTTTCTTCCCCTGTGATCATCAAGGTTAATCAATAATAAGAACATGTAGCATGCTGAATATATTCACAGGACTGACTACTGACACTAAATGCACTTGCTTCTTGGAATGCTTAAGAACTACAGTTTCAGTAGACAAGTTATTGAAACATTTAAAATTTATTTACATCTTATTACCAATGGATACAAAAAGCAACTAGTAAGTATTACTTATTAACTAGCAAATTAATATTATCTGCATATTCATTACAAACTATTTTGTGTTAACAGGTGAAACCACAGGCCAGTAACAAATATTCGTTTTTCATGTCATATGCTGAAATGCCTATTTTTTTTTTTTTTTTATTTTGTAATTCAACTGCTGGACCACCCAATCACTCTTCCTTCCACATCTGATTCCAACATCCTTCACGAAAGGTTCCTAGAGAGGAAAGACTTAAGCAGGGATGCTCCGGTGTTACTTAATGAGCTAGATGCGTATTAAAATGAGCCTTGTCTGTTCCCCCTCCGGCTGCCAGGCCAAGGCAGCCCCAGCCCGGACCTCCCTCCGCCGGGCCGGGCCGGGCCGAGCTGCCAGCGCCGGGGCAGCTGCGGAGCCGCCACTCGGCGCGGGCTCTGCGCCCCCCGGTGCCCGCGGAGCCCGGGCACTGCCAGCGGCGGGCGGGGCGCGCTCCCCGCGGCCGTGCCGAGCCCGCAGCGCCCCGGGCCCCCCGCGCCGCCCTGCCGGGGGTGGGTAACGGGGCCGGCGGGCTCAGCTCGGCTCAGCCCGGCCCCGCAGCGTCCGCCCCACCGCCCCCCGGCTCTTACCCAGCACCACGGGCGGCCCCGCGGGCCGGCGGCGCGGCGCGCTCCCGCCACCGGGACACAGCAGCAGCAGCAGGAGGAGGCTGAGGAAGGAGCTCCGTCCGGAGCGCAGGAGGAGCCTGGCGCCAGCCGGCAGGAACATCGCCCCTGAGCATAACCCCGGGGCCGGGAGCCGCCACCGCTGCGCCGGGGCTACCGCGGCCCGGCCGGAGTGCGGCCCCGCCGCCCGGCACGGCCAGAAAAGGGCCCGCCCGCCCCGCCGGGCCCGCCCCCGCCCGCGTCACCGCCGAGCGCGGATGGCCCGGGCGGCAGCCGCTCGGCCCCGACTGTGGGAGCTCGGTCCTTCTGCGGAAAGCCCTGTCAGTGTGGCGGCCCTGGCTGTGGGAGCTCCATTCCCCCTCAGAAAGCTCTGTCAGTGTGGCGGCCCTGGCTGTGGGAGCTCCATTCCCCCTCAGAAAGCCCTGTCAGTGTGGCGGCCCGGGCTGTGGGAGCTCGTTCCCTGTCAGTGTGGCGGCCCCCTCGTTCCCTGTCAGTGTGGCGGCCCCGGCTGTAGGAGCTCCATTTCCCCTCAGAAACCCCTGTCCGTGTGGCGGCCCCGGACAGGTAGGCACAGCTGCCCCCCGTTCTGCTGGGGCCGGCAGAAAACTCTGAGGAGGGAGATGTGCTGAGGGAGGTGAGCGTTTGTGTCTCATTATTACGTCCACAGTTGTTTGGTCGTGAAAAAGTCTAACAGTGAAGTAATGGGCTCTTGCTGCAAAAGCGTGTCTAAAAATAAGTAGCGCAAAAGGGGCGGGGTCAGAATGGTTGAAAGCCGAAGTGCTTGGAAGAGCTGGGAATTTTGGTGTTACACAGTCAAAGGACTGGGCATCTGATAGAGGAGCTCACGGGCATATCTTCACTTCAGGCAACAACACCCAACTCACCTGACAGCTAACTGGTACAGAGGATCCCTGGGATCGGGCGTTTGGCAATACTGAGAGGAAAAAAAATCATTAGACCTTTATACATGTAACAAGAACAGGCAGTCCTGTAATTACAGTAATTTGGAACCAGAAGTGTTATAAGCCTTTGTGCTTCAGCAATACCAGTTAGTAGGGGCTACGTGCTCTATTTGGTGTGCAGGTCGTTTGATGGGTGCCTGCCTGTGGAGAGGAACAAGGAAGGGTATCCATAGAAGCAGAAATTAAATAGAGAAAAAAATGGAAGCAGTGTAATCACAGCTCATGATCAGTGATGATTGTGCTGATGGGCTGGACAAGATTTCCTTGACTCAGTCATATATCTGCTCCTGCTGTGGAAACACACTTTCTGAGCCAGATGTTAGCAATTCATGCTCAGAATAGAGCTATTTCTGACAAGGCTATTTTGCAGCAGGAGCACTGCACTGTCTACTTCACAGCTTCCTACATTCCCCAGTGGGTCTACTAATTTTCAGAAATATTTCTACCTTGAATGGTTAATACACAAGCATGAACAATATCACAAGTGAAGTTGTGAGTGAAATACAAGTAGAAGTAGAATTTCTGGCCTCACTAAATTCAGTATTCAACAACTTCTGTAATTCCTGGAGAGAGACATGTCAGATATTTGTGTGCGAAGGCAGAATCTGGTAAATCAGATACACAGCCTTGCTGAGAAGAGTTTTTAAAACTGCATTGTCTTGGCATTAACATGGAAGCAGAAGAATATATCTTCCTCCTTAAATAAGGAAATAAAAACCCAAATATTCATGGAAGGTAAGGCTAAGTCTAAATCTAGACTTGCCTTTTTCTAGGCAGCAGCCACACCTTGTATGTTTACATCCAATAAACCCGAAGACAGGTGCTTAGTCACCATGCAAGTGTTGACATGAAATTACCTCCTACTAAAGCAAACTACAGGGTGTGCAAGTGTGACTGACTAAAAGTGATTGCAACAGGGAACCTCATGTATGAATTAAAAGTTACAAAATACAGCAAAAGACCTTATGGGAGGCTAAAACACTATTTAAAAGAATGACTGTGTCTGAATTCAGTTTTCTCTCATACTCAAAAGCCCCAAAATGCACATGTCCCAATAGCATGGCTGGGATCACTTGTGCTATGACACAAGGTTCAAGGAATGACACCTGTCAAGCCTTCTTCATCTTGTGGGTTCCCTTGGGTGGCATCAGAACATCATCTTGGGACAGATTTTCTGTGCCTGGCTGTGGGCCTCTAAGGGCACAGGCTTGGAGGGCTCCAGGTACATTTTGCATTTGTCAGCATTTACAAGTGCTCCTAGTGATTATCACATATGTATCACTTCTGTAGCCATTTCCTCATTGATTCTCCTCTGGATGTCTTCAAACCAGTCTTAATATTTCCTTTACAAATTCCTGTGCTCTTTTGACAGCTGGGAGCCTCCTCATATTTCACTAAAGTACTCTCCATCTAATTCTATCCCAGGAAAAGGCTTCTAAACACATAATAACTATTCCTGAAAGCCCAGGCTCTTTAGATAACAGTCTTTCAGCTGATAAATCAAGTAGCATTTGTTAGTTATTTCTTTTATTGTCTCCTTTTGCGAGATAGAGCATTTGCATTTAAACACAAAGTGCATTAAGCTCTTTGCCTTTGTAAGGTTTAAACGTGCACAGCAAATTTCTGTTTTCACACTGAGTGCCTGGTCCTATTGTCACTCACACCAACAAACCCAGGAACCTGGACACACAGCATTGCTTTCCAGCTGATGATACCCTGCTATTAATTGAGTCAGTGTAACTATTTCCAAGAGCTGCTTGTTAGAAGAGCAATCCAGCTCTTTCTCCACAGAGAATGACTTAACAACAGGGATTTGTAGATTAACAGCAGTTCAGGAACATGACCGTGTGTAGCCACACTGAAATCTACCAGTCATCATCCAAGGCAGATTCAAAGAATAACAGAACCAACTCCACATCTGAACTGCCAGTAAAATGCCAGCCAGCTCATTATTTTGTGAAATACATTTTATATACTGCTTCCTTTACATGTTTGATATCCAAAGTTGGCTAGAAATGGAAAATGAAGTTGTTACAGTTAAACTCCTGATAAAAGGAGGACTGCATCCTTTTCACTTATGTATGAAGTGAAAAAAAAACATTATTCATATTTCAGAGGCCAGTTTGTTACCACTGTAGAATTTCTTTTCATGTGCATAATCCATCTTCTAAGAAAATATTCTTTACTTCTTCCAAACAACCCACACCATAGAAATAAACCATATTAAATGCCAGAAACGACAGTGTCAGTAGCATTATCTTTGTTTAAGACTCTTTGAGGGCTTGCACTCTTGACAAAGACCATGAATTGGATATGAGTTTGCACACTGGTTATTTAAGAGAAACAATCCTTTTCAGAAATCTACTGTTTGCTTAAATGTCTTTTATTTGATTGAACAGAATTCTCTGTTTGCCTCTGATCCTTGCCATTGAAGAGGTGTTTGTATTGGCTCAAATACCCTCAAACATGATTGTGCTGACTTACACACACAAATAGAAGACAGTTCGTTTCAAAGAAAGATGTGAAGACAACCAAAAATGTTGTGACAAATTTACTCTGTCCTTGCAGCCCAATGCAGTAGCACAGTCACAGGACACAACCTGACATGCATTTGAACTGGGGCTGCAAAAACAAGTCTTCCTTTCACTTCTCCCTGCTTCCTCAGTGCTTCACATCCACTTCCATATTGTTCCCCATGGTGCTGCTCAGTAGCATTAGGACAGTAAACAAAACCTGTGTTCCTCATTGTCTTTCAGGCTAAATTTGGTTACAGTGTCAAACAGGGACTGGAAAAAAGGGAAGAGAGCACTTGAATAGTGGGAGTATGAAAATCCAGGCTTACATAACTATTAACCCACAAACTCAGAGCCAAGGCAGGGTAACCACAATTAACAGAGTAACAGTCACTGTCATCTCTCCTATCTTCCAACCTTTAATCCATATAATAGAGATCATATTACTCCTTTGGCTCATGTTTTGCTAAAGCAAATAAATTTGTCCTTGTAAACCATCCATGTAATAAAGCTTCATAGTAAATTGTGAGGATTTAATTACTAACTCTTGGAATTTCAGAATTCCTGCTCAAAGAAAATTTTGTTAGAATCTGGGGGTGAGAAATTTTTGGCAAGAATGCTCAAACTTAACTAGTAGGACCTTTACTAAAGATTTACTCAGAGTTGGTGTTCTGGGTTGGACCACTGAAGAATTTTGAAATTGGAGCTAGGCAATATATGGAATCAAAAAAAATTTTAAAAAAAGAGGTGGCGTGGGAAGATGAAATGGGGAGATACAATTTTGTGTAGGATGAATATATGGGGAAAAGTGTTGAAAATATAATTCATATTGTGATGAAAACTGAGTAGGTTGAACCCTCAGGCACAGTTTATGTCTTGCACAAGTTCCCACAAAGTACAACAACTTCCCAGCACATTGCGAGAGTGGTAGAACCTGACACCTTTTGCTCTGCAGAGAAACTTGGGCCCTCTGAGGTAGAAAGCTGACAAGGTGGTTTAATCTGCAGACAAGGTACTTTTTTCTGCGAGGAAGAGGTTTGGAGAAAAAGCAGAATTTGGTATGTTGTTACTGTAAGGCTTAACAAGTCTTTCAAGATTGAGTGTGGTTAGAGAGGGCACAGTGACATGAGTCAAGCAGCCGCATTTCAGGATTCTAGTCCACACGTAATGAAAAGGCAAGAGCCCACTGCTTAATAAGCATTTCAGTGTTTCATCCAGTGTCACACCTGTTTGGTGTCCCAAACAGCTGGACACAGTGTCAGGGGAAATACAGGCCTTAGGAAATCTGCTAGCTCAAAGATACTTCTGAAGAGACACAACTCTGCTGCTACTGAATCCAACAGATTAGTGACAAAAGTGAATCCATCTCTGGAAACACAAGTGTGTCCAGAAGAACTGAAACTGCTGTCAGTAATTTAGTCTTGTATCAAAGGGGATGTTGGTCTTTTTCTAGTCTCCACAAGGTTTCACTCACTCATTTTCAGTGCTAAATTTTTCCAACACTGAGGATGGAAAGCCATCTGACCCTGATCACAAATGTTGAGAGACTTCCCTTCTGCCTGTAAGAAACAAATCTGAGAGTTCCTCTTTCACTGGTGCATTAGAAATGAGAGTTCACCTGAGTTTATAGGATGTGTAAAGATTTTTTCTTCATTTATGTCTCTGGCTCTGAAATGCTTATGCAATCCCACTAAATTATGCATCTGTAAAGCAAATGTCATCTTAGATATGAAGATGTAATGTCTTTGTAGACAAAATGTTTATTTTCTGTCCTTTAAATCTAGAGTACCACATTAAAAACTAGATATGAAGGGGAAAACTGACTACACTTATGAATCAAATAGGACAGACCCACATTTTACCAAAGTTTCTTGATTAACATTAAAACCAAACAAAATTAACAAGATTAACAAAACTAGTTGTTGAGATCTGAGTTTTAACTGCCACTGAATGCAAAAAGAAATGCCTGATCTGCTGTTTGACTGGTATCATGTTCTAAAGTAAGGCATAGATAGGCTACAATTGCACAGACACTTTCTGCAACATCCTTTGGGCAGATTCAGTTGAAAAGTATTGCTTGATGATTCCTGTAAGGACACAGTTCCCTTCTGGACTGAGGGACACAGGCAGTTGGGAAAGGTTAATCATGGGGAAATGCCTGAATCAGCAGCATCATGAGTAGCATCGTGTCAGGGTCTGTCAAACATGTCAGTGCAAAAATACAGTTACAGGGAAATTAAGGTTGGAAGGGACTATTAAAGGTCATTATTTTAATCCTCATGTTCAAATCATATCTATGATCTAATTTGGATCAGGACAATTATTTTGATTGTTCTGTCGGGCAGATAAGTGAATATAAAGTGAAAATTCTAATAAAATTCCACCATTTCCTTTAACACATTCCTGGTAATAACACTGAATAAAGGACATTTTAAGCAGGTAGCAGTGAACTGACCTGTCATGTTTTAACCTGAATAATGATATTTTAGAGACACTTGTGGACATATTAGAAAGAGGAAGCTTGCCAAAGGCTATCTGGATCTGGGCATTGTAGTTTGAGAAGACGGATTTATTGGAAAATTAATTTTTTTTTAATTAGTATGCTAAAGACAGCTTGAGATGTTGTAAATATTGTTGCCATGCTACACTGACAATAGACTAACACTCATAAGTTTCTTCATGGTATGGTGAAATTAATTTGGCTATCAGTGCTTGGCAGCTGGATGTGAAGCTGCTCAGATTACAAGCCAAAGAAGCAGTAAAAAATGGGTACTGCTATCATGTGACATGAAAACAAATTTTCTGCTGAAAGCAAGAAATACACGAGTGTTCCTGTAAAAGGTTATACCATTATGAGGCAATTTCAGCTCTTCTACTTGGACCTGATTCTAACATGTGAAAACAGTTCTGCTGTGTTTGTGTGCTGCAAAGATGCATTGATTAGCTGCAGTTCTCTCACAGCTGCTCTCTGACTCTGTTTTGTTGGATATTTCCTCATTTTGGGAATCTGTTAGACAGTACTGATGTTTTTCTCTTGTGTTTACACAAGATGCTTGTTCTCAGATAACTGAAAGACTAATAGTGTTTAAAATATGAGTTCTTTATAAATGTGTGGGTAAAATCTGGTTTTATATCCATTACAGTTGTCTTCCTGATATCTGTATAAACTTTTATAGAAGTTAGTATTACATGATAGCAACCTAGCAAATCTCTTATAAAATAAGAAATATATAATTTATAAATTATAAATTGAACCTGACACTGTTCAAACTAAAATCATAGGACTAGAACATGGATAAAGTTTGTGACTGGGTCTGTGATTTGTCATGCCAAGGGGGATCCCGAGTAATCAATGGATCAATTGATCAATGGATACTCATTAGCAGTGTCTACCAAGAGCCATAGCCATGTTTTCTGTACTATGTTACCTGTTTTTCACTCACTAACAGATCCCAGTCACAAACTCAAAAGACAGGAAAACAAAAATCATGAGAGAAAGAGAAGTCACACATTTGCTGTGTCATGAAAGAGGAGGTGTTAAAGAGATACCGTTCAATACCATGGAGGATTAAATGCTTCCCACACAGCCAGCCATAACAAGACACAAAGCTACCTAGGAAAAGGTAACAGGTGCAATTAAAGCTGCCTTTCATACAGCACCAAATAATGGCAATTTTAGATTATACTTGATTTCTAGTGGTTTGAACACAGAATAGGACACAGCAGAGATACAAAGCTCTACCAGTCAGGGGATAACCTGTGGTTTAAGGATTACAAGGTCATTGCATCACATGAGGATTTCTATGATTGTGAAGCATCTGGAGTAAATGAAGGAAGAATGACACAGTGACCTTTGGAACAAAGTCTTCTAAATCTTAGAGCACAGACTGGCATTGAGAAAGACAAAAGCTAATTATTATTTTTATGCTTTGAATGTAAACTAAAGTAATCCCCAATTAGACAAAAAAAAAGGGACATGTTTGAGTGCAGTATGGCCAGTCCTGTTACACTGCAGCAGGGTGAGACAAACAGACTGGAGATGAGGGAGCTTTGTCCTCTGTGTGTCTTGATTTCTTTCATTTTCCCTCATCAGCACAATGTGGTTTAATTGAACTATTAAATTTCAGAACTAGTCTGTTCCTCTGTCTGAACAATACATAAAAAACCTGAATGAAGAGACAATGAAAAGAATGAAGGGATGATAGAAAGAATGGGAGGATTTCTTTCCTGGGTATAAGAAGGTGTATAGGTATATTAATGTATGTAGGAATTCTTCAGTCTGCAGCTAAGCAATGTGTGACAGATGTAGGCTTTAATCAAGGAGGGACTGGGGAAAGCATGAACACAGGTGTGCTGTTCACTCGTTTTCCAACAGATGAACTGTGGGGAGGCAGCTGGAGCCAACAGAAGAACAGCAAAGAAACAAAAGGAGATGGTTCTTCACACAGCATGGATCAAAGCTGCAGTGCTACAAGTTCACTGGAGTTCAAGGATAGGAAGTCTACAGAATAAATGTCCACAAAGCTTTATTAAACACACAGAAACCATCCCTGATCCAAGAAACTCCTCAGCTGTGATTGACTGAATGCCAGAGAATGTGTAGGACAAGTATAGACACACATGGCTTGTTCTTAAATTCTTCTCTAAACACCTGCTTGTGGCTGCTGCCGGAGACCAGATACTGAGCTAAAAGTACTTTTTGATCTGACTCAACACTGAAACATAAAAAATAAGTCTGCCTAAAACCAGATCATATTATTAGGGTCAAGAGTCAAATATAGGAAAAGTAAGATTATTTTAGAATCTATTAGCTTTACATTCTATTAAATTTCATAAATAGTTATATGTTTTAACTAAGAAAATGGTGCTACCACTTTCTGCCAGTGAAGACACTTCATTTAATGGAGAAGTTATCATTACTCACAGTCATTTCTAATATTATATAGAAATTCTACAGAAACAACAGCTCACATTACAGAATGATAAAACATTACCTGTGCCTGAAGCTTGCATATCTTGCACTTTTTCTATACAGTATATAATGTGTGTGTTTACTAAATAGCTGTTAGTGTGGCTCTGTGTAGCATCTCAGAATGAATCCTGACTACTATTTGTTTCAGATTAGGAATGCTTGGACAAGACCATTCTGAAGGGCAGCTTGGCACAGGGTGCTGGTTTCTCTGGCTATGCAGAACAGAATGTCAGGTATGTTAATTACTGAGTGACTGAGCACACAGGCATTCCTTACACACACGTGGTGGCTGCTGAAGAGCTGAAGAAAGATCTTTGTATTCCCCATAAAATCAGTGCAGTCTGCTAATTGCAGCACAGTTAACCAGCCTCCTGACACAAGGCCACAAAATCAAGACTTCATGTCACACTGGGACCAAGGTTGTCATGGGTAATAAAGGAATTAAGTAAGTTTTCAAAGGTGCTCAAATCTGCTGGACAGGGTTTTTTCACAACCCTGATCACAATTTGATCTGCTTTTCAACGAGAACACACAAATAGAAGCTACACCGAAGGACCAAATGTTAATGTAATTACCAAAATTTCCAAATTTTGTTCCTTCAGAGGCATAGAAAATGAAATTTATTTATTAAAATGAATGTTGGTTTTTGTCGCAGAGGGAGCTGTTCTTTCCAGATTAGTTAAAACAGAAATGGGCATGTATCAAAACAGAACTGGGAGAGCTAGAAATATGAATATTTAGAAAATAATGTGATGTACAAAACAAAAAAAGACAATGTGATTTTCCCCGTGAGTTTATTGAAGTTTTAGTCACAATCCCCTAACCTTCTAATGCGAAATAATTAGTTCTGTGGAGAGCCATGGCCTTGAACGCCGTGCACGCAGTGCCGAGAAAGGCAGGACCTGCGGGCCTGCAGGCTCAGCCCAACAGCAAGGGATGGTTCCCCAGTGCCGCCCTGTGTTGCAAACACAGAAGTGCACGGACAGCCCCTTCCATGTAGGCAGAGCAGCTGGTGCTGCTGCTCAGGCGCTGCAGGGTACCTGCTCGTGGGTTTTTAATCACGGGTCCTTCACTAAGACATGCTCTGCTAAACACTTTCTTTTATCACTGCTGAATATCAAAAAGAGACATTGATCATATAGCAAAATCATATTTATGTGCAATCCCAGTAAACAAGGTAGAAATGCCAGTAGGTTTGGCTAAACAATTAAAAAAAATCAAATCCTGTTTGGCAGCAAATCATCCAAGCAGTATTTGTCATCTGTAAGTTCTTACTCAAAAGGAAGAGCATATAAACTGTGTATTTGATTTACTCAGTAGCAACATAGTGCCAGATATGCTTATATCCTAAGGATTTTGGATAGCAACAGTTTGTGTACAAGTAGCTACTTAGTAGTAGCTGTTTCAGAATGGGCCAGTCTTGCCTTAAATTGCAACAGATCTATACATTTACTGTTCAAAAGCTTGTACTGTAACAGGACACTAAAACTGTATACATTCATCATGTCAAGAAAAGGTGTCTACAAGTTTTTCCATAATCTCTGCATAATTGTTATTCATATTCCTGCTTGTAGTCAGAATTATGAATACAGTTCTCCACTATCTTAATTAACACCTCCAATCTAATGCACCTGGTATGTCTGTACAAGGAAAATATTCCTCTGTGGTTTTCACCATAGAAACATGTTCTGATTGTCAGTGATCAGTCTGTTAGGGCAAGAAAGGTGCCAATATGTAAGCATGTCTGATGCACACAACAGGTGCCTTGGAAGCTCTTCCCTGTCACAAATCTTAAAGCAGTTTTCCCTGAACATAACAAGCAGGAAATCTTTTCTCTAGCCAGCCATATCTCTAGCCAGCCAAAAACTGAACAGAACAAGCAGGAAACTTTTTCTCATACAATTTTTTAATAATGTTAGGATACTGGTTAACAACAATACACACAGCACAGAATATTTCAAACTTTATATTGCAAAGTACACATCTTTTATTACATTCTGGAACTGATCCCATGTTCTTCCTTAAGTTATTTACTCCCTGATAAAGCAGCCCTGGGAGTGTTCTTATTTGTACTTGCTGCCTCACGGGCTGCTGCCACAAACACTGCAAGACCATAGAAATATCTGGTGTTTGTGTTTTCCTACACTGCACTTGCCTTTGCAGTAATTGCAGAGCAGAGAGATTTTTAGCTACTGCACATTCCCCTGAAATCCCACTTATATAGGAGCCCCTCCTGTAATAGAGAAAGCAATAATTAGACCAGCTGTGAAGTAGCCCACAGTTCTCTGATCAAGGCAAAGGGTGGCACTTCACACTGCCCTCAGTAGCACATGGACTTGAGTTTGTTATAAGACATTTGTATAAATCCTGCAAATATACCTTGATGCAGTTGCTGAAGAACTGAGAGGTTCAGGCTGATTACTTTTTCTCTTTCACATTAACAATAAATGAGGTTATAACATCAATTTGCAGCATCTCAGTAGATACATGATACTTGATAATCATTATTCTGCAATCACTTACTAGACAAACATCCAGGGGATCCTTCTGATTTTAAAAGTCTTCTTGGTAGAGTTCTAAATACAAGTTCCACATTGTGGATTTGCCATTTGCCATGTATTAGCTACTCTGTAAATCTTTACAAGGGATGGTCTTATGGCGTGGAAGGATGGATACACTTTGAGCAGAGACTCTTAGCCCAAAGTCTCTCAGCATTTTGAAGTGAAACTCTTTTTCTCAGAATAAATTTGTAAGAGGTAGAAATATCAATTACAATTTACATTTAGGGATGCAAACATGGTTCAGTGGTAGTGTAAATTACAGAACATCAACCAGAGGGAAGCTCATGCATTCATTCAGAGTAAAATAAATAATTTGAAGGATGAGAGAAACACACACCTGATATTTAAGACAAAACAAATTCTATTTTAATTGTTTCATAGCAGTAGCATGGACTTTTTGAGCTTGGAAAGTTTTCAGAAGTTATTTGCCCATCTAAAAGTAACAGATTTACAGAAAGTTTCCTGGATTGATGACTGACTTACTGCACTACATATAATATGCATACACACAAAAAACTTAAACTGTTTAAACATACAGATGCAGCTTAATTTCACTGCTGTGATGAAGGAGACCAGAGCTTCTGTGATCTGAAGTCCAAATGCATTCATACATTAAAGCCCACCCACATGTGGCCACTAGAGTGAGTAAGATACTGAATTGTTTAGCCACTGTTGTTTCCAGCAGCTATTGACTGCACTATATTGCTCCCCCTGTTACTGGAAATATTTGCTAAATTGCCTATAAGGTTTGTTTTCTACTAATATAAATTTGATAAATAGCAGACACTATAGAAAATATTAAAGACAGCTTACTGTCTGAAGTTTTCTTAGTGATCCAGGAGTCACATAGAGCTGTTCAGGAGCATGCTCCTGAGCTAATGTTAACTCTAATGTCTGAGATATTTTGTCTAATAGCCTAGCTTCAGAGTCTTACTCAAGGACATCTTAGCAGTCCAACACTTCTTTGGAGTTTTTCTGAAACAGAAATTCCAGGCTGTGTCTGCAATTGAGAGACTAATTTGTTTTCTTGCTTAAATGAAAGACACAGCCAGAGGCAGAGGCCATTTGGCAAGCAAACTTCAACTCAAGTGGAGAAAGGTGTTTCTGGAAAATGTAAGGCCAGATGCTTCAGAAGTTCAACCACATCCATACAATACTGGATTAGAACTATATTTATACCAATGGTTGTTCAGACAACTGCTCTTTTCCACCAAAAATAAAGTTATACCAAAAAAAAATCCTACAGAGGTATCATACAATGGTACAGAACATACAAGTCCTTTTAGGGATCCTTGGTAGATGGAGGGCTGGCCACAAGATTGTAGCTACACTTAGAGCACTTATTATGACATAAAAATTTACTTAAGAGCATAATTTATTGTTATCTACAATTTCTAGCAGTTTGTGTATCTTACTGCTACACAGGATTTTTTAGCAATTATCCCAGCTTTCAGTTAAGCAGAGTTTCTAGTAATCAGTGTAGCTTTCTTTACTATCTAAAGTCTTTGGTTGTGTAGGCTTTTAGTCACCTGAGCCCTCTGCAATTCAGGTCAAAGTCTTGATAATCCGTGTATGACACAGCAATCATAATCTAGAATGACTTTACTTAAAGAACTTGCCAGTTCCTGCAGCACTGGGTGACAAGAGGTACTGGACATCTCTCCTTGATTGTCTTTTTCCAATAAAAATCTGCAACTTAGTTCAATCTAGATATGTCACTGGCAATAAACTAAAATAGTCTATGAAGATATTTCTGGAGAAATAATGTGTGTAAAGGTGATTTCATTGGAAGAAGAGATCCTGCCCAGCACTTCCTCCCATTAGTTAATTATCACATGTGGTTTTCAGAAATTCCCTTCAGAATACAAACAGCTTCTTTCATTTTTTCCCTACCTGATATTCATTAAATGTGGTTAAAAATGAAAGGAACTGGAATCACATATCAGATTAAATCCCAATTAAAATCTGTAATACACAAATAGTATTTTGAAGATATAATACTTGACTTTAGTGGGGTTATTCTGGATTTGCTTTTGATCTCATTATACTCTTACAAGAGCAAAACCAGCTAAGCTGCTTTGGGGGTGCTGATGTTACAATCCTTTTTCCATGGTGAAAAATACTTTTAAACTTAATACTATGCACGACATTTGCCAGGTTTGTAAAATTAGGGAAATAATCTGCATCACATTCTTAAATTTAAGAAAGCTATAAATAACTCCTTTGTTTCTGTGAACTTTTTTTAGTGGTAAATACCCTTCCAGTTCCACTTCTTGAATATTTCTGTTGGCTTTGCTTTTCTAGTTCCTCCTTTAACATTTTAGAAATGAACTTCAGAAAATGTTTTGAAATCAGGATAACAAAATAGTTTCATACTCTTTGGCCAGGCTCTGAAGAACTTATCATTCATTTAGGATTTGAGTACTACACTGACTACCAAGTTTCCTAGGAAAAATCATAAAAGTCATAGCCCATTGCTGGCACAGCAGGACAACAATGTAGTCATATCTTTTCTCTCTGACATGGAGCATTTCCTCCTATAAGTCTACACCCAGACAGAATACTCTGATGGTTGTTTGGTAAAGAACTGCAATTTCCCAGAAAATTAGAAATACAACTCCTATCCACTTAGTTGTACCAGTACAGTACAAACAATTTATTTCCTTTATGCCAGGGTGTTTATAAATATGATTGACTGTTTTCTGCTGAATTTAAAAAGATTACATGAAGGTAGTAAGCACAATTTTTTGTGCTTTAAAATTCATGCCAAACATATAATGCCCATTTGTAGTTTACCTCCTACTCCTCTGTTTTTTGTTTTTATAAAATATAGTGTCAAATTGTTCATAGGAGCAAGAATAGAATAGAATAAAAAGGGTTTCTTTCTCCTCACAGCCGTTGATTAGATTAGTAACATCAAAACAGTAGCACATTTCTTTAAATAGGGACACTTTAGAAAGACCACCAACATGCTGTAAAATTTGCTGAAGCACAATGGATGTGTAACTAACAGCAAAGTCAGGTCCTGCACTGTATTTTTACTTTTGCTTTGTATGCAAAAATACCCATCCTCCTAAACAACAGGAACTGGCATATGTGGCCATCTGCCATATGTGGTCAGATGTCTGTAAGAGTAAACATGAGGATGTGAGCTCATAGTCTGCATTAGCATTCCGAACATCATTTAGAGGAGAACTTTCAAGCAGTTCACCAACACCTGCAGCATAAAAGCAGAGCACAGAGCAACCAAGAACAGAAGAATTTCCAGAATGAGTCAAGCTGAGGAAAGCAGTGGCAACTCAGCATGGAATATTGTGAGGTCAGTAGTCTGCATAATACTGGCCTTGTCATTTATAATTGGCACCCCTGGGAACTGCATTGTCATCTGGACTGTTTGTACAAAAATGAAGAAAGTTTCTCTTTCAGTCCTGCTGATCTTGAACCTGGCCATTGCTGATGTCCTCGTACTGATCACTTTACCAATCTGGATTTACTCTTTTGTTGACTCATGGGTTTTTGGAGTCATCTTCTGCAAAGTGCTGGTTTTCATTATTTACTGCAGCATGTATGCCAGTATATTTCTGATTACAGCACTCAGCTTGGAGCGGCTACTGGCTGTGTTTTACCCTTTCACAATTCAAACATACAGAAGAAAAGAAAAAATTTCTTTGATTGTGTTCCTCATTTGGTTCCTGTCTGTTGCCTTTGGCATTTCTGTCATTCCATTTCAAGAGACAGAAGAAATGAATGGTCGGCTTCTGTGCACGTGTCGCAACTATTCTTCTAACAGACAGAAAGTGTCCTATCTTCTGCTGGAGACCCTTGCAGGTTTTGTAATCCCTTTCTTAATTATTTGCACTTGTTATGTGTGTGTTGCAAGAAGAATAAGCAGAATGACTTACCAGTCCAAGCAGCGATCAGAACGTCTCATTGCCAGTGTTGTGGTGGCTTTCATTCTGTGCTGGTTCCCTCACCACATCTTTAACATCCTGGATGTCATTTCTGTTGAAATAGAGCTCTCTAATGAGGAGATGTCTTTGGCACTGGAAGAAATTGTAGACAAAGGAGCATACATCTCTGGAGCACTTGTATTCATCAGTAGCTGTATTAACCCTCTGCTTTATGCTTTTGCTGCACGAAGGTTTCAGAACCACCTGAGGTTTGCCAAGATGTCAAAGCTGTTTGAACAGATCAGTCAGACTGTAACAGAGGAAGACAAGAAAAGAAATGTGGTTGTATCCAAACATGAAGATCCTTTGGTAGGCACAGAAAATCTCTAACAAGGAACTCAGTGAATAATCTGTGTCATTTCTTCAGCAGTCCTTTCTCCTCATTCTCTCAATTTAATTTCCTCAGCAGTCCAGTGTAAGCTGTAGAGAAAGAAAAGCTTTTTGGTTTTTTTTTCTTGTGTGTTTTATAAGAATTGGCATTAACAACATTGTTCAGTTCATGAATTATTATTCACATCGTGAAATGAGCATTATTTCACTGTTGCTGAGAACCTCAACAAGGTGGCTAAAAGCTAAAATTGTGAGGAATACAGCATTGTTACTTTCCATTAAAATTCTGATTTCTAGAAAGTCTGTGTGCAGAAAACAGAAAAGAACTGCATGTGGAAAAGAGAGACTTTGAAAACTTGAAACTAATGAAACTAAGGTTTTTTCAGAAAAAAAAAAGTTATTACATGTTCAAAAATCCTTATACAATCTAAAGTTTTAAGAATTTAAATTCTTTATATGGCTAAGAATGGTTTTAAAGTGTACTAATGACACAAAACTCTTCTGGGTTGATGGAAAATTCAAAGCTATTTTTTATACATTACTATATTTAGGTTTGAAAGTAATAAGGGTTGTTTACACAGTCAAACTCATTTACTGCATTATTGTGGGGTAATAGGTTTGAACAAGTCAAACGTGGAGTATGAGAACTGCGTTGTATGGCAAACATCACTGCAGACTGCATGCTGTATCTGATGGCAAACACATTGCATACTTCTGGCAATTTTATGTATTAAGTATATATACTTTGAATATTCTCAAAAATTTTGATTCCAAGAAGTTAAGCTTCCCAAAATACCTATTAAATTGTGGAAGAACTGGATCAGGCTCAGGTGAGGAGGAATGAGACATCCTTCCTATTCATTTTATGTGTAAGAAAATTATGGTAGTAGTACAAAGTGTCTCATATTAGCAGAACTTCACCTTTCAAATAAAAGAGTTATATTTTTCTACTCTTATAGAATAGTGGACTTTACCTAGGAAACCAATAAAATTAGTGTTTGCAAGGGCTTTAGTTTTGTGAATGTGTGTAAACTCACTGTGAAAAATTGCATGGCATCAAGTGTTGGAATTTGGAGTTTTATTTATTTCAATTGTGCTTAACATTTTTTACACTTGCTTTGTAAATTTTTAAGTCAAGCATTTGTAATAAGATCAAGATAACTACTGATTATGAATATTGTAATTTCATATTCCTTGTTCTGGACAGTTGCTAAATAGCTACATTATTCACCTTTACAAAGAAATTACAAATACTAACCAGCCATTAATTTTTGAAATTTTGAATAATTTTGAATTTTGAAGTGAAGGATATTTGAGTTGTATTAATTTAGCTTGAAAACTGAAATAAAGATGGGGAAGTAAAATCCTTAGCTACTAATGGAAGAATATTTCTCTAAATTTTGCATATGTATTTGTTACTCCTGCTTCTTATCAAAAAGTATTTTTTCACCTGAATAGAAGTCCACAGCACAGAGGGTTTTCCTTCAACAGGACTCCTTCACTGAAATTAAAGAAAACTTTAGCAAGACCTTGTTTGCAACAAAAAGTAAGCAACAAATGAAACACTTTAGACTTGACCCCAGCCTTTACCTACCACACTTTTCACGCCTCTAATGGCTTTTAATTGCTATAGGGCATTCAATATAGCAATGTGACATTATCTCACAAAAAAAGCAGCAGTTTGTTATCAACTCATAAAAAAGTGAAGCTGTATTTCCCAATATGTTCTTGAGATAGGAATCACTCACTATTCAACAACACAGAACAGACCAGGAGATTTGCTATCTGATGAGCACATGAGCACTGCAACTGAACTTCTAGGCCACAAAGAGTCAAGTATTTCTCAACTCACAGTGTGAGAAAACAACCAGGCAAACTTTAGTACAAAGCTGCCTGACCAATATTTTCTTTTCTATCAGTCCGTGCTTGAATTTTCCACCTCAATATAAATTTTTCACATTTTCTCCATTGCTTTTTACTGATAGTACTGGAGTCCTTGTACATCAAGGAGGCCTATCAAGGAGCTAGAGCTGTCCTTCTTAATTTCTCATTAATGGCCTTGGTTCTATGTCCAGGAGACAGACAGTCATCTCTAAGAACTGTGTTTCTTTTGAAGGCTGTTTGAGAAGTATTAGAACATACTAAAACATTAACTAATTTCATTTTTATGTAGAGTAACTAGGGTTAATTCTTGCAGTTGGTATGCACAGATAACATCCTCACTGATTTAATATTTTTGTCAGCACAACAGTCATGTAACTGGGACCATAAGAGTCCACCTAAAAGTACAAGCAGATGATTTGGTTGTCTGCTGCTTCCTTGAGCAGGTACACATCAGGCCTAGCAATGCAGCCAGATTTTGCACTTCATCAGTGCTTACATACTCTCACCTCTATCTGTTGCTCAAGCTAGATCAAAATAGTGACCTCCTAGTAACTTGAGACACACTCAGGTTCTCCTGGGAAAATAGAGGCTTCATGTCATTTGAGTTCATCTTTTTTTTTCTTTCTTTCTTCCTAACCCTTCTACCCTTGTTTATGAGGTCTGCTGTGTGTTTTCAGTGTCCAGCTATTTCTCATGACACAGCAAGGCAGAAGGCTGAGCTAAGAGAGCCACTTCAGTCACCTGAGTGAAATCACCTCAGACTACACTGAAGTGCAAGTATTTCTCAACTCACAGTGTGAGAAAACAACCAGGCAAACTTTAGTACAAAGCTGCCTGACCAATATTTTCTTTTCTATCAGTCCGTGCTTGAATTTTCCACCTCAATATAAATTTTTCACATTTTCTCCATTGCTTTTTACTGATAGTACTGGAGTCCTTGTACATCAAGGAGGCCTATCAAGGAGCTAGAGCTGTCCTTCTTAATTTCTCATTAATGGCCTTGGTTCTATGTCCAGGAGACAGACAGTCATCTCTAAGAACTGTGTTTCTTTTGAAGGCTGTTTGAGAAGTATTAGAACATACTAAAACATTAACTAATTTCATTTTTATGTAGAGTAACTAGGGTTAATTCTTGCAGTTGGTATGCACAGATAACATCCTCACTGATTTAATATTTTTGTCAGCACAACAGTCATGTAACTGGGACCATAAGAGTCCACCTAAAAGTACAAGCAGATGATTTGGTTGTCTGCTGCTTCCTTGAGCAGGTACACATCAGGCCTAGCAATGCAGCCAGATTTTGCACTTCATCAGTGCTTACATACTCTCACCTCTATCTGTTGCTCAAGCTAGATCAAAATAGTGACCTCCTAGTAACTTGAGACACACTCAGGTTCTCCTGGGAAAATAGAGGCTTCATGTCATTTGAGTTCATCTTTTTTTTTCTTTCTTTCTTCCTAACCCTTCTACCCTTGTTTATGAGGTCTGCTGTGTGTTTTCAGTGTCCAGCTATTTCTCATGACACAGCAAGGCAGAAGGCTGAGCTAAGAGAGCCACTTCAGTCACCTGAGTGAAATCACCTCAGACTACACTGAAGTGCAGGGAACATCATGTGGAGTCAGTGCAACACTGCTTAGAACACTGAGTACTAGGAGGTGACCAGATACTTTGAATTTCTCACATTTGTAAAAATTACTTATCTTCTAACAATTATCTCTTAACATTTCAGTATTTCCCAGCCTGAAACTTGTTGTCAACATTCCATGGGTTTACATCAGAATTTTTTCACATTAACTGTAGTGGGATCATGCTGCTTAAAGTGAATTCATGTTGTATTAAATGGATTGAAGGAAAGCCGGCGGAATTTTTAGCTCATACAGCCAATATACAAGAAGGATAGAAAAGGCATAAAGAAAAACATCAGCCTTACACTACTTGTTGCCTGTTGACATCAAAATGTTTCTGTAAGCATCATGGTAGAAGAGTTATACTTGAATTAAAACAATGAAGCTTTGTGTATATTTACAGGCAACTCACAATTTAAGGAGTAGCACAAGAAAATCAGAGATCCTTATTTGCAAGAAGAAACAGGACAATTGCATTATATTAGAGAAAAAAAAATGTGTAAACCTCCAGAACAGTTTCTAGGAAGAAGTAGAGCAAAAGACACATTTTAAAGACAGTTAAGGCTGCAGTTATGGAACTCTTAGGGTTACAATTAGCAGGACTAAATGAAAGATTTGCCTGCAGTGCCTGGGTGAAAAGAATAAAAGAAGCTAACAGATGACACAGAAACAACATACACATTCAATTTCTTTCACATTCAAGCAAGAGTCTGATAAAGAATAAATATTTCAGAAGATGCAAAAGTAGCAAATATTAACAGTGGTGAAGGTTTTCTCTACAGGTTAGTGTACAGCTCTTGTATTATTCTCTTTTCTGCATATATTGGGAAAAGAGAAGGCAAAGGAAAAGCTATTGCTTTTTTGAGTAGAAAAATGTGAGAAATAAGTTAGTCAAGATTATTAAGAATTATATAGACTTGAAATGAAACTGAGAAGTTCAGCCATGAAAACTGAGTATAGAAAGAGAGCAGATAGGGAAGTGAAAACTATTCAGTTGCAAGACAGTTTCAGATTTTTGTGAATGCTTTCTTGTCAGAGCAGTTAATCACTGAAACAGTTCCTTATCAGAAAACTTCTCAGTGTGAGCCACACTGGTGCTCAGTAGGTTTAAGAAAAAAATCTAATAAACCAGAGTTTATAGAGACATAAGCCTGTCCTCTGAGAGAGTGAGTAGCCTATGCTGCTCCTGTTAGCATTAAGAGCTGGCTGTGACCAGGGCTATGATGAGGGACACCAGGATTTCAGAAACTTTACAACACTGTTTACAGTCTTACGAAAGTTCTTGCTCTGTTAGGTATGGAGATAAGAGAGTTGTATACTATTGAATTTCTTTGTGCCTTCTTTCCCGTTAAATCAAATATGCTAAAAATCATGTGGATGGTTCTTAGTAAGATACAACATTTTAAAATAGATTGAAGTTTAAGATATGTTCAGATTAGAAGAAAATTCTTTTTATGGATTGTGTCAAGTCAGTGATTTAAATGATGGCATTATTGAAAAAGATGCCATGAATTCTTCAAACACAGGTTAAAGAGTCACAGCTCTTGAATTAGGAATCTCAATTATACATCTGCTAAAGAGCAAAATCCACTTATTATTTATCTACTAGAAGTCCGCTATCAGAACTATATCTTGATTGCAAAATTAATGGTCAGTCTTCAGTTTTGGCTGCACCTGGGTAGGTACCAACAGTGTGTGCAGGTATGTGCATCACTACTTCCATGGGCTATTAACTAGGAAACAGTGTGAAATGCACTGAGACACCAACAAACAATGTATTGTGATTAAAGGGGAGGGTATGTCCAGATGGTTGTAACTTGGAGGATGAGAAGTTTAGCCTGCTCTTACTGGATCTTAAACTGAAAAATCAGACTTCTCATTTTTGCATAGCAGACCTGTTCATGGTATAGCACGTTACACAAAAAATTAATGGCTAAATATTTCATTTTCATAGAATTATGAATTTGAAGCAGTATTTTTGACCTGTCATTGGTAGTGTCACCATAAGAGCCACAATAGGAAAATAACTGTGTGAAGATCACTTCTAGTCATTGCATCTCTGATGCTATGGGAGTATATTACAGGGTAAACAATCTGAAAACAAGTTGCAGATTCAATACCTTAACTCTACTACATAATTTCAAAAGTCACTGTAATATAAATATTTACTGTATAATTCCTGGTGAAGTTGGTGATTAGTATCAGAAACTTAGAAGTCATGGACACTTTTTTAAACATTGCAACTATGAGTGCCTGTTAGATTTAAAAATACAGCCACAGAGCTTCAGCCATGCTGTAGAAGGGAATATTATGTAGTTAAATCTGAGGGAAGCATTTAGCATCACAGGTTTTTTACATGCCTTGTTCTCTCCTGCCACCATGTGGCTTTTCCATTTTAAAAAGTTAGGCTTAAGTTAATACTCTGGAAGTCACTGAAACAATAATATATTAAGCATCCATTTCAGAGTGATCTAGTTCATCACTTTCTTGCTCTTCAGGAGCCTAAGCCCACATTGTTTCAAATATTGCACGAATTAGGCAATCTGAGAATGTCTGACAGAATGTAATTGCCTCATGCCAGTCTGTGAAAAGTCTGTGCTGGAAACAGCTTCTCCCTGCCAAGCCATCAATAAGCATGTTGAGCTGGATCTTGACTTGAATTTGAGTAGCTCACATCTCCTGCCAGGTGATATTATTGATTTTTAGGCTTTTGGTAGTTTTGGGATGCTCTCAAAAAGTTTCAGAAAGACTTGACTTCCTTATGGCTAAATCAGAAACGGTTCTTGCAGATGATAGATATCTTGAAGATATCCATGATAAGAAAATTGCAAAAGCTTTGCCTTTAAGAAAATAAGAGAAGTATTGGGAGTAAAGCAGAAAACAGAATCCATAGATTTGGTTTCAAATACCCTTTTTCTGCACATTGCAATGTTCAGTTTCTATATGTAGTGGTTTTGGTGTCTTTGAACAAGGTTTGGCTTAATCCTCTTACATTTGTCATGTTGAATAGCATTACACTAATTGATTAATCCTACTTTTAAAATTATCAGAAGAAACTTATTTTGCTGAAGAACTTCTCCTATCACTTCTAGGAAGAAGACATCATGAATTAAAGGTTTCTACCCAAAAACCATTTCCCTAAATATCCATTCTACCCCAAGATTTGCATTGTATGCTACGCTATAACCCAACTATTTTACATTACACACCTTATTTTGTTCTTTGACAGCTAAAGCAAAATGAAAATCAGAACCAGCCAGTGATGACCAAGCAGGACCACAGTGGTCAGTCAGGGTCACGTCAGGAAGTCAGACCCTAGGTCAGGACCTGTATCAACAAGGTACATGGCCAGTCACAAGCATGGCCAGGGCAGAACTCAAACAGGCACTCCAACAAGGCAGGTCAAGTAGGGGGTGAAGTTCCAGGCCTGAATTTATATGGATTTCCAGGCCTAGAGGCAGGGTCTGTGGAGCGGAGGGTCATTAACAGTAATTAGTGCACCCAGGGATCTGATACATTTCCAGCAGCAATGGTAACACAAAGAACAAGAACAGGAAAATGTAAATTATTCAAGGAATAATGCCCATAAGCCACAATTGCCATTTTATGTAGTGGCTTAAGTTAGGCAACTTTGTAAAAAGTGAGGGAGCTTCCTAGAAAAAATGATGCTGTTTTTACACTTTAACATTTCAAGGTTGCTATTTTTTCACTAATGCTCACATTCCTTTAATATTACAAATGAAGAATTATAATATAAAAACTTCAGAATATTTTTCCTACATCTCACCCTTTTTCTTCCTTTGATTCTTCAGTTCTCATAACAATTTTTCTGTGTTTGATACACAGAAAGATAATTTGCTCTCTCCAGGATACAGAAAATTACATCTCTTAACCACTGGAAATACATAGAAATTCTCTGAGTGCACAAGAACTACGAAAGCACACACTGTTCTGATCACAAAGATGTTATCACACTCTGCATTGGGAATTTCACCTGCTGTGGGTCACTAAACTTTGGCTTAAGTTAACTAGACAATTAAATAGCCCAGTGTAACTGTTGGGTTGGCCATGTGATAGGATCTTTCATTTCATTTCATTTCATTTCATAATACCATTGGTTGAATAAAGTTAAATATTTAGCATCCTGAGCACAAGAGCACGAAAAGAAAAATTCTTGGCATGTGTTTGAAAACATAGCTATGCATTTCCCAAGCACCAAATTCATATTGCATTGGTTATAGAGCACTTGTTTCCTTGTTGCTATATAATTTAACTCAGGTAAATAGTTTTAGGCACACTGATAATTTCACAGAGGGGTGGTGGTGTAATTTAATCTTTTAAATTACTGGTGTTATCCACGAGTGCTAAAGTGTACCAAAAGCAATGAAGCTGTTTGAGAACCCAGGGAATATTTTGCTGTGGCTGAGGGAGCTGTGGGAGGTTAGCAGGTCTCTACTCTAGGCTGACCTATGGCAGTGTGATCTGTCCTACATTTTCCTCACACCCACATTCCTCCTTACAGCAGAGGACATAACACCCCTTTTTGTGCTTCAGCTGCTCTTGGAATTGCTGGGTTCCAAGCATGTGGAAATGTGTGTGGCAGCCTGGAAACACCATTTCTGAAGGAGCTGGGGCCCTGCTTTAGGAGCTGGTGGCCCTGGTGGCTGCAGCCGGGCCAGCCCCGGGGCAGTCCCTTGGCAGGGGAGCTCACTGAGCTCTCCTCAGCCCCCAGAGTAGCACAGGGGGACAACAGCAAACAGAAACCCCTCCAAACCCCACCTTGCCACTGCTGTCTGTGTGCCAGGGAAATCCTTCTCATTTCTCACGAGTAGAGGCAAAAATAAACACACAGTGTGGCATTGCTAAGCCTGGGAAGTGAAGTTTCCTACTTTCAGAGTAAGTGTAAACATACATTTCACCTTGGCTGCTTGAGGCAAAGCCACTTCCTTTTCTTTCTACTGGTTCCCCTTTCCACAAATTAGGTTGCCACCATTCCTGTTTAAGGAGAAGGATGATGTATCTCTGATCACTGGTAAAGGCTGTAACTGTGATGTAGAAATGTGCCTTTGATCAGTACTTTGCTGTGAACAGACAAGCAAAAAGACCCACAGGAAATCCAATTTCATTTCTCTGATCAGAAGACAAAGAAAAGCCTCTTGAGCTAGCAACTTCCTATATTTTGTTTAATATTATAGTGTGATCAATTCTTCAAAGAGCAGTATTAAATAAACAGTAATAATTAAAATATCCAATGCTAGAAAAAAAAACTAAGGCTTTATCTCATTTTCTATGACATCATGAACTAATTTGAAGCAGTTAATTATCTTTGCAATCTGTTGTTTAATCTCCAACTCTGGGCGTGTAATTAATGATAACATGACAGCAAATAAGTAATACAGCATCAATTTCTTTTTATTTTATTATATAAGGGAGAAAGATTTTAATCAGTACAAAAGGAAGTTCAGGAAATGAAAAATTGCTTTTTTGCAGTGATTAACAAAATTGATAGGACTACATTCAGTCCACAAGAAATTAGGGGGAGGTTTAGTAAGAAAGGCAGTAAAAGACAAGAAATATTTCTCTACTGAATTTAAAACTGGCGTATGGAAACCAGAGCTGCAGGTGTTCCTGGAAATAAGTGGTGTTACAGGAATTTTAAAACTCTGTAACTTTATGAGCAGTTATTCAAGCCAAGGCAATGATACCAAGTAACCCAATCTGCTGCCTCAGGACATGAGCAGGGGTCAGGAGGGCACTCTTTTAATGCCCCAACATTACCTGCATCTCAAAAGAAGAGTTTTGTTTGTGTTTTTTTCGGAGTAGAATTCACATTCATAGCAACTTCAGATGGTTGTTGATACTGGGCAAGGAGTGCAGTTTTGTATTTAATATAAAACATTCCTGTAGAAATTTCATTATGCCTCGAAAGGAAAGCCAGAGGAAAGAATGGGTTAGAGGGGATGCCTTAATGACCTGACTGCCTGCAGAGCCCCCTGCACAGCTCAGAGAGGCTGTGTGTGACTCCTGGCTGTGCTGTTATTGTTCCTGGTTTACAGTCAGGAAAACAGAAGGAGAAGGGAGGTACCCAAGGGTACACAGTAAATGTCATTGTGAGATAAGTGCAATAATATATTACAATAGTTAAATATAAGCCTAACAAAATTATCATCACATGTCACAGGTGGGCAAAACACTTCAAAAATTTTATTATCAAAACACTTAGATTTTTTTATCAAATTGATATAAATTCTAAAGGAATTTACACTACTTAAGTAGGTACTTCAATAGAACTCTTAAGGAATGTAGACTTCTAAGCTAGTATGGAATTTACCTTAGCAGGGTTTTCCAAGTAGCTTCCTGAATTGAGAATAAGGCAGAAATTGTAACAGAGAAGGTTACATTAAAATAATACATTAAAGTTTAAAAATTAACATTTCCTCAGGGTACAGTTGAAATGACTGAAGTATATATTAAAGCTATAAATAATTGCCTTTATAGACAAAGTTCCCCGTAACTCAATTAAAGTAAAAGTTCTATATTTTAGTTGCAAAAGCCTCTAAAGATATTTTAAACAAAAGCAAGGAATGTGTAGCCAAAAAGCAATCTGAAACAGCAATTTTAATCTGGAAAAATCATTTTGCAGAAACTAAAAAATAGCAGTTTCCAGAGTGAACCCCTGCATTTTAGGTATTTGATTTCAACATGTCTCAGAGGTCAGACTGAAATCTCGGGTTATTTCTTACACTTATATGGAAGATCCTACACAAATAGTTGGTTTATGTTCATCACAAGTAATCACTTCTTTTAGAAATGAGCCCAGAGGCTACTGTAAGATATCCTAGAAGCATGAAAATGTCTTTTTAGAATTATGAATATATTTAAGACCCCAGTGTATTTTCTGGTATGCTGTGTCATTATTTGTGATTTGAGCATCAGACCTCTAAAATTACATTTCAAAATAATTGTGTATTTTCCATGCAGATGTAATGAGCATGGTAGCACAAGAGAGAATTTCTGTAGATTATTTTAATTTTGGACAAATTATACTTCAGAGAAACCAAGGTGAAGGCTGTATCTATACATTAATTCAAAATGGATTTCCTTGTTAGTCTACAACATATTTATCTTAGGCGCTGCCTTTGTTTCAGGTATTTATCATGGACAGCTTTCTTCAGGAATTTAAACATTGTCTCCAACTCAGGCTGCCCATTAAGCATCAGTGTATACAGAAAGCACAATCCCCTGGCAGTGCCGTTGTGCTGATGCGTTATTGTGCCCTCAGCTCTCCATTTCTCACCCTCTTACTCAGCTCAGCCAGCTGATCTGGGCAGGTGCGGCAGATGCCGCTCAACTTTTCTCTGAGCTTTAGTTTTGGGTAACACACCTACCTCAGTGCCTCCGGCATTTTCTTTTAGAACCTACAATATTTACATATCCACCAGAACACAGAGAAAAATGATAGCTGTTCAGAAAAGGTTTGATGACCTAAGAAATCATCATTTTATCTTTTGCTCAAGCAACATGAGGAGCCAGTCAGCACACAGGAACAGTTTGTGTGCACACATGAGGGACAGACTCTGGGAGACATAAGGAGAGACTGGTGTACAGACGGTGGCATATTTTCACAGTATAAATAGATTGATTTACTAAAGTCAATCAAATAAATTTTTTATAAAAGCAAGGAAAATCCCTAATGGTGCAATGAATTTGTTTCTGCAAAACTGATGCATGCATTATTTCCCCTCATTGACTTTAATATGACCACTCCCAAGCTTAAAATTAAGTATGTCCTGAATGCTTAGATTTGCAAAGGAACCAAAGTATAAAAATTTGCCCCAAAAGAGAGCTGGTTTAGAGGATTTTTTTCTTTTGAAAGGATTTCCTAAAGTGTATTTACTCTTCATGATGAGATTTCTGATGTCTACAAGTTTCTCTATACCTGTAGGCTATTGCCATGTGCATGTGTGGTTGAAATATGAGATCCATCTGCTACCTAAAAATATTGGAAAGTTGTAACTCCCAGAATAAAATAATGTTGTATAGTAAGAACAAAGGGCCCAGCATGGTCACGTAGCCTGAATAAATATATATTGTACACAAATTCCTGTTGGCTAACAAGGTATCATAAAGTGCAGATTTGTGCAGTAAGAGGTCATAACAAACCAGAGAAGGAACAGGTTGCAGAGCTTCTGCAGAGCATGTGATGGGCTGTGTTCACACCCTGGCATGCCCTGTAGCAGCTTGTTTGTTCATCTGTTCCTACAGGCAGTAGAATCCTTGTTTCACCTTTTGCTTAAACTTTGTTGAATAGGGGCAAGCAGTCTGGCTATTAGAAATAGAAAAAACAATTGTAAATTGGCTAAATTTAATCTGAATACCATACAAAGCCTTCCTGACTAAGGTATGTTGAAGTATAAGGTAAAGAATCAGGGATTTTTAAATATATAACCAAAGGCTCTATAAACAAGAAAACAGAGAACACCACTGAGAAATGAAAATTTGAAAATGCAGATTGTCATCTATTTGCATAATATAAGGTCTTGAGTCTAAAAATAAAACCCAATAAGCATAATGAGATTTGCAATAAAACCTAGAAGTGTGTAAATCTAATACTACCTTCCTCTTGTGTCATACTTTCAGTGTTATAATAAAAAAGCAGTGCTGTGGAGCAGAATAGCACAGGAGAGGTTGGCAGTGGAAAATATTCCTGATTCAGCTGTAGTAAACTGCTGGGGAGATGACTTGGTTACCATGAATAAGAGCCATAAGGATGTGAAGATACAAGAGCAGTAATGGCACCTCCTCTGTGCACATAAGGGATGGCAGTGGCACAGTTCCCTCCACATAGCTTCATGTATTTAACTAAGGTGCTTAAGTTACAGAACTGGCTGACTTCAGCTGGAAGCTGATTGTTGCCAGGAAGCACTTCCCTCTTCCCTCTGCCCTTCTCCTGTACCCCACTCTGCTCTTGGCTCTGGGATCCCCCAGCTGACCTCCAGCCACCTCTGGAGCTCATCTGGCTGCAGGCTGCTCAACCTGATAAAACAACAGGAGTTATCTTTGCCCACCTTCCAAAGTGTACATTTTTTGCCAAGTTAGTGAATTTTGTTGCCTGACCTTGGAATGAATCAGATAAACTTCAGAGGCAACACTAGAAAAATGTGGGAAAAAAGAAATAGGAGCTGGAAAGGTGGGGACAGGACTCAGTGCCCTCCCTCCAGGAACTGTTGATTTGGCTCAGCCACTTGTCACTCTCTGGACTCCCTATTTAACCTGTAGAGAGAAGTAAGTACTTCCTGAAGCAATTTAGGGGAAGCTCTTATTTGTCTATCAACTATACTTAAAAATGAGAATACTTTCACAATTTATTTTCTTAAACTAAAGGTTTAATTATCATGGTATAAATACCCTGCCCTTGTCTTCCTTACTCTAAATCCAAACTTCACAGCAAGCTGGAAAATATTTCTATGGCTTTCAATGACTTTTTTCCAGTTGTTAATCTTTTCTGTCTGGCATCTCTCAATATTCCTTTTATTTACATTTCCAGGTGTGGGGCCTTTTAAAAAAATTAACTTATTCACTGAATGTTGAATTTGATTTTTTCTTTCAGTGAATGATTTTGTTTACAATTCTTCTCATTCCATCATTTGTATTAACAATATATCTTTTGTTCTCATTATTAGTATTCTAGCTAGAGAATCATGTTTGCATCCTTCTGTAGTTGCTTTGGCTGCATCTGCCTGAATTTTCTTCTATGAATGCTGTTTGCTGTTGGACAACATAGTTCTCTTTACAATTGCTTGCCTCCTGTATAACATTTTGTTGGGGTATTTTTCCAATTACATATATTTTTCTATTTCAGGAGGTTTCCCCAGAAAACAAAACAAAACCAAACCAACCACAGGTGGTTACAAAGGAGCAAGACTTCACTAGCAAATAGGAAAAAAGCCTCAGGAAAAGTAAGAGCCACCACTTTTTATCACATCAAACTTGTTCACTCATTTGTTTAACCCCTGTCAAATAGGCTGAATCAGAGATTTGACTTTTCTTGGTGTTATGGATCTAGCCAAATATTTGTTTCAGAAGGCGCTTCTACCACCCAAAGGACTTGACTCTCTCCAGTTCTGTAGCATCTGTAGCTGCACAAACAGGAGACCCTCAAACAAGCAGTGTCCTCCTGCCCACAGGGCACACAGGTGCCTTGGAACAGATGTGTGGGAAAGGTGCTGGGAGCAGAGGCTGGAGGGAGCCTGGGGCTGGGAGGTGGAAGAAAAGGGGAGCTGTGGCACTGCCCAGCAGAGCTATGGAGGGCTGGCTCTATCAGAATGTGAGTTTGGAAGCAGTTGTGGGAATCTCATTCTAGTGCATGAAATTTGATAGGTCTGAAGATTACTTACGGATTTTTCTGTACCTAAATTGCGTATCAGATAAGCATTCTTTCTGATTTTACAGACAGAAAATGTAGATTAAGTAAATTCTGTACAATTTTTGGAAACATAGGAGGTAATTTGGAAAAAGAGTCAAGACTTTTTGATTTCATGGCAGTTCTTTCCACATTAGATTGTCTTTCTCAGATGTCTTTGGTGTACTGTTCTTTTTCTCTTTCTATCTCTCTCCTGACAGTTGTAACATTCATATTACATTAACATTCATATTGAGGTTGAAATTTTTCTCCTACATTCACTCTCTTATTTCCCTTTTCCCTTGTTTCCTTAACCACATCTTTCAGTCATTCAAGTCCCTTCTTTGAGAAGGTTTTACAGCACTTTTGTTATGTTGGTGCATAAGGAAAAAAACTCCCAATATCAAATATTGGAAGAAAAATGGGTTTGAGGTACTATAGCAGTGAGGCCTTAACACAAATCCTTGCTAACCCTGTGTCTTGCAAAATTATCCCATGAATTTTCCTTCTGTCATGACTTGAATTTGTAAATGAGAACAGACTCACATGGCCTTTGACAACAGAGGCTACACCATGAGAGGTCTGATTATTCTGTTCAGTATTTTCTATGTCTATTTTCTCAACTTTTCTTCATAAATGCATGACACCATGCACAAATTGAATAATCTTTCTAAACACATAATGAATTTGTTTTGTGATTGTCTGTGAATGGTCCTTTAACATTGTGAGAGCTACTACTGCAATAATGAAGTTTGTTGTTGTACACTATCTCTTAACCCTTGCTGGGTAGAGCAGGAACGTCAAAGATTCACTGCTGCTAGGAACAGCCCTTTTCCTCTGTGTGTGCATGTGTGTCTATGCACAGAAAATACATTACAAATCAGGGATAAACTGAGTTTCTGCTTATAAACTTCAGGGATTATTTTCCTTCTTGTATAATATCATATAGAATCAGATCAGTTTATTGTGGTGAAGCTGATTTGATCTGATGGAGTTCAGTCTATTACATTTCCTTTCCTTTTTTACAGATGACTGAATTTTCCCCTTGGGATATGGAGTAAGGATTAAAGTAAAAAAAATAAGTTTTAGTCCTTCAAGTCCTTTGCCAAAGTAAGGCAAAGGCAGATAAATGTAAACTTTACTATATCCTACTAATGGCTTTAAGGAAAAAACATCTTTGCTTCTAAATACAGTTAAAATCAGTTTGTGTCTAAAAAAATTTTAAAAGGTTAATTAAGTGCTGCCTGAGTATAAATGTTGATTAGTCAGCTTTGCTCCTGGCACATGGGAATTAATTAATGTGAGTACAGTATCAAACAGAAGAGACACAGCAATAGTCAGTTTTCTGTCCCATTATCTTCAAACAATGCATTGAGATTTATTTCAGCCATATTGCAATAGCTGCAGCAGCTAATTTAGTGGAAGAAATAATAAACAATAAAGAGAAACAAGTCCAGTTTTTTTCATACTTAGTAGACTTCCTGAAGCTGGAAGTAAACAGTGTTTATAGTATCAAAATTCCCTGCATGCAACCTTCCTCTCCACTGCAACTGGCAGTTTACTGTAAACATCAGAGTATAAACATGTCTTGAGGTTGGTAAGTTGAATACTAATTAATTTGAACAGGGTTTTCTAGATTTAAGGGATAGTGTGAAAGACAGGTTTGGGCATAAATAAACAGGCAGCAAAAACTGGCATCTAGCTGGGAGTATTGGATAACAGGTGAAAATGACTGTGGAGGACCAACCTCATTGAGGCCTGTAAATTTAAGGATGAGATGGGGGCAAAAATGAAAGATGAGAGTCCAGATATTTAATAATTTTGTCTCTCAGATCTTGGATGACAAATTTTCCCAGCACTTCCCACCTTGTGAGGCTATCCTGGACTACCAGCCTGAGATACCAAGAAATAAGAACAAAACCATGAATGTTCTTTAACTCAGTACAAATAAGGCTTCTGAAATTATTTCATGATCCTGGGTTTATGAGATATTATTTCAGAACATTATTCAATGATCTGAAATTGTGAAGCTTTTTTCACCTAAAGCAATTCTGCATTTTTGAAAAAAAAATTAAAAATAAAAAAAGAAAAAATCAAGCCCCAGGCTGTACTGGGTTTCAGAAACTCAAAAAATATTTTTTCATTTAGGGGTTCAAAGTATCTTTAGTAGAAGTGTCAAATCTTGCAAATTTGTCTTCCTTGTTTCAGAGTATCCCTTTAGTCCATTGTTTTGATCTGCTGCAAACGTGCCTCACAGTAATAGGAAACCTTAATCTTTCTGTTAGTGGGCTGCAGGCTTTGCTGTGAATGTGACTGGGCATACCAAACATATTTGCATGCTGACAGGCGGGGCAGCTGTGCTCCCCTCGGGGCAGGGCTGGTGGATCTCGGCTGTAGTGAAAACATGCCCGGTGCACTGAGTAATTAATTACTGATGGGAAGAGCTTCAACAGTAGTTTTAGGATGCAAATGTAGAGAATCAGCTGAAAAATCTTTTCTCAGAATCCTAAACAAGCTGAAAAAAAAAATGGTTGGAGCATTTTGGAGTTAAGTTTTAGGTTGTCAGAGGAATTATTAAGTAGATACTTCAAATATAACTTTTTTTCTTTGCTGTGATGATCGCTAGCTTTTACATGTGAACTAACACATATGCTGCTGAATCTTCTTGATATTTAGTGGAAAAGATCTGGTACTAAAAGTTGAAAAAAATTCCTTAATATCAATCCATCATCACAAAATAGATTTGTGTTTGTAAATTTCTGAGCCCAAAATTTCTGTGTAAGCTTGAAGTTCTTTGCATTTTCAAGCTAACAGAATATTAGAGCACCAAGTTTATGTATTTAAACATAAACAGTGGCAACAATTAGAAAGCCATTATAATTAATTTTATAATTATAAACAATGGAAACAACGTTAAATCCTTTGTAATTAATTTTGTAATACATTTTTTCGTTATTAATTTTTATCCAGTCTTTCATATGCTGGACATTTTTTTATTGTATTGATGGCTCACACTGCTGCTGCCCAAGGACCACCTGTTTTAGGAATGAAGATTTTATCAGCCTAAGCAGGAGTCTCTCAGTAATTTGAAGTTTTATTCCAATTATGGGTTTCTAATAAAGATTTTTCATTGCTAGAAGAATTTCTCTGTTAAACTGGAGATGACTGAAGAAAGGGCCAACAGTTTTTTCAGTGTTCTAGGCAAGATGACAATTTCAGAGCATTCCTCTGAGTGCAAGTACCTGCTTCCTCTGCAGCAGTTCCAGCCTTGGGTGGCTCCTTGGGGAACCACTAGAGGCTGCTCAATAAACAATAAACACAGCCCCACCTTCGCCTCTTGACGGGGGTGGATGGGATCATGGTACGACTGAAGGAAAACATTCACAGAGCACTCACCTAAAAGACAGCATGTTCTTCCTGGATTGGATAGTGGGGAGACACAAGAATAGAAATTTAAATTTTATATATATATATATAATTTTCTGATTTCTGGGTCATTTTATTTGCTGGTTGAAATTGTTAGTGCTTGAAGATACGATCTTGCTGACAGATGCTATTTCTATTACACAGAGGCCATTCTGTTTGATGGAACTGAGGAGTGGAAAAAAAAAAATTTGCACACAGGAACGAGTTAGAGCTCCAGCAAAAATATAAAAGGATTTCATCCTTGTCCACTCTAAGGAATAACTGCTGGGGAAAAAGGTGTGTGTGTGTGTGTGTGTCTGTGTGTGTGTGTGTCTGTGTACACTTCCATAATTTACATTTTAAATATGTATGTATGTACCAATAAATACATATTCATGTTGTTGAGGAAAGATTTTGTAACAAACCTGTTCTCTTGTTTCCATCATCTGCTTGAGTTCCTTGTTTAGTTCCTATGAGAACCAGAAACTTTCTGCTGACTGGACATGCTGTCTTTTCAATAGCTTTTCAAATGCTTCCTTGTGATTTTTGGTAAGGTCATGCAGGGAATTTCTGTAAGTATTGTACTAAACCCTGAACCCCTAAACTTCAAACATCATCTAGGATCTGCCCAGATAAGAACAAAAACTGCACAGATGATATGAGTTCTGATAATCAGAAATCACCACATCACAGAAATTAATTGCATGTACTGGAATTCTAGAGACAGATTCAAAGGAACAAGAGGTGAGAAAGTATCACAGGCAAACGTGGACTCTAAAATGACCTCCCAAAATGGAGCTCACAGTCCAGGCACTTTCATCAGTAAATTTAGTGCTGAAGGATCAGTAGTCAGAAGGTTACTTGTAGCTCAGTGCTGATTCATCTGGGGTGTTAAATGTTGCATTAGTTAAGCAAGAACAATTGAGAAAGAAGCTGTTTCTCAGAGATTAAAAGGGTGATGGGGAAGAGTCGATGGCCTGAGGCTGCTTTTGTTCTTAAAAGGTGGGGATGGGGAGGAAAAATGCAGCATGGTATTTATTCATGAGCAAAGCTGGTTAACAAATGGGGACAGGGTGTTTATAAAATGACAATTCCAGCCATCAGATTAGAGTCTTTTCTTGAAAACCTGAACCACTTCGTAGCTGACTAAAGTTATACTTTAAAAGGGAACTGTTTAAAAGGGTGTGTCTGTGCATACTGCTATAGATGCATGTGCAGAACTATCTGAAAGGAACACTCAAAATCCATATGGTTGGGCATCTGATACATTGAAAAGATCTGCCCTTCACATCATCAGGTTTTTGTGATATTCTGGGCAATAAACACTGACATTCTTGTTCAAGATCAATTTCTGTCTCAGGCACTGATGGTATAAAAAATTTAAGGACAATGCTGTACAGTTCTTTTTTCCTCACCTTTTTCCTTCATCTGTGCTCTAGCTGTCACTCTCAAAGTATTTGAAAATGTAAAATTCCAAAGACCCGGAGGATGAAGTAGTTGCTGTGATTATTTCAAAATACTGCTAAGTGGCTATGAGTAACTATGAACCCATTAACTGATGAAGAATTTGGTGCTTACTGTCACTTTATTGTTTTGTCTCCTTCTGCATCTGCATCTGAAGTACGTTATTGTTCTGTCTTTAGATCAATATGGTCTGTACTAAACTGACTAAATTGAATGCCACAGCACTTCAGCCAAGGAATTTTCTTAAGGAAGTCTGTGATTACATTATTGTCACACTAAAGTATTTGTTTGAAGGATCCTGTAAGGGCATGATATCATGGTGATTCCTCTTCACAGCAGTACTTGTGAAAGCAGCATAGAGTTAAAAGGCATTTTTGGCCCCAGACAATTGTCAAAAAGAAAAAAGTTGTGAAACTGTGACTTAGTTCAGCTAAAGAATAGTTAGAGAGTCAAGGCTTCTAAAAATTCCCCCAAAAATTTACTTGCCAAAACAAGTCCTAAACCCCTGGTTAAAAACACAAAATCAGCTTTTTACATTGTGTAAGTAATGAAAGGGAGGCTTTGGCCAGTCTTACGGTTTGCTAAAAAGAGACTCTTTTTTCTGCCACCTGACTGTGGGCACTCTGTTTACATGGGCTCTGGCAGTAACTGAACTCAGTCAGTCTGGTTGGTGATCAAAAGGGGTTTTACTGGTGAATTAACAAGTGGTTTTGGCTCAGCCAGAGTCTGACCACAACTACAGTACAAAGAGATGGGATACATGAGGCTGGGAAAAAGAAGTGTGGGGAAACAACAAGGGCTTCCTACTTCTGGCAATGCCAAGCTGTTGAACCAGCTTAGCTGCAGTATTTAACTTCAAAAGTTGTGTTCAGGAGCTTTGCTTGAAAAGGCATGTGTCAAATTTCAGATTTTTCTCAACAGAGTTTAAGTTCAGAATTCAACTCAAATTTGCAGGTGGTCATGTGAGCCTGTTGTCTATTCAAACCAATAAAGTTTTAGACTTAGTTATTATCTCAATATGAAAGTTTTAGAAATTTCCCTTGGTTCTATGATGCAATGAAACAAAGCACAAAGACTTAAACACCCTCGAACAGTTTTGCAGTCATCTTACCCACTAAGAGGAAAAGTGATAGAGCAGTGCATCAGTTCACCATTAATTTAGCAATTTCATAAGTGCTAGTCCAGCACTCTCAGCAATGCTGCTGAGACTATTGAATGTTGTCACACATGAGTGTTGTTCTACACCAGTCTGGAAATGTTTTCCTTACTCTGAGGCTGAATAGGTCTTTGCCAGGACAGCTATTCAAACATAATTCTGTGTTAGCTAGCTACAAGTCACACAAAATATGAAAAATTGTTAGCTTTAGGCCACATGAGAGCTGAATTGTGTTTTCCTTCTGGATCATAGCTTGACTACATGATCTGCATAATAGAAAATGTTCAAGCTCTAATGTTCATCCTCAATGGAGGATGCTCTATTACTCAGCTGTGAGGGTTGGAAGTAAAGATGTAAGTTACAGTGAACATTTACCATTTAACATACAGGACATAGATACTGTTGTATCTATGTGGATACTGAATGTTCTTATGGACTGTAAATTTTCCTCTATTTTTGTCTTTTTTGAGTTGTAGTTCATGTAAAACACTCAGATTTTTTTATTTTCTAACAAATTAAAATATTCTTTTGTTCCACCTGCCTCACTGAGACAAACTGTACGGTGGTGCAGGAGTATGTTTGTCCTCTTGCCTTGGGTTTATTATGCAGTCACTGCCCAAGAACATTTTCAATGGTGACCTTGTTCTGGGTGGTCTATAAAGAAAAATGCCCATTTAAAAAGGGAAAGGGGATGAATATTCAAGGGTTCTTTGAGGCTTTTGTCTATCACCTCTATATTATGAAAGTCTTGTATCAGATTCCCACATGTCATTATTATATGTATATAAACACATATATTTTATACTTAAAATTGGATGAGTTTATTATCCTGTGGTTTTCTTTGTAGTGCAAAAGAAGTGTGAGACTTATTACTGTTTGAACATGCCTACTGTAAGTTTCAGATACATCTACTTGTTTTGATATTCCTCTCCAGGGTAAAAAATTCAAATTGGACCAGAGAACACACAAATCTGGAGGGAAAGGGAAAAGTCTAATCATTGGGTAAATTTGACTGTCAAGTCTTCCCAGGATATTAAGCAGAATTATAAGAATTAAGTTGAAGGAAGCAAAGAGAAAGAGGAGGCAGAAGATGTTGCACAACTCTGAGCAGAGATTTCTTTTATAATATTTTGTAAAACAAACAAAAGCTAGAATCTCTTCACACAAAGTTCATCATATATGATTTGCAAGTCTGAATAGTGTTAGATCAGCTCAGTGGTCCAATCATCAAAGTAGTCAAAGTACAGCTTAATGTTACTTCTACTATTTCTTGAACAACACACAAATTAGGATTATTTTTTGAATGAGTTCAGGGGAGAAATTCAGTATGAGATGTATGAGATGTTGATTCAGTTGCGAACACCATTAGATTTGAAGGTAAGGCAGTAACTGCAGAGCACTGCTCTGGGACACTTTCTCACTCCCCTCTCCTAGAGCATCTCATGGAAGAGGTTCATAGTTACACAGCTGAACAGAAATGCAGCTCTCTAGAGCATATTTGACTGCATACCTAAGTAGTGTGTGGCCTTACAGAGACAAAATGACAATTATGTTCCATTAATATAATTCTACCTTTTAGCAGCGGGCAAAGGACACAGTTTTGGAAAGTTCAAAATGAAAATGAAGACAAATATAACAGATGTCCTTAAAACCTGCCATCACTGTATAGCTTTCTGTGGTGAAATAAAATACATCTAAATATTGCAAAGGAATAGTTTACATTGAATATGACACTAGCAATGCATTCTTTATTCAGAATGGATCCAGAGGATAATATGGCTAATTTATATAAAAAGTAATGACAATAAAGATTTCGCTTTAACTTTCAACAGGAATTCACCCATGCTCTACTCATGACTAGTAAATTAATTTTTACAAGGCCCAGGAGAGTCTTTTATTTGCTCATTTCTATTGACTCTGGTTAACAGGAAGCATTGTTGAACTTGAATGCTACAAGTTAGCTCTGTGCTGAATGCTGCCTTCACTGCTGATACCTGTCATGTCCAGTGAAACTCCTTGAGAAACTGAACAAATGCTAAGAAATACCAAATCTTTTGCAGGAATGCAGTTTACATCACATTTGGAATTTTTGCATGCCCTAGGAAAAATTTGGTCATGATCCAGCTTTGGACTAAAGCCTAATGCTGGAGTTGGTTTGATATACCCAGAACTGGTTTGTGTGTTCTTTATCAATGGCAGTATATCCTCATCCTTTTCCAAAAGCCTTGCTGAGAGGATGTCTTTAGAATTATGGCTAAAATATAATTTCATGCTATTGTCAAGTAGGAGCAGATATCCTGAATCCTGAGAGAGTCTTCTGCCAGTCCTGCCTTTTGTTATCTCAAGGATGTCAAAGTGAGGCACATGGACTGCAGCTGTGGCCAGTTGTTGGTGTGTGTTACACAGAGGAAGAGTAATGAGGAGAAAAAGAGAAGGGCTTCTACCACCCTCCTGTGCAGCACTTGTTCTTCATAACCACCCCTGAAAAAATTGTGTTGAGTCAAGCAGTTCAGAGGTAATCCTTGCTGTTCTGACATGAACTTCTTTTTATTAGCTGTTTAAGGTGTAGCCTTACACAGAGTATATGGCAACAGAATTATCCAGATTGAAAGCAATTATTAAGGGCTACAATGAGCAAGAGTTGCATAGCTATAGTAACTTCAGAGTGAAGCTGCTTAAACATGAAGGCACTGCTGGGAGGGGTGGAGGAAAGGTATCATAAGGAATCACTTATGTGAAAGGAGCATGTTTCTCCTATGCAGTCATTCCTTGAAAAGGTCATATCTACTGCTGGTAGGAAAATGATAGAGTCACACTCAAAATCAAATGTGAAATTAAGTATAAATGGCCTTATAGCAGATGTAAATGTCACACTACTAAGGCAGTTTTTCTTTGAAGTTTTGCTTCCTTTCACTGGGGAGCAGGGGGAGGTAGCAATTTGTGAATGATGTGTGAAATATGTATTCAATTTATACTTGTAATGCTATTTTGGGAAAGCTGTGACCTGTACAGACATTTGATTATTCTGCATTGCTATGTATTCATCTAATGATCTGTATTTTCAGATACTTGAGAGAAAGGATAGAAAAATATGAATTAAAAGAAGATTAAAGAAGTCAGAAATGCTAAGTGAGAACAGATCAAGTATATGCCTTTGGCCCAAACTTGAAAACTCTGAGGGAACAGAAAGGTGAGGAATGAAAATGAATATGTAACAAAGGAGCTATGTACATGTAGATATACATCCATATTTGTCTGTAATGTGGGATCAAGTGTTTTGATGAGCATGCTATCCAAAAGTTAATGTTGCTGTGTTTGAAAGATGTTTTTTAATTCAGGAAATAGATTAGGAAACTGAACTTTTATATTTTGATTATTTGAAATTTGATGTTGAAGCAATTAAAGCAGTTCAAGCAGTCTATATCTTTATTTCCTAAAGGGCTAAAGAAACAAATTGATCCCTGAGCTCTGATTTTCCTTCATGTATAAACAATGCTCTTGAAATTACTGTCTTTTGTCTCAGTCAAGGAGAGTAGATCAAATAAACTCCTCAGTGTTTCATGCCCATACTAATTTTTCTTTATACATTACAACATCTTGATGCATACATTTGCTTGTTTCATATTAAAAATAAAGGTAGGAACTGTGGTTTTATGAATTTAAGAGCATGCCAGTGCTCATCCTTTCCCTCAGTATTCCTAATCCACTGTACAACCCATCATGCCCAATGCCAAACCAAGTTCCCTGTTGAAATGTGACAAATGCTTTTTGTCCTCTAGCCTTGATTGTGTTGTGGAAAGGCACATGAAGACTGAAGAGAGCACATTTTATATTAAATAGCAGTATTTGGCAATAAATACTTGTTGCCCAAGAGCCAGGAACTGTGGGCCTAACTTGCAGAATTGTTGGCTTAACAATCCCTTTTCCTGAAAGGGACTTAACAGTTTTTGTCAGTTGTCATACACTATTTTTTTTCAGCTGAGATTGTATAATCCTGCCTGCTTAATCCCCATATTACCAGTCCCTTATGATTTTTCTAAGGAAGGGGTGTTTTCTCTTCTACATAGGGGAAAAAAACAAATGTCTCTGATGCAGCATATTGTCCAGAAACAATGAAGACATTACTGTATGACTCCGAATAAGGGTATATAGTGGATTTGTAAATCCCTTTGAGGCTGGCCTTGAGTAAGGCAGCTAATCCCAGTTAGAGGGTGTTGCTTCACATGAAATCCTTGCAGAGCTGTGGATTCCACTCTTCCACAGCAGCTGTCCAGGCTGTTTGCCTACTGGGGCTTGGGTTGCTACTATAGATAAACTGTGCAAATAAATGGAACTGGCTGTTACTTTACACACACTAGTTTAGTTTCATTATGTGTATGCTCACAGCCTCCTTCTCTGCCCCCCAATAATATGTTGAGACCATTATGGAGACTGCTATTCCTTTGAAGCAATGAAGCTGCATCCTCAAATGCATTGTCTGTTCCCTGTAGTGCTTTTAGGCCTGTACAACAATTCTAAGTCCTCAAGTGAGAATCCTTTCCCATTGCATTTGAATCTACATCATTCTAATGTGCACTGCAGATTTCATTCTCAAAAAAAATAGCAATAAAGTAACTGATTCCAATTTTTTGGTTTTCTATTGTTGCCTGTATCTTCCTCTGTATAGAAGTCCTTAAGGAAACTTGCACTAAGGTGTGTTGGTTTTCTGTCCTTTCTTAGAAATGCTGGGAATAAAAAATACCTTCATGCCCATGAACCAGAGGATTCTGATTAAGTTCCCACAGAATACAATTACTCACACCTACTCCACCTTACTGCTGTGCCAGTAACCATATCTTATTAATCATCCCTACTACCCACCCAAGCTTTAGAAGCTGCTATCATTTATAACATGTCATGAAAACTGTAAGAAATCTTTAGTGGGAGCCTGAAGGCTCCCACAGTTCCCATTTGCAGTAAGCAGTGACAATAAAACAAAAGATAGTTTTATACTTTGCATCAGAGTAAAGGATAAAGAGGGAAATCTATGAAACTGTGGGACTGATTCTTCAGTAAGAATGTTCCTGATATGTATGTTCTGCATGCTTTAGGCATTTTTAGACAGCATAAGTTTCAGCAATGAGTTCTATGCTTAGATTTGTTTTATAGCAGTAAATGTATGTGTGTTTAAAAGTTGTTTCTTTAAGTAAACTATGTTAAAAACCCCAAACAAACAGCAAACACAACTTCCAGAGATTGATGTAATTACTGAGCATCAACAGGACTGACAAATCCTTCTATATAATAATTTAAATTACAGACGAAGCAGAAAAAGGAGGATGCAAGTGATCTAGCAATTACACCATGGAGCTGCCTCAGAGCACTGAGAGGGTTGTTTACATATATTACACATAATGAACCCTTACCCTGTGTGCTGGAGCTACCAGTCAGCCTACAGCATCTGCACCAGCCCAGAGGGATTTCAGAGGAACACACCAATTCATTTGCTTCTGTCACAAAGCAGCCGCCAATGGTAGCTCTGGATTCAGCCAGATGAAAGGGTAAGAAACATATTATCACCATCCCAAACATGAAATTCTTCTGAAAAACACATCTTATGGTAAACACTTCCCCAAGACCTTGTGTGAACTATTTAACAAGAGCACAAAGACAGGTGGCTTTGCCAGCCAGGCAAGATCTTAAGATGTAGATGTTTATGTTTTTTTAACCTCCAATTATCTCTCTGGAGTAGAGGAGACTGCTTTTAAGGCTACACAGAGCAGGAAGTGCTAAGTATATTCATAAAGGTGTGGCTTAGCTCCCTAGCAATTCCTTGGCAACAGGGACTGCTAGCCTTAAGTAAAACAAACAGGCTTTGTGGAAATCAAAAGTTGAGAATGCAAGCTATTCACATCTCTTTGATTAAAGCAGCCAATCCTTGATTGAAGGTGGTGGGCTCCACCTTGTTCCCCTAAAACAAACAGATTCACAAGGTTTGGATAGATAAATCCTGGGCTTTTGATAACAGTGAAAAATATAAAATGTGTTTTAAAATCAGTTTTGCTAGATGTGTTGTGAGAAAAGGAGAAATTTGCACATTAATTTATCAAAAACCTTATGTTTTATACATCCTCTGATAGGAATTCCTGCATAGGTAGAATGTAATCCAGAATTTTGAAGAGACAGGAAGACCTGATTTCACAATCTTGCATTTTATGTCTATATAAAGTAGGTGTAAAATGCTGCCCATGGTGACTCAGTGTGACAGTGACAGCTGGCCTGACTGCCCTCAGTGAGGCTGCAGATGTTCAGCGGTACCTGGCCTTAGGAAAGTTGGATGTGCCCTAAAGACATGGATTCATGACCTAGCAGGCAGAAGTGTCTCCTTGGGTGCCCATTCCCACGAGTGTTGCTTTTTCTAGGATAACTGGACCGAATAAGGGAATGACTCCACTTTAGAGAACAGAGGATGGACTCCTCAGACTCCCTCCTCACACAAAGCAGAGCACTTGAGACTGGAAAGGAGTAGTTAAAAGTTAGTTATATCCTAGACATCTACCTCACCCAGAGCCAGAGCGTTATCATCGTTATCATGGCTGCATCCATCCAAGTCACTGCAGAGCCACTCCCAGAATGTGCCAGGTAACCTCCTCTCCTGTGCCCCAGGGATCTCTTTTTCCCCTCACCACCAGGTATTTCAGTGTAGAAAAGGCAAAATCTTAATGTATGTTAACTGTGTGACACCATGGTTGAAATAATTATTTGAGGAAAACAAGGAATGACTGAACACAAGGTGACATTTCCTGTCAAACAAGGGTGTGCCACCTTAGCAGATGGTTGTGAAAAGTAGGTGAGGCAGTACTGGCACTTATGAAACAGCTCTGTCAGGGTATATTATCACAACTCCAACTTGCTGGGAAGGGAATTGCACCTGTTTGTATGTGCTTAGTTATTATCTGTGCTTATAAAGCAATTCCATAGCTGTTAAGTGATAAAATGCACTGAATTGCATCATATGGTGTATTAAATTTAAAATTTCTACAGCATGCCAAAAGGAATAATCTAGGTATGCCTGTCTTCTTTCTGTCTGAGTACATTTACTGACTGTGCAATAGGTTTCTCTGAGAATATTTCTTCTCAGGAAACCATATCACTGTCCTGCATCAGCCAGATGTTTCTGTGAGGACATTACTTCTGTCTCCCTTCCGCAGTGTGTAGGATCCAGCATCAGGCCAAAGCAAGAGGTACTTGTTTAATCATGCTCAGAGGTTAAAGTGAAAGAGCATTGGTTGAATAGAACAAGGAAATTTATTTGAGTGAGGATCTGATGACTCTACTGATATGGCTGTAACTATATAATACAGTTCAATGGGAACTAGAGTCTTCCACGCAAGCAATTGCATTTAGAGGTGCTATAGAAAAAAAATCAGATTATTTTGCAAAAACTGTAGTTGTCTTATAAAACTGCAAATGATAGAGTAGAAAATAAACTCATCTAATCTTCCTAGAAATTGGCATTAGCTCTGCTAGATGCTGGTAGTCATGAGTCAGACAAGACTTTTTAAAGACCTTGTACTTTCAAGACAGAAGTACAAAAAAATGAATGTGAAAACAGAAGTACAAAAAAAAAATCAGAGGTCTGCTTGTTTGGGGAAATTATGCCATCCTTGGGTTGGATAGAATAGGATACAGGGTGTGTTTGAAATCCCCTTGTCAGATCTTAGGTGTGTAACAATTGCTGGTAGAAGTGAAGTGAAGCAAAATAACCATAATCAAGGTGAAAGATCAGGAAATCTTTGAATGATAGGTCCTATCATGTCTATTTTGCTTGCACATAATTGTATTCATCAATTTATTACACAAAATGCTGCAATGAAATATCCTCAAAGCCCAAGTACTTCAACAGGTGGTTAAGTTTTGCTTATGTTTTGCATTTATATTTTACTTCTGTTTATACTGTGGTGAGAAAAAGAAGTGTATTAGCGTATTTGTATGTGGAATAAGTTTAATTAAATTCTAATGAAGAAACAGGTTAAATATCAGAGCAGTTAAATATTATTGGAACACACCTTCCTTTTTTATCAAGGTTTTTATGTCAGCTGAGAGCTTGTGGTACAATCTGAATGAACAGACAGAGATTAGTAATTTCTCCCAAGATAATCTCATGAGAGAGACCAGTATCAGCCAGTTTTCAGCAAAGCTTGAGGAGATGTAACCTGCATAAATTCATCATTAATTGTGTAAACCTTACAGTTGTTTTTCATTAAATAGCTTGGAGTTCCAGTATACAGTCTTTTGTATTTGATGATCAGTTCTTTTACCACTGCTGCATTGCAGCACTGATTATCAGCTCTCAGTAAGTGAGAGCAGTGTTGAGCATGAAGATCTTTTGATGTAGATAACAGCCTTTACAGGTCTTATGTTTTCTATTTGGTTTTTGTGTTTACATGCAGAGGTGACTGGAAATGGGTGACTGGAATCCAGTGTTCCAGATGGCTGTGGCCACTTCTCACTCTGAAACATCAGTGATTTTGTGGTTCAGTGAACTTCTGAGAACTTTCTGGCTGTACAGTGTGAATGTACACTGTGTGGGAATATGACAGGCTGAATATCATTGATTCATTGAGGGAGTGTTACAGAAGGTTTCTGTAAGGGTAAAGCACTACTGAATTTCCTGTTTTGCTACTCTTGTGACTCGAAGTCTCTGAGTTGGTCTGTTAAAATATAAAGTACAAAATGGCCCACATTAAATGCTTTATGTAGACATTAGGTCCTTCTCATTTACTATTATGAGGAGTTAAACTCTTGATCTTTTCCCAAGAGGATATAACTTTATTCTGTTGAACCATAAATGTGTAATTTTAAATTTTATTATTTATAAATTCAGAAGATTATTCTGTTTAATTGCATGTAAATACTAGGGAGTAACAGAGAGCATTTTGGCTTTTAGCTATTGCAGTGGATAATGCTATCAATATATGTTTTTACTCCTTTCACTAGGGCAATAGTGATGGTAGCAAGGATGTTGGTAATGGAATTTCTTTCCTTTATAGCTTATGTAACAAATACCTCACTAGGTTAACCTTATCATTAAAAAGCAATTTTTTTACTGTTGGATATTTACACTGACAGACTTGTAAAATACTTTTAATGGGCAAAGAGAGAATGGGTTAGTATATAGAAATGTTCTGATCTAAGACTGTCTTGCTTAAAAACCTGTCAGTCTTGCTTAAAAACCTGCCACAAAAAAGGATATTTTCCTTTGAATTTTCTTTCTCATATTATACTATACTTGAGACTAAAAAAAGAAGCAGTTGCAATGAAATGTATTTAGGCAGGTTGTAAAGGCAATAAAGCTTCACACAAAGTCAATTTTGAATCCCAGGTAAGGCAGATTGAAAGGGTCAGGAAATATTGCATATTCATCTCATTAGGTAACAGGAATTGTACCACATGGCTTGTTGAATTTACCATAGCTTAAAGATCCTGTCTCAACTAGTTGCAGTGAGTTATTTAAAAATTTAGCAGTGAGATCAGATTGGCAACCAAAAGAAAGTTTCTCATCAGCAAAGCAGTGCAGCAATGCACTGGAATGGGTCATCCCTGGAGGTTTCCAAGTCACAGCTGGACAAAATACTGGCTGGTTCAATGTGCTGGCAGTGCTGGCAGTAAGCCAGTGTTGGACAAGGGGGTTTGCAGAGGGTCAGGAATCATTTCAGTGATTATTCTAAATCCAGAAAACTGTTCATTAAATTATTTGGCAGACAGCATTATTTCCAGTTTAAAAAATAAAGGAAATTCAGTTTATTTGTTATAAACTGTTAACTTTGATATAAATATATTAAAATATTTATGAAAGACACTACTATGCATGCATGTTTGATCTGTCCACAAGTTTGGTGGAGAAGTAAATGCTTAGATTTTCAAAAGCCTGGTAAGTGTAATCTGGAGAAACTTGGCTAAACAACTCACACCATACTCCAATGAGCACATATAAAACCTTTGTTAGGATTAAACCACTGCATTGATTGTCATCCCATGAAGAAGCGAAACTATGTAAAATAATAGGGGAAGCAATTTCATTTTTATTTATCTTGTCTAGTCACCAATTTCGTGTTTTAACTTACCTTTAAGTCAATAGAAATAAATTCCAACTGACACAGGATTCTAAGTGGATGCTTCCAGTGTGGCTTGGTGGTGCTGGTATCGGCAGGATAACAATCCATCAGAACCACAGTTCTGAAGCTCTTCTGCACATTTCTGAGCTTTTGTGGATGTCTCAATGGAAATTATTTTGAGGCTTCTACAGTGCATTGTAATCATGACAAAACTACCTGGCAGACCAAAAAATCAGATCTCTCCAAACATCTGGACAGCAATCAAAGAACACTGTTAAGCACTTGTTCCCATGCCTTTTCCCACTCATTTCTGTTAAAAAAAGGATGCTAGAAAATTCTTTACCTATGGGTTTATGTTTCAGGAGTTACAGTAAGCTCCTCCTTCAGCAAATACTGCTACAGAATCTTACAATCCAATCCAGGAGCCAAGGATTGAATGGATATGAAACCTAAATGTCTTCTTACATTTGCTTACACATCTCCACAGATCTTTTACTTCCAGTGCCAGTTCAATTTGGAGAAGCTGAGGCATGCAGAGAATTTACTACTATCCCTATGGCTCCATACTTATTAAATTTAATATCCCTGTTTCTCAAAATCATAGGAAAAAATTAGCTAGAGAAGAAAACTCTGGCTGCAGAGATCTGGACATCTTTTGGTGCACATCCTTGCCCTGTTACCATGGCTAATTTTGAAATTAGACCCAACTTCAAAGTTAATTCACTTTTTTCAGGGTATTTCAAACTATTTTACAGGGATAAATATCATCATTATTTTCCTCCTCTTCACTGATGAGTAAAATATTCATGACAAATAACTTCTCAATATCATACTAGTTTGGAGCAAATGATTGACTTCCATATTCTCTGAAAGGTTATTGAGGCATTTCTCTAGATCTAAATGCAGCCAGGATATTACTCCAGATCTCATGTCTCAAAGTTTCATACTCCTTTTATTAGGCTTTAACAAAAGGACTTCAGTCATCAGGACATTCAGTTCACAGGGATTTTAATAATGTAGTAAAAGAGATCCCTTCCCTTCCCTTCCCTTCCCTTCCCTTCCCTTCCCTTCCCTTCCCTTCCCTTCCCTTCCCTTCCCTTCCCTTCCCTTCCCTTCCCTTCCCTTCCCTTCCCTTCCCTTCCCTTCCCTTCCCTTCCCTTCCCTTCCCTTCCCTTCCCTTCCCTCCCTTCCCTTCCTTCCTTCCCTTCCCTTCCCTTCCCTTCCCTTCCCTTCCCTTCCCTTCCCTTCCCTTGAATGAAAATGCCAATTACAAATTTATCCATTCAAGCACGATGCTTTTAATGAGTCTCTTCAATGTTCTCATGTGATCTAACTGTAAAACTGATCTATTTTACAGTTTTAATTGCTTGATTAATAAGAAACAAAATAATCACAGTACTGAGCTCACAAAACAATGAGTGTCCATCTTTAAAACTTTTCTTCTCCACCCAGTTTCAGTTATGAGACATAATCCTCATATGGAGCCTACAAACAAGAACTTCTCTAAATATGCCTACCAGGATTAAAGCTAAAGGTGAGCAATAACTCTTTATTTCAGCGAGATCTTGGTTACAAATTAACTTTTCTATGCTCAGTGTACAAGGGCTTGCCCCATATGTTTTTCAGGAACTGGATCCCGTTCCTGTTCTGTTGAGACATACGATGTCATTCCTTTACATTATTTAGATCAATAAATTGCTAGTATAGTTCAGAGCAGAGAATGGGAGGGTTGTGGATAGAAGATGAATGAAAAGCCAGCTGCATAATCTGATACTTTCGAATGTGTGATATTTCAGGAAGGCCAGCATTTATTTAAGGAGTTTTTTAAAACATTTTAGAATATGTTTTAAATTCATTTAGCTAGAATAGTTCAGATAAATTAGTAACAGTAGAATTATAGGAGTCAAGACAGTCTAAAAGTAGAAACCAGATGGGCTTTCTATGAAGAGAGGCTACGTTTTATGAGATGAGCTAATATAATTGTAAAAAGCATAGAAGCTTCTGGGCTCACCAGCCTTTCATACCATGTGTAGATTTCAAATCAATATTCCAGGGTCTTTGGCATTGATTTGAGGAGGATTTCTTTAATGTGACATGTTGCTCTAAGTGAATTATCAACCATTTTTCTTTCACATTAGATCCTAAAGACAACTACATATGTATTGGCATTCTCTGAGCCAGTTCACTGGAGCCTGTGAGCATATGTGTCAACCTGGCCAAGAATTTATCATGTGTATGATCTTCCATAGAAATCTGCTAATTAAAATCTTATTATGTATGAAGCACATATTAGTGCTACAAAATGACATCCTCATGAAGACTGCTAAATTGCCATATCCTGGTATTTTTTTTTCTGTGAACATAGCTACAGTTAAAATCTGTATTTACACTTAATCTGTATTTACACTTATCTGTACAAACACTGCCTCTCTCCAAACACCCCCATATATATGTGTGAGTTTAGGAGGCAGGGAACAGGTTGGGAAAAGAAAAACAGTTCTCACATTTGCAGTCATTTTTATGGTCCTTATTACAGACTTCGGGGATAAGAATCATCCCATTCTCAATAACAGTCTGTTACACTGTTTCATTATGCCTATATCCAAAGGATACAACAGAAGGAAAATGAATGGGGTTTTATTCCACCAAGGACTGCTGGAAATGCATTGACAGAGGACAATATAGCTGTGACATAAATTCAGCAATGCTTGAAAATACAATGCTGAAAATATTTTGAATATATAAATATATACATGTTACAGCTTAAAGTTTTCAACTTTGTTCAAGAATTTGCCCTTTCTGTAATAAAGTATTTCCAGGATTGCTTCTCAGGCAGCTGCGTGAGCTGCAGAGACAACAGCTGAGAGGTGTTTAAGTGTCTTGTGCTGTTCAGTGAGATGCACCTGTGCAAGGTTTCCTGCATGGCCTCTGTCAGGTAAATATTTGTAACACATGAATTCTAAGATACCTCACATCAGACAGCATCCTTGAACTGTAGTTTGTTTTCACTGAAATAAATGGAATTAGTCTTGCTGGTGGTGTTAGCGTGGGGAATCAGTGCTTGCTAGAAGGAGGTTCATAATAACTGCTATAATTAATCAATTATACAATTGGACTGTTGAAAGAAGATGAGAAAATGTGATTTAATAATTTAAGTCATCAGATATTCACAGTTAAATGCCCAACTCTGCATTTTCCCAGGATAGACATCAGTAGCTAAATAGCAGCACCAATTTTCATTCAGTAAAAACTCTGTTTCAACACAACACAAATATTGAAGTATAAACTGAAGACTTAATTAAACAAAAGAAAAATTATGACTAGTCTAACTTGCAGCATTTGGCCTTTAAAAATCAGTAGTAACTCATCAGTGGTGGCAGTAGGAAAAATAAGTTTTGAAAGAGTTTAGAAGCCTTTTGATCTTTTTTTCTGCTTTAAAATCAATTTCAGTTTGAAAATATCTCTGAAAATTTTTTCAGTCCCCGATGTTACAAATATTGCTGGTGCTGTTGAGCAGGAGTGTTTTCACAGCAGCTAAACTAGGTGGTTCCCGTTGTAGTCTCACCAGTGGAAGAGGAGAGAGGAGTGGAGAAAAGCTGCCCACCTTGGACTGCAGTCAATGCCCGGGAGACAGCTCCTTATGGAGCACTTGTAGGACAGAAAATGCAGGTCTTTACGCTGTGTTTTTGCAAAACTTCCTAGATACATCCTTTCTCAAAACAAAAAGATTTGTTTTGCTAAGACCCATCTTTACAAACTACGAAAGACAGGGCCTAAATTGCAAAGTGCTCTCTGCCTGGAATATCCCTTAAAAATCCCTGTGGAATGCTACGCTTTCATTACACATTAGCGTTGGTGTCGGTAGCTGGATGCACACACAGCAACGTGCACAAAGGGCAATTACTTAGAAGCAGGTAAAGACTTTTCTTTCGTGGAATTCAGTGCTAAGTCATAAATTGTGCTTTAGCCACGTAAATTGTTCAGATTCGGCCCGAGCGGGGCGCGGGTCGGAGCGCACAGAGCCCCGAGTGCCCCGCACGCCAGGCGCGCCCAGCCCGCACCCAGCGCCGGGCGGGAGCCGCCGAACTGAAAGCAGGTAGAGGCACTTCCTGCAGGCAGAATTCAACAGGGAAAGGGAGTTTGCCTCTGATCTCCTTCAAAAACCAATCAGGCCGGATCAGCCAGGCGTTGATTCTCTCTCCGTCCCTCCTACACCTTTTCCAGAGGCCCAATGGCCTTGTCCCTTTGGGAGATTGACTAGAGTCACATGAGCTGCACCAAGGGCAGGTAACTCAGGAGAGGGGAGGGGAAGAGGGAAAAAAAAAAAAAAAAAAAAAAAAAAGAGAGAGAGAGAGAAAAAAAAAAAAAAAGCCCAAGCCCAGACTAAGCTGCCATGATGTCAGAGGGAGAGAAACCCACAGCTTGCTAATTTCACTTCCCAATCGGCCCCGGGAAGGAGATCACCGGGAACAGGTAGAGATGGGACCTTTCTTTCTCCATGTTTTTTTCCCTCAAACACCCAACATCCTAAACAGCTCTTTCTCTCCTATTTATATTGTGACTTCTCGTTCGCTCCTTTTCCCTTTGATTACTTGGAGGTAGGGGGTGAGCCTTGTGGGATTTTTTTTGGCTTAATTTTTTTTCTTGTTTGTTAGTGTGTCTTTCTTTTGCCTTTTTTCCCCCCCTCTTTTTTTTTTTTTTTTTTGACCTCTGCTTTTGATTGTAGTTGTTTCCCCCTGTGGTCATGACGGCTTCGCACAGTGACTCTTTGGTGGTGTTGTTTGGGGCAACAGCTGGTGCATATGGGGCTAAACTGGGTTCGGATGAGAGGGAACTAATTCTCTTGGTGTGGCAAGTTGTGGATCTACAGAACAAGAAGGTATGGCTTCGATATCCGGGGCGAGGGCGCGTTCCCCGGCGCGGGGCGAGCGGGCTGTGCCGGGCACCGCCGCCTGCCCGGAGCCGTTTGTTCATTTCACAAATGCACCGAGGGCAGGGAGGGGAGGGGAGGGCGCGGGGCCCGAGCCCGGGGCTCATTCCCTGCCCGGGGCTCATTCTCTGTCCGGGCCGTTCGCTCGGGAAGCTCCTTTTTGTTCCGTCTTCAGGGAAGGAGTAACTTTCTTGAAAAGTTTGGCCGCTTCCACACCCCACTGCCCCGTCCGCCTTAAATCATGTGCAGCTTCGAGGATGTCTATGGACTTTTGAAGCTTTAAAACAAAAAAATCCCCCGAGTGGCTCCGAGCGTGCTCGCTTCCCTGGGAGCCGGCTCACGGTCACCGTTGGACCCTTTGGGCCTGCTTTTTGTTTGTTTAACCAATGTTTGGATAACCTTTAAGAGAATATTGACTTCTTTTAATTCTTAGGCCAACCTAAAAGTCATCTCTAGTATTTTTTTCTCCCCAAAAGCCCTATCATAAATAACCCCCTAGAGATGAAGGGCTTTGATAAAACAAGCAGGACTATCAATTTCATTCGTGGATTCACGAAACTGCCTTAATATTAAGTGATCTTCCCTTTGTATTTAACAACTCCCGCAAAAGTCGGTGCTAACTGCGAAAGGCCTCCCATGAAATGGGCTTGGATACTCCGAAGCAGAGAGCGTGGCTCTCCGGGGTGGGAGGGAGAGAAACCGCGGCCAAAGGTTTCGATTTGTGAAATAGACAAATGCATTTTCTCTTGGCATTTATCGGGAGGTGATACTGCACCTTTCTGATTTTTCTGCAGTCTCAACACAATGCTAGAAAGAGCTATTTCAATTGTTCCTCACTTTTGTCCATAATTTCTTGAATGTTTTTAGGTAGGGACCCTACACAAATCCCTGGTGAAAGCAGACAACTTGGACTTAAGTGATCAGTGTCGCGAAGTCAGCGGCTTAACACCAGAGGGACTGGGCAAAGCTGAACCACTGGACCGGGTTCTTCAGCAGGTGAGCTGCTGCTTTTGGGAGCAGGGGCTCTTCAGGGTGAAGCCTGTGAATTTAAGATTTAATGGATTTGAAAAAGGAAGCGGATTTTAGTTTTGTCTTTCACTTTGAAATCACTAGCAAGTTTTCATGCTTGTTTTTAAGCTAACCCAAAAGAGACCTGAACCATTTGAACTGGGAACTCCATAATTCTGAAACAGTTGTGTATGATACCAGATTATTTGAGTTGATGTTGTGAGTCCTTGGAAGAACTGACTTCTGATTTTTTTTGATGGGTCTACTTTTATTCCAAGTTTCTCTTAAGCTTTGAAAGAGTAGGCCAGTAAGAGTACTGCTTAATAAAGCAGTGCTAATCAAACTTTCAAATTTCACATGGTACATTCTAATCTAGAGGCTCACTGCTCTCAAGTGTATTGAAAACTTATTATTCTCTTAAGAATAACATTTTGTTATTCTTAAAATCAACTGAAATCTTCAAAATCTTTAATGTAACATCAGATATACTTGTTGTGTATCATTCTTTTCCAGATGAGATTAATGAGTGGATTATAAAGTGATTTGGTTTGATTATTTTGTGATGTCTGTAGTTTTGCTCTTTGTCTCATTTAATATCATATTGAGACAGTGAATCTAAAATTTGTATGATACTTACAGCTCAAGAGAATTTAAGCTACTTGAAAAACTTTAGTGCAAATAGTGTACACATAATGCAGTTCCCAAAAGTTTGCTTACTTTGACTGTCTTTTCTATGCACGAAATGTGCTTGAATGGAAAAATACAATAGTGCATTTTTGTGTAACATATAAACCAGCCTTTCCACACCTTGTCTGAATCATTCGTAGGTGTGTTTCAGCAAGAAACTTGCTTAGGCAGTAGAACAGGTTCATGTTGCTGTAATTTCTGGTGACACAGATAACTTGGCAGACTTGGTCCTAGCCCTCTTTGATACTGCATGGTTAACACTACACTCTGGAGTGTCTTTGAACACGTAACTTCTGTGTGGCTTAAAATCTGTCAGCATTGGCTGCAGTGGCATTTGTTCTACTTGCATTTGTTTTGTTGGAGTCCAGGACCAAGAAGTGATTTTCTTTCTTTTCCTTTTTTTTTTTTTTTTTTTTTTTTTTTTTAAAGCTCCATAATAACCCCTGAGAAAATGTGCAGCTGCAGGTTTGATCTTGTCCCAGATCTTGCACTAAAGACATCTGGAACAGCTTAGCCTAGTACACTCTGTTTACCTTTATAACAGACACACTTTAATTATACCCAATACTTTATGAGAGATTGTATCTTATTGCTGTAAATTGCACTGTAGGTGGGTCTGCTTTAGCAAATAAAAGGAAATACTACCTTTGTGTGTAGGTGGGTAGAGACTCTTGAAAAACAACAATTTTTTTCCTTTTTGTTTGCATATCTATGCAACTAAATAATGATTTTGCTGTTAATTGTTGGATGCCAGTTGTGATGTGGCCAGTTCCATCATAAGTCTTCTGGAACACACCTTACCTAAACTCTTCTCCCTTCTCCTGTGTCCTGACTCCTGTGGGAATTAGGAGAGAATTAATTCAACTTCCCACTTGCAATGGTGGCAAAAAGCAAAACCCCATATTCTTTATTAGTAAATCCTTTTCTGCATTTTTGAAGACAAGTCCATGGGATATTTTAATTGCATCATGTATTTTAATCAGGTGACAACTCATACAGTTTTTTTTTCTTTCTCAGTTAAGCATTTTGATTAGCAAAAGCAGCAGGTAGTTGAAGTCGTTATTTTAAATGGAGGAGGAAAAGGAAGTAGGACTTGTACCTTGATTTGAGATAATGTTATAGAGTATGTGAAATTAGCTTTCCACACCCTGCCTGGATTGTGGTAGAAAATTGATGATGCAGCTGAAAATCGCTCACCTTAGCACATATCTCAATCATGTAAATGAAAGTTTTGGTGCCTGCTTCTGGTTTTTTGCCTTGGGTTCCCAATCTTTACACGTAGAGGGAAGTGAGAACCGCTGCGCACAAATCCATTGTAACTTTTATCCATGCTTCAGAGGCCTCTTTCAACTTCAAACATTCTGTGGTTCTGAATCAGTGATTTGTACGTGGTAAACAGTAGATCAGCTTCTGTGGGTCTGGAGTTATTCCCTTGACCACAGAAAGTCTCCTTCTGTTGCTGTATAGTTCACTTTCCAGCAATGATGGGGGTCTACCAAAGGCCTGTAATCTGTTGTTAAGTCTTTACTCTGCTTTTAACCAGGCACTTCATCAAATAAAGCATCTTTTTAATTTTACTTCATATTCTTAAAATGTTACATCTTGCACAGCTTACTACTTGCGTTTGTCTTGAAATATTCTGAAATAGGGTTCCTTATCAATAAATTTTGGTTGTTGTAATTGTACAAGTTAAAGTCCTGAAGCACACTGCCCCCAAATAACCAAGTTGTTTGCTGCAACATATGTTCTGTGTGTTTTGTTGCAAGGTTTTTAATACTGTACCTGTCCAGGGTAACAAGCATTTGATTCCAGAGGTATTACTGCAGTTATGGGATCCATCTGTATTTTCTCATAGGTGATGTGCAAGCTTGTGATAGCTTTCCTTTGTGGGGGTGGAGTATATACAAATGTGAGGGAAATAGTTACCTGAAAGTATAAAATGTGCCCTTTGGGAACCCCTTGCTTGATGTATTTAGCTCAAAATGGCATTAATAACTTACCTCTGATGTGAGACCAGTAATGGTGAAGTCATAGCTGCTGAGATATTGGAAAATGCTACTGAGTAGAAAACTGAGGATTTTTATTTAACAAAGTAAGTGGGAGATCTCTTGTTCAAGTGTGTATTTGGAACTCTCTTGAGCCTGTGATCTAAGACTCTAAACATGCATCAGCTACACTACTTACCAAAGGGAATAATTTTCTTCCTGCATGACTGGGACATTCTTGCCACTTTCATTGTTCAGATCCTCAAATTACAGGACTGGCTTATTTAGCATGTTATTTATGTTTTTCTAGTTAATTGCTGTAGCTTTATTGTTCCCCACTTTGCAAGTTTTAAGGGAGAGCAGTTATTCTCAGGTTGCTCTCTCAAACCTTGTAGGAATGGAACCTTGCTTTTAAAGAGCAAAACCAAAATGAACTTTGCCTTTCTCTCATCCCCATTACTCTGTCATCAAAAAGCTGACACCCTCATGTGCTTCTCTGATTGTAGCCACAGGGGCTCTAAGTTAAAGATCCCGTATGAGGTTGAAAGTGTTGTGGATTTCTTAATCCCTCCTATATAGAAAACCTGGCTGAATCAGCATGACTTGCCTTGAGACATGTTACTTTTCCCTTTTGCAAGGCAATATTTGCATGTCTTGCTGAAAAAGGATGTCTGAGAAGAACTAATAATGTTGGAGAACTGTCTGCAGTATTTAGCTGTAATTACCATCTTTCTTTGAACAATATACATAAAAAGGGAGACATTCTCATGTGAGACCTGGCTTTGCTTTTGGACCTACTAAAACCATTCATTTTTAATCTGTGGATTGACATTAAAATATTAAAAATTTGTTTAAAAGACTCTCCTTGTCTTGCTGATTGAATATACTGAATCAAATACACCAGTGAATATTTTGATTCATATTCTTATATAGAGAGAGACAAAGCTGGGCCTTTCCCACCCACTACACTCCCCTAAATAATGCTCAAATTGAAAATACTGAATGGTTGCCACTTTATCAGATGATAGCAAATTGCCAGTTCCTCAAGCATGTTTGGATGCCTATTGATCATCCAGCTGAGCTGCAGGTGCAATTTATTTTCAGCAAATTCAGCAAGAAACAAGCTGGTTAAATGAGCTTTTGGAAACAAATGGGATGGGGGAAGAGGTGGAAGAACTCATGAATTCCTCTAACCTGATAAACCGGTTACAACCCTTTTTGTAAGAGAAACTTGTTCTGCAGCTTCTTCTTCACAAAGTGCTAGCAGAAAGTTTTCTTGGTTCCCTTGCCAGCTGTCACATCTCCATTTTGGTTAAATATTTTTAAAATTTATTTCTAATACACATCTCAGTCTTCAAACTGCAGAAAAATCTGAAAATGCAGGGTGACTTTTTTTTTTTTTTGAGTCTTGCAGTTGATCTTTCAACTTCAGATTATTTGTTGACTGCATCACCTCAATAAAACTTCTAACAGAGTTTGGAGTATTTGCTGGGTCTGAGTTCTGATGGTTTGGAGCAGGTGTTTGCTGAATCTTTGGCAAGTGTTACCAGACAGGCTGCTCTTTCCACAACAAACACTTAGGGTGTCGTTTCACAAGATTTGGCTTCAGCAGTGGAGCCAGCTTCTCCCCTGGCCCTACACCAGACTTTGCCATCTTTTTGTTGTGTCAGTAAAACCCTTTGTGAAGCTGTGCTGTAAACAGGATCACTGAAATGAGCAGATGAGGTGGGAACTTAAAACTGCTTTGCTGTCCAAGCTCACATCCTGTGAAACTACACCCTTTGGTTGTGTTTTCATGATCCAACACGTTTGATGGTGATACCAGCTTAAGCTGTTTCTGCTCCTGAACACTTCAGTGGCACCTTTCATGTAGGCAGGTGCTGCTATGTGGCCCTCCCTCCTGCATTCTGCCTGTACAAAAGTCTGTGGGGCTGCAGATGGAGCTGGAGCAGGGCACTGTTCTGAGCTGAAGGCAGTTCTGGTTAGGAGTGGTTCTGTCTGATGCTCATGTGGCAGATTAGGAAATTTTCCAAAGGGCAGCAATAGCACTAAGGTGTGGGTGAAAGGAGGGTTGCCTTTTAAGACAGGTGGGGCACTGAGCAATTTATGTGAAACTGTGGCCTTGGTTTGGCATCAGCAGTGAGTGATGAGGATTTCCTGACAGACACAAGGGCCCTTCAGGTTCTCAGGGTAGGTAAGTGATAGGTTCCTGCTCTTACAGGAGGGCTGAATGTCCTGTATGCGGGTAGCCTTATGTAGAGTTTTCCCATTTATTAACATCCAGTAGCTCCCTATTTTCACTGAGAAATGTAGATGAGGATTGCCTAAATTATGTTGCATACTTCTTATTGGAATATCATCAGTATTTACTGTGGGGAATTAAGGATGTGCTAATGCTTCCTGTAGCTGTAGGATGTTGTAGTGTGGATTTTTATTGTTTTTTTAGCTATTTTATGGTTAACTCTTTTTTTCAGAACCTTAGTTGCAATTCTATTGTTGATGGCCTAGATAAAGTATTTTTCTCTTTACAAATTCTCAGCACTACCCAGCTCTGTAACCCATTACATTATTATTGAAACACTCAAATCTGTTCCCTCAAAAAGCTCAGAAGATACTTGATAACATTAATAGTTCTTCTGTTATGTATATTAAATATATATATGTGTATACATAAATATGCATTTGTAGATCATGGGAATCCATTTGTTACTTGTAGCACTTCTGTTCTGTTGTGTGGAAAAGCAGTGACATTAGCTTCTCCAAAGGCTGCAATACTTTTATCTGAATTCTTCAAATATTCCCTGTAGGAAATAGGAAGGTTCCCTTGCTTTGTTCCTGTATTTAGGTACATTTCACTTCTGAATGAGCAAAGAATTAGTAAAATAATTTGTCTAAAGCTGCATATTCTTTTTCTTATAGGCATAAAAGTGTGATAGCCTTGGCAAGCTGGGCTATCTTCTCTTAAAACTGGAAGTGCCAACATTAATGAGAAGTGAATAATTTAGCCCAGTGGTTTGAGGATATGAGTAGACTTTTTTGTGATAGCAGATGTTGCTACATTTTCTGGTGAAGTTGAACAGTAGCAATTAATTACCAAGTCTGGGATTAGCATATATGGACAAATAAACTTTACTATGAACTTGCAGAACAGCTTGAGGTGCCTGTCTTCACAGGGAGTGATGTTGTGCCATGTTTGTAAACTGTGTCACTAATACATTTGGATGTTTCTACAGCTATAATATAATGTCTAAATACTTGAATTTCTCTTGAAATTGTTCTTGCAGGTTTTTTAATGTCATTGAAAGACAGCAAAATAGAGGGTAGAAGCATTTTAGTACAAAAATTGCTGGATTGCATGATCCTCAGAGACTTAGAACTTCTTTCCTCTAACTTGCTCTAAATAGCTACTGAAAAATCACTGGAAATGTGTTAATGAATTATTGTCAGAGTTTTCAAAAGTGGCTGAGGAATAAATGAAGCATAAAGGATTTTAGCATGTAGATGGGGCATTTAACGACATGGTTTAGTGGTCAACTTGGTGCTGTCAGGTTAATGGTAGGACTCAATGATCTTGAAGATCTTGTCCAACCTAAATGATTCTATGATTTGCATTCTATTATTTTGGCAGTAATTATGTGTGCAGTGCTTCTATCTGTTCTTGAAGTTAACATGGAAGCAGCTTAGAAAACTGTGTGGATTTGTCTGCAAACCTGTGCTGTTTCTCTCTTCCTCTGGTAGCATTTTGAAAGGGTTGCACACTTCCTCAATCTGTATGTTGGTTTACTTGATTTTTTTCCCCCTTTTAATAAACCAGCACTCTTCAGTTATAGATGAAGTTCTTGGGTAGCTGAGTGCTGCCAAATGAGGGCAATGTCTCTGTCAATCTCTTGCAGCACTTCTTTGCTGAGCAGCTGGGTTTCAGACTGATGCACAGTTACTGGAATTGATACTGCTAGCAAAGCAGTGCTGTGGCCAGAACTAAAAATGCTGATTAAAGATTATTTTTTTAGCAACATAATGTCAACCCTCTTTTATTTTATAATTTCTGTCATTAAAAGAGGAAATTTTATATCTCTTAATTAGAAACAAACACAGTAATTCTCCCTCATGTTCATGTCTTTGCCATCTCCTCTGCTCTGGAAAAGTTTTTTTTCTATCCTGCAGAGATATCATGTTGTTTTCTGTTAGCTACAACCTTATTCCAATAAAAAGGAGGAAATACTGATGCTTTGAAAGACACCTTGACATGTGTTCTAGGAGAGTCTTAAGTCAGAAGTTATGTTTGTTGTACAAGCCATGTTTCAGTGCTTTGCTCTGATAAATCTGTGATGTTCTTTAAACTGTTCACAACTTGCTCCAGTGTACTTCTATATAACAGCCTCTGTTCCTGCTTTGTTCACAAACAGCTGCTTTGCTTATTTGTCCCTCATTCATTAAATTCACAGGCTGTGAAAGTAGATGTGAGTTATGGGATAAATATTAAGCAAAAGGTATTGGGAACTGAAATTCAAATGATCACCCCTTTTGATGTGAGACAGAACAAAACAACTAAAACCAACTCTCTCACTTCCCCCAAACTTCTATTTCAAAATATTTTGGTTTCTCTTTCCTCCTGCTGCCTTTCTTTGTAGAGCTGCAGTGGGCAGAGTGTGGCAAAAAAGGATTGAGAAATTGATATTTTATTAACACTAAAATATTGGTTAGAAACTTAAGGTTAAGAGACAGTTGTGTTCCTTGCAAAAACTTGGCTCCTGTGATGTTTTTGGACACCTGTTAGCCTAAAAAGAAAGGTTCTGTTACTAGAGCTCTAGGATAGTCTCTGAATTTCGTTATCATTCTTATTGAATTCAAATCAAAACTTAATCAGTGAGGTTTCTATTCTCTGGCTCTTATTCTAGAGAAATGTAAGAATGTGCTTTAGCATTACAATGAGCTGTGTCAACATTGGCAGTGTGTGAAATTAATTCTGCTGTAACTTCTGTAGAGATGCTTACCTGCCTGGTAAGTAAGTCTGTTGTAGTGAATTGCACTAAGAGGAAAGTAGAACTATAGTAATATTACTTGAAAATTAAAGTGAAAAAAACCCTGTGGAAGTTTTGCTGTGTAATCAGACCTTATTGTAGCTGAAAGTTGATTTAAATTAACTTTGCAGCTTAAGAAATACACAAGACATTGTATAACACACCAATCTGCTCTTGAATCAAATACCATTGGATTGGAGGAAGATTGTGAGAGACACAGGGTTGGAAATACATAATTGTCACAAGAATATGACAGTGACAGAGTTTTGCAGTTTGCTTGATTGGTAGCTTGAGTGTCTCAGTGTTATTTCTTACAACAGAATTAAACTTACACAGGACTTCATATTATTGTAAAGTATGTGAGATGGCACCTTGTAAATATGAAGTGCAGAAGAAAACTGCTGTTCTTGTGGTTATGCTTAAAGAAACAGTAGAAAATATAAATCAACACCCTTTCTCTGTAAGTCTCAGATGCTAAGATTTGATCACAAGAAGCTGTGCTTGCTTCACATTCAGACAGACTCGTGTCAAGTCTTTCCAGTCACAAGGAACTTGTTTTGGAAGCAGTAACTTACCTGAAAGGGCAGATGTAGTTCTGTAAGAGGAAGCAACATCCAAATAGTGTAACCATTAATGTCCTTGTTCTGTGTCGGCCAGCTCTGAATCCCTTGGAAGGCCAAGTGTAAATTTTGATATTACTCAGGTGTGAACTGCTAAAATCATATCTCTAATAGTTTCTCACTCTCATTTTTCCTTATGAGTCATTACCAATTTTTGATGCTTGCCCTAATCTGTGACTTGAAAGTTTGAGAGATTGAAGGCAAGCTGATTTAGGGATCTAATTCCACTTGTCCTTTATGTATTTGTGAAAACATGTTTGTATGAGAAAGGGAACACTCCCCCATTTATAAAGCAAAGCAGAGTCAGTTTAAGAAAGGTTTCTTTCTTTTCCTGGTATTTGTAAGGGTTTGATCAAGAATCACTTGGATTCTTATATAAGCAAAGATACTTCATAGATTTCAAGGCTGTTATTCAGGAAAGCCCATGCTTATTATATTCTTACAGTACAAGTTTAATGGAGAGGCAGGAGTATGAGAAAATCATGCAGAAAACTGGGTTGTGGATGATAAGTGTATCTTCATTCTTTTGGTGTTGCCTCATCTTTTTATTTTCCCTGAGTATTACTACAAAAGAAAAAAACAACTTGAGAAACAACCTACAAGAAAAAAATGTTTTAATTTTGCAGGCATTGGCTATTCTCCTACAACTGGTTAAGCTTGCACTACAAACAATGAGGTAGTGTTGAGTAAATAGAGCAGTACCAAGCATTACAGTCAATAGAGCCAGTGCTAAAGATCACATTGCTAATGAAAGTTTGTCCTTGAAACAGAGGTGAGTGGGAGTGGGGGAGGTATAGAACACTGAGAGAGAGCTTGTGCTTATATCAAGACTTTGGGAAATGTTGCAGTCATGGCATTAATTAAAACCTCGAGTTTGGAAAGTATGTTCAACCTTGTCTTTCAGGCTGTAATGACTTGCTCTGTGAGTTGAGCTGATAGCAAGCAGCCTGTGAGGACTGTGAGGCACCATTGTAAACCTGCTTGAAATGTAGGTAAAAGGTTGGCAGAGTAGGGATTTTTTGTATTAGTAGTATTCAAAATTTTCTTTTTGCTTAAAATCAGACTTACGAATAATCTGTGCTAACAAATGTTTACCTATTTTGCAAGATATTCATATTTTTGTGGCATTTTGTTGGTTTTGATAGCTAAGACCTCTTTCACACAGATTAATTTAAAGTGAAAACATAGTTTATCTCAGTAAGTGTTTCTTTATTTAGCAGTTTCCTGACACATAATGTAGTAGTAAAGTCCACGAACTCTGAAATTCTTATGTTGCTGGACTGGGGTGCTTTATCTTACACAAGGCTAACTTCAAGTAGCTTATTTGTGGAGTACTCTGCATATTTCAACACTCTCTTATTAAAACAGGTTGTGCTTTTGAAGATAAAAGCCTGTGACCTGATTGCTGTGACATTCAGATGGCCTGAGCCATGGTCTTGCCTTTTATGCTTAATGCATTACCTGAATTAGATGCTGTAGATTCCATAGCTGGAAAGCATGCAAATAGTCTGGTGTTTCAAACTTCCATCTAAGAAATAATTAATCAAAAATGGTCATAAAGTGCTCAAGTGGCATGGCTTGGACAGATCTTTGTCATGGCAGAAGGTTAGATGTTTGCATTCTTTCCTAGGAAGAATTAAGCATTTAGTTAGCTATTGTTTACTTTGCTGCACAAAGACCCAGGTCCAATTAAAACGAACCACAGAAAGAAATAATGGGGAAGTTTCATCTTTAAAACAGTTTACCACAGCCCTGAGTAATGATGGTCTGTTTTCTATGCTCCACAGAGTATCACTGGACAGACAAACCATGACAATTGTTGCTCTGTTTCTGTATTTCATGTTCCACTTGTTGCTGAACAAACTTATTTTTATGCAGGAAATTAGCTGTAGGCTACTCTCACCAGCTAAGTTTAAAGTTGCCAGTCCCTCCCTATTAATTCTGAAGGAGTATAATGAATTTTAAAGGAATTTTTCTGTTTTGTTGAGTGAAAGGATGCAATACACTTGAAGAATACTTTCTATTTCTCCCCTTGAAGTCTTGCAGTAAGTATAAGAGGTGTCTGTAGGCCTTTCTCTCTTGAGAGACTTGTGGTGACCTGTGAGGTGACAACAAGGAGGAGAGGGTGGTATTATTTCCTGTAACTTCAGCTTCCCAACAAAGTAAAAATTAGAACTGACTATCATAAATACACTTAAAAACATAATTCTGTGTTTTTCAACTCCTACTTCTTTTGAAGATTTATGATTGGAATTTCATGGCAGAACCCCAAGCCTAGGATAATTGAGACCCTGTTGTCACCTTTTGCTCACAGCATGAATGGAAAATAATTAACTTCTTTCTGTGCGAGAGGCAACAACAGGAGTTTGTCTAAATAAGTAGATGCTGTGGAGGAAACTGCTTTGGAACAGCTAGAGAAGCAGCAGGGTGTGCAGCACCTGGTCTGGACCTCTGTTCAGGAAAGAAGACAAAGTGACAGCAGATTATCAGGTGTAAGAAGCAGCATAATGTTCCTTGAGGAGAAGGCAGTCTCCAGTGCTTGAAGCTCAGCGTCACATCCTGCCTCTCCTTGAGACTTGGTAGGGTGGATTTGCTCTTACACTTGCAAATTCCAAGATGGATCTGTACTCTAACTGGTTTTGGCTATGCAATGTCTCTTGTACTGAGTACATTTATGGTGGTCTTTGTGACTGATTAGTCCTTCTGTTATTTAATGTAGTTTCTAGGCCATCAGGAGGTATAAGGTGGTATGTAACTTGACTGGTCATACTGAGCAAAATTAGATTCTCTGGCAAGCTGGAAATGAGCCCCATGCTTTTGTCCAAGCTAGTCTGCATTCACTAAATAATCTCAGGCATTAGTGTTCAGTAGAGCAAATAATTGCCTTCCTCCTAATAGGAGAAATCAACTGGCAATATTATTTTTGAACATTTCTAGTGAATGGACCTGGGCTGCCTCTGTCATCTCCTGCATGTTTGCCCTGCAATGAGTTCAAACCAAGGGGCAATTTCTTTTTCATGTTTATGTCTGAATGGTATCTAAATATTGTATTTTTACCCCTGTTTAGCTAGAAGGGGAAAAGAAGTTATTTGTAGCTTGTGGCTACACTGGGGCTTACATTTTTTTCTTTTCTTTCCATACAGCAATTTCAGTACAAGGTCACCATGTATCCATTATCAGCCATGTGGAATATCAGTTAACAGATGAACAAAGGCAAGGGCTTACTATAGGATTCTCTGTTTAAAAAGTTACCCAGCACAATAAAGGGTTATCATACTTGTAAATAGTGCTGAAATGCAGTCTGTGCACCTCCCAGTAGTATTGACATGCTTTAAATTCCTCCATTGCATGGATAAGGCTGACATTATCACCAGGGTTGGAAGAGTGAAGGAGCAGAAGACTGCTCATGGAGAGTATTGTAAATAAATGTGAAACCCTCATGGGTGTAGGAACTGAGGCACAAAGACCAAGTGAAAATATTTCCCTAGGCTGACATGTCATGGTATGTTGTGTGTGTATACCAAAGTAATGGCCTGTTACTCCTGACGTTTCTCATGCTGTATTAGACCCTTTAAGACTTCGGACAAACTTCAGGATTCGGTGATGCCCCAATCTTGCATATGTTTTAGTGGTGGACAGGTTCTGTTAGTGAGATTTGGCTGTATCTCAACTCTTGATCTCCTTCACTTCCCCCCATCCTGGAAAACATGTTCTTTCCCAAACACCCCCAGTCCCTCAGGTACACACTGTGGTGCCACTGGTGTCCTGATCTTTGGTGGAGCTGCAGAGTGGGCAAAGAGAGTCCAGAGTGGGGAGTCACACAACAGCTGAGGCTGGAGGGCACCTGTAGATGTTGTCCAGCCCAAGCCCTGAAAGCAGGGACACTTGAGCAGGCTGCCAAAGACCACAGCCACTTGGATCTTTGGTATCTTCAATGATGAAGAATCTGCAACTTCTCTCAGCAGCTTCTTCCATTGTTCATCTGCTGGAGATCTTCTTTCAGGAACCACACCTGCAAATGTATAATTGGTTTTGGGTGTTCTCTGGAATAAATTGTAGAGGACTTAGCATAAAATCAGGCTTTGAGGCAACAACTGCAGTATCTTTTGCCTGTTGAAACAGAACTGGGAATAGAAAATCTTCAGTGAAACCTTTTTGAAGATTATCCTTTGTTTTCCAAGAAGACTGATCATTGTTATATGCTCAATGCTACAAGCAAAGAATGACTCACACCAAAAGCCTGAAAGAGACTCTAAAGCTCTAATGTTGTGAATTGCAGTAATGTCTAATAAGTGATGATGATTTTTTTAAAATACAAGTTAGACTGGAAAACATCCATGGTTATTAACAGTATGGCTTTAGTCATAGGTTTGCACAAAGGAGGTGTAAGCAGTGCCCATTTATGTGCCTCAGATAAAACTTTTTTCTTCTCAGGGTACTTTACAGATCAGTGGAATCTTATTTTCACTTTCTCTAGAACAGTTTCATTTTAGTAATATGAGGAGGTTTTAAGCTCAAGGGAATATATCAGAATGTAAGTCCTAAGTGAACCAAAATAAATTTTCTTCTGAGTTATTCCTGAAAGTTTTCTTCTTAATAATGACAAAAAACTGTCATTCTTGAAAAAGTTTTATTGTCAGGGTTTTTGTTTGTTTTGGTGGTTTTTGTTTTGTTTGCTTGGGGTTTTTTTGCAAAACACTAATCTAGAATGCTAAACCTGTTCAAAGTCTTTCAACAGGCTTTAAGCCAAATAAATTATCATCTGTCTCATGTCTCCAATTTTGACTGGACCAGATTTGATCTGTTCACCCTCCCAAATCTAAAGATGGCATGGATGAAAAAATGAGCACTTTTTGATAGGCTGATCTGGCAGAAAGCAGACCATGTATTCCTCTGCAATCACCAAATTGTAAACTCTGGGCAATTTAGTAACATCCTGTGGATACTACTGATTTGAAACCAGATCTCTACACTGGGAGGACCATTCTTTGTGCAAAGAATATTGACAAATATAACTCATCTTTCTACTTGAAAATATATTCAAGTCTATCTTAAGTGTGGACTACAAGCTGAGCTGTTTTTTTTTATTTTTATGTTATACTTTAGCGTGGCATTCCAGACCTGCTTAAACTGCAAGGATGCCTTTAATTCTGAAGCTCTGTGAATGATTTTATCTTGTCTTAGCTATGATGGGTCAGTAGGGCCAAATGAAGCAAAACAGAGAAATTCTGTGCATGACTAAAGGAAAGGATGCTGCTTTAAAGACTCACTAGGAACTGCTGGACATCTGATGCATAAGGGACAGCTGAATTTTCTGTTACTTCTCAGAGGTGATTTGAAGAAAGAATCCCCGGAGTGCCATGATGTTTTAGAAATGGTTCTGTTTGACAGCATGGGTGCATTCTGTGCCTGAATTATCTCAGTGTTTAATTACCATGCCAGGCACAGATACAGCACAGATGCAGTGGCCTTTCTCAAGGATGACAGCTATTTTTAGTAAGGAAAATGAGACTATCCAAATAGACAGATGTTTATTTTAGTTTTTTTGTGCATCATAACTGTAGAAAAAGCTTAATGAAGAATCTTCTTGTTTCTCCAAGATCTACATCTTAGCTCAGCTATATTTAAGGCAACATGAAGTGGGCTGTTATTTTAGTCCCTTGGGATTCATCAGTCAAAAACACAGCAGCTTGTGCTGGCTTTCATCCAGCTTTGCTGCTGGCAAAACATGTCTCTTCAATCTCTTTGTACTCTCAGCTACATGACCAAAATCCTGTTTAGCCAGTTTTTCAAACTGCTGTTCAAAGTCTGTCCTTCCCTCTCACCACCTTTCCTCTAAGAACTGTTTTAGGTTTCGTGGAGTCAAGTATACAGAGCAGCTTGTTTGATTCTTCCTCTTCCCTCTGTTCAGTTTTTAATCTTGGTGTGGAATTATTGAACATATTCCTTTAAATAAAGAATGACTCATCAGAGCTTTACTGGAGAGACTGATCTGGTGGAATAAGCAAGAAAGGTGGAGGATGATGCTAATAGACTGGTTCTTGCAGTCAAAATGAGGGCTGGTTGCAAGATGCAAGCAGGTAATTAGCAGTGTGTAAGTGCTGTGGAAGGAGCAGAGGAGCAGGGCAGACTGGGCGTGTGAGCTTGGTGGGGGCAGTGCTAAGGTGGGGCAGCTTTGCCTGCTCAAGTGGGGGCGTGCTTGGACGGCAGCATGAAGGCCAATGACAGCAGGTAAATAGCTGAGATGGATTTTATTAGTGGAGTGAAGGAGATTGGGATGGAATTTATGAAATGACAGAGTTGTGGACAGGTTGTTCAACATGTGAGGCAGAAAAACGTAATGTAAATCTGGTACTGGTCTTAACTTGTCCTTTGCTTGCTCCATTTGGGTGGATGCTGGTTCAAGGCTATCTTTTGAAATGCTGCCTGAAATTTGTGGTGCAAGAAAGGAGGCTGAAGATGGCTTTTCCTGGGCAGTGCTGAATTGCTTAACTGATCTGGCTTGTTGTGTTGAACAATGTGGCTTTACAAACGCATCTGCCGTAGCTGCTTTAACGCATTTGACACGTGTTACGTGTTATGTGTACCTATTGCCTGAAAGACCTGAGGGTCCAGTGTAATCCATAGCAGCAGGAGATGGTCCACAGCTATGCCTCTCATACCCAACCTCTGCAGAATTAAGAGAACCTCTCCTATGGGTAAGAGAAGCTACTTCAGGCTAATCTCAAATAGCTGTCATTCCTCTGGGGCTATTTCGCCCTATGCTCTGATCCTGAGTGAATCTTCCCATTCACTCTGCTACCCCCTCCTCTCCTCAGTTAACCCATGCCATAGCTGAGCTGGTTTGGATAACAAAGGTTGCTTATGTCTCCTGACTATTCTTCCCAGTCTTCTTGCCCTCTTCCAGAGCAGTACACCCCAAAGTTTGAAACAGGCTGGTTTTAAAATAGGAATTTCTAAATAAGCTCCCAGCAAGGTCTGCCAGCGTTGTGGCAGTTTATCTAAGGCACTTTAAGCTGCTGGCATTTGGTAAGAAAAGTAGAGTATTGTTTTGACATGTTGATTGTTCCACTGGAAAGGAGTTTGCAATGTTGAATGTTATCACTGACATTTAATAAATATGCAGTGCAAATACTAATGCTTGGTAAAAATAAAAACAAATCCTGATCCTTGGGAGTTCTTTAAACCTTAGTACAGTTGGAATTCTAGGCTTATCAGTGTCCTTATGCAATATTTTACTACTCTGGCATCTTCTCAGTACTGGCTTCTGAAAATATCTGTGTTTTCTTTTCAGCTGTAGGTTGTGTGGGAAACACCACCTGGAAAAAAAGGGAATATTTCAGTGGAACAGTCTTGATTTTTACTAACTTGACTTACACCATTTAACCTGAGCATTTCCTCCCTTGTGCAAACATTTTTCTCCTTTTGTTTTCTAACTTGATGACGTCTTTTTGATCTACAGTTCTTACATTTTATGTGTACAGCAGGAGGCTGCTTACATTTGCTGCTTTCTTCAGATTGTGTGGGTTAGATTTCTTCTTGTATCTGATCAAAATAGCCCCCTAACTGCACTCCCTGTATTGGCTCTTGAGCATCTCCAGTAACACAGGGTACAAAGTTGAAGGTTTGGGGAGTGTTTATTGCTGTTCATCAGTAAGACTCAGCTTCCTTTTGGCAAGAATCCCTGTGCACCCCCTCTGGAGGCTGATTCCTATCACCATTTCCAACCCCTTGTTACAAATATTTGCTCTTTAATGTGCACATTAGTTAAACTAAAAAAAACCTAATAAGTTGCTGCATTTAGTAAGAAAGCAGTTCTCATGTGTGTTATTGTGGTGAGAATATTTGTTGTTGGTCTGTGACTGTGGCAGTCCACAGAACTACTTTTCTGAAGTGGTTCCTCTGGAGTCCACTGGAATTTTCTTCTTTTTCTGATGTTTACACATCAACTGAGGTATTTTGAGCACTCTTAGATCTCAATTTTCTGACTTTAAATCATCTTTGAACAATAACTGGCTTTAAAACCTCCGGTTCTTCAAGACTTCAGCTTGTGGTAGGACCACAACCTGTACTAGCAATTGGGAGGAAACAGGCTTTGGGAATCTGCAAGTTTGGGTTGGTTGATTTTTAGTTAGTTATTTTGTCTGTTTGTGGTGTGTTTGTTCTTTTTGTGTGTTTTGGTAGTGTGCAGAGAATGACATTATAAAGGTTTTTGTTTTGTGGGGATATTCACCCTTCTTATAGTTTCAAATATGTTCTCTGCTATTAAATAACTTCACTTCATAGATATGTTCATATCTATATCTGTAAATATATCTGCAAATGAAGCAACTTAACACAAGGTGCTCACCTGGATACCCCTCCTTACCCAGCTCTGCCCCTCAGTTCCCTGTTTTGGTGTGTAGTACCCACTACTACAGGGTTCTGAACTCAGAATGGTAGAGGAACTCTGGTCAGCTGCCCAAGCCTAGAAAAGAGCCTGGATTGGTTTGAGCAGTTATTTTGAAATGAAGCCTGGGTGATCATGTCTCTGCTCCTTCTAAATCACATTCAATACACGTTTTCCCTTGTGGAGCCTTACCTTTGGGCTGCAGGTGCTGCAACACTTGCTCACACTGTGAGTTCTGTGTAGCTGTGGGATCAGGTCATTAGGACATCATCTTTCCTGAGCACAGACTGTAATGATGTAGTGTCACATGTGTTATGATAAAACAAACCAACTTTCCTTTCTCCCCATACACAGGTTAAAAGACAGCACAAAGATATTGTCTAAGTCTCAAGTAAACTTGTAATTTGCTTTTGGGGGTGGTTGTTTTGGAGCTGTAATCTGTTGCTGAGAGCAGTGGGTGGCTACTGCATCGTAATTGTAATTATTGCTTGTTTGTGAGGTGATGCTTTCCTGGGAGGGAGTAGCATCAAGAGGGAAGCTTAGAATAATTACACTTGTTAACTAATATTCAAGGGGACAAGTTACTGCTTACTGATACATGTAGGTACTATAATATGCTAGCTGACTTATTAGGAGCTAGGAATTTAACACTGGTATAGAGTAATAAAAGGCTGGAAACTGTTATCTAAGGATGGAAAATAATGTAGAATAAGACAGCTGGAGCCCTTTCCTCTTGAGAATTAATCTCTGGGGGTTAGCCAACTTAGAGCTGGGAATTTTTTTTAAATCTAGTTATTCATAATACTTTATCTATACCAAGAACTTTATTAGTTTGGACGTGACTTGACTATAATTTTACTTTTGAAGGTATTAGATCACTGTTTGTTTGGCTTTTCTTAATATATGACTTTTGAAACATTATTAAATCTCGATGAGTAGGTTTTTTGTTATTGAAGTAAAAAAAAAAATTATTAAGGATATAATCAAAGTCAGAAGCACTATAGGTGAAGAAAGGTTATTGCAAAATCAGTGATTTATCTTCAAAGTTCTTTCAAATATTTAATAACTTAAATTATAGTTAGTCCAGATTCTGTATATTACCAATATAGTATGATCACTTTTCATATGAGCTCATAATTCTGCCATGTCTTCCTAATTAATCTTTTTTTTTTACTATATTCTGGGTGTTCTTGTTTGCTATTCCACAAATGCATGCAGTTTATTTGCCTTCTTTAATCAGGAACCCCTGTCTGTTCTCTGTCATGTTTTTTCAAAAATTTTTACAAAATGTTGAATTACTTTATCTCCTTTTAAAAAAAGTGCTGAAGTAATGGCAAGTGCATGAAATTATCAGTCAGTACAATGAAATTTTTCACTTCATTTTCCAGTTTAGTCAGCTGGTATCCAGTGATTTGAAAGTACTTGGAAGGAGCTCTTACACACTCTGCAGTGATGGCCAGTTACTCATCCGCCAAGTTCTCCACCCGGAAACATCCAAGAAGGTACAAGATCAGAACTGGGCAGAGAGGCAGCGCTGGGAGGGGAGTGATACAATTCCACCTGGGAGCTGGAGTGTCACAAGACTATTGAAGATGGTCCCCTCCCTGCCTGAGCCCTGAGCAGTTATTTTAGGCACTTGCTCTTGCAAGTCAGCTGCACTACTTGGACTCCCAGATGAACATAAGGAAGAGGAAAATTAGGAAAAACAGGATAGAGACAGAAGCAGTACAAGTCCTTTGAATTCTGTGTGTGGAGTAGAAACAGAGGTACAGATCAAACCTCAGCAGAAGTGATGGAGAACTATTGCTTTGCTTAGGCTTGTGTTAAACCAGTGTCCTGTGGGAGGGTAAGCACACAGGTGGTAATGTGGCCTGGCAGTGGTTCCCCATCAGGATTTATTCAGTGGGAAGCAGAGCTGCATCTTGTTTGCTACTCCCACATGAAGGAGCAGTTTCTGCTCCAAGTTCCTGGAGGGTTTAGAGCACCCTGTCATGCACAGGGAGGAGAACCTTGCCTTTGTGCAAGGTGGTGGCTCTTGAGTTTGCTGGCTTAACAGGGTGTGAAGGAGCCCCACAAGAATGAGAGATGCTGACATAGAAGGAAGGAGCTGGCCAGTTGTTGGGTCTTTTTCTGAAAGCTGCTGAAAGAGATTTTGTATTCTGTGACAATATTTATTTAAAATTTTTCATCGTGCCTTGGTACAAACCTGCTTTTAAGTGTAGCCGCAAAAGATAAAATAGTGTCAAAAATGGAAATTAAACAGCAAAATGTAGATATTTTTAAATATTTTTTCCAAGCCATCCTCTCCAGCTGTTTTGCATGGGTCTGACTCCCAGAGGCTATTTGACTTTGTTCATGTAGACATCCAGTTCTGTAGATTTATGGAATTTGAACTTGTTACAAAGAAACCAAACTGCTCCATCACCTACAAGCTGGTGACATGGAACTACCTGATTTCTGAGAGTGCCTCATTCAGTTCAAAAGTATTAATTGAAATTTAAAGGATTAGCATGTATAAAACAAATATTTTTCCCTTCCTTGTAGAACTTCGTGTTGTCAGACTGCTTCTATTCCTTTTATGATCTGCGTAAAGAATTCCACACTTGCTACCCTAGTTCAGCCGCCGTGAAAGACCAGACCATCAAGACCATGGCAGAATGTATCCTTTTGCTGCAGCTTATATCCCACAATCAGTTCAGTTCCTTGAGTTTTATCTTCTAACAGAGTTTGGAAGAATAAAACTAGATGTGGGTTTTATAAACTCACAGGTAAAGTGAAAGGAGTATCTACTTAAGTGTGTGTCAGGAGAGTGGCTGTGCTTGTAATTTTTTTTCCCCAAATTGAATCTAATTGAGTTCTAAACCATATTTAGTAAATCTGCCAAAGAAAAGCATCACTTGCATTGGTACTTGATCTTAAAGGAAAAGCTGAGCTGTCTGGGCTTTTTCAGCACCAGCTAGGCTGCAGCTTTTCAATGTTTGCAGATAATAGTTATCTTGCATGATCCTGTCTAAAATGAATTTAAAATAAAGCAAAACCAAAACCCAAACAATACTCTATGTCTCAGTTCAAATTAGAGGGATTGTTGAGGCCATCTGAATGAGATTTAAATTCAGTTATGTTTAAAGTGATAGGATCTTAGTCAGTTTTTCCTTTTTGGACTGTTAACACTGAAATTATGTAAGCTCTCAATAGTTTTCAAACTGTTGTCTGTTGCAGTGAATATAAACCAGTTTATAAGCAGTGTAACATGTCTAATAGCCACATGTCCCTGCTAAGACATTTACATTTGATTATTAGTTCCATGCTAATACCAGGAAAGCCTTATGACTTGTTTACAAAGAATTGTGCAAGTCTGTTATTTTCTATAATCACCTGTTTAGATCTAGGCTTAGGGACAGATGAAGCAGAGGAGGACTTTGGTGTGTGGCAAGTGAAGACCATGGTGGCTATCATTTTCAGCATGCTTTCAGAAGGTTGTAGTAAGTTAACTATTTATACTGAACGCTGAAATCCTTCTTTTCTGAAAGAATTGGCAGTGATGCTGTCATTCTTAAGTAATCTCTGACTCCAGTTATATTTAAACTTCTTGTTTTGTCACAGATCACGTATTTACTGAGCCTGAAACTGTGAAACACAAGTATGAAACAGGTCCTTGGTAAGTGTCCTTGTCATGGTTGTTTACAAACAAAGATGAGTCTTGTGTACAGCAAGGAAAGTTTGCGAATATTTCCCCATGGTCATGTGAAAGCAGGCTGGCTCCTGAGAACAGCCCAGTGTACTCAGCAGTCACTGCAGTGCAGCCAGACTGTGGCTGGCATGCTGAATGCTGTACTTTAGTCCACCTCTTTAAAGTCACTGCAAGTTAAATGCTCTTTGTTCTCTTGCTTCTGTTTTGCATGGCAGCGAGGCTGTTTTATCTTACCCAGAGGTGAAGAAATATTTGTGAACTTTCCCTAAGTCAACAGGGCTGATGGCCAGTGCACCCTGCATGAGCTGAGCTGTGTGGTGCTTCCCAAAGTGGTTTTTCACCCATGCTGAATTTGGTGTTGAGTTCAGGGATGAAGGAACACAATGGCTCATTCTTTACAAATGTATTTCAGTGACCAAACTGAAATCTCTTAGGCATAAGTAACTTGTGTTGCTTGGATTGCTAGATCTTTCAAATAAAATTATTTCAGTTCCTCATTACTTTGCATTGAGGCAGTTTTCCTAATTTTTTATTTAAGGAATTGCAACATGGTGACAACATTGTGCATCTACAGTGTTGTAGATATAAATGAATTATCCAAGTTATCTTCCCTTTCTTTATTGAAAGGAATAATGGAGATAGGAGAGTCTCAACAGAAAATATGCTCCAAATTTACAATTCAATTATTTGCAATCTGAAGTTTGGTAAAATACTGGAAAACCTGGATGAAAGCTTACTTTGACTTCTTTTTTCTTTCTGTGCAGCAGTAAATCTGAAACTGTGGACAGTGAGACAGTAATACGTGCCAGAGGTTTGCCATGGCAGTCTTCAGACCAGGACATCGCTCGATTTTTCAAAGGACTCAACATTGCCAAGTAAGACAAGAAGAATTTGCCTTGCTTTATCTCTTTGCCTTTAATAGTCAGTCCCTTTAATATTTGCTTTACATACATCCCCCACTCTCCCCACTGGAGCCCTTCAGTCTTTCCCCACTTGACCCCTTCCCACACTGTGGCTGTGACAGCTGAACAGGTGTACCAGCCTTAGGGGTGCAAGAGAAAGTTTTGAAATGTGCAAAGAAGAAAAGAGACTTATCAAAAGAAAACCAATATACTTTCATTTATTGCTAGTATCAAAAGTGAGAAACTCCTGTTGCATTAATCAAAGCAGAGGCCAAGACATAAAAAAGCTTTAATTTTGTGCCAACTTATTATTCTTCTATACCTCCTAAACAGGCCATATTCTGAAACTTTTAAGTACTGTTTGGAATAAATTTTCATATGATTCATGTGTGTGCCTATGTATGGATTTATGTGTATACATATATATGAAGAGAGTGAGATTATTTAGCACACCTGTCACTTAATAGATATTAAGTGACATTTCCAACACTGGGAAAATATATTTTTTTTAATTTAGAGTGATGAGGAATTTCAAATGTGCATCTCTGAGATAATAGAAAGGACAAATTTGCAACTTTATGGAGTTGAGAAAGCAGTTAACAACATGAGATCCATGATCTCAAGGAAGCAGATTTTAAAGTATAATTGTGTTACAACAAAAATTAAATTTCAGATAGTAACAATTTCTTTTCCAATCTGTAATTTTCATATTTAAGTCTGATTCCTTTACTATTCTTACACAGTTATTTATTAAATGTATTAAAGATTCAGACTAAACTTATATTTGGTGGCTTTACCTTCCAGAGGTGGTGTGGCTCTTTGCCTGAATTCCCAAGGAAGAAGAAATGGGGAGGCTTTGGTTCGGTTTGTCAATTCTGAACAGAGAGACCTTGCCCTGGAAAGGCACAAGCATCACATGGGTAGCAGATACATTGAGGTAAAAATTTGTGACTTGAAACAAATCTTTGGAGAGAAACCTGAATATTTTAGGCTATGTTCTCATTTAAAACCAAACTGCTCTTCTATTTTGCTCAAAGTACCAAAACACAATTCTCTTGCTTGTATAAGTGTGTGTGTGGTTTAAAGGTGAACATTGTGATTTTCATGTGGATTTTTTGTTCTTTCTTTCAAGGTTTACAAAGCAACTGGGGAAGAATTCTTAAAAATTGCAGGAGGTAAGTGATGCTGGAGTTCAATGTGATTACTTGAGTTCATAGGAATGTTGTTCAAGTTTTTTTTTCCTTGACTGAGGATGCAAATGGATAATGAAGTAGCTTTTCCTGTTTTGTCTTCCAAGAATGTTTGACCCTGTCAAGTTGTTGAAACTGAGCTGTGAACATTTGAGCTGTGATGTTCACAGACTTCCCTCCTTCTTGGGAGGAATACCAGCCTTTGCAGTGGTAGCATCCATGTATCTTGTATTAATTCACACTAATCTCATCTTTGCTCTGATTTCATTAAAATATGAAGCACTTGCAGATGAAGAGGTTTTCCCCTCAAAACCAATTGCTGAGAGTTGGTAGTGTTTTGAGTCCTGTCTGGGTTTGTTGCTGGCTGCTTACCTACTGTATTATTCCTTAGTGCTTCCCTGCTGCTGCATCCCCTGAACTGGGTGCCCAGCACTGACCACATGCTCCTGGCTGACCGTGTGCTGTTATCTCTCTGCCAGGCACCTCCAATGAAGTGGCCCAGTTCTTATCCAAGGAGAATCAAGTTATCATCAGGATGAGAGGCCTTCCATTCACTGCTACCCAGGAAGATGTCTTGGGGTTCCTGGGGCCAGAGTGCCCAGTCACAGGAGGGAAAGAGGGACTTCTCTTTGTCAAGTACCCAGATGGCAGGCCCACAGGAGATGCATTTGTGTTATTTTCCTGTGAAGAATATGCACAGAATGCACTTAAAAAGCACAAAGAAATACTTGGAAAACGTTACATTGAACTCTTCAGGAGCACAGCAGCAGAGGTCCAACAGGTTGTAACTATTGGTTGTGAGACTCAAAACTGAACAATTGAAACGTTTCTTCTAACATTTCCACACAATATGTTGTAGAGAACCATGAACATTTATTATATGAAAAATGTCAAGAAAGATCAATGCATATTTCCTAATGGGCATGGAAAATTGAGCAGCACTGGTTTTGCTTTGTTTGGGGGGGGTGTTTGTTTTGGGTTTTTACCATCCTTCAGACTATGAAGCGAAAATCATTTCATGTTTTTCTTCTCCTTAAAGGTTGACTGAAATCACAAAAATAATTCTAAAAATATAGTAGATTGATAGTATTGTAGTAATACTTTTTGAAAATCTCCAGTACGGTCTTTAAATGCTAGTCTCCATGTGCAGAATTTCTAATATTAAATCCAAGTCTGGATGCATGAAATGAGCAACAAGTTGTTGAAACTGAGCTGTGAACATTTGAGCTGTGATGTTCACAGACTTCCCTCCTTCTTGGGAGGAATACCAGCCTTTGCAGTGGTAGCATCCATGTATCTTGTATTAATTCACACTAATCTCATCTTTGCTCTGATTTCATTAAAATATGAAGCACTTGCAGATGAAGAGGTTTTCCCCTCAAAACCAATTGCTGAGAGTTGGTAGTGTTTTGAGTCCTGTCTGGGTTTGTTGCTGGCTGCTTACCTACTGTATTATTTCTTAGTGCTTCCCTGCTGCTGCATCCCCTGAACTGGGTGCCCAGCACTGACCACATGCTCTTGGCTGACCGTGTGCTGTTATCTCTCTGCCAGGCACCTCCAATGAAGTGGCCCAGTTCTTATCCAAGGAGAATCAAGTTATCATCAGGATGAGAGGCCTTCCATTCACTGCTACCCAGGAAGATGTCTTGGGGTTCCTGGGGCCAGAGTGCCCAGTCACAGGAGGAAAAGAGGGACTTCTCTTTGTCAAGTACCCAGATGGCAGGCCCACAGGAGATGCATTTGTGTTATTTTCCTGTGAAGAATATGCACAGAATGCACTTAAAAAGCACAAAGAAATACTTGGAAAACGTTACATTGAACTCTTCAGGAGCACAGCAGCAGAGGTCCAACAGGTTGTAACTATTGGTTGTGAGACTCAAAACTGAACAATTGAAACGTTTCTTCTAACATTTCCACACAATATGTTGTAGAGAACCATGAACATTTATTATATGAAAAATGTCAAGAAAGATCAATGCATATTTCCTAATGGGCATGGAAAATTGAGCAGCACTGGTTTTGCTTTGTTTGGGGAGGGGGTGTTTGTTTTGGGTTTTTTTACCATCCTTCAGACTATGAAGCGAAAATCATTTCATGTTTTTCTTCTCCTTAAAGGTTGACTGAAATCACAAAAATAATTCTAAAAATATAGTAGATTGATAGTATTGTAGTAATACTTTTTGAAAATCTGCAGTACAGTCTTTAAATGCTAGTCTCCATGTGCAGAATTTCTAATATTAAATCCAAGTCTGGATGCATGAAATGAGCAACTTTCTTGGAAAGTAAGAATCAAGAGGATGTATCTGATTTTTTTGGTGAAAGGAAGGGATTTTTTTTTCCTGGGGTAATATATTTCCTTTTTTCCCTATCCTTCACCCATCATTTCCTTCTTAAACTGGTAAAACCATTTTATTTTGTCACCAGCACCTTGTCCCTATGAAAAACATCACATATTGTATTTTTCTTCTTGATGCAGAACATTTCTAGACTGGTGGCTCCAGAGGGAACCAGTATTAGATTTGGTCTGGTGTTTGCATAACCACTGGCTATAAAGGTGTAATACAGTTACTGTGCAATTTATGTGACAGGTGAAATCTTTCTGTAGAAGGAATGGGGCAAGGGAAAGAATATCCACACTTGTAGATCATTGCTGCTACTGTGATATGGATATTACAACAGCCAAGAATCTATGTGCTGTGAAGATTGGGAAGTGGCATTTCCCTCTCCCCCACAACTTCCCTCCTGAGAGAGAAGGAAGCAAAATCCCCTAATGAACAAAATCACTCTGTCACAGTGACCAAGTCTCTACTTCCACTTTTTAGGGAGACCTAGATATAACTTACATTCGACCAAAATGTCATTACTTCTTCCTCTATGACTGCTGTCTAGGCTGACACCCAAACTTTTTTTGCTGCTTGGACAAGAGATTATTTCTTAGGAAATTACAGGCTACTTGTTTGAGTAATTACAAGAACTAAAGCCCACTCTCATCTATTTAGTGTTAGTGCAAAGTGATTGCAATATTCTCCACGCAACTGAGAGATTTCTGTCCTGAAATGCATTACAAGGAAATTCTTGAAACAAACTCCCTAAGCGGAATCACTTTTAACAAAACTAAAGCTTTGTGACCTGTTTTTAATAGCTCTTTCAGTAGAATGTGTTTATTTGTGATAATCATCAGTAAAAATGGTTTTCAGCAGTAAGCCCCTACATGTCTCATATGTTCCCTTTGTCTTTTGGAAATGAGTCAAGAGAAAATGTTGAGATCAAAGTCTCCTATATTCTTATCTTTAATTTTTTTTTCCTTAGAAAATCTGTACTTGGAGATGAGCACTGGGGTTAAACAAATAAGCACCCTCAATTAACCAATCAGGTTTTAGAATAAATTAAAATTAGTGCTTTCACTTACTAGCTATTTCAGGTCCCAGTTCTTTTAAAATGGCTGGTTTCAATTTACCCTGATTTAACTAAGAACTGTATGTGGCAATACTGGTTTATTAGAACAGATGTGAGTTCAGATGTTCCTTTTTGAGATACCATAAACAATAGTTGACTTTTAACTTTTTTTATAATATGATATGAGAAAAGTCTGTTATTGGGGTCTGGCAAATTGAATTTGTTAGCCTTCCCCTCTCCTTTTCTGAGTTTAAAACTTTCAAATGCCCAACAGGAAAGTAACTGCAGTAACTTAGTATAAGAAGGCTTTGTTGGAAATAGTACTATGAGAACTGCCATGTGCTCCGACAGATGATTGTAAATCTGCATTGCTGTGGGTTTTTTGCCAACAGGTACTTAATAGATACATGTCAACACCTCTTATTCCAACCCTTCCAACTCCCATCATTCCGGTCATCCCCCCTCCGTACACCATCGCCACGGGCAGCGTCCGCGACTGCGTGCGGCTCAGGGGCCTTCCCTACACTGCTGGCATTGATGACATCTTGGAATTTATGGGAGATGCCACAGGGGATATCAAGCCCCATGGAGTTCACATGGTCCTTAATCAGCAGGTAAGAGCATTTTGCATGGGAGGAGTAACTTTGCATTGACTGAACAGGTTCAAAGTCAGGGCAGCTTACCTGATCTTGGCTTTAGTCTTCTTCAACCTTGAGAAAATACAATGTTCTCTTCATCTGTCTTTGCCTCATTTCTCTTCCCCTTTTACATACACCCTTGCTTTTCTCCCTCTGTATGTATATATGGATCAGCCTGGGGAAGATGAAGCTTGTTCTTTGAATGATAACATTATCCTGGAGGCTGTTTTCAGCCAGAGGCTGGAGATACATTACAGAAATCTCTCCTTTAGATGGCATAGCTGCTCTGTCAACTTCAGGGTTCCCGCTGTGTTGTTTGAGTGCTCTTTGTGTCAATATGAGCTTTTTCTAACTTGATTAGCAGTTGCTCAGGCTTAAAAGAGAGTCGATAATTAAAAATTGTGGTTTGGGTGTATTTTAATGATGTGATCATAGAGATATATTTTGCCTATTGTCTTGTGTTAAAAGTAAGTTCTTAATGACAGAAATACTGAGGTATTAAAGAAAACAAATGAGAGATCTAGTATATTTGTTTAGGGGGAGGTTTTGTGTGCGTATATTTTTTTGGTTAAGGAAGTTTTTTGTATTTTATACAGACAGGTATATCTGTCAGATTGCAGAAAATCAGGCCTGGAATGCAGCTATGGACTTTACTAAAGGATCTGGAACTTTATGCTGTTGTACTACTACCTTGAAAGCAGTTGTAGGGAAGGCAAAGCCAGGATCTTCCTAGACCTTCACAGTAAAAGAATAAGAGACAGTGTGAATAAACTACATCCAAAAACCCCCATTCTAGTTGATGGAAAAGGGAAAAAATGAAATTACAATGAGAAATTAGCTAAGCACCTGAACAGGTTCCCAGAGGTGATATGGAACCTTCACCCCTGGAGATGCTCAGATTTCAGATGGAGAAGGCCATGAGTGGCCTGACGTAAATTGAAAGTTAGTCCTCCTTTGAACAGCTTTTGGATGAGAGACCTCCAAATTTTTTTCCATGCTACATGATTCTGTTTTTTTCTGCAGAGGACTGAAGTAGCATTGTGTTCACTGGGCACTTGTTGCATGAGTCTTGATTTTTCTGCTCCTAAATAGAATTTTTGAGTTGTGAGTCACTCGTGCCAGAAAAGGAATAAGGATACAGGCTTTCAGTAGATGTTTGATCTTAGTCGTTTCTGCATTTCTTGTGATCTGGGAGATTTCATAACAGTTTGACCTACAATTACATTCCCGCCTCCCTAGGGACGCACCGTCCGTGATGCTTTTTATCCAAATGAAATCTGCTGACAAAGCCTTTATGGTGGCTCAAAAATGTCACAAAAAAATGATGAAGGACCGTTATGTGGAAGTATTCCAGTGTTCTGGAGAGGAGATGAACTTTGTTTTAATGGGTGGCACTTTAAATCGTAGTGGCTTATCCCCACCGCCATGTAAGTTACCATGTAAGTCTCCAATTCTTCTGCTCTCTGCTGCTAAAGGCTGATGTGTGGTAGGTGCTGAAGCTTTGTGGCCTTTCAACTTTTGACTCGGGTTTTGCCATGATCAATAATCATCCATCTGTGCACATGCTAAGATTGGAATTGTTCCCTTTGGGCAATAATGGGACTGATCAGAGGCATTTTTATTGTTTTTTCGGTGGTGAGTAGAGGGCAGCAAGGCCTTGCCAGTGAAATTGTTGCACACTTTGCTTTTTATGGGTGTACTGTTCTTCTGAGCTCTGCAGTAGACTTGCCTGTAGTGAAACTTACTTGGAATGAGAGGGATTTTTAAAATGGGGAGAAGTTCTATATTCCAGCTGCCGATGAGTGCTCTTGCTGTCTTGCCTCAGAGCATTGAGAAGGTACTCTTTGGGCTTATTTTTGAAGGAAGACACCCACAGGGATGATATACTAACCAATTATAGAGTGGTGAAGTTAGATGGATTTTAATTTTTTTATTTTAAGATTACAGTGAACCTTACTGAGGAGCTACAATGGAATTTTACTGTATTGTTCTAATTAGTCTCACTACCAAATCACAAAGCAGATACTGATGTGTATTTGCAAAATAGTAAAAAGCTGCCAAATATAGTATATAAAACCAATTTGACTGCACACCAAGCCAAGTTTATTGTTCCTGTACAAATCAGGTATTTGCTCATCAAAATGCATCAGACTAGTGATCTAGTGGGGTATTCTCCCTTCCATTTGCTATATCCTAAAAGTACTTTTTGAAGTCTCAGGAAGCTTATACATGAAGTCTCATGGTCAATAATTATGGATGCCCATGTGTGCACCTATGTGGATGCCCAAGCACTGTTATGGTGCTTTTGTCCCACAGAGTACGACTTCTGTTAGAAAACACCAGGGTGTGTTGGTGTGCACGCCTGCTTTCTCTATGCACATGGCTTTATGCTTTCTTTTATTAACTCTGAAGTTCCCTACTTTCCATTTACATATAGACAAGGCTGCTCAGATCTAGGAGCTGTGAACTTTCAGGAATTAAAGGTCTCCAGGGGAGAGGCTAGAGAGCAGTCTTTGCTCAAGGGTTCATCAATCATGGCCAGATGGTTTTAATCACATTGCTGTAGGAGAGGAGTTACTCATCTGAGACTTCTCCATTCTGATTTCTTTTTGTTGCTGTGTCCTGGTTTGGTTTTAGGCCTTTCCCCACCAGCTTATGCTGCTTTCCAAACAGCAGCTGTGATCCCAGCAGAGGCAGCAGCCCTTTACCAGCCGCAAGCCCTCCTGCCATCCACCAGGACGCCCCAGGCCTCTGCAGCTGCTCCTCCAACTGTTACCTACTACCCAGCCCAGGCTGCTCAGCTCTACATGAACTACACAGCTTACTATCCCAGGTAACCCCGAGATTTCACTGCTCCTCTTGACCTTCCATCCCAGTGCAGTAGGTGACTCTGTGGTCACCTGTGAACAGCTCTTAAATTTGCACTTCTAGTGTAGGTAGTCCTGGGAACTTAATGTTCAGCAACAGAGGCAGAAACCATTTTAACTGTTTCTCTGTGACCTTGTAAGGGGGTTCATCTCTGTAGGTTCTGCTTGAATCTCATGATAATATTGGCCAAAAAAGGTTTTTTGGCACTGAGGCAATGTCATCAAGGCAGTTCTATTTCTTGGCTAGAAGAAAAGCTGCGTCAATCCACACCTCTACCCTCACTTCTTAGTTTGTTCTTTTACTTACAATACTGTTTTCATGCTGAAAGACTCATCATAGGTGTGTACTAGGTTTGATTTTCTACATCATTGAGACCAAAGAACATTTTTACATGTGAAAGCAAAGCAGATCTCCACCTTTTCCCTTCCACAGATGGTGTCAGCATGAGTCACTGAAGTCTGGTACAGGGATTGTGGGGAAATAGCTTGTTCACTGATAGCTCCTAGGCTTGTGTGATGCTTGCTAGTTTGAGTATCTGGCAATTTGCTAAATAGGCCCTGACCAGAGATGGAGATGCTAATTACTCACTATTTTGTGGCTCAGAAATGCCAAATTTCTTTGTGTTTGTATTAACAAGTCATCTACAGCTACTTTTCCTACTCCCTGTGAAATAACAAAAGCCACTCCTTATGTCTTTAACTGCAAATGTTAGCTATTTTCCTTCCCTCCTTCTCTAAAAATAGATCATGAGAGCTGAAGAGAAATTAAGAAAGTCCTCAAAACAATCCACATCAGGACTCTGTTTTCTGTAGTATTTGGATTATTTTTCAAATCTTAAGTTTTCTGTTTCATCTTTTGCCTATTCTGAGTAGTAGAACAATTATTGGTTTTTTTAACAATTTTGCTCCCTCTCTCTTTCAGCCCTCCAGTATCTCCTACCACGGTGGGGTACATTGCAGCTCCCCCAGGAGCTGTGGCAGCTGCTGCCACTGCCACCCACACTCCCATCCTGCCCCAGCCTGAGCCTTGGTCCGGATGCAGGGCTTGCCATATAACACAGGAATGAAGGAGATACTCAGTTTCTTCCAGGGGTACCAGGTTAGTATGCAGCCCTCCCCTTGAGACCTCTTTGGACCTCTGAGTATTGATCAGTGAGGCCAAACTGAGCAAGCAAGAGCTTTTGGAAACTGCAAGATGCTTGTTGTATATTTAACTGGCAGACTGAAGAGTAACACACGATTTGCCTTCCTTCTTATTAAATAAACAAATCCTGATCTGGAAGCAGTGATTTGGTGACTGGGTTTGGGGTTTGAGTTTGAAGACCTCAGAGCCCCAGTGGGAGTGGGGCCCCCACAGGAAAGTGGGGGCTGCCAGGAGTTTTCAGACCTGGCCACTTGGTGGTGGGAGACTTTTGGTAGGGTCAGTGTTTGACCTTCAATGCTCAAAGTTTGCTGATTTATAATACAGAAAGACAAAAGGAGACACAGATGTCTTGGTCAAACACTGTTTCAGTTGCTAATTATTTTGGTTACAGGCAGGAACATTTTTCATTAAAGCTGTATTACATGGCAGACTAAAGAAAATCTGTATTATCCATACTGTGCATATTGACAGCAAATATACTGTAGGTAATGTCAGTCTGTATGGACTGATGGAATGCTCTCAGGTGAACAAAAATTTATCTTCTTGATAAGTCAAAAAAAAAAAAAAAAGGCACCAGCTACAAACACCATTTTCCAGCAGCCCTTATTTGATGTCTTCTGCCTTTTGTCTCAGAGGATACTGTATCTATATCCATGGTTTGTCATGACACATTTGCCAAAAGGAAAGGTAATTGAATATGTTCTGGTGAGTATTTAACTGAGGGTAACGGCACTTACCCAGCTGCCAGCTCTGCCCTTTTGGGTACTACTTGGAAGCTCTGACCTAAAAATCCCTTTTGTGGCTCTCAAACCACTGCAAGTGAACAAGTCATTTGTGTCAAAAAGACAATAATATTTGCATGTTTATCCTTCACCATTCTGGGGATAACAGTGATATTGCAAGAGATGATAGGAAACATTCAGGCATAGTATGTTTTCTTTCTTTATTTATTTTTTTTAACCTTTAGATTCTTAGAAGACAATGAGCTTAATTTGTTGAGACAGATATCTGGTATGCAAATGAATGTAGACTGAGAACAGATGTTTAAATGTGTATGTTCCAAGTTTTGAGTATTTGGAAGATGCAGTGCTCTACCTGTTGTGTCTTTCTTTGAACATTACATTTATGTTTTGAAAGCAGTTCTGCATACTCAGTTTTTCAGTAGAAAAGATTGTCACAAAAAGTGTGGTGAATTTTGACAAACAGTAAAAAGAAACTGCATATTGTTCTATTTTAGGCTTTTTCTTCCACAGATATTTCCAGAGTTCAAACCAAGTTCAGTTATTTGTGGCTTTCATGATACCCAGAGAAGTAATAAACATTCATCCTATTGTTTAGCCATCGATATTTTTGCCTTGTAGTTGTTTTCTGCTGGCTGGGGGTTTTGGTGGATAGATGGTGGATGTATTAAAACCTTATGTGGAAGCTTATTTGCTAAATTGAAATTCAGCTAGAAGTGTAACTGCACTTTGAAAAATGTGGCTGAACCTGTCCATGCATGGAACAGGTCAGTGACCACCTCTAGCACCTCTGCCTTTTTGTTAAATCTTCAGTTTAGTGAACCTGGACTTTGGTCTCGTGCTCAATTTGCTCTTCTCCTCATTTCTGCATTTGAGAGCAGTTCCTGGTGTTTGTATTGCACAATTAAATGGTTATTAGATGGCATAGCTGCTCTGTCAACTTCAGGGTTCCCGCTGTGTTGTTTGAGTGCTCTTTGTGTCAATATGAGCTTTTTCTAACTTGATTAGCAGTTGCTCAGGCTTAAAAGAGAGTCGATAATTAAAAATTGTGGTTTGGGTGTATTTTAATGATGTGATCATAGAGATATATTTTCCCTATTGTCTTGTGTTAAAAGTAAGTTCTTAATGACAGAAATACTGAGGTATTAAAGAGAACAAATGAGAGATCTAGTATATTTGTTTAGGGGGAAGTTTTGTGTGTGTATATTTTTTTGGTTAAGGAAGTTTTTTGTATTTTATACAGACAGGTATATCTGTCAGATTGCAGAAAATCAGGCCTGGAAGTCAACTTCCAATGCAGCTATGGACTTTACTAAAGGATCTGGAACTTTATGCTGTTGTACTACTACCTCGAAAGCAGATGTAGGGAAGGCAAAGCCAGGATCTTCCTAGACCTTCACAGTAAAAGAATAAGAGACAGTGTGTATAAACTACATCCAAAAACCCCCATTCTAGTTGATGGAAAAGGGAAAAAATGAAATCACAATGAGAAATTAGCTAAGCACCTGAACAGGTTCCCAGAGGTGATATGGAACCTTCACCCCTGGAGATGCTCAGATTTCAAGTGGAGAAGGCCATGAGTGGCCTGACGTAAATTGAAAGTTAGTCCTCCTTTGAACAGCTTTTGGATGAGAGACCTCCAAATTTTTTTCCATGCTACATGATTCTGTTTCTTTCTGCAGAGGACTGAAGTAGCATTGTGTTCACTGGGCACTTGTTGCATGAGTCTTGATTTTTCTGCTCCTAAATAGAATTGTTGAGTCGTGAGTCACTCGTGCCAGAAAAGGAATAAGGATACAGGCTTTCAGTAGATGTTTGATCTTAGTCCTTTCTGCATTTCTTGTGATCTGGGTGATTTCATAACAGTTTGACCTACAATTACATTCCCGCCTCCCCTAGGGACGACCGTCCGGTGATGCTTTTATCCAAATGAAATCTGCTGACAAAGCCTTTATGGTGGCTCAAAAATGTCACAAAAAAATGATGAAGGACCGTTATGTGGAAGTATTCCAGTGTTCTGGAGAGGAGATGAACTTTGTTTTAATGGGTGGCACTTTAAATCGTAGTGGCTTATCCCCACCGCCATGTAAGTTACCATGTAAGTCTCCAATTCTTCTGCTCTCTGCTGCTAAAGGCTGATGTGTGGTAGGTGCTGAAGCTTTGTGGCCTTTCAACTTTTGACTCGGGTTTTGCCATGATCAATAATCATCCATCTGTGCACATGCTAAGATTGGAATTGTTCCCTTTGGGCAATAATGGGACTGATCAGAGGCATTTTTATTGTTTTTCGGTGGTGAGTAGAGGGCAGCAAGGCCTTGCCAGTGAAATTGTTGCACACTTTGCTTTTTATGGGTGTACTGTTCTTCTGAGCTCTGCAGTAGACTTGCCTGTAGTGAAACTTACTTGGAATGAGAGGGATTTTTAAAATGGGGAGAAGTTCTATATTCCAGCTGCCGATGAGTGCTCTTGCTGTCTTGCCTCAGAGCATTGAGAAGGTACTCTTTGGGCTTATTTTTGAAGGAAGACACCCACAGGGATGATATACTAACCAATTATAGAGTGGTGAAGTTAGATGGATTTTAATTTTTTTATTTTAAGATTACAGTGAACCTTACTGAGGAGCTACAATGGAATTTTACTGTATTGTTCTAATTAGTCTCACTACCAAATCACAAAGCAGATACTGATGTGTATTTGCAAAATAGTAAAAAGCTGCCAAATATAGTATATAAAACCAATTTGACTGCACACCAAGCCAAGTTTATTGTTCCTGTACAAATCAGGTATTTGTTCATCAAAATGCATCAGAGTAGTGATCTAGTGGGGTATTCTCCCTTCCATTTGCTATATCCTAAAAGTACTTTTTGAAGTTTCAGGAAGCTTATAGATGAAGTCTCATGGTCAATAATTATGGATGCCCATGTGTGCACCTATGTGGATGCCCAAACACTATTATGGTGCTTTTGTCCCACAGAGTACGACTTCTGTTAGAAAACACCAGGGTGTGTTGGTGTGCACGCCTGCTTTCTCTATGCACATGGCTTTATGCTTTCTTTTATTAACTCTGAAGTTCCCTACTTTCCACTTTCCATTTACATATAGACAAGGCTGCTCAGATCTAGGATGTCCTGTTGTTTTTCAGGAATTAAAGGTCTCCAGGAGAGAGGCTATAGAGCAGTCTTTGCTCAAGGGTTCATCAATCATGGCCAGATGGTTTTAATCACATTGCTGTAGGAGAGGAGTTACTCATCTGAGACTTCTCTATTCTGATTTCTTTTTGTTGCTGTGTCCTGGTTTGGTTTTAGGCCTTTCCCCACCAGCTTATGCTGCTTTCCAAACAGCAGCTGTGATCCCAGCAGAGGCAGCAGCCCTTTACCAGCCGCAAGCCCTCCTGCCATCCACCAGGACGCCCCAGGCCTCTGCAGCTGCTCCTCCAACTGTTACCTACTACCCAGCCCAGGCTGCTCAGCTCTACATGAACTACACAGCTTACTATCCCAGGTAACCCCGAGATTTCACTGCTCCTCTTGACCTTCCATCCCAGTGCAGTAGGTGACTCTGTGGTCACCTGTGAACAGCTCTTAAATTTGCATTTCTAGTGTAGGTAGTCCTGGGAACTTAATGTTCAGCAACAGAGGCAGAAACCATTTTAACTGTTTCTCTGTGACCTTGTAAGGGGGTTCATCTCTGTAGGTTCTGCTTGAATCTCATTATAATGTTGGCCAAAAAGGGTTTTTTGGCACTGAGGCAGTGTCATCAAGGCAGTTCTATTTCTTGGCTAGAAGAAAAGCTGTGTCAATCCACACCTCTACCCTCACTTCTTAGTTTGTTCTTTTACTTACAATACTGTTTTCATGCTGAAAACTCATCATAGGTGTGTACTAGGTTTGATTTTCTACATCATTGAGACCAAAGAACATTTTTAATGTGAAAGCAAAGCAGATCTCCACCTTTTCCCTTCCACAGATGGTGTCAGCATGAGTCACTGAAGTCTGGTACAGGGATTGTGGGGAAATAGCTTGTTCACTGATAGCTCCTAGGCTTGTGTGATGCTTGCTAGTTTGAGTATCTGGCAATTTGCTAAATAGGCCCTGACCAGAGATGGAGATGCTAATTACTCACTATTTTGTGGCTCAGAAATGCCAAATTTCTTTGTGTTTGTATTAACAAGTCATCTACAGCTACTTTTCCTACTCCCCTGTGAAATAACAAAAGCCACTCCTTATGTCTTTAACTGCAAATGTTAGCCATTTTCCCTTCCCTCCCTTCTCTAAAAATAGATCATGAGAGCTGAAGAGAAATTAAGAAAGTCCTCAAAACAATCCACATCGGGACTCTGTTTTTCTGTAGTATTTGGATTATTTTTCAAATCTTAAGTTTTCTGTTTCATCTTTGCCTATTCTGAGTAGTAGAACAATTATTGGTTTTTTTAACAATTTTGCTCCCTCTCTCTTTCAGCCCTCCAGTATCTCCTACCACGGTGGGGTACATTGCAGCTCCCCCAGGAGCTGTGGCAGCTGCTGCCACTGCCACCCACACTCCCATCCTGCCCCAGCCTGGAGCCTTGGTCCGGATGCAGGGCTTGCCATATAACACAGGAATGAAGGAGATACTCAGTTTCTTCCAGGGGTACCAGGTTAGTATGCAGCCCTCCCCTTGAGACCTCTTTGGACCTCTGAGTATTGATCAGTGAGGCCAAACTGAGCAAGCAAGAGCTTTTGGAAACTGCAAGATGCTTGTTGTATATTTAACTGGCAGACTGAAGAGTAACACACGATTTGCCTTCCTTCTTATTAAATAAACAAATCCTGATCTGGAAGCAGTGATTTGGTGACTGGGTTTGGGGTTTGAGTTTGAAGACCTCAGAGCCCCAGTGGGAGTGGGGCCCCCACAGGAAAGTGGGGGCTGCCAGGAGTTTTCAGACCTGGCCACTTGGTGGTGGGAGACTTTTGGTAGGGTCAGTGTTTGACCTTCAATGCTCAAAGTTTGCTGATTTCTAATACAGAAAGACAAAAGGAGACACAGATGTCTTGGTCAAACACTGTTTCAGTTGCTAATTATTTTGGTTACAGGCAGGAACATTTTTCATTAAAGCTGTATTACATGGCAGACTAAAGAAAATCTGTATTATCCATACTGTGCATATTGACAGCAAATATACTGTAGGTAATGTCAGTCTGTATGGACTGATGGAATGCTCTCAGGTGAACAAAAATTTATCTTCTTGATAAGTCAAAAAAAAAAAAAAAGGCACCAGCTACAAACACCATTTTCCAGCAGCCCTTATTTGATGTCTTCTGCCTTTTGTCTCAGAGGATACTGTATCTATATCCATGGTTTGTCATGACACATTTGCCAAAAGGAAAGGTAATTGAATATGTTCTGGTGAGTATTTAACTGAGGGTAACAGCACTTACCCAGCTGCCAACTCTGCCCTTTTGGATACTACTTGGAAGCTCTGACCTAAAATCCTCTTTGTGGCTCTCAAACCACTGCAAGTGAACAAGTCATTTGTGTCAAAAGACAATAATATTTGCATGTTTATCCTTCACCATTCTGGGGATAACAGTGATATTGCAAGAGATGATAGGAAACATTCAGGCATAGTATGTTTTCTTTCTTTCTTTATTTTTTTTAACCTTTAGATTCTTAGAAGACAATGAGCTTAATTTGTTGAGACAGATATCTGGTATGCAAATGAATGTAGACTGAGAACAGATGTTTAAATGTGTATGTTCCAAGTTTTGAGTATTTGGAAGATGCAGTGCTCTACCTGTTGTGTCTTCTCTTTGAACATTACATTTATGTTTTGAAAGCAGTTCTGCATACTCAGTTTTTCAGTAGAAAAAGATTGTCACATAAAAAGTGTGGTCAATTTTGACAAACAGTAAAAAGAAACTGCATATTGTTCTATTTTAGGGCTTTTTCTTCCACAGATATTTCCAGAGTTCAAACCAAGTTCAGTTATTTGTGGCTTTCATGATACCCAGAGAAGTAATAAACATTCATCCTATTGTTTAGCCATCGATATTTTGCCTTTTAGTTGTTTTCTGCTGGCTGGGGGTTTTGGTGGCTAGATGGTGGATGTATTAAAACCTTAAGTGTGGAAGCTTATTTGCTAAATTGAAATTCAGCTAGAAGTGTAACTGCACTTTGAAAAATGTGGCCTGAACCTGTCCATGCATGGAACAGGTCAGTGACCACCTCTAGCACCTCTGCCTTTTGTTAAATCTTCAGTTTAGTGAACCTGGACTTTGTGTCTCGTGCTCAATTTGCTCTTCTCCTCATTTCTGCATTTGGAGAGCAGTTCCTGGTGTTTGTATTGCACAATTAAATGGTTATAGGACCAGAAATTTTGCCACAAGGTAAAACCTATATTCTGCTACTGCAACCTCCTGTGATCATCAGTTACTTTATTAAATTGGTCACCTCTTTGATTTCTTTAGAAGATGTTGTCCAAATGAGATCAGGTTCAAAATCTTATAAAGGAACCAGGAATTCTTTTGAATTGTTCTTGGAATCCCACATGTGGTACTGCTAATTTTATACTCATTCATTCCTTCAGGGGAAAAAGAGATGGTGACTTACTGTAATGGGACAATATTACATCTCTGGAGCAATAACTAATATTTTTTTTCTTTTTTCCCCCTTTCTTCACATTGTTTTCTCATTTTCTGCTGCTGCCCAAGGATTTATTGCACGATGGTTCTGCTCGTTCATAAAGTGAGCCCTTAATAATCATCAGTGGTTTGGGCATGGTTTTAATCTGTGTACAGCTAATTGATGTTGGTATTCAATGGTCTTCAGTGTTGGTATTCTGGGAACCAGATCGGAGATGCTGAAATGGAAGGGTGATTTTTGTCTCTGTGTGTCCTTGTCTGGAAGGAACAGGGTTTAAGTTTTAGTTCTTGCTTTATTCTCCTCTGAATTTTTCCTTCAGGCTTCATGGGCTCTGTATATTGCATGTGTGCACATGTGGCTACTTAAGTGAAAGCACTTTTCATACCAGACCTGCCTCTTAAGAGATATCATGGGCTTCAACAAGCTGGTCTCAACATCAGTACATGCTTCTAAAAACAAATAATTTAAAAGTCTGCAGATCAGCATTTTAATTTTCATTTAATTTTGTTAGTATTAGCCTCTTGTTTAGTGTTTCAACAGCTCAATTTCTTCCTGTAGTTCTGTTTTCTTGGGGGTTTTTTTTGGTGAAAATTCCTTCCAGCTCGCATGTATTTATTGTAACTTGGATTAAGTAATTGAAAAACTTGGGAAGAATTTTAATAGTCAATCAGGGAGATGGCAATTTTCCCCATCACCTTTCTGTATAATATTGTAGTATACTGTAATCCTCAAAAGAGCTAATATTAGTACTCTCTGATTCAGTAATTCACATTAAACTGCTTTTTAGTTGTAGTGTAAAGCAATAGGGCCATTGATTGGAGTCCAATTATGTGCTGGATACGTAGCTAAAGGATAGCTAAAAGCAACCACAAAATCCAAGCCAACTGAAACCACATTGAAAAAACAACAAACCCCAAATAACCAAAACAACAACAAAACCCTCACCATGCCATTCACCAGCTGCTCATCAGATCCTGGTCTCTGGGCTTTATGGTGAAGTGATGGATCCATGGATGGGATTGTGAGGAGACTCTTCAGGAATTCAGAAAAGTAACTCATATTTCATATCATGGGGTGAAGTCTGGGGAAGAAGTGCTGCAAATGTAGTAATAACATACAGCAAAACTCCTCAGTGTTACTTCAGGCCATCACTCTGCACAGCTGCAGAAGCAGTGAGAGAACTCCAGTAAATAATGATTGAACAGGGGTAGTGGCTGTGATGAATTTATGTGAAGTTGACACATAGCAGAACAAACTTTTTCACTAAAGTATTTTTATTTTTCTTTATTTAGTGGCTAAATACTTAATGGGCTTTACTGTTTAGCCACTAAAGGAATCAATACAAAATATTTTAGTCTCCAAATACTGGATGGAGACTCTTTTGGGGTAGGGGTTCTCTTTCAGTTTTCTTTTTTTGTTGTTGTTTGGCTTGGTTTGGTTGTTTGTTTGGTTTGGGTTTTGTGTATGTGGGTTTTTGTTGGTGTGCGTTTTTACAAAATTTTTTTTCTGAGAATGCAAATTGTGGCAGAGTGGGTATCATGACAAGAACTGTTAGGTTAATGTAAAAGCAGAGGCAGTTTAGTTGTGCCTGTGGTCTTAGCTGACCAAAAACCAGTTCTCAGCTGTTGTCTTGGCCAGGATTCAGCCTCCTTTTAGTAGTACTTGCCCAGTTTCTTGGAGGTTGGCATTAATGTGAAGTGAACTCATGTCTGCCTGGAAAAGACCCTGTGGATTAGTTCTTAAAAAGCAGATTTGCTATTTAGGTAGGTTGTGTGTAAGAATAGCAGTAAAAAAGGCAAAACAAAACAAAAAAAACCCCAACAAAATAAAAACAAACAAACAACACCCCTCCCCAAAAAAACAAACAAAAAAAAACCAAAACCAAAAAAACACAAACTAGAAGATGACTTAAGATTTAGGGGCCATGGTCACCATCTGAACTTTTTAAAAGCCTCCTGAATTTGCTGAAATTGCTGAAAAAGGCTGGGATGGAAATGAAAGATCTTCTTTGTGTACATGTTTCTACATAAGAAAAGTGTAAAATAAATAGTGTTCTTCAGAGACACAGAATTTAAGGCTTGCTGGTGGGGGGGAGGAGGGTGAGCTGTGGTTAAAACAGTAATAAGGAAGTGAAGGGAAGTGGATGGATGGCTAAATTCCAAGGGCACTAATGACATTTCTCTGTTCTGTCAGGACAACAGACTTCATTGTTGCTGACTTTTTTAGGGATTAGGAGTTTCTTTCTCTGAAATGTGTGCTTAAACAAAGAAGTATTCTCTATTTCCTTTAAGATCCTTTTGAAATCTGATTCTCTGCAGTCTGAGAGGGGGATACCCCATCATCTGTGTGCCAGTCCTAGGCATGGCACCCTCTGACTGGGGAAGGGAAAGGGGAAATGGTAGGGGAAGAATGAATTCCCACTTACTGGGATTGAAATCATCTGGCAACACAGACGCTATTCAAAGCTCACCCCCACACTCTCAGAATAGAGCACACTGCTTGTTTTGCTTTATTCCTAAATTTATCTCCCACCTGGAAATGTTGCCTGTGTAGAGAAAGCATTGTGAGACTGGGACCAGTAAATTAGAGGTTACAGTTTCTGTCTGTTGCCTCCCACGCTTGAAGCAAGAGACTGAAGTGGCACCCTCTGTATTTTTGGAACAGGCATTACCAGTTGTGTATCTCTGATACACAGAAGGTTCAGGTGGTATCGCTTCCACACAGAATTCAGGTATTTGTGGGTGCTTGTATTGGCAGTCTTATGATTCAATTGATGTGCTTCTAAGGGCAAAGGCAGTTTAGGGTATTTCTCCTGACACTTGTGCTCAAGGTTGCAGTTACCTACCATCAAATCTGATTCTGTATTCCAGGCTGAGTCTAGCTAGGCTTTTTTCCAGAGTCTGAGAGTTCTCTTTGGGGACTGTTCTGTGATAAAGTTTATGGTCAGTTTGGGCAAGAATTGCAGCTGCCTTCCTGAAGTGGCCATTTTGCCTATGATGTTTTCCTTTTCTATCATTTGCTCCTGTTTTTTCCCAGTTGGAGTGTGTCTAAATATACTTTCCAGTTTCAATGCCGATTTTTTTCTTTAGCAGTGGGTTATTTTCTCTAGATTGCTTTGTACGTGCCATTTTTAGACTGAACTTTGAATATTCACTGTAGGAACTGCAAAAATGAAATGGAAATCAATGAATTACTGGTTAGCGACCTGGTTAAATCTGTGCACAGTCTGTGAGGGAAAGACAGTCCCGTATTTCTCTCAGCAAGAGAAGGACAAAGAAATATCATAGGTTGAAAAAAAAGAAAATTCAAGGAGGAAGTTGAGTGCATTACATCTTTATTAACCTGTTTACAGTTGGTTTGGTCCTGTATGGTTGGATGTTCTTATGAGTTTTGAAATCCAGACAGAATCAGAAAGATTCACAATCATGTGCATTCTCAGGCAAATTAGGGTAGTTTTCATTTTATTTGAAGAATTTACTGTTCTACAGCTTCTGTTTTCATTGACTGCAGTCTCTCACCTATCCTTGTGATTAGATGCTACTTCTATTTCTAGGTCTTTTGATGAATTGATTTTTCTTCTTTCTTTCTTTCTTTCTCACTTTCTTTAGGTTTTTGCCTAAGTTCTGACAACTCTGTATAGGATATTTTTATAATTTTCATATTTTCTACATTGTTTATTCCATTTCAAGTGTAACTTATTAAATACTGTCCTTTACAAGAGTAAGACTGTAGAACTTTGCCTACTGTACATCTACTGATAATCTAAAGTATGTACTATCTTGAGACATTCCTTCCAAAGAGTAAACTTACATTTTGTAGATTTGTTTCAAGGGCAGGTCTGGGAATCATAAATCTAATATTTGCACGGTCTGGTTGCCCTGGCAGAGACTATCTAGAAAATACTTCTTATATTTGTCTTTTACTTAATGGCATGGTTTTAGATGTGGCTAGAATTCAGTAGTAAAATTCTGGGGGGGTTCTTTTCTTTTGTGTTCTCTGGGCTCTTGGTTATTGTTTTCTGTGAAAGGTGTGTACAAGATGGTTGGTGTTTTCCTTTTCAACTTCCCTCTGGATGGAAATGTGTTCTGTATGCCCAAATATACCCCTTTTCTCCCTAAGCTGGCAGGAGACTTTTTGCATCATAGAAATATCAAAGGAAAGGCAGCACAGTGCATATACATTGTGTGCATTTGGCAATCATCTAAAGCATTAGTCTGTATGGGGGGAGACAGAAAACTCTTCTTGCCACTGAAAAGATATTCTGCAAGTCAGGTTATGCTAAACACAATTGTCTTCTGGATTACAGGAACCACTCAAGTAGTCTTTGCAGCATGTGTAAGAATGATCAGTCCCCTTCCAGGATATGTGATTTGGAAAGATTATGTGCTAAGAACAATATTTCATATTGATGTATTTCCTGACTATATATATTTGTACCAGGCCAGTAGTATGAGTAATTACTGTTCATATTCAGGATCTCAAAGAATTCTTAGATCTGATTAATATATGAGGATTTTGTTCTAGTTTGATGGTGTGACTGTTCTGTACAGTCACTGTTTTTATTTTACAAATCTGCCATGATGCAGTTACACTGTGCAGTTTATTTCATTTTCCAATGTAGAAATACACTACACTAGCATAAATGCTATTTTACCTTGTGAATGCATTCATGCTGGGGCATTGATTTTCTTTCATTACATTGGTGTAGTCTATGGAGTACAGGTATTATCTACAGCTCAAGTGTTTGTCACTCTTCCCTAGAGAAGCTACACTTCATTTCCATGAGTGCATAAAAGATCTGAATGAGATCCATAGAATTATCCTGATCCCTCACCTCAGTGTGCAGGCTGGAAGATGCTCATCTGTCCCAGTGAGAGCCATTACTGGGTTTGTTGTGATTGTGCTTATGAAAATGTAAGAGTTTGGTTACCTGGTGCTGCCATCTCATGAGTAGAAGAAAAAAAGGGAGCACTTCATGGTCTGAGCTATTTCCCTTCCTTGATAAGGAGCAGTTCAAATACACAGTTTAGAACATTTCCCACAAGCATTTACTTAATTTCTACAATCCGTAATGCAATTAATGTATTTTTTATCTTACATAAAAGTTCTTTCTGTCCAATTCAGTGTCTCCTGCCAGTTGTTATAGCTGATGCTCTTAATTGTGGTTGCAAATGATGGTCTGTGTGGCTTGCTGTGCCAGACTGTTCCTTCTCTTGCTGATTGTCCCATGTCACACTTGTACTGTAGTATGCACCTGATGACTACAATGGCCTAATTCAGCTGAGCGATCAAGCCAGGAGTGTGTTACAAGCACCGAAAGAGTGGGTCTGTTTGTAACTTTGTAACTTCTGAAGAAGGTAAGATGTGACTGCCAGAGCCTGGCTCTCCAGAGGTGAATGGGAAGGGAAAGAAGGGCTTGGTGCTACAGAGATCTTTGCTTGTGCCTTTCCCCCTTAGTAGCTTGCATTGGGGTCCTGGTGTTAGTCTTCCTGCTTCAAAAATCAACTAACCCAAGGAAATGGGCTGGCTGTGATCTGTAGCTGCTGGGGCAGCAGTGGTGGAGGTAGTGATTGCCTGGTTCTGCTCAGATGGTGTGTTCAACTTCCAGAAGGGTTTGTTAATGCTTGTTTCTCATGTGAACCTTTCAGTCCAGTATTTTCCTTTGAGTAGAGTGGTAGAAGATTATGTTTTTCTCCCTGATATTGCTAGAAAGCATGCACAAATGTGTGTGTGAAAACCCCCAGACCTCTGGGTTGTCTTTTCTGTACCATAGAACTGGCTAGAGATTAATATGTCTCCTTCTTGATCTCCCCAGTGCAATGTGAACCATTACATTGCTTTTTCCAGAAGAGGTTTTTTGGGTATAGTGACTTTCTAATGCAACTAACTAGGTTTGCTAACAGTAAATTTGCCTGCATTTTTTGGCACTTACACATAGTTCTCAGAGAAATTTTGTTATAGCCTATGTGAACTACATGATGCCATAGTACTATTGTATTCCATTCAAAAGGCTACTGACTAGTTAGTACATTTTCTTTTTCCTTAAGAAAAAAACAGAACAACCTTTCAGTTTAAAAATGGCAGTCACATACTGTACCTTGAGAGAATTATTTTCATAGACAAATGTACTTTCACTAACAACCACCAACTCAGTTGTTTTCAAATTAGTTGTTTTCTTGTGTTGGATCTGTAGGGAGCAGATGGACTGCATGGTCTGGTGATTAACTGTAAAACCAGATCAGCAGCTGGTTTCTACTAAGTATGACATGGAAACAGTCTTTGGCTAATTCATGGAATAGTTCAGTCTGAATTCTAAATAGTATAAAGCAGTATTGTACACGTGCCACTGTTAGAGAGTAAAAAAAAAATCCAGGAAAAAGATTTGTGTGAATCTGAATCTAATTTTAAAACACACATGTACATACGGAAAATCTATTTCTCTAGAATTATCTATAAATAAGAACTTAAACCCAGTATGTCTTAAAATGAAACTGAAGGAGTTCATTTAGTTCTTTTAATTATGTTGCTTGCAGAATGTGTAGACTTCTCTGCTAATTTTCTGTGCAGCTCTTATAGCATGAATTTCTAGATCCCTACATTGGTATTACACCAGTACTGCTATTTAAACTATGTTTTTAAAGCTCTCCCCTTTGCTCAGAGGTCTAACTGTGTTCCATGTGTGTTTTCAGCTGACTCTGAGCTGAAATATTAAAGTTCTATTCTGGACTGATGATAAATGAGCTGATCCCATATGGATTAACAGCAAAGAGCTGGTTTAGAGCAGAGCATCTTTTAGGTCAGGTTTGCAGCTCAACCCAAGTTCTGTACAGCTTTCTCTTTGAGAGAGGGTTACTCTGAAATAAACCAAGATTGCTTCCAAACTAAAGTGGGCTTTAGAGATGATGTATTTTATCTGGTTTTTGATTTCTTTCTGCATGCTATTTCTTGACTAACTTTAGTTCTCTAGAAGAAATGATAGAAAGTCTGTACTGTCTTATGCATGGTTTTGGTTTTTAAAGTGTGCTGTTGCCTATATTTTAAGAATATTTTTACTGCCTGCTCAGTGTTTGGGTGAGTGAAGTTCTGGCATGCACTTGATTTATTTTCATATGTTTGAATGTAAAGCTGATATATGACATGATACATGAATGAAATGCTATTGGTAATAACTGAGAAGTCTGCTGTTTCTTGTAGTATACCAGACACACACAAGTTCTACAGAAATGAAACACTTAAATATTTTAACCTTTTATAAACTCAAGAGAACATATGTCATATGAACTTGAATTAATATTCATAAAACTGGTTGGTTTTCCAGCATTGCTTTGTCTGGTGCTGTTTTTCAAAAAAACTAACCTTGTATGCTGAGCTTTTGATCCTTCAGTCTCTCATTTTGAAACTTCACTGAGATTCATTTCTGTCCAACAACCAGGAGTTCAAACTTAGCTTGGAAGAATTTCCTGAATCTTATGGAAAATGGATGGGGTACAACAGGGCTGACTGTAATGTCTGCTTTGGGCTCAGCAATTTGGAACTGCTTTTTAAGACTTTATGAGGGCAAGTGCCCTCAAAAGTAAATCAACTCCAATGACTAAATAATCTTGTCTGCTAACTTACTTTTCCTTAGCCTTGTTAAAATTGCAATAAATATTTATTTAATTATGTTTTGCACCATATTTTACTTAATTTTTCTGAATAATCTTCCTTGCACTGTATACCTGTGTTGAGTTCAGCTCATTCTCCCGACACAGAACTCATGCAGCTCTTTTATTTTTCGCATGTGTGTTGGGTTTTTTTAACTCTGTGTGTGTGTGTATTGACATGCATTAATAGCCTTTGTCACTTGGCCAGTAGTCCTCATAGTACAAGAATGATTCATGCCTGGATTTCTTGCTCCATTCACCTCCTATTAACATCTAGCTCTCTCCTTATATCAACCTTTAATCTCAGTTGCTTCTCTAGAAAAATTTTTGCATAAAATTATGTCTACATCACTGTATTCAGCACTCCAGCAGAGTAAGAGCTGCTGCTGTTTGCCAAGCTAAAATTTCCTTTAATCTTTGATTCCTTCTTCTTCCCATTCTTAACTTCCAGAATGTTTTCACCATGGACACGGGAGTGGAGTGAGCCAGATGCACTAAAAAATGCGCCAGCATTAAAAACTGCCTCCAGGTGTTGTTGCTAGTCTTAATAGTTTTTATTTTTATTTTTTCTTCTTGTACCATTGCAGCTCCAAGCAGATTCCATCCTCATGCTTTATAACTTCAGTGGGCAGCCCAGTGGAGAGGCGTTGGTGACTTTTCCAAGCCTGGATCTAGCTAAGCAAGCAGTGGCTGAGAGAAACGGACAGCTCCTGGGCAGCCGCTGTGTACAACTGTACCTGGTCTAACTGAACACTCTGGAGGATGAGGAAAGGATGCTGCACTCAACACTGTGCCTTCTGCAAAACAAGAAGTCTTCCCTTGTCACCCAGGCAGCAACAAATGTGCCTTTTCAGCATAACCTGTTGGAATGCAGCATGGTGCATGTCCTTTTTAATTTGAAAAATGGCATCTCCTATGCCAAAGATAAAGTGAACCCAAAAATTGTGCAGTTAATTTACTTAATTTCTATGGTAGCTGTGTAAAAAGAAGCAAAGCTGCTCCTGGCATGCAGTTAATTCTGAAGACAGTCCAGTATCACTTCAGCTACGGCAGCCACGGGCGAAACTTACTCAGTAGCATTTGAAGTGGAAAACGATGCCCGAGTCATTCAGATTCTTCTGTGTTTAGTTTTTAAGAGTTTACACTTGACAAAGTGTCTCGTTCTTGTAGAGTTTAAATGTCTTTAGAAAGGTCTTTTGGAATGCATGTTCCAAAATACCCAGTTCAAAGCGTAGATTATACTGATTTTTGTTTGTTTTGTTCTTGACTGGAAACTATCAGGATGCTGGATCCTGAACCAATTGTGCTTTTTCATGTTTTCATTAGACATTGTTTTGCAAAAGCCATATTTGACCTTACCAGTGTACTGCTGCCAATGTGTAAAGCAAAAAAAATAAAACCAACAGCAAAACCAGAAAAATCCACTCTTCCCACCCTGCCCCTAACCCCATATTTTTAATCTCTACAGGACAAAAATGGCACATAAACCTGAGTACTAATAAGTTATATTTTTTTATTTAAGCATAATAGCTTTCAGATACTGTATTAAAGATTTTGCTCTAGTTTATGTGCATGCAATTTGTTTACATCTTGAAACTACTTTATTTGTATATTATGAAACAGCAAGATATGTTGAAATCTGAATTTTCCCTAGTGCATGCTTTTTTCTTTTTCCCTTGTGTATATATACATAAGCTAGAAGTACTTTTACGTCATGTAGCACGTGTTTAAAAGAAGACATCTGCTGTAGAAGCACTAAATAACTTTGTTTTTACTGTGCCTTACTTCTAAATCATTCCAAGTGCAATACCAGCAGAGCAAAATGTAATGAATTCTGTTGTTGACATGTTCATGGATGTCTGAATTGATCTTTTTTGTTAGTGTACAATTTGAGTTGTACTTTAAAGAACTGAATGATGTATGCTTCTTTATATTACAATAAAAGAGATGCTTACAATGTGCATTGCCTTTTTAAAGTAACTTATGCTTTGCTTTAATGTATTTTCACAGAGCATTGTAAGGCTTTGATAAATAGCCTTACACACTTTTCTCCTAGATTTAGATGAGCATTTGTACTTTGTGACATCTCTGCTTTTTGGGGAGTTGTGGTGGGTTTTTTGTGGCTTTGGCTTTGTGGTTTTGTTTTTTTTTTCATTTTGTCTTTTTGCATGTTCTAGTAAGCCAGAAAATCTGTATGATGCCTGTTTCTCTCCTAGTGCAACACATTTTAGGCAACATGATGTAACTGTTTACATGCTTAGCGTTCTCTTTCTGTTGCCAGAGGAAACAAAGTATTGAACTTGAAATTGCATTTGTGTTTGCATTTAATTGACCTTACGGGTCACTCACTTAACTGTGCAACCCAAAATGCCACATTTAAGTCAGGATAGAGCCAGTCTGCCTTTTTGTACTGAAAATGGCAAAAGGGGAGGAAATCATATCAAGATAAGAAGGTGTGTTTCTCTCTAGTCAGACATATCTCATGCCAGATACCATTTCATCATCAAAATCTCCCAAATTCAGTTTCAGCACAATCAGGTGGAACTGGAGGGAAGGATTTTATTTATTTTTTTTTTTAATGGGAGTGTTTACACTAACCTGTTTCCAATATTCATCTTGGTGAAGTCTACCAAAAATCTTACTTTTACAGTAATTTGAACAGTATAAAGGATTGCACTATGGTAATTAACATTCTCATTGTGCCTTGGAGGAAAATTTGGTAGCTGTGTAGTCCATTTATCACACAGTTACAGTCTGCCACAGTCCAGCTGGTCATGGCTTTGCAGGCTGTTGAAACATTCTCATTTTTCCTCTTATAAAACCCATACGGAACTTGTGGGTTTTTGCTTCCTTGGCAAGGTGAGGGAGGGCGGGAATGGAGAACCTCAGCCACATCAGCCGTGATTTAGATGCAAACACTCTCCCTACTCATTTAACTCTGCTGTGGCTTAGTTGGCATGATCACGGTTCTGCTTTGGGAGGCAGTCCCATGCCCGTCACAAACTGCAAACAGGCTGTGCCATGTGTGAAATCTGTACCTACCTATCACCCACTGCTGTTTTATTCCCTGTTTAGCATGAGATGGTGGAAAGCAGTTCTAGAAAGTGAACTTGGGATGTTTCAGGCTGTGTGGTTTCATGTGTGAAACCAAACATGTGGAATGTGGATCCAGAGTATTATTTTTAGCACTTACTGGTGTAAAATGACTGCAAGAACAGTGGCAGCATTTTGGATTGACCGGAGCACTCTGGGTGGGGCTGACAAGAGACCAGGCCTGAGGATGCTGTTCCTCTGAACTTTGTCTTTCTTGCTCATATTGAAAACTGTGGTCTTGTCTAAAAAAAAGAATAAAAGACAAAAAAATAAAGGGAATGTTTAAAAATGGAAGTGCTGCTGGCATAGGGCAGTGTCTGGGGCAGGAATCCATTAGGATCACGGGATACTCCGAGTAGGGAAGGACCAACAGAAACCACTCAATCCAGCCGTACTGTGAGCGGCCCACCCGGGGATCGAACCCGGGGATCGAACCCTGGGCCTCGGCGCTGCGGGCACCGCGCTCTGCCCGGGGCTGATCCCCTGAGGGGCCAGGCCTGGCGGGGCCCCGCGGCACCGAACTCCGCCAGCCGCCCCTTGCGCTGCCCTCTGGCTCGGTAAAACCGGGGCGGCCGAGCCGGAGCGGGCCGGATCTCCCGGGGCTCGGCTGCAGGGCCAGAGGGGCCGGGCTGGGCTGGGCTCGCACCCGGCATTTGAAGCTTTCCGGCCCTGGGGCTGCCCGCAGGGTTTGTGCCCCGGCTCGGGGCTGCGCCGGGCCCTCAGGTGAGGCAGAGCTCATGGCCGTGGAGCTGTGCCCGCGCTGAGCCCTCAGCTTCACCTCTGCTGCAGCCACCAGCAGTGTCCCTTGGGTGCTGCTAAGCTGGAATTTTGCTGCGGACGCTTTATAGCTGGTGGGCTGGCTTCAATTCCAAGAGCTCTCCTTCCCAAATGGAAGATAAATACTTGCATCACACGCGTTTGGATGATGGCTTCCATCACTGGCGAAGGCTGGGAGCTTGGGGTAAGCCCGAAGTGTTTTGTGTTCTTTGATGAATGCGTTTACTCTTTGTGATTGAAATTTTAGACCATGCTGTGTTGCAAAGCCTTATCAGAGGAATCTCTCTCTTTAAATGCATGTAGCTTAATAGAAAAATTTTTTTAAGTTTTTAGCTTTAAGAAGTAGTGAAGTTTGGTAAAGAACTCTGATTTGACTTTTACTGTTGTTAAAGAAAGGGTCCTCACACTCAGCCACAAAACTGGATTTTCAACAAGAAGCTTCTTCTATGCTTGCAATCACAAACTCCTTCACCTGCGTGTGTGTTGCCATGTTGAGTAACTGCAGAACAGAATTACCATTGGTGGTATTTCTTCTCCTGATTTCACAATACTGATAGTGCTGGTAGATTCATTTAGTCATTTCTGCTCCCACTCTCTCTTCAGACTGATAATTTTACCTGGAGATAATTTCTGTGTTGGCCTATCCCATGGGATGTTCCTGCCCAGCTTACAGAGAAGATAGCTTATTCTTATTACACTTGTTGGAGGTGAGACTGAAGAGTTTGAAATGGAAGTTCTCTGTTTCAATAGCTGCAGCTGTGCATCCAGAGCAGGTGTTCCTTCTTGGGATTTCCTCATTTGCAGAGCAGGCTTGCCCAAGACAGGCTTAAAAGTTTTGTTTGTTTATTTGAACTGAGATATTTTCAATAAATATTTTATTAGTGAAATTCAATTCCTAAATTCTTTTAAAATTTAGAATAAAGGCTTTTCAGCACCTTCATTTCTGAAATAGTATTTGTTCTATTTCAGTCAGTTAAAATGAACTGCTGATGAAGGCTGGCAGTTCAACCTCCTGGGTTCTGTCTTATATAGAACTGTATTTGACAAAATCTGTTATAATATATTTTGAGTCTATTGCTAGAAGTGTCTCCTAAAAGTTGATTACATCTAAGGAAAACTTGAAATATTCTGAAACAGAAAATTCCTGATGTGCCAAGGTTTGCCTGTAGTCAATTTAAAATTTTGCCTTTTTATATCTACTTGTTATAAAGCTTTTGAAAAGGAATAGGTGAGGGCTACTGTGTTATTTAGCTGAATATGCAGCTGAAATGCAAATATTCAAATAAAGATGACAGCATGTTAATTTAGACTTGCTAATTGCAATTTCTTTTATTGTTATGTTTTTATAATAGTTTTAATTTAAATACATGATTTTGGAGTTTTTTAATAGCTATTTTTTGTGGCTTTCTGTGTACTTGCTGATAATATAAAGTTGAGTATAAATCAAATGCCTTCCTTCTGTAACATTACTAAGGTACGGCTGTAATTTTGCCGATGTAATGTCGGCTGTGTCTTTGGGACAATATCTTTTGCTGCCAGCAGATGTCCCCTCTCCATCGGGGTTCGCAAGAAGGAGCTCGGAGCAGCTGCTTTGGAGCCGGGAGCTCCCTGTCAGCAGCTGCAGCAGGAGCTCCAGTGTCCGGGAATACTCTGGTGTCTGCGGGCCTTCAAGTCCGAGGTCATTTTGCTGCTCATAAAATTGTTTATTTAAGTTGGTTGTGTTGGGGTTTTTAAAATTTGCTTTTTTTGCTGTTTTTTTCTTTTTTTTTTTTCAAATTTGTCCTTGGTTTTTCTGTTATAAATGTTTTCTCTGATTTCATTGATATTCAGAATGGTTGCTTTGAAATGTACAAACTGATTTTAAATGTGAAAATCACAGCGGTATCTGAGCGCATTTAGTCGGGAAAAAAACCTCAAACTTTTGAAAACTGCTCTAAAAAATGAAATGCATAAAATGTTTGCTAGAAATCCAGTGGCAATGACTGAACAAAAGGCGTGCTTTAAGTGTCACTCCAATGTAAACATACAATGCTAGACCAAAATGAAAGAAAATCGACTTCTTAGTCTTCTTTAAGAAAGAGAACTGTAGATGAGCATTAGAATGCCAAGGCTTTGCAGCAGATGGCATTTGCTGTACCAAGCGGGGCTGGGGCAGCCCTTGCTGGCGGCGGGGCCCGGCTGGCAGAGCCCAGCGCTGGCGCTGCTCCCCCGGTGCCTTCAGCCGCTCTGGCTGCGGCTGCTCCCGGTGCCGGCGGTGTGAGAGGGCCCCGGGGCTGGCTGAGCACCTTCTCTGTTCCCCCGCTGCTGTAAACTACTGCTGGCAGACAGCGAGTTGTTGTTCTTGTCGGGTTTAATCCTGGTCTCCCAGGGCATTTCCCTTGGTTGTGTTCAGCACCATAAACTGAGAGTCTTTAGGAATTCTCCTTGTGAAGGATCCAGTGAGATACTCACTTGTCACCATCATATTTTCTGAAAAATCCTCTTTGTCCAGGATTCTTTTCCTGGGAAGTTGAGAAGCCTCAGAGAAAAAGGAAAACAATATTATCTCATTTGCTTCTCCTGTGTTGTTGCTGCTTTGGAATGTAGTTTGGAGATCGTTTATCCAGCAGGTGCTGGTTTGATTGGTTTCATGTGAATTGTTCTTACTTAATGACCAATCATGGTCCAGCTGTCACAGGACTCTGGAGAGAGTCACAGAGTTTTTCGTTAGTATCTTGTTAAGCCTTCTGTATGCATCCTCTCTCTATTCTTTAGTAGAGTTTTAGTATAGCATTCTTTTATATATTATAGATCATAAAATAATAAATTAGCCTTTTAAGAACATGGAGTCAGATTCATCATTTCCTCCCAGTGATGGGGGACCCCGAAAATACCACACTCACTCACACTGTAGAGTGCAGATCATATAGAAAGAAGGGTAAAAATGGGGAGAGGTTTTTAATGTTTTGTATTAGATCTTGAGCTGCTCCAGCACTTGCCACATTTTGGGGCTGCCTAATGTTTTCAAGAGAAATTGGAAAGGGGGAGTGTTGGGGGTTGCATATCAGTAGTTCCACTAGTTAGAGAAAGGAACAAAGCCTCTCACCCACAACCCTTAACCCTCAAAACTTGGGAGCTGTCTTTGTAAATTTCTGTTGCTTTGAAATCTGGGGATATTAAACAGGGCCTTCTACTGCTCCTACACCTTCTAGGACTTTCTTCTCTTGTTGAGCAATAAGTGACAATAAGAACATGTTGTGTTTCATTTGGGAAAGCAGCTTTTACAATAGACCTGATGAAGGTGCAATTGTTCTGGTTTATACCAATGTCCTGTACGGGTCCCTACCTTCCAGCTTGGTTGTTACAACATTGTAACTTTTGAAAGGCTTTTTTGTTGTTGCTATTTGGTTTTAATCATTCCTCGTTATCAGCACTTTATCTTCTCCTTGCTGGAGGTAGGGGAAAAGTTAATGTGCTACTGGCGTGGATCGCTTGTGTGTGTATATTCCCTTCTAAAATAACTTGAGATGTTTGAATTTCATGCAACTTTTAAAATTGTATTTGTGCGCAAAGATATTCAAAATCTTCACTCTGAGTACGTTTAAAATATAATACTTAGAAGTATGCAAGAACAAATTGAAGGATATATTGTTTTATTTCTTCTTACTACTATCCACAAGAATAGGTGAGAGGTGGAAGGAAACAAAAGAATAAGGAGAGGAAAAATGATGTATTTTGGGGAGGGGGAGTCTCACTGGATTTTTCTGTGAGAAGCTCCAAAAAGCTGATGGCTGCTGGAAAAATCTGTTGTGTGCAATGGAACAACATTAAAATTTAACTGTCTTTGCTGCACTGAATAAAAGCTTTTGGGTTTGTCAGGAAGGGTAAGATCTTTTCCTGCTGTTTTCTGAACAAATTCAGTGTTGGGGATCTCTCTGGGACTGCTTTCAGTAGGGATGGGAGGCACACAAAGTTCTGCTATGGGAGAAATGGAAAGGTGTGGTGGAACTGCCTGGTGCAAAGGCTGGCAAGGAACGAGTCCTTCCCCCTCCCTGGTCAGGGCATGAGAGGTTAAAGTGAGGAAAGGACAGTCTGAGCCCTATCTGGAGTGTAACATTTGTCACTACCACTTAGTCCAAGGAATTCTTGGTTAAACATGCCCTGAAAATGTGGGACTCATTCCCATTGGATTAGGTGTGCCTTTCTTTTGTTTGATGCAATGCAGCCCTTGTGCAATTGTGAACTTCACTGTGAAAATCCACACAAGCTACACTGAATATTAATTGTAGCAATAGCATTAAATTAAAATGTCCTTGAAAAGGTCAGGACATTTTGGGGTTTTGTTTTGTTTTGTTTTGGGATGAGTTTGGTTGGTTCGTTATTTTGTTCTGTTTTTTGAAAAGCAATGCAAAAACTTAGGAAGCCAACCAATTTTGAAATTTATGTCTGAGATTATAAAATGTCTAAATCTAAATCTGAGATTATAAACTGCCAGATTGCTTACAATGCTGTGTATTTTGTATGTGTGTGTTAAATTGATCTAAAATGTTTTATCAAAAGTCAGGTACATCGTATTCCTGATGGGATCTGGAGCACAGATGATGGATGGATGATGATCTGCAGGCCATGAGGAGATATGTCCTAGAGCTGGAGTTGCACCTGGTAGTCCTCACAACAGTAACAGACCTTTTCTTGCTTGTGAGGGGGAGAAGCCCTATAAGGATGGCAGGCTCCATATTTTTAATGAAATATGGCTTCTGCTTGTCTGTAAAATCTTTTTGTTCAGCTAAAAGATATTGGTAACTGATAACAGCATGTCTGTGGTTTTATTTAAAGTGGCATAATCTTGTCTTGTAAAAAGTAAGCCCCCAGAAAAGAAAGGATTCCAAATTTTCAGGTAATGGAGACTGTTTTGGAGATAATTTTGGGAAGAAAGAAAATGGTAAGGCCATGGACCTAGACATTGATAATACATCCCAGAAAGTGTGCTAACAACAGGGGAGATTGGGAATGCTGTGAAGGCAATATTTTAGGATTGTGGGTTGTTTGTTTCTTTTTTTTATTCTGTTCACTGCACCAGGTTCCACCAGTGGTTCCCTCTCAGACCCAGCTACTCTGGCTAAACAGCACCGTGCAGCTGCAGTGTGGGAACTCACTGCACAGCCTGGAGAAATTCCAGCTACACAGCAAGTTCAGCCTTGGATATTGGTGCTTCCAGAGGGTTTGCAATGACCAGGATAATGACTCTTGTAATGGCTTGGGAGGTGGGATGGTTTTCTGACCTGTTTTGAACAGGAAAAGCAGGTTGCCAATGTGCTGAGGAGGCAGCATCAGCCCACACTGCCGGTGGCAAAGGGCAGCCCTGCTGGCAGACTGCTCTTGGGGAGCTCTGGGAAGCCACAGACACAGAAATCAGCCCAAGTGCGCTGCAGATGGAGCTAAAGCAGCTCTGGGTGGGCAGGTCCAGAGCCATGGCAGCCCAGGCTCAGCCCGTGAGCACAGCTCAGTCAGGCAAGCAGGAATGCAGCTCCCAGCACAGCTCTGCTCGTGTTGCTGCTCTCAGCAACTGCACTCACAACTGATCATAACTTATAGACTCTAGAATTTTTTGAGACAATTGGGATAAACCAAAGTGGGGGAAAGAAGGGGTTACTGGATACAATTGCAGATTGTTCATTGCGTGTCTGTCATTGAGCATAAATGATGTTTAGCCTCTAGATACAGAATAGGAAATTGGATTTGAAATCAGAAAGAAGAGCCAAGGAACAGTTTTTCTTATGCCAGCACCTCAATTTTTATTGCTTTAAACGAGGCTTAGCAAGGGGGAACATGCAGAATTTGTGTGGATGTCATTGTAAATAGTAACTTTGAGGAATAATTATGGAGCTAGTAATGAAGCAGACATGCCTGGGTCTTGGAGCCCTTGAATTTGTAACTCTGGAATTTGAGTCAGAAATCCTTCAGAAGAGCTATTGCAGAATTAGAGTAACTTTTGAACTCTATTTAGCAAGCACATCATCTCTCTTCAGAAATTCTTCTCATTCCTATGTATTGTTGTTGATTTCAGAAATATTCAGTTTCATGTTTGCTTCAGATAAAAAAATTGTGAAGTATACAGGGAAAAAATGGTTACTCTTCAGCAGACTGTGCCACTGAAAATTGAACTCCAGAAACTCTTTGTGTAAGAGGACTTGCATTTTTTCCTGAATGCTCAAAACCACTGCCATCCCCACCCCCACTTGAATGGTTTTTTCTATTGTTCAGTGTACCCAGGAAAAATAAGATCCTGTGGTTAAAATTCATTTTTATTTTTTACCCACATAAACCATAGGGTGTTTTTTTAATTTTCATGTTAGAAACACTCCATCATGTGTTCCCAAATCAGCAGTGGAACACTGAAACCCAAGAGATGAGTTTTTCAGTAGCTTTCTTTGTGAGTACCTTTGCAGATCCCTGTTTAGATGGTGTTGTGAGACAGCAGCTGTGCAGAATGGTAGCTGCTGTGACAATCCCCCGCACTGGGAGATGTTGAGAGAATACCTGTGACCCTCTCTTCTCTCCTAAGTGGGTCCTGCTGTTGTGCTTTAGGAATTACGTAAAGAGATTTCATGCTCACTGCCCTTCAATGACTCCAAACCCGACAGATGTTTTTCAGGAATGGCAAACAAAACCTAAGATCTCAACCTGACTTCTCCTCCAGTGGTGAGGTTTGTAAATAGATAACCATCAGTAATATGGAAAGCAACCCAAACTAGTACCTGTCACTGTGGTGGCTCTGTAATGCCAAAAGCAGTAAAGCGTGGCAGGCTTGTATTGGGGTTTTTAGATATGAAAATGAAAGTGGCAATTTATGGTAAGGATGACATCATAACATAAGTGTGAAAGGAAAGTTTGTCCTGCTTGTGATGCTCATGAGCAGCTGCTCAGCTTGTGCTTCCAGAACACCTTTGTGGCATGGCCTAGGCTGTGCTCCACATTCAAGGGTCTCACACTGGTTTTTGTGTATTCATTCCCTCTCCAGAATGTGCCCTGCTCAGTGGGGTGGGCTCTGTGTAAGCTCTGCACAGGGTGGGTATCTGCTGGGGGGTTCTCTTGAGCCTCTGCCTGCCTGGCCTGCACACACAGCCTGGCTCAGCAACCTGCCCCAAACAACAGCCCAGGTTTGCTCTGATATGCCCCAAGTATAGATTTTGTTTGTGGAATGAGCTCATCTGGTTTTGGCCACATTTGAGTACATTTGAAGCATGATGTTAATATTTAGTCTAAAATTATCTTTGTTTTCCACATAGTATCTCTACAGCGAATAAGATCAGCAACTTTTGATTTTTTTTTTTAACTCACCCCCTCCCCCCACATAAATTTTTCTCTCTGAGGCACAAAGAAAGTTGGTTTTTTAAAGTAATTTTTTGTGAACACAGTAAATGCACCAATAATCAAACCACACATCCAGCCTTTTGTCTCAAGTCTATTAAAGTATTAAAGATAATGTTCTCTTGATAATGCTTCATGATGGGAAAGCATTCCTCTCTTTCAAAAGTGCCTTTACATTTATCTCACTGCAGCGTTCCCTAAAAGATTGCTAATGTGGAACTTTATAAATAATCCTTTCTGCACTGCTGTAAAAGTAATTTAATGGCCATTTCTGGGAGGTATTTATAGGAGGCACCAGGGGTGCCTGACAAGGTGAGGTGCGTGTTTGGCTCTGAGCAGGAGCGGAGCGCGGTGGGCGCTGGTGAGCAGCCGGCTCCGCTGTGCAGGGTGAGCACACTCTGTGCCTCCTGCTCCCAGCCCACCCAGCCTGTTCTGAGAACAGCTCGGCTCTGCAACCCTTGTAAACATTGCTCCAGCTGTGTGAAGCCACTGGAGTGACTGCAGTTGTTGCTGGAAGGCCAACCAAGGCCAGCCTTAATTATGCAGACAAAAAAGAGAAAATAATTTAAATGTTCCCAACACTGAGCAAACAACAAAGATTTCCTCTTAACCCTACTATAGCAGGAACACCTTTTCTCTGAAGAACACGTTGTTTTATTTCCAAAATGACTCCTCTGCCTGAAAGCCTACCGTGAATCATCAGTCCTACCTGGTCATGCCTCTGAATCCTGCCTCTACTGCCAGGTTTCTTCTTTCTTACAAAGGTGATTTTTCTCTGCAAAACTCTGCACTACTTTTTAGAAATTAAGTCTATAGAGGGTTGATTTGATTTGATTCTCCTCACTTCATTTTTTTGAGACTTCCACTGTGGGTTACCAGAATGCTGCCTTTCTTAAATACACCTTCATGTGTCCTTTTCTTTAGTTTGTTTAGTTCCTTTAGTTCTGCATCTGTTTTGTGGAAACCACCAGTGGTACAATACTGGCTTTCAGGTAGAACTTTTAATGGCAGGGGCAGATGGGAGACTTCCTGGGCAGTTGTGCACGGCTGGTGTTGGAAGCAATTGTTTCATGTGGTTTGGATGCTTCTCTACTGCTGACAGAACAAGAGAGGGACATCATGTTAATTGTTTATATATAAATTATTCATTACTTTTAAATTAATAAAACTAGAAGCCTGTGTTAAAAATTTCTAGGGTTCATCAACCACCATCTGTTAGTTAAGTGAATGTGATGCTGGAGCATAAATAAGGCATTAGATGAACCCAAGTAGCTTTTCATAGCAGCAGAACTTTGGAGCTGGGTAGGAGGACTTTAAATATGAAATAATAGGAACAGAATGGAGTGAGATAAGGCTCTAACCAAGAGCTGGCTCCAGGCATTGCTGCCAGTGCAGATGTGAGTTGCAGATAAGAAAAGCCCCTGAACAGCTCTGTCCTGCTCCCTCCCCACATTTTCTTCCTCTGGGAGTAGAGGGAGGGCTGGGTGTGAGTGCACCACCCAAACCCACCTGATCTTAACTGGGAACTGGTCCTTCTCTTCTCCTCCCAGTGGAATATGATATGGACTCATTAAGTAGCACAGAGGGGGAAAGAACCAATGCAGCCTAAAGTTCCTTTGGTTTCAGGCTGGCTTTAGATGGTGAATTTTTCTGGGAGTAGAGAGAGAAATTGTTGAAAAATCTGGGAATTGTTGCAAGTTTGAGTTACGGGAAAGATTGTGATGGAACAGCTCATGATCAATATGTTTGCAAAGACCAGGACTAAAAGGTGCACTTTGTAACCAATAAGACTCTAAAATGCTTTCTATATGTGACCTGAAATGTCAACCAAAACATATATTGAGTTCTGGGAACTGGAGATCACAGTACTTAACAGAGATTTTATGTTATCTCAGTGGGACATAGTGGAAAATAACTCAGACTTCAAATGATAATCGCTTAAGAAAACATTTACCTTAGTAGCCTGCACAAACCCAGGTGGTTACATAATACCTACTTGAAACTCACCTTTATTTCAGCTGGCCATGATATTTCTTAAATTTTGACCCTTATTATAAATATTAAACACTTGCTGCATTCCAGCTGAGTGGAGGCTGTCTTCTTGGTGACTAACACGATTTTTTCTGGCATTTATTTGAAGTAATTTATGACAGAAAGTGGGTTAAAACAAAATTGTAGCACAAATCATCTATGATAGAGTGATACAGAATTATTAGTATCCTAAGACACCTGTTTATTTTACCAAAGGTTGTTCAGTGCTGTGATGTTCTGCCCTGTGTGAGCCTTGCAGTTCTAGTGGATTTTCAAAACCTGAATGCCCTCCCTGGAGCAGGGAGCCTCCAGTATGGCCAGCAGCTACTAGGAATTATATGTGTTTCTGTGGCATATGTGCTGAAACTCTTCCTGCAGCTGTGCCTTCTGAATGGGGCACCTGCTCTCTTGGTATTTCAATTGAGTGGAAGAAGTCCTGGGTGGCTGGGTCACTTGCTAAAATGCCCTGAGGTCTCAGGTTTTACATTCACCATGTGTGAGGATAAGGAATGCCTTGCAGTTACCCAGATTACTTTAACTAGCATGAGTTAAGTGTGATTTAGATTGTGAATCTGTGTTTAATCATAATGCTCAGAGCAATCAGGTTAGTTGTTTTGTTTTTTATAAAACATATAAGTCATAGAAATAGATAAGCAACCAGTGCTCTGTTTAGTCTAGTTGCATTTATACTGTGTGAGAAAGCTTTCTCTTTGTGCAGTAATCAGCTTTGCTCTTTCTCCTTCTGATAACCTTACTAAATGGTTTAGCTTTTGTGTCTTGCACATTTTTGATGGGGTATCTTTAGTTTTTACAGCCTTTATTCCCTTTCAAGTCTTCTAGAAGATCTATCCAGGTTTAATCTCAGCTGATACCCCTTTCTTCCAGATCTTCCTCTTTTTTGAGTAGGAGAGTTGGGCCACCCTTTTAGTTACAATTAAGGCTGTTTTCCTTCCATATCCATGTAAACGTTTCCAGCCATTAAGCATCAGTTCTTTTACTAAATTGCTGAGATGTTTTGCCTCAATGAGGTGTGGAATTCTCTCCCTTGGTGCTGCCTGCTGCTGTTCCACCGAGGCCCTGTGTCAGTGTGTGCCCTGAAAGCAGAGCTGTGGCTCTGTCGCCTCACTGCTGCTCTTGAGAGAGACCTGGCACTACCCAGCACCACTCAGGGGGAGTGGATTTCCAACCTTTTCTCCTTCGTGGGCTTCCCAGCATTTTCTTGTTCTAGAAGAAAATCTCCCCTGAACTTGTCTGTGGCCAGCCCTGGGATGAAGAATTAGCAGCACTCCCAGGAATTCAGGTTTTGCTTTTCACTTGGATTCATTGTGTCCTGGTCAGCTGTCAGGCACTCCCCTCTTCTGGCTGTGGGATGGTCCCATCATGAACTGGAGGCAGAAGCAGCAGGGACCTCCCTGAGTTCAGGATAGGGGACACTGCAGAGGCTGTGACCCTCCCGAGGAACCCTGGCTGGTTCAGTGCAGGCAGACCAAGGCTGCTTCCCTCAGTGACCTTTCTGCATGTGAGATTTCATCTCCTATTCCTGCTTGCTTATGTTTGTTTTGTGGGAGTCCTACTGAGAGTAAAGTGACTCAAAATACACAAATGGCGAGAAATAATTCAAACTGCATGTGATTTTAAACCTCCTTTTCAGTTGCAAATAGAAAGCTAAAACTGGTTTGCCATTAACTTCTGGCTTTAAGCCGAAATGTCTGTGCCTTTGGGGAGCTCACAAAGGCTAACCTGGATTCAGGTGTGTGTTTCCTGAGCTCCCATACATTTTGCCAGAAAAAGAGACCCAAGAGAACTATGCTGTGTCAGCTTTTCTTACCCTAACTTTTCTTGGGGGCAATTAGAACTGCTTAGGATCCCTATGTGAATTAAATTTTATAACACCCCTGGCCCCATGCCCAAGCTGCAATTTGCCTTCTAAAAAAAAAAAAAAAGTAATCCTAAAAATCTTTTTGCTGTTGAGAGCAGTATCCTGATGGTATCTATGTGACTGAGAGTGCCAGTAACACCAAATGAAGGTTTGACACTTGTTTAGACAAATTTGAGAGCTTGGGGGACATTTTCAGAACTGAACAACTGAGCTCCTTGAATCTCAGCAATGTGATTTCTTTTTTGTTAACTCCACCCCTGAGGATATTTTATGTTGCATGGAGCCAGTGCTGATTCTGCTTGTTGGGCCCATCTGCAGCACATCTCTGCTGTTTGCAGAATGGCCTTCAGTGAAGCCAGCCTAGTACATTTTGAATGAAAGAAACACCAGGTAGTTTGAAAAGAGAGCTTGAACTCTCTTACAAGCTGAGAGTAAAGACAACATTTAATTGCTTTCTAAATTGTTTCTACTTTGATTTTTGAAGACTGAGTCGCTGTTTAAATATAATATTTAATACCACCTAGAATTGTTCTGGTTTTAGGTCATGCCCTTCCAACCAAACAGGAAATTTTTTTTGTCAAAAGTGATGGAATTCCATTTTACTCATCTGGTCCAGATGGTGTTTGACCTGCTAAGAGTTCATGTGCTGTTGGAAAAATATTGAGCTTAGTGTACTATATGTGAAAATGATACAAAGTCATGAAGGCAGAGTCTCTGTGGGAGGCGGTCTGGGCGGGAGGGCACAAATGGCACAGAAAAATGGAACCATTTACATTAGAACATGCCCACCTATATGTTTAACTGTTGCTTATCTAAAACATTATTTTTGCAGCTTTACTGCTATCTAAAAAGTAAATCTAAGGAGAACATTGTTGGAGATTTTCCTGCTTTCTGCTATGAAGTAGTTGAGGTCAGTCTTTCACAGGAGTGGAAGCTTGTAATTGGAGACAGACCTGCACGGTAACTAAAATATTTTCTCTTTTTTCTTTTCCCCTTTTTCTCTGTCTTTTGTATGTTTTGTATTCCTCTTTCTAGCTAAGGAAACCTTATTGGTCTCCAATGTCATTTTAGCAGCTGGATTAGTTCCAAAGGGTTTAGGCTTGGGCAAGCAGCATTTGAGTCTCTCAGCAAACTCTGCTGACAGACACAAAATGTATGGCTGTGCCTCTCCAAGCCACGATGTCATTCAGCCTGGATCTGGCCAGTGTTGGATTGCCTGTTATCCTCCATTGTTTGTGCAGCTTTTCCATTAGAACTTCTGTCAGTGGTGAGGTCAGATGGCAATGATGACATTCTTGGCATAGCTTCTTTTTTCATATCCTAAGAAAAAAATAATCCCATAGTAGCACTTAATTCAGTTTGAGTATTGCCTTATTTGTCCTACTGGCTTGATGGCTTATACTCCTCCTCCAGCTACTGTGACTACAGCCAGACAAATGTCACAGGCTGGTATTTGCTGTTACTTGAATAAAGTTATCCTTGACCTCTCATAGTTGCTTTCTGTTGAAGATTTTATTAGCCAATTTTTATTCCTGGTAAGGGAAGAAATGGTGGGAACATGGAAATGCAGAAATGCATGTACTGACAGAACTGTGTGTGCTGATCAGTGCAGCTGGAGACAGAAACAGTTGCAGCAGGAACTGATCACACAGCACAGACCTGAGCAGGAGCTGCTGTGACAGGCAGGTGTGAGGATTAATGTCCTGAGCAACCTTTCCAGTGGAGACCAGGCCCAGAAAACACACAGGGTAAAGTTGAACCAATGGCAGTTAAACTGGAAATCTGCACATCTGCTGTCAACTGCAGCTGTTTCTGACCTGTAAATGGTTGTTACACCTTTATTATGATGCAATTCTTAAAATGGCAAACCTTGAAAGTAAACCTTAATTCATTAAATCATAGAAAACCAGTGCTTTGGACAGGCTATGCAGCAGCTCTGGAGGCACTTCTTCAAGTGATGGAAGACTGGAAAAATCTGTTCTTGCATCATACTTAGAGAATTTCCTACTTGAAAACAGTGACATACTGACTGCTAGAAGCTTTTCTTGTCCTTTTCCAACACATTGCAAGAAACACTTGGCTGGTGGATACACCAGGGAGTTCTTGGAATATTTGCAAACAGATCCTTTTATTGCTGTGAGAAAAAAATTATGATGCATGTAGGACAACACTCAGCTATTCTGTGCTGTGTGTTTGTTGCAGTAGTTGTACCTCCTTGGCAGAGAAGAATCCATCACACCTTCTGTACCAAGCTGTAGTAAATTTAGGAAGGCAACCCTGACCTTTCATGCCTTGTCCTAAAAAACGCTTTATGCCAGCCTAAATCCTTGATGTTGGTGTTACAGCCAGAAGCTTGGGTATGTGGAGAAGCTGGATTTAGGAACTTTTGTCTTTGATTCCAGAACCTGCAGTTGTTAATGTGTAGAGGTGTTTATTGAAAGATGCTGCAGTTGTTAATATGTAGGGTGGTTATTGTTTTTTTTATAATTGCCTGTTTTCTAGAAAATATTTGCCTTCCCAACTGTCAGGATTTTCAACACTCTGCTTCCTTGTCTTTCTTGCTTTTTATTACAAGAAGGAACTTTCTAAGCCATCAGTCATTTATCATTCCACTGTCAGAAGAACTTGGAAGAATAGTTGTTCCCTTTTCTCTTCAGCTTACTTCATATGATACCACTGATTATCCAGCACCACATTCCCAAGCAATATTTTCATATCAAGTCCTCTTTAGGTGCATCACTTTTCTTTGATCAAAAATTACAGAGAACAAGCACAGACTACAAACATTCTTCCAGCTCTTACCAGCAGGTGTCACAACAATGACAGGAAGGAAGAGGTAAGTATTTATTTTTCAGTTTCTAGTAATAAAAACCACAAATGAAATGAAAATTTTACATTTGCAGCTTGAGAACTTGTGTAGCCTGACTTTTCTAGTGGATCAATCTCTTAAAAAATAAGATTTATGGAACATCCAAGTCTTTGCAAAGTAAATATTCCTTTTCTATTGCTTCTGTATCTTAGTCTGGGTTTTTTCCCTTCTGTTTTCTTTTGCGGGTAGCAGGTGTTAACAAAAGTAACAGTAGGTTAGTGTAAAATAATTTTTTAGAGGACCCCTGCAAATAACAATGCTTTTTGTTTGTTAAGAATGACTGATTGATAAAAGTGTCCTTTTACCAGGCAGAATAAAGTTCTGAGTTAACTTCCTTTACCAGAGAAGTCTGTATGCAAAACTGTGCATGAATTTAAATATATTGAAAATCCTTTTTTCTTTTCCATGGCCTTCTACATGTCTCAATACTTCACTCACTACAGCAGTGGCTAGTTCCTGAATACTGTTATTGTAAATTAATTGAAGCCAAGAGGCAAAGAAAAAAGGTAGGGACAAAACAGCTCAATCCTCACCTCATTCAGTCCAGTGGAGCATGTGGCAGATTCAGAACATAGTGGTAATTTGAGTCAGGTGGGGAGAGAGAGGGGTCCAGAAACAAGCAACAGGAAGAAGACAGCACAAGTCTGGGCTGTGGAATATTGTAAGGAAATACTGGCTACAATATGAGAAGTAAAAGACCTTGATTTCTGCCAGCATTTCCTTTGGGTATGGGTCCCAAGTGAGCTAAGGTCTGTTATGCTTCTGAAGGAACTGACTTGAACAGGACATGTCTTTTCTCTGATTACCTGAAACAGCAAACCAGTGTCGTGCAAGGTAGAAGCGACGTTTTCACCCTGCCTGGAATGAAGCCCGGTCTCTGCACCGAGAGCCGTGCGTGTGTCAGCGCTGAGCCCCACCCGCCCTGGCTGAGCGCAGATCCTCTCCGAGCGGAGCAGCCTCCAGCCCATTTGCATCTGAAAGGCGACTTGAATTGACGGCAAAGGAGACGCAGTCAATGGCTTATTGCTGGTGTCGGTGTGTGCTAATTATACCCCGGGTAATCACCCTACTGAACATGTGAACAGCTTTCAGACTGCCGGGGCTATTTTTACTAAAGCTCGGCTATATTTACCGTGCTTCGGCTGGTGCCTCTCGAGCATCCCCTTTCTGGTGTATTTATAGCCAAATGCAGCTGAAGGTAATGGGCCGGGACAGGCGCTCCGAGGGACGCTGATCCCAGCCTGGCCGGGATCCCGGCTGCTGCTCCCTGCCGCAGGTGAGCGTGGCAGGCAAAGGCCGCAGCTTCTGCCTCCGGGCTCGGTTCGGAACAGCCCCACACCCCACTGGGATTCCACGGGTCGGGAAAGGGCCCGCCAGGAAACTGCAGAGGAAATAAAAACCCTTCCAGTAGCACCAAGATCAATGAGTGAGATTGCACATTGTAAGGCCTGACTGTACCCACCGGGACTTCCCTCTGTGCTGCCTGATCAGGCAAGTAATATAAACTTTGTTGGAATTTCACATTTATTTCAGAAACTGTTTAAATACATCTTACCTATGATAATATCCTTTCAGGAATGGGAATTATTTTTTATTATGAACTCCCTTGAATAATAATTTCTGGAAAAATCTTTCAAAATAATCTTGTGATGGTCTAACTGAAACAATGACACTTGCAAATAGGGGAGCAGCAGCATTGTGCAGGCTGATACTCTGTCAGCACTGCTAATCACTTCTCAGGCAGGTGGAGGTTCACTGTTGCTGGCTTCAGTCTGAGCCCCAATCTCAGTCAAATCACCCTTCCAGGGGAAATATCCAATGTCCCTCAGGTCCCTTGTCCCAGCCTGGCACAGCTGGTTACCACTGCATCACAAATGGAGTTTCTTCCCACTACATCTAGGTTGGCATTTCAAATAAATGACAATGTATTTGCATTCTTTTTATTTATTTGAACACTATGATTTAAGAGCCTAAATGCAAGTTTTTCCCTTTATTTCTGCAAGTAGCACTGCAATCATAACTTACAAAAATGTTTAAAATACAAAATGTACATGAAATTACAATACAAGGCTCTGTAAACATCTAGAACTTAATCTTTATTGTCCCACATTTTTAAATATAAAACTTCAATTTGAACGATTTCTGAACCTCAAGGAATGACATCCATTATGAGTATCAAAAATAGAGTTTCAAAGCTTTGTATCAGAACAAAACCATTTTTTCATTCTTTGGTTTAAAAAGGGTGGCAGTTCCCCTGATAACAGGTAAGTTTTACTACAGAAATTCAGATTCCTAGTTTATGGTAATTTCAGAACTCACCCCTGTCCCCCTGGATTAATATGATACCCCCTTTTTTTCCCCCCCAAACATTGATCTTTGACCCTCCTTATAGAAAAGCTACCTCATCATTAAGGCTTTCCTTCAGGATAATCTAAGTTATTAAAAATTTTTGGGAAAGTACTCAGGGAGAAGACAGGACTTAAGGACAAGGAAGTGGATGCCAACAAAATATTAACAGTTGCGGGTTCTGTTGTTTAATTAAATTTGCATAGTCCAATAGAGATCATGTGCTTTTTATACCACTAAAATTATACAAGATTAACAGTCTTTATCTATGTTATCACACAAGCTAAAATAAAATTAAGACCCTTGTATTGAAGCTTTTACAAGGCAAATACAAAACTGCTTTAGTATCCAAAGCTATATTTTTTTAAATTTCATTTTTAAATAGGAAAGCATTTCTATGTCTACAGGCATCAAGGTATTTAAAGGCATCAGAAAATTTAGTGCATAGCAACTCCGGATTGTTTGGGCTCCTATATTTTAGGTACAGTGTGAATTCCAGCTACTTGGAGAACTTGCAAGGAGAGTCTGTACCAGCAGGATAAAGGAGCATAAATCCCATACAGTATGAAAAGCTTTTCAGTCAGAATTCTCCTACAAACAATGGTTAATGCAAAAGACCCAATACATGAATGGAAACTGGAACGTGCCTTGCCACCAGCACACACTGTGAGACAATGACATGGTTTACAGCATTGTGTGGTTTGGTTTGTTTTGAAGGTGTTAAAAACAGAAGTACATGTAATTCTGAGCATGTGAGTTCTTTCTAGGACCTTTAACATACACGAGTAGAGGACAGAGTAAAGCACCATTGCTGAGGGACAATTACAATATCACACTTTCCAGATTCCAGCCCTGCCAACTATTTCCTGCAAATGTCAAGATTTGCACCACTCAACAGTACATTCACAAAAAGGATGCTTAAGATTCCCAGCAGGTACATAGTGGCCTTGCATTAAGTTGTTTGAAATAATTATGATACATCAAGTTAGTAGCCTCAGGCTGTACTCTTAAAAGGAAGTACATGATAAAATTACAATTTTACCCACTTAATATGGTCTTTAAAAGTTCATGATTCAGCTGTTACAGAGATGGGATTACAGCTATGGTATTGCTTGGGCACTGACTTCACTCCAGGTGTAAGCTTCTGCCTGCAAAAGGCTCAAGGGAAAGTTTTCCCCACCACTGTTTGCCAAAATGCAACATCAGTAGAAGCTGTGTTTGCCTTCCCAGGTGTTATAACTCAGCACTGCTCTCCACTGTCAGACCCTTTCATTCATCTGAAGTCTACAAAGGGCATGTGCTCCCCATGTGTTAACTGCTAAAATGGCTACACTTGTCTGAACTGGGTCCAATGCAAATATATTTTCCAATTTTCTAATTCTTTGCGTTGATTCACTCTTAATTTCTCTTAGATTGTCATTGCTCACCCAAATGAGCAACTAAAAGGAACACCTTGGATGGTCTGAGGTTCCCTGTACTGCTGACCTTTGCCATGACTGGTATACCCTGTGTGTTCCATGGAGGGAAGCTCTGTGAATGAGTGATTCCTGGGGCAGGGAAATGGCTGTGGCCTCCACAGGCAGTGCTGGATCCTCTCCACAGTGTCTTACTGGAAAGGCCAGAGAATTTTAAGTAATGATGTAAACAGATTGTTTCAAATTCATCAGATTATGGGGATAAAGGAGATGCATCCTCAGAGCACAGCACGGAGTTTACTGCTGCTGATGAATCTTGTGCATTTCTTTGGTAGCTCCTGCTTCACACCTTTGAAATTAAACATGGACACATGGTACTGCCTAACCACTAAATCACAGTAAATTACTTTTAGCAAACTGACATTTACAAAACAGCCTGAATTTAAGGAACTGTAACTGTCATCTCCTTAGGAGTTCCAAGTGGCATGGTTGGGCATACAGCCTATAAAAGATACAGATGTGATCAGATGATCTATTGCATTGAAAACTTGAATGTCACTGAATTGGTGATTTCAAACCCATATTCTGCAGGGATAACGGGAATATTTAGATCCTCAGCAAACATTAAATTTTCTCCTGTATCTAACATGGCTTTGATGTTGCTGTTCTTTAATCTAAAATCCTACTGCTCAAATTTGATTACAAATGTAACTTGCTAAGAAAAAAGCTATTTCAAGAAGGAGCCTGTGCTAATAAAGATCAGGAAGATTATCCACATAGTTATAAAAGTTAAATTTTGGAATGTAATTTCTATCCCAACACTTTCATGATGGAATGGTCTTTTTGCAGCCTATCAAGTAACATCTTCAGTTTATAAACAAGTGCAGATCTACATTTGGCTTTGCTTCCTATGAATCTAAGAAAGAAAACACTACAGTATTCATATACACAATGGCTTCCGTGGCATTGGCTTCAGATGACAGGTACAACTTGCCACTGGAAGATCTTATTAAGAAAAAAAATGAAACAACAGAAGCTTTAAAGGCTTTCCAAAATGACCAAAAGGTGTTACAAATCATCAGTTACAAACTATACTACCTCTAAGGGCAAGCAGCACACTGAAGATGTGCATTAAATCTTCCACGTTCAGGACTGTGAATATTATAAGAGCAAACTAACACCTCCACACATCTGAAGCACTTAAAATATAAAAGTATTCTATTTAAATGCAAAAAGCAAAGCTTGTTTGTAACTTTAAAACGGTTAAAATATCTGGTGTAGATTCTGTGTGTCCATTTTAAGAAGTCTCTTTACAGCATCTGAGGAACTATAATTAAAATGCTCTGTCTCTACATCAAAAATGTAACCCACTAAAAGGGCTTTGCAAGGATCCACTGTTCCAGTTCATAAAGGCCACAGAGTTGGAAGCACAGTAAGTCTAAAGAGGAAGAGGATGAAGAAATATTCAGAGAAACTGTGACATTGTCATGGATGTTGAGTCGTTAGCTTATCCATTACTGGATTCCATCAGATATTCTCGTCTCCAGAGATCCAGAACACGGATGTGCAGGCTGGCTGGCCACTGTTGTTCCATGTGACACTGAGATCTGTGACATATCTCTTCCTATGATCTCATTCACTATAAAAAAAAGAAGAAATATTAAAAATTGACAGTTTTCATGCTTTCCAAAAGGCAGAACTCATCAGCATAACCCTTTTAAAAATAAATACTTTCAGAGCTAAGCCTTGATGCTGTTACACAACAGGAGATGAATGAGGAGCCTGGCTTCAGCAACAGTTAAGCAAGGGGGAAAAAACCGTCCTGCCATAATCCATGCAGGAGAATCCCTAAGCCCCTTGAAGGAAATAGCACATGAGCATTCATGACACACAGGTAACTGAAAGGCACAGCACAGGGCAGGTTTAGCAATTTCCCCACAGAACTCCTTCTGTTCAAGAGTGTGACAAGACAACAAATAACTAGCAATTCCTGGCTCTTTCAGGCTTCTTCCAGAACTTCCTAAGAACCTGGATTCAGGTTAAGAGAATATTCTTTTTAAACACTACATACCTACTAATTGGGCCAGTTTTCTGTATAGTTGCATTTCTGAAACCACAGTAACTGAATTATATCAGTCAACTTCTCTACAGTGAAGATTCAGGATGGACTAATACACAGGCCATGTGTGTCAACTTCAGCAAAGTATAATCAACTTGTACTGTTTAAAAGTGAGGGACACCTCCATGAATGTGACAAAGTTAACCTTGGCTATTAAGAAATTGCAATCTTGAAGTCCTACTCTAAATTCTATGTAATTAAATGCAGGACAATTGAGGTTGGAAGATTATAAAAATTATAATTTTAAAGGCTAAGTGTAAAAGCAGTGATAGAAATATCTATTTTACAGAAATGGACCTTGGTAATGTTATCAAAGAAAACTGAATAACATTCTATGTGGACATGAAAAATATCACATTAAATAATAATGACAAATTTTAAAAAATATTGGACCATAACCACAATCTAAATTATTATTTCATTGTTAGAAGCAATGAGTCCTGTTGATTCCCATTACTGAGTGGGCAATAAGTTATATAATCTCTTTCTCAGCAAGACTTTGAACAGGCTGAATTACAGAGGCTTTTCCTTAATCATTGCATGAGTTTGCTTGGACCTTCTATAAACAGGTATTTAATGGATCATTCTTATGTTTAGAACGTTTTGTTCTGTTAATAAGCTGCTAGATGTTCAATAGATCGAACATCTTAACAGATCTGGAACCCAGGCTTTTGCTACTTTGTCCTCCATTGGGTAATTTTACAGAACAGTGTTGATGCACTTTACCACCTTTCTTATTGCTTCCTTAATTTTCCATAGCAGGATTCACTTTCCTACCAACTATTCCTGTCTGTTAGAAGCATAACAAAACCAATCTACAGGTGGTGTAAATTGTGTTTCTAGCACTGAACAGCCTGAGCATTGCCCTTCGTGGCAGTAGGATACATAAGTGGTTCTGAAAGAAAATGTATTAATATTGTGAATATGCTGAAGTCCATGTAACTTAGAAAATTCAGCTCTGAAAAGAGGTTATGTCACTCAGGAAAGCATTAAAACCACCTCCTGCACAGCCCTGTGTGTAATGGAGGAGGTATTTGTTATGCATCCCTGCCATGGTTTTCTCCTCAGGAGTGCAAGGATGCCTTGTTACACCCCTGGTATTGAACCCAAGGGTTCTAACACGTCACACACACCATGGAAAAGCCAATTCCCTCAAGCATGACAAGATGTACAATTCATATGGCTTAGAAAAACCTGTCAGTCAATGAACTGAACTGCACAAGGACACTGGAAATTGTGTGACTGCAAGTAGGGCACTTTCCCAAGTATTTTGATTAGGCCAACACAATACATAAGTAAACAACTGCTAAAAAACCCCATGACTTTTTATTTTTTAAACAAATGATAGATGCTTATTCATAAGAACTGTGCTCCACCAGCTTCTGTCAGGGCATTCATTAGCTTGCTCTCAGGAGCTCCAACAGCTCTTATCTACTGAACAGCAGTTTTGTGCAAATCCAGTGTCCCAGCTGCTCAGTACTGCTAAAATTTTCATGAGTGCTACAATAAAAACATTATAAATAACATTCTGAAGTTCAGGGTTTTGAAATTATTAGTTACTTCCCTTAAGTTTTGATGGCTGATCTGTATCTGTACTGGCACCATCAGCACAAACTGGTCTGTCCTGCAATGTTTTGTAGTTCCCACAGGCAGAGGTGTTTAACTGAACAGCACGTAGCCATTGGCACTGCATTCTCCTTAGAACACATTACACTGAAGACAATAGCTGGTCACATGGGGTTTTATTTGCCAAACTTCTGCAGAAGTCATTGTGTGGAATATTAAAGCTACAGGTTAGTTTGTGTTGCTTTGTTCTAAATAATCACTGATTTGTTTATAAGAAGCTGTTTGTAGCTCAGTGGGGGTTTTTTGCAATACTTTTAGCATGTGGTGAATACAGATTTATCTCGTTTACGTGGATTTCCATTAGAAACATCTACCATTTCTTAGGCAAATTTCTTCATTCCAACACAGAATTCTAGTGGAGGAACCTTACTTGTTTCAGTGACTTTTTAAGAATTGCTAATTTATAAAACCAACCAGTATTCAAGTGTGCTTTTTTTCAAAATAAGATGTAAATCAGTATTCTACCAGAGCACCTTGCAGGCCACAAGAAAAGGCTGAAAATGTTGCTCCTGCTGTGTCTGACCAAGGAGTTTTTTCACAGACCTTGGCCTCCCAACTAACACATCTTCCTATTCTGTACTTTTGGCTGAATGTCCATTGCAGTCATTTGGCTGTCTGGAACTCTGTACCCAACAAACGGACTGGGGGGAGCCTGCAGACTCCAGAAGACTCTCCATTGTTTAGATGAGGTGCAGATGAGGATAAAAATAAAGGCTTCAAAGAAAGGAGAACTTGCAGAAGGCAGCAGCTCAGATCAGTCTCTAATCTTTCATGGCACATGTAATATTCATACAATACCAGCATTATCAGAACTTGTCTTTCTGATGGGGAATGGTATAAATTAAAGCAGTTTCAAATGTAAATCATGTAGTCAGTAAGAGATAAAATCCTGCATAAAAATGTACAAGGCTGAGGGCGAAATCATACAACATTTTCCTTTTTGTATTGAAGACTAAAAGAGAAATCCAGGTCAGTATTTGAATGCATGATGTGTCACCTTCTTCTAATGAGGGGCAAGCACACAACATGTAGCAGTCTGTGATTAAAACTGAAAACTTAATTAATGTGCATAAATACAGGTTTTCTACAATATTGTCTAGCAAAAGTCAAACTCTTTAGGTGACAAATTGGGAGAGGAACAAATTTCAACAATTCTGAGAAAGGACAAGCTCAGGCTGTACTGCTGCTGCTTTATAAACAAAAGAAAATTTCTTAACTTTAAAAAAATGACTATTCCCACCTCTCCTACTTTTATGCAGGGGCCACTCTGTCCTAAAAATGTATCTACAAAGATTTCATACTCCCTTTTGCTTAACCTTAAGAGCCATCCCATTTGCAACTAGACACTGGGAAAGCAGCATGCATGGCTTAGTTAAACTTCCTTGTCTTGATACCATTTCCTTTCCTCAGCACAAGTTTGCAGGGGAAGGCTACAGAGCTTTTTTGGGTTCTGCAATACAGATCTCCAGGATGGTTTTCATGTTCTCTGTGCTCTGTCTGCCAGGTTCATGTGTTCTGTAGCTCATACTTTTGCTGCCTCTTTGGAGAGAGCCAATTTCATTGGACTTTAGAAGAACAGTTGTGCAAGTAGACCTTGACTTTCCAGTCCACTGCCCCTCCAGTTCTGTCCCTGCCTGTTTGGTGCCTGTGGTGCCAGGTGTTGACTGCTGATCCCACAGCCTGGACCTCTACTCACTCCTCAAGTCAGGAGGAACCAGAAATATCTTACACACTGAGTCATTACAGAGGCCTTGCAAATATTTAGTAATCATTTGGTACCTACTGATACCTAAAATCATTCTGGATGATCAGTGTCAACTGAGCGGATGACATCAAAGTGTCACAAACAGTCCAGAACAATATTCCTGAAATGACAACTGGAGCAGATGAAGAGAGAGAGGGGTGCATGCACTACACAGTGTACACACATGGCACATTCCTCCATACAACACTGATAACTGCACTTTGAAAACTTGTCAGATATGGCACAGATCAAAATGTGATACAGCAGGTTTTTAAAATATTTTTTCTCATTTTTTAAAATATTGTGTTGTGAAATGGAAATTATTTTAACAACTTTTCTATGTAATTGACCGCTTTGGCAGTTTTCCCAGATTTCAGAATTTTAGTTGTTACTTTATTTGCAATAGTGTCACCTTTTCCTCCCTTAGTATTTATCTAGAACATAAGCTGGCTGGCAAATTTATACTAACAGTTAAAAATAGATGGTGCAGAACAGAAGTTAAATTGGTGGGGAGAAAATCTGCTACAGACAGATTAGACTGGCCTGGTCAGTACTGGTGATACTGTAGTATTGCATTGCAAAGCTTTTCCCTCTGTGCTGCATCAAAAAAGGAGCAACACACTGCACTGAGAAAGCACCAAATGTCAGATAGAGGCTCCAGCCTACAAAATTAAAAACTGCAAAATATGAAGCAGCATCCTAACATCAGTATGGGTAGAACAGAGTAGAGTAGCTCTGACTTTTGGATCTGCTGTAAAGTAAGAGCAACCACTTACTCTGCTGTACTGGGTTCTTCCCATGGCTTTCATTTCCCATTGTGCTCTGTCTGCCTGTTTCCAGTCCCTGCCCACTGCACAAGTGGCAGCAGCTGGAGCACCCAGGCCTCCCTGCCCCTGAGGGTTTTGCCTCTGGTCACTGAAGGCTTGCACTGCACAGCTGACAAAGCCACAGCCTGACAGCCAGGCTGCTCAGGATGAGCTCTTCAAACTTTGCAATTTGCTATCCAGAGTTTTAAGACCTAAAGTTAGGTTGAACAGCTCAGCCATTTGTGCAGTGAGTGACACCCAGAGCTATGGGTGCTGATCCCACCAGCTGTTCCAGCACTGAGCAACCCCTCTGGAGAAATTCCCACCTACAGAAAGTGATCCATGTTCACAGATTTGAACAGAACAGAGCTCCTGTGCTATGAAGCAAGACATCAGCATTAGAAGCTGGTGCTTCTAATATTAAATTCCTGGATGTTTTGGATAAATTAACCCCCCCAACTGTGAATATAGAATAACAAGTTATCTTAAGGTGTTTTTAAAGAGTTTGAAGTTCTAATATCAAAAGTAAAGGCATTATCTTCTTAATCAAATGTCAAGCAAAAACTAACATGCTTCTGAATCGCTCTGTATCTGATTTCCCCTCTCGTTGTGCTAAAACACAAATATTTTGTACTGGAGCACAAAGGAAAACAGAAGTATATCTAAGTATATATACTTTTTATAAGAATATAGGAAAAGGAAATTCATGAACCTGCAGGCCTTTCAGGGAATAATGCAAGTAACCTCTTTTTCCTTGCAGGAAGCCACTAATCTACTTTCTACAGGACAAGTAAGTATCTTTATTGGCAGTTACCAAATATTTTAGGTTTTTCTAAGTCAAAAATACTTCCTGAAAACCTCCATGGAGAACTTCAGGCAAACCAGTTCAGATTACAGACCACTAGGGCTGCAAGGGGCAAGAGAAGAGATGTGTGCAAGATACAACAATGCTTCCCCAGGGTGTTCCACCAGCCTCCAAAATGTGTTTTTCCCAGGGAACTCCTGAGTTAGAGACAGTATCGTTTGTGCCAAATGTTCCCATTTGGACTTTTCTCTCTTTTAAGGTCTGTGCAAAATTCTGTCAACTGCAACATTTTGTGACAGCAGATTGCAAAGCTTAACTCCATACAGCAACAGCGATGCTTTTTAGATGTGCTGAACTTGCCCCAGGATTACTTGGTGGTCATTTACTGGTTTCCTTCCCAGGAATTATCTTCCATTACCTTTTCTGTTCCCCCCCTCCTCATTTTATTATATTTGGCATTTTATCCTCATTCCTTTGAGGCATCAGGGACAAAATGTGGCCACAAAATAGATCTAAGGAGTAGCATTTTCTTATTCTCTGCTGTTCCCTGGACATTCCTAGCATTTACTCACCCTTTCAAGACTACTTTTAGCACTACTGAGCAAGTTCTCATAGTTCTCATGGTTCTCATTTTAAATTCAAGACAGCTTTAAATGAGAATAGTTAGCACTGCATTGATGAGTGCAGGTTTGATTCTTGCCCTTACCCAAAACTTCCACTTTAACTACCTGGTTTCCTTTAACCACAAGATCTTGCTGTAGAAGTTTCTAGACAGTTTTTTTTTTTTCCAAACAGCAGAGCAGCAGCAATGTCACATTTACCCAGGCTCTACACCAGGTTTGACTTTACACTTAACTGTTGCTTGCTCTTCCAGAGCTGCTGTCTGCCATGTCATCTACTTGAGGACAATTGTCACTGTCACTGCTCTGAAACCTTTTTACTGACACCTTACACTGAGGCAGGTCCTGCAACATGTCTCTTTTTGAAAGGACTCTGGGCATGAGAAGCTCTAGTTCCTCAATTGTAAACATCAATACACAAAACTTTCTAACATCACTGACCTAATTTTAACTGAATAACTGATTAGTCATCTGTTGGTCACATTTCCCATTTAACTTCATAATTTTTATGTTCTGTTCTGCTTTCTGCATGGGGAAGCAGCTTGTAGTCTCTCTCACAGCAGAGTAATTGCACACTTAAGAACCCTCATAAATAATCTGCAGACTGCTTGCAACTATGTGACCCTTCTGGCCACCTATTATATTTTCATAAACTTGACTGTTTTCTACAGTTTGCCTTTTCAAGTTTGCCACAGCCTGTGATGCTGAAACTGCTACAAAACAAGATTTAATTTTTTCAAGAAGTTTTTGTACACTCCTTTCAACCAAATAAAGAGATATTTCCTCATGTGGGTTCTCCTCATGTTTTGGTACTCCCTGTAGCAGTCACCTCACTTACCCCTTCTATAAAGGATGACTCAAGTATTCCATTGGTTATTTCCTGCCTTTGTAGATGCTCTGATCTCCTGCAGCACACTACAGTCACAGTTGCTCTCCTCTTCAGCAGTATAATTTAGAAGCTGTGTTCTTCCTAATTTAAGCCTGAAAATTGGCTCTGTAAGAATTCTGTACTGGCAGTGGATACAGTTAACTTGTCTGATTTGACACTGAGCATTTTTCAAGGTACAAAACCATCTTACTTTCCTCTGTATCCTATCCTGTATTAATACCACACTGCACTGTGCCAAATACATAAAATACCCATTATTTTCATTTTAAAAATGCCAAGTTTCTCGATTGCATCTGTCAAATGCTAACACTTGTGTGTAAATGTGTTTCTGTCTGGGTTTCTGTTGTTGTGCCCTTTATAAAAGGGACCTGTCAGCATGCCTAAATTTGGGGTTTACCACCCTATGTCCTATTTTTCAGTTGGGGATACTGGTATTTAAGGGTTATTTTATTATTAGCCTGAATTTCCATTTTTCAAGAACTCCTGCTCTTCAACAATTATTCTGAACCTACCAGATTCTGAATTGCACAGGATATAGTGCAGAACACTGAAATAATGTAAGTTATAGCTTGTATTTTACTAATTGATTTGCTGTTTCAAGACACAGGAATGTCAGCTTGGTGTACAGTCCTTTCCCAGGCTTTGCCATTCCAAATAGAAGCCACTTACCTTACTAATAACATTTTGATAGGTAAGGAAAGCAGAATTAAGTTTCTTGAAAGCTGGCAAAAGACCAGTGTGGTTTATTTCAGTTTCATAAGCAAACTTAGGATCAGTCTACACAGTAATTGTGTGAAAGTTTTATAAGAGCTTGGTTATTTCACTGTTACCAAATTTACTGTACATTTACAGTTATTGACCTTTACAAATCTATGGAGAAAGTAGAAAATGCTGTAAGTCTTTATAATGTATATGTACATGTACTGAGAAAAAGGACCGTATAGTTCTTTGGCATTTTAGACATGTTTGTAAAAAAGTGAAAACCACTAAAGTCTAAACACAAACAAGACCAATAGACCATGCAACAATTTCTAATATCATTAGTATTTAGAAGAGTCATAGGGCCTAATTGTCTTGCTTATATGAGAAATAAAGAAGCTGAAATAATAAATCCAGATATTCTTACCCAATTATAGTGCACATTCAACTCTAAATCTAGTTATGAACCTGTACTCCTAATATTCTGACTGGAGGTGCATGCCACTGTATTCCATCGATTTAAATTGACATTGCTTCATCTTTTTGAAAAAGAGAAACATTCCAAATTTCTCAGTTAACTGATCTGGCCACTCTTCTACCTTGCCCATATTTGGCTTAAGATTTTCATATCCTCTTCTGCTATTTTACTAGATCCTACAGCTCACAGGAAATTCTGTGGCAGCTCTGTATACTTTGAGTAGAGGTTTTTACTGAATGAGTGTACACCTGGTTCACAAATGCTAAATTTCCAACTATTTCAGAATACACAGGTGTCTGGTTATAGCAATACTTCAGTATTACACAGTGCTTTTCACTTGCAGCTCTTAAAACGCTTACAACACCTTCCCCTTTCCTTTGTGCTCCAATTTCAAACATTGAAGCATTTCAGTATGCAGACTCACCCTCTAGATTTTCCACAAAGGAGTTGGACATGAGTGCTGAATGTTGAGTCCATTTCTCTGTTGAACCTGATGGCTGGTATTCCAGGTCAGAGATAAAACTGTCTGTGTCAGAGAAGAAGACAGACATAACTACTGACTGGACTAAACCAAGAAGTTACAGTTCACTCAACCAGGAAGTGATTTTCATTTTTCTTTTAATAGCACTAAATTTAAATACCCCATTTCATTCACAAACACTGCATATGTGACATAAGTAACTATGTATAATTATCAGAGTGCCTATTAAAAACAGTATCACTTATATTGTAATATTTACTTTCATTTAGCAGCCAGAGCCATAAAGGTAATGATTATTTTTTTGGATGTCTGCATAGTTGCATCATCATGAATTTACACTACTTAAATCTGATTTTAGTATTTGTGTTTAGAACATTCCTCCTTCAGTTTTTTAAATTTCCTTTACTTACTGTGGTCAGATTAGAAGTACTTGTGGCACTTGACAGCAACTCCAGGGTAGGCAAAGGAGTCCTAGTGAACCAAACCTGCTGTGCCATTTTGCCTCTCCCCAAGCACAGGGAGCTGTCCCAGTGCTCACCCTGCCCAAGGCGCTGCAGTGGGGCCACCACAGCTCCAGTGCCAGGACACCAAGTGCTGTCTTGGCACAGGTGGCTCCCTCAGACTTGGGCCACTTGAGAAACCCTGCAGGTAGTACAGAGCTGCCTTTCATGGAACTGCTTTTCCTGGAGGAAAAATCAATATCCAATAGTGTATTCATTATTTTAACCAACAAGTCTGTATTTATTCAGTTGTGATCAGCGGCTAGGCAGAGCTTACAACAGGGTTGGATTTGGTTTTTTTCCCTGCACAAGACAGGGTTGCAAATTCAGTCAACTAGGCTTTAGCACACAATTAAGAAAATTACTCTGGACCCTGGCTAATTCGTGCCTTCTGGATAGAGGCACACACTTGTTTTGTCAGCGTGGTATCTAAGCCCTGCTTAGGGATGACTCCTGGGAGAACAAAGGAATCTACTCTTACTTCCTTCTGAAATTCAAGCAGCTCAAATTACCTCTTTGAGTGACTTCTTATGCTTAATTGTTCAAAGTGTAAAGTTACACAAGTTTAAATGGGAAGTGGAAAGCATTATCTGGGTTTCAATGAAAATGTCCGCTGCCATTGTGAAGGAAAGGAGTAAATTAAGGACAAATTCTTGTCAAATAATAGGAGATAAGAAAAGATCATTTGCCCCCATCAATTACGGCAGAAACGGCAAGAAAATGATATTTAAATAAAGATCTAATGAATCCAGGGAGATGGGCAGGAAACTGCCTCGTGAGGAAACAAATTAACTGTACCAACAACCCTCTTTAGAAAGGTGAAGCTTTCAAAAGAGCAGACAACAAACACTGCCAAAAAGCCTCCAGAGAGAACAGTGGAGTTCATTAGCTTATAAAGCAACAGCCTCTGCACCATTAAGACAGCACAGCTTATACAGTAAGGATTATATGTCACTCTGGCAGGAAAATATGTTTCTGAGCAATTTTTCTAATTAGTTTCATACTTAGCAAGATCCTGAGGTTCTTGCGTGCACTACCAAAGCTGCTGACAGTGGTGAGTGTTTGCTTTTATCAATCCCTGACAAATTGTGCCATGCACAGCACACACAACATCTCCAGCCAGCACCTTCTGGAACAGAGCATGCACTGCCCTCGGGCACACACTGCTTCTTGTTTGGGAAATGTGGGACATAAAACAACAGCCTTTTCAACTGTGTGGTACAGCATAAAGATTTTGTTCTAACACACACATTAGGCAGAACTTGAGGTACCAGAAAAATATACATTAAAAATACCTTTATACTTTGTAATACCCTAAACATTTGAGAAAGCTTTCTGTACCCAAAGAATATAAAGCCAAAATAACACCTAAGAAGTTGAAACAAAAATCAAGAAAAGTGACACCCGGTAGATCTGTTTAACTGATCAAAAATTCATACTTTTCTGAATGACCTCATTGTCCTGACTCAGTCTTTAAGTAAAGAAAGTTTAAGAAAAGCTTTAAACCCTCAATTATGAGCACCCGGTTTGGGTCAAAGCAGGAAGTCAACTTTAAATTAGAGTTCTGTTATGGGTATAGGCAGACCAAAGAGCTCCTGGAGTCATTCCATTTGGTTTTCAGGATCTCCTCCTACAGAAGTCAATTAACTTCCTGTTTTTGTAGCACTATCTGATTAAAAGTTTGGCCTGTGTATCCTTTACTGCTGCTGAACTGGAGCAGGATGTGCAGGCTGTGGGATATAACCTAGATGTACTGGTATTAGAAGAGTAAATCTCCCAAAATACTCTAGAATGCATGATTGTCTGCAGTGCTGCTTCAGTGAGTAGCAGAGTGTGGAGGTTTTTTAATGTGCTTCATAAGAAGAAGTTTGATACAAACTTGTGTGTTTTAGAGGACAGATGAGTGAATTGCTCTCCTGACAGAGGTAACAAGGATCAGCAAACCACAAGGAAAACTATGGACAGAGTGCAGCACACATTTCCTGGGACATACACCTTCTGTCAGCTCCAGACAGAACTCTACCAGCTGAATTTATGTGAACAACCTCTTCAACTATGTCACATTGCTTAGTGCAGTATATTTAGCCTGGTTTTGACTCCACATGACCAGCGAGTGTCAACTTTCCCTAACAAAAAAGAAGAAGCTGCCAGGCTCTAATTAACCCTCAGTTGTCTGTGCTGGAGCAGCCAGCTGATTGTGCTGCTCTGAGACCAAACCTGCCACAGGTCAGGCCAGGGCTGCTGTGGCAAACTACCACAGACAGAGGGGTTGCCTTGCAGGTCACCATATTCCTGGTCAGGCTTGCTTTCAGTAATTTCAGGTTTAATGCCAACTTCACTAAGCAGTACTATTTTTTTTCCAATTCACTGTATGGAATGTTGGAGTACAGTTTTCCCGTGCACATTATGTACAGAAAAGCTAAATGTGCCTGCAGAATCACAGCACCAGTTCTGCAATTATCTGCTGCAGTAACAAATACCCTGCTCATGTCTTGACTGTGCTGTCACACTCTGCACTTCTATATCCTGGTGAAACCAACTCACTGCAGTCATGTTTACCTTTTCTCTCACACAAGAAGAGAGCTGAGTCTGACACAGAATTCAGCACAAACTCTAGAGGAGTGCTGCACGTGGGCTGTGCAGTGGAAAGTGATGCTGAAGGGTCTGTGCGGATTTTTTCCAGGGTCACAAGGTGCACTGAGCTCCTTCCAGTTCTGCTGTGATTGCCAGCAGCCACACCTTGGTGCAGAAGTGCCACCTGCACTGATGGAAGAAGTCTCCAACCTCTTCTAATTCTTGAATGGGAATCTTTTTGAAGTGGTGAGTCAGTTGAGTTTACTTTGCATTAGTTGCAAGATCTTCTGTGGCTTTCCCAGACACCTGAGGATTTAGCTGCATTTTTACACATTAGAAATCTGCAACTGGTCTGCTTGGGATGCCTCACTGAGAGATTTTATGGACACAGTGAGTGAATCCCTTAGAAGATATGGTCAAAGCACCTTTTAACTGCTGACAACCCCTGATTCAAAACACTTCACCTTTGCTCACTCCTCCACGCTTTTTAGACTACTGCTCGGTCTGGATCTTCATTCTGTTCATAACATACATTTCTCAAAGTAGATTTCCAGTCTCTTTCAATACATTTCAGGTTCTGCCTTATCACCTCAACATCTCACAGCAGGACTGCTTTTCACTGCTGCCTCATGCTGCTTGACAATACAGATTTAATAATCAGAAAAGAAAGGAGGAGTTTGAACACTACTGAACAGTCTATACTGGTAGAGTTTTCAGAATGCCTTTTAGTGCAGGATTGCTCTGACAGTTCCAGGCACAGTGTAGGTCAGAGTCCTTGGCCTTGCTGGGCACACTGCAAGGTGCAACATTTTGCTCTGTGCTCAGGAGACAATAAAAACACCTTGGATTTGAGATGTGCATCTCAAGTTTGAGCTGCTCTCCTCCACACTAGACCAGACTCCAGCATTCAGTACTTTCTGTGCTTCTGCAGACCTCCAGTGGCAGGATGCTGCCTTAATTAACACTGATCTGTTAATGAGTAAGTTTTAAATATAGACAGAAATACAAAGTATAGTTCTTCTCCAATACTTTCTTATTACTCACAACTTTGATTCTCCAGAAATTAAGCTGAAGCTACAGTCAAAAAGCTGCCTGCAAAGATGTACAAGTCTTCTAGCCAAGATCAGAATAATCTGAGCTTCTCAGCAAGAGAATTTATAAGCTAGAGAGTTATCACAGAACTATTAAAATGAATGAATGCTAACAGCTTAGAGTTCTACATGGAATGTGTCTGACAAAGCAGCCTTCTTGCTTTATATACACAAAGTGCTTAGGGGATTTCTAGTTATGATTTATAGTAAATGCACATACTGGATTTTCTAATCTCCAGCTTTATGTAATGGAGATGCAATGAGTAACAAAATATAAGAGGATTAGTAGAAGGTCATCCTGATTTGCAGAATCCAGCCAAACAATACCTTAAAAATGGTTAAATACAGGTGTACATGTTAGGAATCTCATCACTGTAGAAAGCCATGAAATCCAAGGTAAACTCCCTCCTAAACTGCAAACCACGGAAGATTAAATTTGAGATCAACAGTATTGGAACAGTTTTAAACCTGTTAATAGGTAAACCACTACATTAGGAGCACTTTCTAGAAACAGAGAGGGTAGATTAATTATGCCTCATCATATAACCAGACTGAGTCTAACTTTGAGTAGCTTTTCTTTCAAGTGGGGAAGAAACTTTGTTAGATGGGTGTGCAGCAGAGGCCAGTATGGATGATGGATATGGGAAAGGCCAGAAATGACCAGCTGCCTGTTTCCTGTCACTTCAGCTGCCTTGTTTACATCTGTCTGCAGCCCTAAAACTCCACTGTCTGCCCAGGGAAATGTTAACCTGAGGTGTTGGCCATTGGGCTGACTTGCTGAAAGATGCTAAAGGAAAAAAAGTCCAACACACTGAGAGACAGAAAAAGTAGAGGGAACAAATAAAAGTGCATGGAGTTTCTTTTACTTAGTTCCAGCCCAAAAGTTTCTGGACTTGTGCAGCCTGACAACTGCAAAACCTAAGCAGAAAAGAGAACTTTTCAGAATACCTTTGAAGTAGTAGCATACAATACTACCTTGAAATTGTGTTATGTTTAAAATATTTTTTATAATGTAATTTTGTATCTATGTGACCTCATGCATTTTGATCCCTTGTTTCAAGTGTATTAGAAGGTGTTCCCTGTAGGGTGCAAGGATAGGAAGAGGAGAAACAAAACATAAAAGCAAATTCAAGGTGGAGATTAGAAAAGTCTAAGGATATAAACAAAGTCCTCCTGAAAAACAAGACAATGAAGAGTCACGCAGAGTTCAGTATGGGGGGAGAGAAAGCAAAGAAGCAGGAAGGAAAGGAAGGAAAGGAAAGTCCTTTGTCAGCCACATGGGCAGGATCTGTCCTTCCATTGTGTAACCTGTGTTCAACCACAGTGTGAACAGAGCCAGGTAAAGGGCAAAGGAATACAGCAACATTTCAAAAGGTTCTCCCATCTGGTCACTGGCAAACACCTTGGATTTTGCAAGGAAGCTACAAATGTGTTACAATTTCCAGGAGATGCTGCATCAAGACTAATCCAGATGCTCTTGACTTGAGCACTGATGGATGAAGCAGCTTTGTAGTTCTGTATTATGTAGTGACTGGGAAGGGGTTTTGGTGTGTTTTTAAGAGAACACCTGAATGTTGGCTGAATAGGCAGTAAGAATCATTTCTAGGGCTTTTACTTAAATGAATTTATGTAACTATTATGCACACAGCCACATCTGGAGGTGGGTGGGAATTTACCAGTTTTGTGGGGTTTTTAATTGGGATTTTGTTAAGAATTTTAAATCCAATTCTGTCAAGATACAAGAGTAATTCTGTGATTTACTTTATCATGGGGTAGCACTTCCATACTACACTGAAATTTTGTAAAATATTTCTTGAAATATTTTATTTTCTTGGCAAAGAAATAGATACTATTTTAATTTTGAAACAGTATACATTACTTAAAAGAAAGAAGATAACTTATGCTCTCAAGAGTTTTTTGTTTATTTTAAGAATACTGATTTAAGTATTTAGGGCTGGTAAGCCAGACATGATTTAAAGAATTTTCAACTGGCTTTGCCTTAGTGTTTTATTTTGAGAGGTTTATTTGCCTTAATTGGTAACCTTCAAAAACCTATTTTCCAACTAAGTAGAGCTTTCAGGTTTGATGTATTAGTTGGGAGAACATATTGTATCAACACTCATTTTATATATGTAATTATGTTTGGATTTTTTTCTTTAATTGTTATAACATTATTGTAGAATAGCCTATTTGCTATTTGTGCTTGGCACTATTTGTACAGAAACTAAAATTCAATTATACAAGAGAAAGAAATTTTAGAATAGTTTTTTAAACCAGAGTAATATGTCAGCTAAATTACTGAAAAAAGTGTTCTTGTCTAAACATGGGGTTTTTTTCCCTTAAAGCTGATTAAGCAGAGGAAGTATTCACTCACATTGAGAGAACTGAGCAGCTTTGCTTCTTGTCCCTGTGCCCTTCCAGACTTTTGGAACAGCAGGCTTCATGCTCAACATCTGATTTGTATTTGCAGATTGGGAAGGCAAACAAGCCCCAAACGCAACCCCAGGAAATCATCGCATGGCGGCACCGTGGAAGGGAAAGGCACTGTTCACAAGCCCAGGGCTGCTGCCAAGGGCAGGCTCAGCATATTCAATTTTCCATACATGAAGTATGCTTAATCAGCAGTTATCAGAACTTCCTTAATTTTCTACAACAATAGTTAAAAAAAAGGAGTTAATTAAGCTGTGGCCATTTGACTCCCATGTTCATTATACTCTGAACCATCAGCAAGTGGCCACACTTCCAGTGGGGCTCCAACAGCTTCTCCTGTGATTCCATGGCTTTCTCAGCACAGGAACAAGGCAGCACTTTCAGTGCTAAGCAAAGGAAATACTATCAAAAAGCAGCAAATATTTGTGACACAGAGAAAAAAAAATTTTTACTGTGCATCCATTTTAATTTCTGAACAATTATAAACAAACTGCCAACACGTTTATAAGTGCTAAACACTTCTGCTTATTTTGGTGAACAGTCTAACCACAGTATTCAGTTATATTTGATTTGTTTCTACTTTTTTTTGTGGGTGTAGAGAGAAGAAGGATGAGAAAAAGGTAGGTTCTAACTGGACACTTCTTGAAACATTAGATTTCCCTCTCATTCCTCTATACAGAAGTATAAAATGCTATTTTTTTTGCTGCATGCTGTTTCATAAAGCCTTGCTTTTCTCCCCTCAGCAAGTCCTTACAGAATCAGTCTCTTCCTTCCTTTCTAAATAAACTTGATTGATAAACAGTGTTTCTAAAAAGAGAGCTTTGTTTAATTAAGGTGGCTATTGAACTGAAAGTTCAACTAGACTGGTTTATCTCGTTTTCTTCCTACTATGCCATGTCTTTAAAGGCATTTCTTACTAAATTTTATTACTACTGTCTGGAGGTAACAACAGCAAAGCTCCATTTATGCAGGGAGTTGGGACTGACACAGATACTTAACAGATGGCCTACACTTAAGTCTTAATTCTACTGCTGATGCAATTAAGTAATTACCAGGGATGGTTAAAAAAACCCCAAACCACAAAATTTATGACTACTTTAGAAAAGAGACACTGGCATGATTCCCTTCATCAAAACCAAACACATTTTACACAACTTTTAAGGCTAGGCCTTCTGTTCTTCCAGTCTTTATTAGCATGACATATTCTTTAAATTGGTTTGCATCTACACCTCAAATAGTCTGATGTCTAGGATCTGATATTTTTCTTTTTTCACTTGGTTGGAAAATAACTATTTAATTAATAACTAAATTTTTTAAGTTGTCCAAATATTTACAATACAGTCCTTTATAGTCTGGCCTTTAGCATTATAATGTCCTTGTTCTGTTTATGTTAAACAAGTGAACTTCTCAAAAAGGTAGTCAGAGTGGAGAAAGCAAACAGCCACTGTGAGCAGAGGTGCAGAATGATGACAGTATCCACAGAAGGTCTGTGAGGAGACCAAGACAGTGCCAAAATGCATGTGATAGATTATCAAAGCACCAGCCTGCCCTTCAAAACTGGGACAACTCCAAGAAACAAGACTCCAAACTCCATCTATGCAACTTCAATATCATATTATGAGTTTTATTGAAATGTATCAGTGACACAATCAGAAAAGACTTCAAATGACTTTCTTGACTACAAGGTGTCAATGTGTAAGAGTTGATCCTCAAGCCTTGTTTTATGGCAAAACCAAAGTTCTGTGGGCAAATCAGACTAAAATGCTCAAACTGTATAACTACAAACAGCTGATATAATTAGTGTTAGACAATTTGTTGCTTTGGACACAAAAATATGACTCCATGACTGATGATATAAATTTCCTTCTGTGAAAGGCAGTGTGTTCTAAACAAAAAAATCTTCCCACACCCACTTGGTAGTTTAATGCCCATTATAACCCCAGTACTGCAATATTATATCCACTTACCATCATCTAGTGTGATGTCTTGTAGTCCTATGGTTTGAAAATTCAATTCCCGGTCTTCAGGCTCTGGTTTGATGTGCACAGCTGCCCCCTCGGGTGCAAAGGGAGAGGAGTCACAGCCGGGGTGGGGCCCCAGGGGTGACACCGTGCCCAGGGCTCCCAGCGCGGGGCTGGCGGCCTGCGGCGAGTGCTGCCCCGAGCGGCTCGCGGGCGGCGGCGACGGGGCGGGTCCTGAGCTGGGAGATTGGTAAGGCAGAGGCTGGAGCTGGGGGGAAGAGGGGCCAGACAGCGGCGAGTGGCCCAGCGGGTGGGAAGCTGTCGGGGATGGGGAGGAAGCAGCCGCTGGGTTCGGAGAGTGGAACGGGACCTGCTGCAGCTGCGGAGAGGCCTGGCCGAGGGAGCGGCTCATGGCAGAGGGCAGGGAGCCCTGCCCCGCGCCCGGGCAGTGGAATCCCATCGACGGCAGCTGAGCAGGTGACTGTCCCGAATGAGCTGCGTGTGCCAGGGGGTGCCCTGCTGGACTTGATGCTGGCACAGAACCTGGGTTTGAAGAATGGAACTGCACCGGTGGTAGAGCTTGGCAGCTGAGATTTATCAAATGAGGTACAGCCGTGTCCTGCGGAAATGAAATCGCATCAAATCCTGGGCCGGAGGCAGAGTTCATGGGAAGCCCAGGCTGTCCATTGTACACATCACTAGGCTGCATAGGCTGGTAAGAAGGCCTCACAGGAGGTGCTGATGTTACCTGAAAAGACTGAACCACGGCAGGAGGCAAAACGTGACACTCTTCACTTGGACTGAGGTTTCTACCCTGCATGTGTGGCAGGTGTGGCACTGCCGAGGCCACCATGGCCGTGTAGGGTGGCTGCATGGGACACACGAGGCTCCTGGGTGACGTGGACAGCAGATTGTCATGGGGGTGCCCTTGCTCTGGGGAAGGCAGCTGGGCTCGCATGGAGTGCAGGCCCTGGACACCACCCGCGTGTGGCAGGGCCAAGGATGGAACAGCAGACAAATCCACCTCGTCTCTGTGCTCTTGCTTCATTATAACTGGAAAAAGTAAAACAGTTTTACAATTCCAGCCCATCTGTACCCTGTGACAAACACACACTGACTGCTGTTTAACAACCACAGTAGCACTGTTAGTGTCATTGCTTCCCTTCTGCTCTACTTTCACCTTCTTTGTTTCTATGCCTGCTACAGCAACCCTGCAAAGCCAGAACAACTCTCCCAGCAGGTATTCAAGGGCAAGCATCTCCCCTTCCAGCACATCTTCCTATGCAATGGATGATTTTAAAGACATTTGCAACCCAGTCAGAGAAAGTCCAGTTCATCTAAAGGACGTTCTTGTCACGAGAGGGGGGGGAGCTGCTGCTGGGCCCCACTGAAAATGGGCAGATGTGAGCTCAGCATCACACACTAGGAAATGGTGAAGACAATTTTTAGCAGGCTTCAGGCCTTTCTTAGCCTCTGATCACAAGGACAGCTGAACTTTGGCAACACACACCCTAGCCTGAGTAGTGCACCATGTTTTAATTACAGCGGCTCTTTAAGCACATCCCCCAGTTTCAGTGATGGTAGCAACTGTTCTTACAAGAGCTACAGACTGACACACTTTCAGTTAAAGGTTTATTTTTTAAACTATTGGTAGGCTCACAAGAAGATACTGATCTTAAGTACTAGTAGAATAATAACACTTAAATGCTCATTTACTACTTTATAAAATACAGTTAACTAAATATTACAGTCAAATGAACTGTAATACATATAGAGTGTTTTAAGTGCTTGTGTAGTAACAGCTGCAGTTACAATTCAGCTTGCTTCTTATCTAAGTAGTAACTGTCATTATTTCATTCCACCATTTAAATAATTTAAATAGAGATATTTTAAGCAAAAATATAGATGTGTAACTATCTTAGGAGCTGATATTCTTGAAAAACAGTTGACAAATACCACAGAAATCTGATAACACAGTTAATGTGTACTTGGCATACCAGACACCTCAGTAACGCTGCCTAAAATTAAAAAGTAGGTAATTTTAGAGCACAACAAGTGAGCACAGCTTATTTTAAATTGTGTTAACTAATGGAAGTTGGCTTTGTCAGCATATACAGAAGTTTTAAGAAGTTTATATTAATATCTGTATCTGACTTTAAAGACTCCTTCAGATATCTGACTTCAAGTGCTCCAAGCAGCACCAAAGGGTCCCCACCATCACTGGATCCTTGGGAATTCTGACTGCTCCAAATGGGCACACAGCTGAAATAAAGCAAGGGGCAGGACAGGAGCAGGCACTGCTCATCTGCTGCAAGCTCTTCCTCACACCAAGTGGGAAGGAATAGGCTGTTTTACTACATCTGTGGTTAACATGTCCTGGTTTTACTTCTGGCTACGTTACAAGCTGATTTGTCTCAGTAAACTGCAATGTATCCAGAGTGGGGGAAAAACCAATTTGACCTTCCTTGTATCTAAACCTATTTTTTTTCTTTTTTGACATTTGAGAGTGGAAAAAAATGCACAAATTTGTTCTTCTATGATCTTACTATCCATTGTGTCATCACAACGTTTATTTCAAGAGAAGCTTTGGAGAGCAGCTTCCTCATCATTCTCAAAGAAAAGCAAAATGCAAAAATTATTATGTAGAAAGTGTAATGAAGAAATAACTAGCTGTAGTCACAGTACTGGAGCTTATTACTCTAAATTTCAGCCTTTTAATTAGACAGACTTTAATAACTGTTTTACAAAAGCTAATCCCATGTTCCTATCAAAGGAACGAGACTGTCTGGAGTATTTTTGTATGTCCACTTTAAAAAACAAAATAAAATGCCACTTTTGTATTTTTCATTTGATACCTGGTGTGTAAGTAAAACGCTGAGATTGGCTTTTTTTCCTCTTGCCATTGCAGAGATAAAACTGCACCTGAACTGCAGCTGTGATGGCTTTGTTATGGTATGGAGGAACTTCAAGTATGATGTTTGCCTATAGGAAAGTTGAAATAAAGAAGTTTTACACATTAAAAGTAAATGAAACTGTTAATTACAGAAAAACTGAAACACTTATGGTAAAACTAAAGCACCCTAATATTTTTAAATTGGCAAACTTCATGCACATTACATAGTAAAACAGTTCTATAGGCAAACTTTTATTTGAAGAATTTTATTTTCTTTAAAACACAACTGCTCTGAAGATAATGCTTTAATTAAATAGACATATTATATAAAGGATGCTTTGCTTATCTGCCAGAACACAAGAAAACCTTCTAGCAGTTTAAAAACTGCATTTTGGATCATTAAGCTTTTAAAAAAATTTTAATGCACTGGAAGTAATTTGTCATGTTAGCAAAATTACCTTAAGTTTCCGCTTTTTAATTTTCAAGTTCTTTTTTCATTGCTTTCGCAACAAGTATGCTATTTCCAGTTCCTTCAAAGCATCCTCTTAATGGCTACTTTATAGTGTTAAGACAATTTAGAAGTCTCCAATTGTCTGTCTGAATCAGCCAGTGATCTACTTATTTTAATAAATGAAGTCTAAATTTCAGAACAACAATGGAAATATCAATTTACACATTAAAAAAAATAAGCTTTCTAAAGTAAGAAAAATTGTTTCTCACCCCTTGACACTTTTCCCTAATTATTTTCCCTTCTACCTCCCACTGAGGTCGTCCATCTGTTGAGAAAAATTTACAAATAATTCAAGAAAAAAACATTTTCTTAACACTTTAATAATTCATCTTAGAAGTATTTAAATACTTAATATAAAACAGGATTTCTTCTCAGTCACAAAGAGGCTGTTAAACTGACAGACACCCTGTAAACAGAGTAGAGAGATGCTTTAGGAGCTCCAGCAGTACAGGCAGTGCAGTTGCTGCTGTGCAGGACTGTGCACTGCAGCCCAGCAGGTCCAGCACAGGTCCAGCAGGGAGGCTCTGAGCACGGGCAGGGTACAGAAGGGTTCTGCCCTCGTGTTCTGAAACCTTCCTGAAGGGTGCTTAAACTGCTGCTGCCACTTGTGCTTATTCAAACAAACTGCTGATGACTTGGAGGCTGAATCAGCAGCTGAGATAACCCAGGCCACCCCTCCCTGCCCGGCCCGCGGGTCACGGTGCCCGAGGCTCCCCGCCCTGAACCCACAGACCCCGCGGCTGGAACGCCGGGCAAGGTGCCCGTGCTGAGAGGGGCGATCACCTGGGCAGGCTCCCTGTGCCCTGGCCGGGCATAACCCACACCCTGCACCCTGCACCCGGCTCCCTCTGCCACTGGATGCTGTTACAGGTAACCTGGGAGCCACAGCGGCAGCTCTGCCTCTTCCAAAGGTGTTCAGCTTGTGCGGCAGAACACACGATTACACAACATTTTGTATTTGCTAATAAAAACAACACCATTCTTATTTACATATATACAAAAATAGTAAGATGTAGAAAAACTGGACTCAGTTTGCAAATTTTTGTTTTTAATAATTTCTTTTGCTACTGTTTTCCTGAAAGTTCAAATCAGACACATAAGTCACCAAAATGATAGTTTAAGCTGTTCAGATTTTATGTTTTATTGTTTTCTAGCTAGCATTTATTTCATTATATAAGGAGTCAGCTCCTACGCATTGATTAAATCAGATGTAACATGGCATCAATGCCAAATATTACATTTCAATTAGATCCCATTTTCACTTTTTCATTTTTTATAAGAAGGAGCAAATACATGGTATGATCTGTTAACAGCATCTTTCAAATACACACATTCCAAGTTACCCCTCTGTCTTCCTGAATCAGAAGGACTACTTCATTAATAACTGCCAACCAGCAAACAGATCAGTGCCCAAATGAACTTCCCAATTACTACTCTTAAAACACCCTTATTTCTTAAAACAAAGCTCAGGTGCTGAGCTTGGTTTGAAAAAAAAAACAGAAAGACAGTATTTACCTTGTCCTTTTTCAAAAAATATAATTTTGGATTCTGGAAGAAAATTGGATCCTGTCACCACCATTTCATGGCCTCCATTTACTGAGCAGCTGTTGATGCTGTACTTCTCAATCTGAGGAAGTTCTTGTGCAGATCGCTGAGCTTTAGAAATATTAAAGGAATAATTATTATTCACAATTTTAATCATAATGACATTTATTTTATGAGTCTAACTTGATGAATCAGGGATGAAACTAAAATGACCATCTGTTTACATACACAAATCATATTTGTCTGTGATTTATCTTTGCTTTTAAAATTATTTTGAAATTATGTAATTACAGAAAAGAAACACAGCAAAGACATGAATGCCAACAATCTCTACTGTTACAGCAAATTCAATTTTTAGTTTAGGAGTACTGGATTAAAAATTACTTTAGTAGTTTCTAGACAAAATAAATTGTAGGGGAAACTCAGATTAAGGTCATGCCTTGATTCTTTAGTGCCAGTATTTAACAAATCAACTCTCTAGAAGTTCAGCTGTTCACTAGATATTATTGTATAGGGAAAGTAATGCTACAGACTCTTGTCAATGAAATGGTATCAGCTTTAGAATGAATATTTTCACTGAGAAAATATGTATCAGCTGCCTCTGCTCATACACAGGCACTACTGAAGCTGCTGTATGACTGCACTGAGGCTAAAGCCCAGACCCTTGTTTTTCCTCTAAACCTCCAAGCTTTCACTTGGCAAGTACCATCTTTACTTAAAGATACATTAACTTTTGGTAATTGTGTGCTTTACACACAATGCTTTTTACACAATTGCTATACGTAATTCTGGCAATACATATTGTCAGAGTGACGCCACTCCTGACACACGCAGAAACCATGAGTATAAAAGATGGACAGTTAGAGCTATCTTACAGCATTCAACAGGAATGGAAGCAGTCTGCAGAGATAAGACTTTTCCACTGGGCTGTGGGATGTGAACACGGAACACGAGGCGCACTCTGGTGTTCTTCCTTCCAATATCTGTCTCTCCTTTCCGGAGCTCTATGTCTGAATTGCGCAGCTTCAAAATACCAGCACAATCGATACTGGAGATGGGAGAGGATGGACAGATGGATCACAAGAGAAATGGAAGAAAATCAATCCAATAACTGCCAAAATTCACTCTGTAATCCTTTTTTTTGTTAAAGAATGAAGCTGTTATACTTTTCCCCACATTATGGTATTTTAAGGGTTATTTTAAATGTCTGTGATTGAAAGAACGCTTAGTGTGGAAACAGCAGCAAGTACTGGTGAAACGTTTTGTCTTGTAAATGTCCAGCTGCTGCTTTTTTGAACCTTTAAAAGATTATTTTTTATTGCACATTGCTTAATCTCCAGAGTGAGTTATTTAACATAGTAAATGTCATTTGCAAGGAGCAAGAGAGCACTATTTAGTTCTAGTTTAGGAAGGAGTAGAGAACGACAAAGTGTACCCATCAAATCCCAGCTGCTATTCCACATAGTGGCCAATTATTCATATGAGACACAGAACCTCAGTTCATATAACACTTTTGTACAACAGCTTCCCTGCCTCTCTGCTCCTTTACTTCTGACTGCTCTTAGACTGGCTTGCTTTAAGAGATGTGTCTCTTCATCATGACTCAGAGATTTGTGGAAAATTTGCTGATTTTACAGGACTTTTCTTTCAACTTTGCCCAAGCAAAGAAAATAAAAACTACACATAGCAACCAAACGGCTGACTCATGCAGTGATGTACCTAGCGGACATATTATTTTCAGGAAGAAGTGGAATTTCCAACACTTTGGTGCTGGCAATGATGATCTCCTGGCTGGCAGTGGCCACGGTCTTGCCGGTGATGCGGTGCACCTGGTAGAAGGCGTGGGGGCGCAGGTAGCGATCGTCAGCCGTGCCAATGAACATCTGCAGGTTCACCGGCTTCTCGCTGTAGCCCAGCAGCTGAGGGGGCACATGGAATAGCAACAGGTTAGGGGACTCCCACTGCATCTGTGGGTGCACACCACAAACACACAACCAGTCCAAAGAGTTAAAACTTCATTACAAACTTCAGAAAACTGAGTACAGGTGTCTGTCACCAAACAAAAGGACTGGCAACAATTACTGGAATGAATGAATGAATGAATAAATAAATGTCAAAATATCATTATTATTTTTGAATCTCTCAAAGACAATTTTTCTATCTACAGAATTTCTACATCAAAGCTATGCTATAGGTCTGTTTCTAGTCATGTTTTTAATTACCAATTTTACTAAGATTCACCTAGAAATACTAAAAACTTTTAGCTTTTCTACTATAAAATGGAATAGCAACTTTTATTAAACTTAAGAAGTCTTGTGAATGAAAATATATCAGGTTAATACAAGAAGATTCAATTCATATCTAGACAATCAAATGTGGTTTATTTTTGGCAAAGAAAATACTTCAAACCCCCAAATTCTGCAAATGTTAATTTACACATCTTTCCGTTTCTCAAATACACATCTAACCACTAATGCAGTCAGTTACCATAAAACCACCTGTTGCTTGAGCTAACTGCAGCAATTCTGGTGCAACACTGAAACAGCAGAAAAAAATTGAACTGAAACTAGAAGAAAAAGCCCATTTTATGATAGTATGTGGGTAATTTGTTAAGGAAACAAACGTAAACAACAGTAACACCAGTTTCCTTTAACCCCTGTTGTAATAAATCTGAAGCCTCCAGAGCATTTCTTCCAAATCCATTTTCCTTCACCTTGCTGCAAATGGCAGATTGATGCAGGCTGTAAGTTATATAATTGCTAAGCCGCACTGGAGCAGATTTACGTTTCATTGACTTTGACATCAACTTATGTTCAAACGGGAGGGAGGGACAGACAGTCATTCTTTAAACGTGGTTTTGTCATGTCAATATTTTTGTCTCTAGGGAGAGTTATTTGGTCACACAACAATATTACCCAAGCTCTTTACACAACTAACACTTAAAAACCAAACAAAACATGTCAATTTAACCTACTTAGAAGAGTAATTGAAGCCAGTAGTCAGCGGCACACAAGCCCAAAGCACACCCACACCCAGCAGTCAGAAGCCCCACTGCTGGTGCAAGCACTCCTGGCAGGGAGTTTCATGGACCAGATGAATGCCTGGTTTCTCTATTCAAGGTATAGCTTGGTGTCTATACTCAAGTGGCAGCGCCTACCAGGTCTGTCACTTTTATTAGAGCTTTCTCAGTTAAGAATAGAAATTTAGGTTTACACAGAAGTCTGGAAAGACTTTGTTTTGTCAAATATGTCATCCCCGGAGTTCTCAGGGAAAAGAGCTAAATCCAGTTAAAAAACACCACACCAAACCAAACTATCCCTTCAGCCACTGAGTGGAGACAGTCTAAATTGTCAGAGTTGCTTCCCATGTAAGTAAATGTGATAAATAAGATTTAGAAAGGTTACAGAAAATAACCTCCTGTGACAGTCAGTGTACTGGTAGGTTTCTCTCCCTTCACTGTCAGAAGTCAACTATAAACTACAGGAACATCCGGACCACAAGGAACTTTCCTCTTAGTGTTGCCATCACAGTGGAGCATAGGGACTGTTACACCAGTTAAATATATACACATGCTTGATGCAGGACTCCAGTGTCTTTCTAAAAGTGTGTTTTTTGTTAAATACCAAATGAATAATTGATTTTTTTAATTAGTCTGAATTATTTTAGGAGTTTAAAGAAAATTAGGACACATTAGCTTAGCATTACAGCAGCCATCTTGTCACAAGTTCTCAACACTGTGACTCTACCATCCATTTTCCTCAGAGTTAAAATTAAATCTTAACACAATGGAATACAGCCTAAATGTGACGTTAGTTAAATGTGTTCACTCTAATACTGGGAATTATAAAAATTACAAGCCAGACCTATTCAAAAATTTGACTGACTTCCAAATGCGGTCACTGTGACAAAGCTAATTTCCAATTAAGGCTAATCTTCCCCATGCTGAACAATGGACATGTACACAGCAGTTCTAGAGATACTGGTGATACCAGAGATAAGGAAGGGTGGCGGATACTTGCAAAACTAAGCTGGTCTCCCTATAGTGCATGAAGACCATCTCCTACAGAAGACACAGAGCACGAGCTCAGTTTAGGGAAGTAAAACATCCCCCATGCCAGCAGTCACACTGGTATTGCCCAGGAGACTCTATGACCATATACTCTGGCAAGGCAGCACAGACTTAAAAATATATTTTTGGTATTGCAGACAATTTATTGCTTTTATTCAAGGTCAAGTAAAAAGATAAACACCTGTCCCCCCACGAAGTAAAGGAATAAATATAACCACTGTGTGCAATACCTGTGGCAATAAAGCAAGCCAGGGAGTGGGAAGGAAGAATGAACCCCATGTACTCCGGCACAGAGTGTAATTCAGGGCCTGACTGCAGCAACGGGGCCTCATTAAAGGAAACATCCCAGCCTCAAGCAAGCAGTGGAGAGGCTGCAGTGTCCCCCTGCTCCTAACAGCCACAGCCAAAAGCCAGTAAGCTCAACAGGCTGTGCATGCTAACCAGACAGCCTGATGTGCTAGGGAAACTCAGGCAGCCGGAAGGATTGTGGATAGAAAACCCCCAACTTTTACTACACAAATCTATGCTTTAGAATGAATATTTCCCCCCTAAATCTTGTGTAATAAGCAAGCTGGCTGCTCCAGGCTGACTTGCCATTATTGATGCAAAACCTATCTTGTGAATAATGAAGGAGAATTACAACCCCAAATCAGCCTCAAATCAGGAAATATTATTTATTTAGGCATTTAAAATGCATTCCTTTTAAATACAGTTTTGCTCTCATTCAAAAAAATATTGATTGTTCTTAATTTCATTGACAGCAGGGTGATGCCTTCTTACCACCTTGTCTGCTTCATGCACAATTCTGTATGTTGAACAGCCCAAACATTTAAATCAGTAAAAAACCCCAACCTGCTAATTGTTTTTCAATGAAAATAAGTACTTAATTGTGAGACAAAATACTATATTTTGTTCAAATACATAATGAAACCATGAACCTTTAGTTCACCTTAGTAAAGAATATACAGAAATAAGAACACAGTGTGTTTTTACAGACCATAGGTATTTAAATAAACAGCATTTTAAAACCTACTGGCAAGTGCTGCAGAATCAGCACCATGAAGAAGCATTATGGTAAGGCACTACAGTATCAGTGTGCTCAAGATTCAGTCATGGGTCACTTACAGAGGAACAGTAACCTGAACTACTGGCTGAGCCCTAGGAAGGCTTTCAGGTACACCTTCCAGCACTTATTCCATTAATGTGCAGTATTAGAGCTGCTCACTACAAACAAAAAATTGCTAATTTTACTTTAAAACAAGATATAGCACTTTCCCAGGAGCAGCAAACAGTGTGCTGCAGACAAGCAGTAAGTTACTGCACTGTGTCACTTGTGACCTCTAGAAACCCTCCCCTGTAACAGAATCCTGATCCACCACCCACTGCTCTGCAGAGGAAACTCAGCCAAGTTGTTTTTGTGTTTCTATATCGTTTCCATAGCAAAGGTCAGTGCCTGCGTAAGTTAAACTAAAGCTGGAAGGCTAAAGACTGAAGGTCACTACAGGATAAGCCACAAGGGCTTCACGCCAAAGCAGTTCCAGAGTATTACTACACAGCACACAGGAAACCCCTGCATGGCACTGCGACTTCAGAGCTTTTACCAAGCAACTACAAAGGCAGGCACTTCAGGAGAGAGCTTTGGATCATCAAGAAGCTGTATTTTATGCAAGAAAAACACTCCTGTGTTCTTAATGCACACATGGAAAATCCTTTAAAACTGTGTCACGCTAGAGACTATATGGATTCATTTGATCACTGGAGACAGCACTATTAAAACTTGGAATTTTGTGGCAGTGGTGAGAACCTTTCTTTGCTGAGAAAAACAAAGAGGTCACCTTATTTTAAAGGCATCAACCTGGAAAAAATAAATTAGCATTTTTCCAGATTTCATGTGGATTATATTTGGACCATAGCTGGCTCACGTATCACTGGTTCCATGCTCTGATCTATAGAAAACAGCAATTTGAAAAGCTTGTGAGAAAACTCTTTTTAGCCTCTAATACTTAAAATTTTTACCTCTTTATTCCTTTTTTTTAAATGAAGAAGGTTCTGTCCATGTTTTCTATTTATTGTTGCAGGCCAAGTCTTACCAATCTCTATTCAAGTATAAAAGTATCATTTCTTAAGACATACAACAAAGTTTGGAAAAATATCCAAGAGGAAATACACACTTCACAGTAACCAGGTACTTACAGACATCAGTAGTATACTTGGAAATAGTCTGGGTTTTTGAACCAAAAGTATCCAAAACCCCAAATACCTACTAGTGTCACTGAATCCAGAAATAATATACCTACACTTTCAGTCTTAGAACTTAAGAGAAAACATGGAACTGGGTGTGTGTGTATGGGGTGGTGGCGGTAGGGGAAAGATAATTTCATCAGTTAGGTTTTATGCTCAGCTATCAAGTATACTGTGATACCAACAACATTCTGATGGTGTCAAAACCTATTTGATTGTATTTTTAAAGCATTTTTCCTGTAAAACTTTTCAGCATTTATTAGGAAATTGCCTTGCTTAATCAAATTTCGTTGGGGTTTAATACTCATGTTTTATGTGCCTTTTTTTTGCTTGCTAATTGTGGATGAAGATTTTAGTGCTCCTTTGCCTTTGCACAATTAATTCACTGCTTAGGGCATTACTGGATTGGTGAAGTAGGCTGATTAGAATGAAAGCTTTTACATACAAATAGGCCTCCCTAAAAATAGGGTATAGTCTTGAAATACAATGCAAGTTTGACATAATCAAGTCCCTATAGTTTACAATCCATCTTCACCAAAAGCACCAGTATCTATACAGAAACCCTCAGCTCAAATGTGAAGAACAGGGAAGGAAACTCATCTGTGTAAAAACCTTCAAGCAGTTACTAAGCATTCACTTCAGATGGAGATTTCCAAGGCTGTTCAACACCTTGACATAAAAAGCAGGTTGTAAATAGTTATTTCCCCCTTGACAGACTCAACAGCAGCTGGATGCATTTCAGTGACTTCTGTATTCCTTAGAACACCCCCAGAGTAACAAGGTAAGGAGGACAAAGGAGAAGAATGCAGGCCCCATTGCAGAGGGTGAAAAGAAAGAGCTGTTCTCATCAATCAGCTACTTCTTCCTTTCACTTTGGAAGACTGAGCAAAATATGGTACAGTTCACTATGAAACCTAAACAGTCCTAAAGGAAAAGAACCTTCACTGCTTAAATTTCAGTCCACTTCAAAAGCAAAATACAATTTATTTAAAAAAGAAATTATTTAAAGAAAAAACGGAACCATCTAAATGTTTGATCCTCTGAGAAAAGGGAGACGTGACCCACAAGGCTGGAATCTTTTGGACAGTGGTATTAGAGAGGCACCAGTGCATGGCTTTGATCAATGGAACTTTTTTCTGCAGACATTTCTCCACAAGAGTTTCCCTTTTGAGTGGAGTGCAGCAGCTGTCCTAAAGAACTGTGAGGATTGCTGGGTTTAAAAGCTGAAGGGCCATCTGCCAAGCTGAGCAGCACATCTATCAGCCATGACTTGGGATGACAAGTAAGGGATGACAAGGATCCAAGGGCATGAAGAGGAACATAATTTAAAACAAAAGACACTATGACTAATGCCAGTGATACAATTTATTCTGAATTTATCAACAGCTGCGTTTGGAAAAACGTGAAGCAAACCATGGGCATGAAATGAAGAAAGCAGAGCTCAGGGAAGCTACTGAAAGTCAAAATGACCTCAGTCATTCCTTGCAGCCTCGCAGAGGTGCAGGGAGTGCTGACCTATAATCTCCAATGGACTGCTTAAAAGAGAATGCAGAAACTGATGGAAGGAAACTCCATTCAGATCTATCATGCAATACCCCAACTGCTGGCTCAGAAAGTCTTAACAGCACATTGGATACTTTTTAGAATTTCATTCTGATTCTGCAGAGGTTATAATGCCACAAGAAGTTAAATGTCTGATTTTAAAGGTCAATACATTGAATCAAAACATCTATGTCAATCCCTTCCTGACATGCAGTACTATTTTCTGTTGCTTGATTATTTGGTGCACCTTTCCATCAACAGAGAAGGAAAAGCAAACACATCAGAAAAGTCTTCCTTTGTGTTTTGTTAAATAAACTTATTGAGTAGACTGACTTCAAGACTTTAAAATAGTACACAGACCTTTGCAATTGTGAAAAAAATAGTGACAGATAAAAGGAACAAACTTTAATAAACTATTAGGTAGGGGCACAAGTCCAATTAAAAGCATTTTAAAGGTCGTCACAAAAACAAACAGATCCTGCAAAGGACTAAAGCAAAAAGAGTAATGGCAAATATCAGCTCATTATTGGTCATGGTACCATGTGTTTACACATGTACAAAACATTCTTCAAGGTTTATAAACTTGGATTTCTATTTCTGAAGTCTCCCACTTTTACACACTCACTGCTTGCAGACAGGATTGAAAGAGTTTTAAATACTGACTTCAGGCATTTTTCGAGGTGTTTTAGTCCTGTCCCATTTTACAGTACACAATAAAATAATATAATCTAATAGCCAAACCAGTATTTGGCTAACACAATGCAGAACTGCCAGTCGCATGTAACCTGCCATCAAACCATCCATGTGCACTTGGCTCTACCACACTCTTGAAAAAAAAAGGTGCTATTCCTGAAATATCAACTCCAAATGCTAATTATGCTATGGAAAGTTTTTGGACAAGCATTGCTGAGATAGGAAGAGGTTATTCCCACATAACCTGTAGAAAAAAGAAAAATTTAGTAAACCAATGCAGTAGTAAACCAAAAAGCAGATGACTATTTTTATTGGTTTTCACACCAATCACTGCATTTTCTAGAGTGAGTACAGGCATAATTTTGCTCTCTGTTTTTGGGATTCTGAAGCAGAAGATGCCTAAATCAAACTGTTCTTGAAAGATACATAGTTGTAGAATCTCATCCAAAGGTCAATGTTTTTTGCCAGTACAGCCCATTACACAGTTCACACAGGCTGAGATTTACCTTCTGCCTTTTAGATTTATTGGCAGGTTGCTGTCACCAATCAACAGTAGGCAACTAGAGCTGGGATACAGCCTGTCTTCTGGTGAGGGACAAACCAGGAAAAAATTCAAGACAAAAATGAAAATCAGAGTGGAAGGCAGGAAGAATGGGAAGGGTTGCAAAACAAAGAAAAAGCATGCTGCTTATTGGACATAGAGAAGAGGGAGAATTCCAATATTATACCTAATATTCAAGTACTTACATGCATTAGCCACAGGGAACAGCTGGGAAAAGGTGTCAGCAACAGAATTACAGGCCAGGAAACATACACTCGTTTGGACAACGCTTTGTTAATTTATTTTTATCAGATCATCTGACATTGCCTGGATAAAGCCTCTCTTGTTGGTTGCAGTTTCTTCCATCAGGACCCAGGCAGAGCTTGACAGGCTTTTTGAAAACACATTCCTGTCTCAGAACTTTCAAAGCAGTTCAAAGTAAGTTTACTTTTGCTCAATTAGTTTACTTTTTTCATGCACTTCAGCGCTTATCATGACTTCAAGCTCTGCAATCACTTTAAATAGAGCTGACACAGAGTCCCTCATTTACAGATCTCCATGAAACCTCACACAGAAAACTCTGCTTGTCAGTGATAGCAGTTTGTAGCCATCTAAATAAACTGACTTTTATTTAATATTGCTTTGATTTTTGATCTTGCATCTTTCTTTTAGCTGCAGAACTGCTGAGTTGTCCACATGGATTCCACAATGCATCCCCTCTTCTGTTACTGTGAATCTGCTACAGGAATAATTCTGCTTATGGCAGAGGAACAGAATGATTCTATCCTTAAGTCCTTTGCAGCACAGGAAAAAGACACTTCTGGTCCAGGCAAATTCTTAACAGACACCACCACTCCAAATCTATCTTGCATACTCAGGGTGAGTGGATTCTAGACAGTGTCTGCTGCAGATACACCATCAGTTGTAGAACCAATTACACATCAGTTCATACCTACACCTGACTGCCACAGTGGCCCCAGGACAGACACTCCTTGCACACAGAAAGGTGCTAAGCAGCAGCTGTGAGCCCACAGTCCCTGAGTACATCACTCTGTGTGGTTACAAGATGACCAGCATGGACATCACCTTCTTCCCTAGCAACAGGACAAAAAGATAAAAGGAAATACTACTTCTTGTGCACAACACAGCCTTTACTGATTTACTACCAAAAGATGTCATTAATTTAGAATCCTTGAGCTCAGAAAATTGCAGAAAATTACATGAGTAACAGGAACACAATATATAAAACAAGTTTGCTTATTTTAAAAAGAAAAGTTCATTTTGGATCAGAAAACTAAGGTACAAAAGTAAAAACCCCCAAACTATCCCAAATAGATTCTTATCAGGGGCCCACCTGCTCTAAAAGGCTGTTCTGTTTTTGATCATAAGCATTATCCAAGTGAGGTCTCATGAAGAACCCTACCAGTTCAAATACAAGTAAAAGCTCATTCTAGCAAATTCTAAGTGCAAACACTATTTTATTTATACCCATGGGAAGGGTGGAAATTCAAGCAATGATGACTGTTCATTTAGAGTTGGATAAAATGTGACAGCTACTTGTTTAAAAGGCTCTGTAGATGGGTGAATTGCAGACTCTAACCTATGAATTAGAATGGTAAAATTAGGGAGTGCTCAGAGGTTGTCTCCTGGCAATGCACTACAAAATTTCCACATCATTTGGATGACAAAAGCCAACGTGCCACCTTTCTCCTTGCAAACCCTTCTGCTATATTATTTATTCCTTCCCCGTGAAAACTGTCAGCATTATCATGCAGATTCTCTACCAAGGTAAAAGAAGCTGTTCAGATGACAAGGATTAGCTGGAACATACTCCCAAGAAAGCAGAGGTTAAAATGAAAGGTATCTGCTACTTAGAACATTTAGCATTAAAGAACGCTAGAAAGAAGGGAACATCATTATAGAATTAGCTTTCTTAAAGTTAAGAGATATACAAAGCAAAGCATGATGCTCCACTTATTTAATTTCCTCCCATTTGGAAATAAGCTGATTAAATGTACTCACAACAGATGATGCCAAATTTGTCAGAAGCTTAGTGTCCTAGCAACAGGTGTGGTACAGTATTAGTAATAGATTAATGACATGCACTAATACATTAAAGGCTTGAAGCCATGTACTATCTTAAAATCTTTATTTTAAATAATACATCAAGTGCATATGCAGAACTACAGAGGCTTCACAGTTTGGAGATTAAATACTCCAGCTTTCTATAAAAATAATGTTCAAAAGCAAAACAAGCTGTGTAAGAAGGAAAAGCACAGAGGCCTTCAGGCACCCAAAGATGTGGCAGTTAGACTTGACAACCTCTGTAGGTTTGTTCCAATTAAAGGATTCTGTTCTCTTTACCCAGCTCCTTTCTCATCTCTGACACTGGTAAACACACATTATTTCACACAGGAAAATGTAGAGTACTTTACTAGAATGATCACACACATTAAGTGACTGCTCTAAAGCTAAGAGCACCAAAAAGAAAAGTCAGAAAGAAGCAGTAATGCATATTGTGATGTGGATTTCTGGAATAAGCTTCCAGAAGTACTGGAAAAAATTTCAGTTTGTACGAAAGTAAAGCAATATTCACCTGCTTACAGATACTGCCTTTTCTAAATTTGGCCTTTCCCATGCTGTTTTTCCAAGCAGTAAGTAAAAAGTAAATACAAATCAATGCTTTGTTTCATAACAGCTTCCTATCTCCTAACAAACACAACAATTAATTTGCAGTCCAGCTGTAAGAGACCAAATTGTAAAGTTGAATATTAATTTGCATTCATTTTAATTTAGACAAGCATAGTACAATGCATGTGTTGAAGCATAAGACTGTCAGACACATAAATGCCATCCTCATTTGTAAGAGAGCATTCTCATATAGCAAGGTATTTCACAATTTCAATGCAAATAAATAGCTTTTAAAATCCTTGGTAAGTTACCCACTACAGATGTTTCTTCAAATTTGCATTACTGCAGTTAGAAGCATCCAGTACTGCAGCTTAGAAGCATCTAGTTCTGTAAGCAAAAGAAAGCCTACATATTTGTCAAATCTTGCAAATATCAACATAAATTCCCTTAATGCAAATATTAGAACATAAGCATAAGCACCCAGAGAAAAAAAAAAAGAAACAATATTGAATGCAGTTCACAGCAGTTCAGGAAAGATTTATTTTGTCAGCTAAAATCTCTCAGGTTTCTGTCCTCATTAATGATGTGTTAAATTCCACTGAGAGCACCTTGGCATGTGGAAGTTGTGTCTACTTGTCCTCCACTGACTGAAGCAACACACTACTCCACATGAAGGAACGTGTCTTGCCAGCTTTCCAACCCCAGCCTAGGCCAGGCATCCTCAAATTTCTCTACTTTGCAGCACACACTTCCCTAAGAAGCACCTGACCTTTGCACCTACTGTGCTAAGAAACTCTGCAGGTCTGACAAAAGGAGAGAGTTGCAGCTGGTTAGGCCACAGCACTGTGAGAAGAAAAACACTGAGCAACTTTGCAGGGAACATGGAAGCTGGATGAAGAGCTCAGCTTAAGAATTGCAATGGAAAAACAAGGAAAGACATTCAAGAAAGAAGATAGGATGCAGATAACGAACCCTTTTTAGAGGGAGAGAAAGGAATGATGCAAAGTCTTGAAGAGGAAAAAAGGTGTAATGAAAAATTTCAAGGTAAGCTAACAGAGAAGAAACAGTGATAAGCAGCCCAAAGAACATGATTAGGAGTCAGGCTGAAGAAATTAATCAGATGAAGAGCCTGTAAGCAGAGGTTGCTTAGACAAATTAATAACAGCAGATCATCCAAGACACTCAAACTCTGCTAGTATATCTTCATCTATATAGATGAAATGTAATGATGTAAATTTCAGTGTGACACAAATCACTTGCCAAAGAGGAGGAATAAACTATAAGGAGGAAAAGTGATAACATGTTTATACTACAGTTAGAGTAGGAGAAAGAATGGGGACAGATTGTGCCAATCCTATCAGCACCTTGCATCTGGTCTCCAAAAGTAATGAGTTACTTTCAATTGCTGGAAGAGGATAAATGTATAAAATACAGTTTTAATGTGTAGACTGTAGCAAAAGATTTGACTGAAACACTGACTTTATTGGAAAAGAAAATGAAATATCCTGGATTTGGAGGAAAAGACAAAACCTACTGCAACCTTCATGTAATCAGATTTTCCTCCTCTCTTTGTTTTATAAAAATTTTCTAACTATTGTCTGATTTGACTTATAAACAAGCCATTAAATTTTGTCTTAACCTGGCTTGAATTAAGACAAAGACCATTATGCAATATTGAGGTAAGTAGAGAGACACTGCTTTCACCCAAGGATGTGGCAAACATAAACCAAGGCATCTTAAGGAGCCCCACAGTTTCTCAGCACCATTTGCCCCATGTTCAGTGAATGAGGGTGGGTTCCCTTCCAAGCTGTGTGAGCCAGATGACACCATGGATATTAAAGGAGATATCGGTGACTATCCCTCAGCAGCCCAGAAGTCCTTCCAGCACAGAGCAAGATATTTGTGTACACACCTGAACACTCCAAGTCAGAGAGCAGCACACTGCATCTTGTGCACACAGTTATTCCAACAAGACCAAACCCACATATCTTTCTCTTCAAAGAGAGTATGATGCCAAAGCCAAGTCTAATTTCCCAGGACCTTACATCGTACTCTGAGCTCAACAATAACTGGTTTTATTGGTCAGTTTTCAAAATAGTTAACGTTATATTTAAGGGAGAAAATCTTGCCCAGGAAATATAAACTTCACAAAAGGTAACAATTCACAGCATTGTAAATATCACTAACTGTAGTTTAAAAATTACCTTCTATTCAAGAAAGCCAGACTTCCTACCTTTACTACAGGGTGTCCTCCAGTAGATGCTTTTACTGCTCCTCTGCTTCCTTCTGTTTCATAGTGAGCTCTGTGATGAGTTTTAGGCTGGACTTCTATTTTCAGTTCACACTGCCCATAATGGCTTGGTAAAGGCCAGTCAAGAGGTGGCAATGAAGATGTGCTGCAATCAAAATAAGGACATGTGGTTACACTAGCGGTGCCATCTGGCACAGCACAAAGCCTTCACTGTAAAACACAGACAACGATGTCACTTCCTTCACAAATGATAATCAAACAAGAATAACTATCAGCTTAAAATTGTTATGTGAAAATCCAGTTTTGCTGGTACATTAAAGTCTTGAACTGGAATGGAATTTCTTGAGCAAAAGAAAGGTACTCTATGACCCCCAGCCCCACACTACCAGTGCTACTCTATAATGCCTTGATATTCACTTTTTAAGCTTAAGAATATCAGCAAGCAAATTCAAATGTGGTTTAGAGGGACCAGTGTAAACTCAAACTGCCAGTCATTAAGCTTTAACTCTGCACTGTCTTCAGCTTGCTGTTTTTACTTTCCTTTGGCAAGCACTGCATTTTGTTAACTATCATTAAAATGAACACTATGTGGTCACCCTAAGTTTTAAAAAGCTACTTGTTCTATCTAAGCATAAAGACTTACTGCAGCAGGCAACAAAGACACTTAAAGTTGTGTTCAGCTTGCCCACAGACACACCCTTACATACAGTAGCAAAGTCACTCCAGAGAAGAAGAACAAAATACAGTAAGAGAAATAATATGGAAGAACCTCAAACTAATGTTTACCTACCCTTTTACCTGCACAGATTTATAGACTTAAGATTCTAATAAGATGAACAGTCATTCAAGCCATTAGTTACCTGGCAGAGTAAATTAAATTATGAACATTTAAAAGTGAAAATCCTTTTATCTCTTATGTACCCAAATTTCTCTGTCAAAATAGCTGGTATACACTGAACAGATATGGTACCCAAAGAACTCCGTTAACGCACCACAGGCTAATCACCAGTTATTGGGACACACTACTGGAAGTTGAATGGTAAATCCAGTCAAGAAAAAGGTATTTGTTGATCATGAACACAGTGTCTCAGAGAGATTTACTCCTCCTGCAATTAACTAACAATCATGTGGCACAAGTTGTATCAGACTCACATTATCTTCTGAAAAAATATTTGGCATACTAGGACAAACATGGAGAAAAGAAAATAACTAACTCTTAAAATTTTGTCATTCTTTGAAAACAAAAAGAAAATAAAAAGAAAAAACCAGCATAAGAGAGCAAGGAAGAGGACTGTGCATGTGCATATGCCTAAAATGCTAAAAAATTTGCAAGAAATTCCCCAGTAAATGACACAGCTTTTGAGGCTGTACTGCATCAAACAGATGTTTTCTAGAAGCAGCTGGTCTGACAGTTACAGCTGCTTCCCTTTTGATGTTGGATACCCAAACTGTTGTTTCTCTCTGAATATTTTCCTTGCCATCTCTATCCCTGAACTTCTCAGTAGCAGTGGATTCTTTACAGGTTTTAGGGTAGTCTGTCATGCACCTTCCTGCCTTGTAGGGGGATCAGTTTGATGTATTTTTGCTTCCCACATCATCCTTACACATTTTTCAGACAAATACTACAGAGGTATGCATTGAAACAAATCAGTGATCTAACTTGGGTTCATTTTGAAATGTAAATTCTTTAATCCTATTAATTTAACAGAGTCCTAGTTGCCTGTGCACCTTCAAGCAAAATGAAGGGGTGGGAAGCAGAGTGGGAACTTCCCAGTCAGCACTGTCACCTTCTTAAAGTTACATGAACCCACAAGACTGCATTATCAGATAAATTAAAAAACCCCAACAGAATACAGTCTACAAACTCTTGGTATTTTTTTTTTAAATTCTATGTACAATTCAGTATCAAATGAGAAAAATCATGTCAGCCTTTGGGGTGCAAGAAGTAACAAATTTGCACCTGTTTTGAATACTTTTTCATATGCAGCAATGTTATTTTGTACCAGATGCTGAATATGGGAAAATAGGTCTGAAGCTGCCAGCTTTACTGCATGTAAGGACCTGTTCTCAAGAAAATATTACTCGATCTACACTGACAGGTGAGGATCAGCAGTAAAACTGCTAGATTTAACTCACCACAGTTCTCAGCTGTAAACTGTGCACTGAGCTTCACTGAACTTCTGCACAATCTCTTAAATTCAATTTATAGTGGTGTATTACTCTTAAAATATCTGGAACATGTTAAAGAATAAGCAGCTCAGCTGCTTCAGAAAGAAAAAGTACTTTTTCTGTCTCTTCTAAGCTTACACAGCATGACAGACTTTGTGTTATTGATAAAGACACTTAACTTTGTGTTCAGAACCCAGATCAGCTGCTGACCATGAGGGTTTTTTCAAGTTATTTTAGAACAGAAGACTAGGAAAAATAAGAACTCATGTTTTAAAGCCCTTCACTTTTCAGTCTTGATGGAGAAGGATCATGTTTGTAGATATTTCCATTTTTCATTAGTAAATTCTACCCAGTTTGGTGCCAAATTACTGTTAGAACAGTTTGGGACCTAGCCTTTCACAGAAGTTTCTCTTTTTTTTTTTAATTAAAAACCTTATTGGCGATGCAGTAACCTACTAGTAAACAACTAAATCACATCAGGACAGGGAGGTAATGAGTGACAATCATTCTAAAGCTTTCATTAAATCAAATCCTTGGACATTGTTGAAACAGCACCAATCTGTAAACCTAGAAATGTTCTTCTGGAAATACCAAGGGAGTTCTATAATCTGATTAATGCAAGCCCAGAAAGCTCATACTCATATATATCACATCAAGACTAAAGACTTTGGAGAACAGCAGCTACTAAAGGGAACTCAGAGCTAAAGAAAGAACCCGTTGGCAGCATTCTCAGCAGAAACAACAGCATTTGAAGGTATCACTTCATGGATTTTACCAATATTAATCTAACAGATACCTTCTTCTCTGCAACCATTATCTCCAAAACAGAACTGACTGATGAGGAAACAACTGATGGTCGGTAAAAAAGAACAGCCAAACATGTCCATAAGGATTTGAGCATTCAGAGCTGTAAAAGGCAGGGCACAGCTCCTGGGCTGACTCTGCCCCTCTGCCATAGGGAGAAACAGCTTGGGGCAGAAACAGGACTTGCTTTGACTGTGGCCCCAGAGCAGAGTGTGTGGGACAGAAGGAAGAACAAAGCCTGTGGGACTCATTAACATAATTCAGCTAAAAACAATTACCTTCCACTTGTAGCACTGTTTTTGAACACAGGTGAAATGGATACAAAAATTCATTTTAGCTACTCTGTATGAAAATGTTCCTACCTCATTGTAGCCACTAATTCTAGTAGCAACCTTTCAAAGATACTCTGTAGTATCTCCAGATAGTTGTGAAAGTTCACTGGTTGAGATTCCCAGATTTTCTAGAGAGGTATTTTTATTGATTTTTAGTTGCAGCAAAAATAATTTTCCACTTAAAGCTACTCCCAACATTTCAAAAGAGAAAAAGCTCACTGACCATACAATGGCTATTCCACATTTTTTCCTCATCCCAAGTTTTTGCAGAGATGAACCCACAGTGTATTCTGTGACAAGTCAATGTTGCAAGACAGCAACCCCCTGAGAATATCAAATCATAACTATGATCCAATACTATGGTTTTCAAGATCTCTTGCAGAGCCAAGATACTGCTGGGGCTGCTCTTCACTGCCTAGAACAAAGCCATATTCTCCCTGATGGAGAAATTCTGAAGTTAAGAAATTTGGGGACATTCCAGCTGCCACAGTGGCCTATCAATAGACTTGTATTAATACTGTTTACATTCAAAATACCATTCTGCTCCTAGCAGAACAGTTCACACTGCTGTCAGAGTACTGGTACGGTGAATTGCCATGTGGAAATCTCTGTTCCATCATCCCAGAGCAGAGCAGAGTGATGAATAACAGGTACAGCACCAAGGTCCTGCACTAAACACTACCTGAATTTCCCTGGATTCAGTAATGGTGTGTAAACATTACAGTGATAGCGTTGCTTATTAAAAACCTAAGAGGGTCAAAGTTCCTTTGCTTGTCTCACTTAAGTGGGTTCTTATCTTCAAAGTCAGTAATTTGCAAACATTTTCATTTTAAAGTTTTGCTAGTAGAATAGCTGGTGTTATTTCTATTTATCAGAAAAAGGTGATAAATACTTGGCAGGCTAACTTTGTCTATAGAAATCTTTCAAAGTGAGTGCAGTTCTTAAAATTAAGACCAAAGGCCCAGAATACTTATGGTAAAAATAGGACACAATTCTGTTCCTCTCTATTCTTTAGATTTCCAAAAGATTCAAACAAAAGAAACAGTTTTGAGGTAATGAGTGACAATCATTCTAAAGCTTTCATTAAATCAAATCCTTGGACATTGTTGAAACAGCACCAATCTGTAAACCTAGAAATGTTCTTCTGGAAATACCAAGGGAGTTCTATAATCTGATTAATGCAAGCCCAGAAAGCTCATACTCATATATATCACATCAAGACTAAAGACTTTGGAGAACAGCAGCTACTAAAGGGAACTCAGAGCTAAAGAAAGAACCCGTTGGCAGCATTCTCAGCAGAAACAACAGCATTTGAAGGTATCACTTCATGGATTTTACCAATATTAATCTAACAGATACCTTCTTCTCTGCAACCATTATCTCCAAAACAGAACTGACTGATGAGGAAACAACTGATGGTCGGTAAAAGAACAGCCAAACATGTCCATAAGGATTTGAGCATTCAGAGCTGTAAAAGGCAGGGCACAGCTCCTGGGCTGACTCTGCCCCTCTGCCATAGGGAGAAACAGCTTGGGGCAGAAACAGGACTTGCTTTGACTGTGGCCCCAGAGCAGAGTGTGTGGGACAGAAGGAAGAACAAAGCCTGTGGGACTCATTAACATAATTCAGCTAAAAACAATTACCTTCCACTTGTAGCACTGTTTTTGAACACAGGTGCAATGGATACAAAAATTCATTTTAGCTACTCTGTATGAAAATGTTCCTACCTCCTTGTAGCCACTAATTCTAGTAGCAACCTTTCAAAGATACTCTGTAGTATCTCCAGATAGTTGTGAAAGTTCACTGGTTGAGATTCCCAGATTTTCTAGAGAGGTATTTTTATTGATTTTTAGTTGCAGCAAAAATAATTTTCCACTTAAAGCTACTCCCAACATTTCAAAAGAGAAAAAGCTCACTGACCATACAATGGCTATTCCACATTTTTTCCTCATCCCAAGTTTTTGCAGAGATGAACCCACAGTGTATTCTGTGACAAGTCAATGTTGCAAGACAGCAACCCCCTGAGAATATCAAATCATAACTATGATCCAATACTATGGTTTTCAAGATCTCTTGCAGAGCCAAGATACTGCTGGGGCTGCTCTTCACTGCCTAGAACAAAGCCATATTCTCCCTGATGGAGAAATTCTGAAGTTAAGAAATTTGGGGACATTCCAGCTGCCACAGTGGCCTATCAATAGACTTGTATTAATACTGTTTACATTCAAAATACCATTCTGCTCCTAGCAGAACAGTTCACACTGCTGTCAGAGTACTGGTACGGTGAATTGCCATGTGGAAATCTCTGTTCCATCATCCCAGAGCAGAGCAGAGAGATGAATAACAGGTACAGCACCAAGGTCCTGCACTAAACACTACCTGAATTTCCCTGGATTCAGTAATGGTGTGTAAACATTACAGTGATAGCGTTGCTTATTAAAAACCTAAGAGGGTCAAAGTTCCTTTGCTTGTCTCACTTAAGTGGGTTCTTATCTTCAAAGTCAGTAATTTGCAAACATTTTCATTTTAAAGTTTTGCTAGTAGAATAGCTGGTGTTATTTCTATTTATCAGAAAAAGGTGATAAATACTTGGCAGACTAACTTTGTCTATAGAAATCTTTCAAAGTGAGTGCAGTTCTTAAAATTAAGACCGAAGGCCCAGAATACTTATGGTAAAAATAGGACACAATTCTGTTCCTCTCTATTCTTTAGATTTCCAAAAGATTCAAACAAAAGAAACAGTTTTTTCAAGTATTCCACTATCTACCATTTTATGTAAACTATTTTTTTTTCCTGAATGAGTTAATGACATTGTCAGCCATCCTAGATTTCAGCAATAAAATACTCTCAAGCTGCCATTACATGTCCACCATTAAAATGATTTCTGAGCTGTAAATATGTGTCAAAGCACTGGGACAAAAAAAACTATTTGATATCCCATCACTTCTCAGTGTCATAGGTTAAATTAATGACAAAACAGTCTGGAAACAAAGACCAATTTATGTAGTAGTTTTTAAATCACTGTATAAGTCTATGAATTCCATGAGGGAAGTAAAGGAAACTAGGTTTATTTCAGGATTATTGACCATTAATGAATATTGCCTGGTTATCTTCCAGACACAAAAGCACCATTTGTTGCCATCAAATACTGTGGGGCTAAACAAAGAAAAATTAATGACTCATTAAGTTTACTACCCTGCAAATGTTTGCTTGAGACACAAATTAGATTTTCAAGATCCACTTAACCAAACCTAAAGTCTACTGTTCCACTAGTCATTCATGTTAAAATAGAAAGTTTAAAGCAAAAGATAATAAAGACTTTTTCAAAGCAAAAATAACAGAACTGCCATGATTTCCAACTGGATCATCAGAGAGCACTTTTCTAACAGCCCCATGTTACCTGCACCAGGGCTGGCCATGTCTGTGATGGTCCTTAACTCCACAATACCATAACCAAGGTCAGCACCAGCAATGCTCCTGATCTCTTATGAACTGTACTTGTAGAGTGAAGTCCTCACCAAAGGTGTTGTATTATATCACCTGATCAGTAGAGATTTCTAGGTGATCTCTAGACTCTTTATTCCCCTGTTCAAGTAAAAAAGCACTGTAAAACAGACTTTTTTTTTTTGCACTTTCTGGAACTCTTGCAACGCAAACTCTAACAGCAAGTATGAAAAAAAGTGATAAAATCAGCACATTTGTGGAATGCTGGAGTAAAATGCTAGTGGGAAGGTTGGATCTACTATCACTACATTAAGATCCCAAGAAGAAAGGTGTTTTTTAAGTGGAGGGGAAGGAAAACACGAGACACAGATAAAACCATCGCTTATTCACCACCCTGTGAGTAGGCTGGGGGTGAAAGAAAGAGGTATCTTAACAGCAACAAGAGTAACCCTAAAATAAATATAATTACCAAGTTAATTGCTGAATATTCTGTAAAATGACCAACTGAGTCTGCCATCATACCTGGTGGGTGACACCATCAGCAGCCACCTCCACTATTCCCTGTACAGAAGGTGCTGCCCAGTTCTTTCACTCGGAGGAAGGAATTGCTGCAGTGGTCCTGCCCAAGCCCTTGCCCACACTTCTCTTTGACAAGGAGCAAAAATGGGACTTGGGCCATGCAATATACAGACATTTTTCATATGCCACTGACTGGTAGATTATGAGTTTCTGTGCCCAAATAACAAGCTGTCATCAAACAAACCACTATGGATGGCATGTGAAATATGACTAATGCTCAAAAGCCTCTTATACATTTTTAGATTTTAAGCATTGCACACTTACTGAAAACAGAAGAATGAAGGAAAACATGGTAAGGCCTGACAGATAAAGTAGATAACAGATTTACAAAACTTTAGAGAGCACTCAGAGCAGAAGGTGCTACCTACACATTTCACACCACAGAACATGTAAAGCAAATCACTCCCCTTCTTCCAGGGGTCAGTTATCGCAGCTGGGTGAGTACTTAGTTTATCTGCTCAGAATCAATATTCCTGTTTACTTCATGCACTACTTTGTGCCTGACAACACAATCAAGACATTAAAAAGTTCACTATTTTTACTATATCTTGTAATTTATACTACAATTAATACAATTGTACATACATTATGGAATAAATACATAAATAGCAATTACATAATTCTTTATGATAACTAATACGCTCACTTCTGGTCACCATCATCAACTACTTAGAAACAGAGGATTTTCCTGCATTTCATTTTTATTTATAAAATGTAAAAGGGTCAACTTAGGTTTATAAGAATCAAAATGCAAAAAATACAATATGACAGAATGGAAGATTTTACCTACTGAAGATGCACACTGCCATAGCCCCTGTGGAACAGGCTATAACTGCTAAATAATTCAACATTTCAACGAGGATACAGCTGCCAGTGCAGCCATTTCCACCAATTCAATAATCAGCCCACATTTTTGGCAGCAAATGCACCCAGCTTAACAGGTTTATGTAGCTTCCTTGTGTATAGGTGTAGTCTTCATTGTCTTCTGTCTGTTTGCCCATCTTATATTTACAGAAATTCTTCAGTTCCTGCTTCTAAATAAAATCTGACATTTGAAAAAATATTTTTACTTTTTAATGAAAACACTAAAATTTCTTTTTATTCAGTTGTACTCAGTTCCCTGCAGTACAGGAGGAAACAGGTATGAGCTGTCCATGTTTCAAACCATTTTGTTCATCCCACAGAACCACAGATCCACAGCCTGTTTGTTCATGATATGCCTGTTTGTTCATGACATCTAACCCTACAGTAGTGCTCACCTTTTATGAACAATGTTAGCATGCAAGCTAACAAAAACGCCAAGTTAGGACTGCTTACTATCCTACACAAATATAATACAATTCCAAAATACACAAATAAGATAATCATTGTTTCAGTTTGAATGAAAAGATTCTAGAAACAGATTGAACACCTATTACTAACAGATGGCAATGCAGCAATGGAATTTTAAAAATCCCCAGACTTGAGGGCAGTTAACTTATCTGTTAACACAGTTGTTTCAGACCTGGTAGAACAGATTTTTCCAGCCAGCAGCTTTGCATCTTTACTGACAAATTTTACAGTAAACGAAATCCATAAACAGTTATGTGGAAGAACATTAAAGGAGAAAAAAAAAAATCACTTCCATTTACTAAAATCAGTACAATTCTGTGGAGAGAAATTAAAACCTGTGGTTATAAAATTAGGCAAAAAATAACCAGATGGCGGAATAAGTATTGTTTAGATGGATTTAGCTGTTAACAAGCCAAGCTGGATGACAACTTCTCAAGAATTTATACAAGCTCTATAACTTGAAAGATTACAGAACTGATCCATCTAAAAAGTGGAAAGGGGGGGGACTTTTTCACTCAAACCTGTTCCCTCTTCTGAGTCTCTACAAATCATCCTGCTAGCACATGACAGGACTGCAAAAGGAAAAGACCTATTTAATTCTATCACAGATGCTGGAAATACCTTGGAACTACAGCCCAGACATCCATTCTTTCTGGATGACTTTCAGCTTGGCATACAAAATTTTTTCTTCATTCTATTTCTAGAATTTTATGAGCCCAAAGAAGTAAATTGACACAAAAGCAAATAAACTCCCTACCTCTTTTGTGATCTCCCAGTTTTATATAATTATGTAAGTCAGGTTTCCCTAGCTTTATTAAAATGTCAAGTGCTCAGATTAGATGGAACTGCAAAGCATGTACAAAATCCACAGACATTTAATTCAGCTAGGCTCTGGGCATATACACAAACTTAAATAAAACTAATCCTATTTACAATGATCTACTGTGTTTTTAAAAATGAAGGGTATTTGATATCTCAACTTGGTTTTTCCTAATTATAACATCCATCTACCTTCAACAAGTTTTCTTTAAGAAGTCTTAGTGCATCACTGAAATACAAGGGCATTTATATGTGTATTTAAGATGCACAGGAGGGGAAAGCCAGGAAGGAACCACTTTGTAATCACTCACCGGAATATAGGAGTGTGACCAGGCTTCGGCTTGTTCCAAGTAAAGTGCGAAGGAACAGAAAGAAATTGGTCTCCAGGCAAGTCTTTTTTCAAGGTGTGCTGGGATCCAGAGCAATCATCCACTGCAGCTTCAAGGGATGATGACAAGTTACCTTGCTCTTCAGGACAGATATCTATTTTTCCAGATAAAGTGGCAGTCTGATCCTCTGAGGTCTTTCTGGTTTTTAGAGGAATATCAGTCTCTGTACAACACTGAAATGGTGAAAGCCCAGAGTTAAGGCCTTGTACATTATGAATGGAAGTGTTCAGCCACGTGTCTTCTGTTATGCTTCCTCTGGGAGAATGGCCGGGTGATGGAGTTGGAGAATGGTGAGGAGAGAGAGAACCAGCATAGCAAATCTCAGCACTGGAGTGGCGGCGTTTCCCACAGGGGGATGTAGGTCTGGAGGAGGGCCTTGATGTCGGTCTGGGGCTCAGCCAATTTTCATCTGTAATACTAGTTCTAGGAGAGTGACAGGGAGACTGTCTGGGTGACAAGGCATGCCCAAACCCATAAGGCTGCTGCCACGATTCATCACTGGGACCTCTCGGAGAACCACCAGGTGATGCCAAAGGAGAGCCAAGGGTAAATCGAGCAGCTGCTTCATTTAGCTCTGAGTCTACATCATCATAAACATGGGAAATGGATTCACAAGAGGAAGCATCTGAAAACCAACTCCTGGACGAAATGCTGCTGGCAGGGCTCGGACTAAGGGATGATTCCCTATACGATGGCTCAAGAGGAAGGTAGAGATGGTCCCGGGAAGGCCTCTCCATATACTCATTTTCTGTGCCATTTGTGTGTAATTCATCTTCATTGGCCTCAATCCCCTGGTGACAGTTGGGTGAAATCGATGTGATTTGAATGCTGGGGCACTCGAAGGGTTTGGGTCCACCTAGTGGACTGTACTTGGATTCTGGTACCTCACAAGTGCCTTCATAGTTCTTGTGACTCTGAAATCTTGTAGGAGAGGAGTGAGACTGCAGTCCATGGCGAGGAATACAAATTGGCTGGTTGACAGAGGATGATGGCTGCTCTACATTAAAGATGTATATGGACGCACAGTCATCTGACTCAAGATCTGAAAATGAAATTAAAAAAGATAAAAAAAATAGTAAGAGGCAGAATGCAATACTTGGATAAATGCCATAAACAAAATCCTTTACTTCTCAGATATGGGCTGTTAATCAAGGTCCTAAACATTTCCCATTACTTTAGCTACACAAAATAAAGCTAATTCTTAATTTTAAGTTTTCCCCAATCTATTTTACAACTAAATATGACTACATATGATTTTCTATCATATACCCTGTTTTCAATCCGATTTCACAGTTTATGCACATCTTCATAAAGAAATTATAATGCAAACAGAAAAATGGGTTAAAATCCTGAAAGGCTCTAAGCTTGAACACTCAATTCAAACTTCATTTTCCATAACTGTGTTCCATCTATAATTAAAATTTTAAATCAAAAATCATTAAAAGTTTATCTTTTTGACACAAATAGGATGAAGGTACTTTCTGCAAGTCCTGTCAATACTTACAAGCCCCAGAACATCACATCCATAATATTGATCTACTTTAGCAATAGAAAGCATCTTACAGCGACTCAAGCTTGAATGAAGATTATGAGCTACTAAAAACATTCAACCAAAGGAGACCTAACAAAGAATATTATTAGAGATACTATGAAGATTTGTATTCCTAAGATATATTTTTGTAGGTTAGAAAACTCTCAAGTGCCTATGCTAAATAGCATTTTTCAGTGCAGTTGCATGAAGTTTGAGCACAAGTTGTTCAGCAAAATAAGACAAAACAAAATATTCTCAGACCTCACTAACTTATCCAAAACACAGGAAATATTCCAAAGAAAAACAAGCAATTGTGAAGGAGTACAAGTCCCGTTATCAAAATCAGCAACTTTGTCTCACAGAACTGAAGCAGATTTTCTTGCTCCATTTCTCAGTATTAAATTAACTGCCAATAGGAGACATTTGTGTGAAACAAAAGTAGAAAATACTTTTTTTTTTTTGTAGGTACTGTGATTCCCCTCTTGTTTCTTTTCACTTGTAAATAGGGCCTTCACTATTTAATTTTCCACAAATCCAGGCTAGATGACATAAATTGCATCTCTAGGTATTAGCTCTTTTTTAAAAAATATTTTTATCCTGAATACGAGCAGCAGACTAATATTTATTTTAAAATAAATGTATTCTCTCTCACAATCAGTTAAATTATCCAGACTGCAAGCTATGTATTTTAGACCTTTCATGACAAAAAAAAATTGTTTGTTAATGAAGTCAGTCTATTACCAGTTTCACTAATAGCAATCAGCTTAAAATTAACTAAAACAGAAACAAAACATCAGCTCCTCAGAGACAGGGAAGCATTTTCAAATGAAGAGAAAGCACACTGTTACCAAGGAATGGACTACATTCCTCAGACTTCCCAAAAAAAAACCCAAAAAAGAAAAGGCTGAAGGTTCATGAGCAGGGAACAACTCTGTAAGAAATCTATTAAAGGAGGCATACATTGCATTTAAGGAGTACTTAGTAATATTATAAACACTGCATGATTTTATATGTATTATGGTTATGTATGACAATTATCCATATTACATATCATTAACTACTACTATATGTGTTAAGAGCACAGAAAATCAGCATACGTTGATTTCTAAATATGCACATACTGAAAGAATCAGGGTTCTCAGGAAGGACTACTGCAAGTATCACACACAATTAACTCAAGCTCACTATGTTAAGCACTACTAAAACTGCATTTCTCTGTCCTTTCACTAGGGTAACAAACATTTTTTAAAAGCATTAATTGAGAATCTTTCTTTTTGCTGTTTTCCATCACAAAACATGAAATGCAGACAGTAGTTGGTTCTAAGTTTTCCACATCTATTGGTGTATTAACATGCAAGACCACAGATTTCTGTTTCCTAACTCAGTATTAATAAAAGCATAGATGTAGGGGAGAAAAAGGCAATCCTATAAAGGCTATTATCTACCTTATCAAAACTTAGAAATAAAACAGTTACAGCCACAGAACTTTAAAAATAATTAATAATAATAATAAAAATAATGATGATGATGATGTTTTAGAAAAACAGCAGTTGGAAGCCTTCAGGCCTGTGTGTAACCATTTTTTATCATTAATGGTTTTGGGAACAGTAGCAGCACATGGTTTGCACTAAACCTCTCACCACTGCAAAGAGCCTTATTCCTCTTGCACCAATAATCAAGAGATCTTAAAATATTTAAGACAATTTCTATACTTTCAGTGTCACAGAGATTTACAAAAAGCAGATGTACATTCAGAATTTAATTTTCACAATGCTGAGGTGGAGAGATCAGACTCACACAGAATTACCAACAGCAGCTGGGAAGAGCAGGGGAAGAGATGGAGCAGACAGGAGACAGAGCTTTTGTGACTGAGGCTTCTGTGGTCCCTCTCCTGACAAACCCTCTCCTGACTTTGGTGCGCTGGCCGTTACCCCTCCCCAGCTGCACACACACAAAACAGGAAGCAAGAAATCTAATGAATATCCAATCCCAAAAGCACACTTAACACTGTGAACACAACACGGTTTGAGTCTAAATCACCCACATAATTTTCAGCCTCAATTGATAAACATGTAGATTTATTTCAGTCTGTGCACACAAATCCTCCCCCTTACAGTTCATATGTTTAAATAACCTGTTAGCTGCTCACAAAAAGGACAACACTAAGGCCTTTACAAATCATGTCATTAATTCTACTAGATTATTTACCAGAAATTATTTTTGTCCTAATAAAGATTGCAAAGAATCCAATCTGAAAGAGCCCTCTAATCTATCTTAAGGAACTAGTAAACATACAAACACAAACATACAACTGGGGGGGAGGGAAAAAATAAAAAAAACTTTGCTGATATCCTCTACAAGAGAAAGTAGTGAGAATAGCACAAAACAAATCCAACACAGGGCTTCAAGAAGCAGAGGGTAAACAAACAAAGGGAAGCCTCACAATAGCCAAGTGTAAGGAAAAAAGAGTTATGGAGAAGCCCGAGGGAAAAAAATGGAGTTATGGAAATCTGGTTAGTTCATAGGAGAACTATTACATGCAAACAATCCTACTGGGGGAGGAAAGACAATAACGAAGTTGGCCAAGTCATGAGGCCTTCACTGACCGTAAAATATATGAAAGCACTCAAGACACAGAAACTAGGGGAGCCTACAAAGGTAGAGCACAAAAACTACCACAAGGACATGGGGGCAAGATGACAAAACAAAATACAGCAAAATACACAGACCAAGAGAAGTAGTGCCATTCATCTCAAATCCCTTCGTGCCACTGAAAAGGCAGCTGTGGTAAATACTTTTGCTTTGGTAAGGACAACAGAATAAACTGCTAATAAAGATAACAGCAATACAGAGTAAAGAAAACTGGACTCAGTAAAAGGTTAAAAAATAATGAAGGATTATGGGCCAATAAGTTCAACTTCAGTTTTAGAAGTAGTATTAATAGTTTATTTGTTCCAGTAAGCATTTTAAAGGAGACAAAGAAACAAAACAAGTCACTGTTTCCTAAGAACAAACCACGTCAAACACATTTTCTTTTACAATCAAAGGAGATCTTCTAGACAAATGGCATAGAAAGAAACTCAGCTTTGGTTTTACTTACTAAGACTTTTACCACTGAGAAGCACAGAGCAGCCATGAATCTTTAGAAATTTACTGGAGTCTTCTTCCCCACCCTGCTGAGATCAGGTTCACTACTGAGGGATCACAAAAATGAGCAATGCTCTATATTCACAGTGTATAAGCTAAATAAAGCTGCAGACTTTCATTGCAATCTTACATCAGGCGTCTGTGTCATCCACTGTCAATGAGAACCAGAAGGTTGCTCATTTTGAATGTACATTTGCTACTGTCTGGAAACAGCCTCGTGTACAGAAGCTCCTGTTCAGCATTAAAACAATGCTGGCTCATCCCTTACTAAGCTGCTAACTACACTTCAACATAAGCTGTCTAACTGGGGAATATAATTAAATAATATCCAGAACAACTGCTTCTAAAGTACATTTTGCTTGCTACTTGTTGTATCAGAGTGCACATTTAGGACTAGCTATGCTTGCCCACCAGTTGTTCACTCCCCAGTGTTGTACTGGCACATGCACATGTGCAGCTGTGCACTCAGCCAGATTTCTCCAGAGAAGGAAGGTCAATTACTATCAAATGTCTGAACACAAGCCCTGTGCCAGAATTACCCACACTGTTTTATTATTCTAAGTTTACAAGCCCATAAACAAACATTTTCAGACAATAGAAGTTGCTATAAGGTACGAAGAAAGTGCAACTTGACCTAGGTCTTACAAAACTACTACTGTGAAAACAGGATCAGGAATCAAGCCCTTTAAATAGCATGAGGAGAGACCTGAACATTGACACAGACATCATGTGTGTTCTCAGGCAAGTCTGTCTCACTTACAAGCTTTAAAATAAATGATCAACTCTTCTGTTTTCCAGTTCTGCCATGACAGTTACCATTATCTCTTTCTGAACACAATGGTTACAAAAATATTTGTAAAAAGGGACAAAAAGCATATGTGGCTGTTTTTTTACTTCATTACTCTGCAGTTTTGCACAACTTTATATATTTCTTGGGATGAAAAAGGTGTTGTCTTAATCTTCACAGGGAACACAAAATATTCAATAATCAATAGTTTTTCTTTTGTGTACGTAAAAACACGATTGATGAAAGTTCTTCTTGGTATACTATTGCACTAAGGCTCTATAATTGGATATTTAACTCCAGTTGTCCATTACAAGCTATCAGTTCTCCAGAAACACTTCCTACAAGCTCAAACATCAGTTTAAAAAATCCCACAACCCCAAACTGAAACATAGCAATGTATTAGTGTATAAGGAGTACAACTGACTAGCAAGCCAAATATGGTACTGAAAAAGAATAAATTTGGGAAAAAAAAATAAGGTAGCAGGGTGGAGTAGGGGGAAACATCCTTCTAGACCAAAGTTAGCAATACATGAAGCAGTACTGCAAGTTTAAGTTTTCAAAAAGGGATGATTTACTACTCTCATTTTATGAAGCAGTTCACTCCCTTTGATGTTTTTGTGCTGTTTCATGGTCACGTCAAATTATGCAAAAAAGGATAAAAATGAATTTTACTTTTGTCAATCATGTATGCCAGAAGCTGTTCTGTTGTGCCAGTCACAATTTCACCCATTTTCTTTTGTTAAGCAAGTATACTGGAAATGTACAAGAAAAAGAACCTTCTCAACAGTGGGAGCTCATCAAGGAGTCTTTTCCAAATTCTAGCCTGGACAAGAATTCATTATCCTTTGTAGAAATACAGAAGAATAAAGAAGTTGCAGTAGTTTAAGCAGTTTAAACAAGAGAAGAATCCAGCATATCAAATGTTTACAACTGACACTGACTAAAATAAGAACACACTGGCTCTTGGGGTGTAACTACACTAAGGTTTTTTGAGCAACAACCACCCTCCCACACACCTTCACACACAAAGGGGGAGGGGAACTGAGAAGAGATGTTCTTCTAACACAGATGATTTTGGCAATCATATTTACAGTGCAGTAACACCTGTATATATACAACTGACAGAATGGCAAGCTTTAGGACATGGGAGGAAACAAGCAACCAGGACAGGAACTGCAGGTGTTCACTATCAAATAAAAACGTAACATGCAACTAAATAAACCCTTAGGCCACAGCCTGGTATGCATTTAAACTACAACTGTTGTCTTAGTGTACATCCAGCTTCACACTGAAGTAATGAAATTACATTTCAAATAAGGAAAGAACAGCTTTGAGATACATTGCTAAAAGGTTATGTACAAGGCAGGTAAAGAATTCAATTTGTAACTGTAAGATTCAACAAGAATTAGTCACTCTAAGTTCAGTTACAAAACAGAAAATAACAACCGGATGTGCTAAGCAGTGTTTATACCTTCTCCAGCTCTCCTGCTATCTCTGGTTGATATGAAGCATGTCTTTAAATGATAACTTTATATAAAGCCTTTGGTTCAATATTTAAGGATTATTCATTAATGCTCAGGTTAAAAAAAATCTGCTTCTTGCTTTAGAAGCCTCCAAGTTCTGTGGGCTCCTCTTTGGTTCCTATTTTTAATCTGTGGCTGTATCATTCCAGAAGACATGGTATTTCACTGCATAATAACCTTGTGGACAAAACAGAAGCTGCTGCCCTCCAGTTTGATGAAGCCTCATTTGTCATTCACTGTCAGATCAAAGGTAATCTTAGCACGACCCAGTAGTTCAGAGACATTAGTGTACAGCCTTTTGGAAACAGCACAGTACATGGGCACAGCAGGTACTATCCCACAGTATGAGCAGCCATCTGACACTGCTGTTCTGAAGATGAACTATCTTATTCTATAAGATCAGCTGTCAGTCTGCAAAAGGACTGCAGCCCTGCAACCCCAGAGCTTTTCAGATGTGACACCTGAGAGAAGCCTGATCACTCCCAAATTGGTGTGCTGTGCCTGACCCACTGGAAGTAGACCGAGCATAAAGGTAAGTGAGAAAATTTGGCAAATACCAAGTGAAGGGAACAAGGGAATTAATCATGGGTTGTAATTGCCAGCAGGCCAGGTTTGCCTAGATTCTTGCTACTGTGGGCCAATTTACCACGCACAACTCTTCCTTTGTGGGGGCAAAACCAACAGGCTCCATGAAAAGGCTCTCCAGTTATTCAAACAGAATGAACTGAAATCCTCACCTAATTCACCTAACTCCTACATGGATGCCTTTACCACCAACTGCTTGCTCACAGCAACCTGCTGCTCTGTACAGAGACACCGCCAGTTCACTGCTCCAGGCCTGAAGCAAGCACTGAGCAGAAACCAAACTTGCAAAATCAGAAGGTGTTAAGTAGGGCTGTATCAAAGAAAACAGACTGGAGTGTGCAATAAAATTTGTATTTTTGTTTACTGGAGAGTTTGGTGACACAGAGCAGGGTCTTTGGGCAAACTGGTAGAAAAGGAGGGCAGAAAGCCAAGGCAAGATGTCTGAGTGGGGGAGCAGTTACACAGTGGAGGGGAGACTGAAATGGGGGCATCCCCTTTCTGATTATCAAACAGAGCATGACACAGAGATTAGAACTGGTATCAATAATATCTGAACAAACTCGCTTGGGAACTCTTCACACCTCGGCCAAATTACACTGTACTGCTGCAGCTGCCTGCATGACAAAGGGCAAACTATTCCACAGCAGGCACTCCTACCACATAGTTAACTCAGTATTTCAAACCATCAATTATTACAGCTTTTTACCAATATTTTACAATGCAGTGGACTTCAGGTGCATTAAACTCAAAGGCTGTGTTTCTGCATTAAACTTGAAGGCTGTGTACATCAAAGAACTGTAATGAGCCAGAATGCCAGTCTGAAACTGCCTTGTTTTCCCATCTGCTCACATGAATGTAGAATCAGAAACACCTTGAATTCACTTTGCTAGATTGATACAGTAAAAGGCAGAAACACAAATCAGCCAAATGAAAAAGAGGAGGCTGAAGTTGAGCACAAATACCATTTTTCTCAGCAAGGTTCAGAATGACACCCCAAAATAAAGAGGTGGTGATATTAGCATGCCTCGTGACTGTGCCACATGTAACTTTGCATGTCTTCCCAGAGTCCTAAATTACTTGTGTTTATTCCAGCAGGACTGGAGGTATCACCTCATACTGTACATCAGCCTAACTCCTGCCCCCAACACAAAAAGCTCGGCAATTTGAAGGACAGCAGCATTTGCTCTCAAAAGACTAAACGTGACAAATTACACTGATGAAATACAGAGACTTAGGTCATTTAAAGAAGCTGTGCAAAATAGAAAATGTTGACAGATTTTCTTAGTAGTTGTTTGGATTAAATACTGTATTTCCTTATGGCTTTGTTGTTTGAATACAGTTATCCCAAATGACACTATTAAAGCCTTTTGTAATCAGTTACCGAATCTCCTCATGTTCTTTGTGTCCTTGACTTGGGGAATAACTTCTGGAAAGCATCTAAAGATACACATGAGCAGCTATACATCACTGCAGATATTATTACAGGCCATTGTGCAGCCATCAAAGCAATGAATCATTGTCACTAACAGTTAATAAATGCAACATGACTGGATTAGCAGTTTGTCATTCTGTCACACTTTCATTTTGGCTATGAAGATACAGAGGGCTACTCTGTAAAACAACTTTAGTTAAAAGGTGACAGCTCCTGCCCTGGCCCAACTACAAATACTGCCTCTCTGAAAGTATGCCTAAGTCATCCTTCCATTTTTTCCAAAACCATTAAAAACATTAAAATGTGGGATTAAAAAAACATTTCTCATAGCATTTGTTCCCAAAAAAGCAATGTTAGCAGCCATTAAACCATGAAGATTCTCACTGACCCTCTCCATCAACCTGCTAAAAAAACCCAGGAAACACCAGAAATATGCAACTCCATTCAAGAATTTTTTCTATATTAAAAATATTTCTCACTTTTAGAAGTGATGACTAATCTTCAAAGCGCAGCCTGAGAGACCATTTTTAAGCATGCAATTCCTATTGATCTAAATATTAATATAAATTATATGATACTACATTTCTGGTATTAAAAAATTAGCTCTAAGTACTTGCTCATGTTTTTACCTACAAACATCTTTCATACAACCTCAAATGAAGTTTTTGTTTCTGCTTTAAAAAATCCCACCAAAATCATCACACAACACCAAATCAAGCCACACACAATTCTATTTTCATGACTTTACTGCTGAAAGGTCATGGGTTTGTAGTCATATCCCCAGAAAATTCACTCTTCTCTCCTTCCACCAGACCTGCATTGCTTCAGATTCAAATTTATCTTCCCTGAATGACTTTGAACAGTTCTACGATTTTTTCATGTTCTCTTTTGCCAGTATTTCACAAGAACACTCACAGATGGGTGAGCTAAAGGTAGAAGAGAATGCTGCCTTCTTAATAAGCTTGCTCCTGCCTTGCAGTTTTACTTAGCCTTACTGATCATTTCACTCATCTTGAATTCCACTGTCATTCGAACCCACATGGCATGCCTGGACAAATGCAAGGACTTGGATGTTGTTTTACTGGCTGGGCTCTCTGCCAAGTCTGCTCCACGTACTTCCCTGGCCCACTAGGGCAGCTTGAGGCAACAGCTCCCGTATTTACGTTATTGCTGTGAACAGCCAAACTGCTGCTTACTATTGACCCAGGCCCATCTACTCCAATTTATTCTCTCTCATTCACAGCAACATTACTGAGCTGGCTACACTTCAGGTGGCATCTGACAAACTGCTTCCAGCTTGACAATACAGACCAAAGTAATGGGACCATCGTGTTTTAAGCAGAGGACTACTTTTTATGATGAGAAACAGCAAGAAATTTATACTTTTCAGAAATATGTAAGACAAAAGCACTAGCCCAAATGCTGACCTGTACCTGACCATCTCCCACATCCCAAATCTTAGGATTTGTTTTCATTTACACTCTGCCCACAATTCAGCTGGGAGGAAAGGGGACAGAGAGTGATGTGCAACCATGAATTCACAAACAAAATAAGTGACATTCTGTCAAACTGGGGACCTTTATAAAATCCCTGCAATACATAGTGACTCACTAGCTAGTGACTCTCAATGCACTATGTAGTGATCAAAGAACCATACTGCCAAAACAGAAAAGTTATTAAACTAGATTAGCTGCAACTACAACTGCTTTGCAACACCACACAAAAGATTTTGGTATTTTCCCTGAATAGTCTCATCCAGGTCAAGCTTCATTCAAATAGGCAAGATTTAATTTATCCAGAATACTGTGAAAAATCACAACATACTCAAACATGTCAGCTTGCCAGGATTACCATCTTAATCTCTTACTCTTAATTGCCAGGCAATTCTTGACTCCATTGATACCACTTTAGTACACATTCTCCTTTGGTCCTGCCTCAGTGTTTCTCTAAGCTATCTTGAAGTCACAATACCCTCTGTTTTTGGTCAGATGCAGCTGTTTGGTTTTCCCTCCTCCCCCCTATCAGCAGATTATATAACCACAGCCTATATGACTGATTTGCATTGTGTCCCTGTGTGTCACTCTTTTACATGCAGATGCCAGCATCCACCAGCTTGTAAAACAAAATGATAGTAGCTCAATTTCCTGCAAGTGGTGGTTTATCACTATATATTTAATACTCACTAACAGAAATATTTATTTGATAACTAATTGTCATTTATATCTAAGAGAGAAAAAAAAGGATTCAAGTAACTTATCCATTCATTCCTTTGTTAGAGTTGCACCAGCTGATCCTATTCTTAACCACACGAGCACTCTTTTGTATAGCAAATGTTAACAGACCAGCACAGACAGCTGTATTTAGATGGATGGCTCAAATTATATATATTAACCACAGTTACCATCTTGTGCAAAGGATTTCTCTCCTACCTATTTATATAGACATCCAAATCTAAATAGAATCAAAATAATTTAAAAATAATAAAACTTCAAGTGAAACATACAGGTGTGCAAGATAGCCTGGTAAAAAGACTTCAAAAGATGTCTCACAAGCTCCTCTTAACTCAGACAGGGAAAGAAAACTTTGCAACAGTTCTGGACCAGCTCTTTTGAGCACAAAATCAAATTTCACCAAGAGCAATCCTCAGTCAACTCACATCATAAGTTCACAGCAACTGCCAGCATCCAGCCCTTCATTTCCCACTCAATCTAATTATAAGACTACTCTCTCTTTTCTACCACAATTTGATTTTCTTAAGATTATTTACCTTTATCACAACCTCAGGGAAAAGAACAAAAAGTTCAACCACGCTGCAAACTCTCGTCAACAGCTTTGACTGTTTTCTACTCTCTACCAACAATCCCTGACAGCATCACCAGTCATGAATGCTCATTTAGGAAGGGAAAAAAGATTCTTTACATATTAATGATGAAGGTAAAGCTATAAAGACTAGTATTGTGGTGATATTTCAGTACAAATCAGTGATTTTAAGACTTCTATGGCACACATAAATGAAATAACACATACAGAGTGCCAGTTTTCACTACAAGAGAACTCTGCCTAGCTGAGGGAAAACCCAGCACCCATCATCACTTGAGAGCACTTGGTATGTGGGCAGGAGACAACTGCTGAGCAGCCCAAGCAGCGCATGGATGCTCACAGAGAAAGGTCTGACACAAAAACCTTCTGAAAACATCAGGTATTGCTCTAACAGTCACTATAGCAAAATGCGTATTTCAGTCGGGTTATCCAGTAACAAACCAATAACCCACCAGCTCTAAGGGAAAGGAAAAAAATCTCACAGCAGAACAGGAGCAGAAGTTGGTAAATCAATGAAAGAGACAAATCCAAACATAGCATCCTTATGCAGAATGAGGCTGCAGCTCACAAAGATGTTTTGAACAGTCACTAATTTCATCACAGAACTGGGATGTTTTTATACTCTTCAGAAGAAAAGTAAGAGATATCATAAGATTCATTTGTAACAAGATTACCAAATAGTATTACCTAACCAAATGTTAACTCACAGGAAATACGAAGAACACGTTTTCAGCTTGTTTCATGGTTTCCAATAAAACAAAATAAATACTATGAACCTGAAGCCTAAGGAGGGTAGTTTGATCAGTTCTTTTAAAGCACTCATATTGTGGGAAAGCAAATAAAATCAACCAGGGTAAGATTATTTACATGGAAATATTAACTTCTCCTTCTCTACTTCATAATCCAAGGACAAAAGGCAGAAGTTAGGGTGAAACTCATATTACTGTTTCACAGGGTAAAAAAACATTAGCCCCTCTTTAGCTCTTAGAATACTTAATCAGAAATAACAGGAACGATTTTAGGCAGGAGGCTGAAGAGCAGCATCTGTAACTCTTCATCTTCTGCATACTGAACAGTTTGCAGCCTCTAATTTTAAGTTAGTTCTGATTTCACATACCAATAAGAAATAGTTTTGCATGACAGAGAACCCTATAAGATCCCAAATTCTCAGCTTAGTAGTATATACTCCAAGTACAGCTTTTACCTTGTAAAAACTCATTCTCATTCTTTAAAAGAGAAGATGAACCCCTAAAATAAAACTTCAGAAAATATCATAGCAACTCATATTTGCTTTCATTTTGAGAAGTTTGGCATTTAAAAAGTATAACATGTCCTCAGCAGTGTGAAAAACTCAATGCAGTTTAATTGCCTAATAAATTCTAGACAAATTCCCCAAAATTACACTGAATAGAATTGCAAAACTGGTGGTGGTGAAGGGAATCGGGGCATCATTACAAAAGCATTCCAGCTAATTCAATTACTCAAGTGTCACATATTACATCCCAAAGGTCCCTTCATCAAAAAGACCAAACCAGGTGGCACATCAAACACTGTCACTGACAGTTGCAAGCCAGTCTCTTTTAGCAGACTGTGGAGGACCTGAACATACTGCAATGCACGGGCTGACTTACACATTCCAAATGCAGCTGATCCAAGGTGGCACGATGCAATCGGGTGCTACTGCAGCTACCCGAACTTTTGCAACAAAGAGCACACGAAAGAGGTTTGGTTCACTTCAGAGTGATTTATAGCATTAACTCTGGGCACTGGAGGCTTGAATTTCTTGGTCATAAAAAGATGAAGCTCATCAGTACCTAGAACTGTACCAAATGCTTTTAGTGCTTAACAATACAAAATCAAAGATACAATTTCTTTGTTCTTTGGGATAAGAATACTGAACAAACAGAGAAACAGAAAGCAAGTTTGCAGAAACTCTTGCTCAGTACCTAACATCCACTCAAAAGCAGCTGAAGAGCTTTTCAGAATCTTTAGTTTAGCAATTACCTGAGCAAATTTTTACCTCAACTCAAAACCTACTGGAAATGGGCTACTTCTTTTAATTTCAATCCACATATTCTGCAAAGATTGCAGAATTACACTACGGATTGCAAGCATCTTCACACATCTTTCATACTTTCTCCTCTGCAGCAGGAACTACAACTTTCAGATCAAGCAAAGAAGCACTAATGCAGAACAGAGGTCTCAAATCCTGCCACTTAGCACAAAACTACAAATGTCAGTCCTGCTATCCTGAAACCCACTGAAATTGTTCTGTGGAATAACTAAAGATCCCAGCTGATTTAATTTCTCTGTTTTTTTAATATCATAAAAAGGGTAATCTACTGCCTGGCACTAGCACTTTCTTAGTAGTTCAGATATCAAAAGTATTTCAAGGAAATGAAAGAATAGCTCACTTTTCCTTGCTTTTGATTACAAATACAGTTAAATATAAATATGGAACTGTATATACTTACATGTGTACATATATAAAAGAATAAAATCCTCACAACACTAGAGTAGTCTCAGTATAAAAGACACCATTAACATAGATTTCCATGTTATTTGCACAAGAACTTAGTCCCAGACACTTCCTTCATCAGAATGCCAGTCTCAAACTTTTAGAGACAAAGCATGAAGGATCAGAATGTGTTTTTAGGTGTTCTCCATGATCATGGAAAACTGAGTAATTTTAGTATTATTTCTTTCAAATTAAGCAACTTTCCCTGTGACCTACATGTTTTATTATTAGCATACACCCTTACGCTTACTTTGCAGCCCAACAGACACCACCACTGAAGGAAGTGATATGGGATTATGAAATAGATGCTTTAGGGAGCTCTAAGAACTTTTTTTTTGGTTCATCTAATGTATTTGGAAGAGGGGTAAGGGAAAAAATAGATTTCCAATATGGGACCTCTCATATGAATTCTAGTTCTTCATGTGTAAAATACGTGGGCAGAATAAACAGATGAGCTCTGGCAACACTTTTAACAGAGGACACGAAGGCAGAGTTCTAACCCTTTCCCCGAAGGCCACATCTGTGCACAGCAGGCAAGATCATCTCCAGAATTCTACAAAACAGTAACAGTACTTGAGTTTCACATGCAGAATTTCTTACTGAGAGCTACAGCTAACAAACTAGTTCATGGTCCAAATATGACATTTTTAAATTTGACATAAGAATAGTTTTGATTATCAAGTATGGAAAATTCTCTGTATTCAGAGTAGCATCTGAACTACTTGTTAAGGACTGCTACCTAAAAACAAATATAACAGAGTTGATACCACACTAGTATTTCCAGTTTTCTGGGAAACTTGTTCTCTCATCCTCATCTATCATCAACAAAGGAACATAGTTTAGACAACCAGCTTTATGTCAAAATAACAGAAATGGGGGTGTTAAAATTATTTTTGTTGTCATTTGTTCACATGTTTTCCATTGTTTTCATGGTACTGTAATGCACTTATCTATGCAGAATTCAGGCCCCATTCACAAAACACACCATCTGCTATTGTACTGGAAAACAGACAAAGCCTTCTCTTATCTGAGCGAATTTGCAAATTAAATCTGAGCATCAACAAAGTTAGGGATTTCCTAAGAATTTAGTCGTGAGTGCTTTCACACAAACTGTATCAAACAAATTTTTTTTCTAATTAACATAGGCAGACAACCGAGTCAAACAACATGGCTGCATCATTTAGCCTGGATACAGCCGTGTTTCAGAGCTATCTTATCATCTAACACTTAGACATAAGACAGCCCATTACCAATCAAAACTTATTTCAAGTATGTTAGAAAATAAAGCACGCAGCCATCAAACTCTGGTACAGCTAAACAAGGCACAGCTGGTCCTTATTGATTCTTCACGCCACAATTCACAGGGAATACTTTGTTTTCTGCAGTTTCAAGAAATACGAGCATTTTAAAACGCGATTTTCAAGCTCCAGTACTACAAAACAAAGTAAAATGGAAGCACTCTGAGATGTATGCGTGCATTTGCACACACGGACCCAAAGAGCCATCACATCTCACACGCGGTGTTCGGCCGTGCACACGTACACAAAGTCTGCAGAACAGACTGGGATGTTCTATATACGGGGAACACTTCGGCTGAAACTTTTCGTCGCAAGTGCCCGAACACTGCCCTGCAACCGGCCCCGTTAACACTTCGCTGCTCTCTGCCCTGTCCCTCCCCGGGCTCGGGGGGCGTGGGGCCACCAGATCCAACCCGGGGCCTTTTCCCCGCCGGCGCCACCGCGCCCGGGGCGGCTCCTCCCGCACGATGCGAGCTCTTGGGTTTCTTTTCCCAAAGAAAGTTGTTACGGCGGGGAGAGGCCCGGCCGATCGCCGCCGAGCCCCCGCGTCCCGCGGGAGGAACGGGAGCGGCGCCGGGAAGCGGCCGCGGCCTGAGGGACGGACGGACGGACGGACGGCGCCGCTCCCCCCGGGCTGCCGCCTCCCGCAGCGGCGGGGCCGGCGCAGTCCCCGCTGCCCTCCCCGCCTCGTTCGGAAGAAAACAGGAACCCGACCGACCCCCCCCACCCCGGGGCGCACCTGCGGGCCCCAGCGGCGGCCCGGGGCCGGGCTGCCCGTCCTCGCCGAAGATCAGCCTGAAGTCGAACTCGTCGGTGGCGCCGCAGTTTGCCGTAGTCATGGGTTTGGCCGGCGAGGCGCAGCGAGACCCCGTCGCCCCTCAGGGCCGCGCCGGGTCCTGCCGGGCTGCGCTCGCCCCTCAGGAGCGCCGCATAACACCGGGCGGCGGAGGGGCCGGAGGCGGGGAGGCGGCGCGAGCGGCGGCTGCGGCCCCAGCGCGAGCTCCGGTGCCCGGGCGCTTCTGTCACTCGGGGGGGGCGGGCGCCTACTCCGGGCTGCGGCTGGACCCGCCCCCGCGCCGCGCCCCGGGCAGCGCCCCCCGCCCCGGCCCGCCCCGCCGGGCCCTCCCCCTTCTGTCCGTGCGTCCTCCGTCCGTCCCTCCCGCGGTGACGTCACGGCACCGACAGCGCCCCGTGACCGCCGCCCGTGCCACCGAGGGACTGAGAGAGAGAGAGAACCCCTCGCCCTCCCGGCGCCGCGGGGCCTGCCGGGAGTTGTAGTCGGCGCTCGGCGCCCAATCGGGCGCGGCCAGCGGCGAGCGGGGGGCAGGGCCGCGCGTGGGGCGCGGTGCCACGTGTCGGTCCCGCCGCCGCCGGCAGTGCCCGCCCCGAGCCGAGCCGAGCCGAGCCGAGCCGAGCCGAGCCGAGCCGAGCCGAGCCTCCCGCTCCGGACCCGGACCCGCTCCGCGACCCCTCCTGCACAGCGCAGACGGCCCCACGCCAGAGCGAAGGAGCAGAAGTCCCTTGCGGCGTGCGGAGCATTACTTTCTAAAACACCGCGTGTAAATAGATGGTGCTCTTGGCACCAGCTAATGACTGGAATAATTAGGTAGGATGGCGTAAGTAAGGAATGTCGCTTGGGTAACAAATGCTGGCTGCAGGACTCGAAGCTGTTAGCTGCTTGCCTTCCGGCTCAGTGGAAACAGTGGCAATCGAGCAAACACAGAACCACAGAATATTGAGCTGGAAGGGAGCGACAAGGATCCCGCAGCTCCTGGGCCTGCACAGGACACCCCAAGAACCCCACCGTGTGTCTGAGCACCCTGTCCGAACACTCCCTGAACTCCGGCAGGTCTGGGGCTGTGACCGCTTCCTTCGGGAGACGGTTCCAGTGCCCAGCCCGTTCAGTGCCCAGCCCGTTCAGTGTCTGGCCCATCCAGTGCCCAGCCCGTTCAGTGCCCGGCCCGTTCAGTGCCTGGCCCGTTCAGTGCCCAGCCCGTTCAGTGCCCAGCCCGTTCAGTGCCCAGCCCATTCAGTGCCCAGCCCATTCAGTGCCCAGCCCGTTCCAGTGCCCAGCCTGTTCCAGTGCCCATCCCATTCAGTGCCCAGCCCATTCCAGTGCCCAGCCCGTTCAGTGCCCAGCCTGTTCCAGTGCCCAGCCACCCTGGTTTGCACTGTGGCACTTCCCAATGCACTTCACTTTCTGGTCACCACAGCTGCTGCAGCAAGGTTGTAGAACTGTGGAGAATTCTCCTCCGAAACCAATTCCAAAAATAATTTTAAAGTATGGAATAGTGTCTTCTCAGTCTGGCATTTTGTGAGATTTGAATCTAAAAGTTTTTAACTATAAGGAAAATAATTAAAATATTCCTTAACAATGTATGCTATCAACGAAGGGAGCCCAGCAGTCAGCAGAGAGATCACAGAAGCTTCAGGATGCTCTGCCTGCATGATAACATACCAGAATCTATATTTTGCCTTGCACTAAAATGAAAAGTCAAAAAGAAGGGCAAAATAAAACAGAATTTGTTCTTGCAGCATAAGCATCTGTTCCCTGCAGGAGATGGCACTACAGAAACTGTAACTGTCCTGATGCGTCTGGAATTTGCACTCTAAGAAATCATAGAGCAACCTGAGGGAGCTTAGTCTTTGAGTCCTGCATCTGGTTCTGGGCCCCTCACTTCAAGAAAGACATTGAGGTGCTGGAGCATGTCCAGAGAATGGCAGAGAATTGGTGAAGGGTCAGGAGCACAGGTCCTGTGAGGAGAGGCTGAGGGAGCTGGAGTTTAGCCTGGACAGGAGGGGGCTCCAGGGTGACTTTATCCCTTTTCTATAACTCCCAGGAAGGAGGATGCAGCCAGGTGGGGGTCGGCCTCTTCCCACAGGCAATCAGCAACACGATGAGATGACATGGTCTTCAGCTATGCCAGGAGAAGTTCAGGTTAAACATCAGGAAGAATTTCTCCATGGAAAGGGTTGTCAGGTATGGGAAGGGGCTGCCCAGGGAGATGGTGGAGTCACCATTCCTGGAGGTGCCCAAGGAATGACCGGACAAGGTGCTCAGTGCTCTGGGCTGGTTGACAAGGTGGTGATCAGTCAAATGTTGGACTCAATCATCTTGGAGGTCTTTTCCAACCCAAATGATTCTGTGAGTCTATTCTATGGCTCTAACTTAATGAAATAGTCACTGTGTGCTGTGGAATTAGTAAAATATTAATCCTTAACACATATGACCTAGGAAGATTTTAGGTTTGAGCTGAAACTTTAGCATTGATGGGATTTAAACTACTACTCACAAATAGTCAAGTTTGCTTATAGCCAGTTATGCAATATTCACAGTTTAATTTGAAACTCATATTAACCAGAAATATCATCACTATCTCTAAGGCTTCATTACTCAGTTGAAAAATCATCTGAACTAGTTAGTGTGTTGTGACTCTATGGCCATCTCCAGGTTAATATTGTTTGATCTAAAATAATTCTAATTGTTTCTATGCACAGGGTCTTTCCATATTTGTTGCTGTTTAGGCAGATCCCAATAGGCATGTCATAATCCCAGGCATGCATTTCTACCTGGATGTTCTCATAAGATCCTGTGAATGAAAGTGAGGCAGGAAGGCTCACATGAAGAGGAATTAGCTACAGTGAATAATCTCACTCCAGAGGCTCTTAACAGAGTGCAGTGGATTCTCTGTGAATTCTCTCTCTCTGTGCACTTCTGAGGAAGGTCAGTAATCTGTGCTGAAGAAAGCAAGCCTAAACAAAAAGCTACTTTGTGACATTGCAATTCTAGAGGAAACAGAACACATAATATTAAAAAATACTTTGCAGAACTTGGGACAGCAGGAGTTTGCCCAAGTTTGCCCAAAATGGGAAGTTGCTTCTAGTGCAAAAGCAGCCATATGTTTTTTACTTATCTTGTAAAGCACTGTCCTTGCCATTATCACTTCCCACACACCACTAGCTATTTCTTTACTGAAAATACATGAGCAGCTACAGCTACTGTTCTTACAACATCTAAGCCAAAGATTCATGCTCTTCTTAGGGTAGACAATTCCTTTTTCTGAAGGAAGCCTGAACCTTTATAAGGAGCTCACAGCCAGTTGGCCTGTAGCCTCTTTTTATCTCTAAATCCAAGGTCACGTAGCAAGACAAGCTGGAAAAGTATGTGTAATTGGATTAACTGAGGTTAAGAAAAACCCTCATACATTCTTGAATGAAAACAGATCTACGATGAACCAGTCAGTAAAATACACTATACATAAAATGACTTCTAACAGGTATTTTTTGTCTAAAAACTTTGGGGTAAACTTTTGCTTTTCAAAGCAGCTAAATTAGACTTTGTCTTATTAAATAATTGTTGTGTCAGATTACAGCAAATGGAGCAACCACAACAGTTTCCTGTTCTACCAGTAGATTATTCATTATGCACGTCCCTGGTGAAAAATACAATCAAACTTATTCTCTTCATAAGGGTGCATTTGAACACAAGTATTTGATCCATATTCTTTGATAAGATGCTCAGAGTATATTTCTAATGAATATGCTAAATTAAATATTTTAATATTAATGACTTGTTAATTTCCTTTAACTGTAAAATAAATCATCTCCCCTTTTTCTTGTCTCCACTCTTCATTCAGAAAGCTATGATATAAGCAGGACATTAGGTATTGCTTTTAGTCCTACCTACTGCTGTCAATTGAAAAAGAAAATGGACTGTATGTCCTAAAATAAACAGAGCAATTGGTTATGACATGACCACCTGGCTAACAAGGTAAGAATTTACAAAACATGTAAAAGGTAAGGTGGTCTTGTAAGTTATTTACAGTAAACTTTATAAAACATTTTACTTCAAAAGCAGATGTATATCTTTGAGTTCTGTTCTTCCATTGCCAACATCATCCTTTCTTTTTATCTTGTCTTCACCATAGCTTTCGTTTTGCTGACTCTTTGTACTGCACCAGAAAGCACATCCTTTCTGCATTTGAAACTGTAAAGAGAAATACACCTTCAAACCTCTTCTACACAGCTAAAGAGCAATTGGGGTGTGACTGGGAGGGAGTTGGTAAAACAACTGACGTGAGTGAGCTCGCATCAGTTTCCAGGGAATTATGTCAACCTCTGTGCTTGAGGTCCAGGGCATGGATGGCTGATTTGGCTTTTGTTGGCTACTGAGAAATGAAATGGTGACAGTAACAAGGGCAACTTTATTTCACTTGTGGTTTTGCGAGGAGAAGTTTCCTTTATTTATTCATTTATTTAATATGCAGAGGTGGTTTCTGTCCTTGTTGCTTCTAGGCTGTGTTATTGCATCCAGATGGGGATACACCTTGATCTGGTCAGGAGCTGGAGTTATTGCATGTGACTGGAGAAGGAAGGAACGTGCTTCCTGTGGTATTTGAATCCTTTCCAGACTGTGGCTGTTTTTCAGGCGTGTTGTGACTTTCAGCTCCAAAAACCTGAGGGCTACATTGTGCTGTGTTTTATTTTCCACACATCATCCGATGCTGGATAGCTAGGAATTCTGGATCTGCAGCCACATCCCAGATCTGTATTTGTGTTGGAGTAATAGGGATTCCTCCCCCCTTCCTATGGGCAGCAAATCAAAGCCAGCTGTGCAATTGTAGCCAGAATAGGCTTTGCAAGACGCATGGTCAGGCATTCGTTCTGCATGATTCAACCAACCAAACAGCCTCGAATTAGGAATATAACACAGAAGGTTGCATTTCTTGTGCTTGATCTCATTCCCATTTGTGGTTGAATCTGGACCTGTTTAAAAGCCCCACACACCAGCGTGGCATAGAAAGGGCAGATGAGAAAGCACAGAGAGAGACTCCTGGATTGAGCAGATAGTGTTCCTTGGCTGCAGCAATGGTTATGCCTTTTACAGCTGCTATTGAAGAAAGCATGAGTACAACAAGGGACATTTTTTGTTTAGTGTGTACACTTACTACCCTTAAATTCATTTGCAAATGGCATACAAACAAAATTACCGTAGCCTTCATGTCTCTTCCAGCTAACAAGGCACATCCATTGTTTAAGCAAGCAGAATGGTGTTCTGCAGGAGGAAGATAGTATTTCAGTATAGAGCCTATGCTGAAGAAGATTAAATTCAGCAGTCATATAGGAAAGAGGCTTGCATTCTGCACACAAGGTCATAGGTTATTTATATTTAATATGTGACATCTGGCATTTTAAATAATTTCCTTGGCTAATTACCAGTGCCTGGGTGAAATATGAAACTTCTGCCATTGGGGAATTAAAAGCAAAACAAAAACAAAAGTAGATTGCAGAGCATTGGAAAGTTTTCGAGCAAAATTAGGAGTTGTGCTAATTCAGGCATTAGAATACACAGTAGCAAAAATAGAGTACAAGACAGTAATTTAACTGGACTTTGATAAATTTTCAGTGAAAATCTGCACTCATCCTTTTAAGCTTTCCTATGTCATGACTTGGCTACAACACTCCTATCTAGATCTTGAGCTTGCTGTTTGATCAATGGGGCATTTGTAATAGCAAGATTACAAAGTTAAAAAAAAAAGATTGCCGACAAGGTGTGTGTTGACAAAAACATACCCATATAAAAACTTAATGAGGTCACAGTCTCATTTAACCATTTTACAGTTTTCCCCAAGAAATTTCATCGCTCTCCTAAACCTACTGCAGTCATATTAAATAAACTTTAATATATTTCTCCTCAATATACTTTTACATTAAACAATCATTGCTTTGCTTTATTGTTTGTTTAACATGCCATGTAAAGCAGACATTACTTCATAAAGTTTGCTGCTGTTTTATATTTCTAGAGTTTTACAGAGCAGGTTGCAATCCTCCCATTTGGAGGTCACCATCACACATGTTGAAAAGACTAAGAGGGTCCAGAAATCTGGCACTGAACTGCATGGCTCTCCTCACAGACTTTAAATTCATAGTACTTTGCTTTCAGATCATAGAGTGAAAGCAGAGTAAAATTACCAGCTGCATTATTACTGATACCAGTATATAAGGACACTCCAGGCACAAGTACTTGCTTCTGAAATGATTGCTTTTACAGATACCTTAGAGTCTTATTACAAAGCCTAAAGTGGTTTGTGAGTGAAATCAGATGACAACCGAGATTGCTACCAGAACAAGAACAAACTCCTTTAATGCACAGTGATGTTTGCATAAGATAAATATTTGTGGAAACTCAAATGAGGTTTCTTAAAAGCTCTTAGGCTTGAAAAAAAAAGACTAAGATGGCATTTTACTTACTTTTCCTTATTTTAACTTTCATTTTTTGACTGTTCATTAGCCAGCAGACAGTCCTCTTGTACAGTACTGGGATATAGAAAATATGGGCTCTGTTCCAAGCTTCCCTTTTTGTGCAGTCTAATTTTCAGACTTCAGAAGGGCACAAGTAACTTGCTATTTACATAGACATAAAGCATTGTCTTAGTTTCTCTCTAAGGTGAGGATAATACAACTTCTGTTCCTCTTTTCACTTAGATTGCAATGCATTTGAGTAAGGACTCTCAAGTCTGGAATACTTCTTATACACTCCATTTGAACATTTAAGCAGCCTGGCCAGATGATTTGGGCCAGTATTTCTGTTTGTACTGGACAAGGAGAAGCATCACACAACTGTTGTAGCAAAATGGAACCCGAGTCCCTGACCATTAGCTGTTTTGTCCTGGAATCTATAAATACTATGGTCCTTCTGTGGAATGGTTCTGTTTTGTTCAAGAGTAATGCACACACAGTTGAAGGTGCAATGGTTTTTCTGTATTTCATATATGCATTTGATATCCTTTGATTACCTTAGGTATAACCACAATCTTATGTGCTTAAGTCATCCGTCCTTATATACTGTAATTTCATAAATGATACATAGACTTTGCTTATCCATAAATCAATGTTTCTTCATCAGTATTTTAATTATCTTCAGGAGCAGAAAAATAGTATTTTCCCTCATTACAGCTTTTCACCATAATTCAGAATAAGCAACTATAATAAATGTATTATTAAACTTTTCTTGATGTGCCTGTTTTCCATAGGAAACCTAATGGACTCACTCTTGAGTGAGCAGGACTGTCAGCCTTGTGCAAACCACTCTTGTGTCCTTGACTCGATCGGGCTAAGCCAACATGAAACAATAGGTTCCAGTGGGGCGGAAAACTTGAAAGGCTCCCTGGCAGGTTGGATCTCAGACTTCCACCTTTCCTCTGTGGACCCATTGTGCAGTCCTTAGAGCCCATCTGCTCACCCCTTGCTCAGTCTGTACCTAATGAGCTTTCTGCCTCAACATCTTAATTTGGGCACAACAGGTTTCAGCTGAGAGGTAACGTGGAACACGACTGCCATACCCCAGCTGTTGCAGGTGCTTATGTGTCTTTTTTGCTGTAATCCATCCCAGTCTAAAGTCAAACAGGTCAGCCAGGTGGTTTACCTTTATTTTTGCCTTTGCACTGGAGTAGAGGTGGGGGTTTTCATTAGCTGCCCTTGCCTCTCCATTTTTTAGTTGATTGAGTTTCCGCCTGGCTGGATGTCCAGATTGCAGCATGTAAGAGGGTTGGTTCTTCTTTGACAGAGCAAGGGCTGGGAGCTTTAACTATTTGATTTGGACACAGAATCAATCCTCATTACAGCCAGTCATCTGATATGCTGCTGGTCCTGATCCTTATCTTTCTACCCTAACCCCTTCCCAAGAACAGGCTTAGCTGCATCCTCTAGCTCCTTATATATTGGCAGAGTGGATTGGGATAAAGGTACTGCTGTATATGAAACATTTATGGAAAGTAGAAAAGACAAAACACAGAAAGGAATAACTGTTTAAATACTATCTCAGTATTTTTCCTAGCTGGAGAATGAGCAATTCAATTAATAAAGTGATCCAAATCAGCTCTGGAAGAATATTACTCAGTAAAGGTTCACCCATTAAAATTAATTTAGTTTTGCTCTATTTGCAGATACTATATATGTATTCATCAGATATATATATGAGGAATGGCTTGGCTGGTAATTTATATTGAACAAAACAACAGAGTTTAAATGAATGCTCACATAAAATGGATTTTTAACATGTATTCAAACTAGAAATCTTATTGAAAGGGTTCAGGTCACTTAATCATCGAGCAAAACCAAATCATATGACCAGCCCTTTTGCTTTCATTATCGAAAAGGCCACAGATGACTGTGAATATGCACAAATCACCTTTCTACAAGTACAAAATAAAATGTTTGACCTCCTGCTTACTCCTTAGGAGACCAGGGTCTGGTGTTCCTGTACATTAGAAAGAAATAACACCAATAAGCTACAAATATTTTCCCATTGAGAAAACCAGTAAGAGGAGAGGCTAAACTTGTTAAATTCAACATTAGGATGTTATTTGATTGGTAAATAATTCTGTGAGGTGTGTATCAAACTTAAATTAAAAAATTAACTTTGTCTAAAACAATTCTATAATCCATGACATTAAAAGTGATTAATGTTAAAATACAAAATATATCCATTCTAAAATGATACATACTTTAGAGTGCTCAAAAATCTTTTTTCTCGTGTCTTTCATTGCATAATGTTTTTCTGAGCATTATAATTGCTTGACTTTGACAGACTGAAAATATGACTATTACAAAATATCATGTACCTTTATCATTTAAAATGTTGGCTAGTTAACATTTAAAGCATTCAAGGTTGCACTGGCTCCTGGGAAAAACAATTAACTATTCAATTTTATTTTTATTCAGTCTGACTTTTCTTATAAAGCATTTTTTGACACCGAGGTTCACAATCTGTTGATTAATCAGAAAGCAGACAACAATTGCAAAATGTATCTTTAGAAAATTGCTCATTGTTCAGACTGCTCTCTAATTTTGTCGTTTACTTCTGGTTTCTGTGAGTGTTAGCCTAAAATATCATAATAGTAGTTACAGCCACGTAGTAATATTTGGGAGGCAAAGAATATAAGACAATGGAAACTGCTCACCTCCATGATGATGGGTAAAATACAGACAGGGATGTGCTAGTAAGTAGTTTTATGGCAATTTTTGCTTTAACTTAATAAACCCTTTTGCTGAAATATACTCAGATAAGAAAAGGTCTCTGGAATCTGCCATTTAGCTTTCCATTATAACTCGAACATACACATCTTCTCAAGTTTTGCACAATTAAAAAAGAAGAAACAATCAATGAGCCATGGAGTGGTTTCAGCTGGGCAGGGACTCAGCAGGACTGGATGTCCCCACAATCACTATAATGCATGACTTTTTTAGCATGTAGTAGCATTAAGCTGTCCTGATGGCTCAGCAAAAAATGCTGAAGAGAACAACAGCTGCCCTTCTTGGTGCTCTCCTGCAGCAGACTCTAATCCTCTGGGTTTATACAGTTGTTCAAGAAACATTAAAAGGAAAAGCCTTCTAAAGCACCAGAGGCACCAAATGGGACATTGCTTGCTCCAAGTTTTATCTGCGTTAGGAAAAAATGCATTTTATGCTTTAAAATTTTTTACAGTAGCACCTTCCAAAAACAGTCAATGTATTAAAGATCTATATCATAGAATGCAGTTTTGTATTTATTTTAACAAAGGGAGGGGTATGTCTGCTACAGTATGACCATAAACTGAAAATGAATCTTTTCCAGTCAAGACAGTACTTGAAAGTTATTTGTCTGAGCAGCTTCCAAAGTTGTAAACCCAGTCCAACTGGCTACCAGGCTCCCACTGTGCTTGGTTCAAAACAATTGGTACAGACCAGTGAATCAGACAAAAGATCAAACTAAAAATAGTTTCCACATTGGTATTTATATACCTTCAGAGTATTAAAAATAGTCTTACTGGATTTCTTGGAGTTTTTCTCATTGGGGATTCCCTGACAAATAATATTGAGGCAGTAATAAAATTGATTGTAAGAGTTTAAAATTAAGCTTTAAAATTAGTGCAGAAAACATTTGTAAGCCAATAAATGTTAGAGCAGAACTTTAAAGAAATCCAAACTTTTTAAGGCATAGAACTACACAAAGGACAGCCAAGCAATGTTAACTCTTTCCTATAGTAGTCCTTTAGTTGGAAAATAAATTTTATCTACTTTTTAATATAATTTTAATCTGAGATTACAATCTCCTTTTACAGTAAATGTTGTCAAGCATTTGCTATTAATGTACAGCATTTCTGGTGTCAATAACTTTGTGAAATATCTAAAACTCTTCTGTTAATTAACTGTAACATCAATTGTCTGTGTGAGGCTTCATGTTAGGAAAGAGTAGCTATATGTGGTTTATATTGCTAAGGGAATCACAAATAAGAAATCCTAAAAGGAAAGGAATGGTTTCCAGTAAACTGTACAAGACCAAAGGTTAAGTAACTCTCAGAACATGAGGTTATGGGTTGAAGTAGTTAAAGGGGAAATATTCCAGAAATACATTTCAGAAAATAAACTAATTAACCCATAATATCACCAGAATGACAGGTATTTAAACAAAAGGGAAGGGGTGGAAATAATCCCTTTTTTGGGAAATCTACTTCAATATTTATAATTTAACTGGCCCAAATATGACACAAAATTAAAAATTCAATTAGAATTATGCAGGATTTTAATTCCTTTGTACTTAATATCCTTACATTTCTCAGTAGTGGCTCAAATGCTCAAAAAAACAGCATTCTGGAAGGGAAGTTTTTCTATTTTTTTCTGCTTCCATTCAGGGTGTTTTTCTCCAACACCTTAAGCCAACCTAATTTGCAGTTGCCACAGCCTGGCCCTCCACCCTCCCTGTGCTGCTGGTGATTTGTGCTGATGTGAGCGCTGCGCTCTGAGGCAGCTCAGGGAGCTCAGCCAGCTAAAGGCTCCTGCTCCAAAGAAAGCAACTTTTTGTCTCCGTTCCCTGAACTGGCTCATTATCCAGTAGCATGAGTGGCACCAGGGAGGGAGCGCAGCCAGCTCAGCTCCAGGCTGGTTTGAGAGGAGTCCCAGAGAAGCCCTGGGACCCTCGGTGTTCTGAGGTTAACTCCCCTGCTGGGAGCCCCAGAGTGACACGAACTACAGTTAGCTTGGGACAGGTAGTAAATTAAACAGATGAAACTTCACCAACCTTGAGACTTCCAACATGGGAACAGTACCATCTTTCAGCAGAGGAGTCACAATTGGCCCAGCATGACTTGTTAGAAGCGGTTTGCTGGAAGCAGCACTGTAGAGGTGCAGTGGGATGGCGGCTCCAGTTGGACATTTCCCTGTGTGGAAAGGGGGTTTCCACACACTTCGTTCCCTATGACCCCCCTGTATGAGAGCTGCCTAAACTCACTCAACCAGATGGAAATGTCTCACTCACTTTTGCTGTGGTAATTTTCTGCCTGGGGCAGAACAAGGTGGGAATGGAGTAATTTTCTTCGGAAGCAGGTTTTTCAGCTCAACTCAGCTCAGCCCGTGCTGTTCCCTCCTGGGCTGGGGATGCATGTCCTGGTGGGACGGCTTGGGGAAGGGGTGACCTCTGCCAGGCACCCACAGCTCACTCAGTGACACTCCCCTGCAGTCACTATTTAAATAAGACACATTACCCACACAGCTTAAACTGAAGATTTTTCCCTGTGAAAATCAGGATGGAACCTGTATCTCAGTCATACCTTTATCACCTCAGTTTTCTTCACCAACAGCCCACCTGCCTATGCCTCAGAGCCAATTCTCTGAGGTATTTGATGGGTGTGTACCAGAGCTCTCTCATTATGCACCAATTTTGCAATGAGGCCACAACAAACATGTCAAAGACAGGGCTTTGCATGTAACCTTTTCCTGTTCCTCTATTGTTGTGTCTCCACACCTTCTCCATAAAATTAAAACAAAAAGAGCAATTTGTATCAACTGAACACATCCCGTTTCAAAAATAAGGTACTAATAAGGATGAACCTGTTGCTTCAACAGAAATTGTCAATTACTTGCCTTGTGCCAAACTGCAGAGAGTGAGGGGAGGAAAAAAAAGCTTTTAAACCATGGGATATCTGAAGGTTTGATCAAAGAACAATATATGGAGAATGAATGCAGGACAGCAAAGGCATAATCACAGGTTTCTGACCTACAAGACTTGCAGGAAAAGCCAGCACAAGTCAGGTACAGTACAGAAATCACTGGAATTGGTTCAATTTGACTGAATGCCAGAGCACACTCTAATCCAGGGAACAGAGCCAGACCTGACCCCATTTGGAGGACCTTTGTTGCTGTTTTAAACATGTATCTTTACTGTGCCAGATAACAAACCAAAGATGGTATTAGCCTTGCAATTAAAGAATAATTACCAAAAGAAGCAATGCTTTGATCCAAACCAGTTACTTAGACTGCCATTAATGCCAACTGGGGTGTATTAACTATGGATTTTTCTCTAACAATGTTTTAATCAATTTGAATAAATAAATTAATTTAGGCTACATGATAAGTTATAACACCTAAGTCTCAAAACCTCCTCCCTTAAAATCAGCAACCTAGCCATTAAAGTAGATTGCAGTTATAACTACAAGTATTAGGAAATAAATTTAATATTTTCATCTGTTTATACTCTGAGGCTTATAAGAATATGGTGTTAGGCAATGCCAGTGTAATGGTTTGTTCCTTCCCTCTGTGCCCTGCAAGCATCCCATCTGCTCAGCTGCCTCAGCAGAACCATTTGTGAGACCACCCCGTGAGCCAGACCAAGGCAAGTGACCCAGCTCTGGGCTTTATTTGGGGAGAGGGGAGGATGGTCAGGGCTGGCTGAGTTCCCCTGCTCACATCCCCACAAAGAGCTGTGTCAGCAGGGCCACGCGGGGATGGGCCAGTGGCTGCAGCAGGAACACAGAGCAAGGGTGGCTAAAGTTAGTGCTGCTGCCAAGTGCTGCTGTCATGAGACAAAACCACAGGAGCAGCCTGCTCACTGGCCATGCCCATGGCAGGCAGCAGCCCCAGAGAAAAGCTCCAGCCCTGAGTCAGCCATGAGCCCCACAGCAGGAAAAACCCCCTGAACGAGCACAGGGAGGATGAACAGATGGCATCTCCAGGATAAATGCTGGGAATACTTGGCTGTACAGTGACTTTAGAAGAAAAGCTGTGATGAGGCTGATCAGTAATGAAATTTGGAGAAAGTGAATCTGAACAGTAAATGATGAGGCTTATTGGAAGTGATAAATACAGGGCTATTGAATTGTTTGCTGAAGAATTTCTTCATGCTAACTTTTGTTTTAAAGACGTTTGCATGCAGTAAAGGAAAGGATAATCACTTTAAAAGACCATTGTCAGAAAGATGTATATGAAATAGTAAATCAGGAAAAACAGGCTAAAGCTTAGTTCAAATAGGAGAGAATCTTAGACAAAAGACACTTAGACAAAAGTTAATCAGCTTTTCCCCTCCTCACAATTCATAGCAGTAACTGAAAACAAACAATTTATCCTCTAGGGATGACTGTTGTTCTAAGCCATGGCCCTGATGAATGTATTTTTTAGTCTCAGATATAAGGAAAGCTACAAAAGGTTAAAAAATGTGGGTATAGTTTAGATAAACATCTAAGAATTTGGAAATTCATCTGAATGTTTTCTATCAGAAAAAAATGTGCTGTTAGTCTTGTGAGAAAAAGGCTTATTTGTGATGTTTGCTCTTTTATTTCTGTTCTCAGCTGGAATATGATGAGAATAGTCAACCTCACACATGGTGTTTTGTCTTCAGGAGCTGTGGGGAAAAAGTTCAGTTCTAAAAATAGAGGATTATGGTGAGACTTTCATCCTACGTAAACTCACTTTGCCTCTTGTGAGAGGGAGAGACAATAGGATAGCAATGTAAAATTTTCCTTAACACTGAAAAGTTGCATGCAGTTAAAGAAGAGAGAATTGTTTTCGTTTTACAAGACTAAAAAGTCCCCATACATTCAACTGGAAATACAACTTTTGTTCTGATTTTTAGCTACATGGCACAAAATCAAAAATGCCTCTCAGTTGACTTGAACTGTAACTCTGACACCCACCAAGTTCTTGTGACAGTGCCTGGAGATGAAGATTAATCATACACAGCAGTAGGACTGGGTCTTAGCAACAAATGGAATAAGTAGCCTACCATCATTAAATTACATCCAAAAACTACATTTCATTTCCAAAATGCCTTTGAAATTTAAATTTTTTTCATTTTAAGTCAGTTGGATGTAGCCTCTAATATTAGTCATGAAAATAAAACGTGAAATTTTAAATTACTTCGACTTGTTGAAATTTTTCTACCAACAGTTTTATATGACAAATACACATCTGTGCAGGAAAGGACCATGGTGTACACGTAAATTATGTGTGCTCTGCCTCACCAGGGGCAGCTGAAGAAATCACATCTCTTCCATATGGCAATTCTCCCTTTCGATAGATCAGGGGTTTTTTTGTCCTGAACCAAATGGGTTTGGTTTATATTTTCTTGGACTAGCTCTGCTGGGAAGCCTTTAATATTTCTAATGCCACAGACATCCACATCAACAAAGGCATCTGCAGGACACAGTCTGATAAATGCTGCTTTTGCCAGCAGTTCTGTCTTAAACCATTCTTGTCTCCAGGCTCCTTGTTCCTTCCTTTTCTTTCTGCCTTGTTGCCCTCAATGAACTGTTTGGAGAGGGGTGACAGTGATGTGGAGAATACAGGTTTTAACCTGCAAAAGCTCCCTGATCCATCTATAAATCAGACTTGCACTCTTAGGACTGAGGAGATTCCTACTTAAAGAGGGTCACACACAGCCCTCCATGGTCTCTCCTTCTCTCTCCCAGCCCTGGATAAGGTTGCAATTTCACACTGCTTTTGTATGAACCAGCTTGTTGTTACTGACTCTTGCAGTTTATTGGAAAATTAAAAATTAAAATATGCAGACTATTTTATAGCCCCACATGCATGTACAAACTTTCAAGATTCAGTATGTTTGCTGTCCCCAAACCAGAAACACAATATAGGTATTTGTATGAAAAAATTCATAGACCGAATTTTACAGGCTCCACAACACACAAAAAAGAGTTGTTAGGCAGCTGCGCATTCCCCACTTTTATGAATAGAGGGCTGAGTTATTCCTCCATATAATAGAGTACTTGTTTTTCCATGAGGTAGGAGGTAATCCCTAACACTTATTCTGTTTACAGGTCATATCTGCTTCCCCAGTGATACTCCCAGGGCCTGGTATATTTTCTGAAGGGCAGTGGGACTATGCTAAGTACCTTTCACATACTGACCAGGGTATATGCTCCTTATTTAGAACTCTATAAAGAGATTCCAAAGAATATGCTTTTGTTTTAGGGAACAGAGGCACATTTTTGTTTTGCTCCTCCCCTCCCAAATCTTTTCCTTCAGAAAAAACTCTTGGTAATCCTTCATGTTTGTGTTTTTTAAATCTATAGACAAAAATCTGGAGCCAGAAGGCAGAAGAAAACTCAAATGCATAAATCCTTTTAAAAGAGCTTCTATCTTATCTAGGCTTATATACATGTGGTAGGAACATGGAGACTGGAGCCAACTGAATTATTTTTGCCAATCTGCCTTCAAGTGTGAATAATGTCCCAAAAGTTTACATGCTTTCCTAGATATATGTTACATAGCTCACAGATAACTGTGTAGTTTGTCTGTCACCTATCCCAGCAGCTGTGAGAAATACCTGGACTCCTCAGGAAGACATATTGTTCAAGATGTCATCACCTCATTCATTTAGAAAATAATAAATTCTCAGGAGCAGCATCAAAGAGTAGTGAAAAAAGGTTACTGTGGATCCTGAGACAGCTTTTTTTCAATTCTCTCACCTGGATATTTCCCTTCCCCTTGCTTTTTTCCGTCCCTTATGCTCTTTGGGACCAGTTCAGTACAGAGGACTGCTCTGCAAACCTTGGCTTCATTCACAGTCAAGTAAAGGATCAGACTCATCTGCCTGTCTAGAGCAATCAGAACTTCAAGTTTATCATTCAGAAATCATACAGACCATAAGCTGAACATTTATTTGGCCTCTGTATCACAAGGGACTTTGAAAATGGAGTTTCCATCTCCCCTGCCTTGATCTGAGATGGAGCATTACTGAATTTGGGGACATGGTCAGAGTTGTGCAGCTGGTCTGTATCAAAGGATGAACTCCTTCCCACCACCTAGAGCTGCCAGTCCTCTCAGATCTGCAGTCTGACTACACATGGAGACACTCCCTAATCTGGTTCTGTCAAAATAATCTGCTTTTTGTGGCAAACTATCAGAGAACCATAGGAAAGGAATGAAAGAAAAATGTTCCTTTTTCTTGGCTCCTGTTACTCCTGGGACTGAACAAGGTTCTCACTGACAGTTGGTTACCATGGCTATTAATACCTTGATAGAAAGTGAATGAATACCATGATTTAGAAGAAGAGTGAAGTCTCACTAGGAATATCATAGGAGTAGGCAACTGTATAGTAGTTTCTTTAAAGAGAGGAACTGATGGCCATTTGGAAAAAAACTATTTATATTTAATGATCTGCAAAGTTTAGCCTCTGGCTAAACTATTTAAAGATAATCTCTTACAATTAAAACCAGTCAACTCAAAAACTGCTGCAAGACAAAATATATTTGTTCTCTTGTCCACACTTTGAATTGGCACAACTTTTTTTTGCTGCAGACTAACTTCCCTCCAAATAGTAAATGCTGCTATCTTATATAGCATAGAGAAGAGGCACAGCATCTGTTACCCAGTCAAGAAACAAGTCTGAGTGCCTTACTGCCAGGAAAGACAACTCACTTTGTACAAGAATGCTATTTGTCTGTTAGACATACAAGAATCCACTTAGCTTCCATTTCAGCTCATTTGTAGTTGCCAATATCTACCCTTTAAGTACTTCCAGCTGCCACTTCTGTGTTGAAAAGGTATCTGTTTTCATCTTTCATTTAGGACCGAGACATTGTCCAAAGCATCTGGTAATGTGAACTGTGAGGCCCTGGGTAGCCCAAGAACTACATAACCTGGTTCAAAGGCATCCCAGACGGGAATAGGGAGGTTCCTGAGTGGTCCTTCTGGCAGCAGTGGTCCTTTGTTATCAAAAAATTCTACCCACAAACCCATTTTCTTTTGCAGGCTTGTTTTTTACCCTGCATCAGTTCCCCAGTCAAGCTGTCCAGATAGCTGCACACACAGCTGCACTTGCAGAACTGAGAGTGTGATGCAGGGGCAGGAGATTTCCACTCGACCATTCTAGAATTTCACAAGTCACACTTGTAAAACTGACCTGACCACAGTGCATCCAAATCATAGACAGAGGACTTCAGCCTACACAGACCCTAACCCAAACCTCTTCCACAGCACTAATTCCTCAGGCAAACATCTACAAATAGGCTGTGGATTCAATAATGATTTCAAAATGTTTGTTTTTAGGAAAAAATAGTGGAAGGATAAAGGAGGTAAAACAAGATATTTTAGATCTTACACTTGAGTGAATTATCAGCTGCCACGATCCCTATTGAGAGCTAACAAGAAGCAATAAAATGTCTAGGGCTTAAAAGATACAGTCTTGCCTAAAATTACCATCTAGGCTCAGAAATGCAGATTTCCATCACAAACTTGCATTGCTGTCATATGCATCAAAATCAATGGCTAGTCCACCTGAACTACAACTACTTAACCATTCATTAATTGAGATACTGGCCCAACAACTCCCCAGTGTGTCTGACAGTGTATGGACACTGTAGGCATTTTTAGAGCTACAGCTCATGAAAGCACAGCCAGCCTGGCTGTAGAGCAGCTGTTGGTAGCAGAACTCTTGCAGCACAGATTTCATTGCAGGGGTGCATGATGTTCTACAAAACTGAATAAATACTTGAGAAGTATTATTAGCCAGCTGAGAGATCTGTTTCAGTCTAGCTCTTCTGCCAGTAGCCAGTCATTTTAACTGGTATTTTAACAATACGACTTCAATTACATGGAAATAACATTTGTCTTAACTGCTCCCAGAAATCACAGAACTTACAAAGCAAAGTGTCTCACAATATCCTTGTTCAGAAGGGCTCTTTTGCCATGACTCTCATCATCTGTAGGGATAATTTGATGCAAAAAAGGTACAAGTCTCATTTGACTAATATGAACACTGCCCATAAACTGCTGGGAGATATTTCTCTGGACCTGAAGCTAATGAGGCTGTGGCTGTACTGACCTTTCCTGGTGACTAATAGGTAACTAATACAGGCCAACAGTCCCCATTTTCCCTCTTGAGGTACTCTCCATTCCCAGGTACTGTTTCTCACTGAGGTGCCATCCTTGCTGTTGTGCCACCACTGAGACTTGTTTGGTCCCAGAGTGAATCAAATCAGGGAACTGATTCAGCTGAAAAATAAAAGCAACCACAAGCAAGTGTCTGTGTTGGCAAAAGGGAGGAGGTCAGAAGCAAAAGAGGCTGCAGTAAGAAGCAGAAGGCAAGGACTTGATACCTTGGTTCAAACCACAGCCTATTATGTGAACCTTGCTGACACAGTGTATGTATTCTAACAGAGGATCTGGAGCTGTAAAGTCATGAAATTACTGCTGAGTGGGAAAAGGTCAATTAAAGAGTTCAGAATAGATGTCAAGTCAGCCTTCATAGTCCCTGTCCCTTGCCTTAGTTATAGCTCCTCTCTTTCCTTTCAACAAAGAAGGAATTAAGAGGTTTGAATTCAACACTACAAGAGCTTATTAAGTAGCTTTGAGTGTCCCTGAGAAATGTGTGTTGTTTCAAGAATAATTAGTCCAAGAATATACTGGCAACATAGTTCAAACAGGGTCCTTCCAATACATTTACAAGACTTAGGGACAGATACCAACTTCCTCAATTGATGGTACCACCTTTCTTAATTGAGTACCCCTTTCTGGCATTCTTCAGTTCACCTCCCATCTCAGTTAAATACCATACATTTCATGAAAAATCTCATGCAGTCTCCATGAATTACTGCATATCAGTTCCTTCTTCTTAAGCACACAATTTCAAACAGAAAAGAGCTTGGAGCAAAATTCCTTGGCTAATAGCTTTTAAGTTTGTGAGAACTTAGATCCAAAGTATGTTACTGTAATCCATCTAATTCAACCAGCATTTCATCCTTTATAAGTAATTCAGTCTAAAGCTTTATACTCAACTAGTGAAACTTGAAAAAATGCTGATGTCCATGTTAAACAATCTTCTGTCAATGACCATATATAAGAAAGTACATCAATACTTCTCATGTATATAGTAGGTAGATCTGAATTCAGGACATCATCCAGGATCTTCAAGTCATATCTAAATTACCAATGAAAGCATTCATGGAGATGGCAAATAATTTTCCCCTGACATTAATATTTTTTCATGTGACCCCAGTTCCAGATTCCTGACTATTTTAACTTTCTGCTCACCAGTTCATCCACAACATATTCTTTAAGCTGCTCTGTATAATGGTTTTCTTTCTCCTTTGTCTTGATGATACCATGAGTCCATTCTGAGTCCCTCAGCTTCCTCCTCCTTCACCACATCCATCCTTGTAATGGAGCCCAAAAAGCACAAAAATATGTACTCCAGCTTCTCCTCGACTCTTGTGAAAAATGGGTCAGTCAGCTTTGTGCTCCTCCCTACCTTTCACCCTTTGTAGCTATATCCTGTCTGCTCTATTGTTCAGATTTCTTCTCCTAGATGGTAAATTCTTCACAGCAGACACTCCATATACTCTTAACACTTGGCTTATTTTGGATTTTGCTATCATACAGAGGATAAAACTATATTCCACACAGACCTGAACTTTTTCTCATATGAACCAAAAAAAACCCAAACCCTGTGCAAAATTGCCAATGGTTTTGAGTCAGAAAAGTAATGTAGGAGTCTATTTTTAGACACTGTGTTAAGTTTCACTCACTTTTGATAATCTGTATTTTCCTTTTATGGAGCTATGTTTTGTTTATGGCTTAGAAATTGTGCATGAGATCTCACATGATGACCTTTAAAATAAACCAAGTTCAACATCTTGATATCCACAGTGGCGTGGGAGTCTAAAGATGTGGTTGCAGATACCTGTTTCTCGTTAGAAGGAAGCTAATGACAGATCATGCCACTTCCTCACTTATCAAGGAAGATCCTCTTGATGCAAGTTTTGTGTTAACTGCAGCAGTTCACCATGCACTGGGGGTGTATTTCTGTTATATGGATACAAGTTGTTGGCAGAGCTCAATACTACACATTGTTCATCAATTGATTAATCCACAGAAATGAACAGAATACATTTAATACCTATGCAAAGCTTATGAACTCATCTGCACCATATTGAGCAGTCAATAAATGTGAAGTACAGTGGATAGAATTTCCAGACATTTTCCAATTCCATCTCTTCAGCCACAAGGAAGCATAACAGAAAAGTGCATCTGTTGCTCTGTATCTTCTGATGGCACTAATTTCTCTGCTAATTTGCATGGAAGTGCCAAAGAATGAAAATCATTACATTCTTTTAGGAGATGAGCTACATTACAGACAGTAACTGTACAAACTCCACAGACCCCCTTATCACTGACCCGAGTCGTGATCTGGACATGCTGTACTTGAAAAGACTAAGAAGTATTTTAATTGCCCTTTTCTTTTCCTGCCACTGATGTTTGTGCTGAGGTTGTCAACAGGATGTTTCATACACACATGTTCTTGAGGATCCCAGCTGCAGTGTGAGTGAGCACTGTAAGGAAAACCAGCACTGGCAGCAGTTGGATGCTGCCAACTGTGCCCTGCAAACCCCAAGGAAGAAGCTCTGTACTGACCTCTACTACAGAAACAATCTTTGCAGACCAAAGAATGGAAAACAACTGATGTACTTTTTTGTCACCCCAGCTAAAAACTTTCTTGAATGGAAGCCAAAACCTACACAATACGGTTCAGGTGTAACAGCTGCATCCCAAATTCATTTTATTCACCCAGGGATGCAAGAAAGGCTTACAATGGAAATTCCAGGATTAAAAAGGTGACTATTTATGTTCAGCTAAAAAGACTGGTCAGGTTGACATGCCTACTCTAAATACTGAAGTGGAAGAAAAGAAAGGTGTTTACAAAAGCTAACTTTAGCTTAGTAAGGCTGAGAAAACAACTGAGCAGAAGCTATCCTGAATTACCATTTGAAAACCCTCTTCCCAACCCACACAGACCTGAGTGAAGAGTACCATCAATATGCTAAGATCAATATCCCAAAATCTGTTAAAGAGTTGCAGATGGCTTCTTTAAGGGCTGAGTTGTATTTAGTGGAAATCAATTTCAGTCACAGTCCTAGAACAGCCAATAAAGATTCCTGATGCAAGAAGGAATACAATCAGCTGCTCACTGTGAGTCTGCACGGTCAGTACAGTGACATGCAGGGTTCTAAAGCACAGGGGAAGTGAGAGGAGTGAGCTGTGTGGGTGAAATGTTCTCTCCGACCAGGTGATCCCATGAATTCACAGGCTGGGCTGACAGGAAAACAGTACACAATAGCAGCCAGGCAGTGATAGGTGAAGATGCAAGATGTTTTCTAACAGGATGAGGTTAGCTCTTCCTTTCATGAAAATATATCAACTTTTTCTGTAAAACCTCCTCTTCATCTAAATTGATTTTTTTTTTAAATGAAGAGGTATGAAGAAAATAAAGTGTGGGTGGATCAAATCTGTTTGTCTTCAGTGTGTTTCTCTACGAAGTTAAATGGAAACTCTTCCCTCCATCCTGTGGAGAACACAGAAGCTGTGTTTGCTTCTGTGGCATAAGGCATCACTTTCAATAAACACTGTATTACACATTTTGCCTCCAACAAAGAATGGAGAATCTTACTACAAAAGTGAGCTTAAATACTAAAAATGAGCACAAGAAAAAGGGGTAAATGTTTAATCTATGGGTAAAAGCTGCACCAGTACTACTGCACAGAAAGACAGCAGTGACTAATCTTATTTCTTTTCTCTCTCTATCCCTTCAGCCAGCATTGCTGCCATTATGGGATATGCACTCTCAGGTCATGCTGCACAGTCATGCATGTTACCCACACCAGTGAGCAAACCAGCACTGATTTTACAGTCTACATTGCAACACTTGGCATGCTGATAAAAGTTAATGGGAGAGAAGGTGATTTATTAAATCCCTATTAATTCACCATTCATAATGTCATAATGCAGTATTTCTATAGCCTACAGGCTATAAACTTTCTAAGAACTACAACTCTTTTCCATGTTCAGGCACTGCAAAACATGAAAGCTGCTATTAGCTGTAATAAGAGAATGTCACAGGGCAGCATGACATAATTACTGTGCCACTGATGTGACAGGTAGGCATCATGGTCTAACTGTACAGTGACCTACTGCCTGAATCCTGCAGTCCCAATATTGCACCTCTCTGAAATCATATCATTCTGATGCCCTTGTGAACACTCCACCTCCATTCCCTTCCACCTACAGATCTGAATACACCATGTTAAATTAACTGCTAAAAAAAACCAACCCAACCTTACAAACACTCCTTTAGTATGCCATACAGGGAAAATAAATGCACACTTGTGCTCAAGTGAAACTGCCTCACATTGTTTGTAACACCCTTCAGATCTCATGGGTTTTGTGGCTCGTGTAGGGGCCTCAACTCACACATGTTTACTTGTGTTCTGTCTGGTGTCCAGGATTTGGCTCTATTTCAGCAGTAAATAAAACAATAGCTTCAGCTTTTAAACTTTTTGTTGCCTGGGCTTTAGTATGGGTATGTAACTAGAATGGATGCACACATGGCCAGAAACTTTGCTTTCAATTTTATAGTAATTCAGAGAGCTAACGAAACAGTAAACTACCCCATAAATAACAAAAAAAAATTTCAAAACACAAAAAACCCCTTTTACTGCCTGAAAAACTTATAGAGAATGGCAGAGGTCCATTTCTTAACCACTGAACCAAACCAGGTAAGTCAGTGAGAAGTTTCCCAATGAAGTCCAATTACAGCCTGATTTTTTTTTTTTTACTCACAATCTTTGACAACACTGAAGATTAGAAAAGGTATAGATGTACTAATTTTAGATAAATATCTTTATAACGCTCACTTTTCTTTGACCACAATGAGCGAAACCACTTTATCAGTTTCTGTTTAAGAAGTTTAACACAAAGGCCCGTGACCAGCTGCTGACAGCCCATGCTAACACCTGTGCACAGGCAGTGGTAAGTGCACAGGCATACACAGCAGCCTAACACTGCTTAGAGACGTTTGCAAATCAACAAGAAAAGTACTAGAAAAGGGAATGTGTTTATACTGTTTTAAACCAGCTAAAAAGTAGGTTGAAGATCTTCAAATCCAGTTCTGCCAGCTCCATGCAACAGAATACTAATCAAAAAACGCATGTTCACAACTGTACATAGATGATATCCATTGGTTGCAATCACCAAGCAATCATTTTTAAAGGCAGTTGAACAGGAACACAATCTCATACTGAAGCATTAACAAATGTATGGAGTTTATCAAGGAAAATTAAGTTAAAATGAGTAAAGTATCAGATTTGTACTACAGCAGACAATAATTTTCTAAAAACAGAAAACAGAGACTCTCCCACCACATCAGGGCAAGGGAAAAGTATTTATTTGTTTAACTGATAGATGTTTAACAGCTGATTCACATTAGCTCCTGCAACACAGTTTCATTTGGGAGCTAAGTGAACACCACAAGGGAGGCATTTTAAGGCTCCTCTCACACACCCCACTGAGGCTGGAGCTCCTTGGAATATGGGTGACTGAACAAGACTCCCCCTGGAGCTCAGCAGTTCTTCTCCTCAACTGACCTAGACAACTGTTTTTTAACAATACATGATGCACTCCTCCTCACCAAAGGCTTGCTTTCCATGTTTAGCTTTTAATGTTTTTCATCAGCTTTGTCATCAGCACCTCTGACTCAAAGCCTCAAGCATCAGCCTCCTGCACAGCGGCACAGATGGAACTTAAGCCTTACAGGCCATCTCATCACTCCTTGACTCAAAGTCTGAATATAAGCAGGTTCCTGTTTATAAAAGGCTATAGCTCTCATTATGTTGAGCTCCTAGGTTTGATTAAAGAATGGCAGTAAAATGCCTTTGTGAATGAAGACTTTTTCCAGCTAACACCTGTGTGGGACCTCTTACATCTTGCCAGCTGACGTGTTTGAAAAGCACGTTCTTCTGCGTGTCATAACGGGTAAGGGAAAACCAAACCAAAACAAAACCCGTCCCACCTCCCCCTCCTTCCCCAGCAACCCGAGGCATGCTTATTCTTTGAACTGGAGAGCAGCTGAGCTGACATGTGGCTCACTTGCCAGTTTCTGAAACTGCAGTGCTGGGCAACTCTAGGATTTTGATATTCAAACTCTGTATTTGTACCGCCAACATTTAACCTCACATTCCAGGGCGGGGCTGGGCTCAGAGCCTGGGACATTCCAAAAAGCATTCCAGCCTGCAAGGCCCTGGAGGTAGACCCTCACTGAGTGCATCCACACTAAAGGCTGGTAAAAATATCTCTGCATTCCCATTCACATTGCTAGTAAGCAGAATACAGGGAGGACAAGTTACAGTTCTCCCCATACCCATGGACCACAATTTGGCAGGTATCATTACAAATACTCTGCAGCATCACTATCAAGTAAAAAAAAAAAAAGCTCTTTTGTTGGCTGATGGTACCCCTGGGACAACCCCCCCCCCCCAGTTGCTTCACAAAATTCCATAGGATTAACTGTGAAACATTTTCACTAAGCAAATATTTAAAATAGAGCACAGCTTTCATCAGTATTGACCAAGTATTATATTCACACCAGATCAAAATTTAAAAAAAAAATATCTGAAAAGTGAAACTAAATATTCTGCAACCCAGCTGTGGTCTCAATTGCCACCCTATGCAAGAATGCTGAAGTACAATGGCTGGATTGGTAAATACTGTAGAAGACAGTGTATTTTTGTGCCAACAATAAAAATACCTGCCACCTTCTGTTTCTGGAAGGTACAGCAGGGAAGAGAAGCACGGCAGAAACCCAGGCAGTAACCAGTTGCTCTTTAAAAGCAATGTGAGTGTAAGGATTTCTAGGAGGAAAGCACTGGTCACTGAAGTAATTAATTTCCCACCAGTGCTGAGAAGGGAACGCACATGATAAATAGAGTTATCCTACGTGTAGAACTGGTTAGGATGAATTCAATGATCAAAGTCGTCACACATTAGTTGTAACAGAGTTACAAGGAATGAAAGTATGTAACAAAAAGCCATTAAATAACAACATTCTGGCAAGCACATAAGTGCAACATTTCTTTGGTTCTTCTTGAAACTGATCAAAGGTGTCAAATGTTACACTTTCTAGCCATTTATCAGAATTACAGCCCTTCTATATTTAGCATTAAAAGCTCATTCCAACAGAGTGACTCCTCACTCTCATTTTCACAGGCTGTTTGGCCTATCCATAGATACAGCACAGACAACCCCATTAGTGTGCACAACCACTGCAGAGAGCTAAGAGGAGTAAGTGTAACATTGGCAACCACGTAATAATTTCAGGAAGGATTTGAAAACGTGAGGTTATTAGAAAACAGAAACATCCCCCCCCAAGGTTTACCATCTGTTTGATTTAATAAACACACTTTGCAGGCTAGTGTTAACACAGAATTTGTTTCACTCAAACTATGCAGCCAGCTTTATCCAACTCTCTCCACCAACCAAGCCAAGGCACATATTCTGTAATATAACATGAGTAGAAAAGCCCCTCCGGGCTGGTATTCATGCAACCTGTGTTAAGGTATCTATTTTCAACTACAGTTACATGTGAATGTTTGACAGCATCCTGCAGAAATCCGCTCAGTGATCAAATGCACCCAAGATTTACACCTTCTCAAGAGCATTGGAACACCAACCTCTCACCACAAACCTGTGCTCTGCATTAATGGAGTCACTGGCTGAAGGAAGCAGTATGAAAAGTCTGCACAGGCTGTACCTACTAAGGAGGCAGGAGGAGGCACATTCACATCACATGACAAAATACCAGAAATAAAACTCTCAAGGTACAAATACTGTTATGAAGACCTTGGCTCTTAAATTGAATGATCCTATCTCTGTAAGAAGTTCAAGTCAGCAGTGACACACTTTCTCCTGAGTAATTTTTTGTGGTTTTCTGGGTCAAAAGAGAAATAACATGCTTCTCATGACTGACTTATCTATAAACTCATCCCAATCCACTGGAACTTCCACTGATCTCCAGTAATTGCTGCCATACAAGTCCACCCTGTATTTAGGCACCACCATCTGTATTACCCAAAGATTCAATTTTCCTTTAAGACAGACAATGATTACGTGACTAAGCCAGATCCTTCTGTGTGGCAGGACAAGAGGCAATGGGCACAAATTGAAACACAGGATATTCCATGTAGAAGAAGGAAAAACTCCCACTTTTGCTTACCTTAAGGCTGCTCAAACACTGGAACAGGTTGCCAAGAAAGGCTGTGGAGTCTCAACCCTTGAAGATGTGCAAAACCCAGTTTGACATGGTCCTGGGAAACCTGCCCTAGTTCACCCTGCTTTGAGCTTGGGGTTTGGACCACACAATCTGCAGAGGTCCTTTCCATACTCAAGCATTCCATGATTCTATTACATTAGACCCTGCAAATCACACTGGTAGCAGGACCTAAAAATTACTTTTTCTTTGTTATTGTGGTTTCAAATAGTTCTGACAAATGTAAGATATCTAGATAGAACTTATAATAGGAAAAGGGCTACTTCTGAAATTTCTGATTAATACTGCAAATTTTTTAGTGCTTCAGAGTAAAATTGTAGCACTAAAATGATATCAAATATAAACATATTAAAGTGCATTTACTGTAATGTACAAATTGAACAAGAAAATCTTCCTTCTTCCTAGACTGTATAGATTTACTGTCAATTAATCTAAACAGCAAACATTTTAACTTCATAACCCTGAATATTGTCTGATGTTTTTCCTTTCTAAAAGAATGGTTTAATATAGCACTACCACTTGAGGAAAAGAACCAAAATTTTAAATAGAAATATTATTTATTAATTACTACCAAATGAATTATATCTTGTACATTCCTTATACAAAGTACTTGTATAGTACATGTACTATAGAGATCATGGCATGATACCTCCCCACCATTTTGTTTTCAGACCAGAGCTGATGATCTCAAGATCCCTCACATTGTTGAGGGAAACTAAGCCACTGTTTCAATAAACTGTTAATAACAGATATCTCTGAATTCTTTTGGCATTCTTTTGAGGATTCAGAACTAATTTGAATCAGACAAGCTCAGATGAGTTGTCATGAATTAGACAGGGTCTGTATCCTCTGCTGGCACACAGCATTTACTTACAGTTTACTTTAATAAGAAGTTGTGATGATGGAAAACAAAGAAGAGAACATGGGCCTTTGATCAAGACCCCTGTATCTCCAACAGCTGATTGCTGAGACAAACAAGGTCACATTTCAAGAACATACAAGGCCATTTTTGGATGGCCATACTGCAAGTAATCTACTTGTAGACATTTACGAGGACTTTGAAGTTCAAAAGACAAAAAGGACCTTCATTCAACAAAGTCAGTGCTACCAGGCTTGGCTCCAATTCCTTACTGGAAAGACACAATTGTTAACACCTAAGACCAGAAAAGGACAATTAATTCTGCTGCCATATTTCTGAAGATAAAACATAGTAGAAGTTATCACAGAAGAATGTTATTTTAACGCTTGCCTTACAATTTTTAAGTCCTTCTTCCTGCAAAAAAACTTTTTCTTGATACATGAGGGGTGTAAACAAAGCTTGCAAGACATGCATAAAACTCAACTGACACAACCATGTCTACTTTGCAACTAATTATTTTCCTACATTGATTTTTCTGATTAACTACACAGTTCCAATACACAGTTATTCCTCTGTTTGTGGATGATGTATCAATAAATCTCTTACCCGCATACTGTAGACTTAAAAATAAAAAAACAAGTAATGAAACCAATGACAAAGTTGCTTTGAAATACCTGATATTTTAAAAAAGTTTTATTACTGGGTTTACCTTCTCCATGTTGTTTAAAATCAAGTTCCTAATTATCATCTGAAAGGCACCATAGGGACAGTGAGTGGTGAACAGTAAACATCTCGGTGGCATTTTTCACAACTGGGAAATTGATCTGTCTCTGAGAGAATCCGAATGAAACGTGAACAGCAAGATATACAAACAGAAGCTCATTTGTAGCTGCATAGGCTACAAATTTCCATTAATTCCATGCTATCGTGGCATCTTCGGCACATTCACGTCAGAAGTTTCTTCAATAAAATTGGCTTTTTTATGGGAAGGCTCAGCAAGGTCCTCTCCATGGCCTCTGCTAATCAAGGGCTCCTGGTCCCCCCTCTTGCGTTTGTTAATCAGGTGATTTTCTCCCTCACAGAGCTTTCCCTCTGGGACACCCAATGTTCTCAGACAGACAATAGCTGCAGCCTGTTCTGCCAGTTTCTTGGACTTGTCCCTGAAGAGCAAGCACACAGAGCACACGTAAACGTAGAAACTGAGGTCTCCACACCACCAAGAGACAATTTCCTGTCTCTGATGCAACATCATGAAACAAAGCAGCATTTGTAGTCATCTCACAGCAGAAAAACAAAACAGGGCAGTTCCAGAAATTATTTCAATCTTGCTAGGGGTCAAGTGTTGATGCATCACTCTTGATGCAATATTCCTAGAAAATCTGTCTCTATCAGGGCTTGTCTCTTGAAGACTCTCCATGTCAAAGGCACACAGCCAATGTGTGTTTGGCCCACAGAAAGGTAACTTTTACAAATCTGATCACTAAACAAAACTGAGTTATGAAGGATTACTTTTCTTGAAAGAGGCTCAGGCATAAGTACATTCTCTGTCAGCTGTACAAATTCATTGATGCTGACAAAAGCAGGAACTGTTCCGTAATAATAAAAATTCTGTCATTTCTGAGAAAGACTGCCCATCACACATTTGTGGAAGTCAGTATTTGAAAACATTTTCTTCTCAAAATTTCATATCAGCTGAGCATAACTTCCTAGTCTCTGAACAGGAAGGCTGCAAAGCAGTTGTGTGTGCTTGTCCTGTTTAAAATGTTCAATGCTGAGCTCTAGCTTTGCAGTTAAATCAAGATTACCTTAGGTGCAAATGCCTCAAATCAACTTCAGTATTAATAAATTATTGTATAAAATACCATCAAGAAACTTTAGAGCAGGCCTGGATGGAGCTGCTAATTAATTGTGATCTCCAAGAACTCAGCACACCGTCCTCTGCTTCACTGAATACAGACACTTAGTCCTGACTTCTTATTGGAATGGATCTGCTGCAGTGGCTGAAGACATAACCTGCTCCAACATTCCCCTCTGCCTCCCTTGGCCTCTTTCTGCACTCAGAATGGAACTGGGTCACCTATTTGCTCCCCTTCCAATACAACTTGTGGACTAACACAAAGTGAATTAAAATCTGTAACCGTTTACTTGATTATGCCAGTGCTTACTTCCTCTTGTCACATTCAATTCTCAGAAATTTTTAATCCTTTCTCCTTCCTAGAAGTAGCTTTAGGAGGTAGCTTTTAGTTGACCTTTATCAAAGCCTACTGGAATAAACTGGAATATCCTTTTAATGCAAGTTTTTAAGCAACATTTCAGAAACAAAAATCCAGCTGAAAAACCCATTAAGGATGGCTTACCACAGAGTTGATCGGTATTTTCGCTCAGCTACTGTCACTACTGAGCAGAATAATCTATCCAATGGTCTTTGAACCTGTAGAAAAAAAGAAGTAAAAGGAAAGGGGTTGTCAAAAACCAGTCATGTAATTTACAGAAGAAACAACATCATCAACATTCCTTCATAGTTATAAAGACAAGGATAACAAGTAACATAACTTTAAAATTACTCTAATTCACACCACAAATTTCATCATACTTATACATTAAAAAATTAAGAATTTGTCCAAGTTATAAATATTTTTGCTTTACAAAAATAAAAAGTAATCAAATAATGTTCCCATGTAAACAAGCAGGTGCTCCTGTCCCATACAGTTCCTATCTGGTAATAGTGTGCAACAACAGAGAAAACATTCCAAGACTTAATTCTTTACTTCACAGAAGTAGTAAAAGAAAGTCAGGCATGGGCTGACATATAATGACCAGGAAGTTACAGCAACTTCTTTCACAAATGAATCAAAAGCAGACTGAAGGTACGACTTTGGATTTTTTATTTTCTAATAAAATAAGCTGCTGCTGTCATACCTGTGTGTATTACCATTTCTGCAGCTGCTTTCTGAAAGAGCTACACCAGACAGGGAAGCAGAATTTCTCACTACCTTGAGTCCTAAAATACTTAATTTCATATACAAGGCAGAGGGAGAGGTTTGAAAGTGTTTCTTATCGACTCACAGTTTCATAAACAGGCTGAGGATGCTTTTCTTTCCTACACCATTCCAGAAGATACAACATTAAAAATTAAGAATTTGTCCAAGTTATAAATATTTTTGCTTTACAAAAATAAAAAGTCATCAAATAATGTTCCCATGTAAACAAGCAGGTGCTCCTGTCCCATGCAGTTCCTATCTGTAATAGTATGCAACAACAGAGAAAACATTCCAAGACTTAATTCTTACTTCACTGAAGTAGTAAAAGAAAGTCAGGCATGGGCTCCTATATAATGACCAGGAAGTTACAGCAACTTCTTTCACAAATGAATCAAAAGCAGACTGAAGGTACGACTTTGGATTTTTTATTTTCTAATAAAATAAGCTGCTGTTGTCACACCTGTGTGTATTATCATTTCTGCAGCTGCTTTCTGAAAGAGCTACACCAGACAGGGAAGCAGAATTTCTCACTATCTTGAGTCCTAAAATACTTAATTTCATATTCAAGGCAGAGGGAGAGGTTTGAAAGGGTTTCTTATTGACTCACAGTTTCATAAACAGGCTGAGGATGCTTTTCTTTCCTACACCATTCCAGAAGATACATTTTTGGAGTGATCTGTGGTGGATATTCTCGCCTAGACACAAAAATTTGTTGTCGACAACTGTGCACAACGTTCTATTTTAAAAAGACAGTAATGCTTTTTGTATTACTTCTACCAGTTATTTGAAGTGTAATTTTACAGCTCAAATTATGAAGAAGATGCTTCTTCTTCTTCTTCATTAGATAACTCAAGTAATAGATGTGACAAAACATCTAAAATAAAATCTAAAGTTTTCCTGAACATTTACATCCTGTAGTAATACAGCTAGAGAAGACGTACTTAGCAGAAAGGAGATTCTCACTAAATATGTGACACAGAAGAGAGATACAGTTTGCTACTGCTTATTATAAGCACCAATTAAACACTAGTAGAAAAAAGGAGAAGCTGCTTCTGTTATGAAGCAGTAATCAAATGAAAAAAGTGTAGAAAATGTAGGAATTTATTCAGTTATTGACAAGGAATTACAGACACATGGCAGAAAAAAAAAACATTTAAAAAATCTGTATTCAGTTCTCAAGGAGTCAGTTAATATATCCTCTAAATATTAAAGCATTATGACTGCATTTGTGGAGGATTTTACATATCACACTCCTCTTGAGCTGTTTGATAGGCCTATTAGCAAAACCAGCAAATATGAGTTTAACAAGGAAAGTAACAGCAATTCTACAGGCTTCAGAGATTATAACTAAAAATTACATAAAAAAGAATTCAACTCCATGAATTAATTTTTCAAGGAATAGCTTATGAGTGGAACACATTTAGAAGACTTCAGATGAGCGTGTTCTCTGCTTAGAAGACTATTAAAATATTTGTTCAGGACTTTTTATAGAAAAATTATGTTTTAGTCAAATTTCACTAAAAATAACTGAACTCTACATATTTGTAATACACTTATCTACATAGAGATGTTCTATTTTTAACTTTCTTTTAGAGCATTCAGCACTTTCAACAAGTTAAGTGAGAGAATCAAGCAGTCTCAGGAAGCCTGGAACTAAAGAACATCCTACAACATCCAAATGGCACAGGAAAAGTGGTGATTATGCAATGATGCTCACTTACTGCTTCACAGGAATTCACCCAGTAAGTGTTGTTTTGCAAATCATCGTTTTCAAAAAACTGTTAAGACACTGTCAACCTCACAGGTATTATTCAGAGATGCAAGAGAGTGAAAAACTTGCTTGCATACTTACTTGTCAAATCTAACAGCCATTTTTATTACATCTGGATCTTCTGTTTGGTCATCTTCATCTTGCACCTTGGTTTCTAAAGATGTTTTCTTTGTTTCAAAAATAGCTGTGGTTTCTTCATAGAAGTCACCCATTTCAAAGGCTTCACTATTCAAACAGAATTCCTTTATATTAGAGATCAGTTTATAAATTTTTGAATCACATTATGACAGAGAAAGAAAATGGAGAAATCGATTGTGTTTACAGTATAGGTTAAGAAGTGGAAATGTGGCTGTATTCTGCACAGTGACATTACATTGAGCTACAGGTAGGAAAAGGATGTTCTAATTTCCAGCACTACATATGCAATTTGTAGCCTGGAAGTGCAGGCAGAATCAGTCAGAAATACAGGTCCTGCAATGTTCAAGTTAATAGTTCATCTTCTAACTTGCAGCTGGATGAATCAGCAAACAAACATCTCAGTGTGACTCCTGGTGCATCAGCTCCACAAGAGCAATATGAGCAAAAAGTAAGAAAAAGAATCTTCTTCTAATTATAGTGATTAAAAATACCATAAGCAATAAACCCTATAGCATCCAAATCCCTCAAAATCTCAGATTTTCTGACTTCAGAGTATTATTTACAAGACCAAATAAAGAGAAGCAGCAACCAGGATTTCAGTCAAAGGCAAAAGCCTCAAACCCTTTTAAATTTCAAACTCATGGCAGGCTGGATCTACTTTGAAAAACTGAGACTATTGATTTTCTGCAGATGATAATGGCAATAAAACCTACAGCATACAAGAAACTTTTACTTTTGGTTATGAAGATGCTGGTTGATACAGGACTGCTCAATGACAAAATGGATTTTACCCACAAAGCCATCTCTAATGCTCCAAGCAAAAAAGCAATGAAGCTGAAAAATACTAACTTATGTGCTTCTAAGGGAAGGCAATTTATTACATACTGCTATGAAAATGTTTTGTGGGAAGAGCAGCAAGCTGTTCTCTTGCATTCAGCACTGAGGTTAAAGCTCAAATGGCTGTAACCCATCCTCACCACCAGGAGACAGCAGAATTATGCACTATAATTGTCTGAAGATAAACTGGTGCATTTTAAAAACTGAATGTCCCTCAGTTATCTGGACATGAAACAGGTTGTTCAGAACAGGGGTTAAAAGACCAAGTTTGCTGGCAGAAAACAGTTTCATAAATTTCCAAATGGCTCTCTCTGTCCCCCTCTCCTGCACACACATTGCTTTAGCCCATTTTGAAGGTGGTATTGCATCACATGTACAAAACCAGAGAGTTTGATTTTGGAAGCCCCTAAAGAATTATTAGGCATAGAACATAAACCCCATAGTTTTACACTAGATCTCTATGCAGTGTTTATGTGTATGAACTGTGACACCTCTAATTACCTGTGTAAAACTGTTACTTACAGTATTTATTTTACATGCTATGCATTGCTATTCATGCAGCAGAAAACACCACCACCCTCTGGGCTAAGACTTTATTGAAGCTGCAAAAGATTTGAATTCTAATCTATACTTTATCTTTTTTCCTAAACTCAAAATCTATAATCAAAATATATAGTCTGTTAGCATACTAAAACAAGCTAAATTCTTTAAGTTGTCAAAGTGAAAAGTAACTTGCAAAGTTTAAATGTTGTTCATGGATTCCACTGCTCCATTAAAAATAATGAAGTCTAGCTCCCTTTATATATGCAATACAAATTCCCTTCATTGTACTGCAATGTAATAATCATGGACAGAATTATTTCTAGAAAGTCAAAATTGGTAAAAGGCAATAAAATGGCAAAAGGATTGCAGGCATTTCCATTCCTCTTGAACAGGAACAGAATGCTGATCAGGGTTTGGTAGAAACCAATACACTGTTCTTCAAAATATTTCAAGCTTTCAACATTTCTATCCATTTTCATACACCTGTTAGATATCAAACAGTTTCAGACTGTTCATTTTATCAAAACCAAGGAGACTCCTCCCCTCCCTTCTATCAGAAGGATAATTATAACACACAACATGGATAAGACACATGCAAGCTCAGAGTTTTGTTTTGTTCAGTTTGAGATGTGTCCAAACCTAAATTCCCCTAATTCAGTGCTAATTCTTTATTCATCTGCCTATTTTATGGTTTCTCTCAAAAATTTTGTTCTTTCATTTCTGTCTCTTCCACTGAGAAATTTCATCCAGTCTATTTCAGATATGCAGCATGATAAGATTCTCTAAAGCTACTACATTTCCTCAAAAAGATTGCCATCATTTATTAAGGCATTCCAGGAATGAAAAGCAGCACAAAAATCAGACAACCCTGATTTCTGAGTTTCTAAGTGTTCATTTTAAAACAAATATGTTATAAATATTCCAGTAACATTATAAGCTTCACATGCAAGTAGGAAAGCTAAATCAAATCCTTGGAAGAAGACAAGTTCCACAAAATTTCAGACAAGCTGAAATTTTTCTTAATCACTTCATGCAAATACTGGATAAATGCTTGTCAGTCAGTGAAGCACCACTCAAATTAGTGTGCTGAATACAGAGAGTTTTAGGGTTAAAGATTTAACATCTGAGCCTGGAGGAAAACCTGAAAAAGTTTATCTGGTATTTCACATCTCCCATCTGGATTTTTGGGGGCTATTTTGGGGGTTTTTGTAACTTCTCCTGACAGTGTGAAATGCCAGGCAGTGCAAGTTTGACAGACTTTAACTCCTTTTCTGAATTCCATGCTTACCAGATCTCCTGTGTGGACTGTGCAGCGTGCAGTTTCTTACCCTGAGTAGTTTCCAACTGTTCTCTTAACATCTGACACAAGCAGTATTTAGTGTTGGTGTAGTGATTGTCATACCTCACTGCCTGATGGAAAGAGACAAAGAATTCAAAACCACCAAACAAATTTATCTTCTATACTACACATGGTGTGTTGATGACTTCCCCAATCATTTTTGAAAGGCAAACCATAGTGCAGTTTCCTCAGTAACTGATTCAACACTACCCATGAATGTGACTATAATCTGATTATTTTGGCACGACTTCACCAACTAAAGTTCAACTGACTCATATATTTCTGAAGAAAGAGTTGACCTGCTTACATCATTGACTAGCAATGCACTGATATTTTAGTAACTCGTTAATAGCAAGCTCAAATTTTAAAAAAGAATTTGAATTGATGACACGATCGAAGTTCAGATTTCTGACTAATTTCCTATGATATCATTAAAATTTTTGAATAATGGATAAAACTTTATATATTAGATGACTTAGCTAATGGAACTACAGTAGTATAATACAGTAATTTGTCAATTACTTTATTGGCAAATCATTCCCTTTGCTTTCCTACTGCGAATACTTCTTGACTGTATTTGTGAAAAGTAATTAATTTCTAAAACTTAATCTAGGAGCAACTGATTATTTAATACTCTTTCACCTTTCTGTTCAATATTGTAAATTTGGTATTGTATACTATATATAAGAATCTGCTCAGTTTGTACAACTGCGACTCCGAAAGCGTTGGACTACATATTTTTAGATTTCTTTATATTTTTAGATAGCCTGGTAAGCCTCATAAATGTTCCCAAGAAACAAGGGCTAATAAACATGTTTTCTGCATACAGATTTCTAAACAAAATCAAACAGAGGAAGCAGGGATTGATTTGCAAGGATCATGTAACATGCACTATGTTAAAATATCCCCAGAACCAAGTCTTTGAAATGGAGTTAAGATACTGTAGCAGGATTTGGATTAATCATTCTAAACAATGTTAATTACATGTAAGATCTTCATGAAAACATACATATTTGATGTAATCTTGCATGACATCCTTCAAGGGGCAAAACCCCTCTTTTCTGAAGACAGAGGGGTTCCACATGGCAGCACGAGCAATCATGACTGATGAGGCAGCTGTTGCTTTCTGGAAGGTCTCAATGTCTGCATATTCCTTAATGAAGTCATGAGATCCTCCACTAAAAATTAACAACACTAATATAATTAATCATGGTTCTTTTTCCTGCACTTGGAAATCTTAAGTACAGGCATCTGACCAGAATGAGTTAATTAGTCCAACTTACTTTGCTATTACTGGAATGGAGACAGCTTCAGATATGGCCTTGATCACATCACAATGGACAGGGTGCTGAGGCCTCTCCTCCTTCTTCCTTTCCAACAAAAAAAAAAAAGACAAGACCAAAGATTTCCTGTGGAATTTATAGATCTCTAAACCATAGCAGACATGACACAAGGATTATTAGGACATATTTTTTTCAGCTTATTTATTTTATATATTTGATTTTTTAGATACAAAGTATGCAAGACAATTTTATTTTTATTTGGTCTTTGAGAAAAGATATTTAGGAGAAGAGCAGCAAGCAGTTTAATTCCCTAATTACTGACTTGATTTCCTAGAACACCAGTTCAGTTAACAGTTGAAATCTGAACCACATATTACATTTAGTGTATAGAGGATACTCATATCAGTCATATCATACTGTGGTACAGTCATCAACAAACTAAAAAAAAATCTTTCTTGCCTAAAATCAATTTACCTTCCATGGACTGCAATGGCAGCAATGCCAGTTTTCTCTATTCTCTTCACCAGATTGACAGTATCCTCCACCTGAGGGGCAAGACAGTTGGACATGATTTCAATTCAAAGCAAAAGGAATAACTATCATGGGACATTGTACAAACAAATGCTGAAAGTCTTATCAAGAGGAATGTGATTCCTGCCTTTCCTCAATAACATAACATGTACAACCATTTAATACATACTTAAATTAAAGAACTACATGTTATGGCAGAAAAAAAGAATTCATTTTCAATGCTACCTTGAACCTACAGATTACAAACTTTCTCAAACTAGGTAACATAATACTCTGTAGCAGGAGAATGTTTTCCAAAGGTTTTCAGACTGTCAATTGAAAATGACTGGAACATTTGATTAGCAAGTCCTCTCTAATGACTACTCTGTAAATTGTAATTAAAATGCTTTTCAGTCAGAGGATGCCTTCTGAAATCAACCTAACATGCAATCACACAACTATAAATATTCCTCTCAGAGGTGTCTTAAAAATGGTAACCAGCTTCTAAAAAATTCTAAGGTGAAATGCTCTTAAAAAGCAGAAACAAAATTGACACACTGCTGCACTAGCCTGTCTTATGCATCTTTAGGGAAAGGGAGAATGAAAAAAAAAGGCAAATTTTCCTTTCAAAAGCTGGAGGAAAATCTGTAGATCATCCCAAACATATCAGATTCAGTCTAAAAACTGCAACATGTCCCAGCTGGCAGGGAGGCAGAGACAGAAGCTCACCTGCTGTTCTGATGGATGACATTTTCCAAAACCAGCTTGAAACAAAAAGGAAGAGGCTCTAGGATAAAGGTGCCAGTTCTCTAATTTAATACTTCAGAACCAAAATTATCTGAGACTGGGTTACTGATTCTTTTCACACAAGCTTCATTTGTTTATCCCAACACATAAATGATATCTGAACAAAGCTGGCTCAGGTACAGTTCATCCAGCTACTGAAATATCTGTTTAGGTCATATGCAATCATAGTATCTGGGAAGTAATTAAATACCCAATTGCTAAATTGTAATTAAATACCCAATTGCTAAATTATCAGTCTTTAAAAGAGAAGGCACGAAATCTCTTGGAGGTTTAAAAATATGTAGAGAATTCATCTTAAAAAAAAAAAAAAGCAGTAAAGAAGCTGCATCAGCTGTTAAAAAAGTCTGGGAAAAGATCCTGAAAAAGACAGACCCTGTAACTTCATTGGCTGTTGTAACTGCAAGAACAGGAAAACAGTATGGAAGAAAAATTAATCTGAAAGAACAGAAAACAATTATCTATTGGTTACCCCATGTGAAAACCAGGAACTAAGACCATCTACTGGCTGCTTGAGGGTGCTGTCCTACATCCTTTTGTACCTCTATGACAAAAAAATGATTCAGTTGAGAAATTTAGAGGATAAAAGCCTCTGTGCCCTTGCCTATCATAGAAACTGACAAGCCCACAGTCACAGTCTCTGTGCACCTGCAGGTCAGATTTAGGCTGGGACAGCATCCCAAACAGAAATTGTAAGTTCCAAGTGTTGTTTCACAGCAACAGGCATACAGTGAAACATACTAGAACAACATATATTCTAACTGATAGCAAATCAGAGCAATAACAGCTGAACAGGTCAGAACAATTTATGATCTTACTGAGGGCAAAATGCGGATTTTGCAGGTTACTGGTTTACAAATTCCTTTAACAAGGGTGGTCAATATCTGAAAAAAAAAAGAAGACAAAAATCTGATCACAACAGTGGCATTACTAAAACTCTCCTCCTTTCTCTCTTGAAAATAAATTAGAATAATGTAACATTGTTTACTATTCCTCTATAAAGAAACTTACATGCTAGACAGACATATACAATCTGTAACTGAATATACAATTTAATCCAGTAGATACACAAGACTACTTATAGTCTAAGACATTTTTACTACCACTTCTTTGTTGATTTGAACTGGATTTTTAGAGAGCAATTAACTGCTGCTGGAGTTTCAACAATGCTTTTAATATGGCATGACCAGTGAACTCTGATTTCAAAAAACACTCATAGACACATAAAACTCACAAATACTGCACCACACTGAGAGTTTTTAAACTGAAAAAAAAAACCCAAGGTAGAAGTTTTATAGTCCAGATAATGGCATGGAGAACTAAATCAAGAATATTTATCTATAACCTTAACTCCAGTGTCCTAAACTGAGTATTCCACTCAAGCAATCACAAATTTGTTGTTTATGCAACCCATTCCTGCTGCCAGTAGAGCACAGTGCACAATTCTTCCCAAGGCAGCTCCAACCCCACCAGGTGATACTTACAGACTCTATTTTGTCAGGATCAGCCAGCAGTGCTGCTCCCATACCTCCCTGGGAAAACAGAGAGAAGCTGTTACCCACTAGGCAAACATATTTTTCAACTCAATTGTTCTGCCTAATAGCAGACCACAACAAAAGCACAATATCATATTAAGGAAAAAATGGCAAAATTTAAAATACAGAAGCATTACTGAACACCTTGGTGCTAAATTTCTTAGACCTGTATCAGAATAATTAAGCAGTAATTATCAACTTGCTCTCATCCCTTTAGGGAGCAGACAGGATTTCAGAAAGCTATTTTTAGCAAACATAATCATCCATTTTCCCATTTTTCATCCGTAACACAATTATGAACAATCTATTATTTTAGCTGCTCTTCCCACACCGTCTCATCTGCATACACAGATGCAGAGGCCAACAACATTTTGTACAAATTTTTTTGACTCGGAACTATTGCTAGAGAATAACCACTCACCAGCAGTTGTACTCCTGATCTTTCACCCTAGTACATGATGGATATTTGGTGTTTTGTTCTTAATTACGGTTCTGTGAAGCATTTGACATCAAAATGGTGTGCCAAGGTTCAATTCATTGATCCTTTATCTCTACACCAAGTGGCTTAACAGCCCTAACAACCAGTTTGAATGCTCTGTTCTAGTCCCAGATACAGAACTAATTTAGAACTGTGTGTGCTTTATTACAAAACAAACAAACAAACCAGGTTTTAAGTGATCCATTGTACTCCCATTTAAAACTGACAAAGAATTGAAGTCAGCATTGCTAAGTTGTGACTGTATTTTGCCAGTCATTTGCTCAGATGACAAACTGTGATTTCAGTTTTTATTAAGGCTAGGCAGAACTTAGTTCACTCACCCAACAAATTGATGACTTCAGAAGAATATTAAAAAACCCCAAACACTTAATTTTATCTAGCCTTTAAAAATTTAATTTTCTAATAGCCTATGTTATTTTACTGTATTAGGGCCATGACACCTTCTAGAATGTTCTGTTTACTACAAACAATTACATTTAATTTTTCTCTGCATCAAAATTTTACTGCTTGAATTTGAAAACCAGACCATGTATTCCACACTCCATACCTCCAAGACAGAAAAGGCTCAATTAAGAGTAATCAAAATCCACCTGCCTTAGTAGAATATTCTTTTGGGCATCCCATGTTGATATCAATACCAGCCACATCACTCTCTCTGAAAGAGAAGGAAAAATCAAAATATTTTTTACCATATTAGAACAAGAATCAAGAGGTAATTTGTTCCACGATCATAAAGGCTTAAATGAGAACTTAAGGTAAATTTGAACTTAAGAGTTTTTAGCTTCTCACTTACTTAAGTTAAATATATAAATCTTAATGATGGTCTGAAGATCAGACTGTTCAAAGGTTTCAATAACCAGAGCTGTGCAGAAACTGCAGATACTCATCTTAAATACTTTCTATATACTTAATCCTATATAAAGCATATCCACCAATAAATTCATCACTACAGTAAGTCCTATTGAAACTTCCATCTATTTAAATGGAGGCTTAGAACCACCTTTTTAAGAGCCATTTTTGGTTTATGCACAATACATTACTTTAAACCACAAACAGTAAGGGACATTTTCAGGTATATTGGTTTTTCAGCTGTGCAATACCCAGGGAAATTCATACTGAAAAGATCAAGGACACACTTGCACTAGCAGGAAGTCATCCCAGCACAGAATTCAAGCAGCTGAACTTTTCCTGGTTCTATCAAGAGCTACCTTGATGCTCTCAATCGTAAAACACCATCTTGTACAATAATTCCTCTGTACAAAAAATCCCAGACAAACCCAAGGTGGGAAGGGGCTGAGAGAAGATGACTTACACAAGCTTAGCTACTGCCAGGGCTCTTTCAGCATCTGCTGAACCCTGTTGGTAAAAGAAGAGGATTTATAATTACAAAATACCATCAAATTAATAAAAAACCAAGGTGCTTACTTGCACATGTGTACAACTGTATTTGTTCTGAACAGTCAATACAGACAGAGACGCACTCAGAGGCACACTGGATACTTCAAACATTTACCTATAGCACATAGTGGAGCCAGCCACTGGATGATAAAAGGTGATACAAAAAAGGATCCAAAGAGGTCTGTCTGCCCTCTTCACCTACAGCAATATTAAATGTTCTTAGCCCGTCAGCAACAGATATCTATTTTAACGTTCTTAAAAAGCTCCACTAATAACAATTCTACAGACTCTACAAACAACTTATTTGAGGGCTACATTACCACTGAAAAAGGTCTTTTCAGTATCTAATGCAGTGCACTCATGCTTCCCCCTCCCCCAAGCCCATCATCTCTTGTCCTACACAGAGTGGTCTCTAAGAGGAAATTACTGTCATTTTCTCTTGAGCAGAGAGAATCTTTAACCCATTTGTGCAAAGCCAATGCAATCATCAATCCTCTCTTATCTATACTAAACAATGCTGCCTCTTTCAGTCTTTCCAGTGACACTGGACAGTGCAAAACTTCAACGTGTGATCAGACATTAGCACAATTCATATCCACATCCATAAGTTCAGAAATATCTAAGATACCTCTTACAAAACCAAGCTGCTGGGGAGCACAGAGGTTATCTTAATCACCTCTTCTGAAAAGAGCTGTAAGGAAAGCTTACAACATAGAATTTTGATTTGTAGCAACAGCTCAGAAATTCTGCAACACCTCTGGTGTGAAACCACCTCATTTAACTATGTTGTTAGAAGAGTACCTGGTTTCTTACCATTTGGAAGACAACACGTTCTCTCTCCCTTTCACAAGTTCTGAAAACAACTCTGTCATTAGGTGCAACAAAGTCCACTGTTTCAAGTACTTCTGTATGAAATGGGAAACAGATAAAACAGACAAAAATTCTGTACAAATGCAAAAATTTAAAAAAGTAATATGACCATGTCATTTGTATATAAATGAAATGCCATCAAAGTCATTTGATGTTCTTTGAAAAGTATCAAAGCCCAGTGATGACTCAGCCAGAATGAACAGTACTATTTTTGGGAAGGGGCAGGAGGAGAGAGGAGAGTTGTAGTGAATTGCTGTTTCCCAGCAGGGATGCTGCAAACAACTGTTTCTACGCCACTCAAACAGGGCCAGGTCCCAAAGATACCTTTTTAAGAACTTGCAGTGACAATCATATTATTGCAAATCCAGCCTATGGAATTCAAGTTAATAAATGAATGATAAACAGTGAGGTCTTGTATGTGCTGCTTCCTTGTTACAGTAGACTAAAAGGTGGGTATATTATCATGTCACAAACAGCTAACATTTAAAAAGACACATGATTGGAATCTGTCCCCACTGCAGTCCAAACAAACTGGAAGTTTAAAACTAGAGCAGCAGACAGGTCTAAGCTAGTAAGCCCCTAGACACAATTCAGTGAGATTGTAATGATACATCACTATAAGCACTACAAAAATGCTTCAGAGAAATAATTACCCTTTCTCTTAACTAGAAAAGAGACTTCTTACAAGTATTATCAAAAGAAATGCCATACTTACCATTTATAACCCTCTTACACTGCAGCATCTTTATGTCAATCAGCTCCTGAGTAGAAAACATAAAAAAATCTCAGTGAGCTGAATTGTTTCAGCCAGTCAGCTCTAAACAATTGCCCATTTTATTAAGTAATTATCTAGAGAGATCAACTTCTCTCAGCAACCTGTCCCAGTACCTCAGCACCCTCTGGTTAAAGAACTTACTAATATCTAATCTAAAGCTTTTCTCTCTTTAGTTTAAAACTGTTCCCCCAGATCCTATCACTATCTGTCCTTGTAAAATGTTCCTCTCCCTCTTTTTTAAAAGCTCCCTTTAAGTACTGGAAGGGGTCAACGAGGTCTCCTCAGAGCCTTCTCTTCTCCAGAGAGAACAATCCCAACTCTCTCAGGCTGTGTTCGTAGGAGAGGTGCTCCAGCACTCTGATCAGCCCTGTGGCCTCACTGGATCCACTCTAACAGGTCCACATAGTTCCTGTGCTGAGGACTCCACACCACCTCAATTTCAGGCAGCTTTAAAAAAAAGTGCTTAAGAAACAAGGAGAGCAATGCTGTGAGTGAAATACACGAAGGCACAGCAGAACTAACCAGACGAGACATGAAGTCAGTCTTCAAAGTTGCTTCAAAGTTCTGACTCTACTGAAACAAAATATAAAAAATACCACCAAAACCCAACATTCTACCCCATCAAACGCAAATAAAAGTACAACTTGAGGAAACTGTTATGGTGTTTTGTCTAAATTACTTGAAGTTACTGAACAGCCTAAAAATATGGATTTGCCAAAACTTGAGAATGGCTCAGAGAAACGCCTCAAGACATTCTTCTTTCCTCATTTTTAATGGAAAACTATGCATAAAAAGAACAAGTCATACAATGAAAAAATCCATTTGTACTTTCCTTAATAACAATTTTATTAGATAAACCCGCCTCACCAGCTCCTTCTCCATACCTCACAGTACACGATATCGGCACCATAGTCCAGAGCAAGCAGCCGCATTGGCAGTGTCCCCACTCGCACCATTGGAGCCAGGATCTTCTTTCCCCTGAAGCACAGCGGCGTGTTCACCGTCATTCCCGTTGCTGCACCACCTGAAAGTAAGAGCCCAGGGGGATTGTCACGGAGTGTCATTTCTCACCCGCAAACACAGGCGCGTCCTTTGCTAGGAAGGGGCGGTGGGGGCCCCGCCAGGTGTGACGGGGCTCGCCGGGCAGCGGGGACCAGGCTCACCCAGCCTGAGGGCGCCGGGGCTGCTCCCCGCCCCACGGGCTCCTTCCCGAGCGAGGGGCCCCGCGCCGCCCCTGCCAGAGCCCCTCAGGGCCGCGACTGCTCCCGCGGTGGCGGGGCAGGAAAGGCTCTCAGCCGGCAGCGGAAAAAGACGAAAGAAGAAAGCGGCAGCGGCGCCGCACTCACCCTCCTCGCGTGGCTCCGCCGCGGCTCCGCGGGGCGGGGAGAACCGGGGCCAGCGCCTGTTTCAGGCGTCATCGGGCAGCGCCGCCGCCCCACGTGGGGACCGCGATGGCGCTGGGCCGGGCCGGCTCGGCTCTCGCCCTCCCGCTGCTGCTGCCGCGGCGGGCGGCGGGCAGCGGGACAGCGGCGGCGGGGAGCCCGCAGCCCCCCGGGGCCGTGGTGCGCGTCCCCTGGGCCCTGCGGCAGCGCCTGCAGCGGGGCGCGCAGCGCCGGCGGCGGGAGCAGCGGGAGGCGGCGGCGCCGCGTTCCGGGAAGCTGCTGCTGCGGAGCCGGCGGCCGGAGCTGAGCCAGCCCCGCTGGCAGACCGTGGGGCGCTGGGAGCAGCCGCCGCTGGTGTCGGCGGGCTGGAAGCACCGGAAGGCGTACGGGGATTACTTCCAGCTAGAGCCCTCGCAGCAGGCGGCTCCCGCCTTGCAGGCGCCGCCGGCTGAGGGGGGACAGGGCCCGACCTTCGCCGAGCTGGGGCTGCAGCCGGCGCTGCTGGCCGGCCTGGAGCGGCTCTCCATCAGCCGGCCCACGGCCGTGCAGCGCCTCGCCATCCCCGCGCTGCGCCGCGGCCGTAGCGCGCTGTGCGCCGCCGAGACGGGCAGCGGGAAGACGCTGGCGTACCTGCTGCCGCTGCTGGAGCGCCTGCTCGGCCGCCCCGAGGCGCCGGCGGCGGAGGCGGCGGCGGGGCCGGCGGCGCCCCGCGGGCTGGTGGTGCTGCCGTCGCGGGAGCTGGCGGCGCAGGTGGGCGCGGTGGCGGCGGCGCTGTGCGCGCCCGCGGGGCTGGCGGTGCGCGGCCTCACGGGCGGCGGGGCCGCGGGCGGGCTGCGGAGGCAGCTGCGGGCGCCGCCGCCGGGCCCCGCCGTGCTGCTGGGCACCCCCGGCGCGCTGCGCGAGGCGCTGCGGCGGCGCTTCCTGGCCCTGGAGAAGCTGCGCTGGATGGTGCTGGACGAGGCGGACTCGCTGATGGACGAGTCCTTCACGGAGCTGCTGGAGGAGATCCTGGCACACGCGCCCCTGGCCGCCGGCGCTCCCGGCCCGGCCGGTCCCGCGGCCGGTCCCGATGAAGAGCGGACGCAGGTGGTGGTGGTCGGAGCCACCTTCCCCGCGGGGCTCAGCGAGACGCTGGAGAAGTTCACTGACGTGGGCCGGTTTGTCACCCTCAGCACCCAGAGCCTGCACCGCCTGCCGCCTCACGTCCAGCAGAAGTTTGTCCGCCTGAAAGGCCGGGACAAGCTGCCCGAACTGCTGCAGCTGCTCAAGGAGCGCCCATCATCAGGCGGGGCTGTTCTCATCTTCTGCAACAGTGCCAGCACCGTCAACTGGCTGGGCTATATCCTGGACGACCACAGAATCAAGCACCTGAGGCTGCAGGGGCAGATGTCGGCAGCAGCTAGAGCCGGCATCTTTGCCTCTTTCCAGAAGGGTGATGTGTCTGTCCTTGTCTGCACTGACCTTGCCTCGCGGGGACTGGACACCAGCAGTGTGCAGCTGGTGGTCAACTATGACTTCCCAGACACCCTGCAGGACTACCTGCACCGTGCCGGGAGAGTCGGCCGGGTTGGGAGCAAGACACCCGGAGCCGTAGTTAGTTTTGTCACCCATCGGTGGGACGTGGACCTGGTACGGAAAATAGAGACTGCAGCCCGGAAAAGGACAGGTCTGCCAGGAATGGACTCTATTAATAAACCTTCACCTTATGCAGGTTGATTCAGGTTGCCAGGCATTCCCTGGGAGGGGCTTACCTGAGGCCATTAAGGCAGAGTGAATGAGCTGCTGTGTGTAAGGCAGGTTGAAAGAATAGAGCTGAGTTTCAGAACCAGGTGATCAGGTTAGCTTTGTGCACTGTTCTGGAAACTGCAGTATTTATTTGCACAGCCATCACAACATGTGGCTTTCTCAAAGGAAACTAGTAAGTGAGTAACAGAATGCTTTTGGAGAATCAGTTGATTTGGTTTACTTATTTTGAGACATAATTTAAATTCAAGTCCAAATGAAAGTATGTTTGTATGATATACAGTTCTATTGCATTTCATTACTGCCCACCACCATCAGCTAGTATTTGTTATTAAAACTGAAAAATTTTTACTGTGGCAGGAAAAAAAATGACCAGTTACAGACACAAAGGACTAAAGGACAAAGGATGCTTAATTTTCTTGTGATGTAGCAGTTCATTTAGAGAATTCTAGACCAGATACCTGTGAAGTACAGTGGGAATGAGAAGGCACAATAATGCTTGAGGTTCTTTCAAGGCCTTAATTTGTTATTTTATGGTTACCTTTCACTGAGAAATGGGATCTTGCTCCTTCATATTATATTAAATAAAAAGCCCTAAAAGTGTTTCCTGTACATTTTTTTTCTGCATACTGTAGTGACATGTACAGTTTCTGAACTGACTGTAAAAAAACCAAAAAACCCCAACCCGTGCACACTGGAAGATGTCTTCGCTTAAATAAAAGAAATGTGTTGACTCTCAAGTTCTAGTGGCTCTCACCTAAGAGAGTGAGTGTAGGATTTCTTTTGAATGTTGTGCCTTTGTCCTATTTTGCTTCAAACCAAAACAGTTGAAGTGAGGCTGAGGTTATTTCATATCTAGCTGCTAGTTTGGACCATAAATAAAATAGTCACACAAATAAGCATTTAAGCACTGAATTCTGTTGCAGTGATTTGCCACAACCCTTTCTCTTGGTGGCTGTTTTTCCCATGCTCTCTGCTTTGGGCTATGCAATCACTGGGAATGTAGTAATAGTAGATTTCTGCATTATGGTAAATGAGATCACAGCATTGGGTCTAAATCTAGTTCTAAGGAAATAATTCACTGGAAGTACTCTCCAGAGTAAAAGTTAAACAAAGAGAAAACTTGTGCAGGTAGTCATCCAAGGATCAGGCAGTGACTTTGTCCTGTTGTACGTGTGCTCTGTTCATACTGCACATTTAGGAGGCTCATAAAGGAAGTTACAAACTGCAGTAAAATTATTTAATACAATAGCTCCCAAGTTTTAGAAATATAGTGAAAGAGTGATCCATTTAAAGACTGGAAACCCATTCGTTGCATGGACAACAAATTATAGTTTAACTCCTGTAACTCACATTTTTACGGTCTATGAAAAGGGCAGTCTGGATTGCAGCACACAGAGATACTGAATTAGACAACACAGTGAAACAATGAAATTCTTCCAGCCATTTGCTTTCTACTTTTGAATAAATATGCACTTCATATAGCTACAAGTAATAACCTTGAACTTGGTACAATGCCCTTACCTTTTGTTGCTAGGGCACTGTTGATCAACACAGTTCATCAAAAAAACCCAAACAAACAAAAAACCCAAACAAACCCTCACCACAAATTTCAGGCATTTATATACTAAAGTGGCTAATAAAAAGCCACTTGGGTAGATAGATTCAAGAGTACACTGTTTACCAACAAAACCTTTTGTAGACAGTACTTTCCAACAAAGCCACAGTTTTTAAAGCATATATTGAGAAATACCGCTGTTGTATCGTTGCTCGCCAAGAGACAGGTGCTGGAGCCAGTGATTAACAGCAGTAATTACACACAGGAGCACACAGACACTCACTCTGGCATGTATAAGCTGATACAGAGCCACCAAATACGGACAGCCACACCACTGACACATCATATGAAAGGTGTAATTGCCCAGTAGGTAAATGCTACAGCAAAGCCTTCGAGGACATTTAGAGACCCTACCCCCAGTTGTGAGCTAAATGTGTATGCAGCTCACACATGGTCAAATTTGTTGAAGAAACAAAGGCATCCAAAGACTTTAGTTTGACTTCTCCCAAACTGCTCTCTGAATGTCTCATCACTCCTTGTTCACATCTCAATGACTGTCTACAGATGTAATTAGCTGCTGTCGTATTGTCTGTACATATTCTACCTTCTGTGTAAATCTTATTTTAGATCCCATGGTCATAACTACATAACTACAACTTTCTTTGGGCTCTATCTTATGGGCATTCAGGTAATTCTGTTGCACATAGCCCACTGTCTAGCAAGGTACCTAGCTAGCTCTAGTGTCTAGCAAGGTACAAGGCTCTGTCACATGTCATCACAGTGAGAGGGAAATGTGTCTCCTACCACTCCAGTAACCTGGCAAAGTGCACACTTTTGCACATTCCACCACTCCCTGGAGTGCACTTGCATGCATGTTCTCCCCAGACAGAACCCTCTTCCTTCCTCTTCCTCCTGAAAGGTATTAGTGAGCCCAGTTTACACATTTGTGGTGGAGTGGGTGGTAGAGAAGTTCTCCATGCGCACTCTGGCCAGTTTCTCAGCGGCCACCGGCCGCAGGAGGAGCTTGCAGGTGAAGACTTGGCGGCAGGCCTTGCGGAAATTCTCCGAGAGGAAAGCGTAAAGGATGGGGTTGATGCAGGAGTTCCCGTAGGCCAGGCAGTGAGAGATGATGCGGAAGGTGAAGGAGATGTTGTTCAGGGGAAAGTGCCCAAACTCTGCCCACATGGTGATGATGTGGTGTGGCAGCCAGGAGAGCAGGAACACAGCGACCACGAGGAGCACCGTCTGCACCGTCTGGAGAAGAGAAGATCGTGTATGAAATGGTCACATTGAGCAAGTGAGCCTGTGGGATGAGTGGGTTTGCTTTCCTCTGTCAGGCAACACTGACAACTGCCAGGTGGGCAAATCATGACAAAGGATGCTAAAAACCCTGGTAAGCTTGGATTGATTTGTTTTAGCTCAAGCAAATAACTGTAGACAGTTGAGGTAGTGCCCGTGAAACTTCAAAGAGTTCAAGGGCTGCAACAGTGTGTTACAAGGAAGAGTGGAAATAATAGTTCCTAACACTTGGAGAGTGAGGAACATTGAGGCTATAGAAAATAACTGCAGGAGAAAATAACTTTCAAGTACGCACACCACTGAGAGGAGTAAAAAAGGCTGGCCTGAAGAGAAAGGTTTTTCCAGTATCTTCCCTATTACAGAAGAAACTCAGAAAACCAGTGCATAGAGGATTTTTTTCTCAATACACAGTGCTCATTGACATATTCCTAGCTGGGTAATGACCTGAGGGAGGTTCCCTGTGCCTGTGGGTTCCCAGCCTGTGCTGCCTGGTTTAGAGGTGTGTCCCTGCAGTGCTTGCTCCCCACTTAGCTGGCTGGCCTCTGGCACAGTCTTGTCATTTGTAGGTTTCAAAGCTTGACCTGAGGTAAAATTTTCCTGAAAACAGTGGTCTTTGAAATCTCCATACAAAATGAAGGTTAACAGTGACAGTAAATAAAATTAAGCTGTAACTCACTTCAGCTTTCTTTCTGTAAGACCTCAAGGCTTGTGGGAGCAGGACCACACTTTCCATGTTTAGGAAAGCTGGTAGTGTTGCTTTTCTTGTACTTTCTACTTCTAGAAGGCATTCACTACTCAGTGAATGCCTAGCAAGTCTCAGAGACTGCTGACTTGGGGGCCCTAAGATCCTTTCCTGATGTTTTTGTAAGGCTAATTCTACCTGACTTAATGAATTTTCAAAAATATAAATGGTAATGCAAGGTGAGCAATTGTTTTGTATTTAAACACTCAGTTTTAGGGTTCTGTAGCAGATGCACAGCTGGTGACTTCCCTTCTCTTGCCCCACGTGGTTCTCTGCACAATCTGCTTTTTAACTTTGGTATTTAGTGTTTCTCATTTCTATATTGTCATTTTAATAAATGTAACAACTTGCAAGATTATATCCTTCCCCTAAGGAAAATTGTTGTACAAGTAGCAGAAAAGCAATGGAGAAAAATTAAAATTCAGGTTTCATTTCCGCTCAAGATTTACAGCCTTACTAGTCTAGGTCAATGTTTCTGTCAATAATTCCCTTGCATGATTTCAAGTGAATAGTGTAAAGTTCCTTTCTTAGAAAAGGGATGATTTTCTAGTGAACAGAAATTTGTTTAGTCAGTGGTTATCATGGCTACATTTAGTTAAAGCCATTAACCTCTCTAAGGAAGATATTATTTTAGATCAAGACTTCAATACAAGTGAAGAAAGGGATTTCTGTCAAATGACTCTCTCAAATAAGGTTCTATTAACTTTGAAAGGCAATAACCTGTAGGTTCATTGTGTACCTGGCATGCTCCAGGTGCTTCCTTGTTTCACCTACCAGAATGCTGTCAGACAGCTGAGCTAACAATGTTCCCCTAAGAGTGAGCAAACTGCCTTGCCAAGTGTCCTCAAACCAACCATGCTGGAAGCCAGATGATGTCCTTAAAAATAGACTGGAATGATTAGGAGTTGATGGCACTGAAGGACACAGACCTAGTGGTCTTGTGGGTTCTGGCTCACCCGCTGTGGTACGATGGGTACCAGAGAAATGATTAATAAACAGGTCCCATCATTAGCTTTCACCAGCAATAATGGTGCTACTTCTTTACCCTCTAGCAATGTTAAATAGCTTAGGCTTGTTACCCAGGCAACCTTTCATAGAATCCATCTGCCTAAATTAGGGGGCTACAGGCACTGAAATATGCTTTTGAATAAGGCTTATATACCTAGCTTTCCCCCCTTTTATTGTGAAATAACAAACCGTGCATTGAACATAGGGCTGAGTATTACACAATGAGTTTGCAGTTGCCATGTAATAGCACAGAGCTGCTTTCTGGGGTCCAGCTTTTTGGGATTTTGCAGATGGAATACACAGAGAATAGTAGAGCACTCATGTATATAATTTGTTACTCAAGAAACAGGTTTTGGAAAGGGAACTTCTGTCTGTTTTTTCAAGTTAGGGAATATGTAGTTAAGACAGAGGAAACTGAAACAAAACACTGTTTGGATTTTAGTGTTGTAACTTTGCTGTAGTCTACTGTTACTGTAGACTGTGACCAGCTGTGGAGGACTGATCCAAACAGTTTGTGTATTGTTTGAGCTTTTTCCATGAGCTGTGACAGTTTGCACAGTTACTGCATTACCGTTGATCAAGCTGTCCCCACTTGATGCAAACCTTCTGGTTTGACTCTGAAATTTTGGTGGGTCCATAATAGAGCTGTACAATGGCCACTGCTGGCCACTTAAGTCTCTCTTAATACTCCTACAAATCTTTCAAGCAGCTCCAGGATGTAACTTACAGTGTATTTGTTCTACAGGCAAAGTAAGTGCATTGAAGCTGTAGAGTGAATCAATAGCATGGTGACAAAGACAAGGAGATATTTTTGTCCATCAGATAATTAGATGAACTTCTGTTATTCCTCCCTTCCCCCCTGCCCATTTCTGTCATGTGCAGATTGTGTTGAATTTACTTGCTTATTCAGTTTGTTATCTTTTTAGGTCATCTGCCTCTCATTTATGCTTTCCAGCCTTTCTTTGTCTGTTTTGCCCTTTGATTACTTTTACCCCTGGCCCTGGACAAGCTATTTCTTGCTTTTAGCCTTCCCCTATCCTTCAAAAACATTGGAAAATGTGTTTAAAAAGCATTTTGGGTGAGATACCTCATTCAGGAGGATGATGAAGTCTTTAACATTTAATTGTGTTTAGAGCTGTTTTCCTTGATAAGCTTTTAATGAAGTTTCTTGCTTCAACTTGTCAGGCATCTTGTCAAGGGCAAAATTAAGATTGCCTGTAATGAGTCAAATGCTTCAAGTATTCCATGGATTTACATATTTTAGGAAGAACCACCTGAATTTTAGATTAATAAACATTCCTGAGATTAAAATGTAAAGTGGACAGAACAGTCTAGAGGGGTAGAGGGCTTGTCGCTTTCCTAATTTAGTCCCAGTTGGAGACAGCCCAGCTGCACATCATTTTTCAGAGCTGATCAGACCATCCATTTCTACTGTGTACCTCAACCACACAGAAATGGGAAAGAACATTCAATTAGGTTTTTATTAAACAGTACTGGCTTGCAGACAAACTGGGCTTCATTAGTGAGACAACTGCTGTTTCCTGAATATGGTGAGAATATTTTTCCTGCTTTTTGTCTTCCATAATTCTAAATGAAGAAGCGTAAAGGAGCCTATGCCACTTCTTCCACACTGTCTTATCAGCAAATTACAAATGACTCCTCCTTTATTACTGCTTTGTAGGAGGAGATCTGATTATGTCATTTACTGATAAATCTTTTCTCCAGAAATGCTCATCTCTAACTTGTAGATTCTTTTCCTTAAAGTTTGAGAGACAATTGGTGCCCATTTTTACTGCCCCAAACTTCATTATGGTAAACTACCGAGTGACAGACTTCACTATATCTTGTAATTGACTGTAGTGAAGACTTGAAAAAAAAGTAGTAATCCACGGTGCCTTAAACTTTTGCTTTTAGATACTGCAGGTACCCAGTGTCAGTGCCCAGGAAGGACAGGTGGCTTAGTGCAATATACCACTGTACTGCTGGAGGAACTTACCAACCTCTGAGGAAGAAAATTTCTGTGGCTTTACATTCAGGGATACCAATGGAGAACATCCCTTTGCCCAGAGTCTGTCCATGAGCCAGCGTGCAAAGTGAAATCTGCCACTTCCTTCACTCCTGGGGCCACGTTCTCGTTTGCTTTGTTGGCAAATCTGACTTGCCCTGATGGATTTGCAAATATTCTTTTCCTTTTTGCACATACAGTTCTAATAGAAAGGTCCCAAGCACAATCTGATCTCCAGAAACATGCCCATAGTTTAGTGATAAATGCAAAATGTTTAGAAAATGGCATACCTATTCTTAAGTAACTTAAATGTTGGAGAGCAGCTGTCTCTACTTCAGAGCACACACATCTTTTAATTATTACTGAAGCACTTCTCGTTGCCCTTTGGTCTTTTTTTTAATTACACTTAAGTCTAATTCTACTCTTCAGTGACCTGAAAACCACACTGGAAGTATTCTTTTTTATTGTTCTGTCTTCTTTCTTGGAGCCAGAGATGGCAGCTGAATGTAATGAAGAAGAGGAAGGACTGAAGTAAATATATTTTGAGATGTTATCAGCTCATTTTGATTACTTGCTTTATTTGCTAAGAGGGACCCTTCATTTCCCAGCAGCTTGCTCACATTGTTCCAGCTGCTCATCTGCACATCTCTCATTCTGGGATTATGCCACTAATCTCCTCTGTTGGTGCCCTTGAAATTTATTCACTTTCTATTCATAAATGTGTATGAGCATTGTGATATTTCTATTATCCCCTAATTGGTAATGATGCTCTTAATTCCTGCTGCCCTGGGCTCCTATTAACCAAACAATGTGCAGGATGACACTTCTGAATTATATTCTTCTGTTTGATGGATCCCAGGATCTTCCATATTTCTTTGCTGTATTTTCTGTTGTTCAAATGCCAAGGCCTTGAACATCACATCCATCTCCTACATGAAAACCTTCACTTTGCATTTGCATAAACAATAGCCAAATAATTTGTTTAGTATGCAGAACATTTGTTTAGTACACAACATTTATCTGCCTCTCTTGGCCAAGATGTTCAGGAATACCCGTCTACCTTGAAGGAATTCTGCGTCTTTTACCTCAGGCTCTTGTATGACCTTCAAAGTGCAGCACTCCAGGGAGTGTCCCAAATAAACTCCGTGTGTCTTTGTGTTTACTTAGCTCTGCAAGCAGTGAACAGCTGATTTGCTGACCCACCAGGCAGGCACTGCTCACCTTTCTGTTGCAGCTAACCAATAGAAAAGCATAGCACTAATTTGTTACCTTTAAGTGGCTCCTTTGGTCTGTTAATTGAAGCTTTTGGCCTCAAGGTGCCACAACTCCTACTATCCTTTCAAGGGAGCTTGCAAAATTCCTGTGAAATTCACATCCCCAGACACATTCTTAAACTTGGAAAAGAATTTCAGATTGTTCAGTTTGCAAAACTTGTTATTTGTTCTTTAAAGATGCACAATACAGAACTGAATAAACACTGAGGAACCCTGGTGTGCTCCAGAGGCCAGTAAAACACCACAGGGCCATGCTAGACCTTAGTTTGCATTAATTTCCATCATTAAATCATCTTATTTAAGGCAGATGTAAGATCAGACTTCCTGGGGCTGGGCTCTTATGAAACATTTTGCAACACTGTCAGACAGGGAATCATTAACTTCCTTTGGAGCCAAATTACAGATTTGCTGTCCTCTGTGTAGCTGAGAAAAGAGGTAACAGAGCTGAAATACGCTTCATTGTCATGGAGGGGTGCACAGAATTTCTTAGTATGTGGTCTTGCTGGCTGGCCCCAAAAAGCGATTATCCAAAACTTCAAAGGAGAATCCTGCAGCATCTCACCATCTGATTTTCAAAGCTGGAAAACTTGTACAACTCTTATGGCATTAAATGGGGAAGCAGCCAGTCATGTCTCTTTTCTGCAGGCACAGTCTTAGTTCATCATGCAGAATTTCAGCCTAGGCATGCAAAAAATTCTAAACATCTTCCTTGCTCTAATGCAGAGATGGTACAAATGGAAAAGCACTTTAAATTGAGCATGTCCAACATTTGACATGTAGATGGCAAAGTCGTATAAAAATTTCAAAGTGGGAATCTGAATTATGGGTCAAATTCTTCTGATAATGGAATGTGAAGTCAGGATGCAGCAAACTTTGTTCAAGGGAAATTTTTGCAAAGTTTAATGTGTGCATAAATTGAAAAGGTTGCTGTAGTTTGAACATAACCATCCTGTAAGTTAAAAGCTTAAAGATAAAGATCACCCAAACACAGAACCTTTGGGGTTTTTTTTTTTTTTTTTTTTTTTTTTTTTTTTTTTGGTTGGTTGGGGTTTTTTTTGCATTTTTGGGGTTTTTGGTTGTTTTTTTTTCTGTGATATGTGCCTGTGTAGCATTTGTAGGATTCTGCTAAAGACACTGCTCTTTTCAGCAGGTGTTTGAACACTGACTTGGAGAGGGTGACAGCTGTCAGAGCTCTCTGGATTATTCATAAACAGGACCCATTCAAACAAAATCTAGTTGTAACTGACTTTACAACAGTGGGTCTAAACTTGCCCATGAGTAGTTTGTCCTAAAAAGCAGGGCTCTCTTAGGCTGTTTTTTTAGCCCCCACATATCTTCAAATAACAGACCTTGAGTACAATGTTGTGGCAAATGGGACAGTGACAGACAGTACAAAGATCACCAGTAATGAAAGAGAAGGGAAAAGTGACTTTACAAACATTGTGCAGGAATAAAATCCACACTGAAAGCCCAGCTGTATCTTGTGGCACTGTGGTCTGGGAGACAACAGCTGGGTCTCAGATCCTGGTGACATGAAGCCTGGTATTGGAGAATTTTGTTTAGAGAAGATGCTTCATATAGCAGTGGGTACTTCTTGACAAGACCCCCTTGAGAGGAAATGGGGTGGCAGTGCCACTCTGTAGGTGCATGTGTCAGAGCTCCTCTTAACTGTGTGGATAGCAAACCTCTAGCACTGATTGAACTTTTAGCTGGGTTTTGTTTCCATACTGTGATAACAGACAGAGTTATCACACACAGTCTGCTCGTGCAGCTCTGGGGGCCCTGGGCAGCAGGGGCTGCTCTGCTGGGAGCAGCAGCACACATCAGGGAGGGGAGGGAGCACAGCTGGAGGAGCACAGCTGGAGGGAGCACAGCTGGAGGGAGCAGGCAGCAAACACCAGGGAGGGCAGGGAATACAGCTGGAGAGAGCAGCAGCACACATCAGGGAGGGGAGGGACCACAGCTGGAGGGAGCACAGCTGGAGGGAGCACAGCTGGAGGGAGCAGCAGCAAACACCTGGGAGGGCAGGGAGCACAGCTGGAGAGAGCACAGCTGGAGGGAGCAGGCAGCAAACACCAGGGAGGACAGGGAGCACAGCTGGAGAGAGCACAGCTGGAGGGAGCAGGCACTGGGGACCATGCTGTGTCACAAAAAGGCAGAAAGGGGTAGAGGATCCAGCAAGAGACTTCTTGGAAAAACAAACTCCTAATACTGTAGTTAATTATGCTTTGTTTCCTCTTTCCTTGAGTTTGATTTATTAAACAAAAATGTTTATAATATTTTCTTTCCATTTTAATGGCATAGACACAAATTACTGGTACAGTATGACCTTTAAAGGAAGAGGTTGAGCTACAGTATCAAGTACCTGGGCTCCAGTAATATGCTTCACATACTTAGAGTCAGGATTATTTTGCTTTCTTTGCTACAGCAGTGCAGCTAGGAAAATCATGCACGTACTTACACAACACTGGGACTGTTCATTTGGCCATGCCATCATCATCTCTTTAGAAATCACCTTAAGTGTACATCCAGTAGTGTCCCACTTTTTCTGTAAATGTTTGTCTTATTGAGGTTCACATGCTGTTTCCAGATTTCCAGGCTGTACTAATAGCAGATAAAATACCAGCTCCTCTATGACGTTTCAGGTGGCTTTACCTTGGATTTGTCCCAGTAATGCTTCTGACTGTGTGCTATGGCTCAAAGAGTGTGAGTAAGCGTGGTGTCTCTTCTGCCTGTTATCAGTGTTACAGGATCTGGGGGTGGGGAGGGACTGGTATTACACCAAGACTCCAGCAAGGTCAATGAAAGGTGAAGATCCTGAAATAAGTCTTGACATTAAAAAAAAAAAATCTTACCTGGTAAAACTATTTTTTTCAGAAGCAGCTTATAATGGAGAATAACAGCAATGTGTTTCCAGTCAGCATGTGGAATGCTGCTTATGGCAAGACCATTCCCTGAGCTCTATGTCATTTGCTTGCTTTCTAAACTGTTTTTATCTTGAAGTGTTCAATCTTGAGGAGAGTTCTCATAGCTTCTGAATTGCTGAGTGACAGGGCAAACTGTTTGCAGTGGTAATGTTGGCAACTGTTTCACTGGAAAATCTTGTTCAACAAGGACTCTGAGTCTGCAATTTGATTCTTTTGAGACCTTTACTCATGTATGGAGCCCAGATGAGCATTGGGAGATTTGAACAAAAAGCTGTTTGCAAAATTTGCTATTTAACTGTTTAAAAACAAAAACCACTAAACCCACAAACCAAACAGAAAAAAACCCAAACCAAACCCAAAGGGGAAAACCCAAAAAGAGCAAACCCACACCCCAATCTCTTGGGGGTAGAAGGAGCATAGTAGCTCAAATGCCCTGTTTTCTTGAAATTATAAGAATGAAGCAGGAACTGCATGGTCGTAATTTCAGACTATCCTCTTCTTAATGAACATGACACCTTGTTTTCCATATCAGTTTGGTGAAGATGCACACTGTGAATTAACAGATGTGACTCAGACAATTTTATCACCTCATGTGGGAAGACTTAGCTGTTGTGCTACACTTTCTCTCATAGCTCAAGGCAATCAGGGTTTAACCACTGAAGTCACACATATTTCAGAACAAACTCAATGTTCTGTATGTCCTAAATTAACCTTCTAAATGTGGATCAAGATTCATTTGTCAAACATTTTTCAGTTAAATAAACAAAAGCTCTTCACTTAATCCCTGATGAAGTTTATAAATTAAACCCAAACACAACTACCTTCACAAATGGACCAACTAAGTACATATGGACGAAGATGGAGTCACAGAACTGACACCCATCTATGACTTTCCCATTAGGCTCTAAAGTGAAGTGTTCTTAACAAGATGTGCTTTAAAAAACTGGCTCTCACTCTTGTGTTTCAAGTATGCTTTGAAAGAATATACAAAAATTGAGTGTGTCTGCAACCAACTCAAGGAAGTCTCCCTAAGAAATGTTGAGTAGTGTTTGCAACAAAAAAACCCTTTAAGTAAGTACACTAAGGGAGATGTTTGGCATGCAGGAAGGCTAGATGGACAATTTCTACACAGACAGGGCTGGAAGGAGACATATTGTGAAGGATGATATGTGTGTGTGTAGAGGAATGTATTTAGTTTTTCTTCTATCTGAAAGGATCACCTATTTAACCAGGTCTGACTGTACTACATGGAACAAGAATTGCTGTTGGGTGTTTCATAATTATGGCCAGGGAAATACTTAAGAAGAGGTGCTGCACCACTAACTTGTTTGAACTGCTAAAATCAAAAGTTTTTTTTTTTAATTGATGGTCTTGGCAATATCTAATAACTAAACTTGAGATGAAGAAACTGTAGAGCTATTTTCTCATCAAACTCTACAGAGCAAATCTGAAAACAAAACAAGTGGATACATTTGAAAAATGTCATAAATGAAATTCTTAACTTCTTTACAGGAAAGTAACAGTAGTTATTTTCAACTGTTGGTAGCATTCTCTTAAAAATTAGCAACAAAATAGGTAGTGTGCTATTCATACCTAAGTAAGGAAATTCTGGAGGGAAATTTAAACTGATCAGTTTGGGGATTTTATGGTAATTTTGAGACCTAAAGCAAATTTTCAAACTTGTGAAATGATTCCATGTGGAATGACAGTGCTTCTTAACACTATATTTGCTGCATTTTACATTACCAAAATTTTCAACACATCTTGGTTGCCTTTTCTCATAGTAGCTGTTAAACACACAAAACTCTGACTCTGCTTTCTCTTTGTAGTCTGCACTATTGATCCAGAAATTATACTCCTGGCTTTGACATTGTAATTCACAATTCATCTGCTGCAGTATCAGCATTTATCAAAAAGTCAATAGGCAAAATAAGGCATGGTGATCTTCAAGGTAGTCTGTTCCATCTAGGTCTGGTGGTGCTCCTGCAGCAGGCAATGCACAGCAGCTCATTGCTGCACAATGTGTTGCCTTAGAAAAGGTGGTGAAATGAATGTTTATCAGAAGCTACTTGAAGTTAGATGAACACAGAAAACATGTTTAAAACAGTCTGAGAGGAAAGGGTAAGTAACACCTGTCTGATGAATATCGTTTGTGGTATATTATAACTTGGACAGTTATTGTGTTATGAGATAATATTGCAAATACCAGTTGAATTCTATCCTTGCAGACAGTGTAAGTGCAAGATCAATTATGAATTGCCCCTCATAAGTATATTGCAAACAAAACTGAGTGTATGCTAGTGAATGTAATGAACCAATAGAAACTAATACAACCTATAGTTAAATCTGGTTAGGATTCATAGGCAAAAGGACTGGCAGAAACTGTAACAGCTCTAAATCAGCTGGAATCAGCACAGACCAGGCTGATCATTTTATAAACCTGGCATATCTCTTGTATTATAGTCAATATACAGATGAAACCAAAGATATTTACCTTCTTCTTTGATCTCTCTGACTTCTTGGAAATGTTCTTTACTTTCGTATGGAGGTGGTATAAAACCTTGGGGGGAAAAAAGGAGCAATACATTGAATGGGAAATTGAAATTTGTGTATTAATACTTGAATTCCTTATACAAGCACCAAAAATTTGAAGTAATTGTTTTAACATGACTTCAAAGATGAATTTGATGTTTTAGACTTTTAATTCTAAGCTCTCCAATTTCTCTTTCAATAAACAAGGTTTGGAAAGAGCATTAAACCTGCTAGGCTTTCAGTAGCTCAGCATATATTAAGAGCTCAGCTGGCACTATGCTGAAATCCACAGGAGTTTTCAGATGGACTGTGAATTTTATATTGAGCCTCAGATTGCCTCCATTTATTCCCTAGGCTGATGATACTCATGGGCAGAGAGCAGGCTGCCAGTCCTGTGCCCTGTCTGTCCTGTCACTCCTGGAGGCAGCACAAACAAATGCAATGGTAGGAGGGGGTCACCCTCCAGAGGGAGGGTCATAAGGAGTGTTGGAGTACTCTAGGCAATTCTCAATTAACAACATCTGGCTTTTTGAAACCTGATTACAGCACAGCAATAACCTGGAAATGTTTATTCCTTCATAGATTTTCCTCTTGCCAGTAGGAAACATTTGTTATTTAGAAAGAACAAAATGAAAAATATGAAAACCAGCAAGAGCCTTTAGGGGGTTTGGGTGACAGGCTGGGTGTCATCTTGGTAGTTGTAATCCTTTTTGTGAGCTGGTGTAATTTCATTCTCTGTTTTCCTTCCCTCCCCCCCATCTCAAGAAAAGCATTCTGTAGCAGGAGAGGATATGGAAAGGGTTGGCTGTGTAGCTGTGTACACACACAACCCACCAAGATTCTGGGATCTTTCCTTCTATTTAAGCATTATTCCCATCCCTGGCACCCACCTTGGCATAGCAGCAGGTGATGAGCAGCAGGGGCAGGAGGTATCCCACCAGCAGGATGGTGATCTTGTACATCTGCTTGGCTGTGGAGCCGTTTGCCCAGTGCTCCCAGCAGAAAGAGCTGTTGGGTGCCTGCTGGTGGCCGCTCATGAGGGCCTGGTGCTGGGCCACGGGGATGGCGATGAGGAGGGACAGCAGCCAGATGGCAGCCACGCCGAGGGCAGCGTTGCGCTTGCTGCGGATGCAGGGCGAGCGTTTGGCGTGGACCACAGCAATGTACCTGTCCACTGACATGGCCACCAGAGTGAAGATGCTGACCAGCATCGTTGCCATGGCCGAGTAGTGAACCCACTTGCAAAAGAAGGCACCGAAGATCCACTCTGGCAGGGAGTAGATGGTGGCCTGGAAGGGGACGCAGAAGAGCAGGAAGGAGAAGTCTGCAATGCTTAAGTTGAGGATGAAGATGTTGGTGGCACTGCGCGATGGGCGGCCCCCGGGCCGGAGACGCCCCAAAACAACCAACACTAACGTGTTTCCCACCATTCCCAGGAGAAAAATCAACCCAAAAAGCACCGGTACAATCACCACCTCCGGGCCGCCCCTGGTTGCTCCTGCCCAGCATGCTGGGGCCTCTGTTTGGTTGGTCTCAAGGCTGCACTTGCTGGTGTTGGCTCCAAAGGAAAGCACAAAGTTGTATTCCTGCTCCTCCATGGAGCCAGGCAAGGAACAGTCACTGCAGCCCTGACTGCTGTCTGTGTTTGTAGGGGTAGCCACAGGTGAACTTTTTCCAATGCCGTGTCTTTCCTTTGAGGAATAATTTTCTTCAGATGATTCTTCTGAGTTCTCTCTGTCTCTGGTGCAGTTTATTCCAGGGACTGACAAAAAAAGGAGTTGAGGAATTTGTGTCATCCAAGAGGTGACATCCAGGTTTGGCGGCTGGTGCTGGTGTGGCAGAGAAAGTCTGTGCCAGAAGAGCAGAGGATGAGGCTGCCCTGGGAGCTTGGAGCAGCAGTGGAGCAGCAGCAGCTCAGCTTCCACATGCTCCTCCTCTTCTGCTTCCCTCCCACACTGCCTGCATCTGTGGCTGTCATACCTGCTTTCCCAGCTCCCCTCTGAGCTGTGGCACAGAGAACAAATGCTGTCTGTGACCTGAGCCCTTCAGAAAACAACCCCTGGCCAGCTTTGTCCCCATGCATTACTGCTCATGAGGGGGAAGAGCAAAGCAACAGTTCCCATCCAAAGGGGTGGATAAGCAGCAGCTGCTGAACAATAGTGTGTGCAGTTCTGTGAGGGGCAGCACTGTTCCTGGCTGTATAAGACAAAAAAAAACCCTAAACCACTTTATTTTAATCAACAGAGAATGATTTGAGCTGTTGATTTGTTTTACAGTATTCAATGTTCCCATTAGAGCATAAAGCTATCTGAATAATTGTGTTTCCAACACAAAAAGCTGGGAAAGCTTTAGATTCAGCGCTGGGTCTTGCCACTTCTGGGATATCTGCCCAAATTCCTTAGTGCCTGAATATTCATGGACCTTGTTGATATAGCTTTGAAGACATTTTGGGTTCAGCCCAGTAGTGCCAACAGCATCTGCACTGGAAAAGGAAATGTTCAGTCTTAGTAGCTGTGAGCAGCTGTAGTATTCCCTGTCAGGGAACAGAGATAGGCTTGGGTTTTTTTAACAGAAGTTTTATTTAATATTAATGGCTCAGTTACTGTGGTTATAGTGCTTACTTATAGAAACAACACGTGTGTTTGGGAAGGTAATAAGCAGGTTAGCTCTAATGGTTTGAATCTTCACATTTCTTGTGAGATTTTTCAGGCAGTGAGGAGAGAACAAAGTTTAGGCAAACATTAACAGTACCTGCACACAGTGATTTATGGATGCAGCACAGCTGCTTGCAAAGGAGAGTACCCACCTCTTCTCTCAGTGGTTAAAGCTCCAGGTGCTTGGTCAGAGTGGGGCACCACTGGGTCCAGTGAATGGGAGGGTTCAACTGGGGATGGCCCTTAACTCTAGGAACCGAGTTCAGGAACTGAAGAGTTGCTCTGCCTTGAGAGGTGACAGTGCTGCCTTCTGTAGCCTGCTCTGATTATACCCTTGCTTAAAACTGATCTGGAACTCAAGCCCTTATTTCCCTCACAGCTTTGGGGTAGTTACGGGGTGATGCCAGGTAAGGAAAGATGTCTGAGCCACAGTGGAAAAAATGATCTCCCCTTGTCATGGGCAGATCATCGTGGCTGGACCTGGCACCACCTGCAGCTCCATGACCTGGCTGCCTCAAGTGCCCCAGGACCTCAGGCACCTCTCAGTGCCCCAGGACCTCAGGCACCTCTCAGTCTTCCAGTTCCCGAATGTTTTGTGTATTTGCCGCGATCTCTGCAGGCTGTGGGGCTGCGCTGCAGCCCGAGTGCCATCTGCTGACACTTTGCCTCCTTCGCTGCCTTCAGGCAGCTCCATTCTTTCCCTCAAACACTGTCAGTTCAGTACTCACCTCTCTCTGCTGTGGTTCTCTCTCTCCTTATGCACACCCGCCCCCCACGTCCTTAAATCATCAAACTTAAATGTTTTCCTTTTTCCTTTTGTGATAATACGTGACGACTCTAAGGTTACTTCTTGTCATATTACTCACATGCTACATGTAGCATTTGAGAAAAGGCTATTGAAACTGATTTCAATGGCTATCTTGGTATTTTTGATGCTTGGGGTTTTTGCAGTTTTGTTCTTTCCTCTTTTCTTTAGTGGACAGTCGTACCAGAAATAATTATTTAAAAAGAAACTGTAACAATCATAGCAAATGAGAACATGCATTTAAATCTTTTTGTGGGTTTGGGAAAAATAATAAAAACTGCAGAATGTGTGGTTTCTGCTGCAGGGGATTTGAGACAATGCATGCAGGAATTTAAGAATTACTTGTATGTGTCACCTGCAAAACAAACACAGCTTGGCAGATCTGAAAGATCTCATGGCATGCTAAGCAGAATATGGGCAGAGAATAGCAAAGTTTTGGCAATGAGGAGGGACAGATCATAGAATTGTTTAGATTTGTTAAAAAAATAAAATTCAACAATTACCTAAATTCTTACAGAAGGAACATTCCAGTTCTGTGAAAGTATAACTGGGGCAGGGGGAAGAAAGGTGAATATTCTGGATAGGAAGTGGCAGTCACCTGCTGAACTAGACATCCAGAAAACTTAAACTATGTGCAGGAACTCAGCTTGTTCTCATTAAGGAACTGAGATGCTGCAAATCTGATTTCAAATGGAGCTTGGCTGGTATGGAAGTATTCCTAGCTGGCCTGACACACAAGGAAGCAATTTCCAGTGTTAATTTACATGCTTTGCTGAAAACTTATCCTGAACATATGTTTACCATAGCAGTCAAAAGTTTCACAAAGATAAAGATTCCTTCTTCTGTTTCTTTCATTATGCACTTCTCCACTGCTTTAAATCATGTGGTTTTGACAGTGAGAAATCTCTTGTCCCTGAGAATTCCCAATCCAGATACACTCAGAAGGGAACTGACCATGCCAAGACAAAGTACTTGCCATAAGACCCGTTCATTAGTCCAACTAGCAGAAGATCAAGTCTTGAATAAGTACAGGAGCACAAATAGCAAGTGAACCTGTAGTGTCTGATTTGCTGGGAACACTCACATTATGTGTGGTGTTTTAAAATTCTCAGTGTTTCATCTGGAAATCAGAAACAATTCATGCCCTGTGGATTGAGCTCCCTGAAATATCTCAGCTGTAAAAATTCTGTTCTTTAGAAACTCTGTTGCTTCTTAGAGGAAGACAACAAATATTTAAACATGAGTGGGAGGATGTAGCAAAAGGACACTGAATAATCTCTGTGAGAGGAAAAAAAAGTAGAAGTTTGACAGCCATCACTGATGATCAAGATCAAGATTGAACTGGAAACCAGATGCTATTGCTTTTGTCTGAGTTGATTTGGGCTAAAAGCATTGGATTTTCATCCCTGACTAATGCCTAAACAGGCACTAGGGGTGTCTTTTTGAGGAAGTATAGCACTGGACATTTATGAATAAATTTGCAATCCCAGAGTAAGGAGAAGAGTGGGAGATGTCAACCCTAAGAATAAGGCTGGGGGGAAAAGCCCCAAAAGATTAAATAGTAGTATTTAAATGGTAACATTTTTAGCTTGTCTAGGTACAAACTAATTTGTCCATTTTCTGATTGCTAATGGGTGCTTCAGCTCCTAATTGCACTGAATATCAGGTATGTTGTAAACCACTCCTACTGTTTTGATAGTCATGGTTCAGCTTTTTGATCCTTGTGCATTAGCTCTCCAAGCCTCTTGACTCTGGAATGGAAGGAGGGCACTGAAGCATAACAGCAGGCAAGAACCTTACTGTCACGCTTTTCTCTCTCTCTGGAGAATGTGGGTTACGTCTCAGATTCAGACCCATTTAAACAAAAACAAACATCCAGATCAAAAGCCTTTTTGTGGCTTTATGTTCAGCAGCTCTTGGTGCTTTTTGAGAGGCTGATTCCGGCTGAAAAGCCCTTTAGGCTGACTAATGAGCTACCTGGAGGCAACTGGCAAACAAGCAGTGGTAGGTCAGAAATCTTTGCACTTGGCTCACACCAACCCTTTCCAGTTATGATCCTGAGTGGAAAGAGAAGGTGCAGTGGCCATTCCTCTCAGAGTATGACCCCAAGAGAGGCAGGAGGTCCTGTTGACTGCTCTGCATATTTGTCCCCAAAAGTGAGAGCCCAGATTCCATTCCTTTCCAGCTCCACACAGTCCTTTTCCTGAGTTGCATCTGATAGCTCCTGAAGGCACTGAAACCTTCATCCCCCTAGAAGTTACCTGTCCACCAGGCCCAGCTGTAGTGGGTAGCCTTGCTCATGGAGGATGATGAAAATATGTAAATCCTTCAACTTTTATGAGCTGTAACCTTTGAGTCTCTTCAGTGAAGGATCAAAATTGAACTTATGTACTTCACTCTGGCCTGACATGCATTTTCTGTGTCGTCCTTACTGGACAGGTAGCTGGTTACAAATACCTACAAATTCCTTTTGCCTTAACTAGAACTTATAATTAAAGCAGAACAACTTCATTTAAACAGCCTAAAGCATTATATCCACACTGTTCCCAAACTTTCTTCTGCAGTATAATTTTTGATAAGGCAGGTAAAATTGTTTAACAAAGGTTGTTATTCGTTTATGACCAACCAACTGAGAAACCATTATTTTGGTTCTAACAGAAATTATGTTGGAAAAAAAGTTACAAAAAGAGAAGTCTGTTTGGCACACAGTGTTGGCAGACACATATAAAAGTGGGACAGGAATATGTCAAAACCATAATGAACCTCAAAACAGGATGCTTGTAGATACTTGTAGGGAATAGGGAACGTGATCTGGCTTATGTCAACAGATTCAAGACAATGTATCTCTTCCTGTGTGCTCCTGCGGTTTCGTGCACAGCTCTTCTGTGAAGGCAGAGGAGACAAAGTGATGTGAGTGATCTCTCACAGTTTGGCCTTAACACAGAAGAACAAGATGACTTTACCTGGGTCCTGGTGTGATGCATTTGTAAATACATCTGTGCCTCTGTACAAAGGAGAGTCAGAGCCCAGTGCAGAGTCTGAGACACACTTGTGCTGTGGGAGCCACAAGGTCCCCCTGGAGAGGGGCTGCTCCCCTGGTGTTTATGGGAGGGAAGGTAAGGAGATACTACAGCTCCACTGGTCCATCCTGACCTGAAAACCAGATCATTCTATGACAGCATGAGAACATTTAGTTAGCTTCTCATGGTGATAAACTGATTTAAGGCCTGTTCACAAAGCTGTTTTGCCTGTGTGTGTATCAGCTTGACTTTACCAAACTGTTTGGGTAAAATCCTTGTCCACTCATCTCTTAACACTTTTCTGTGTGTAACAAAATGTGCTGTCAACTGGCCAGCTCTGCAGCATAACAAAATCCTGCAACAGTTCTGGGAAAGTCCTGGTGCCCCATGTGCAAATAACCCTTTTACTCAGTCACTCCAGACTGTATCACAAAATGCTGTCTATTACAAAAGGAGAGATGTAAGTGTACATGCTGTGCTTTAATACCATCTTAGCAAAAAGTTTCCATGGTGATTTGCTCTCATTCCTGCAAGAGAGCTTTCTTTCCAATAGAACCATGGCAAATTTCTGTCTACTGCCTCATTGAAATTACTGCTAAATTCCTCAATTAAAGAAACCTCTTCTTAAGCATCACAATATGTTGAGAAAAACACCTCAGAAATAGTGGATCCTGAGTTGCTAATTTTCTGGTCTAACAAAAACATCCCAAGACAAAAGTACTTTGAAGTTTCTTAACACTTATGTTAAAAAAAATTAAAAATTACTTAGGATGTCTTATTTCCACACATCTCTGAATGTTTAAGAGCATCTGATTGTGCTTCCAGTCAGATTCTGAGGCAGCTAACTTAAAACAATTGCAGCAAATTCTAGATTTTTCTGAAAGTCTCTGGCAGACTGAATAAACAACTTTACTTAGTTTCCAGTTTGTTCAATGTGGTCTGAACAAGAGACAAAACCAGTGAATTTATTTCCATGCTCCATTTAGCTTCATAAATCTTCCGAGGCAGGAAAATAAACAGTACCTGTATGTGTGCCCAGCACAGGTGTTTGCAGATACACAGCAAAGAGAAGGCATTGCTCAAGCCTGTCAGGATTGCTAAGGAAGAGACTGGCACACAACTGATTATTTAGAAAGCTGGCATAAGAACCTACACTCCTCTTATATCCTAGCATGTGCTGACAAGCTTGCAGTCAAAGGTGGTTGAGATGTTCTACTCATAAGCATAGGAAAGAATAAGAAATCAGGCCTTGCTCAAGGATTACCCTGATACCATCTGCACATCAGACAAGGGTGGCAATTTTTAGGCACCCCTCCAAAACTCAAAGTCCTTGAAACACAAAGGAAAAAAATAGACCCAGTATTAGGTGGCAAAAATGAATCTAAGTAGACTTGCTCTAAATTGGATTTTCTCATTGATACCAAAATGATTGGCTCTCCTCAGAAACCTGTGCTGAGCAGGAAACATGGCATCCAGCGGAGCCTGGCTGCAGGTGCTAATGCCACAAGGGCAGCAGCTGCTTTAAATAGATACGAATGGCTTTGCTCTTCCGGAAAAATGGGAGTGGGAAGTGGCAGAAATAGAGCTTTGAGAATTCTGCTTTTAAACAGGAAAGTCTTCCCCCCCTTTTCTTTTTTTAAGTGTTTCTGGAAGACTTTTCAGATAAAATTCTTAAACTGAGTAGGCAACAACTTCTGTTGTCCTTGAGGCTTTCATGACCTCTTCAGCTGCCTTTCAAAAAAATTTTTCTTTTTATTTCCTTGGGTGGGGGAACAACCTCCAAATAAAAGAGCCCACCTGTCTGAAGCAAGCTGGTTTGCATCCTGCTTCTCGGAAGTCGTCTCCAGCGCTGCCAATTGGCAATCTGTCATCAGATCCCAGACTAGGTGTCATTTTAATGGGGAAGCTCCTGCCACCTCGTGGCAAGAACTTTCGCCTTGCTTGAATCAAAAGAGTTAAACTGGATGCCTGATCCCTTTGTAGAACAAGTGTATAACTAAACAAACAGAAGCCTTGCTTGATTTGCTTTGCCATTTGAGCATTATCAATTGTAAATATTAATGCTATTTAAAAATAAACATAATATAAATTACTAGATAAGCTCTTGCAGCTATTTTTTTTCCACTGCTGTTTTCCCCACCTTCCTTCCCAAGAAAGTACAGAAATTAGTTCTGTCAGAGTATTGAGCCAGGAGAATCCACAGCAACTTTGGTATTTTTAGAAAAACTTTTGACAAGACATATCGATGGGTGTCAGAACAGTACTAATTTGTGTCCATCCTGAAAGGTATCTGCATTCATTTTGGACTGTTTGCTTTCAGCTATAGGCAATGTTCAGCTCTAGATTCCTTCTAAGGAGCTTTGGTGATATCTTCATGCGCTTCATGAAATATTTCTTCTGTGAAGAGAACAACTTGTCTTGGTACTTCCTGTTTCTTTTGTGTTTGAACAACAGAACTTCCTGTTTCTTTTGTGTTTGCTAACTGGTGCCAGTTGATGTGGTTCTGTATGTTCATGTCCTCAGAGGGTATGGCACCCTCTGAACTGCCTTCAGGATGTTGGTCAAATTATTCATGAAACTGGGGCAGCTTTGGGCACCCCCAAGACAGGGCAGCATGGCAAAAAGAAGTTTTTTCCTGACTTGGTTTTTAACCTCTTTGATCTCCCAAGATGAATGTTTTTCATAAGGTCTCATCTAAGAAATATGTTGCAACCATGCTGATTTAAACAGATTAAAATTACCAAAGGACCTCCCATCACCACCCCCTCTGATTGTGAACTCACTTCATTTTAGGACCTGAAACTAAGGCTGAGATGAGGAGAAGAAACAGATGGAATTCAATTTGCAATAGTTAATTCTGCCTGTATTGCTATTTTTATGCAAACTGAAATCCTGATACACAGGATTTTCTCTTCCTAACATGTTGTAACAGTTTCTAATTAAAACACTGATACCTGCCCTCAAGAAATGCCAAACTGTCTGCCTTGGAGACTGCAATCTTCACACAGAAGAAGGACAGCAAGTTTGAATACTTGATAAGCAGGGCTTACAATGCTATGTTAATGTGGCCTGTCCCTAAGCAATTGCAATGGGATTTTGAAGCTGATTGACACACAAAACTATCTCCATCCCAAATGCTGAAGTGCTGTTATGTAGTGTAGTTGATGCCAGGAGCTGGTGAAGAGAAGAATTGTATAGAAAACAAAATTACAGTTAGAAATGACTGCTGTAAAAGGCATCAGCCTGTACAAAGTCCTACTTTCCCAGCTGTAGTCATCTACAGTTCAATCTGTGCTGGCAGTAAAAACTATCAGTGGTTTGGATGTGTAAGTGCTGAAATTAATGAAGAGGCTCTGGGCTGGAACAAGCCTTCCTAGTGGGAAAAGTACTTCCAACCCATAATGTTATCCCTCTGCCTCCTGACAGCAGCTGATTTGAGTGAGTGCTGCAGTCATTTTACAGCTTCTCAGCCTGCTCCAAAATAGGTGTGAGGTGAATATAACATGCTATAAACATAGGGATGGCTGTTATCAGGGAGAGACAGCTGTGTAACAACATTCTGGACAATAAAGATAGCTCCTGGGACACTGAGCAAGAGACCAGTCCTGCCAGATGAGCTCTGCAGGAAGGATGTACATCACAAATGCCACATTGTAAGAATTATAATGCACAAACAGCTGCTAACTAATCTAGGGCTATTGGAATAAAATTATAGAAGAAACCTCATGATGAACCAAAGGAAGCATTTGGCATTTAAAAATCAGTTATATTCTGAATCTGCGAAGAAGTGAGCTGTTAAAAGCTCAAGAAGGTGCTCAGTGGTTCAGCAAAAGCTGTTGTTGAACAAGGAGTTGGTGAGCTTAGCTTTTCTGCAAACATGTGGAAAAACAGTTTTAGGTAGAAATCAGTTCAGAGATTTAACTTGACTTTGCAAAGAGAGAAGATTCAGAAAATGGGAAAAGTAAATTGCAAAGTATGTGATATTTAATTACTCTGGAAGATAGAGTTGAGAACCTGAAAAATTTAAAATTAACAATGAAATATGGACTAGAACTAGACCATAAATGGAAAAGGAGTCTGAACCTCATAACTGCTGCTTTAATTTCAATATGAAAGGTAATTTCTTGTCATAGGCATAATAATGGCTCTGGCCTGGATCAAACTTCAGATTACAAAGAGAAAATATTTGTCTTTTCTCTTGTTATTTCATTTGTATTGTTTAGCGTTCTCTAGTCCAGAGAAGTGGATAGTAAATGTTTATAAGCGAAGTTCACCAAATTAGCAATGTGCAGCAGAATTCCCAGGGATGTGGGGGGTTCTGTTTAAGTTTTCCAGTTAGTGGGAACTAGAGAATTGATGACAAATGTGTGTTCACTTAAGACATGACTTGCACAACAGGTCTGTGGGAGATTGGATCATGAGTCTTGGTCATTTCTCTGCAATGGAATCCTAAACAAAACCATGATGCCCTTTTGGTTTCCGGTAAAAAAAAATGAAGCAAAATAAAAATTGTGATGAGCAGACCACTTCTTGTGAAACTCTAGCATCATGGTTTTGCATATATTTCCTTGTTTCCAAATTTTCGTTTGAAAGGGAGTGAAAAGTCACAGTAGGTTCAGAGACTGGAAAGTCACTGTAAGTTCATAATTATTTTTTGAAATGTCACATGTACCTTGTGACTATTTTGACCTTTGTAAATATAATACAGTGGCACTGAAAGTCCTGAATAAAGTACAGCAGGTACAGTAACATGAAGTAGATGTTTATTGGCTGAGGTATAGTCAATGTGAATAAGCAAGCACTAAAACAGGGGTCTGGAAAGGTTCTATGTTCTTTTTCATAGAAGACATCAAATCTTCCACTGAATGAGGTCCTGAGCAACTTGATCTAACTTTGGAGTTACCTTACCTTGGCCCAGGTGGCTGGACTAGATGACATCCCACCGAAAATCCCTTCCAACCTAAATTATTCAATGGTGAGAGGCACCTATTTCTGAACCATACAAACAGTGATTTTCACACATCATGTGCTAGTGAACAGAGGCTCTGTGGACTGCACAGCCAGGCTGCCACGAGAGGGAGGAAATGCTGGGTTTTCAACAAGGCACAGCAGAAGCCTTGTGGGGCTCCCCCGTGGGTGTAGCTGAGCTGAAAGCTCTGCACAGACCTTGCGTGTCAGAAAGTGGCAATTTCCAAATGCCTGCTGTGTGTGCAGCCTGTGGCACGAGCTAGAGGAACACAGGAGGTTTCTTGCTCGCTGCTGGGATGTCAGGCAGGTCCAGTGCCAAGCTTTAGCTGCCGGCTCCAGCACAGCAGAATGTGGATTTCGACTCGGCTGAAGAAGGTAACTGCTCCAAGGAGCCTCTAGATGAACAAAGAAAAGCTATAAATCTTATTTCAGCTTCCACCTTCTCAGCTCTGCTCAGTCAGCATGGGAAAAAGCTCTGTGGGATTTGTATTTCAAATGTTGTTTAAACAGGGATGCTAATATACCATCTTTTTAATTTTGTGTAGTGCTTGCAATACTCCTTCAATTTTCAAGTGCTGATCTCTGAATGATGATTTAATTATGATTTTTTTTTTATACCTAAACAGTTTCAAAGGCATATGAGTCTTACTGTCAAAGTACAAAGGATATTTTGCCTTGAAACTGAGAAGATAATTTGATATAGCAAATTGATAGAAAACTCTTGCAGCTACAAAGAACTGCATTTTTGTACACATACACAGAGAGGGGATTTGGTAATGTATAGATGAAAATAATTTATTTTAGCAGTCAAACCACTGGAAGAACACTTAGTTCCTGCTGAAAAATCTTCCTGAAAATTGCTGTTGAACTCATGGAAAAAATTGTAAATATTTGGACCAAAATCTACAGTGTGTATCAGTTTTTATAGCCTCAGAATGGTTTTATTGTGTGAAAAAGGTTTGCTATATTTTCATTAAGGAGTTTGAACTGACACATTATATGAACTTCAATATGTATATGAGCCCAGAGCAGACAATAAACTATAAAAATCTTAGTTTTTCCTTTAGAGTCCTTTTGTCAGGATCTGGCAGAGCTCTAGAGATTCAGGCTGCAGATCTGTCCTGTGTTTTGGGCTTGAGGAATTTGCAGCCAAAACATGCCTACAGAAACGAATCTCCCTTTGTGGTACTAACTTGTCAGAATTCTTCTGCTTGGGCAGTTTTTTGACCTTGTCTTTTTAACATTTCACATGCTGAGCTGCCACAAACAAATTTAACATTTTCTAGATTAGAGATACAAAGACTTTTTTCCCTGTGGTAACAAAGTCTGCAATTGTGGTAAAAGGGTAAGTCTGTATTTGTGCTTTGACATTTGAGGGAAATCCCTATGGTTGCCACAGAGCAGAAAAGAAATAGCCTCTGATTGCTCTCTAACTTTATGGTTTTGTAGAAGTCCTGTGCCACTAAAGTTTTTGGGTCTCACAATGCAAGTATATTTTTGATGCATTTATTTATGAAAGAAAAACTTCTAAGACTCTGCTGCTATCAGAGGAAGGATTTTGAGGATGGTTTTGTTTCTAGCAATCACTGTTCCTTTCGTCCCATCTGATGTTCTGTGTGTTTTAAGTTCACTTCTCAACTTTCTCAGAAAACAGTTTTGTGTTCATTTCAGTGTGACATTTCCCACAGAAAGAGAGCAAGCAAGTTAACATAATGAAAAAAACTATCTTCTTCTGCTGTTTTGGAAGCTGTTTTTGGGAGCTGTGAGCCCAGGGTGTAGCAGGCTCAGCTACAGCTCTGGCTGAGCAGTTGGTTCCCTTCAGCTCTGAGCTGGTGGCAGCAGCAGAGTTTAAGGAGAGCTCATATGTGCAAGAGCACAAGTAGCCAGAGCCCCTAAAATCTTTGGGACAATGTAGCAGTTTCAGAGTGTCCAATGCTACCTTCCCTCCTGTTTACTATTATTTCTTTGTTGTTTTTTCTTTCCTCCTCCAGAATTCACAGCAGCCTTATCAGAAGGAGGGGCATTCAGCTTTTCCTGCACTGTTCAGCCTTACAGTCTCTGCAGACTGGAAATTTTGCTGTTTCATTGTCATCAGTGAACAACTGTGGTATCCCTGTGCTCTAGCACTTTTTCCACTGGAAAATGGAAATGAAGAGAAATATGGCAAAGTTGTTGTGGCTGCTGATGTTCTTTTCTGATATTGTGCCATTCAGCTGTGAGAAATCAATGAGAGAAAGAGCCATTGAGCTGATGCAAGATGCACGTTTGATCGACGGGTATATAAAATATGTTTAACTAAATCCTCTTTGTGAGTTTGACAAGTGAGGAGGAAATGCTGACGTGTCAGATTAGCAGAGACATGGGCTGCTATGAGCACACAGCACTGAGCTACCATTGCAGTGATCCATTGGGAAGGAATTTTGGTTCAGAGGGTCCTTAATGTAGGATTGTGTTACCCTAAACACCATTTTGATTTTCTGGATGGGTGTCATGGTTTAACCCCAGCTGGCAACTGAGTCCCACACAGCCCTTGCTCACTTGTCCCTCTGGTGGGATAAGGGAGAGGATCAGAAAAGTGAGAAAACTTGTGAGTTGAGGCACAGACAGCTTAATAACGAAAGCACAAGCTATGCACAAACAAAGCAAGACAAGGAATTAATTCTTCCCATGACTAAGGCATTCAGCCATCCCCAGGAAGCAAGGCTCCATCACACATAGCATTTTCTTAGAAAGATAAACATCAGGATTCTGAATGTCCCCTGCCTTCCTTCTCCCAAACGTTTCTCCATATGCTGAGCACATGGTCTGGAATATCCTTTGGCCAGCTGGGGTCAGCTGTCTCAGCTGTGTCCACTCCCAACTTATTGTACACCTCCAACCTGCTCACTGGTGGGATGGGGGCAGAAACAGAAAAGGCAGAAAAGAAGAGAGACTTTTAGGCATCTACTGCTGGAAGGATTATTGGCAATTAATGGTCCAAAGGACTCCAAAGAGTGGAAGAAATTACACTTGGGTTAGAAAGGGAACAACTTTTCTCTATCACAAAATCTGTTTGTATTCCATTCTAGCCACAATGACTTTGCACTGCAGCTGAGAATACTTTACCAAAATAAAATCAGTGGAGTCAACTTAAGAGAACTCAACAGGACCCACACAAACCTTGCAAAACTTCAGGCTGGTTATGTGGGAGCTCAGGTATGTGTTGCTGTGGTGATGGGGCTCAGAACATATTTCTACATTTGCTTCCCTCCTAGCCCTGATTTTGGTTCTTTATGTTAAAAAAGAAAACAATAATGGAACTGAAAACCACAGACACTCTTTCACAACAGTTGTGTTTCAAAAGGTTGGGTTTTATAATCCAGTTACTCTTAGTCAAAACAGCAGCCTTTGTTTTGTGATATATAAATTAAAGGAAGCTTACACTTGCTTTCCTGCATGTACTGTGGAGTAGCTGAGTGTATCAGGAGGGCTTATTTTGGAGTGGGTGCTTTTTTGTCTGGAGTGGGTGCTCTTGCCTTGCAACACAACTCTTTCTTTGGGGTAAAAGCTGCAGTGGCAACTCCTTTGTAAACTGCAGGAAGTTATTTTGGTCTGTGCTCCTGAACTATGAGCAAACAGAAGTTTCCAAGTCAAAACACAAGTTACCTGGTTCACTTGTCAATGTCTCTTTCAGTTTTGGTCAGTGTATGTTCTTTGCAGCGCCCAGAACAAGGATGCTGTGCGCCTCACCTTAGAGCAAATCGATGTTGTCAAGAGGATGTGTAACAGCTACGAGGAGCTGGAACTTGTGATGACTTCCCAAGGTGAAGCTCCTTCTTGCAAAGGAATTTTTAAAAATGTGATTGCAGGAGGTGTGTTCAGAGAGATGTAAGCAGATAAGTTGTCCTGCTTTAAAGAGTTACTTCAACATTTCCTCTGAACCACAGCCACTGACTGTGCACAGCCCTGCTCCACAACAGTCATGAGAAAATTTGCCATATAAACATGTACTCTGTAAGCTCCAATTCTATGAAAATGTCTTTATTATTGCCTGCAATTTACACAGACAATTGCTGCTTGGTACTGCTGGCTTCTTATCTCTCATGGAATTACTTTGGAATCATCTCCCTCTGTGTTTTCCAGGTGTCTCTGACAGTAGAAGGATTGCATGTTTGATTGGAATAGAAGGTGGCCACTCCATTGACAGCAGCCTGGCAGCACTGAGGATGTACTATGACTTGGGGGTTCGTTACATGACTCTAACACACACCTGCAACACTCCTTGGTAACTATTGGGCATATTTTTGTGTGACTATCTCATGCAAGGGAGTGGCAGCTGCATGATGGGAGAACTACGGATTCAGACATAAACCTATCCTGTGAAAGACTTTGAACCAATTCAAGGTTTTGGGGATAAAGAGTTTTCTATGTATATGGTGGAATACTACATCCATTATTTAGTGCTTGGTATGATCATAACTCAGACACTTCACAATCTGCTTGTCTTAAATTCCTTCACAAAAATCAACATAAGTGAACATGAAAGCAGTTATGAACACAAAAAGCACAGCCTGAACAAGATTCCTGTTACATAGCTCATTATCTCCACATTTGAGTGGCTATATGACATTGTAGTAATTTTTCTTTTGTGTAGCGCAAGAGTTTTCAGCTGCTGATACTGTATTCTCCAGAATAATAAAATGTTTCTTCTCCCTCGCTCCCCTTTTTAAGGTCTGAATCATCATCTAAAGGAATACACAACTTTTATCCTAGTGTTATTGGTCTGACTGCATTTGGCCAAGTAAGGATCTCTTTCAAATTCTAATCTGGGCAATCTGTCATGCAACTAACAACTTCTGGCCTTATCTTCTCAAAAGCAAACTGACATTAAAAATTAATTACTGGTAGTTCTTGATAGTTAGGAGGTGAGAAGGATTTAGTCAAACCAAATCCCCTGTGATGTTTCTTAGGGTAAAAGAAGGGTTAGATTTAATTATAATTGTTTAAATACAGACTAGATGTATGAATTCATATGTGCAAGCAGTAAGATGTGAATAACACTTCCAATGACTTGTTTTAGATTGATTAAGTTTTCTAAGTTTTGAGCATGCTGGCTAATTTTGAATGAATAAATCACTAATTAATTAATAGGTACATAGCAACCAATGCAGGCACAGCATGTTTATGAGTAGCTGACAGCTGCAGAATTAATCTACCTGTTTCCATATACCAGCCAAACAGCTTCCTTTCAGGAAACTTAATACTGACACTGTTGTCTGTACATCTGTTTTAGGAAGTGGTAAAGGAGATGAATCGCCTGGGTATGATGATAGATTTATCTCACACCTCATACTCCACTGTAAAAGCTGCACTCAACATCTCAAAAGCGCCAGTAATTTTCAGCCACTCAGCAGCATTTTCAGTCTGTAATCACCCAAGAAATGTTCCTGATGATATCCTCCAGCAACTGGTGAGTTATATGGTTCTTGGATTTCTTTTTGGAGGAAGGAATTTGTTGGGTTTGCGTCTTGGGGGTTTTGTTTTTTGTTTTGATGGCAATGTTTGCATGGGCTGCAGAAAACATGCATTCAAATCATGATGTTTACTTTCCACCTCCTCATCCCTGAATTTGATTTAGAAGCAGATCCTTGAGCAGCAGCTTACAATTGCTTCCGAGGAATTTTCTTTGGGTTGTGTTTGGCCTTTGACTACAAAAATGAAGTGTTCACAAATACTTTGAAATTCTGGTTGAGTTTGTTTGATGTAGTCGCTGCACTTCCGCTGATTCAGTCTACATGAAAGTAAAATGAACCCAGGGGAAAGGATGGGAGGCAAAGCCTTGTGTTACCATCTGAACTTTGACTTAGTGTTGCTGGTCTCAGTGCTGGATGGGTGTAGAAGATTCTACATCAGATGCCCAGGAAATTTGCAGGGCACGAGTGTTCACTCATCACCTGTCTCTTCATATCTTTCAGAAAAAGAACAAGGGAATTATCATGGTGACTTTCAATGCAGATGCACTGGCTTGTGGCAGAAAAGTTGTTAATATTTCTACCCTTGCAGGTTTGATGTTTATATGCTGTAGTTTCTGTGGGTTCTACAAATTTGTATAAATTCTGTGAATATCCTGGGGCATGCATTGTTTTCAAGGCTGTGTAAATTACACTGTTTGTTTATTCCATCCACACCTTAGCCCAGCTCTAGGTACTTTCTGAGCTAATACTCATTAAACAATCACAAGAGGTACAAGATGTGTGTGTAGCTGGAGGACATGATGCTCACAAACAGAGCCAACAACCATTAATCCCAAAGAAGTTGTTACTTTCTGGAAAACACCTTAAGCCTATGTAATTAAGAGTGGGAAAGAAAGGTGTGTAACGGATAATGAAAATTCTATTGTATAATTGGGCTGTTTGTTAGGAATGAACGCACTGTGATGCTCGTGTCTCTTTCCTCATTTGCATTTCATCAGTGTAGCTGTTATTTTGAAGGTTGCTGCCTGATGGGGTGTCTTTGGACTTTTTTTAAAAGGATTTGATCAAGAACCCATGATTAAGGAGAGCTGTTACCCAGTGCCAATACGTGTGAACTGTAATATTTCTTTCTTTGCTAGGTGCTTAGATGTTGTTTTCTTGATATTTTTTTTCAGATCATTTTGACCATATAAAGGAAATTGCAGGCTCAGAATCGATAGGAATTGGTGCTGACTATGATGGAGTGGAACAGTGAGTAAAGTTGTACAAACATTGATATCTGCTCCTTAAATTATGTGGGGTTTGGTTCATTTAAGTGAAAAAAAGAAGGCAGACTAAAAAAAACTGTATGAGATCACCTTGTAATGAGCACTAACCCAAGTTTCATGAAAGAGGGGCACAATAATTCCTTTTTAGAACTGCACGAAGCAGTGCTACAGATGGATCCTCATGCCCTGTGAACTCTGAAGCCATGTGTTCTAGGTGGTGGTTTGGGCACACAAAAGCAGTGATAGAGGCTGTTTTTCTCCAAAAGTCACTGATGAATGACAGAAAAGCTGCCTCAATCTTTATATGGCAAATGGTTCAGTCCACAGAGGCACTGCAAAACTCTGTGCTCCACTCTCTTTGGGAAAAGCCCAAAGAGTTTGGGTGCTGTGAAACCACTCCTGCTTTTGGGAAGTGTTTGAGGCAAGGCACAGCCTGGTAAGCAGCCTACCACAAAAGCTCTCCTCACTCCTGGACCACGGCAGTTACAGCACAGGAAACAAATGCAGATTGGGTGGCATTGCTGCTGTAACCTTAAACTTTTTTTTCTTTTTATCTTTCCTGTTAAACCATTATCTCCTTTTTCTTTTTTCTTTTTCTCCTGGGGTCAGGCCTGCTTGGGGATGAAAGTCAGAGTCAGGCCCCCATCTGTGAAGTGCAGACAGAAACTCATTGTGTCAGCTCCCATGATATCATAGCTCTGAAATAGTTATGTTCAAAATAAAAACACAGTTTGCAAGAAAAGGACATATTTTATCATGAATTTTCTCAAAGACCATCAGTTAAATTGGGGGTGGAGTTGTTAAGGTCCTAATTCCTGCTAGTACTGCCACAGATTTTTTAGATATTCTTATCACCATACCTTCATGGAACAGAAGAGTAACAAAAATATTAGTCATCTCAAATCAACATCAAAGTCTCGTGAAAATACAATTTAAAACAGCTGTTTAATGCAGGTTTTGCAGCCCTTTTATTTCTAAATTCTTTTTATTCTGACAAGAATTATCACAAGGCATAGATCAGTTTTTTTTTTTTAATTTCTTCAGTAGAGGGCTCTGAATAGGTTTCTTTCCACTGCCTAAACAATTGGCTTAATTCAAACTAATATTATTATTCTAATTGGGGTATTTTTTTGTAAATAGTTTGTAAACAACAGAGTTCACAAAATTGCCTCCAACTCCAGAGCTCACCATGTGTTTGTAGGTTTCTTTTTGTTCTCAGTTACACGAGTGGATTGCCCTAACTTCATCTGTGATGCAGCTGTTTCCTCTTACTCTGAAGTCCTGATGGAAAGTGTGGATTACCATATACATGAATTTCTGGTTATTTTTCCCCCTTTTGTTCTTATATCCTCCTTGTGTTCTCATTTTGCCTCTATAGAAGTGCATCTTCATTCCAGTTGTGTTCTGTTTATTGGGTCCTATGTGAAGAAAAACACTTTTCTTGTGTCCCAGTCCTGTTTCTGTTTGTCAGCTGAATTCTCAGAGGAAGAATTGGGTCCAAAGTCAGCTCACTTCAAAAGTCAATATGTGCAAAAGACTAATTAAAACCCTTCTTCTCCAATTTGCCAGTGATGTGTGTTGAATGTTCTTGTGTGACTCTTGCCAACAGCTTTCCCGAGGGATTGGAAGATGTCTCTAAATACCCTTCTTTGATAGAGGAACTTCTTAGAAGAGGATGGAATGAAACTGAATTGAAAGGAGTCTTAAGGGAGAACTTTCTCCGTGTCTTCAGGGAAGTAGAAAATGTAAGATTAAAATCCAAACTGAATCTTGATTCTTACCAAGAGGGAAAGGGGAACTGTTGGGTGTTTTGTTGTTTATTTTTGGGTGGGTTTTTCTTTGTTTTTTTCCCCATTTTATGTGTTTTGTTTTGGAGGGTTTTTTTATTCAATGAGAGAGGGAATGTAAGCACCTAATTCAGTAAATCCAAACTCTGGGAAAGAAACCAAGATGGCAAGAGAGCGTTAGCAGCATAAAGGAAAACGAGAGAGAGCAGACAAAGCTCTTTGGAAGTTTTTCTCTCTGCAGTAATCTGATAAGCACACATCAGTGACTTCTAAATGGAATCACTTCATGGTTTGGAGAAGCTGCGGATGTACCAGCATCACAGTCTGGCTGTGTCCACTGGGGCAGCAAGGAATGTTGACTCCTGCAAATCAAATTAATTCTTGTCATGGGATTGGGCTGCTGCTCAAAAGGCTTCTGCCATGGCCATGCCACTAACAAGCCATAAACATAACAGCTAGATCCCAATGAGCTTTAAGTATAAACGGTAAATTTTAATCCAGAAGGATGAGGGAGGAGAGGAGGGAAGGAGACTGGATAAGAGTAGGGCCCCCTCAATGGTAACTTTTACAAATGCCTCTGCTGAAACTTCCAGACTGCTTGCCTCCTACTTTTATTGACAGGGCTAGGTAAGTAGATATTACACACAAAGCCTTATAGACCACAGATATTTTACAGTGACCTTTCTTCCACTTGTCTTTTTTGGGCATGTTGCATGAACTGAAATTAGGGAAATTTGTATTATTCCAGATAACCTGCCAAAATATCTCCATAATGCTGACCTCATTGTGTGGCACACTGACATTATGAAGAGCCTTAAATTCACCTCTCCTAACCAATCTGTGGGATTTAGTAATGTTTTTTCCCTTCTAAATTAGAGATATTGAAGTTCTGTCTTGAGAGTGAGAAGCTCTTGAGAGCTCCTTTCAGGGGAGAAAGTTCATGAGTTTGTTTTCTCCATATGTGGAGAGAGCCAAGACAAAGAGCAGCCAGACCTGTGACTCTTGCCTGTAATGTGCTGAATTCTGGGAAGTGCTTCATAGGAATGCTAACAGCAGAATAATGAGATGGATTTCCTCACACTCAGATGTGGTTTTGCAATACAGCTTGAGTCGGGTAAAGAGCATTGAATTTGCTAGCTGCATAAAGCTTTTTGCTGTTGTGCCAGTCTGGCTTTCAGAGACAACTTTTTGATATTTTTGTAGGTGCGGAACACTTTTGAAGTAATGGGCGTAGGTGAAAGTGAAATTCTGCAAGAAGCAAAACATTCCTGTCACCTAGACCTACGTAAGGCTCAGCCTCAGCCTCAGCCAACCAGGTCCTTTGGATTTCCTTCTGTGGCACAACCTTTCAGCCTGACACTTGTCTCATGTTTAATGCTGTATTATGTATCACAAGATTATGGAGTCTAGAGAGATTTTTGGAATACTCTGCAATGCAGCTACTTATCTTTCTGTGATTTGTTAATGGAAGACTACAATAACTTTTAAACATAATTTCTATAAATTCATCTGCATATTTGAAAAGTCATGTAAATTATAAATGATGTAGCAAAAGTGTTTAGAATTTGAAGTGATAAATTCTGTATCACCTTGGCTGGACCAAGACCAACATTGTTAATGGAAAATACTCACATTTAAAGAATAAATTCTGTAATACTCGATGCATGGTTTTGGTACTTTGTGGAATTTGTGGAATAAAGACTGGAGTCCAGAACCAGCAGTTTCACACAGGAACTAGAGATTATGAGTAAGATATCTGTGCCAAGTAGTTTTCAAATATCGCTTCTTGCCAAGTAGTTTTCAAATATTGCTTCTTGTTAAATCATACAACTTCCATCAATATTTGATGGCTTACCAAGGGAAGACCATCCCCTGCCATATGGAGAAGAGTGTTTTTTTGGTTTGCTTGTGAATTTGTTTTGTTTTTTAAGATGATAAGATGAGTGACAAGCCTATTCCAGTTTGAACTGCATGCTTTAGAAACCCATCCTGCAATACTAAACTCTTATTTTTGAACCCTGACCAGGACAGTGGGCAACTGGACAATTACTGAAGGGTGGAGGCAGATCTCTTACATTCAGGCGAAGGCAATGCTGTATATACTTTTCTATAATTTGAGGAGAGCTGTTTGCAGCATTTTCATGATGATGTGAGCAAGAACAACAAGAGGGTTGTGGAAATCTTTTTGACATTTAAACAATTATCCTTATCAATAACATGTTTTATTATTCCATTTCTATTCTAGCTGGCTAAAATCAGACCATGGCAAATGGATTCATAGACGTGAGATTAGACAGAGATCTTTTTATTTTAAATCTGCTGGTTTGGCCTTTGGAATATGTTTTGAAATACACAAGGTATGTGGGGATAGAAGCTCCTGTTGCAGAAAAGAGCATGTATTGAAATAGGCCTGCTCTTCATAGGCTCAAAACTGACATTTTAGTCAAATATACTGAGATTTATTTTGAAATTATAAGATGGCAGCACTACATCTTTGTAAGGTCAGTTCCCAGTGCTTGCTGGTAAATGCTTTCCCATGATACTTGCTGTTAATGGTGATTTTGTGATACCAATTTTTATTTACTAATATGACATCTACAGGTTTTAGACTTAGTGTAGAATAAAAGCCCTGCAATTGATCTGAGGAAAGCATTTGTAAACACACAAAGTATTTAACAACTAGAGAAGGCTGAGCATGAATAGGACGAAAAAACAGCACATTAGTTTTTTCTAGAGGAATTCAAGACTGTTCCTACCATCCATTTCTGTACTCTGTGTACAAGTAGGGTTTCTGGAACGACCCTGTTCTTTTACAGTGTCAAAATTAAGCTTCATTAATTTCTTTGATAAGATGGTCTCCTTGATAAATATATTCTAATTATACTTCTGTATGTTACCAAGTTCTTTACAAATCATGGGAAACAATCTAGTTGCACACAAGCCAACTTTATAAGAATAGTTTCTCAATAAATACTGATCCTGGATATGCATGTAGAAAGGGGAATTACTGATTCAGAAGTCTGGCCTCCCTAATATTGCTTGACTATAATGAGAACTGGTTTTACTGGTAAAATCATTAATTCAATATGGCAAACATTTAATTCCCATCAGCACTTCTTCTAATAGGTTCATAAGCCATTGGAAAACTTCCATACATGGTCTCTTTCCTCAGAACTAGGGCTCTGATATTTGCCTCATTACACAAAATGTAAAATGTTTCTTTATTCCTTCCAGCTGTTTTCTTTATCTTGTGTTGTCACTTTACTGCCTGCTAATTTTTACTTTTTTTACCTTCCCATACTACAGCATGGACTAAATATATATATTCCTTTTCTTAAAGATATATAAAATACTTTTCAATTACTTCTTATCTATAATGTATATTCTTATCGGTAATGTATTGCACTTGTTTGTTGACTGTGCAACGAGTAATTTGTAACCTTGTGGCAAAACAGAGACATGAAATTTCAATAAAATATTGTTTAAAATTGTGTAAGGATACTGGTGTAATCTCACAAAACAGTGTAGACGTTCAGAGACCCATGAGACCCTGAAAGAACCTCACACCCCTGTGGCAGAAAGAAGGACAGAGTAACATGAGGACTCTGGGTCAATAACAAAGGGAAGGGCTGCCCTTCAAGCCCCTGCTTGAAATTCAAGTAGGTTTAATCCTGGATGTAGGCAGTCAGCCTCATCTAAATTCAGATCCTGCTAAACCCATCCCAGCAAGTGCCCATGGGAAGGGATGAGTCACTGCAGTGCGTCCATGAGGACAGTGGTACCTGCAGCAAATCCCTGCTCAAGCTGTCAGGGCACGGAGAACAAGGCAAAAGGGGAACCAGGTGGGGTTCTTGCATCAGGGTTAGGATAACCTCTGCCTCACAGCACTTCTCACACGTGTCATCATCTAAAAGTCCCTTTTCCATTACCAGTTACAATGTTAATTCAGAATGCTTCAAGTAAACTGCTTGGGAGAAACAAAATCAGAAGGCAAAACCAACAGATGAAATCTTTTACACTGATGACCCATATTATTTAGCTTATTTAATATCTGCAGCTAATTTATTTTTCTTAAATGATCAAAACCACACCACTTGAAGCATGGTAGGAAGGCATCTTATTAGAAATTAATTTCAAAAGTAAAACCATGTAAGGTGCAGCTGTGACTGCTCTCAGAAAATCTAGTGACCCTTCACTCTGGTGTTAGTGCCTCCAGCCCTGACAGCAACTTGTAGTCTTCACAACTCTGCATTTGTAACAACTCAAGCACAAAATGATCGTACTCTGTTTTCTGCCTCCCAATGGGAGGATGATTCATGCTGCAATTGAATGCCTCTGCCCTGCCCCAATTAATAGCAGCCATTTGCATTGGTAATTCAAATGCATTCAAGTTCAGCTGACAGATTCTATTATGGCTGCTGGTATCAGAAGTATCAGATGTAATTGAGATGCAAACTTTGTAATAAGCTCTGTTGGCTGCCAAATGAAAGAATGCAAGTCATGATTTACCTCTTCTAAATAATGAGTTGTGCTAACATGAATTCTGAAAATATTTATTAATATTTCTGTAAATCTCAAAATCTATGTACTATGAAGCACCTTAGGCTGATTTTCAAAAGACCCAAAGTTGAAGGCATCTTAAACAATCAAAAGCTCATGCTTTTACATATGTGATATGAGCAGACAAGTACAGGATAATATTGATGCAGACTATTGATTTGGTTCGAAAAGGTTGGTGCCAGGGCCCTTCCCCCAGTACTATCCTTTTCCTGACTAATGGACTGTAGCATGCACAGAAATAATTCACTCCTGAGTTGTCCCATCTGGGCAAGTGGTGATGCTAGAAACCAAACCTCCAAAGTCTGCTGCTGGTGTGACACACATGACAGTTCTGTCACCTAAAACCTGAGCAGTTCAGCTCCTGTACCAAACTCCCACCCAGCAGGTGACTTGCCTGGGCCATGCAAGGACTCCTGCACGTTTTACATTGGATACAAACGACTCAGCTCTGCTGAACATCTACATTCCTCTTTCCATGTCACTGGGCTGCTCAAGCAACATGCCAGCATATTTCCGTTTCCAGGTCAGCAAACACTGTGCATTAAATCTAACCACCTATATGCATATGAGTTTATTAACTTTTTATTTTAAACCAAAGGTTCAGTGGGCATCTGCCCCACAGAACCAACTCTGCCAAGGCAGCTGTTGCGTCCCCTCCTGCTGTGGGGTGAGGAGCAGAGCCCCAGCAGCTCATCAGAGGCAGCTGTGCCTGCTGCCCTGCTCTGGCCCTGGCTCCTGGAGACAGCACTGCTGTTTTCGGAGCTGGTTCAGCGAGCTGCTCTTGCAGAAAACTTTCCTCCTTCAAGGGATGAGTTTCCTGCTGGTGGTGTCAGGGACTGGGTTAACCATGCTCATTGTTTGGGGAGGGGAGGAGTGAAAAACCAGAGTGACACTGCAGCAACTTGGATTTCTTCCATTTGCTATTGAAAGCAGCAGTTCTGTTTGCTCTTCTCTGGATTTATACATATGGAAATGATCAAATTGCTTCAAATTCTGAAAACATAACATGTTTAAATTACAAAAGAATTAAATAACCAGAAGATTCTTCCCACTAATAGTGGCTTTCATTTGCTGTTAAGATTTGTTGGATTTGATTTGCAGACCCCGAGCAGTATTTTAGTTGATCTTCTGAACCATCTCCAGGGCAGACTGTGGTCCTGGATAACCCTGCTTGGACTGTTCTGGAAGGTTTGATTCAATGCTTCAAGAATTATCTTTTTCTTTTTTTTTTTTCTTCCTTTTTTTTCCCCTGGTCTTCATTTTTTGTATGCTATCTTACCTAGAAGCCTTACATCTACATAGAACAACTTGACATGGGAATGGTTATTTGCAGATATTATAATTATCTTTTTAAAATCTGACACTAGAGAAATGGAAAAAGCTCCTCACATTCATGTTTATTTATAACTTCATTATGACTTTTCTTTTTGTTTGCAAACAAAAGCAACAACAAACCCCTCTTTCCAAAAACTGTGACTCAGAGAGGTATTGGACTTGATTCAGTGGTTCTCTGTCATGAGACAACAAATAGTGGAGGGGAAGAAAACCCCAAGCTAAGTAAACAAAGTTCAGCATTTATCTTTCAACAGAAAAACATGGCTGCTTCTAATTAAGGCTCTGGCCCTAACAATCAGAACTCAAATGAGAGGGCACTTAATTCTGTTCTTTTGCTGTTGCTTCTCCCCAGATTGTTTTTTAAACTCCATTAAGATGATTCTTTCCTCTATATAATGGATATTTTCCAGCCCTTTCTCAGCACCTGGTCTATCTGTTTTCATAAAACGTTTCTTTTGTCAATTCTGCAATTAAAGGAAAATATAAAGCCCAGGAAACAAGAATTCAAGTTCCCCTGAGGGTTGCTGCTGAGAAACAAAACAAAGATCAAACTAAGTGAAATTAAAACTGAAGCTAATACAAGTTTCATCACACAAATCAAAAGAAGGTCTCTTTAGTCTGGAATACAAACATTTGAAAAAAGTGTAATACAGTTTTGGATTTGGATTAATCTTCCTGAGTTTCCTCCTGTAGATAAACTCCAGCATCTCAAGAATCTTGTCTAGGCCTGTGCTCAGTTTCCTCTTTGAGCCCTTTATTAAAAATTAAATAGACCATGACAAATCTACCCATGCTAAAAATGCAACTGATATGAAAATTGATCCACAGAGTAGTATTTTTTCTAGCATCTTTATTCTACACTAAAAATTACTGCCACATTTAAGAAGTTTGTTGTAGAAAACCTTGATATAGTTGCTCTTATTTGAATGTTCAAAACCTGGGTGAGCAGGAAAGAAATGGTATCTCAAAGACTAAGCAACTTTTCAATTTCTAATACAGTTATAAATAATTTTACAAGTGAAGCAGAAGTTCCTTAAAGTAAATAAACTTTGAAGGTAAGTGGCACCATAGTGTCCTCTTGTGGTCTTTCAATGTTTAAGCTGTGATACGATTTCTAGCAGAATAGCAAAATTTCCAGTTTTCTTTAGCAGGAGAGCTCCTGTCTGGCTCAGTGTGGCCTTTCCTTGCCTCACTTTTCTCCTGGAAATGGCCCATGGAGGATTGCACATTGCATCTCCTACAAGCATTTATTACATGGATGCTCCTGTCCTGGTCCTCTCCAAAGGATCTCTTCCTGTCCTTGCCACGGGCACTGGATGCTGCTCTTTAGGAGTGGGAAACCTTGACAGCCAGGCTGCCATTCCAGCCTGCTTTGCCCACAAGGCTGGTGTGATCCTCACACGTGGAGAAGCAGGAATGTGCTGAAAACCAAAGTTCACTCTGGTGAAATGCTGGCCATGAACTGGCAGAATTCCTGCCAAGCCTGATGTCCTGGGAAACTATGCCTCGGCAGAGGTGAATTTTGTTTTGTTATTTTATTTCTGATGGTCAGCTCTTGGCCGTTTGTCACCCAGGTTCCACTGTAGTGGGAAAATCTTTCAAACCAATAAGTAACAGTCACAGATTCCCTGCTGTTATTTTAGAGATTAATTAAAAAATGTACCTGCATTGCAGTGTAATGACTTATTTCTACAGATGACACTTTTCATTTGGTCTTGATTCTCCTAGAAAAGATGAAAAACTAAACTGATGAAACAACGAAACTACTTAAAATTAGATATTTCCCCATTAAATTCAGGAAGAATAAAAGATAAGAAAAGCTGTCCTCAAACAGAGTTTCAGATGCTGTGTTTATCCTTTAAACAAATGGGAAATCACTTGCTTTGAGAAGGAATTGAAATGATGCTGCTTCTGTTGTTTGATTGAGGTTAACATCCCACGTGGCAAGTCTGGGAGTCACCAACACTCCAGAGCTGTACCGGGGCCTCCCCTGTGTGCACCACAGCCCTTGTGGGGGCTGAACCCTTGGAAGGGCTCACAAACACCGATGGTAATGCTCTCCTGGGGAACCTCTGAGCGCTGCCTGCAGGGGAGGGATGAGCCCCCGCACACAGAGCCTGTCTGACAGCTGAGGATGTGGGCAGCCCCTGTTCATGCTCGGCTCTGAAAGCCAAGCTCCGTTTTTGGTGCTTCAGAGGTGGGCACTGATGTCACAGACATGTTTTATGAAAAATCCTTTCCTTAGGATTTTTTCTCCTGAGAAGCTGAGAGGCCTCAGGAACAAAATGTAAACAGTGATTATCTGCTGCTGTGGAATGCAACAGGTGCATCTGTGATTGGTCTCATGTGGTTGTTTCTAATTAATGACCAATCACAGTCCAGCTGTCCAGACTGTCTTGGTCAGTCACAAGCCTTTGTTATCATTCTTTTTCTATTCTTAGCTAGCCTGCTGATGAAATCCTTTCTTCTATTCTTTTAGTATAGTTTTAATACAACATATATCATAAAATAATAAATCAAGCCTTCTGAAACACGGAGTCGGATCCTCATCTCTTCCCTCATCCTCAGACCCCTGTGAACACCATCACACACCTGCAGTCAGAAGTGCTCAAGGCAAACTTGACCTCACTTGCCTGCCCTGAGGATTTCTATCAGGCTCCACAGCAGCTGACTAAACTGCCCTTCTGGAAGACTCAGAGTTTCTCACACAGCCTTTGAACAACACAGTTTCTACTGTGGAAGGGCACTGACCTTTCAGCTGGAAGCTTTACCTGCTTAAGGTGGTTCACAAATATCCAGTGGCTTACTAATGAAGAACTGAACTGTGCCTCTGATTACATGATTTGCAGTTAGGAACAATTTAAAAGTGGTTCCTGGTTGTCTATCAGAGGGGAGATGATGGATTTGCTGATCTTTAGGCTGCTGATTTCACTGATGTAAACTACACTACTGAAAATACAGACCTTTTCTTTTCTAATAATCTAATAAGATTCTGCAGAGTTGAACTCCTTTTTTTTTGCTATGAAACCACCAGGCTTTTTTCTTACAAGTGCAGTTTTTCTCTGTTGATATTGGAGTGGGGTGTGTAGAAAGATTTAAAAAAAAAAAAAGGAAATTAAAATTATTGTCTCTGCTTTTTGTTTTCATTGACCAGTCTGTACCAATATGAAACCATAGTCCCTAAAGATTCTATTTAGCTTTGTAAAAAACAGGTAATTTTCATCCCTTTTATTTAATGAGACAATAGCAGTGTTGTTTTCAGGTAAATACTGTAGTACTGTAGATAATCCAGTTTCATTCCAGCATCATATTTGTATCAGACATCTTTTGATAGCCCCTCATACCATTCAGAGTAACAGTCACTTATCATCCTCAGAAGAAAAAAAAATTAATCATCCAGGTTGAAATTGTGCTCTCTAACAAACCAGATGCTAAACAAGCTTGATCTGGGTAGGTAACTCTCAGCTCTAAATATGGTCTTTCTGCAAGTCAGTAAAGGACCCTTGTCCTTAGACAAAAGAAAGATTTTTGTTTCAATAGACTTGAATGGTTTCATAGGGCTCAATTCTCTGCTAAGGCATTTGGATATAGTTTCCATTCCAGAGAAGGGAGTTGCTGGTATATGTGCATGAGCCTAATTTTTTTTTTTTTTACTTTTTTCTGCTCATGGGTTACAACTTCAGTAACAACCACTGATTCTATGATACTAAAATGTTCTGTGATGGCATAGATGCAGTTTTGGTGCCTAAAGAGCAGTGTCTCCTTGCCACACCTGCTTTCAAAAGTGCCATGAGAGAGAAGCACCCATTTTAATGCTTCTTCCTGACTAAGCAGGACTCCAAAAACCTTAACTTTGGAGACTTATTTCTTAAGGTCTCTGCCTCCTCCTTCTAGGCCAGCTTACTTACAGCAGACACTTTCACCCAAAAACTTTATAAAGTGGAAAAGAGGAAAGAAGACTGAACATGAACAAACATGCTTAATGGTGAATTAGCATCCTGCCCCTTTTCTATATAAAATTATTGGTCCCCTATAAACTAATTTTCCTGTTTTCTTGGTGGGGTTTATCTTGTTAGGTCAAACCTTTCATAAACACTAATGAAATGAAATTCAACCATAGAGGGTAAAACAGAAAATGCTACTTTTTGGCCCATTGTTCTACTTTCCTCTGGGGGATAAAATTATTGCTTGCTCAGAGAAATTGCAAGTAAAACTTTATAGATCTCCGGGGATCACATTTACAAACATTCTCATTTTAGGGTTACTGGTAAAAAAAAAATCTCAACCTAAGTCTTCAAGAAACTAGGAGTTTTCAACAGAGGAAATTCTGTTATTTTTTTAAAAATCTCCTCCAAAACTGATAAGGCTGTTTACAGAGATACACACGGCCACATGAAGATCCTTGCTGTTTTTCCCAACAGAGCTAAGTGTCAAAAGTAAAATGTAGGTTATATGAAAGCACAGGAGTCTTAGAAGTCTTTCCACCTGTCTGATCAATACCAAGAGGTGGAATTACTCTGACTTGCCCCAGAGGTGGTCCACCCGCAACCTTGTGCTAAGTGAACTGAGAGACCTGTGCCCCCCTGGCAGCAGTCACTCCACAGCATGGATCCTTCATGTTCATTTCAAACCCCAACTAATTAAAAGTAGACTTATTAGTCAGTTCTCGTGAACAAAGCATTCTCCCTCATGTTTGTCTCTCTCCTGCTCATTACACATTTTTCTTCCTGTCAGTGTCCTGGGGGGTGCTTTGTCAGAAAGGCAGGACATATTCAGAAAGCTGGGGGTAAGGTCCAGCCTCAGCCCCTTCCTCTGCTCTAAGCTTTGCATCCTCCTGCAGACTCCTGTGGGATCCAAAGACAAATCTTGTATTTGTGCTGGAATATCTTGTCGCTGTACACCCATTTCTTCATAAGGGAATATTTTAGTTTACAGAAATCTACAGAATTAGTTTGAATTGACAGTCCCCAGTAAAACACACAAACTGTTTTCCAGAGTTTTTTCCTGATGATTACACAACACATTAAAAGAGATCCTTCCACTGTCAAGGCCAGCTTTCAAATGCAGACAATAAATGGCATTATCCCCTATTAATTCAAGTTCAAACTCCACGTGAAGGCCAAGATACCCGCTGCTGGTGCCAGCTTCTACAAATGTGAAGGCAATATCTAATTTTGCTCACTCGGGGGGATGGGGTGACTGGCGTGCCCTGAGCTGTACGGAGGGGATGTCACCGCTCTGCCTCCCGAGTGGCACCGAACAATGGTGTCCCCGGCTCCGCAGCCCCGTGTGAGCGGCAGGGCCACACTGCATCCGTCTGCTGCCTTAGCAACTGCCTGCTTTGCATCCAGCTACCGACACCCCGGCCCGGCCCGCATGCAAATCTGCCCTGTCGGGCTCCCCGCACTCCCTCAGCGTTGCCATCTTCCCCTTTCCCGTGGGCTGGCTCCGCTTGCCACGTCCCTGCCCGGGGTTTCGTGTCGCCGGAGCCAGCACAAGGGGAAGCGCGGCGCTGCCACGGCAGGCACAGGAAGCGGGGACAGCGGCACACACCGGGTACCGGCATCCCGCACACACCCGCTACCGACACCCTGTACATCGCCTGGTACCGGCATCCCGCACACACCCGGTACCGACACCCTATACATCGCCTGGTACCGGCACCCTGCACACACCCGGTACCGGGGTGCCACTGCGCCTTCCGCCGGTCCGCCAGCCCCACGCCGGGCTGGAACCGGCTGCTGGGAGCCGTGATATCCCTAACTAGGGATAACCAGCCGTGATGTCCCTAACTAGGGATAACTACCGGTGATATCCCTAACTAGAACTCTCACTGTCCGGTCCGGCGGGCTCTCGGCTTTCCTGCCCGCGGCTCACTTGGTGATGCTCGCCCGCACCACCCCGTCCCTCCGGGCGCTCCGGGACCACCCGGCTCCATCCCCACCGCCGCTCTCCGCGCATCGCTCCCGCCTAGCAAATGGCGGCGGCGGCAGGGGAGGGAGCCCGGGCCACAATGAAGGGGAAATTTCCTCCCCGAGGCGGCCCGGCAGCGCCCGCAAGGGAGGGCGGCGGCGGCGGAGGGCGCCCGCCCCGCCCCTCCCCGCTCCCGCCGCCCCCGGGCCCGGCTCCTGTCACGATGAATGCGGGCGGAAGGCTCCCCAGCCCCTCGCCGGCCCCGCCGCCTCCGGCCCCTCCTCCGCGCCCCCGCTGCCGAGCGCGGCCGCCCGGCGGAGCGACCCCCGCCCCCGCGCCCGGTGCTGGCGCGGCGGCCCCGGGGGCGGCGGGATCCGCACCGCCCCGGCGCTCGCGCTGGAATGGGTGGAGTTGAGGAGCGCGGTTTCCTGAGAGGAAGTGACCGCACGGGGCAGGAATGCGCCGCCGGCTCCGCGCCGCGTCCCGCCTGCCTCGCCGCGGTGCCGCGGGGAGCCCTCTCCGCCCCGCCAGCCATGCCGCACTTCACCGTGGTGCCGGTGGAGGACAAGCCCCGCGCCGAGTACGACAGCGTAGAAGGGCTCAGCTGGGTGGACTACCGGGAGCCGGCCGCGGCGCCCGCCCCCGGCGATTCCTACGACACCGTCAGCTCCGACGGTGAGCGGGCACGGCCGGGGCGGGGGGCGGCGGTGCCCACGCTCCGGGGCTCGGGCAGCCCGGCTCCCGCCCCGCTGCCACGGCTGCGGCGGAGACAAAGGCGGGGGCGCTGGCGGTGCCTGCCGGGCTGCTCGGGGCGCCGCGCCTGGGGGAGGAGCCCCCCGGGAGCGCCGGGCGGCGGCGGCTCCGCTGTTGCCACGGCCGGGACGCGGAGCCCGGCGCGCCCGGGCAGCGCTGCCGCCCGTGTCAGCCCGCGGGCCGGGCCGGGCCGGGCCGGGCCGAGGGGGCAGCGCAGCCCGGGGATGCCCTGGGCGCGGGGTTCCCCCGAGCCAGCCCGGGGTTCCCTCCGCCCCCCCCGGCGCTGGGTGATAGCCCGGGGTGCGGCGGGGAGCGGGGCTGGCCCGGGGTATAGCTCTTATCGCTGCTCCCACAAGCTGCCTTCTCCAGAGGCGATAAGAGTGCGTGGAGATAGGCTCAGATGTTTTCAGTGCTCCACTACGAAAATAAACGGGTGATAGAGAACTCAGTTATGTTAGCCGAATTTAACGGTGTCTGCTTTAGTTGTTTATATCATCTTAACAAACGCGGCTGCCCTGCAAGGTCTCTCTTCTGCAAACCGGGCCCTTGAATACTACAGCAAGTGCTTTGTGCCTCTGTGGCTCTCTCAACTGCTCCTGCCAGGCAGAGCTGCTGCTTTTTCTTAGGGGTTAATTTATTCCGATTTCAGAAGAAGATCGCGTAAGTAGGAGGGGATTTTGGGTGGTGAGAAGTACATTCTTTAACTAGGCAGCTGATATGAGTGCTCAGCCTGTCTTGGTGTTTTGCTGTGACTTTTTGACATAAATCACTTTGAATACAGCGAGTGTTTCTTGTGGCAATGTGAAGGACACTTAGATTTGGGCAGCAGTATAGTCCCGGTACAAGATTGTTTCAGCTCTTTGTGCAATCTGTTCATTTTTTTTTTCCCTGCCTTGGTTATGTTTAGCTTTCTGTAACCTTTAGGAAGAGGATCTTTCCATGGGTTCATCTGGGGAATCTGACTTGCCCTTTGTGAATCACGAGTGACTCTAGGCAACAAAAGACAAAGCAGTAAACACCTGACCTGATCTTCCTTGCCCATGCAGTCAAACTTCTCTGACTGCAAATGTAACTGAATGTACAGTAATCCCTGAAGGGAGCCTGCGCGCCTCAGGCCTGTGCTTAAGGAAGGCAGCAGGGTTATTTTGCTGAGTGATACTCAACTGTCATAAGAACAAAGTTCAGTTCCTGCCTTGTTAACTTGCTAATTTCTCTGAGAATGTGCTTTTCAGTCTCCAATACGTGTGCATTGGGAGTTTCTTTCTTTCTTTGTATCATTTTCAAGGAAATTTTAGATTTTGAAGACCAAGTAGCTTACATAGCCCTAATGCCTGTTCTTTCCATGCCTAGTGTGGGTGTTTTAGGGTGATGAAAGGGAGGTGCTTTTCCCAAGCTGTCTGTTACTACACGCAGTTTGAGGCACTAGCCCTAAAGGCTGTGCAGGGTCTTTAATTTGTTTTGTAAAATAGGACTGTTTTACTCTCAGGCTGCTTACCACGCAGTCCCTGTGTGCATGAAAGTAACAGGTGTTTTTTACCCATCTCAGCAGGTCGAGGTGGACACCTCCTGGAATGCTTTTTCCAGTAGCTAGCTTTGGCCATGGGTTGGTAAGTGTGGCTTGTGGAAGCTGCTGCCATGGTGGATAAAGGAAGGCCAACTCAAACCACCTCTTATTTAGGTATGAGGCTGCCTGTAGGATGTGTGCAACCAACCCACTTCAGGATACCCACTCGGCTCCTGTCACAGTCCATCAGTCACTGGCAGGCTGTGGCCTCTAACATGCTGCTGTCCCAGCTGCAGTGCACAGCCATGCTGCTGGAAGTTAGCTGAGTCTCTCTGTTTTAAAGCTGATAAATATCTAGTAATTTCTCTACTAATATATGGTAGCTAGTTCTGTTTTTGTTTGAACTCTAACTGCCTTCCATTTTCAAATTTACTTTCACAGTAATTAAGTATTGTTTCATATCCTCGGGGTGTGTGTATGAAGATATGTGTCTTGCCTACCTGTCCTGACAAGCATGTTCTTCCTCACTAGCCTTTTCTGTTTTTCCCTAGATTTCTTGGGTTTGTAGCTCTGTAGAGGGGAATCTGAGCTCAATCTTGTGTTATTCCTTTCGGTTTTGGTGCTGGTTTCTGCATCCTGTGCCGTTACCCTGGCCTCTCACACAGAGGATGTTGATGATATGATGATATGCCACAGCAGAGGTGGAAGCTCCTGTTGAACACAGAATATCTCAGAGCTGTTCAGCAGCAGCTGGAGCCTGCACACTGGAGGCAAGAGGGTGACCCTGCAGAACCTTCTGTGGCAGCTGATTACAGTGCTCTTGGAGGGATTTGTTGGTGTTGGGGATGCCCCTGATTGGAGATAAGATAAACTGTGTGACTTGGGTGCAGAGTTCAAGTTGTAGGCTGTGGCCTTACCCAAGTGCACACGGTTGTTACTGGCACCTGGATGCACACAGGGCAGTGCCCGAGGTCCAGCTGTCTGTGCCATCAGATAGCCCCACCACAGGCAGTGTGAGAAACTGGTTGCAGTTGTTCTGGTGAGCCTTCTGCCGGGAACATTTTATTTTGTCAGCTTGCTGTTCAGAAGCTGGTTTCAGGACTTGTTTGGATTGCTCAGTTTGGTTGGGTTGGTTGAGGTGACCCAGTAAGGACATGGCCCTTCCAGAGTGTGGCCATGGCGCTGTAGCTGTTTATAGCTGCTCTGTGACAGTCTGCAGGCTGTGCTGTGCAGTACTCCTTGCACAATATCTTGGGCTGTTGCTTATGATTCTGGTGGATTCTTTTTTTGGTTTGATCTTTTTACTGCTGCCTTCATTTGTCATATCTCTGGTTTTGAAGGCTTTTTTTTTTCCTGAATTTTGCTTTTTTTAGGACATCAAGTTTCACATCTGCAGATGTGAAACTGTTCTGCAACAGAATTTCTTGTCAACCATTTCCATAAGAAGGCATTAGTCAGTGTGCAATAATTTAGCCTTGTCAGATAGTTCCAGTGCTTGCTTATGAATAAAATCAGCCTTTTATTTCTAAGTAGGTTCCACTGACTGCCACTGCTTGTAATAGACTTTGACATCTTTCATTTAGAAAAAGAAGTACAAAGAATTATCCTGTGATCCTATGATAAACACGTGAGCCCTTCTTTATGGATCGTCAGGGATGAGAAATGTGAATTTGGCATCCCCTCTGGCTTTGAAATAAAGCCAGCATATTAGGTTGGGTACACAGGGCAAAAAGAGGGACAGTGGGGTCTGAATAGTGTTTAAAAAACCAAATACACTTTGCTTTAATAGAAATCTCAGCTCCACAGTCATTGTGCACCCAGTTAACCAAAGTGTGGCAATGTCATGTGTCCTGTGGGAAGTTATTTATCTTCCCTTGACTTTTGTGTGGAAATGAGACACTAATCAGCTTGGTGTCACTAACTAGCTTTGGTCAGCTGCCACCCTTGGTTTTGCCAAGGAATTGCTCTGCTTATGTTCCAGTTATCACATGGCTTCCTCCAAGCCCAGAGTTCTCCAACTAGACTTGAGACCTTTACCTCGAGCTTGCATTCTGTGTCAGTGTGTTCAGTGTTCTTGTGCAGCAGCAGATTGTGCTGCTCATTTGCAGTGAGCTGCTTTGGAAAATGTGGGTAAAGTTCTGGTGTGATAGCAGCGTGCTTTTACATTAAACTTCCTGGTTCACTGCTTTAATCTGTGGTAACTTACTGTAAAGATTTTCAGTCTTTTGCAAGACTTTTGCAAGCTCACATGAGATGTGTCTGAAGATACTTTTAATGGGGACACATAAATCATTCAAAAATTCTTCTTCAAAGTGCCTAATTCTTACATGTAGGTGTTTTGGCCAAGTTCAGAGATAAGATAAAATTAGTCATGTAATAAATTAGACAATAGGGCAAAGTAGGACAACAGAAACACATCCAAATTTCGTTTAAGTTATCTTAAGAACTTCTGCTGGCAGCAGTGTGGCTAAATAGCACTGTTATGGTGGTCATAGTGGAATATTTTTGCATAACCTCTTAGCACAGGCGTCTTTAGCATTTTTGTGTTGCCTAAAAGCTGCAGAAAGAGGTCATAAAGGAGGCAGCCTGGGGTGGAGTTGAGGAAGAACCTCTGAATTGTTTCAGAGAAAAGAAGGTAACCTGAGAATAGCAATACTGATGTCAGTGAACTGTCTTTTCTGGTAGTTTGTTAATTGTTCTCTTACTGAAAATGGAATGGAGACTGCATCTTTTTCAGTGTAGTGGCATTTTGATGGGAAGGGTTTTTTTTCCCTATTCTGCTGGCATCTGGTTTCCCCTCTGTGAAAAAATGTAAACTTGCAGATAGTGGTGTCCTGTCAGTGCTAAATATGTCAGTATTTATTTCTTTTCAGAGAGAGTACCCGTGGGATCCACAGCAATAGTTATGGTTTTCAGTGCAGATCCTGAAAGGGCTCTTAGCAGCAGGGTCATACTTTAGAAGTCCTGGACGTTTTTTTTGTTGTTAGGGCTTTTTTCCTTTTCTTCCTTTTTTTTTTTTTTTTTTTTCCAATTTTTTCACTTTCTGTTGAGCAATCAGCAATTAGCTCAGCAATGATTGCAGTGCTAAGTTCCAGAATGCTTTTCTTAGCTATACAGGTGCATAGAGAAGTGGACTCTTGCTTCAGATAAGGAAAGATAAGAGTTTGGCATGTGAAAAATGAGAGTGGAAAAGTGCTTTGTGACATAATTAGCTGTTTATAATAGCTGGGTGGGTGAAGGAGGTGGTATATACTTCTTTATACCCTGTAATCAAAGGAATTCTTCTGAGGAGCTCATTTTCCTGGAGCCCGTGGTTCGATACCTCTGTTTTATTTTATTGGCTTGTAGTGTAGTAAGGTTTAATTTGTTAAAATGCTTGTCTAGGAAAACAAAAAAAGTCCTTGTTGCTGCACAAACTGCTACTTTTGCTGAGCATGTCTCCTGCTTCTTCTAATTTGTGCAGTGATGAGGGCTGGGCTGAGAGGCTGCAGCTGTCCAGTACCAAGGGGATCGTGGTGCCAGCTGCTGGTCAACAGGAGACCTAGCTAAATATAGGAAAACACGGGCCTTTTTGTGGGTTCTCTGGTATTTCAGTTATCTGAAAAAGCTCTGGGAAGAATCTCTGTGATGTGTCTGAGTGATGTGGAAGCAGCTCCCGTACCCGTGTGTGCGTGGGTCTGCATGGTGCAAAAACCTAAGGGAAGATTGTTGAAAAAACCCAAACAAGCCTCTGTTGGTCTTTTGCAGCCACAGATTTTTGGTGTTTTGGAGAACACCTGCAGTAGAAAGCTAAGCAGTTGTACATGAAAAGACATGGATTTTCCACCTAATTCTCTCTGCCTGTGCTTGCTAAGCTGCCATTCTAAACTTGAGTCTAAGTTTGGGAATATTTTAGTAATGCTGAAGTGATATCTCCTGTACAGTCTCTGAACTTTTCTAAAGAATTTTAAGTACATTTTTGGGTGTCTTGTGTTTGTATTGCATCTCTCTCTCATGTATAAAATTGATCTGTGTGTGTTATTCAATTTCCCTTTACAAATTTCTTGTGTTTCACTTCCTGAAAGAAAACAGTGACATCTGCTTTCTTTTCCCTGCTGTGACAAAATTAAAGCATAAGTTTTTGCGTGCTTTTCAATGTAAATTTAAATTTTGGCTTTTGCTCTAAAGTTCTGTGTAGAATGAAGACTAAGGTAGTTTGCAGTCTCGTTGACTAGGAAATGTAGCCAAACCTAATAAATTTAGCCTTGTAAATGTAGCCACACCTAAAAATGTAGCCTAATAAATGCTGTTGGTTGAGGTTGGAACAAGCGCCTTGAGGAAGATCAGAGTTGGTGATCACTGCCTTGTTTTGAAGTGCAGGTAACAGGGTGGGGGATACGAGTGCCACAGGGATAGGAAAGCTGCATTCAGTGACTTTCCCCTTCCAAGACCAAGTTAAGGATTTACATCTGTTTTTGTTTGTGATGCAGCAAATAATGTGCAGATTGCTTTAAATGACAGAAAAATTGCTATTAGCACCAACACGTGGAGCAAGATTTCTTTGATCAAAAGGTCCATGTCTTCAACTTGTTGGTTCAAGGTTGCTCTTTAAGTACTTTGTTCTGTGACCTGAATTACAGAGAAGAAAAATGCACCCTTTTAAGACATGATTTAAAGCCTATTTGAATTACATTCTAGGGGTGTTTCCTTTGTCTTCAGTAACCTCTGAATTGGAAATTTTGCATCTCTTAATTGTACTAAGCTGATTTTTATTCTCAGATAATAAAATTTTAGGGTTTTTTTTTGTTTGGTTTAATAAAACCTCTTTCTTAATTATTAGTTTTCAATAGGCAACTGTTTAAGTGCTGCCAAGTGATCCCTTAGCAATGAGTAGTACTGTTCTTGTTCTTTCAGTTGGGCTGTTTTGGATGGTTTCTTTCAATCTTTGGATTTTGTCATGCACGGAGGACTGAGCATCTTTCACAGTGGCTGCTGTAGCAATTGCCAAGCAAACAATATCTTTGTTTTAAGCAAGCAACATAAAATACATACACACAAAATTTAGTCTTTTCATAGACTCAAATACATGACAGTTAATGTGTCTGTCTTTAAATTTACAAGGTCTACACAAAAATGCAGCCCTTACAATGCATGTAGGGTAAACCTCTCTGGAATTTGACTATGACTATGTTTTGTATACTGTAACTTCATATATATATATATATGTAACTGTCTCTGGAGGTTACTCTGTAGCCTGTTCACTGCCTATTTGTTCCCTATAGCTTTCATTTTAAACACTGTTTCACAAGTTTCAACCTGTCACTTCTAAACCATAAAAAGAAGTTCCTGGAGTGAATGGAGCAGCATTTTTTTCCTAACAGGCTTTTAATAGGGCTTTAGAATTTGTGGTGGGTTCTAGGTATGGCTTGGAAAAGAAAGTTGTTTACTTTCCAGTAGTGTTAAATCATGTCTGAGCAGCAGAGGTGCAGGTCAGAACAGATCTGGGAATACATTTTCTCAAATTTTTGTTGCTGTTAAAGATACCAGGTGGAGTTTTTTCTTAATCATCTTTTGATCTTCTTTGTGCTCTGTTGGACAGAGAGATGGAATTTGACATGCAGAATAAAGTGCTAATTGCCCCAAAAAGCTTTTACTCCATCAGCTGATGGATGAATGGGGAAGTTTGATAACTTGGCACTTATGCTCTGCTGACTGGATGCAGCTTTAGACTTATTGAAAATATAAATGAAATGGCATTTTGCTGAGCAGAAGATGAGAGGCCAGTGCCAGGCAGGGCTGGGCAAGGGGTGAGGGAGGAGGTGGCTGGGACTGGTGGAGGGGTGGTTGTCATCCCACCTGTGTGTGATGGTCGCAGTGCTGCCCCAGGAAGCTCCTCTGTGTAAGGCATGGCCAGCATTTCCACAGGTATTCACATTTTGCGTTTGCCTCATGTCTCCTGGGTTTTTGGCCCACAGGTCCATCCTCTTGAATGCAGAATGCTTGATTTGCTCCTTTCTCTCCACCCAAGTGACCTGCATTGCCCTAGAAGCCCAGCTCTTTCATTGATTGGCACATGGTCTGTCCTGTCATGAGGATGCAATCCATCGATGGCTTTAGAAAGGAGAATCAAAGCTGTGAGCTGCTGCTGGAGGCTGGCTTGCAGGGATTGTGTAACCACATCCTGGCAGAGCTGTGTGTAGGGCAGAGACACTGCTATGGATAGGTTCAAGGTAATTATGCCTCAACAAGGCTACATGGGATTTTTTCCCTGCAGTCTAATTACCAGCCTTCAGTTTCATCTCCTACCAGTAGCCAGCAATTTCTTCTGTTTATCTGAGGGATTTAGAACATCATTCAATCACTGCATTTACCCTCTTATCATGAACCTTTTGACTTTCACTTCCATGTCAAAGGGAAAAAAGGATTTTTATGGTGTGCCATTAGAAGCTGCTCATTTGCTGAGTTAAGAAGGGCAAATTTGTTGAGACTTGCTCTTGCCTATTTTACATTTCTGATTGCTGCAGTTAAACACAAGTTTTTATGCCCTGCAGTATAATTGTTTTCCATAAAATTATCTATAGCAATGCTACTTTGTTTTATGACCCTGTCTCTGTTTGCAAGCTGAGTAGCCCTGAGCTCAGTTACTGTGTGCAAAGTGCAGCTCTGGTCAGATCTGAGTCAGGACTGGGAGTAATTCTAGAGGATGGCAGAGCTGCTGCTGCCTCTGATGGAAGACAACACATTACTGTTTCTCTTCTGCCTTCCCTTTGCATTCAGGAGCTTTGTCTTGCTGATCCTCTCCTAAATAGTATAAATGATCTTGCTTTTCCTGCTACTTGCTGTAGTATATATTTGTGTCTAGAGCTGACACAAAGGTACAAGTTCATTAATTGTCTTGCAAATCTGATTTTAGAATCTCCTGCTCCTGTATCTTTTTGGCTTTATTCTGCTGAGGTTTTGACTGTCCAGTCTGGGATTTCACAATGTGAAGTGTTTGGCAGTAGTACCACTTGACCACTCCCAACCCCTCAACAGCATTCCTTCCTTTCCCTTGATTCCTGTTTGTGTTCTGCACCCTGTGCTGGGGCATGGCTGCTTTGAGAGCATCACAAGCCAGCCCTTGCTTCAGCTCCTGCATGGAACTTTTGTCTTCTTTGTCTAGGCCAGCACAAACCACTCACTCTTGATGTGTTTCTGTGTTCCAGGAAATCTGGTGACAATGTCAGGGGTTAATTTGTGCAGCATGGTGGCCAGTCATGAGAGGAGGTATAGTTGAGTCATGTTTGGTAAATCCCAGTTCTGTGTAACCAGACAGTGGGATGATTATCTGCCTTAAGGTGCCTTTTAGCACACATGCAAGGAGCTTTAAAGCTGTAACTCAAGGCACAAAGAGAGAATTATTTAATTGCAGTATTTTGCCTTTGCCCTTTTAAGACACTGTATTGTAGACTTTTTAGTAGAAGCATATATTTAGCAGGAGCAAACTCACTATTATACATCTTGGAGTGTATTCTGACTTAGATTGTGTTCTACTGCCTAATTCCTGACTGGTGAAGCAGAAAAGTGAAATGTTGCTGGTTGCTCTTTGAAGAGTTTCTCTAAGCTATTGTGTTATACCCACTTTGCTCTGATGCTCTTGCAAACAGATGAACTTTCTGTAAAATGATGGTAAAAGCCACTGTGGCTTCTTCACATATCTGACATCTGTGCTGTGTTGCACTGTGGGAAATGTCTTGTGCTCTTTTGGGAGACTTGTGGGCTCTTTGTAAATGTGTGTCAAAATATTTGTATTTAAGAAGAACAGTGGTTTTCTCTTTATAATCTGCAATGTCAGAGCTCTCTCCACCCTCTGAGATGTTCAGTGGGGAGGAGTGACTCCCTTTCCTTGGAGAAGTATCATGCTGACTTGTAATTTCTCTAAGTATTATGACCAGAGTTATAGTGAGTTTTGGCTGTTTGTAGCACTTGACACTGAAAGGTCATCCTTGGATTTGCATAATTTTTTTTCCTTTTTTTTTCCCCCTCCTCCTTGAAACACCCTCCCCCTTTCCTTTTTCCTTGGCTTAAAAAAAACAAAACCTCTCATGAGCTTTGTTTCCACATGGAACACAGTACTTCTCAAATCTAAGAAATATCTGATGTTCAGCACTTTCTGTATGAGTTAACTGACTTAAAACCAATGACATTCAGGGTTTCATAATCTGCTTGGAAGTGGTTACCAATGTCTTTCTGCTGTCTTCCAGGAATGGATAGTGGACAGATGTCTGTAAATGTACGTTGTGTAGTATGCAATACACAGAATGTACATACATTGAAATGTTCAAAGTAATTAAATCTCCTTTCTTCTGTCATTTTCTGCATGTCTGGAGCATATTTAGCATCCTGGCTCTTATCTTATTTCCTTCCACTTGTTCCCTGTAGGAAGTTTTTTGAGCTGGTGGCAATACTGCTTTTAGTGGTCACTGTTCCCATCTGCTTTCTCTCACTCCAAGGTTTGTGCCTGTACAATTGTTTCTTTGGCCTGTGTTGAGCTGGAGGAGGGAACAGGTGCATCCAAAACAGTGGTGTGTGTTGTTTTTTGGGCTTTTTTTTTATTGTTCTCTCTTTTGTGCTGTGAAGCCATGGTCAGTTGCGTATGTTTAGGGCTGAAAAGAATTTTCTGTATTTGGTCTCAGCAAGAAAGGTGAATTTGAATTGAATACTGCATGGAATCTATATACTGGTCTCATAGATGTATGTTGCAGTCTTTCAGAGAAAGTGAGAACATTTTGTAGCAAGACAAGAGGCTTTTCCTGAGGCAGGGAAAATACCAGAATGCTGCTCCCTATATTTTGATAGAAGGTGTGCTGTATCTGAGGTGCCCCCATGCATGTGAAGGGATGGAGTTTCGGGGAGGATAATCATGAGAAATGGTTTTGGAATTGTTCCACATGAAAGAACCTCTGAAGTGGATTACGGTGAAATAAAGGTTGTTTTTATAGTGGGATTTTTGTTTCATCTGGCAGTGACAGGTTATATTATGAAAGCTCCAGAGTGATGTGAGTTCCTAAATCCAATTTCTCCAAAGTGACTTGGCATCTTTAATTACACAGGTATTCCTGGTGACTGCACACCTCATCATGTAGATAGGTCTTGGTGAGGTATGCAGGGGATCTCCTTGTGCATGGGCAGGATGGTGGGGGCTCTGGTAATTATGAAGTGCTGAGAATCAGTAAGTTAATATTTCTTGTGTATCTTATATAAACCTCCCATTTCATCCTGCTGCTTCTATTTTTTTTGTTAGTGATCTCACATGTGGTTCATCCATTAATGGGTCATCCTATTCTAATGTATTGAAGATGGAAAGAAACAGATCACTGTTTTCACTTGAAAGCTGAAATGCCTGCAGGGCAAACGTCACAGAGCTACACTTTTTGTGCCACTAGCAGGTTTAAAACCCTCTCTGGTTCTATGCTCAGCAAGCAGCAGATTTGTGGCACATTTTTCTGAGTAAGTGTGCAAACAACTGCAATGTGCCTCTTAAATGTGGCTGGGCTTGGATTTCACAAGTAGATTTTCTCTGAGATCCTGATATTTGTGTATTTTCTCGGTGTTGAAAGGATTATAATGCCAGGATTATATCAGTGTCAGCTTAACTTTCTGTGAGGACCTCTTGCTTCTTGGAAGAGATCAGTCCAGTTCAACATTGCAGCCAGCACATTGGCAGAGCAGGTAGAAACAGTTCTTTTGGAAATACAATATTATTAAAGTTGTCCAATCCTCAAGACTTCACAGAGGACGCATTTACTAAAGCATGTGCTAAGAGCTGGAAGAAGAATAATGGTAAACCAAGTTACTGAAAATGTCAAAGAGCTATTGCTAAAGGGTAAGTATTTTATGCTGACATTAGCACTTATAAAGAATTATAAGTGTTCTGAAACTATCAGTGTATCTTAACTGAAAAATAATCATAATGCTTTCTGAAACACTGGGTTATTAAATTGTTAAATCCTCTTGAGTTGGGTAGGGTCAGACAACTTGATGGGTAAGGCTGTTCTCTAATCTGGTTTTGAAAAGTACAGTAGAAGTATTCACAGGTGTTTATCTAGGGATAAATCTAAGATCCCTGCTTAATTGTATACTTATTTTTGTACTCTGCTCCAGCTTATCTGTTGCATAGGATATTGTCTGGGAAGATTTTGGCTGTTCCTTTCAAGCAGAACACAAGCAAGTGCCATCTTTTGAACTCTGAACTGGTTCAGAGGAATGACTATATTATCAATAATACAGCTTTTTATTTTAGTTTTTGGCTACAGTTATGCTTTGTTTGAGTCACTTTTATAGGTGCCATCACTGTTGCTGATGATAAATGTGTACTGCAATGTAGTATGTAATAAGTTTTAAGAATCACAGCTTTAATAGTTGGGTAAAATCCAGTAAACTCAAAACTATATGGACAGTGTCAGTTAACAGTGAAGTAAATAATGTTATTACATAGCATAATAATGTTATAATAGTGAATGAATAACATATACTATTAACATGAGCATGGATGTCAACAGTTTGGTGTTTAAGCTGATGGAAGTGTGTGTCTGGAGCAGGCATGTGGGTGTTCAGTGTTGCCAGTGAAACTGATTTGTTTGAGCCTGTGTTTACAGAGGATCTCTTTCTCCAGGAAAAGATCTGTCCTTCCATTCTGCAGTGCTTTCCTCTCCTCAGCCTCATTGTTGCATGGGTTCTTATCTAGAGTGACTTTGTCCTTTATTTTGATAAAATACTGGGTCAGCTGGGATTTTACAGCTTGTGCTTTCCTCCACTTTCAGTGGAAATGACCTGGTAGCCCAAGGTCTTGTGTGAACTGACATTAACAGATTTCAATTCATTATTTCATCAGCAATGCCTAGTTTGTAGTGTGAATGAGTTCTGTCTAACCAGATGCAATAGTGGTTATTTCCTGTTTCTCCTATTTCTGGTGTAAATACAATAATCCTATATAAAAAAACGCCCACACCTAAACCAGCCCAGCCTCAACACAAGAACTTAGTGGAGTTTTCAAAACAATTTGAGAAATGTTTTTTATTGAGCTTAAAATGTCCCTTTGCTACTTTTGTCCTTTTCCTACTGTAAAGTAAAGAAATTATTGTTTTCAGTTTTTAAAAATATGAAAGGTCAATCATGGCTTTCTGTTTTTTCATGGAAAAAGTGTTTTGGGTACTACTGACTACTTTGTAGCTAAGGAAAATAAGTGTTCCTTGTTATCAGATCCTGTAATGTCAGCTGCCTGTTCTGCTGCCATAAATGAGTTTGTAAACAGATTTTTCATTTTAGAAATTCTTTGTGTTTCTGGCTAGTTGTGTATTGTCCATGGAGAAACAAGTATGTCTAATAGGCTGTCTTTTTTATTATTGCTTAAAGTTATCTTTATTTTGGACTGCTGCTGATGTTGGATTAGGATTTTTGCAAAACTGTTGAAAATAATTTAAGAAAAGAAGCAATGCCTGATTTCTGTTAATGAAATGTCAAGGTAGTGATATCTGCAAAAGCATAATTAATTGTGCATTGAATTATTTGGTATAGTCTCACAAATGAACCAAGAAAAATATTCCATAACAGTTCTGAGAATGAATGAGTTCTGTTTAGTCCAGCCACATGTGAGGAACCACATGAGTAGAAGCAGACTTGGAATGTATTTGAAATCAGATTGTTGTCTGCATGTTTCTTGGGTTATCCTAGAATGACAGTCTCTTCTTGCTTTACTTCAGCAGCACTCCTGAGTGCCTGGCTGCTGAGGTTGGAGATACCAGGGTTCTTGGACAGCTTGTTGAGGGTTTTCTGTTTGTCAGCAATTCCAGACCTGCAGGTCCTGCTGGCCTGTGAGTGATGAGCAGAGCACCCTGAACATCTCACAGCCTTTGGGAGGAGCAGTGTGAGCATGATCCTCAGTGGCATCTGGGAAATGGTGTCTCAAGAGCTGTTAAAAACAAACCAAACCCCCAAAGTGTGATAAAAATGGACATGGACGGCTTTTTATATTAAAACTTTATCCGTAAGGCTGTGAACAAATGCCCTCAAAATAATATGACTAATAAAATCTGATTATGCAATAATTTATGTGTGGAGCAATCCCATTGTTTCTCCATATTTTTTTCCTCAGTAGAATACCTACCTTGGGTGTATTCATTTGCTTCTAGGTCTTGTGGGAACAGTTAAAGTGCAGCAAACCTATTTTGATTTTGTGGTCAAAAATCAAAGTAAATTTTCTCTTAATTGCCACTTGTGCAGAAATTTGCAGAACATACTGCCACAAAAACATCTGAGAAAACACAAATAAATCAGAACAGAACTAACTTGCTTTCCAAAGTGGGATACATTTTGCCTGTCTTAAGATATCTATAAATCAGGGTTTTATTTAGGTTAGGCTCTCTGTAGAGGTAGTTTGCAGCGTGTCAAGGTGCATGCACAGGAGAGGCACTGCAGGGGTCAGCGAATTGAGCCATCTCCTTCTGAGTGAGAAGTGAGCCTGCGTGATTAGTTGGCTTTAACAGCCTGCTGTTGGACTGCTCATATTAAGGGAAACCTGCAGCAACTACTTGGGTATCAACTCTGATTTTAATCTTAGATTCCAGTGTTACTGGTAGATGAAATATTATAAGTATGAATATTTTTTGTTGTAATTAAAAATCAGATCAAGTAGTGTTCCCTGTGCATGAAAATGGCTCAGTTTGTGCCCTTAGCTATCACAGGTTTTGTGGCCAGTAATACTTGTGAAATAGTGTCTGAATAACAGCAAAATGTGATGTTAGCTGCTAGACAGGCTATTTCATCACAGTGTTTGTTACTGTGGTGGACACAAAGGAGCCTGTACATGTATAGTACAATTACAAGTGAGATACTAACTCTACACTGCTCCAGAAATTAAATTACATTGAGGGCCGGGTGTTGGGCTGTCCTTTGAGCTGGTTTTCTAGGAAATACCTGCTGTTTGTTGGTTATAAGGGGGTAAATAAACCAATGTGTTTCTTGGTCAAACTGAGCATTTCAGTTCCAGCTCTGACTTGAACTGTGATTCTCACTGAAATTATCGGAAGAAATGTAGTCCCTCCCTTAAGACTTGGTACTTGAGGCAGGGAGGGTTGTGGCAGCCCTGCATGCCCCCTCACCTGTCCCAGCAGTGTCCGGAGCTCTGTGCAGGTTTCCTGTGTCGGAGGCTGTGTCGGAGGCTGTGTCCCTCCTGAGCTGCTGGGAGCAGGCTGTGTGTGCCTCTGCCAGCTGCCATCAGCTCAGCTCTGATGTGCCTGAGGAGCAAAGTGGCAGAAGTTTCTTATCAAAGTTCAGCCCTCTTCAGAATTTGCTTTTTCTTTGATGTTTTAGCCTTGCTGTAGCTTAATTGGCATTGTTCTGCTCACTTTGTTACCTGTGTGGGTCAGACTAAAGCTGGTCAGGCTCTGTCCATCTGTGCCTTCAGCATGTCTTAACTTGCCAGGTAGATGAAGTTTCCATAAGAAGTAGGTGAGCATGAGGATTAGTCATGTCCTGATGGCAGAATCTGTAGTTTTTTAAAGATGTACTAATTTCCACTTTATCTGAATGTGATGAAGTAGGGGAGTGGTGGTTTTTTGTAAGGGAGTTTAGAAACTGGCAGTAGAGAAAAATAAAACCTTGACAGGTCAAGTCATGCAACTGCTCTTGCCACCTTCTCAGTGATTATTTTAGTCTGGCAGAGTTGGCCATATCATTGTGAAGCTTCCTGGTCTTTTCTTTACAGTATTGTGCAAAGTATGTATCACTGTGCCTAATTGTTCAGCTTTCATTTATCCTCACTAATCTGTCTTTTAGTTATTTTCATGTATGTTTCTTGTTTGTCATTGTCTCTGAATTCTGGATTTCATCCCTCAGTTACTTAAGAAAACACAATGGCTTGCACAGAAGGCTTGCATTCAGCATGCTCAAGCAGTGACACTGTGTCTGTCGGGCCTGATCCTTTTCCAGAAGGAAAGCAGTAGCATGAATAGTGTCCTCCGTGTTCTTAATACTTTTTAATTTTTTTTTTTTAGTAAAGACAGCATTAACCTTTTGGAGAAGAACAAAGCAAAACCAGTCAGTAGAATATCTGCTACAGTTTAGTCACAGTGTTTTTTCTTGGCTGTGACGCAGAAGTTTGGACATCCATTTCTTGCTTTTATTCTGTTTTCCTGAGCGTGTGTGTTTGCATGTGTGGGAGCGTGCACACTTGAGGGTTTTAGGTTTTGTTCCATGGATCATCTCTGATGTTTTAAGGAACTCAGGTGATCCACAGGATGAGGAACTTGTTCTCTGGACCTGTGCCCATATCTGAGTAGGGGAGTAGAATGTTCAGGGAACTCTGCTGGAGATGTTTAGATAAACTGTATAGTTGATGTGGTGTTTGTAAATAGAATTATCTGTTTGGAAGAGAACTGGTAGCATTCAGAAATAAAATGCCTTAATTATTGGAAGATAATGAAGACTGAGAAGCAATGAAACAAGTGAAGAGGAAACATTAACCTACTTGGAATACAGCTTGAATACCTCAAAATTTGAGATTAATTAGGGACTAAGGCAAATAAATTATTCTCTGTTGCAGAGTGTTTAGCTCCCTCTTTGAGCCATGTTCCTTGCAAATCAATCTTGCACGATGAAAAAACTAACACCATAGCTACTGGCCACGACCAAAGACTTGATAACTAAGGATGTGGAGCACTGTGCACATGTCACAGGATGGTGCGTGCCCAGGAGACTTGGTGCCTCAGGATGGGAAGTGTCCCCGGGTGCAGCTGGGGCAGGAATTCCCCAGGGTAGCTTTCCGAGGTCACATCCGCTCCCTCCCCAAGCTGATGGAGATAACGCGCTCTTCCCGTGCAAGTAAGTCTCTCTGAAGCTGCTGCTCTTGCTCACTGGCACAGGGAATGTACTGGAGAAAGTTTTATCTGCGCTGTGCTGCAGTCTGGTGTGTTTTGTCAAAGTACAGTTGTGATTGTTGTTGAGGAAATGGTCATTTGCTGGAGGTTTTAATCCTGGAATGGAAACACAATATAAGAGAGAAAGTGAGAGGAATGCTTTGATTTAGAACATGTCTATAAAGAAGGGATTGCATTGAACATGCAGCTGTGGTGAAGGTGATTTTTGGCTGTCATTTAATTAGCTGTGTTGAAGTTAGCAGTGTAGTATTCTTGAATTAGCATACATCTCTGCAGCACCAGTTCTGCTTATTCCATCCTAGGATGTCACTGTGAAGATCTTGCCTAGAAACTTACGCTCCTTCACTTCCTGTGAAAAGTGTACAGTGTTTGAGAGGGACTTTAAGGTGGCAATTCAGTAGATCAGCAGGAAAGTTCACTTATTTTTGCATTGTCTGCAGTAATTCATGGGTATGTTATTTCAGGACAATGGAGCTGGTGCCATGAATGTGGTAAAAAGCCTGTAGTACGTCTTTATCTGAACCATCTAGAAGAAAATGTGCCCTAGCAATTGCAAAATCAATACTGTATTTCCAGTCACTAGTTCTACTGAATTTTCTATTTAGTTTGGGCCTCCTGTGTGCAAGATGGTGTATAAAGCCAGCAAGCCAAGGGGTCAGATTTGGAAGGACAGTCTAATGGGAAGGGTCTGAGTGATAATTGAGCATATAAATGCAGAATGAGAGAGAAGATGGAAGCTCTTTATATAGAGAGAGAGAGAGAGGTCTTCTGAACAGATCAATTGTGAAAAATTCACTGGTGGTAAAATGAAGATGCGTCTAAAAAATAATAACAACCAAGTTGAACATTCATTTTAAGTCACTGGTCTTTGTGAGGCTCAAGGAGATGCTATGAAGTAACCTTTCTTAACTAAGGAGAGGTTATGTGGATTATAGTAACAAGGGCATTTAGAAAGAGCAAAAGAATTATAATCTTGTTTAAAAAACTGAGATGGAATGTATGAATGTACCTTGGCAACAGCAGGATTTTGTACATAAAATGGTTGAGAGTTTCTCCAAGTGTTATAAGTAAAAGAACACCCATTATGCTAACTGGAGACAGTGATAAGGTAGGGTTCCCATTGGAAGGAGGAAAACTAAGACAGCAAAGAATTGCTTTAAAAATCACTCAGTGATTAAAAAAAAACAAACAACAAACCAGGCTGATATTTCAAACATTGTCACCAGAACCAGTATATAGGATTTCCTATATAGTGTATAATACAGGAATTGAGGAAACAAAAGTTGCTCATGACCTTGCTGTTTTTAATAAGTGTAATGGAGACTACACTGCAGAGACCAGAGTCTTGAGGAATCAAGCAGACAGTATTTCTGTTGATGTCATAATTTGCACCATCATTTGGGTCTAATTTAATGAGTAAAAGGTGTATGGCAGATAACTCTGTTTCCTCAGCAAAAACTGTAAATGTACTTTAACCGCAACAGGATGGGGGGACTGCAGCACACTGCAGCAAAATTGATCTGGTATATTCCAGTATAGGCATAACAAATACAGCAAGCAAGCAGTTTTTGCAGATCTTAACCTTTGCTTAAGTTGATAACTTTGATTTTGGTGCTGTCTTGTTAAGCTTACTGATGTTTTTCTAGGAATGTAAAAAATTCTACAATTACAGCAAAGTGAGCGTCTCTTATGTATAGGTGGGGTCAGCAAATAAGATGAGCCCCCTTGTTCAAGGCAGCTGCTCATTAACATTTTGGGGTTAGTTGTCAGAGCTGTGAGAAGGGCACTAGGCACATAAGCACAATAGGCTGCTCTTTTAATATATTTTTGGTCAGCTAAGTATTTACTTACAGAAGCTTAAAATCTCTCTGTTCTTTGTGAATACTGTTTTTCCAACAGTTTTGTTCAAAGCACCTGTCAGCAATTTCCAGAAAATTGTGCTGCTTTCCATGCATGCCTTTCCCTCAGTAAGAGTAGGATTGAATGTTCTCATAATTTTTTGGCTTAAAACAATTACTTTTGTAATAGTGTGGTTTGTGCTGATCACTGTGTGTAGGGGAGGACTCGCCTCTTTGCTGTTAGGTTAATTTTGTAAGTTGATTCAAATTTCAAAATGCAGAGAGATTTTCACTTGAATTGTATTACAATAATTTAGTGTAGTCTTATTGAATTGATTACTGTAATCATTGAAAAGATGCACCCAAAAACCCAGATGTTTATTCTCTTGCTTTTGGTGTATTCCATGTAGAGTATTTTAACTTGTAGTATTTTTATTTGAGATAATAATGTCTGTTTCTTTCATTTTTAATTTCTGTAGTGGTTACATCTTTTGTAAATAGAAAAAGGTATTCCTTGGATTAATCCTTTCTTAAGGAGATGCTCTTGGAAATAATTCATTTGTATTGGCTGGGAGAGCAGGGAGTGACGAGGTACAGACAAAAGAGAAGAATTTTTGTTTGCTGAGCAGAGGGTAATGGGAGACATAGGTCCAAGAACTTATTTTGAAGATGGAAATCAATTCAATTTTTTCCCCCTCAGAGGTTGTTTTAAACTATAGTGCCCTTGATGGTTTTTTTTCTTTTTGTTACTACTTGCTACAGAAAACTCTACTCATCTTCCATGTTCTTTTTTTTTTTAAACATTGTTCATTGCATATGGCAATGCTCTGATTTTAGTGTATATTATATTAGGTTTTAGTGCAGGATTATAAGAGCAGCCTGAAGAATGCACAGCTTAAATGTTCAGAACACAGTAAGGGTGTTGAATGCATGGGGATTAGTGGGCATAGTGAATAACCAACAGCATTTAAGAGCTAAAAAGGTGCTTTGGGGGCTGTTTACCTGTGTTGTCATTACAGAATCTGGTCTTTGAAGTGTTCAGTCTTACTAAATGTATCCAACTGGGCTGGGCGCACAGCCCAAAGGCTGCTGTTCCCATTAGCAGCCATTTCTAAATGCACAGGAGCTGTCCCAGTGCTTGCCACTGTTCTTTATAAAAACAGTTACAGAAGTGAGCACACACGAGGCATATATAGCATTGTAGTTGTGACCCCACTTGTAAATTTTACTTTGAGGTGACTTTTTATTCTATTTTAATGAAACAGAGGAGTAGAAATAGAAATAACTCTCCCTTCGGAGTAACACCTTTGATATTGTTAACATTGTATGACTTGAGGAGCTAAAAAGAAACAAATTCAATTAACCAAATGAGTTTTTTTCCCTACGGATTCTTCAGGGTTACAGCATCATTCTCTGCTTATCAAAACCTGCTTTTTTTTTTGTTCACAGGTCATGGCAACCATAAAGAAAACAGTCCTTTCCTGAACAGTTCAGAAGCTGGCAAGGGAGGCGATTACTATGACAGAAATCTGGCCTTGTTTGAGGTAATTTCTAGCTGGTTTTTGTACTTCTAATGTGATTTGCGATCTTCCATGATGGGAGGGATCGAGCACATCTTCCTCCCCCACCTGCCTTTTTGTGGTGTCCATCTGTTGTCAGGGGCAGCAGCAGGCAGGGAGGTCCTGTGTGGTGACAGAGCTCAGGTGTGGGGACAGCTGGGTTTGTGGGGCAGAGTTATAACTCCGTGTAACTGTAAACATCTGGAGTTCAGGAGGGACACACTCCTGCTGGAGCCTTTTCCGTAAGCACAGAACCGCACCAGGTGCGGTGGCTCTCCTGTGGCACCAGGCAGAGGGAGGATCCACCAGGATCCCAAAGGCCATGCTGCTCTCCTGAACAGGGGGTACATCTTGTCTCAGCCCCTTTCTAGAAGGAATTGTAATCAGGTTTTTAAACATGTCAACTGCAGGTCAGATCACAGGAAGGAATAAGAAAAGGGGGCTTGGTTCATGTCATCCCTTTAGGGGTGACCCCGTCCGGGGTCCATTTCTGCATCATGTACAAAGCACATAATGCTTCTGATCCCACCAGAAGCTATTCAAGGTGATACCCAAAGATATGGTAAAGCTGCAGACAGTAAAATCTTTCTCAACTGGTTTTTATTTCCTGTGTGGAAAGTTTTTTCTCTTTACAATGCAGTTCCTTATCAGACATGCAAGACTTTAATTTTAAAGAGAAAGGGAAAGGGAATTATTTTGGTCTGGGGCTTTTTTCCTCCCCCCTGCCCCCAAACCAGAAAGAAAATTGGATGGGATGAGTATAAAGGTGGGAGGCCCTCCATACGTGCGGCTTTTGGGAATTTTGTCTAGATCCACATGAATTAGATAACATAGTTTGTAAAATGTAGTAAAATCATCAGAGTGCATACATGTCTACAATAAGCAGAGTTTAATCGCTAAATCTCTGATTTGTTTGGCAGTTTGACCTTTTTAAAAGTATATCTGTTGATTTAAGTTGGCATTAGAGATACATGCAAGCTACACATTCATTTTCTCACAGTTCTAAGGCTCAGATTTCTTCATTGCTGTAATTATGCTTTTCAGCACCTGAGGAGAATGATTCACTTGGTGCAGACATTTTGGCCTTTTCCTTTCAGAAAATTAAAACCTCTCACCAGTGGTTGAGGCACAGTGAAATACTCTGTCATTTCCTGGATGATTTTTCTGTGTTCCCTGGTAGCCTCAGGCATGCCCAGGAAGGTGTGATCCCAGCCACTCTTCAGAAATGCTGTGAACTGCAGGAGCTGACTTGTTGTCTTCTTCCACAGGAGGAGCTTGATATACGACCAAAAGTGTCATCTCTGCTTGGCAAGTTGGTCAACTACACAAATCTTACTCAAGGTGTCAAGGAGCATGAAGAAGCAGAAAGTACCGATGGATCGAAGAAGAAAGTATCAAAAGTAAGCAAAGATTCTCTCCACGGCCAGAACTGAAGAATGGGATTCCCTGTGGGATTTTTGGGGAACTGGCCTCCCTTCTGCTTGTTCTTAACCTCTTTCAGGAGCCATGACAATGTTGCAAAGAAATGACACAGAAGCTGTAGGGACCCAGCTGTTCCAGGGAGCTGGGGCAGATGTGGTGGGTAAAGCTGCACTGCAGTGCAATTCCCTGTGCTGGGTGTGCATTTACATAAGAAGGCTTTCAGTGGGCCACAAATAAAAACTCAACAACCCCCCAGCTTTTTCCCAGTGCTCTTTTAGCTGCCCAGTGGTATCTGACACATCTCCACAAGGCTGGCAGGCAATGACACAGGGTTTGCAGGAGACAACACCTGTCTAGAGTGGAGGGTGGAGCTCAGATTGGACGCCCTGGGGCAGCTCAGGAGTCATTCTGGTGTCAGGCACTTGGGCAACTGAATTCTGCCCCAAAGCATCTGCATTTAGATGGCTGGGCCATGGGGCTGGCCCTGGAATGGCTGCAGCAGGTGAGGTTGGGTTGTTGGTAGTTGATTTGTGTCAGGAGGGCAGTGTTTAACTGCTCCTCTCCCCCCTGGCAGAGCTGCAGGTGCTTTGGTCACTGCTGCACCTGCAAGGGGTGTGTTTGCATTTTATGGCTTGCAGTTTGTTTACGAGTTCTGTCAAAAGAAAGGTTTCCAAAAAAGCTAAGATAGCCCTTGAATTCTGCAGGTTTTCTGGCACTGCCCCACAAAGCTTGAGCCATTTCAGAAAGAGATGGCAGTGATAGTGTTGCAAACCAGTAGTGCTCTCAAGGAGTGAGAATGTTACCCCGTGCTGAATGCCCTTACTCACACTGCAGCTCCTTACTCTGCAGTTTTACACTTGGGAATAACAAAATTCTTTTGTCAACGTGAAGCTTAAAATTCAATTTTATTTGAGACCACATCCACTGAAAGTGCTGCAATATTGTGGTTAATTTTACATCATGACAGGACTGAGCTAAGGTCGCCTGGGTGAACTAGGTGCATTCTGGTCCTACAAGCTGACATTAAAAAAGTAATTTAAACATTTTAGTTATGACTTTCTTTTGTGTGGTACTTGCTATTATACTAATGACTGAGTCTTGTCCAAAGTTTTTACCTTCACAGTACTAATGAGGAATGTCAGCTGCATCTCTGTTTTAGCATGCTTTTGGTGGGAATAATGTCAGGAATCAGCTGCTAATGTGGTATTATTGCATAATATAAAATAATTTTTCATCCTCCTGCTATCAGAAGCAGATTAATTATTTCCCTGACAGAAGTAGAATCGTGGAGGATAAAATAGATACAGTTGTTGAGATTTTGAGGAAGTTCTGATCACTTTTACTCTTTATTTCCTTATTAATTGACTGACCAGAATACCAGGGTAAGCTGCACAGCAATCTGGAAGCTAGTCCCTTGCTGCTTTGTTGGAAGAAGGATTGGGAGAATTTGGCAATGGGACTGTAGTATACAGTTGGTTAAAGCAAATGTATATAAAACGTCACAGGGTAAAAATCGGGCAAAACCCAGAAAACTGAGAACTTGTTTTCAATTCCTGGTAGAGTACCATGCTTGGTATGGTGTTAATATTTCTGCATTTAAGTATGATTCATGCTTGCATGTTTTCAAGCTCTTTACTGCCATTAAAAAGGACTATTATCTTTATTAAAGCTTTGCTTCTATGGCAAAATGGAGTTCAGTTTTAATAACTGTGTTTTCCTGAATTATGCTTTCCCATGTCCCAAAAATGTGTGTTCACAGACTTCTCAGATGTTTTTGTGGGATGGGTTTGGTGACCTTTCCAAAAGTGACAGTATCAAGCTGTATTAATATCTCAGTGTTTTCTGTGTAAACACTGCAGTTTCCTTAGGCAAACCTTTGTCTGCATGTCTGTCTCTGGGATAAATTACATCAGCTGCAATATCATAACTGCAGCTTGAATTTCTTCTCCCTCCTTGCCATGAGCAATATAAAATTTTAAACATCATGCAGAATATAAGACGACCAAAAACCTTGGCCAATAATTATAATCATTAAACACAGGAAATTTAAAAGCAGTCACTGGACAAGGGTATGGATTGAAGGTATTCAGAAACAGTGCAAACAGGATTCTTCTACATACTTCTTTTTAGTCATCTTTGAAGTATAAATCACTGTGCTGCTGTTACCTTATCCTCCCCATTTGAGCCTGAGAAGTCTGGCAGTCCATTCCAGCTCCAGCAGGTCTGTTCTAAGTGGATAAACCCTTGTTAACCCTCCCTTGGTGGTGCTGCACTGGGTGTGCTCAGCTGGTGTGACAAGGAGTGACCTGCCTGTCGCTTGCTGGAATTGGCATCTCATAGGCAAGAGCTGGAGCAAGGCAGATGAGCAGGCTCTAGATCTGATACTTGAAAATGATCTGAGGAAAGAAATCCTTTCAGTAAGTGACTGTAATTCTCTGAGCAGGTAAGACAGGTCTCTCAGTGAGGGCCTTTTGGGACCTAGCACAGCCCTGCCTGCCAGATCACAGCCTTTCAAATTCATTTTTCATTTCAAATGCATTCAAATTCATAATTTGAAATGATGTGATTCATTGAAATCACATTATTTCAAATTCATTTTCATCCTTTCAAATTCATTTCAGTGCAAGGCATCTTGATATGAACATTTATCTTGTTTCAGAAACCCCACTAAGTAGTAGCATTCTCTGTTAGGCACACATCAGGTAAAATTGACACAACTCCAATGTAATAAGGTAGAAATTGGGTTGCTTTTTCTTTTCTAAACACAGTTTTGCAATAAATCACTTAACAGTCCCAGTACTATAGAAATATCCCCTTCTCATGATGGAAAAAATTAGACCAACTGTTTTTGTTCATGTATCTTTAACAAGGCAGTTAATTTCAAGGCAGTGCTGCTGTCTGTCCTCATGCTAGAGAGCACCATGAGAGCTGTCATTGCTGATCAATGTCCCCCAGCCCTGCAGCCAAGTGCTTTAATAACCCATCACACTGGCACAATGGAAATAGTGTCCTTCAGACTCAGATCAATATTTACATAAATTATGTGTCTGCAGCTGATGAGAGTGAGCAGAAACATGATCTACATCGCTGAAATTGAGACTGTTTTTGAGATTTTTCTGTCCCTTCTGGGTTGTTCTAAAATGGTGTTCTTCAAATTGTCTTTCTTTTATTTCCTTTATGCAGCATGGGGTGTTACATTTTTTCATGTGGTTGCTGTTGAGGCTGAACATAATAATACCCTTGTTTAAGGTCATATTCTGTTGAAACTTCAGCACTGGTTTAGTGATGAAAAAAAGGATCAAGTCACTGCAGATTACTGGTGTTAAATATTTCTGTGAACAAGCTGCTTCAAGTAATGTTTGTAAATCGTTCTTTCTTATGAGTAGTTTTTTTCCCTACAGAGGAAGATAATCCAGACTAAACTCTTAGGCCTAAGATACACTTGGTTATACTTGCTTGAGTAGACATTTGGGCATTTCCTAGGCTGCTCTGCTCTGCAGTGGTCTCACAAGTGTACAACTAATGCACAATTTCTCTTCCTCTGTGGTAGAAGTGAGCTTGTAACTTGATAGGCTTGAGAGGCCATTTAGGAGGGTGAGGGAGGAGATAATGGAGCAGTGGAGCAAAGCTGAGGGGACCACATAGGGCAGAAGGTAGGAAAGAGCTGAGCTGAAGTGGATTCTTGTGCAGAGGAAGCAGGTGCTGGGAGGTGTGTAAAGGGCAGGCTGAAATCTCAGCTGCTTTCCTGGTGTGTGGAGGACTGTCATGTTGAAAACACAAAAACCATCATTCCTTTACTTCTGTGTAGGAACAACAGGTTGGGCTTCTTTTCCCAGATGCCAGTTTTGACAAACTCCTTTATCCTGAGATACCCACAAATCTGATAAATTCACTTGGTGGGCTCAGAGATGTTGTGAGGGAGGGACTGATGGATGAATGGACAGATAGATGATGATAAAATTATGTGGAATGTGTCCCTGAGAGGCAAAGTGTGCATTAATGTGACAGTGGGAAGCCCCTGTGCTGGACAATGTCTACTTAGTCCTTTCTGAGTTTATGCTTATGGGGTTAAAGACACAGTGTAAATCAGATGAAAGTGTTGGAATCAAAAGTATCTACACCATCCTTTCCTTGAGGAAACAAGTACACTGTAAATAATACTCCATGAAGATCCTCCTCAATTACAGCACTGGAATAACTCAGTAAAAAATCCTTACCTTGCCCTGATCAGGACACTTATATAAGATGTGTCATTTCTGACAACAATTCATTTTTTCCTCATACATGGTCCTGACAAAGCTAATCAGGTTAGATATTTAGGATGGTAATTTGTAAAAAATGACAGGTGATGGTTTAGGGAATTAATTTGTTTTGGTACTGTGGCACTGGAACAGCTGAGGAACAGCTCTGGCCAGTGCTTGCAGGTCTCATAGGGTAACTCCACTGCACACCCTCAGCACATCATTCTGTCATCCACTTTCCTTCAGGAGGTTCACCTGTGCTGTGGTGTGTATGAGAAAAGTCTGGTTGATCTGTTTCAGCTTTAGTCAAGGAATTCAAAGCTGACTTCAAAAAATTCAGCCAGCAGCTCCTGGCACTTCTAAGGAAGAACAGTTCAGATCATGTTCTTGGGCACGGTTTTGTTTCATGTCTGGCAGGACAGGTTTCCAGTGCAGATGAGGAAATTCTGGATTGTAACATGTAATTGCAAGTTGAAGCACTAAATTCCTTGGTTGCTTTTGACCTGGTGATCTTAAACATGTGATTCTTTAAGGGTTTTGCTTTGTGTAATGAAATACACTCTTGAATTACCTTATGTAAAGTTTTTGGCACACATTTTATTGCTTGTCTTACATACTGTTGCTGTGGGTTCATGACTTCATTTGTCTATAAAGCTGCTATTTATTTTTGCACCTAGTTAATCCTGTGTGGAGTCAAATTTGAACAAGTTTTGTCATCTCCCTTTAATATCCTTCTCATTTGAATGATGGTTCAAGGGCTTCTTTAAATGCTGTCTATCTAATGTGTTTTGGAATTCATGTTTATTTATAGAAGGGAGTATGAAAAAGGATGAGCCTTTCAGAAGTGACACTCTATCCCCCTGTGTTTTAGAATTCAGTATAATTTTAAGTGCTAAAGGAAACCTTAAAAAGCAGAAGCAATGGAATATCTTGGCAGGAAACCACAGAGATTTGGGACTCTGAAATGCAGCTGGTGCCAGGTGCACCAATGCAACAAACATTTTTATATTCCTTGGAATAAAGCCCTCACCAGTGGCATTTTGATGCTGTTATTTTGGATGCTTTTTCTGCAGGATGCTGTGTTGAAGGCCAGCCATGTGCAGTTCTGTGAAGTCATATAACTTGTGTTTTCTCAGTCACTGCCAAAAGCAGTTCAGAGTCTGATGCTGACATTGGACTTAAGAAAGGGTAGAACCATTAGTTTTGTATGAAATATATTAAATGGAAGAAAATGCATTATCCATGTCTCCAGATTGCTTCCAAATCTTTCTAGCTGTAGCATGACAAAAGTATGTTTTCCTTGAAACTAATTTGTGAACTCTGGGCAGTAGGGTAAGGATCTATCTTGAGGTCTGCAGCACTTGACATGTTTCATACTGAAAATTCTATGGGTCTACAAAAAAACCAAATAAATGTATGTCCTGTTGTCACTAGTCAGTGTTAAATATTGAGGTTAATTAGTTAAGTATGTGACAGGAACAGCATTTTGTTCAGAAATTCACGATTTTGGAGTTTGCGTTTTGTCCAAGTCCCGCACAACACAATTTGAGTGTGTCTACCTTAGGTTTCCCAGGTTTCTACCCTTTAAAAAAAGGAACTTCAAGGCCTTTTTGGTTACCTCTGCTTTGAATAATTTCAGTTAATGAATATAATTTTTTTTCCAGTCACCCAGCATGGGCACCCTGATGGGGGTGTATCTGCCATGCATGCAGAATATCTTCGGGGTTATTCTCTTCCTTCGGCTGACTTGGATGGTGGGAATGGCTGGAGTTCTTCAGTCCTTCCTGATTGTATTGCTTTGCTGCTGTTGTGTAAGTACTTAGGTACAGTAATGCATGTGACAAAACCTCTGTGAAACTACTGGGAAACTTGGGGAGGCAGCATTGTAGGTGCTTGTGTAAAGAAAAGTCAGATTTAAGCCAGGCGCCTTTGCCATGTTCGTAGTTGCAGGATTTTTTTTTTTTGCTATTACGTCTAATCTGGCTAACTGTAGTGTAAATACAGTATAACAATTAGTGTTTGTTCAGCAAATAGCTGTTTTCCATGCCTGCCCCAGGTGTGGGCTGCCTGCTTTGCTGGACCAGCCTTGGTTGGAATCACAGCTCTGCAGATGGAGGAACACCTGCATTCCCTTATCTTGCTCTGTCTGCAGACACCCACTGCTGGACCTGATAAAGCAGGGGCCATCTCTCAAACAGAAGTCTCAACAGCTCAGTGATTAAATTCCTGCTGCCCTTGTTTTCTTTTAGATAGTGAGAGGCAGAATAAATAGAAATGCCGTATCGTATATGCAGTGGCAGCTTTATTTTATCAAGAAATAAGTTATGTTTTAAAAAATGTTGTTGACACAATTGCTTCCTTTTCCCTGTTTTCCCTAGACTATGTTGACAACCATATCAATGAGTGCAATTGCCACGAATGGTGTTGTTCCAGGTAAGTGTAGTTAGCAAGTCTCAGTTGTGTTAAAAGGTTAAAAAAAAACCCCAAAACCTAAGTTGCTATAAGCTGTTAACATGGTTTTATTCTAGAGAAATTTGCTTAATCCAAAATACAAAGCCTAAATTAATATCTAATATTTCTTCTTGTTATCAATCAGGCTAAAGATCAATTTATTAGTTTTTACCATGTGCTAGCAAAAATGATACTTCAGTTTAACCTCAAAATAGCAGATACAATGTGTATAATTCTGTTGTATTCTTTAGTGTGACTATTTAAACATTTAGAGCAATAAATTATAATTTTGCTCTCACTTTTCTTGTTTCACAGCTGGTGGCTCCTATTTCATGATATCTAGGTCGTTGGGCCCAGAGTTTGGTGGAGCTGTAGGGCTGTGTTTTTATTTGGGAACAACATTTGCAGGAGCCATGTATATCCTTGGTGCCATTGAGATTTTATTGGTGAGTAGTACCAGAGTAATCCTGCTTTAAAGAGAAACAACCTACAGAAAGTGCCCCAGTACTCTTGTCCCGTATTTGCATACACATTTACAGGAAAAGACTGAAGGTCTCCAGTTCCTTTGGTTTCCCTTTGGATTGCACACTTCTGCACCAGAGGTAAAGAAAACAGATTGATTTAATCCAGGACTCATGCTCATCTTTGATAAAGGTGGCTCAGTTGTACTGCTGACAGACAGGCTGTTTTCAAAAGATTCCCAGTGAAAGCAGCTGCAGAATGCAAAGTGATTTACAACAGTACACAATCCCAATCTACATATGCATTGTTAAATATCTTAAAATACCCTAAAAAGTGTCAGTTTAATCCAGAGTTTGGTGGTTTAGGGCTGTGTTTTATTTGGGAACAACATTTGCAGGAGCCATGTATATCCTTGGTGCCATTGAGATTTTATTGGTGAGTAGTACCAGAGTAATCCTGCTTTAAAGAGAAATAACCTACAGAAAGTGCCCCAGTACTCTTGTCCCGTATTTGCATACACATTTACAGGAAAAGACTGGAAGGTCTCCAGTTCCTTGGTGTCCAGTTCTTTACCTCTGGTGCTTCCCTTTGGAAGCTGCACACTTTGAGTCTGCAGACTGACAAAAGGGAAGCACCAGAGCTAAAGAAAACAGATGAAAGTGTGACTTAATCCAGGACTCATGCTCATCTTTGATAAAGGTGGCTCAGTTGTACTGCTGACAGACAGGGCTGTTTTCTCTTGACTTTTTCTGTAAAAGATTCCCAGTGAAGAGCATGCTGCAGAATGCAAAGTGATTTACATTTCTAGCACAGTACACAATCCCAATCTACATATGCATTGTTAAATATCTTAAAATACCCTAAAAAGTGTCAGTGACGGTAGTTGGTCACTGCTAAAAAAGCAAATGTTTTCCTATTGGCTGTCTTGCCTTTGATTTTAGCTGTCACTTCTGTAATCTTCCAACTGTGGAATTTAAATACTAAAGTTATTTAAACAGTTAATAACTAGTTAATAGTTAATTGTTATAACAATCCCAGTTATAACATAGAGTTCTGTGCTGGTGTTCCTCCAGCTCACTTTTGCTTTCTCTTTGTTCCAGACATATATTGTGCCACAAGCAGCAATTTTTCATCCCTCTGGTGCCCATGATGCATCCAGTGCCATGCTGAACAACATGAGGGTCTATGGCACTGTGTTCCTCATCCTGATGGCAGTGGTGGTGTTTGTAGGTGTGAAGTATGTCAACAAATTTGCTTCCCTCTTCTTGGCCTGTGTAGTAATATCCATCCTGTCCATTTATGCTGGAGCTATCAAGTCCATCTTTGATCCACCTGAATTCCCGTGAGTAACATTTGGGGATGGGGGCTGTAGCTTTGCCTGTGGGTCTGGAAGTTGGGCTTTCATGTAGGTTACTTAAAGCTTGCTGATACATTGGTGAAGCTCTTTTATTTGTGAATTACTTCCAATATTTTTAGCTGTGTTTAATGACAATGTGCAGAGCTCATGGAACTGAAGTTTCTTAGGCTAAAATGAACATATTATTGTACTTTATTTAAACTGTTGTGGTAGAAGGAAATCTTGTGGTGAGGCTGATGGAGGCTGACACTGCCCTGCTTCCTGCAAAGCCAATCCAGTCTCTTGGCCTGCAGCTGTTGGGATTGGAGTGATGGTGTTGCTGGGCTGTCTGTGAGCTCTTAGGGAGCAGTTTGGCAGGTCCCTTTTCCCCAGCCGGTCAGACACCACACGCTGTCCTTGTGGCTGGAAATTCTTGGTATGGTCAGCTCCTTGCTGAGAAACTGGGCACCTCTGGGGAGTGTGATGTGGGGCTGTGTGAGGCTCCATAAAAGTTTCCCTGTCTGTGAGGAGCCTGCCCTGCACCCAGCAGGAGCTCCTTGGCATGTTGGCAGCTCAACATGGAATCAGCTCAACGTGGAATCAGCTCAACATGGAATCAGCTTCTTCAGCTCAGAGCTGGGGCAGCATTAATGTGGATGTATTTTTTGTATATTCCTGTGTTTTACCAGGAATGCAGACTGTGTTTTCTGATGGTGCTGACAAGAGATGAATGGAATGGAAATAGGGGAGCTGGATCTGCATAATTATTCACATCTTGGAATGCTTTGACCATAACTAAGTACTTGCAGCCCTCAAGCGTTCCCTTTGGATATTTAAGGCCCAATGATTACAGTGTTTTACAACAGTGGAGGTTTACAGCAGTAAAAGTAAAACAATGTCTCTACATCCCCCTCATTATCTCTTAGATTGTTCTTGAATGTTTTCCCTATCTTTCTTCTTGGAGTGTAATCCTTTTTTTTTTCCCTGAAGTAACAAGATAGTGTATTTATTTTTAATTTTGTAGGGGAAGGCTTCTTGGAAGTTACAGTTCACAGGCTTGCAAATGTGCAAAAACAGCCCTGTGTTTTCCATTTTCCTGTCTTCAGTGATAAATAGGAGCTGTGGAACAATTAAAATAGAATTAAAATTAATTAAAATTAAAGAAGCTTTATTTTCCTGTGGGTGTTTTCTGACAGTGGGAAGAGAAGCTAAATGAACTTTTAGGAGCAGGAAGCTGTTACATTACATCACTATCTGGTGGAATTGTCTTTAGACAAGTGGATTAAAAATTTTTCAGTGCTGAAACAAATGATGTTTGTGGTTAAATGAAACACAACAGTGGAGGATTTTAGCAATTAAGTACAGTATCTGCTGACAAGAAGAACCTTTGCTTATTGTGATTTTAGTATTTGTTCCTAATTTTGAATCCAAAATGTCTATATTGCAATTCAAATGTTGCAATTTAGAAACTGGGCTAATGAGATTCCAAATATCTTTAGATATTCTAAATATCTGGTAATTTGAATTCTAGTACTCTTCACATTTCTTCCACTCCAGTAGTTCTGTTTAATAAAAAAAAAGAAACCAACGCCAAACAACAACAAACCCAAAAGTTGTCCTAATTGTTCCCTTTTATTGTTTAACATAAACCAATCAAATTCCTTAAATCAAAAAAGTAGCTTTTATTTCTGGCCCTTAAAGGGAGAGATACAGTCTTTATTGTGCTACCACCATCCTTTTGGAGGTGAGAAATGATGTAGCACAGTAGAGCCACTGGAAGTTTCCACATGATATAAAAGAATAAGTATGGGTGAGTGTGGATTTCATTTTCCCATTTACACTCAATAACTCTGGTGTTCATGTTTCCCTTCCAGGATTTGCATGTTGGGCAACAGGACTCTGTCAAGAGATCAATTTGATGTTTGTGCCAAAACTGTAGTTAAGGATAACATGACTGTGGCCTCCAAGCTCTGGGAACTCTTCTGCCACAGCACGAACTTAACCACGGAACACTGTGATGAATATTTCCTGATGAACAATGTCTCGGAGATAGCAGGAATTCCAGGAGCTGCTAGTGGCATTTTAATAGGTATGGTAGAAGCTTTTTTTTCCCTTAAAGAGGAGGCATGCTGAGCAGCTGAAATGGGTCAAATGGGTCCCTGCTGGTTAAGAAAAAAGGAATGAAGAAATGTAATTACAGTGAAGAAAATGATCTTCAATAAAGTCTTATAGCCTTTAAAAAGAGGAGATGGAACTTTTGTACTGATACAGTACTTGTCTCCTGTAAAATTGATTATATTTCCCTTGTTCATCTCATAATTTCAGCATGAAGTCAGCTGTAATTTTAAGTTATACTAACATGAATAAGTTATTAAAATTTTTCAGAACTCTGTAGTGACAGCTCTCTTCTTTAGACAGGTTAGCATTATGCCCTGAAAGATAAGAGTATTTGTGTAGAAATAATGTGTCTCCTTCTTTGCCCACTCCTGAATAAAGTATAATTGAGAAGTGATCATTATTGAAATGGACACGAGAGAGCAGGTGCTGAGTGCCAAAGGTTCCCATTTCCACAGAAACCAGCAGTCTTGTTTCTAAGATTACAAGAAGATCAGCATTTGTTAATGAAATTTCAAATGCCAAATATATAATTCTGTAATTCTTCCACTGTCTGGAGAACAAACCCATTTCTGTCTAGAAAACTGGTTGATACTGCTTTGTATTCTCTGAGCTACTGAGTTGTGTGGTGGCTCATAAAAATATTCCATGTATTTCCTTTGGTTGAAGTAGGTATGAGGTTAAAAGAATGTTACATTTAGTAATAATAAAGTTTAAGTTGCTTAGACTTCTGTAGGCTATTGATCCATGTTTGTGGTTTTCCTGTGTTGATCACTGAATTGCATTTATAATTTCAGTTGTAAACCCATTATAATGAGAACAGGTTTGAACTGAAACATGCTTTTCTTTTCTGTGGTCTGATAATAACTTTGAAGACAACTTATGGAGCAATTATTTGGAGAAAGGAGAGATACTGGAGAGGGCACATCAGCCCTCTGTGGATGTGGCAGGCCAGAAGAACAACCTGCACCTGTACGTGCTCTCAGATATCACCACGTCCTTCATGGTGCTGGTTGGCATCTTCTTCCCTTCAGTGACTGGTGAGAATTGCTGGCATGAGGGACCTGCTGGGGCTCTGAGCTTCCTCCTGCCCTGTGCCCTTACCAAAATGTGCTTTCAGGGATCATGGCTGGTTCAAACAGATCAGGGGACCTCAAAGATGCGCAGAAGTCCATCCCTGTTGGAACAATTCTTGCCATTGTCACCACATCACTAGTGTGTATCCTTTTCAAATTACTGGACTGCTGGGACACTGGATCTGATTTCTGTAACTGCTTTCAGCTCACCACCTTGTCAGTGCAAGTATGATTGGCCAGTGGGGGGGAAAAACCCAAAACAACAGAACATTAATCCTTGAGCTGAAAGAATTGCAATTATTATCCTGAAACTTTCCATCCCCTTTTTTGTGGTGGGTTCTTTTCTTTTGCATTCTCATTGCTGTTCTTTGCTACACAGTGATCTCAGCTTTTCATGCTGGTGGTGTACTTGGAGAGTTTTGTTTTTTAGGTTGCAGTGAAACATTAAGATGAGGGGAGGCTTTAATGGGAGAGTTAATACATTTCAGCTCCTTTTTCTAAAAAAAAAGCCTTTTCTTTGGAGTGACTTTAAGGAGTATATGTTTTCTTGAACATTTTAGAACAAGATAAACTGGAGTCAGAAATTAGACAATGTTCCCGAGTGTTTTTGCAGCTCTCCAGGGCTTTGGACAGCAGGAGCTTTGCTTAGGAAAGATTGTCTTCATCTCTGCTCTCCTGCTCAAGAAGAGATGAGCCAAGATCTTTCAGCTTTATCTAGCTCTTGGTGTCCTAAAAGACAATTAATCAACATAGAACACTAAAAAAAATAAGTCAAAAGAGCTTCCTGAGTCAGTTTCACCAAAGGGCAGCTGGCTGAGATGGTGACGCTCCTGAAGTTCTGCTGTTTCATTCCTGTTTTTTTGCCAAGCTGTAAATCAGGATGCAGCTTGCTTGTCTCAGTTCTTAAGGAATGCAGCATTTCCCTGCTGTCACTTTGGGAACTGACCCTGTACCAAGTAGTCAGCATTTCCTGTGGATGTAATAAATATTAAAAGAGGTCACAGCCTTAACCCCCAGCTCTGCTGGCAGCTCTGGCCTCACCCAGTGGGTCACTGGATCTGGATGTGTCCCTGTTTGTGCCACACCAGGGTGACACTGTCACTTTCAGGAGCAATATTGCTCCTGTGATTGCAGTTTGTAACTTATAGTTGCATTTCAGGGTAGAATTCAAGGTTTAACCATTTGTGTGAACTTAATTCACAAGGTCAAAAACTACTGGAATGCCAGTTCCAAAAAGCCTGAGGTATTTTGTACTCCCCAATGCAGAAGCAGTACAGTTAATAACAAACAAACAAACCTGATAGCCAAAGACTTATTGGTGACGTGAATGCCAGCAGACATTAAAAAAAAGGATGTACAAGGTAATGGTTTGCTGTATGTTCAAAATATCAGACTCAGAAGAAGGAGAGAGAAAAGAAAGATTTTAATATCAGCTTCTTTATTAGCAGAAGATTAAATTGACATTTCAGTATAAAAATGCTTCATTTGATTTTTTTCTCCTTTATCATAGCATTTAAACCTGTCCTTTTTAAAAACTGAAACTTAGAAGAAGCTTTCTCTGTAACATTAGGAGGTGCATGTGAGCAGTGGGACATTAATTTCCTTTGCCAGCTTTACCATGTACTTGTGGAGAAGCTGGAGTGCAAGTGCCACAGGATGGAGGCACATACTGTCCTTTCCACAATGCTTTCATCTGCCATGTCTAAATAAATTCTGCTTCCTTAGCACACGCTGTCCTCCAGACTTCAGCTGTGTGTTACTGTTTGGAGCCTGCATAGAAGGTGTTGTCCTGAGAGATAAGTAAGTGTTACTGCTTTAATGCTCTCCTTTGTTTTACCTTTTTTGTACAGTGTAGGTGTGTTCTTGCATGTTTTCTCTGTGTGCCCCACTCCTCTTCTTCTTGTTTTTTTCTTTTTAATTAATGGTGGTGTACTTTGAGATTTTTTGTTTTTTAGGTTGCAGTGAAGCATTAAGATAAAGGGAGACTTTAATGGGAGAGTTCATAAATTTCAGTTCCTTTTAAAAAAAAAAAAAAGCTTTTTCTTTGAAGTGAATTCAAGGTGTATTTTGAATTTTTTAAAAAAATATTTACTTCTGGGTGCCTTTTAAACCATATTTGTATGTAAATTGTAAGCACAGCTTTTGGAAACTTCTTGTATTCCATTTGATATTTTCTGGCATGGCACCCTCAGATTTTCCACCCTGTGTCTTAGTTCTTGGATTTTTTGGTTATAGTAAAAAAAAAAGTTGTGATAATAATACAAGTTTTTTAAAATACATGTAATGAAAAGAAATGTTGAAATCAAGCTGCAAACACTTCCAAACTGTATATCAGAGATATTTGATTATTTGCGTAGATATGAGATATTTGATTAGATATGAGATTATTTGCCACCTTCTGTGTTCTCTAGTTCAGAAAAGAATATAGTGTTATTAATAATATGCAATAACAGATTAAAATATTATATTAGAATATTAATTATGTATTATATTAAATATTAAAAATCAATTAAAATGGTATTATTAATAATAGTATTTAAATGACATGCTAAAAGTGCCCTGAAAGCCCCAAAGAGGAGTCTCAAAGCAGTCTCAGAGTACGAGCGTGGGTGTGTTGCTGCTGCAGGTTCGGTGACGCGGTGAACAGGAACCTGGTGGTGGGGACGCTGTCCTGGCCCTCGCCCTGGGTCATCGTCATCGGCTCCTTCTTCTCCACCTGCGGGGCGGGGCTGCAGAGCCTCACCGGGGCCCCCCGGCTGCTGCAGGCCATCGCCAAGGACAACATCATCCCCTTCCTCTGGGTGGGTGCCTGCGCGGCCTGCCCGCTCCTGCTGCCTCCCCGCTGCCTGACTTCGTGCCCTTCAAATCAGATTTGTTCTCCCCAGTTTGCCCAGCGCTGAAGGGAGGGGCAGTATTTTTTATTTTGATGGGTTTTTGTTGGGAACAAAGAATACTTTGAAGGGTTTTTAACTAGACTTACGGGGTAATTTTATCAAGAAGTTGAACATCTAATTTTGTAAAGCATGGCAAGCCATTAGAATAATTTGGCTCCTTGCTCTAGAGAAGGAAGTACGTGGGAGAATTACTGTTGATTTAAAAAAATATAATTTTCTCTTTTCCCATTACAACATTATGAAACACCAGGAAGATATGCTTAATGTTTCTGTTTCTTCAGATCTTTGGCCATGGAAAAGCGAATGGTGAACCAACATGGGCTCTTCTGTTAACAGCATTAATTGCTGAGCTGGGAATCCTTATTGCTTCACTTGACATGGTGGCTCCAATTCTCTCAATGTAAGAAACAGCCTCGTTGCTGTCTCAGGGGGAAATAGAAATGCTCTTGAGTTTTGGTAGTTTGATTGTCTTTAGAACTATATCTTAAACCAGTAAAGCAAATTCCCAGAACTTGAGTTCTACTTCTGTGATTTCTATGAATCCTCTGACTTCAGGCTCTACATATAGATCTATTTGTTTTTGCTTTGGAGTATTCTGTGAATAAGCAAGTTTTTATTATGTTTTTATTTGGTTTGAAAAAACATTTTAATCACAGAACAATGACAGCATTATGTTGTGAACAGATCTAACTTGATCAAATTAAAAAATTGTTCCAGCTACTTTATACTGATAGTTCAGGCTAATGAAAATCAGAGGGGTTGGGGTACAGGGCATGGCAGAGGGCAGTGAGGTTTTGACTTGAAATCAATCATGTAATCATAATATATGCCAGGATCTATAAATGTGCATGCTAAAAGGTTTTGCACTTTGTTTTGCAGGTTTTTCTTGATGTGTTACCTCTTTGTTAATCTTGCATGTGCGGTGCAGACACTGCTGCGAACCCCGAACTGGCGGCCCCGCTTTAAATACTACCACTGGTGAGTGGAGGGCTGGCACCTCTCTGAGCCTGCAATCTGCACCTGGGAACCTTCTCCAGGAGGGCAGCGAGCATCTTTTATTGCTCTGGGTATCAGTTGTTCACAAGAGCCGGACTCAGCTGTGTCATGGCACAAGAGTTTCATTTTAACAATGGGACACTGAAACTGGTGGGACTGGGAACATCCAGTGGAGGCTTTGCTTTCACTGCCAGTTCAGCACAGACAGTTTAAAGAAAAAAGAGTGAGAATATAATTGACTTGTTTTTTAAGCTTTTCTGCCCTACTACTTATTAATAGCTTTGTTTTTCCTTTTTAGGGCCCTGTCATTTTTAGGTATGAGTATTTGCCTGGCACTGATGTTCATTTCATCCTGGTATTATGCTTTGGTGGCTATGCTTATTGCAGGCATGATTTACAAGTACATTGAATATCAAGGGTAAGTATTACCTGGATAAGAAAGGGTAAGAGGGAGGCTGGATCTCTTTAATGCATTATCTCTAGAATCTTCACATTTGGAAAAGGAACTGTCCAGAAATGACTTGGAGGGCTTTCCTTATTAGTTAATTTTTGTTTTCATTATTTTACTGTGTCACTGCTAAGCAAAAGCCCCTGAAATACTTTGTTTTTAAGCCTTTAAAGGTGTTAGGTGAAACATGAATCTCAGGAAGTAGAAAACTGGTTGGGATCTATCTGCTCTTTACTGCACATGATTACTTTAGGCTGAGAACAGCTGATGCCAACCATTATATTCCAATTTATCCGGTGCAAAGGTCTGTCTAGAACAGTCCTTGAAAAGTTGAATTGGCTGCTTGGGTTGCTGGAGATCAGCATTGGATGGAGTCAGGTTGTAGTGTGACTTTCTAACTTAATTTGGCCTATTAACTAAATTGGATGTTGAAATGCCAGATATCTGTATATGCTTAGGAAGCCTTCTCTGTAGTGTTGGTTACAAGTTAAGCCCAGAATGGTGGTTCATCATATGTATTTTACTGGAACATCTTCACTTTTCTTATGTGATCTGTGATATCGCAGACATTCATGCACACATTATAAATGTAGATGCCATACATGCCATGTTATTAAACGCACTGTAAGGTGCTCAGATCTCTGTAGCCTGATGTCAGTGTGCAGCTGAGTGCTCCTGGAGCCGTGTGTTGGCTGAAGTGTTTGTTCTTCACAGGGCAGAGAAGGAGTGGGGTGATGGAATCCGGGGCCTGTCGCTCAGCGCTGCCAGATACGCCCTGCTCAGACTGGAGGAGGGCCCTCCCCACACCAAGAACTGGAGGTACTCACCCTGGACTGCTGAAATGGCTGGCATGGTTATCTGCTTACACTCAAGGAATTAAACTGGACTCTAAACAGGAGTGTGAAAGAATTTAAATGCCCAGGATATTAAAAAAAGTGTTGAGTTTGCAGTAAGCTGTCCTGTCACTGTGTGGACCCTGTATGGGCAGACCTTTAGTGCCCTTTGGATCTTTAACTGGACTCCAAATTGGTGAATTCAGAAGTGGGACCTGGGGAAACTGGAGGTCTGTGAGTACAGAGGTGTAGAGGCCAGGAAATGAGCAGTGGCCAACGTTATTCCTTCTGATGTCATCCCTTCTTGGTGTTGAAAACAGAGTGGGCAAGAACCCTCTTCTTGGGTGGGCATTGCTCAACCCTTGGGCTCTGAGCAAGAGCAGTAGGAATCTATCAAAGAGAGAGTTTTATAAATCTTTGTTTTACTTGTTCAGACAGAAAGTGACTTGATTGATTGTGTAGCAATACCTTAAGGAGCAGCAGGCAGGTGGGATCTGTGTTTAGATGAAAATATTTGTGTTTTCCATGTGCCAGGTTTCTGGAGACAGAATACAGATATTTTCTTGGCACAAGGATCCAGAAAGATCTGGGAGAACAGCCCTACAGTATGAACACCATGTGTGCTCCAATAGTACTTAAAAGAGCCTTGAACAACATGCCTGTAAATAAAACACTAATGAACCTCTCAAGCTGCGTATATCAGCAGGTTTTATTACTCTCAGCACAATGCAGCAGCAAAATTCCCACAGTTTCACGTCTACTTTTAACCAGGAGAAACAATAAATACTAAGTAAAATCCCTTGAATGTGTGAGAGACAGAAAGAATGTTTCAGAGTTAAAATTTAACCACAGTATAAGTGATGAGAGGCAGTTTTTACATGTGTTATTGTTAAAACTTTAGTTAAAAAATACGTTGTCTTTTTTATTTTCTCCAGGCCTCAGTTGCTGGTGCTTCTGAAGCTTGATGAAGATTTGCATGTAAAATACCCTAGACTGTTAACATTTGCATCGCAGCTGAAAGCTGGTAAAGGCTTGACTATCATAGGATCAGTCATCCAAGGGAATTTCTTGGAAACTTATGGAGAAGCCCAGGCTGCTGAGCAGGTCAGTGTCCTAAATCCTGAAGTAGAAAGGGGTGAATGGGCAGGTAATGCAAAATTTTGTTTTGTAATCACACATGGAAAAAAGCATCTTGATAAGGCTTCCATGAAACACAGAACCAGTTCAGCAGTGCTACAGCTGTTCAGGAAGGGACTTGCATAAATGTTTCAGCTGCCAGTTGTACCTTTGGGAATGCGGATCAATGCTCACCATTGTAAACAGCCTTACTGCATAAAACTGCCTTCATTTATAGGAAATAATGACTGTAGAAGTTTCTGTGTGCTGCTAAATGGAGGGAAGGGGCTGTTTAGTTTTCTGTATATTCCAAGTAAAAAGTTTTTATGGAAAGAGTGGTAAAGTACTGGAATTGTCTGCCTGGGGAGATGGTGGAGTCACCATCCCTGGATGTGGCACTCGGTGCCATGGTTTAGTTGAGGTGTTAGGGCATGGGTTGGACTCAATGATCTTAAAAGTCTCTTCCAACCTTGTGATTCTCTGATTTCAGTAGCTGTTAAAATGTGTTCTTTTTCAGTGTATTGATAAATTTGTTACAAAAACCATTGAAGGATGGTCCTGAAATTTTTAAATAAATTACTTAATTCTCCTCATTGTGTAAACATGACATCATAGCCCTGTTTACATCTGTATAGCTTCAGTGTATTCACTTTTTTCCCCAGAGGCTTTTCTGTATGAAAATTGCTACAAAAGGAAAGCTAATTAATGGGCTATGTGTTGATTAAGTTTGTTTAGTTTTTAAACAAATAAAAGTATACTTGCTTGTGTGTGGGATTTGGTGCTTATATTTGTGAATTTAATATAATACAGCATGTTACATGGGAATCTGAAACTGGAAATCCAAATGAAGTCAATTTGGCCTTGGGTTTAAAAAGGTGAGTGTTATGGAATTAGAAAATGGGAAGTAAAATAGTTACACAGATATCACTATCTACTACTATGAATAAGAGATGATACCACAAACCAAAAAATCCTTATTTTAATCTGTTAGAAATGGTGATGCTTGGAAAGAAACTGTGTTTTAAACAGGTGGGTGTTTTCTCTTTTGTTTTATGAAGGAAATTTGATGAGCAGAACTTTACATTGTAATATACTTTACCTATGGACACGTGAACCAGGAATTTAGGTTACAATCTCATGACAAAGAAATATCCTGTCTATAAAGGAGTTCATTTTGGAAAGGAAAACTTGAGATTTTTTCCTTTTCTGTCTTTCAGACTATTAAGAATATGATGGAAATTGAGAAGGTTAAAGGATTTTGTCAAGTAGTTGTAGCCAATAAAGTTCGAGAAGGAATTGCTCACTTGATCCAGTCCTGTGGACTCGGTGGCATGAAGCACAACACTGTGGTTTTGGGGTGGCCCTATGGCTGGAGACAGAGTGAAGATCCTAGGTCTTGGAAGACATTTATAGGTGAGCTTTAAAGGTTTGGTGTGATCAGACATTGGGAACAGAGATATTTAATACACACATGGGATTTTAACAGAATCCTTCTAAGATTGGTTTTGAGTTTGCCTTTTTTCCTAGTACTGATGGAGAAGCAGGTATTTTCTCTCAACCCTGCTCTGTTTGAAATACCAGTTCCTTTAGTTAAAATACCTAAGAAAGACCTTCAAAGATTAATCTAGCAGCTAAAACTCATGTGTCTAATGAATGGTTAAAAAATTATGGGCTTGAGACATGCTGGTTTTGTGGCAAACTATAATTTGCTTCCTAGAAAATCTGTTTTGTCAGTGGTTCTAACCTATCCTTCTCTAGTGGATAACACTCTCCTTGCCTCTATCTCTCTCCTTCTACTGTGGTCCAGTTACTTAATCAAATTAGAGCAGAGTAGATGGTGTCTCCTCATACTTAGCTTTGAAGGTTGCTGCTTTATTTTCCTGTGTGAAATAAGGCTTGTGTTCCTGTGAGTCTGCTTTATCCTGGCTTTGTCACTGGGACTGACCTGTCTGTGCAAGCCTTGCTGTACATACTTTTCTTTATTTAAGTGATGACTTTTATGGTTTGCTGACACTTGCTCAGTGAGTAGTGTTTTTCTAACCATAAGTGACTCTTGCAGAGTTGGAAGTGACTGTGTTCTCCCCCTCCTGGGCAGGTACTGTTCGCTGCACAACTGCAGCTCACCTGGCTCTGCTGGTTCCCAAAAATGTCTCTTTCTACCCCAGCAACCATGAGCGTTACAACGAGGGCAACATTGATGTGTGGTGGATTGTGCACGATGGAGGCATGTTGATGTTGCTTCCTTTTCTTCTCAAACAGCACAAAGTAAGCAGATACACAGAGAATGTCCCCCCACCTATTTCTGCATTCTTGAGTTTAAAAAAACATGGCCCGGTTGTAGAGCCTGTATTGATAAATGAGAGTGTTGCTAAGTTTCTGTTTTGTAGAGCAAAGTGTTATTGGTTCAAATAACTGAGAGTTGGTGTTCCCTCACCAGGTTTGGAGAAAATGCAAAATGAGAATTTTTACTGTTGCTCAGATGGATGATAACAGCATCCAGATGAAGAAAGATTTGGCTACATTCCTCTATCAGCTCCGAATAGAGGCAGAGGTAGAAGTGGTAGAAATGGTAAGGGAATTGAGCCCATTTTTCACTTATTTTGCACATGATGGTGTTTGGTTGTGACTTGATTACAAACACAATATTTGTCCTTATTTCTGCAGCACAATAGTGATATCTCAGCATATACTTATGAGAGAACTCTTATGATGGAGCAGAGATCTCAGATGCTGAGGCAAATGAGGCTGACAAAAACTGAGAGGGAAAGGGAGGTATGTCATTTGTAGTTGTTCTCTATGGGCTGCTGAGGGGGGATGACACAAAGTGCCTTCCTAGCAGTGTGTTATGTAGTTGCTGCTTAAATTTAAGTCCTGTGCTCTAAAGATGTAAGGAAATACTTTTAATGTAGCTTTTTTTGTTTCCCAAAATTGCATGTAGTTCTTGTTTTTTTCTTTATATCCGGTATTTGTGTCAATTTATAGCATATCCTGTGTTCCTACTGAAGATGTCTTTCCAGTTTGGACTTATAGGACACATAACTATGATGTCTATGACATGTAGCTATGAAAGATGATCCATCTTTTCTGCATGGGTTTGTTAAGCTTTTTTTTTTTAGTTGTCAAAACTAAAAAAACTTTTTTTTGGGCTGGCCTTGTCTGTTTGTCCTGACCATGCCATGATGTGAGCTGGACTGACATTTTTTTCTTGTATAGATACAGCTTCTGCCAGTATAAATTCTGCTTGGCTTACACCCATCAAAACTGTTAAAAGTAAGTTTGGTATGTAAGGCTTTTGGCTAGGACAGATGCCTGGTATCAGAATTCTCCTGAAGGCTAGAAGATACAATGGAAGAAAATGTCTATAATTATTAAAAGTGCACCAGAGAACATAAAATAAAATCTCTGAGTTCACCTGGTCATTCGTGTGTCCTCCAGGCTCAGCTTGTCAAGGACAGACATTCAATAGCACGTCTGGAGAGCCTCTACTCAGATGAGGAAGATGAGGCAGACCCTGTTCCTGAGAATATCCAGATGACCTGGACAAAGGAGAAATGTGATGCTGAGAAGCGGAACCGAGGCAGTGCTGTGGGGAGCTTCAGAGATCTCATCACCATTAAGCCGTGAGTCTTGTCTAAGTCTACACTTGGCATCTCTTGAAGCTCTACATGTGCTGTGCTTTTAACTATCTTTTGTTTCCTAATCCTTGGTGTGGACTTGTGCTATAAACATTGAGACCTGGCTATGAAATGACAGCAGTAGCATCCCCAGAAACCTCTTACCAGTCAAATGTGCACACACCCTCAATATTTCACTTGCTATAGCTAAATGCTAAATTGGAACTGTTAAATGCTGTGACAACTTCCCTGCTGTCTCCCAAATCCTTCAATAATAATCATCACTGATGATTTCACTGATCTAATCAGAATTTAAAAGAAAAGATGATGATTTCACTGTCTAGCGTGTAGTGTGGATGTTTAACCCATAAAGGAGGAAGCTGTGGAGATGGTGGTGAATGGCTTGGAGCAGCATCTGTGTGTGATAAACCCTCTGAGAGCTGCTGCTGCAGGAGCACTGGCATGTTACAACAGCTGGGGTGCTACCACTGAAGAGTGAGAAGTAAAGGTCTCTTTTGGCTTTGTGTAAAACTGTGGGACTCTCCTGTGAGTTCTTTGATTTCCTACATCTCACATGAAGAGCTCAGTCAGTTTTGCATACTTGGCGAAGTTCCAGAATTTTTTTCCTCATAAATCAGAATTCAAATCTGTTTTAGGCTGAATCCTACTGTAGAAATTCTGCTGAATTTGGTGTTAACTACCTGTACTTTTTCCTCTTCCATGCTTTCAGAGGGTGGGAAATCGTGTAAGTTTGTTATTTAAATTAGAAGTACATTAAGATGGTTGAGAGGAAAGACTTAATTTTCTCAGATAAAAGCAGGAAAACTGTGTGTACTGATGGAAGAAAAGGCACTAGAGTTGAGCAGTCTTAGCAATGTTTTAAAGGGAGCAGGATTAGCTACTTAAGCTAAGTATCATTATAAGTAGGATGTAACAAACTACAAGAGTTGTCCTGACGAGAACTAAGGATAAAAAACAATTCCAGTCTGAACCTATTTCCCTAAGCAGAGTATGACACAAGCAGGAGGAAACATTACTCATTTAGAGAAGCTCTCATTGCACAACACTGCTAGGCTGGTAGTTCTGGCAGTTTCTGGGCATTGAACATGCCCTTTCTTGTAGCCTGCACCTTCAGATCGCTGGGGAGATGCCAGTTTGAAATATCACCTTAGAGAAAACCACAGTTTAGTTTTCATCTTCCTTTCCAAAACTATACATAGCTAACAACTGCTATGTTCCTGCTGCTGGTTTTTTCCTCACTTCCTGTAAACATAATCTGGCCTCAGTGTTGTCCCTGGCTTTCTGAAGCTGATGTGGTGGAGACAGATCCTTGATCCAAATTGAATAAGAACATGAAGTAACAGAGAGGCAATTCACAGTGGGTAAATTACTCTGTTAGCATAATAAACATGGTTCTTCCCACCACATCTTCATCTTTCTGTGCATATAAATAATTTCTTTGCAAATCTGAATATTCAGAAGGGCAGCAAGGTTACTAAAGAGTTTCACTCATCATGCAAAGCTGAATCATTGAAAGCACAGATTAATACTTCTTTTGTTTCTAGGAATACTTATTTTTATTACATTAAAATGGAGACAAAAACTCAAGTGGAAAAGCCTCAAAAGTATAAATATATTCCAATATATAAACTTAGATAAGTTTATTTATTTCTGTATTCCTTTTATGTTACAAAAATAATGGTTGGTTTCCTGTTAGAAGGCTTGAAATCCCCAAAGGTTACTTTTGAGTTTTGTTCTTGCATAAATTGATGTTATTTTGTGTTAATATATTCCAAATAATTAATGCTTTTACCTCTCTTAGCCTGGATTCTTATGGAGACATATGAGATTATGCTGCACCTATTTCCCTTTTCTCCCCTAACTTTTGAACTAAGTGGCTACTCAAGTTTGATAGTGTGACAGAGATTTTAGAGACACCTGGGTAAAAGTGTTTCTTGTAAACAGCCAGGCAGAGAGGCTGATTAGTGTCCTGAAGGAGAGCTTAACATCCCTATAACGCACCAGAAAAGCCCCTTACATCGAGCCTGCTCTGGGCTGCCACCCTGTGCTTCCCCATTCTGTCACTGCAGTCTGTAGTGGCCCAGCCTTTCTCTGGAGATGCCAACTGCTGTTGGGCACCAGCAGGGAAGTGTGCTCCTGGCAGGTGTGGCTGCGGACAGTGGTGCCAGGCTCCTGAGAGAGCTTGGTGCTGGCTCCCAGGCTCCTGAGAGAGCTTGGTGCTGGATCCCAGGCCCCTGAGAGAGCTTGGTGCTGGCTCCCAGGCCCCTGAGAGGGCTTGGTGCTGGCTCCCAGGCTCCTGAGAGAGCTTGGTGCTGGTTCCCAGGCCACTGAGAGAGTTTGGTGCTGGATCCCAGGCCCCTGAGAGAGCTTGGTGCTGGCTCCCAGGCCCCTGAGAGAGCTTGGTGCTGGCTCCCAGGCTCCTGTGAGAGCTTGGTGCTGGCTCCCAGGCTCCTGTGAGAGCTTGGTGCTGGCTCCCAGGCCACTGAAAGAGCTTGGTGCTGGCTCCCAGGCCCCTGAGAGAGCTTGGTGCAGAGCTTGGTGCTGGCTCCCAGGCCACTGAGAGAGCTTGGTGCTGGCTCCCAGGCCACTGAGAGAGCTTGGTGCTGGCTCCCAGGCCACTGAGAGAGCTTGGTGCTGGCTCCCAGGCCCCTGAGAGAGCTTGGTGCTGGTTCCCAGGCCACTGAGAGAGCTTGGTGCTGGATCCCAGGCTCCTGTGAGAGCTTGGTGCTGGATCCCAGGCCACTGAGAGAGCTTGGTGCTGGATCCCAGGCTCCTGTGAGAGCTTGATGCTGGTTCCCAGGCCCCTGAGAGAGCTTGGTGCTGGATCCCAGGCCACTGAGAGAGCTTGGTGCTGGCTCCCAGGCCACTGAGAGAGCTTGGTGCTGATTCCCAGGCTCCTGAGAGAGCTTGGTGCTGGATCCCAGGCCCCTGAGAGAGTTTGGTGCTGGATCCCAGGCCACTGAGAGAGCTTGGTGCTGGATCCCAGGCCCCTGAGAGAGCTTGGTGCTGGATCCCAGGCTCCTGTGAGAGCTTGATGCTGGTTCCCAGGCCACTGAGAGAGCTTGGTGCTGGCTCCCAGGCTCCTGTGAGAGCTTGATGCTGGTTCCCAGGCCACTGAGAGAGCTTGGTGCTGGCTCCCAGGCTCCAGAGAGAGCTTGGTGCTGGCTCCCAGGCTCCTGAGAGAGCTTGGTGCTGGTTCCCAGGCCACTGAGAGAGCTTGGTGCTGGTTCCCAGGCTCCTGAGAGAGCTTGGTGCTGATTCCCAGGCTCCTGAGAGAGCTTGGTGCTGGATCCCAGGCCACTGAGAGAGTTTGGTGCTGGATCCCAGGCTCCTGTGAGAGCTTGGTGCTGGATCCCAGGCCACTGAGAGAGCTTGGTGCTGGATCCCAGGCCACTGAGAGAGCTTGGTGCTGGTTCCCAGGCTCCTGAGAGAGCTTGGTGCTGGCTCCCAGGCCACTGAGAGAGCTTGGTGCTGCTGGGGCTGGAGAGGTGCCTGTGCTGCCACGGGAGAGGGCTCCTGGCAGGGCTGCCCACATGGAAGGCCCTGCAGTCACGACTGTGCCTGATTGAAGAGCACATCCCCTTGTGCAGCTGGGTTCTAATTTCTTATGCAACACTAAATCATCTTTATCAAGAATGCTTTTTGAAGAGCAGTGTAACTTTCTAAACTGGACTTGACTCCAGAGATCTTAAAACCAGCGGACTCGCTGTACCTGAGTAAGTCTGGGAAATGTCTTATGTATCTTCATCATAAACTTTGAAGGAAATCACTGTGTTGAGTTGACATTTAACAGGGTATTTAGGGGAGATTTGAGTATGCTTTTAGAGGACTTTTTTAATAATTCAGTGCTCAGAGGTGTGTTTCTAACAGTGAGTCTGAATGTGCTTCTCCTACAGGAACCAGTCCAATGTCCGAAGGATGCACACAGCAGTGAAGCTCAATGAAGTCATTGTAAATAGATCCCATGATGCCAGACTTGTGCTCCTCAACATGCCTGGTCCTCCAAAGAATACTGATGGAGATGAAAACTGTATCCTTTCAGGCAAGGCCTGGGCCACACAGATGGTTCTTCTTTCATCTGTTCTCTTGAATTCATTTGGCCACCAGTGCTGTTGAGCTGGGATATGTGACAAAGTCTTCCCTGAGTGGAGGGTACTGGTTTGTGGCTGTAAGGTGCTAATTGCTTATAGGAAAAAGTGCCACAAACTCAGAGTATTCTGGTCCTTAGAGGGGTACCTGCACTAAGTGAGACCAGAGCTGAGGGCTGTGGGCTGGCCCTGATCTAACCCCTGTGTATTTCAGTTTTGATCCTTTTTGTCCTTAACTTTACTGAAACAGACATGGAGTTTCTCGAAGTCTTGACTGAGGGTCTGGAGAGGGTACTGCTTGTGAGAGGTGGTGGCCGAGAAGTCATCACCATCTACTCCTGATTTAGAAGCTTCTACCCCTGGGCTACATTTTCCTTCTTGGCCATTACGGACATTCCAGTTTTAAACAGAGAAGAAAAAAAAGGTTTTTTTGCCTAACTTTCTCCTCATCCAATCCTGTTCATTGTTTTTCCATTTGCAACATACATATCTTTTGGGATTGCAGTATTTGTTACACCATCCAATTAGCAACATAAATTGTGAAGCTGCCACGTTATTCAGTTTCTGCTTTGGTACCCCAGCATTTGTGCATGTAGTTTTAACACTAAACCTATTTTTAGTCAGCACTGCTATGTGCAGTATTTTTAGTAACTGTATGTAAAGTTAGGACATGAAAGCCAGTTACTGTAAAAAGATTTAAAAAGCTTTTTATATTAGGTTTGGGGGATAGAAGTGCATTATATAGCAGCTAGTTTCTGCTGAAGTTCAGCTATAAAGCATTTTCTAAGAGCACACTGAAGTAAGAGAGGACTGAAAAAGCTTTCCTTTTCTGGGTTTATTTCCAGAACTAAACTCTCAGTATTGGGTAAGAATTTATACTTTTAATACATTTATTGATAGAGATTTAAATAAATTATGTTGACATAGTTGAAATTATGTATGTAGCTTGCTAAAAGTTTTGTTGCTTCTGAGACTTCAGGTTCTGTGAGGCCAGATCCCTATTTATTTTTGTATTTATTTGTCAGAAATATTGGATATGCAGATGCAGACTGTTTAGGAGAACACAGATCTCACAATAAATTCTGAATCACCAGTGGATTGAAGGACCAGTCCTGTGCAGTTCTTCCATGCTTTAAATTCCTTGCAGACCATCCATCAAAAGTACTTTGGGCATGTTGGAGTCCCGTGTAGAGCCAGGTGCTGAGCTGCACGCACAGCCATGGGATTGCACTTGCACAAGTACAGGGACCTGCTGCTTCATTGTATGCTTTATGCCCTTAGAGGGAAAAGAAGAAAAGAAGACCTATATTAACCAATAAGTCTCTGGAGATTTTATCAAGCCCATTAAGTTGTACTTTATGTACAGAACATTCGTATTTTTTCAATAAAATGTTGCATACACTTTGAAGCTGCTCTCTGTTCTGTGTGTGGGCTGGGGTGGGTTGTGCAGGAGGAGCCCCTGCCCTGCCCTGGTCCAACACTGGCACTGCTGGACCCAGCCTGGGAGGGCCAAGGGGCACAAGCCCTGCATGGGGGAGCTGCCAGCTCAGACTTCAGAGCAGCTGGGTGTGTGTGAGGAGGGAAACCTCTGGGGCACTGCCAGAACCCCCAGCCACACAGAGCTGTGCTCCTGTGAACTACTGAACACACCCAGGCTGTTAAACCCTCCAGATTTCTGTGTCTGGGAGAGCGGTGATCCCATTCCAGCTCACATATCCCAGAGCTAATATCCCAGAGAACTGGAAGAAAGGAAGGGATTGAGCCATTTCTGTCCCATGGGCTCTGGCTAGGTGGTGTGCTGGTTCTGCTGGGGTGGCACTCCTGGGTGTTTCACTGATCACAGCATCACCATTTGTCTGAGAGATGCAAATCTGAGAAACTAGCCAGGCTTTTATCTTGAATAACTTCATAAAAATGCTGTTCATAGGGGTTTCATAGTTAAAGCCTGTTTGTTCTCTCTGTAAAGCCTGTTGTTCTCTCTGTAAATACACCTGATGAGATCAGGATGGTATTCATCTGTGCCAGGATCCCTTTGAGACAACAGCCAGGAAATACCTCTGGGGTGTGCTCTCTCTTGGGTACTTTATTTTAACAGGTCTTTGCTTTTTGATTTTGAAAGCTGAAATTAATATAATGCTTTCAAACTAATGAAAAGAATAACGCTTTCTTATTTGCAAAGACTGTGCTATTTGTACAGATTATTTTTACATCTTCAGAGCACTGAGTAATGGAGTGCAAGTGTACAGCAATTTTGATAGTTAATACCTATTTGCAAACATTCTTTAATAGGAATAATAATAAAAAATTTTTTGTTCCTCAGACTTTTGCCAAATGTGATCTCATTCAAGCACTCTGAGAAACACACACACCTTTTCCTTATGAAATTTTATGCAATTGGATGATGACTCCACCTCACAAAAGGATTTCAGTGCCATCTGTTACCTGACCCAAGTAATCAGTTTGTGGCTCATTGTGTTTTAACATCAAAGCAACCAAGTGAATCTCTTTACAAATACAGTAGATTGGGTTTTCAGAGGGTGATTAGTCCCTGTTGGGGGACTAAAAACCTCCACACTAATTCAGCAGTGTGGGGAACCCTAGGGATTTTATAGGTTCCAGTTATGTAAGCCTTCATTACATCCAGCAGGTTCATAATAAGCTCCTCTGAGACGTTTTTCACAGCATTGGAAACAAAGTAGCATGGAAAAGTTTGTGTAAGAAGCGATCACTGGAAAAAATGGTAATTTCTATCTGAGTCATGGTCTGTGAGAATACCTGAATGGTCATCTTCCATTTTTGTTCCTATGCTAGGACCTTTTTTGTTAAAGAGATGAGAACATAGCAACTAAAATACAGCGTGTCAGAGCTGATTTAAACTCTTGGTATAGGGAAGGTATACGGAATAACATAACATGAACGGTGCAGCTTTAATAGTGAGTCATTACAGATATTCCTGTGGAAGCACGGAGATCACTCTGCAATGTGAGAGATCACTGTGCAGTGTGTGAGATCCCATTGCAGTGTCAGGGATCCCTTTGCACTGTCAGGGATCCCTTGCAGTGTGACAGATCCCATTGAAGTGACAGGGATCCCTTGCAGTGTGACAGATCCCATTGCAGGGTCAGGGATCCCATTGCAGTGTCAGGGATCCCTTGCAGTGTGACGGATCCCATCGCAGTGACAGGGATCCCTTGCAGTGTGACAGATCCCATTGCAGGGTCAGGGATCCCTTGCAGTGTGACGGATCCCATTGCAGTGTCAGGGATCCCTTGCAGTGTGACGGATCCCATTGCAGGGACAGGGATCCCTTGCAGTGTGACAGATCCCATTGCAGGGTCAGGGATCCCTTGCAGTGTGACGGATCCCATCGCAGTGACAGGGAGGGATCAGATCCCATTGCAGGGTCAGGGATCCCTTGCAGTGTGACGGATCCCATCGCAGTGACAGGGATCCCTTGCAGTGTGACGGATCCCATTGCAGGGTCAGGGATCCCTTGCAGTGTGACAGATCCCATTGCAGGGTCAGGGATCCCATTGCAGGGTCAGGGATCCCTTGCAGTGTGACAGATCCCATTGCAGGGTCAGGGATCCCTTGCAGTGTGACAGATCCCATTGCAGGGTCAGGGATCCCTTTCCAGCGCGTTCCCCTGCGCTCTCCCCGCGCGGCCCCGCAGAGCGGCTCTGCCGTGCCCGCCGTGCCCGCCAGGGGGCGCTGGCCGCCGCCCTTGGCGTTCCCGGAGCGGCTCCGGCCGGGACCCCCCGTGTGCGGATCCCCAGTGTGCGGATATAGCCCCGTGTGCGGATATAGCCCCTGTGCGGATATAGCGCCGTGTGCGGATCCCCAGTGTGAGGATATAGCCCCGCGTGTGCGGATATAGCCCCTGTGCGGATATAGCCCCGCGTGTGCGGATATAGCCCCCCGTGTGCGGATATAGCCCCGCGTGCGGATATAGCGCCGTGTGCGGATATAGCCCCCCGTGTGCGGATATAGCCCCGTGTGCGGATATAGCCCCCCGTGTGCGGATATAGCCCCGTGTGTGCGGATATAGCCCCCCGTGTGCGGATATATCCCCTGTGCGGATATAGCCCCCCGTGTGCGGATATAGACCCTGTGCGGATATAGCCCCGCGTGTGCGGATATAGCCCCGTGTGCGAATATAACGCCGTGTGCGGATATAGCCCCCCGTGTGCGGATATAGCCCCCCGTGTGCGGATATAGCCCGCCGTGTGCGGATATAGCCCCCCGTGTGCGGATATAGCGCCGTGTGCGGATATAGCGCCGTGTGCGGATATAGCCCCCCGTGTGCGGATATAGCCCCGCGTGTGCGGATATAGCCCCCCATGTGCGGATATAGCCCCGCGTGTGCGGCTCCCCCCGTGTGCGGATATAGCCCGTGTGTGCCGATATATAGCCCCCCGTGTGCGGATATAGACCCGCGTGTGCGGATATCTCGCCGTGTGCGGATCCTCAGTGTGCGGATATAGCCCTGTGTGCGGATATAGGCCCGCGTGTGCGGATCCCCCATGTGCAGATAGTCCCGTGTGCGGATCCCCCCGTGTGCGGCTCCCCCCGTGTGCGGATAGCCCCATGCGCTGATAGCTAACGAAACGTGCGAGGTTAAAAAAGTTCCACTTCCACTCTCCTCCTCCCCCGTCCCCGTTTCTTTTCCCATCTGCGTCACCCGTAACAATGTTTGCTTCTTCAGTGGTTCCCCTGGGAAGGGAAAAGTGCCTCGTGCTGTGCTCGGGAGGTCGCAGGTTCTCATTCCATCCTGGAGTAAAGATCCTCCTGCAGAGCGGCTGGCTCAGGTCAGATTGGGCATCTATAGGCGGATGCTGCCAATTACAAAGTGCAGCTTTTCCCTGGGGAGCGGTTCCCCTTGCTCTGGATTTTCCGTGTCGGACAGCACAGGCAGACCCACAGCAGGTGGTGGGGTTTTGGGAGAAAATTCCCCACTGGAGTCACAGTCTGTACTCCAAGCTCTGCGAACAGAATACACCCTGCTAGTGCACAGCTGACTAAAATGGAGTCTGCAACATCTGTCCAAAATTCTCTCTCCCCTCTTGAAATAGTGCAGGTAGGGCTCTTGCTGCTGGGAACAGCATCATTAAGGGCACTTCTCTTCCTCTAAACCTGGGCCTGTTTTGTGCTGGCACAAGAGGCTGTCCAGCCAAGTAGCAATGGATGAGGACATGCTTCTTGGCTGCAGGGTCAAGTTTTGCCTATTTAAACTGCAGCACTGCATGTGAGATAGAACTTAAATGTCTGGCAAAGTCAGTCCTCATAAACCGATGCTTTTTAAGAACCAAAGAGACAATCCAGCACATGTTTTGCCTGCCAGCTCCAAGCTGGGGCATGTCCTTTTAATGTAGCCTCTTCTCTTGCCAATAAAATACTACTGCTCGGAGAAGCCAATATTGTCCAGACTTAAAGAGCTCTCCATGGTTCAAACACAGCCAAGTATTGGAGGGATTTGAACCACAGCTGTCATAGTGCAGGGGGTGCATCACACTCAGAGGGAGGATTCAAGGGAAACACCAGCTTTGTATTTTGTAAAATGGGATTGGCCTGTCCTTGGTATGTCTGCAGGAGGTCAGGGCAGTGAATCTGACTGAAAGTCCAACACAACCCAGACACCTGAGTTTCAAAAAGCAGTACCTTTGAAAAACTCTTCAGCAAACTTTTATTATTTAATAGTTGAGGTGAGCCTCCCTCAGCAAATGCTGATTTCCATGTTCCTTCATACAAGAGTGTCCGTACTGTACAGACTGATTTATATCACACATGCTTATGATGTATTTGATGTTGTCAGTGCTAAAGATGAGCAGTTCCTCTCTGACAATTCAGTCCTCTGCACTATGTGTAAACAAGAGGAAAAACCAGTAGCCAGCAAAGCACATGAATATAAAATATTTTGTAGAAATAAACAAAGAAAGAAGATTATGGTCAAGAAGAAGATTATGGACAACTCTGTTATTTCTCCTCAGTTTCTTGTAATTGGTTTCTGAGAGTTCAGTTTTACTTGGGTCATGCATTTACTTCTACAGAAGACCTACTCTCAATCTGCAATCAACAAGGGTTATAAAAAAAATCACAGCTTAAAATTCTAAATTTTACACTTTTTACAGGTAACAAGGTAGCAAGTCCTATATAAGCAGTATTTGTCAAACTTGCCTCCTCTACATAGCCAAAGACATAGGATTTTCCTGTTACATGTCTGAAACAATTTGCTAAATGTAGCAATTAATTTGATCCTGCTTTTAAATTTACAGTTATGATTAAAATTTGGATTTGCTTTCTCTTAAACGAACAGCCTGCTCTCCCCAAACTGGTTAATAAGAAATCAATAGCTGAGGCTTAAAAAAAAAGACATTCACTGCAGGAAAATTATAGATCTAAGTGGAATATGTAAATTGTTCCCATCAAAATAAGCTGGCTGCAATCAGGACTGAATATATTTTTATTTGGCTGCTTTCATGTCCTTCACCAGGATCCACACAAGCTGTCCCCACAATATAACTCTTTGTGGCTTATCTGCTCTTTTCTCTTTCAAGGACAAGTACAATCAGCCTCCTCAGAGGCCAGCTGTGCTGGGGTGAAGTGTGGCCCTGCTTATTGTTTATGGACTTTAAACTAGCACAACTCTTGTCAGAGTGGCTTCAGCTCTGTTTTTCATAACAGTGTCTTTAGTTGGGCTCTACTCGTTACCATTTTCAACAAATTGCTTGCATTTATGGAGATATTTCTCACCTCAAAAGAGCCTACTGAAGTGGTCAGTGAACTAAAATGTGGTCAGTGAACTAAATGAACAAACTGAAAATAAAAAGCAGAGAGAGAGAGAGAGATACTGGCTTTTCTCTAGCCTCTTATGTGATTTTGTCTATCTCTCATGACCAGTTTTAGGCATACTAAAGTTAAAGCTATGTAAGACTGCTGTGAACAAATCTTAGCAGGTATGTTAGTACCAGAGTAGTACATCATTTCTATAATGCTTTTTTTAAATTGTTATTCTCAGATTTTAAAATCAGCAACTTCAAACAGGCCAGATTTACTTCTTGTGTTTGGACACTGAACCCACCCTTCATCTAGTTTATCCTTTCTGCCACCTGTTGTGTCAGTAATTAATGAAAACTGGCATAAACCCCACATAATGGGACAAAACAGAAGTATTTTACTTCAGTGTCTATACAGTCAGGCCATACATCCTAAGAAAGCACACTGAGAGTGGATAATGTTGTCTTGGAACTCAGTACCGCCTTAATTGGTGAAGTCCAATTCTGATTTTTGCATCTTCTGCTGTCTCATGCACAAAACCTTCAGACTTTCAGATCTAGTTAGTTGAAATGTGTCTTTAAAGATGAGTACTTTTGGAGAGGAAGTGGAGGAAGGATAGGTATTGTGATGTAAGTGATATAAGGATACCAAGTCCTAAGTTCTAGACCATGTGCACTCTAAAGCACTGCATTTATGTCTCCCCATTTCCCCCTCCCCTTTAGCTTTCCTCTAATAATAATAGTGGCCTTTGTTTTCCTGAAACACCAATTTTGTACCAAGTCAGAACAAAAATGACAGTGGAAGTGACAGAGATGCTCTTTACTCTTATTTCTCACCTACACAGAAGGAACAAGTTACAGAAAACTTGTTGGGAGACTGAAGTTAGAGTAGTCTTATTTCTGTGTTAATTCACCTCTGTCAGTAAAGGCTGCAGAGAGAACAAATCCTGTTAGAATTCACAGTAGTTGTTCAGCTGGACATCTGTGATTATGCCAAGTTTATTTCAGCAGGACTATGTGTGGGGTAGCTTTTCATATTGCAATTCAGTGTTGTGGGGTTATGAAATGACTAAATTTGCCTGTATGATTTTTTAACTAATACAGCAAAGTGCCAATGTTTTATCAAGTTCCATTTAGTGTTGCAATCCAGTTAAAGAGAGGCAGCTTTTAGTGCAAAGTCTGTAAGGAGGAAAAAGTCGCTCATAATCTCTTCAAAGTCTAACACGATTAAGAGACTGACCCTCCTCACACCAGGCTTAAGTATCAAAATCTAATTAGAATGTCATTACTAACCATATGCCTACAATCAAATCCTGGGTACTCCAACTTGCCTGTCAGTATATTTAGGGAAACTCAATAATGTCTTTAAATTGGGCATACAGTGACAAATCTTCTAAGAAGCACAGAAGGCAACTTAGAAAACAAAAAATGTAGAAGTCAATAGTCCGACAGATAAGATGCACAAAGGAAAAAGTGCACATATTTTAGCAAGGTTGACCTTCTGTTGATGCTGACATTTCTTTTGCTTTAAGATACTAAAATTAGCCAGGAAATTGATCTCACCTTTGTAACTAAAGAGTTAGACACACTTCAACCCCAGATGACCAAGTCATTTTGTATACTGGCATCATCAAAGCCATGTCAACATTTACAAAGAGACTCCAACTGCAAACCTACTGCATCCAGGTGCCTGCTCTGTGACATCTATACATTTCTTGGGGATGGTTCACAGAAATTGTTGAACTCTTCAGGATACAAAACTCAGGTGTCATCATCCTGGTTTGGGCCAACTTTTCAGTTAAATGTTGGGTTTCAAAATGAACACTTGACGATAAGCTTAAAATCAGAAATTATGCCAAATGCAGTACTGTGAGTCTGATTTACTGGACTAAAATGGAACTTGGATGAAAATTGGAGTACTCTTCATTGGTTATTTGTACCACACATAAAACAAACAAACAAAAAGAAACCCTACAGTGCACAGGTATCACTGTTAATGAAAGGAAGACGCTGGAGTTTTTCTTGTTTGAACTCCTCACCGTGATTAGGAACTTCACTTAGAAGCACAAATACATGATCTTGCTTGTTACTTGATACTGCTTGTTTTACAACTGAAAACAAAGCAGACAGTAACAGTCTATGAATCTATCCTATATTTCAAATTACTACAGCAAAGGGGCAGGTGCCAGAAGCCAAGAGAAGGCTGTTACTGGGTCTCTGGTTCTGTTTGTTGGTGTTTTCCTTGTCATACATACATACATACATATGTACATATATATATATATACATACAAGCAAAAACTGTTATTCTTTTCCCCATATCTTTTCCTGAAAGCCCTGTAATTTCGAAGTTATAATAATTCAGAAAAAAGGGCGGTCATATTTTCTTTTGCAAGGGAAGTTCCTCCCTTCTTTGGCAGACACCTGTCTTTCAAACAAAACCACCTGTGGATGCTCCTAACAGTGCCTTCAGCTGACAGCTGCTGCTTAGAGATGTGCTAGCCCAGTTATTCAGCTGACTCTTTTGTGACTTCTTGAGCAGCCAGGATCACAAGAAGTTAAAGATGATTTAACTCACACAGCAAGTCTAGAAGGAAACAAATCTAGAACAGGAAATTGCTGCATTCAATTCCTACAATAAGCCCTATCATTTGATAATGTAATAACCAGCAGTCCTTTGCTTGACTGACTTCCAAACAGTTTTTGCATAATCTGTTCCCTTGTTAGACCATGTGCACACTTAGGAAGTTAAAGGCAGCAACTTCTGGTTAAATACTCAAGTTCTAGTTTGTCTTAAAAAACCAAACTACAAACAACAAACTAAAAAACAACAACAAAACCCCACTACAACAACAAACAAACTTCAATTTCTTTTCCAACAGTGAGTGAACTGTATAAACAGTCTTGTTTGTCCTTTGTGCGTGTGATTAAAAGAAAATGGAGCTCAATTCCTTCAGCTGAAGCAGAGCAGATGAAAAGCACAGGGAAATCTCTGCTTCAGAAGTAGAAGGCTCAAGCTTTTCAATGTGCCTGCAAGAAAAGGGGAAACTGCAGAATGTATCAGTTATAATTCGGTATTGCTTCCTCTTACAATGTCATATTCTCTATTCAGGGTGAGCTGAAGGGACTTAAATCTCTATTGTAAACACTTCTATGTAGTAGATATCATTAATTGAATGTAAATTCTAGAAGAGCCCAACAAAACTACATTTCCTCTGTGAAATTTCCCAGCCATTAGAAAGCTAATCTCAAGGTTAATGAAAGTGGTCAGCTATGCACTCTTGAATGTGGTGCATGTCTACAGGCCATGCCCAGTGCTCACCTTGTTTCTGCTGCTTATTGGACAGACAAAGTGTTTCCTTCCGTGATATGTGAAAACAACTGTTCAATAGTTTCAGAAGAGAGGAACGAGTTGTCAGCATGTCAGGAAGCAATGTAGGAATAAACTCAAGCTCAATTTTTCTTGCAGTGTTCATTCTTTGAGAACACTTGTCATATTTTATCACAAAATATGTTTTGAGACTAAACACAAAAACCCCCAGAAAATGCAGACTTTTGCCAGTTTTAGTTGTTCACATGTGTAGGCACACAGTTTGTGGTAACTGGGAATGGGCTACAGCTGTGAAAAGCAGGTGAACAGGTGAATTTAAAGGGATTGCTGTTGACAGTCTCAGTTCTTATTTTCTTGACTATTTAAGTTGCTTTTAAATCTGGATCTAAAACTTTTAAGTATGACATTGTGACAATATTATGGTTTACAGAAAAACTTCTTCTAGTGGCTTTGCTTAACCATAAAGCCTTTGAAGAGGGGATAAAATTATAAAATGGAACAAAGCAATTATGTTTTTCTTAGGAAGGGAGATGGAAGGACTCAAGACTTGCTACCAAAGCAGCTCCTTTGAGGACAGTATTCTGTGTCACGTTGAACATGGGTGCCCCCATGTGTTCTGTGTGCTGACAGTGCACAGGCTTGTGTCAATAGGCCTTTATTTAGCTAGTACTAATGTTTGGAAGTTTCACCACATTTGAATAATTGAGCTCAAAACCTTTTTCTATCTTGTTATGGCAGAAGAATTCCAGATAAGCTCATTTCAAATATTTTGAAAATATTTCAAATATTTTGTGGATTCAAACACAAGCTATGAAAAACTTATATTAAATAGTTAGTCTACATTACATTGCGCTATTGTTGGTGCTTTAAAGTGATTTCTGGAGTGACCAGATGTAGGTAGTAACTCGGAGTGGTAATTGGTAATGGGCTCCAGCTGTGAGCAGCAGGTGAGCAGCACTGACAGCAATGAGGCATGGAGTGCCCAGGGGCACTGAGCAACCACCAAAGGGAACAGAGGGCACACAGTGCAGTGTGCTAACAATGAAGGGTACAGTGCAGTGTGCTAACAATGAGGGCACACAGTGCAGTGTGCTAACAATGAAGGGTACAGGGCAGTGTGTTAACAATGAGGGGTACACAGGGGCAGTGCGTTAACAATGAGGGCACACAGGGGCAGTGTGTTAACAATGAGGGCACACAGTGCAGTGTGTTAACAATGAGGGCACACAGGGGCAGTGTGTTAACAATGAGGGCACACAGTGCAGTGTGTTAACAATGAGGGCACACAGGGGCAGTGCAGTAACAATGAGGGCACACAGGGGCAGTGCGTTAACAATGAGGGCACACAGGGGCAGTGCGTTAACAATGAGGGCACACAGTGCAGTGTGCTAACAATGAGGGCACACAGGGGCAGTGCGTTAACAACGAGGGCACACAGGGGCAGTGCGTTAACAATGAGGGGTACACAGGGGCAGTGTGTTAACAATGAGGGCACACAGTGCAGTGTGTTAACAGTGAGGGCACACAGGGGCAGTGTGTTAACAATGAGGGGCACACAGTGCAGTGCGTTAACAATGAGGGCACACAGGGGCAGTGCGTTAACAATGAGGGCACACAGTGCAGTGTTAACAATGAGGGCACACAGGGGCAGTGCAGTAACAATGAGGGCACACAGTGCAGTGTGTTAACAGTGAGGGCACACAGTGCAGTGTGCTAACAATGAGGGGCACACAGTGCAGTGCGTTAACAATGAGGGGTACACAGGGGCAGTGCGTTAACAATGAGGGGCACACAGTGCAGTGTGTTAACAATGAGGGGTACACAGGGGCAGTGCGTTAACAATGAGGGCACACAGTGCAGTGTGTTAACAATGAGGGGCACACAGTGCAGTGTGTTAACAATGAGGGGTACACAGGGGCAGTGCGTTAACAATGAGGGGCACACAGTGCAGTGTGTTAACAATGAGGGGCACACAGTGCAGTGCAGTAACAATGAGGGCACACAGTGCAGTGCGTTAACAATGAGGGCACACAGTGCAATGTGTTAAAAATGAGGGCACACAGGGGCAGTGCAGTAACGATGAGGGCACACAGTGCAGTGTTAACAATGAGGGCACATAGGGGCAGTGCAGTAACAATGAGGGGTACACAGGGGCAGTGTGTTAACAATGAGGGCACACAGTGCAATGTGTTAACAATGAGGGCACACAGGGGCAGTGCATAAACAATGAGGGCACACAGGGGCAGTGCATTAACGTGAGGGTATAAAATGTTGGACTAAAAGAGCAAGAATGGTGCATATTTGTGGCCTTTTGAAGTGACCTGCTGTTTCTCTGTGTGGGTAGATGCCTGATAATTTCTGTTGAGGCAAGGTCTTTCTCTTTTTGGGGGAATGCTTAAAGCCTTCTGAAATTGTGTGGTGATTTTTCTGTGCGTTGTGGCCATCTTGGCTGTGATATGTGCTGTAGCAGCCAGCTTAGTCAGAAGTGTTGTGGAAACTTCTTTTAGTGGCTTGGATTAATTTTTTCCTAAATTCCTGTTGTGTTGATGTGGTAACTTTGATAATTCAGAGGAGTGGATTGTGAAATGCTGCTATGATTCCACCCCCCCTCACAGGCTGCAGTTTCCCACCCTCCATGTCCCTGCTGCTGTAGTTTTCCATTGAGGCTTGTTTTCTGGAAACACCCTCGAAGCCAGATTACTAAAGTCATCAGCGTTAAAAACCCCTGAAATCGTTGGGTATCTGCGTCTGTGGAGGATGTGTGAGACAATGACCTGCAAGCTGTCTCTGCAGAAATAACAAATGCTGGAACGTGGCCTGGTTCCCCTGCCGGGCACTGACGGAAACGCTCACAGGGCAGTTTTTCATTTGTTCTAAGGCACTGAGTAAGGTTATCCTTGTTGTGACTGCAGCTATAGCAAGAAAGCACAGTAAAGCTTCCAAAGGGTGGCACTTGTGTTCCCAATCCAAACAAACAGATACTTTAACTCCCTGTGGAAGTGGAGTTAAAGTCTTTGCTGTCTGTGGAGCTAGGTGCAGAAGGGTGCAGAAGCCTAGTTTAGAGGAAAACCCTCTTCTGAACTGCAGTGTGGTCAGGAACGCATGAATTACATGGTTACAAGAAAACAGAAATCCTATTACAGGAAAAAAAAAAAAAAGAGGTTAGTGGGAAGAAACAAATCCCTGACTGTCTATGTGATGTCTGTGGCAGCTCAGACTGCTGGGATATCTTGATTTAGGAGAATTGTGGGCATCTTCTGCTGCAGAGTGCTTTTTCAAGTAGTGTAAGCTCGCTTTGTGTGTTCCCATTGCAGGCCCTTGCCCTGGTCTATGACATTATTTGCTGTGCTGACTTTACTGTCAACATTTCATCTGGAAAGCAGTTTGTCTATTGGAATAAATGAATCTCTTGCATTCTCTGATCTCTCTCAAATGGTGTCAAAAGTCTTTGTTGGCAGCAATAGTTTTTCTAGTACTCATCGTGATCCAGCTAAGGAGTTGGTTGTTCTTTAAATATCAAACTTTTATGTTTTCTGAGGTTTTGTTTTAAATGCTTGTTTTAAATGCTTGTTTCAGATTCATATTTGGACACGTAGGAATAATGTTTACTTAGGAATAACATTGCTAAAAACAATAAATTGGGTAATTAGTTACTCTTACTAGGAATATATTTTACTTCCAAAAAAATTTAAGCTTTTTTCAAATTGCTGGTATACTTGAGCTACTGACTGAATTGCAGCTGCTATGGAAAATTCCAGGAAAAGGTGTAAAATGATGAGTGAAAAATGTCAAGGGTAATATTTGTTTAATGTGATTTCATTCATATGTTTCTATCCAAAAATGTCTCTTTAGACCATCTGGGAGTTCTGCTGTTGAGTCATGTTAGCCCTTTCTTTTTCACATTTAGTCCATTTTATTTGTACTTCCTAAATCTATTTTATTTTTCTCATTTTCTTTTACCCTGCTGGTTTGCTCTTTCTTGGCTTTATTTTTAATTAGTTAAACATAAGTGGCCTTTGACATGGCAAAGATTATGAAAACAGTGGGACACTGGTTACTGCTTTGAAAGAGTAAGGCAAATATTTTTGTGTTTGTTCTCCTTTGTCTGTTACCTCTCTCCTGGGGTTGTATTGTCAGTGAGTGAAGTAAGAGAACCACTTGAAGGGGGAAAGGGAGTTTATTTGGAATCATTCTGTGTATTATCGCCAGAAGCCCTAATAAATCTTAGTTCTACTGTGCTATGCAAAGCTCCAAATGCACGATGAGAACATCTAAAATTTACAGCATGAAGCATTCTGACAAACCAGACCTGGCAGGGAGATCATATTTTAACAGGGAGATGATACTTAATTTTATGCATGCAGCTGAACCACCAGAGATTTGAGCCAGCACCTAATCATGTTTATCATCTCTTGAAAAGCTGTCCTCTTACAATGGGAGCTCCTATATGGAGCCTGGCCTACTGGAAAGCTCTCCTTTTATAGCCCTGTGAAGGTCAGAGGGGATGGGGATGGTGAGATCCGCACATGTTTCCTGGTTTTGGTGCCAGTCCAGCACTGTAAGCTGGAGAATTTACCCTTTCACTCATTTCAGACCTTGTCAGATCCAGTTCCAAATGTGGTCAGACTGTGTATGTTTGGTCTCCATTTGAGATTTGTGTTGTATCTAATTTGGAACTCCAGATTTGCATGATAACTAGGGGTGGTGGCAACTGGGATGGTTTTTGTTGCAAATAATGGTGTGCCTACTGGTCTCTTGCTTGACCTATAACACAAGATATTAATGAGGTTCTTCTAGTTAAATAAAGTTTGAGTTTTGTCTAAAGGATCATGGAAAATAGTTACAGAATCCTCTGTGTGTGTCTACATTTCTCTGAAATGGGAAACAGCCCCAAAGAGATTAAATGATAATTCCTTGGAGATTTTTCAGAAGATGCAAAATTGACATCAAAATCTACAACAGGACAAAACCTTTCTAGAGAAAGTTCTGTGGGAATTAACCATTGCCGCATGTCACAGGAGAGAAATATGGATGCCTGCTGACCTGCATAAAGGGGTGTCTACAGATTAAGAGAAGCTGTAGTCGGGAAAACTCAAAGTCAGGTTGCATGGGGTTCTGAGGAACCTGATGCAATTGAAGATATTCCTGCTCATTGCAGGGGGGCTTGGAACCAGATGAGCTTCAAAGGTCCCTTCCAACCCAAAGCATTCTGTGTTTCTGTGGTCTTTTGAATCCAGTCTGCTGAAACACAGTAGGTCTGTTCTTGGTGACCAAAAAAAAGTGAGTTTTCCTTCTTCCAGCGGGAGATCTCTCAGCTCTGAGAGGTGAAACATTTGAAGCATAACTCATGGCCTTCCAGACCTTGAATACAATCCAGCACTACTTACAAAAGACTGGAAATGAGCATATGCTTCAGAAAATAATAGGATTCACAGGTTGTGTATGTGAAAATGTACATGAGGTGTATGGTGGATTGCTAAAATTGGAGGTTTTATTCATTAGTGATACATGCTGATCTGTTTGGGACTCAGTCACAGTATGCTAACGTGGACTCTGCTCACTGGGCATTAAAATCAAGGGTGGGGTTGAAGTTCTGCTTCTGGGAAGGCCTTGAAATATCAATGAACTGATAAATTCTCGGTTTCCTGCTGCTAGTCAGCATCTTGAGTTTTAAAAGCTTCAAACAGTTATCCTCCTGCTGTGGGTAAAATCAAGGTGGTGAACATGAGCACTTCATGTTTGGCTCCATGGAAATGTTCATCTTCTGATAAAGCATTCTCCATGGATGCTGTTAACAGAAACATTGATTCAACTGTAACAAAGCCACTATGAAACTTTCACTGTTGCAAAAGCAAAATTCTTAAACCATCCAGCCTTTAAGCTGTTTAGAGAATTTTAGTATTTAAGCTCCACACTTGCAAGATTACAGAAGTGACAGCTAAAATCAAAGGCAATACAGCCAATAGGAAAACATCTGGTTTTTTAGTAGTGGCCAACTACAGTCACTGTCACTTTTTAGGGTGTTTAAAGGTATTTAACAATGTGGGCTATGAAGACTGAGCAAGGAAGCAGAGATAACCATCTTCTTCACTAGCCCTGGTCATTCCATCCCAGCATAGTCAGCATTGTACTCTGTTCCTCATTAAAACAATCTGAAGGAAAACAGGGGCTGAGTTTGGAATTAATCCTTTGGAAATATCACTGCACCAGGAATTGGTGGGACTAATAGCATCCTGGTATTAGTCATGCACAGTTGGAATGCTGCACATTAGCAATGATGTGTTCTACACAGAAGGAAGGCAGGCAGAGGCAGTGTAAGAAAAGGTAGCAAAAAGGCTTTGCAGTGATTTGTTCTGGCTACCATAAAAGGTGAAATGAAATAATCTATGTTTGAGACATACATGCCTGAATTAAGTAGGACATAATGTTGTCCTGAATGAACTGATGAAGATCAAAAAAGAAATTCCAGAAATAAATTTTTTTAAAAAATGGACAATGCTTTTGAAATTATAAAGGGCTTTGCTTATAGGGTTGAAAATACAAAATAGTTGACATTTAAAATGTCAATGACTTTGGTGTTTACTGAAGAAGTTCTGACATTTTAATAGTGACCATTTGAGCTTTTATTTGTTGTAAATGCTTCATTTAAATTCTTTTAGCAAATTATTGATAATCTGGTCATCTCTGAGAAGTGGCATCCTCTTTTAGGACTAGAGCTATTGGGGAAACAGAGCTCTTAATTTTTGGTTATACTCAGTGAAATGAGGTCAGCCAAAGATGGGCACTTATTTCCTACTGCTTGCATTTTCATTTTGCTCTGGGCAGGTAGGAGACCTGAGCAAGAGGTAATATATCTTTTTTTCCCTCCCTGAAAATGTGATGGGGATGAAAACATTTCTTTAATGATCATTAAAATGCATCTTGGCATCAGTAATAGGGAGAAGTTAATGACGTTTATTAAGACTGTAGAGTCCTCTTAAACTGTTTTAAATGATGACAGTTGTGGTTTCCCTATTGAGAACTTAATCTATACTCAGATATTCAGTGTTTTATGAGCACTAATGAAGGGCTTATATTGAAAGTTTTTCTGTATTATGATCTTGTATTATGACACTTAGCTAGCCCTTCTGTTAGGGAGACACAAAAATAATTAATAATTTGGTGCCATTCTCACTTCCAATGCATGTGTTTGTTTTGCATATACTTCTAATACAGTTTCTGCAGTATTTCCTGTGTGCTTGTTCTAGCTGAACTAAATAAAATATCCTTTGTGAGGATCCATTCACAAAGTTTCAGATCTACACCATGTGCACAGTTAAAGGAATCCCCATCCCCAGTTTCATAGGGTGAAATGAAACAAGCACATGTGAATGCCTGTTGGCAGAAAACTGCATAGCGTGGCATGCCAAAATATACTTATTCTCCATAAAATTCTGCTGGCTTGCAGCTTTTTCTGTAGAATGAGGAATTTCTGTGAATGCATGGTATATTTTGGTTGTTGCTATTCTTGGTTTTCTTCATAAAAGAAACAACATAAGCTATTATCACTATTTATAAAAGTGTTTTGTGACCCCATGCTATAGTGTTGAAGAGCTTTTAATCCAAAAATTTATCATTGCAGCAGGACAAAAGCTGATAATGGCAAATCTGTCTTTAATTTAAAAGTTCCTATTAAAGTTCATTGATGTAGAACTAGTATAAAAACCAATTAGATTCCACTCATAACTTCCAGAATGCTAAATTTAAGTTTAAGCATTTGTGGTTTTATTAAATGTGATTACAAAAAAAAACAACAACCCTTTTCTGGAGATTTTATCACTTTTGTTATAATTTAGAGTTTTATTCAGAGCTTACTAAGATGTTGGGAGTCCTCACTGGGATACTGCCAAATGACCTTATTTGCTTCACTTAAGTGGAATATCTGGTGGGGGTTTTCTGGCTTCTGTACCTGCAGAGATGAGTAAGGTTCTTTAGTTGTGCTCAACAAATAGGTTTATATTGGATCTTGCAGTATTTCAGTCTTTAGAAGGAAATCCCTCATGAAATTTAAGGTGATGTTTTACCCTATGAGGTAAGAACTATTCAGTAAGGGACTGTGCCAAATCTATTTCCACGGACAGAAGGATTTGTTCTGGTTTCTATTCTCTGGGTATCATTTTACTGCATATCTTAAACAAAAATGACTCAGATTAGAAGGTGTGTGAATGATGAAATAAGCATGGTGGTTCAATTTAACTCCTTGAATGTTGCTAGCAAATGAGAGGGAACACTGAAGGGCAGTAGCTGTGTCTGCATTCCTACTCAGACCCAAGAGAAGCTCTTGTAACCCAAAATGTTGAACCAGTTCCTTGAATTCTTTTCAGTGCCATGGAAGACTGGTTCAGTCTCCTCTTCTGCCACTTCCAAGTAGAGGAGATCTAAGGAAAATGGGAGCAATGTGCTTCTGAAGGCTGGGATGATCAGAGCAGTACCACCCATTTGTTTTCAGACCTTTCTTTTCTTATCAACAGCGCCAAACATTCTACTGAACCCAAATGAACTGGCTATGGCAGAATGGTAATAAAATTAACAATTACTGATGATTTTGCCCCTCCAAAATACCAGGTGCAATATGAGAGGGTTATGTATGAAAAGGGCAAGAAATAGTTTGCCTTACTTTACTGTGGTCTTATTGATGTAGAGAGCTGTTATGTACAATGAAAGACCTTGCCAAAACCTGGTTTGGTGTTTTATTTCTGTCTTTCCTGTTCTGCCAAATTAAATGCATTAAGATTTTATAAAAATTGATCTTATAAATGATATGACTTGTAATTTTTATTCAAGGTTAAGGATTCAAAGATCTGTATTCCACAAGTATAATTTCAGTTGGCATTAATAAGATATATGTGCACATTTATGGGCATAGCTCTTCAAATAATCTTTTGTGAGTTAAGACACCACATGAAAGGCTATTATCTCTGACTCAGCTGTGATGATGAGTTTAAAGCAGCATTTACCCAACTTTGATGCATAGATGAATATCTGTGTCTTGAAGACTTCTTGGTTTTGTCTGGTAAGTTACAAGATAAGAGTTTAAAATCCTTTGTCTTGGCATAGTTTCTTTGCTGTTGTTGGGATAGGGAGTACTGTTAGAAATGGGCATGTAGCTGGTTCCCAATACTGATTATAAAAAAGAATTTACAACCCTCTGATATAAATAGTTCAGTATGAAACTTGTTCACATCTCTAAACATTTTGGGGTTTTGGTCACCAAAGGAACATTTATGTAACATTCCCATTTACATGACTGGGATCAAAATGAGATATTTCCTAGAGGTCCTGCTAAATGATCTCATTGGAGAAGTGTTGTGTTGCCTGAATTGTTGTCTAGAGACAGAGGTAGTGGAAGCTTAATGTTTCAGGGCTTTGCATCACAAGGGTGCTAAAAGTGATTGGCAAAACAGAAGGGTTTATGTGTGGTAGAATAAGGTGGATGGGAAGTAAAATGTAATGGAGAGATCTGCATGGCAAAGCAAAATTAGTATAGCAGTAGACAAATACCTGGTATTTACACACAAATCTTGAAAGGGCTGAGGAAAGTGAGGAGGTGAGAACTGAAGTGGGGCACCAATGTCCCCGCTTCAGAGGAGACAGGTGGGAAGATCTGTGTGAGCATTAGATGAGTGTCAGTGATGGATGTGGCCAGCTGGATGTGCAGGGGAGAATCACACTGAAGGGGAGTCACCTCCCCAAGTGAAATCAGTGTAAGGCATTAGAAACAAATCTTGGCACCAATCCTTTAATTTCTTCAGAAGAGAATGGAAGCAGAGTTTGTACCTTCCCTATCCTTCCCTGCAACTGTAAACATGGTGGCCTCTGGCTCTAAAATAATCTTAGACGTCCATGGATACATTCTCGTGCCATGTCATGATTCTAGTTCTGTTTGAAGTGGTATGTAACTGGCCATAAGATCCCTGAAGTGAAAGCTGTGTAACTTGTGTGTGTCTTTCTGGCAAGCTCAATTAGTCTGCCTCTTTCTTAAAGCAAAATAAGAGCTTTTGGCATGGCCCCTGCACACAGCTCAGGGGGAAGAGGAGCTGGCAGAGACACTCAGGGATGAACAAGGAGCTGTCTCTGTGTGCAGTGTCAGGAGAGGGAGGCCATTCACAACCATCTCCCCAGGAAAAATCTGTAACTGAGCCTTGTTCATTCTGTTCCCCCTTGCTGATGCTGTCCCTCACCTTTTTGTTGGGAAGCCAGTGCAGTTGTGTTGCACTATAGGTGTATGTGCTTATAAAGGGAACAGATATAGATGGACTTAAATAACTTCTGTCTGTGGAGCTTTTGCACACACTGAGTAATTGAGCTGTGTGAGTGGCCTTGAAATGCTGCTGGAGACGCTGTGGTGCCTGCAGGTTTTCCCAGCAGCTCCAGTCTGTGTCATGGAGAGATTAATGCTGTGAGACTCATGACATAAGAGTATAAGCTGGCCTCATGTGCCCCATGCTGACTTTTGGAATTGGTAGATAAGCTTGCTCTCCAGCTTTCTTGTTTTTAATGAGCAATTATCTTCCTGCAGGATGCTGCAAATAGTGCAGTGACTTCTCAGCAATGCAGAGGGGCTAAAATGGTGTCCTTTTATGGCCATGTCTTCAATGTGAGGCAGTTTTCAGTAGGGACTTGGTGTTGGAAGATTGTTGTTACTGCTGTGGTGGATCCCTTTTGTCTTTGGTTATAAAATCTAGAAGGAAAGCAGAAACACCTTCTTGAAGCAAAGTTCTTGGTGGCATTAACACCAACATAACCCATTGATGACAGGGAAAAGGGAGAGCCAGCCTAATGCCCCAGCCAGAAAGTGAATACAGCAGTGGTAATGCATTCCTCTTACATTTTCAAAAAGCCTGAATCGGACCAAACCCTCTAGAGCCAAAGTTCTGCTCATAAAGACACATAGAACTGAGAAGATTTTGGTATGAAGAGACCAAATGTTGAAAAGGTGTTTTCATTTTCAGCACACTTCTGTCCTCTTTTTGCATTACTTATGCATATCTTTTTGCATTACTTTTTTGACTTCAGTTTGAATATAATCAGTCTGAAGTAGGAAGGTTTTTGCTTAGTTTTATGTTCATTTTTATAGCCATCTAATTTGTTTGGTGTAGAGTGCTTATCTCCACATTAAAATTAGCCTTATTTGTTTTAAAATCGTTTCTTCATTCAAAAAAATATTATAAAACATTTGAAGGATACAGACTGTTTCCATTTAAAAACATCATGTGTCTGCAGATCTTGTAAATTACTTGATTAGATTTTCTTGGCCTTTATGGATATATTGTTAAAGTTCCTCTCAAATATTTTATTTTTGTAACTGGTGCTGTAGCTTCTTTTCTTGATAACTGAAATCTATGAGAATTTTTCTGTTATATAAAGTGCATATTTAGTTGTGAAGACTTCAAAATCTTGGGAGATGGGAGGAGATTCCTGTAGCAAGATCTCAGAAATCTGAAAAGATTTCGTTGCTTGCTGATGTCCTCTCACCACAATCTTCTGCTGAGTGCACTGCTGGGTGTTTGGTTTTTATCTAAACACTCTGCCCTGGTAGTGAGCAGCAGCTGAGTGAACAGGCAGCCCAGCTGTGAGGTGTTTAGTAATAATTGCCAGAGTTAACCAAAACTCTGTTTTGAAGTCACATTTGTTTGGAGGGAATCATTTCACCTGGAGCCAGCAGGAATAGCCATGGTTTTTGCTTTTAGCAAATGCACCTTTTGCTCTAATAGTTTTAAAATAGACTGAAGTGGAACCTTTCCTACCTGAATGAGCTCTTGTTTTGGAAGTCAGTGCACCCCTTCCTTAAATATGAGGAACTTAACTAGTCTAAACCCAACAATATTAAACTTCTGAGATGATGGTAAAATTTCTTCCTCGTGCTTTGGGCTTTTACATTTTGCATTATTAGAGGCCTCAAGTTTAACCTTGAATAGAATGATCCTGGTCTCTTTTCCTGAAGATGCACTGTTCCCAGCCTGTTAAGGGTGTCAGCAATGCTGGGAAGAGGAGGGATTTTGAATAATCCATGAAGACAAAGGCACTGATAAGACATGAGAATAATCTTGAGCAAACAGATGTATAGGTGACCATCAGAGTTGGCAGAAAAGGCATAGTGAAGAACTGGAAGTTGAAGCTTGTAAAAAACTTTTTATGCTTGAACACAAAATTAACTGCTGAATTGCAAGGGGCACTTAAAATGTCAGAACTCATGGGAGCTCTGACACCCACTTAATTTTTCAGCAGCTCTGACAATGAGTTTTGTGGGGACATGTTCTCAGGCCCTGTTAAGGCCAGGAGAGTTGTTCCCATAGTTTAAGTTGGGAGATACCATTTTATTGGACCCAGTCCTGGTCAGCTCCACACTGGCAGATAAGCTTTATCAGGGATTGAGAAACTCAGTGTGACTGAGAGGCAAATTCATCCATGAGGTGACTTCACTGAGTTACAACAGTCCACAGGAACATTCAGCACAAATTCATTTCTGTGTAACTAATGAGTTTTATTGAAGAGGTAGATTAACATGACTTTAGTTTTAAATCCAATGGTCTTTTATCTTCTTGTCTTCTCAGCTCTGTTTACTTCCACAGGAGCTGTCATTCTGGTCAACAGTAAGCTGTGTGTCTCTATGGCAACTTTCAGAAAAACAATTATTTATTTGTACACACACTTTTTGTACCTCATTTATACCTTAAGTGAGACCTCTGAATCACTGGGAAAAATGATTGATAGTGGTATCTTTTAAATAAATTAAACTCTCCCCTGTTTCAGGCCCACCAAGGGACCATACCAAGCAATTGAGGCTTGTGGACACAAGGGGAAGATGTGCTGTAGGAACATTAGATCTGGGCGGGGTGATGTACACTGATTTTTTAATAAACACCTATAAGTTCAGAGACATCAAGTGTGTACATCCTTTTCCTTTTTAATATTTGGAATTTGAATGAGCTTAAACTTATTATAGGTTAATATTTTCCATATATTTGCAAATATAATTTTATAACATTAAATTGAATGTGAAGGAAGAGCAGTGTTACCCAAGTAGAAGGCTGCAACTGAAATGAATCAAGAATAGCAGCTGTGTACAGCATATTTATCAGAAAGCTAAGACGTTGTATTAAATTCACAGTTTTTTTTCTTTGGAGGTTTCATAGAACATTTATGAATATGCTGATTTCTGTCAGGGAATTAAATATCACAGCTTTTGCTTTATAGGTGAAGAACAAAAGACATGGCAGGATTGCCTAAAGCTATACCATGGGCCTGAATGTTTCTTCTAGTAAGATTTTGGACTGTGGTGATGTGGACTAAAAATTGCATAATACTTAAACCATGTTAAAAAAAAATCAAAGAATCTTTTTACTGTTAGGCATTTGTGTTTTATTTACCACCTGATTTTGGTATGACTTGGATTTGTTAGAAAGGAGTGGACTAAGGGCAAAAGTACTTAATTTTTCTTGCTCAAAAACTCTTTGCCTCTAGATATTGTTGTCTAAGTAGTTTCTGTAATAAAAAGCCCCAGTAGGTCATGTCAGGCTTGTTTATTATCATTACTCCTAAAATTTCTTGGTTGTTATTTTCATGAAAGCCAGCCAGTGTCACAAAAAGCTGTGGAACCCTATGGTGCTTAGGAACCTTGAAAATGAGTCAGCCTTAAATAATTTGTAACAGACAACAAATGCTCTATTTTCCAAATATGTGAAAACTATTAGCAGCTGCTGCACAAGTTAATTTGACATTTAATTGCATGGTATTTGTCTGTGAGCCAGAAAATATATAGAGCAGGCTTTGTTTATTGTCATGTTATGCACCAAAAGCATGTGCCTAACAACTTACCCCTAGCATAAACACCAACTTCTCAGCAATGATTTTTCTTTTGGGAATCCTACTCTGTGGTGCAGCTGCAACTTTTTAAAGTATTTTGCTGTGTAAGAAATAACGTGTGCCCTGGCAAAACATGGAGAAAAAGATGTATGAGCTCAAGGAGGGCTGTGTCTGGTGTTATTTTTGCCATGTGGATGCTTCTTACACAGCTGTGATGCTGTGTCTCAGGAGGCAGAAGTCACAGTGTCTGTGTACCTTGCACATCAACATCAAGTGATAAAGAATTATGAGACTGGGTTTAGCAGCAGCCCTAAGCTATTGCTTTTCTTCCTCCTTGCCATGCCAGCTGTGCCCCACAAGAGTTTGTGACAGCATCTGATTTCAAAGACAGGATTACTGCCAGTGCTCCTTTTTTGGGGCAGTAAAACCATTCTGCAGCTCAGGGCAGCCCTTAGTGGTTCAGTTGTCTTCATGTCTGCATACAAGTTTTGTTTATCCAGAGGAGATTGGTCACTTTTACAGGTTTTAGTTGTTCTTGGGCTTCAGATTTGCTTGCCAGGTCAGAGGCTTGAAATTCTTTGCCCATGTATAACAGGAGTACATTTTCTTTTTGTTCCTAAACCCTTTAAACATTTTAATTGGTTGACTTGGGAACAATTAATAATGTTTTGGTAATAAATTTAGATACATATTTGACAAGAAAAGCACTACTTTTAGAAAATATATTGCATTGTCCATCGTAAACATTATTTATAAATGGTTAAGGCTTTCTTCATAGAGAATGCAGTCTAATATTCCTAAAATGGGGAAAGGAAAACTTTATTTTAGAATTCTAATAGTGCTGTTCCAGATTAAATGAAAAAGGGAAAAAACACCACCAAAATAAATTACTCTATCAAAAACTAATAAAATTCCATCTGCTTGTTACCACAATTATATGTCAATAACCTGGTGCTCGTATCGACCAGGAGATGTTTTTGGGAGTTTGTATGTGTTTTTTCTTTGGTGGCCCTAAATTCTGCAGGACTGTAACATATGCTATTGGTAGAAGGGAAATTCTCCCTTCAGGGCCTTTTTCCAGTCTTTGAGCCAGAAACTCCCAACTTTCATGTGTGCAGAGGTTTGTAATCCAAAACTGCATGTTGAATTCCAATGGATATTTGTGCAAGATGTTTTCCTGTATTTCCTCTGCCCTCATTTTATTTGTCTGTGTGACCCCTTCAGGGAAGATTGGCTGTTTGGGGAATGGCCAAGCTGAGAATTTTCTGTAGATCCTCTGAATGCTTTCACCAGACAAACCCAGGTATTCTCACACAGCTGAATCTGGGCATATTCCTGGGCTGATAGTAAATTAAATTATTGCTGCTGTGGAAACTACTGGAAATGATGGAAGTGCCCTCTTTGGGATTATACAAACCATGATTGATTGATGGATTTGAGTTTGTAGCTTATTATAGCCAGGTTTAATACAAGAGTTTTCTCTTGGCAGAAACATGCATCAATCTAGCGGGCACTGGTTGGACACAGAAAATAAATAAATAAGAACTGAGGGGCATGTTTTACTCTACACACTTGAATCACAATAGAGATAGAATGGGAATAAAGCATCTTCCAAGAGCTGGGGATAGCTGGAGCAGCAGCTGAGATTTATTTACAAAGTTTTTTTTAATGGAAGTTCTTTTTTTTTTGTATATTGTATACCAAACAACATATATATAGGCTCTTTAATAATTATATATAGGATACAATGTATTATTATATAATATAAGCTCTTAATAATTATATATAGAAAAACACAGTAGGAACTTTAGCATCAGGAATAAATTTTCTTGCTTGAATATTTAAGTACCTGAAATTTGGTGTGGTATTTAATGTTTAATATTCATAAATCATAGAAAAGACTTGTACAAGGATCAAAATAGTGTGATTGATTATAATTTTTCCTGCTGGAAGATGTTTGACATGTTTTTATACATCTTGAAAACATTCAAACAAGAACAGATGGGAGTTTTTGAGAATGGTAGCTTTTAGATCAGGAACCAGACAGATTAATGTTTTGTGAATTAGATTAGAGTCCAAATTGTCTGAATGAGTTTGTTACCAGACATCTAACCAGAGTGGGTTTTTTTCCTCTTGAATTGGATTAAACTGTCATAGTCACAGCAATTCTGATGTGGTTTATGGGAAGTTTACTGACTTTGATTGTTGAAATAAATTTTAAGGAATTTTGTAAATTTGACCTTTTGTCACGCCAGATAGCAGCAGGTGTTTGGAAGGAAATCAGCTGGCTAAAGAACTGTTGAAAAGCCAGATTTACTCAAGTATATGATCATTTTTGAGAATGGATTATACTAAAACTCCAGAAGACCTTTGAAACATCTTGAATAATTCTAAGGGATATTTTTCTAATTTTTAGTGTTTGGTTCATATTAGGTTTTTTTAAATTTCTGTGTTGGAAATGAAGTCTTGGAAATTAAGAAATACTGGGTGGTATTTGTTACCACCCTGATGCATTTTTTTTCTAGCCAGGTAATGGCTTATTTTGCTTGCATACAAAACTTATTAAATATCAGGGGAAAAAAAGGAAGGAATATATAATAAATAAAGGAAGAAAATCCCTGGGAATGTCTCGCAATCTCTGTGTCATTCTTATCTAGGATTTTGTCTCAAAATGGAAGTAGAGCAGGTAGAGATTTAAATGAGGATTTTGCAAACCTACATTGTGAGTACAGAATTGTTTCAAGCCCAATAGAAGTAGCAGAAAAATCAATGAAGGTAATAGCAATAGCTTTCTACTGATTTTGTGCATGGAACAGTGTTTTGTATGGGCAATCCACTAAACATCCTTATGGGTCACAATTTTGTATTTGGCTCTGAAAGGGGAATATAGCATGAGCTAAAGGAGCTCAGGGTCCAGTCAAAATTGTCTCACTTTCTCTATCATCTCTGTTTATTCTGTAAAACATGTTTTGGTCTTTGTAAATAGCTGACCAAAAGTTAGCTATTCAATAGAGAGAAAAGGATAATATTTTTCTGAAATTGTAGCAAAGTGCTATGAAGAACAAAGCAATAAATAATATCTCCCCTGCTTTGTAAAACTAAGTTTTCTGAGACAAAATATTGGAAGAGTTAGCTTAGGTTTTTTGACAGAAGTTCTGACTTGTTGCCTAAAAATGGTGTCTTTTACAAAATATTTATCTCATTAGCTTGTTGTTAGATTGAGATAGTTATTTGCACTGAGGTTGTTAAAAAATAGTCCAAAACGTCTGTTTTGGTGTAGTCACAGTCTGTGTTAGGGGGGTTGAAGATATTCCTGGAAGCCAGGCTGGTGTTGCTGATAGGTGCTAGTGATGGCAAATGAAAAGTCACACTGATCACTTTGTTATTATGGACTAGAACATAATTCAGGGGAAAATGAATTATGTCTTTAGAGTACAGGAAGCTGAAATGTCTCAGAATTCTTTAGGTCAGGTCCTGCATGGTGCCTAAAAGGGTCCTTCAAGGGTTATTACTTACTTCAAAACATCTGTAAGAGGTAAGAGGGTGAGATGTCTTGTCTTTGAAGTTTTCCCATACATGGGACTCCTGTGTCTGAACCTACCCCCTAAAAACCTAAATATAAAAGAACAGCCCACAGCAGGAAGCCTGAACTGAACTCTCCCTGACCTGAACTTGGCTGCTACCTTCATTTGTACTGTGAGGAATGTCAGAGCTGATGTATCTCCAGGTGGGCTCTGCATGGACAGGGTGAATGGGAGCAGAAATTGTTGATCATTTGCTTTTCCTCTTTTTAGTTGCTTCATTGTATCTTAGCTTTGTGTACGGTGACTTTTCTGTGCTGCCTCTTTCTTGGTGACAACAGCCCCATGTACTTAAAGGGTAATGTCATTTTGGCTTCAGAAAGCATTGAAAAGTCAATGGAAAATGTGAACTACTGAACTGACATATTACAAGGACAAAAACATCAAATCAGATGAGTAGAAAACAGGTCATTTTGTTCTTGAATAACAAAGAATATTCTATATGCCTAGGAGGAAGAATAATATTTCAGGTTTAATTTTTGAATAAAACAGATTTAAGAACCAAGTTAACAAAATAGTTCAGGGGTTTCAGGGTCAGTTCAGTAGGTAAATGCAACATACTTAAGAAATAGCAAAAGAGCAAAATAGTAATTTAAAAATAGATTTTAAAATTCCTAGGCTGCCTAAATATTTCAAACCAGAAGCAAGGCTGATATGGGCTTCTCTCCTTTCTAGGTGGTTGCACTGGCACTCAACCAGTGCCCAAAATTTTCTTGCCATTGTTTTGGATGAGACAACTATAAACTAAAAGCCAATTTTTTCTTTTTGAAAAATGGGAAATCAGAGTTCTTCCACAGTTAATTCTCAGCTTTATTTGCTCTCCCAATAGAAGTGGGGCCATTGAAGCCCAGTAAAACAGGAGGCAAAATGTAGTATTTACAAAATAAATAATATAAAATCAGCTCTTTCTAACATTAAAAACTCAGTCTTCAGCTACAGACACTTATCTATGTATTCTTAGAGTATAGAATGTTTTATGGAAAACTTAATGCTGCATTCTGTTCTTTTAAAAGGTTTGTGGGTTTCCTATTTCTTGTACAAGTTCTGTATTTCTATTGCTTGGCCTACACCAAATGAGCAGCAGATGGTTTCAAAACCTTAGCTGACTTGAGTTGTTTTGAGCAAAGAGGACCAGGAAAGCCACGCAGAGGTTGTGTAGGTGGCAAACCTGAGGCAAGGCAGAAATCTGCCAAGTGGAGCTGTCAGTGCAGCTTGGGGACAGCATTGGCATCACCTGGCAGAGCTGATGCCAGCCCATGTGTGCCATGGCATTGCTGCATTAATGCTGAGAGCTCCTTTAGAAGGCTCTGCTTTGCTTTGTGAACTCCTGATGATCTCTGCTGTTCACCACACAGCCCTACAATGCCTTTGTGCCCTTCAGATTTGTCATTACTGATGATGAAATCTATGTGATGGAAGAATTCAAAATTGGCCATAAAGTTCGCTCTATATACTCTTTACAATCAGGCTTACTTCACTTTGAAGTTTGAAAGCAGAAGTTTAAGAAAAACTGTCAGTGACCTCAGAACATGGAAGGCTGAATGTTCAACTCAGGACCAGAGTTCTAATGGGGACAATAGGTGGCAGAAAAATAAATCAGTTCTAGGAACTAAAGCCAGGACAAGATCTATTATCTGGCAGTCAGTGTCTGTTTCACCTCAGGCTCAAAATTCTGGTCTGTGGTTCCTTTAATGTGTGTTCTGGAAAGAAGTCAGGAAATAGTTTAGATAAATGTGGATTTGGTTGCAAGCAAATCACCCATATTTACATTAAAGCATGATTTAGGATAAACTTCCTTCTTGGGGAGGGAGGAATTAGCCTTGGTAGTCTCAGGAGGTGACTGAGGGGACCTCCTCAATGTTTGTCACCTGCAGGAGGTGTCAGAGCATGGAGCAGGCTTGGCTCAGTGGGGTCAAGCAAGAGGACAAGAAGAACTGGGCAGGAAGTGAGGGACAGGAAATTGCGCCTGAACACGACTCCCTTTCCACCTGAGTCATTCTGAGTCAAAAGAAAGTTTCCTGTCTATACATTTTTTCACTTTTATGAGTTCAAGAAATGGGTAAAAATATGGACTATTGATTATGATACTTTCAATTTTGCTACTGAATAGCTGCAACTGTGATAATTTCTGGTCATGGTCGATGTCAAAATATCTGATTTCTTTGAAGATTTGTTTTCACAAGCACCACTGAATGAGGCACCAAGCTTCTCTTCTTTGAAAGCTGGTAGAACTTTTTCTCTGCCAGAAATTACAACTTACTTTTTTACTGCTTACATGTGCTTTATTTTTTCTGGGGTGGTTTGTGAAGGTTTTGTTAAAAGGTAATGAGTGAAAACACTTGACAATTTTGTTCTGTTTGTGAACTGTCATGCTCACATTGGTTAATATTGCTGCAAAGTGCTGCCTGCAGAAATTTATTTAGACATAATAACATTCATGTTGATATTTGTGGGAAGCAAGTGCTTCTTTTTGATAGAACTGAACACACAATTCTGAACATTAATCTCATGAATTTATCAGAAATCATACTGTGTGTCAATTAGTGAAGACAACTTGAACTTCAAGTGTTTCCCAAAGCTGTCTTTGGAAAATTTGTGATCAGGGGTTTAGAAAAACAGCATTGACCAACAGTATTGCCTGCTTGATTGTTCTCTGGCTTTGGCAGAGAGAAAGGGAATTAAAAAATGGATTTTCACTTTAAAATGTTTTATTGGCATGTAAGTATTTTAAATTATGTTGTTTTTTTACTGAGTCTCAGTAACTAAAAGTAATAAACCCCTGACACTGGCGCCTTCTGAAAATGTATGCAGTGTCATATTTTGGTTAAAGTCGATTTTCTCTGTGTGAGTTGAGAACTAAATCTTTGTTGGAAGAGAAATCTATGGTTTGATCACACATTTTTGCTTGAAATGACAGTAAATTTCACAATTTGATTGTAACATGACCCTGCAGAAAATAATTAATGGGTGGCTGAGCTTTGAGTCTGCTTGTGTGCCTAAGGAGAAACCAAGACCAGTAGATGTTGAACTTTTCAGCTGGTCCAGTGTGGATTCATGTAATGTGGAACAGCTTTGATTAAAATGTGCAAATGTTTCCACACACACTTTGTAGGCATCTAGGAAGAAAATTGACTTATTTTAGTTCTTTTTTGCAAACCTCAGGAAGGTGAGAAGCTGTTTAAAGAGTTTTAACAATTGTAGGAGTGAAGGGTTCTAATATCTGGCTTGTGTAATGCCATTGCTCTGGCCTGTCCCAGATACTTTGCTAATCTTCACGAAGTTTTAATGTTATCACTGTTTTTACAGCTGAGGAAAGAGAGGGATTTTCTGTTCTCTAGGAATTGCTTTTGATTAATTGCTGGAGTTACACATTGGTGGATTATGCAAGTAGACATTTCTGGATCTCTTTCAATTCTAGCAGTCCACTCCTAGTTTTTAACACTAGTTTCTTGTGGAACTCTTAGAGCTTCTTGTTACTTTAGTTACTACTTTTAAACACACATATAATTTTTCTCTTCTTTGTCTTTGCTTGTACAAGAACATAATATTTCAGGTTTTTGGCAGCATCGTTGATTTGTCTTATAATGAAAAAGCAACCAGATGTATTCTGACTTCTCCAAACCTTCAGTTTTCTTTTCAAAGATTAGTTTTTATTGTGCTTCTGCATTCTAAATGATCTTACGTTATAAATATTAGTTTAGGTAAGAAAGCAAATTGAAATTTCATGTTTATTTGTACAAGTCTCAGATGCTGAAGAATCAGGGATGCTGACAGAGTTGTTGAATCTACTGGTAGCATCCAGTGCCTCATCTGCCTCTTCTGCTTTGGGTGTTGAAATTTAGTGCAACCTAAATTCCTGCTTTTAGAGTAAATTAAGGAGATATCAGAAGAGATAACGTAAGTATCCAAAAATAGATAGAAAACTTGGTTTCAATAATACTTCCAGGAGGACAGAATGATTTTGTTAAGTAATTTCTATCTAGTTTTACTTCCATAATAATCTGTTAATGCCGAGTTAATGGGTCCTAAAGACTTGCCAATGACTAAAGCTTGGTTAAAGCAGTTGATGGGAGAATGCAGAGTAGTGGTAAAATGAAAATTTTGTAAACAGGCTGTTGTTGAATGGTAGAACAGATTCAGTGTTTGACAGAAATTTGAAGTATCTTGAAATTATTCAACTTTTAATTGTTTTAATACTAATTTGTGGGTTTGAGTGTTTCACATTATTAAAAACTGGCATGTGATAATTTTGTTATTCAGTCTTTCAGATGTATTAAAATAGTTTAAGCCATGTATTTCTTACTTGAAGGCAATAGAGAAATTTAAACAATTGAAGGCTGTACCTTAATAATATTGAGTTCTGCTTAAAGAAAAAAGCACCATGGGAAGGTCATTAGGTTCTGTATGTTCCAAGTGTAAAATTTGTATGGAGACAAGTGAGATAGTCTAACAAAATGTACCTTTGGAAATAGTGCTTTTCATTATTGGTGTGGGAATGTAAGAAATTATGTGGAAATAGAAGAAAGTGGTTTTAGTTCTAGTAAAAAAAAAAAAAAATAATTAACTATTCTTCATTTATGTTGGGTTAAGGGTCATTTTTTCCTGGCTGATCTGTAAATTAAGAATAATGTGCTTATGGCTATTACTACTTATGGCAAAATTAACAAGGTGGAAGGAATATCTTGTAAGAAGGAGAACAATGTAGCCTTGGAGAATTTGGCTATCTGTGCCTCTTGATTCATGTTCCTAGGAGGTCTTGATTATTTCCTTTCAAAGTGGGGTTGTGAAATCTTCGTGGCATTACTGTAATTATTTTGCTGAAGGGAGTTCAAATGTAGAAATTAATCTGCCCACTGCATCCACTGAACACCAAAAGGATGTGAACAATCTCCTGAAGGTTGAGCTGTGTAGGTTTCCAGCTTTTGGGATTTTGTTTTCAGCTGTCTGCCAAGCTGAGGACCAGCTGCCCCTGCAAAGCTTTAGTTCAAATAGTATTGACAAAACCCAAACATTTCATTTCAGCTTTTAATTGACAGAAGTAAATTCTTGGTACATAATCCTTTTCTTTATACTCTTTATGTGCATATTTGTCAGATTTTATTTAAATAATTTTATACACAATATTGGGATAATCTGTTACATTAATGCACAGCTTAAAACAGTTCTTATTTACACTGATCACAGAAAGACAGAGGTATGAGGACAAATACTTTACATTCACCATCTTTATCAGCATTTTAAGTATAGTTAACCAGCACACATCACACACATCCATATCCATATTTATAAGAAATGTAGTTGTTTCTAATTATACACATGGGCATGTAGATGTCTCCCTTTGAAAAAACCAAAAATTAATGAAAAAAAATTTGAAATGCCATTTCCCCCAGATAACCAAAGACTTAAAAAAAAAAAAAAAGGGCAAACTTCACTTGTAGATTGCACAATTAATGGAATCAGGCATGGAAACATGGTGGCTGTGTTTGGACACTTTTGGTCACTGGGGCGCTTTGGGGAGTATTTTTTACTAGTGGCAAGTTTTGAGCTCCTATGAAGACTTATTCCTGAAAACTGCAAAGTGTTCTCTTGCTTTGGAAGTAGATCTACTGGACACTAACACATTTGGTTCAATGTTAAGTCATCTAACAACACAAAATTGCAGCCAAAAGATACTCTGGATTTTTTTGGTTTTCTTTTAGAATATAAATTAAAAACACATGACTTCATTCCATGAGATTAAGGCAGCAATGGAGAATATTGTGCTACAATGTGCATTAGCTGTAGGTAATGTTCTCCTGTATCACATTTTTACATTTATAATCAAAGGCCAACATATTATTGAACTAGACTGGCTGACTACAAAATCTTATACTGAAGAGATAGGTCTTGTGTGATAACCTTGTTACATCAAAGTTGAATTTCTCGCCTTACAATATACATATATTCTATGAAAATTAAAAAAACTGGTAAAAATATTAAAATATTTCCTATACAGAGGTACCCTTATCTAAGTTAAATTCTAGTCACTATTATAAAAAGGCATTAAAAATTAAGTAAAACACTGGTGTAAACCAAGTAAATGCTCACTGTAAAGCTTTTATTTGTAAGGCAAATCTTCATTAGACCTATTAGGATTTATTTTCAAAATGTATTGTTTGGAGGCTCTCTCTTTGTAACTGATATTGCCCATAGCAAAGGAGAGCTAAGTCTTGCAGAAAGGTTCACAGAGAGTGCAAGGTAAATTACAAATGCAGGTCACCTTCAAGCTTAATGCCTCTTGGCAGTGACCAAGAAACAACATGACACCTTCAAAAGAAAACCAGCTTAAGGCTTAGTAATTCTCTTAATTCACTGAATTTATTCTGTTTCCTTATAATGAAATTAGGCAACTCATGTTTAGTACAGCAGCTAAAGAAACACCTTAAAGGAGGAAAGCAAAGCACACAGGTGACTCAGTCTTGCTGTGAGTGGATGGGCAGGAAAGGCCCCCTGTTCTTATGGGAATTAATGCAGTCATGGTTAATGTACACAAGGGTTAAACCTCTCCATTTATCCCCTGCTCTTCCCAGCCACTCAGACCTAGAAACCTCTGTTTCCTTCTAAGAGCTCAATTTCACTGAGCACAATCACATCTGTGTCATTTATATTCTTCTGGTGCCTTCAGTTCCTTGGCTGCTTCTGCTCCTCACCACACTGCAGTGATTGCAGTCTGTCTAACGCTTTCTGGTTTTTAATGGTGGTGGAAACCAATCAAATGCTGTACTTAAAAGTGACTGTATTACCCTGTTATGTTTTTTCTGATTTAATGCTTTTATTGCCCATGTAGCTCTCAGTAGTCTCTGATGAGTTTAGATGCACCTAAACTTGGTCTAAATTTGACCAGTGCCACTGTACAAATTAATCACTTTCCACCGATTAGCTAGGTAAGCTCACAATCACCAACAGGCATGTGGATATGAATCAGAGGAAGGTAGCTGAGAAAGTCTCCTAAGTTGTTGAGGGATCTAATCTGAAACATCATGTTTGCCTTGACATTAACAAAATTGGGATCTTACAAGAGATGATCTGTGGACCACAAATATTCCTAGTATTGAAAAAATAAAGTGTGTTAGAACAAAAAAGGTCCTTGTTTACTGCTTTGAGAGGCTCAGAGTTCACACAATTTCTGCAGGTAGGTCTATATATTGTAATTTGTTGAACTGTATATTGTCATTTGTTGAACTGCTTTCTAATGTCTGGGTCCTTCAGGCTCATTTTAAAATGTTTTAACATGGCACTACAAATAAAATTCTTAAGTCTCACCTCTTTTGAAATTGTTGAACTACAGTTTTAATTTGGTTCTTAGGAAAAGCTCTTAAACATTTGCCAATTCCTCATGAAATTTAGGAAGCAGTCCAGGATATGAATGAAAGCTATCTACTCCCATGGAAGCAAGTATCTGCTAATTAATGCTGTATGAATTGAAAGAACTGCAAAAGAGACATTAACAGCAAAATAACTTTGATGTGGCCTCCTACAGCCTAGCAGTACAAAATAAACTTAATTCATGTCAAAACAATAGCATGAGAAGTAAATGCCTATACAAAGTGTTTGGGCTTGCCCCTTTTAAATAATAATACCGAAATGGTATTTTGCTGAGAAGAAATGACCAAGTACAGGAAATTTCCTCTGGGAAAAGTACACACAACACACATTGCACGTGCAGTTAGGGAACATGCACAGTAGTAACAGCCAAGTAATTCTCCTGCATTCTAAATTTAAAATATCGTGTTTGATCCTGAATATCCTGCAGAATCCCTCAGTATGGCAAGATGTCTTTCAAGTGTTGCCAGGGTGTATGTCTCAGGTCATGACTGAACACAAGGAGGACTGATAAAAAAGATATTGGTCAAACAGGGGCCCAATAATAAATAGTACTACTGCTTTTTGGACTGCTGCCTTGAAAGGCCTGCTGTTTCTTCAGAAATTTAAATCTGTGGAGTTTTAGTAATGTAGCTTTAGACTAGTTCCAAGGATGTGAAGAATTATCTGGCTGAATGATGGCAGGGAAGGATACAAAGAGAGAATGGAGGGTCTCTTTCCATGATGCTAACTAACTTTCTGTGGATTGATGAAACATTATGGATCACAGGTAGGTCTTTTTCACTGGTCAGAAGAGAGATACTGATATGACAGCTGCTTCCTTTATCGGATTAAGAAAAAGCTTTTGAGGAAATATTTTCCAGAACTGTCAAATGAACTCTTTAACTGCTTTACTGAATTCTTTCCATGGGCTTGTTACCCAAACAGCCAACATAATTATCAACCAGATGATTCTGCAGCTTGTACCAAAAAATTTTCTTCTTTAAAAATTGGGCTGCCTACTCAGACAGAATATACACACAATTCCATGGGGACATCTGGGACAGTGGCATTCCCCAGAGAGGGTTTGCTCTTGAAACAGGTGCAGCTGAGGGAAAGGGTGAGCTGTGGGCTGAAAAGTCAGAGTTAGGGGAAGACTTGCAGTTAAGTGACATGGATGATAAAGACATGACTGGAGGCTTTGGTCTTGTTTTTTTAACTGAAGGGAGATGAGTATCTTTGTGGCATTTGATGTTTTCCGTATTGAAAATGTACCTGGGGACCCAAAGCAGGTGGGTAAGAGGAGGTGGGTGCCCATGCTATGGCTTCTTATTGGACTGTCTGTGCCATATCATGGAGTGGAAGAAATGAACATAACCTGGTCTTCGCAGAAGTATTTGTCATTTGTGTAGATGCTAGTTTGTGTCTAATGGCATCATTCATCATCCAAGAGGCATGAGGTAGTTCATCTTATTCTGTGGAGAATTGAAGACATTTTTCTCTAGGACAGAAGATATTTGTGGGGAGACTTTCTTTGGGCAACATCTTGAATTTAAAGTCTATCTATGCAGTCATGCATTGTGTATTATCTTTTTCATTCAGGTTAATTCTGGTAGTGAGATCCCTACTTCCTTTGGTAAGACTTTTGTCTTCTATATAGATTGCGAGTTCTTTACCTAGAAAACCTCAGAAAAAGGTGGCAATAGTGCAATGTAGTCCTGAGCTATAAATACTACATTAAACCCAAGAAGCTATACATTAACAGAAATAAAAATAATGCAGTAGGTAGTTGCCTTGGGAGTCAGTACTCAAAACACAATCAAACCCAAACACACTGGCTAAAGCTGATTTATTCCCTTGTTTGGTAGCTTTGCTCCTACATCAGAGCAGAGTGGTGAGGAAATGTAACTTTTCCTGCATGGGCTGGTGCTGATGGACTGGGTCACAATTGAACATTGGTGGAGGTTTTTAGCATTTCCAATCATGAACCAAATAAACAATGTGTAAAGTGACAACCTGTTAAAGCTCCATGTTAAACAGCCCCTAGAAGTTTCTAAACTTGATAATTACATCTATGCTGAGAAGCTTTTGAGCCATGCCAAGATAGTGACTGAAGCAGCTGTATTGTTGAAAAATGGGCTTTAAAACAATGGATTCTCTTGAAGTTTGGCAAACAATAAAAATGAGATTAACTGAGAAGTTGGTGGGATTACTTTTTTGAAGCCTTCAACATATTTTCACTATTTAGCCTCTTGTGTAATTACAGCATTAGAACTGCAACATTTGGAATTCCTTTATTATTGAAATATATTTAATAACAGGGTTTAAGCAGCTATTGGCCATCAGCTGGGCCAGAAAATAAGACTTCCTTTATAATTAGAAGAAAGTATTCTTTGGGTTTAAATCCCTATTTAAATAAAACTGTTTGTCACAGAGACTCTTCAAGAGAAGGACAACACTTGATTCATTCTGAAGTATTGAATATGTTGGAGGAAGAGAATGAATAAGGAGAGAAATTTCCCTTTCATTATTTTGAACAGAAATCAACGTTAAATGGAAAAAGCCTAAAAGCACTTGGCACTTTAGAACTTGGCTATTTTAAAAAAGAAAACAACTCAACAAAAATTGTTTTATAAATAAAAAAGGCCCATCTATTTAAAAGGTCTTTTTTTAAAAAAAGAGGAAGCACTACATACATTTAAGAGACAAGCTCACTGAATGTAGAAAGACAAAAAAACATCAGAGGTAATGTCCAGAGGTAACTCTGGCTTGGATCCAGCAGAGAAGCTACTGCCTCTGCAAATTACTGTAGACCTAGTGATAAATAATCACAAGAACTAACTCAAAGCCACTGAATGCAGTGATCACTTGAAAGGTACTACAGTGACAAGTGACCACAGAATAAGAACAGCACCCAAATGCAGAGTTTGTTCTGTATCTTCTACTTTGCATAATACTACTAGAGAACAGAGCTGGAATACGTTTAGAGAGCTAAACATACTTTTAAATTAGTTAACAAAAATCTTACTACGTTTTGGTAGGTGAATCCTGGTTAAATTATAGTATGTTCACAGCAGGGGAATAAAGCCAGATTGGTTTTTTTTTGCCATTTTTAAATTATTTAATTTTAAAATTGTCTATTTTATGTATTTTACATTCTTGGAACAAAATACAACAAAAAGATGAAATCTATTTGGATGTAACTTTCATGCTTAGCTGGAAAAGTCTGCAGAGTGTGGGTCGTATGATAAAGCCATTCCAATTGTTGATATAAGGGAATATCTCTTTCATGAACTACACTGTGATATTAAGCTGTGCTCTGCACTAGTAACTCTAACAGGAATTCTCTCCTGCTTCAGTGTAATTAAACTGGTCAGAAAATGGCATCGACATGAACACCAAAGACAATGTTCTTCGCCAAGAGAAGGAACTAATAACAAACCACTGAAAATGAAGCACTTTCAGAAGGATGCAGACTCATATCCCAAAGGACAGTATGGCAAGAAAGCTAATGACATGGGGACATAGTTAAAATTGCTCTTTTGTCATAACTGAGGTGTACTCTTTCCTTAGATCTAAGAGTGCTCAGGTGTTGTTGGTTTAAAATAGGTTATGGCATGAATATGTGAAGAAGTTATTACTGTCAGAAATGTTGAATTCACTTCTTCACAATAAAAAAGCACTTAATTTTTGCTGATTGCTCTTTTCCTCTGCTCCCCCCTCCTCCACTTCTGCCTATAGCAAAACTCACAAGTTTTGGTCATGTAGGGATCTCATGGCACCAAAGGATGCAAGAAAACTTAAATGGAGTCTTTAAAGATCATTTGAAGCCAAGTAATAGAAGGGAGGCATTGACAACAGAGAGCAGATGTCTTCCCTCACAGAGCTCTGGGCCAGCCTGGTCCAAGCATAAGTGAGGGAGCTTTGAACTTGACTTTTCTGTATTCTCAGTTTAGCTGAACGTGGGCTTTTTTATTGATCTGTTGGTTGTCATATTGTTAGCCAGTGCTGGAGCTGTAAGGAAACAGAAGAGGTTGTTAAATTACATCATTGATTCAAATGATGATGCTGACAGATTTTTTTTTTTGGATAAATCTAGAGTTACAAAGAAGTTTCAAAATAATGGATAGATTTCCACTCTGTAACTAAGTTTCTATGCACTCCAGTTTGCAGTGAGAAATATGCTGAATGTAAAGGCTACTTAGTCAGATCTCAATTCAGTTTTAGAAGTTCAGTCCTGCCAGACATATATGAGAATAAAATATTTGTATTTGTTTGGTTATAGTAGGCAGTGTTTTGTTTACAACCCTAAACATTGTGAGTAAATCACTGAATCTGCTTTAGCACTAACAAAGCCATTCCTGCCTGTTCATTGAAGAAGGCAGCAAATTAAAATGCTCTCATATTTAGCATGGTTTGAGTAACTTTGGTAGTTTACTCCTGAGGGCAGCCTTTACTAATTTATGTAAAATTAATTTGCCACCTTTTGGTCACAGATTTGTGTTCAGAAGACCAGCACTGTGGAGTGGCTCTTTATAGCCCTTTCACACAGGAACATCTGCCCCTGGAAACATTGAGGAACAGTAAATCATTTGACAACTGAAGGCAGAAACAGAAGAAAGAGAAGGCAGGAAGAGGTGTTGTGCTATTTTATATTCTTGGCCACATTAAATAAATTGTGGTCATGAAACAGGAAGCCTATTTGTGCTTTCCTTCTGCATCCCATAAATCTACACAGATTATTTCCTTTAAAAGCCAAAATTTACTTCAAACAATATCTTTCAGAATAAGTAAAAGCCAGATTTTTTTTTTTCAGTATCAACATACAAACACCACTATAAAATCTGGGTCACATTTTGTGGAGGTGTGTATAATTCTAGTTGCTTTCAAGTTTGAAGACAAAGTGGTCCAGCATGAATGCTGATGAGTGTAACAGGCTTCACATTTGCATCCTTTTAATCTTCTACATGAAGGGGTTTATTTCAATAAGCTCATTTTGTTTGCTAAAAGGAAAGCAGTATTTGGAAACCTATAGCATATTTTTCATGGCTTATGAAGTCTCCAGCAGTGTTTTCAATCAACTCTAGTCCTGTGGGGAAAGCCAGTTCCATGTAACCTGGTACATCATTTCATGACATTATAGGTAAGCTCTGACACTGGACATTTTTTGATGTTTACTATGTTTTGTGGGACATATTTGTAGTTTCAGAAACACGATTTCAGCTTGCTGTGCAGCAACTGAGTGACAGGCCATGACCTCTTCAAATGCATGTGATAGTTTGGAAATACCTTTGTTTATTGGTAAAATCTTACTGTATTCAAGCACAACCTAAAATACCAGATTCAGGTGATCTGTAAAACTGAGGGCTCTCCTTAATCAAAGGAAGAAGGTCCCAAAAGCTTTCCAAAAGGATTTGATGCACGTGGTACTGAGCCCTCCTGTGTCTTGTCATGCAGGCAGAAATAAAGAGCTACAGACCTGATAAGGCATCCAGCATGGGGAGATTGGTGCAAAGCTGTAGCTGTTGCTAAAGACAGGAAAGGGTTGGAATCAGGAGAAGAAGCATGTGAAAGGTGTACTAACCTTAAACTGCCTGACATTTCCTTGGGCCACGAGTTGGTGCTCATTTTCAGGTGTGATGCAGTAAGCTAGTCTCTAAACCAGACAGGAAGAAAAGGAAAAAGTCAGCCATATGAAGTGGGATTATGTATGTAATCCCCAATCTATAGTGGGGAAGTAGCATGAACTTTATTTAAAATGGTAACTTAAATCTTTAATATCACTGCATCATGTGCATTTGCTCAGTCACTGAGAGAATAAGCCTAGTATAAACTCTTGGGTGTTAGCCTTTAATATAAGAAGCAACAGTAGAAAGTTTATGCAAATACTAAGTCCAAATATTTAGCGAGTGCATATAGAAAAGAATATCAGGAACAAGTTTAGTATCACAGGCCTTAGATCCCCTAAATTTATGCTTTTCTGTTAGTGCTGTAAGAGGGTTGGCCAGTCCCAGAGTAGGGGAGGAAGGAGGGGCTGGTATTTCCCAGCTCATCTCCCTTGTCTACCCTGTGCTGTGCCCTTTGAGATCACACATAGGTTTTGGTTTATGAGGAACTTTCAACCAGCTAAGGGAGTTCCCATTAAATTATGTTCATACCTTTCCCTATCCCTTAAAGAACCTCAATTTGGGGCATCATACTGGAACTAGTGACTTGGATGCCACGTTTTATCCTTTTGCCAAAATGCTCGTGGGGAAAATGGGGAGCCGCTCCTTGCAGGAGCACTGACAGACAAACCAGAACTTGCTAACGCTGCACATGAATGAGAGAATGTGATTTTGGCCAAAGGCTTCTGCATCCCCCTGTCAGTAAACTTGAGGAAGAGGGCAAATCCTGATGGGCCAGTATAAATGATTCTTTGAGACTTAAATTCTGCTAGAAAACGTGTTCGTAACCCTCCTCAGGATGGAACAAAACAAAGGGCTTATAGAATTGCTGGAAATGAGATCTAGGAATTGTGCACAACATTCAGGTGTTAGAGCCGATGAAAACAGGGCAGCTGAGGAGTTCCAGCTTTGGGGCACCTTTCTGAGGTGAGCATGACATGTGATGGCTGTAATGTTTCAGAAACAAGACCTTTGTTCTTTTGGGTTGGCTGGGTCGTTGTGAGGGGGATGTGACCGATCCATGTAAAGGTTGAGATCTTATTTTCTGCTTCATTGTGTGTGGTGTTGGTTCAGTGATTTGCCTAAGAGCATCAGAATCTTGCTACACCATTGTGTAAGTAGGTAGCTGTAGGAGAGGAGAGCAGTAGAACTTAGGTGTAAGTCAGTGGGTCTAGATAAGGTTATCAAATTATAATGTGATGGGGAAAAAACCTGGTGCTGTATAATGGTGAGGAGCCTTCTGAGCATTGTTAGAGGTTTTAAGATCAGAGGTAATAGTGAGGGTATATAGACAGTGAAGGCAAAGTTAATATGATGGTAAAAATGATATGGCTAGTGAACCTTAATCATGTGCCATTTTGAACTGATAAGTAAAGAAAAGTACAGAACAGTTTGAAGACCATACCTCATAGCTGAATATGAAGATAGTACAATTTGTCCATTCTTTGTTAATAAACACGGATCAAATCTCATTAACTGGATCAATTACATGCATAACAAAAATCATTTTCCACAATTATTATGGTGCTGTCTGGAAAGCTACTTTCTGTCTAGAGACTCAAACAGAATGCAGTAATCCTACCTCAAACCACTGATCCACCTGACAGATGGATTCAAAAGGTCACTCGTAAGTAATAAATTTTGGGAGAGAAATAAACTGCCAACTTAGACCCAGCCACTTCATTTCACAGCAACATTTCATGACATTTGATTAGTGTTCCACTTACTTCTTTAAAGGTCCCACGCACATTCATGAATTTATAGATGATGTAGGCAGGCACGAGGATCATGGAGGACAATGCTATGCCCCAGCCAATGCGGTTTGCCCACAGAGGGAAGGTGTAGTCATCATAGGTCAGAGGCTTGAAATTTATTATGCTGACTATCACAACAAACTGGAGAAAAAAGTGTAAAATGAGCCACAGTTTTAAGATGAAGAACCTTACTGGAAGTGATTCCAGGTGTTCTCTTAAGCAGGCACCCTACAGTTTATTTAAAATCAGCTTTATGGTTTACCTTCAGCCTGTTTACTTTGTGCCTGTTACTGCTTAAGCTGTTGAAGTTCTTGATGTTTAACAGCTCATTTTAGCTCCTGTGGATGCAGATTATTTGAAATTTTGGTGGGAAGATCAGGTGACTGTCCACCACTGCCTCATTTAAACTGGTGTTTCAGATGTAGAAAAGTGATTCTGTAGTCAAGAAAAAAGTCTGCAGGATCTATTGTTTTTGCTTTCTTTGTTTTCCGGGAATATTAGACTGCCTTTAAGAGCTTTGTACCCATTTTCCAGCATGATACATGTACTGAGGAAAGGTAGAACAGCCTTAAGGCCTGGAAAACAAAGTTGCTTTTTTGTTCCTGTACTTCCCTGTCCAGTGCTAGATGAAAGAAGGAAAGAGTGGTGCACCACCCTACCTCTGTCCTGTTAAATCCATGTGGGCTGTATAACATGCAGATATCCTTGATTTTGTTCTTTGGGGCTGTATGTTCTGCTCTATATTTCAATTTACAATTAAAATATTTTGAGCCTAGGGTTTTAAAGACTACACCAGGATAGTGTGCGTTAAAGGGAAATCATTGTGTAGAATCTGGTTAGAAAAATACTAATTCTGTTTTGTGATTTTTCTTAGGATTATATTCATAGCTTCAGACAATATGGAGAAAGAGCTTCAAGAACTTCCAGATGGAAAAAAAGTGTATATTGTGATGGCTGAGAGATTTATTCTGACCCTTATGTTTTCAGGTTTTTCTAGGAAGGCATTGAGGCTCTTCCACCAAGACATCTTAAACTACCTGAAGGTTAAACTGGTGGGGTCTCCACTTTTAGCTAGATTGTTACAACATTCATGATAAAATGTAAATTTTCAACTGTCTCCTTGTGTGCAAAATCAAAGGATGCTTGCTCCAGGATTTTCCCATTCTGCTTGAGTCAGCCTGCTTGAAGTGTTGCAGGTTATAGTTCCATAAAAATTCCTTTATGGAACTGTGTTTAAAAGGATAATTAATACAGGCTTGGTAGGTACTTGTGGATGAATTGAGGTCAAAGCTTTTATATTTTAAAAAAATGTGGTCCTGTTCTAAGAGCCTACCCAGTGTATATTTGCAATACCAGTAATGCTTTAAGATTGCACAGCTTTAATGCAAGTAATTGTCTCCTAAAATCATAATAAGGTCAAATTTCTGTATTATTATCCTGACCTTTTGATTTACAAATATGCACAGGAAGCGATTCCAATATAAAACTTGAGGTTAGTACTGAATCTAACCTTTACACAAGCAACCAAATTCACACTTTGGGATTTTTTTCCCCTAATGCATTGAAACACTTGTTTTTTTCCAACAGGCAGCTTACAAGGTGTACTTTATACAATTCTTCAGTGTTTCACACAGCTAATTACAGGTGTAGCTGTATAATTTTTTTTATGATGTCATTTCACAAATTGGGGATCCTGGTATCCTCCAATCAAAAATACATTTTTGCTAACACAATCTCTTATCCCTGGCTAACTTATCTTCCCAAGGGAATGGTTTGTGTTTAATATGCAGAGGTCCTGCAGGGACTGGGAGGACACTGCCTATGTGCTCCCTAAGAAAAGCTGCCTTCTTAAAATTGTGCTAAAATGAAAGCACAGAAGAAGACCACAACCACCATTAGCTTTTCTTCCACAACTGAAATATATTATGCAAAATATACTCAGCATATAATTTCAAGGAGGAAAAAAAAATTAAATTGGACTGTCTTCTATTCATCCTAACAGTATCTGGCACAGCAATAGGTATCTTGCTGTTGGTATCTATTGTGTTTTCTGGGAATCATGCACTGGTACTCTTTTCATGATGGAATAATTATCGGCACTTACCAATAAAAAAGCAGGACTAACAAACTTCCAGCAGAGTCTCCAGTAGAGGCCTGGTTTGAAGCCCATCATTTGTTGGATGTCTTCACTGAACCTGTCCACACCTAGAATGGATGTGAGCAGATGCAAGCATGAGACTGGCTTCAGTCTAAACTGATGAGATGCTGGCAAACCCAAAGTATCAGACACAAATGACTTCCAAATCAGAAGGCATAAGAAATAACAACATTGATCTCCTTTCAATGTCTAGGTGTGTCTTTGACACCACTGTATCTGACTCAAATGCCTGTGAGTGCTTAAGGCCTGCTGCAGACAGCAGCATTACCACTGAAAAGAGGCATTTCAAAAATATCTAGAATTTAAGTTGTAAATAGTACACAATTTTAAAAATAGTTATGGATTATTGTAACCTAATTCCTCTGTTATTATGAGTACACTGCGGGAAAATGTAAACTCTTACTTAAACTGCTTGCTGATAATGAGGTAGATTCATAAGATTCTTAATTTATCAAAGGAGATTTCTTTAGTCTACTTAAGACATACTTATTTTTCAGTGTTTTATTGAACATCACATAATGTTCTTTATTACAAATATAATTTCATATTTATTACTTTTCCAGAAAACTCAGGTAATTATTCTTCTGTTTATTGTAAATATGTACAAAACTACACCACATTAGAATGGGATGAATAACACTGATATAAAATGGGGAAAAAAGTATCCTTCTCTGTCTTCTGTAAAAAGAAAACAATATCTGACTTTACACCTTAGAGACAGTGGCTCTGTGCATTCTGTCATGTCAGACTATTTGTTTATAATTTGTTTTGCTCAATGTGTTCAGAAAGTTTACTTATAATCATGAACCCATTAGGTAAACAGCAGAAATGCAGCTTTTTTTCTATGAACATTTGTTTATTAGAGAGCATGTATAGTTTTCCATAAAGATTATTTCTCTTTGTGGATAAGTTCAGCACAATTTATCTAATTTATTTAATGTAAGTAATTTGGACTGCTTGATTAATCCATTGTACATAATAGGATGCAAAATGTTTTCAGGGTGTGGACACTTGAGTGTAAATGTCTCAAAACAATTTCCTGCCCCCAATATTATGTCCAGGTGAAGAGAAATAGCCAAGGAGGATCTGCAAATGCTCTTTAAACTTAATCTGATTCTATTTGCAGTGCTTTCTGTGAACTTTAAAGTGACTGAATTTTAACTGCTATGAACACTGACTGAAATTTATCATTGTGGAGAAGGTCAAAGACAAAGGTATATCAGAATTTTATTCAAATGTTTCCAGACAGATGCACTTGGAGCTCAGACAGTGCTTGGTGCTCAATTTCTGCAGAAAATGGGGGATGACTGGGCCGTGCTCTCAGACTGCACTTTTCCACAATTTGCTTTTTCAGTACTGCATGTCTTGAAATAATTTTCTAAGAATCAACCTTTAAGCAGAACACAGCCATAGCTACAGATAACAGTACCTGTAGGGCTTGGTTTCAGAGATACTTAAAATTTATTATCAGGAGCTGAATAGAATATTCACCAAAAAGATGATATCAGTGTTGCACACGAGGAAAATTGGTAACAACTGAGCAGTCAAAACTAAGGTACATCTGCACAGTAAAACAAACTGGCTCTCCCTTCCCTTACATACACAGTTGGCCTTTGCAAGAAGAAACTTCACAGTAAATGGTCGTAGATATAATTTGAACTAAATTTCCATGTTTTTAGTCTGTGCCAAAATGTCAGTGCTTGCCTTTAGGCTAGCTTAATATTCAGCTAGGTCATTAAGGCAAGAGGGGTCTATCAGAAAAAAAGAGGCAGACAAGATCATGCCAGATTTAATAAGTTTAAATAGCACCTGGGGCTGTAATAAGTTCTTTATAAAGCAACAGGTCATGCTGTGTCAGTAGAAACATCTGTCAGCTGCTCAAGAAAAATGAATAGATATTTTCCCAATTATGGGGAGGCTGCAGGAAGAAAGAAAAAAATGATAAAGACAGAGGGTGTAAAATAAAATTTGACTAACTTTGGCCTGGTTTGTGAACCACCTACAAAGCTTAGCTACTGTAAAGTGCAGAAATCCTGTTTTAATAGTAGCAGAAAGTAACTTTCCCCTAAGAACTGAAGAAGCTTCTGCTTCCAAGCTAAGCTGTGATCACTCATCCACATTCAGCTCTTTTACAGGGATTAGAGACAGCTGCCTGTGAAATAAAGTGACTCCATTGTTTTGACAGACAACAGCCTATGTGCTGCTTGCTCCATGCTGATGTTGGGTGACAATTAGTGCATTAAAACTATAAACTATTCCTTTAATAGGTTAAACAGCTTTATGCATGGATGCCATTCTTTTGCTTCACTCACTCTCCAACAGTTCTTTAACTGCAAGATGAAGTTTGTTAGGTTAGAAGAACGTGGTAAGGCAGAATGGATGGGTAAATAAGTGACCGAGTGAGGTAAATAGCAATAAGAATCAAAATGTCTAAGAACCCTCTGAATCCTACATTAGCTATAAACACTATGTCTGAACAGAAATGAAGAGGGCTTTCAGAGGAGAAACAATTTTATTGGGAATCAGGGCAACTCATTCAATACAGACTTAAAGGGAAGGAGATTTGCAGGCTGCTATGACATTGAAACCTGGTGAAAAGAGTTGTGATCAGCCAGGAACTAAAAAGTGAAAAGGGTTGTGATTAGCCAGGAACTAAAGCACAAGAATAATGAGGAGACTAAGAAGGAAAAGAAGTAATATTTTTTAGGTGGCTATAGCACATCACTGCACTCTGACTGGCATAGAGTGATTCCAGTCTTGTGCCAGAGGTCAACTAAATACTCTTAAAGCTTGACATATTTGGGATAAAGTAAATCACTACTCCCTTTTTGTGGTCTAAGTTAGTACCAAATACTAGAAATATATTTTCTGGTATCTAGTGTGTTGGGCATTTTATACCATTCTATGAAATAAATAAACTGCTAGTGTTTTACAATGAAGTAGAATATTGTCACCAACAAAAGGGATGGATGTAGGAATTATTATAACTCTCTAAACACCACCTTTATTTGTATTGTGTGGAGAGTCCTTGAGATTGGCCCCAGGGGACTAATGAAATGTGAAAACAGGTGAGTCTGTATTTAGGCTAATCTACTTGTTTTCAAAGTAACAAGTCTAAATCTGCTACTGCAAGTCATCAGTAATACTAGGAGTCATAAAATACTGGCAAAAGGAGTAACTTTTCCATTCCATCACAGTCCCTTTCACAAGGCTGTTTGCTTTGGCTTTATGCAGGGTCTCAAAGCTTGGCCCACTGAATGTCTGCATTTCTGTCACTGCTCATAAATCAGGTGAAAATCACTCTATGAAACCTGACTTGTCATGGTTTTGTGTATACAAGGCTATGCTGTTTTCCCTTAAAATGATGTGTAAGCCCATCATGAGCACTTGGAATTTCAGAAAAGCTTTTGCACATGCAAAAGGAGGAGCTTACCATAAAACCAGGAAACTCCAATTGCCTCCATTAGAACAGCAAACAATATTGAAGTCCCAGCTGCAAATGTGTCCAGAAGTGTGAGCACATAAATTCCACCCTGCAACAGGGAGTTAAAAGGTGCAAAGACATGAAGTTACAAATAGAATAATCTCAGAGTTTAATATCCACTTAACAGAAATCTGCTTTACTTGAGGCATTATATTAACCCAGGTATTTTAGTATGGATCTGATGCATCAGACACAGGTTCATATTTGCATACAAAATAGTGGGATCAGACTTGCAACTCTTCTAAAGAGGCTTTTTTTCACCCCTGCCTCACTTCACTAGGAAACAGAAACCTCAGTTTAGATTAATGCTCTTGGCACTCCTGTTCAGTGGAGGTTTGGGGAAATGATCAGCAGCTTGTAGGGCAGGGCCTGTCTGCAGCAGTTAATGAAGAACTTCCCAAATTAATGGCAGGAATGGAGCACTCCAAGAGTTCCATGGGCCCTTGTCAGTCAGTTTGTTCCTAAGGCCACTGGCTCTGCAGGCCAGTGAATCTGCAGTGTTGGTCTGATTTCCCTTTTCCCTGACTGCCTGCACCTCTCACCCACTGCTCCTCCTAAGGCAGAAGATGATGTTAATTCTGTCACCAGCACAGCAAGAAGCTGCTGTGCCCTGTTCAGTCTCTGGGCTGTGGTATTTGCAAACCTTTGCTCAGTGGAGACAACAAACCTTGTCTTCCTTCACAACAGCACATTTTGTGCTTCAGTGGTTCATGACTGAGAGCTGGAAATGCATTGACTCAAGTCTTGTTTGATTTTATTTTTTAGCTGCAATTTCACTTTTTGCTGTGTTTATGTGTACTTGTGTAAATTACTACTCATTTTACTGAGTTTTAGCTACAGAGGACTGGAAAACCATGAGATGCAGATTTGTTTCAAAATGAACCTGGATAAAGTGTTTCAGGAAACTCGTTGTCACACATAACTGAAATGTTTGCAGTTGCAGTATATTTTTTGTTAAAATATCTTTTTACAACCAAACTTAATCAGATTATGCCTGTTCAGAAAGGGGGGAGAAAAGGAATTATTTTCTGTGTTTTTACCACCAATGGTATAAATAGCACTTGTATTGTTTAAATCTGTAGGTTATTTTAGTCTCTATAATCAGTTGCCTTTTATTTTTTTTAAATACATTTTTTCTGAAACAGCTGTGCATATTTGCAAAAATAGGGAGACCAGTACTCAGGCTCATGTAGGTTTTTAATTCTGTGGGGACTTGTCTGGAAATGAATGAAGTTTGGTTGCTGTGTTAGAAAATATTGCTTCTTGAATGACATTTGAGTTTGACCTCTTGTTTTTGCTCTACACCTGCTCCAAATGAATACATGTGCAATCAAACTTAGCAAAGTGAATTACAACCATGATTTTGTAAGAAACATGCTTGCTTCAGAAACAGCTACTTTTGAAAATAAAGCCTTAAAAATTCAGGGGCAAAATCAAACGATTTCATGTGATGTTCTCACAAGGGTTTTCCTTTTTCCTTTTTATCAGAAATGTTTTTTAGTTACATGAACCAATACATTTGGGCTGCTCTGGACAGTTTGTGAATTCCAGCTGGGGGATGAACTTCAGCCTAAACAGATGTGATTATTTAAAAGCCAGAGTTAAGTCATTGTCACCAATAGCTTTAGCTTACTGGGAGGCAGTGGAATTGCACCCACTAGCACCTGTTCTGGTTCTTAACACTGAGTTTCTTCTGATATTGTACTTCAGGAAATTTTATTCCAGCTACAACTTTGAATAAACAGGAGCATGTTCAGTGTTTAGGTATCAATAGAAATAGTATGGTATTAAAAGGATAGATATTTCAAATATTTTTAGAGTTTCAAATATTTCTCAGTTTGAGGAAACTGGAGCAAAAATATTGGGGTATTTTAATGTAAAAAGAACTTTGTTATTTATAAACATGCCATTTCAGTAATCTTAATAATAGATGTGGAAACCATTTCTAGGGATGGAGAGAGGTTCAGCACATTTGCTTTCATGGTGGTCTCTGCAAGTTTCAGTTGTTTTCTGATAATTTTGGCATCTTTGTTAACAGGCCTCTCTTTGTCTTTTTTATGGTCAAAAAAAAAAATTCTCTCCTGCCTAGAACACATTAATTTAATTCCTTAATTAGTTATAAAAAGCCAGATAAGGCAAAACATTCAGTCTGATGGTAGTGATAACTTATCCTGGATATTTAGTAACTTGTATTTTTCTTTGTGCTTTATGTGGTGTTAACAGTAAAAGATGTCAAGATCTAGGTACATGAAGGAACGTGAAGAAACAAGGTGGGGAGAGGAGGTCATTGCTTTACACTCCTTCCATAAGAAATGAGTGTCTTTTGCTTTCTTTAAGAAGAGAACAGCCAGGTCTGGTCACTTGAAATTCTTAGTTCCTCACAGAGAAATAAGCACTCTACACAATTCCATTTAATGTGACTAAAAAATCCAACACCAAACCAAAAAAAAAAAAACCCCAAACAAATGCAAAAGAAAGCACACAGAACCAAATAAACCCAGCAGTAGCACAGACAGTTGTTTGGAACAAAGACTTATAGGCTTGGTTGATAGCAAATTATCTTGTGCCAAAAACCAGAAAAGCTTCATATATATTAGTTTAAAAGGGATGTTCTGAATAGAAGTTTTTAAGAACTAAAACTTAGAATCATCTGAACCCATCCATAGTTCATCTAACAAGGTTAATTACATAATTTAGGTAACATTTTGATGGAAACTTTTGTTGTACTTACATTGGTAATGCAAAAAAGAGCAAGTAGGAAAGTGCCAAAAGAAACACCAAAGGTGAAGAGCTTTCTGTGCTGCTTCAGAAGGTGGAAATCATCTGCCAGGCCAGTGATGACAGCCTCCATCCCACCCATCTGAGAAGGGGAAGGCAAAAACTCTGGTTAAATGCTCCTGGCTGTTGGAAATACAGACTGAAGAATGCACAGCAGTTTGTGAAATTAATACCCAACCACTCTGTGGTTTCTGGTATTTTGGCTGTAAGGCACTGGTGATATGAGGATTTATTTTCCTCTGGTAAAGGGCTGGGTCAGAGAACTGGACAGCAAGAGGGAAGGTTGTCACCTCCATAGCTGGGTACTCTGAGGACTCTTGGCTGACTCAACAGAGCAATGAGTAGACAGTACTTTGGGGAAAATAATATACATTTGAATATACTCTGGGGGAAAAGCTGCTAGCTTAAGTAGCTAAGCTCCTTATGATATTTCTTAAATAAAGACAGGCACAGCAAGCACCTAAAGGAAATGTACTGAACAAAGATTCACATTAGCCATTGATTAACAAAATCCAGTTTGACAAAAATCTTTACAGACTTGGAAGAATTACTGCAAAGGAAGCTTGATGTAATTTTTTTGTTCACAACATGAAAGAATTTTACTTTGCTTTCTAGAAGTTAATGAGGAACATTAGCTATTGTTTTGCAATACAGGAAAGGTACTTTCCAAATTTTCATTTAAATTGCTGGATTATGTAGGTGGTTATGAATTCTAATTTCTTTCCATTAATGAAAAAATTCTGCCCCCAAACTCCAACAAAAAGCTATGAAAGTAAATTTCAGTCTTTTATCATAGTAAACAAATTTATTTAATATTTTGGAGAGGCTTAATTCTATGCTTTTTGTGATGCTAAAAGACCAAGGCAAGACCTGAAGTGCCTGGTGCAATACAATAGCTGGTTAGCAGATGCTGACACAGCCTGTGTCTTCCCTATAAGACTTTGATTAAAATATTCCTGGTTGAAATCAGTAACAGAGTATTATCACCATAAAATGTACTGCAGGACTTGAGTTTTCTTTGGGAAATCGTGACAAATCCTGAACAAGTAAATTCTTCCCTCTTTAGAAGGAAAGAACTAAACTTGGCCAGAGTTCACTAGTTCACTGTGTTTTAATTAGCTCCAGCAGAAAGACTTTTTTCTATTTGTAGGAAAACTATGTTCTGCAATTTAAAGTGTCTTTTGTCATTTCTATGTTTCTTTACATTGCCCTACATTTACTACTGTTGCAAAGTTAACTGTTTTGGATCTAGACACTTCTGAGCGTACATTTTCTTCTTCTTCCTTCTTTTCATTTGTCATCCTTTTCCTGTTGGTCATTCATGTCCTTTCATTGTGCTAAACCCTTCATTTCAATCCTTTATATTTTTTTACAGTTGAAAAACTGTCAAGTTTCAATCCCAGATATAATCTTCCCTCAAAATTTTGTCTAAGGATACAGATCTTAGTCTATATAGACAAACTTTATTGACCTCAGCTAGAATCCAAAAATCCAAACACTTTGGAAATATTTAGACCTGAATCTGACCTTTACAGCTCAGCCTTCACTCCACAAGATCTCATTCAGATATTTGCCAATGATTATCAATGCTTCCTGCTGCAACCCTTTTTCTTTAAATTTAATTTTGCTTTTTTCCATGTCAGTTCATTCTTTCCTGTTCTTGCCTTTGAAAAGAAATGAATTTTCCTGAGGTTTTAAGCAATGGAAACAGTGCTTTACCATTTCCAGCAAGAAATTCCTGGATCAACTTTGTACATTCTGAACTTTAAAAGAAACTTCTATGTTTTGGAATAGTAAAAAACCCTACCCTACTAAAGAGGATGAGAGTTTGTCCATGGTTCACTATTCCTTAAAGACCCTATTTGGTTCTGCAGAAATTTATCAACCTTTAAGCTAAATGTAACAGGATGCCTTGAGACCTCTTTGCTAGAAAAAAGCAGTACAAAAGTTCTTTGGGACTTGGAATATTTTCTGGGATGAAGTTTCTGTGATCCTGAATAATATGTTGTAAAACTTATCAAAGAGTAAATACACTTGTTAGACCAGACATTTTACAGTAAGATTATAGCAAAATAAAACCACTATGGAAATATTCTGACATGATTTTAAAATTGTGATTAAATTTACAGGAAATTCTGTATCATGGTTTGTAGAAAAACAATGGGAGAACCTTCAGGCATTGTCTGTCTAGAGCAGATTAATAGATTTCAGCACATAAAATAATCCCTTCTAGAAACCACTCTACTCAAAGTCTTATTTGTGTTTTGCAAGCAGGGCTCCAGAACCTTTTTGCAGGTTCATAGCAGTAATAGTTCATAATAGTGTTGTTGGACCTTTAAATAGTAATAACTGTTGATGAACAGCCCCTCTGTAAAGTCATAAAGTAGCAGGGAGTAAATATGTACTGGTTTGTCCAAGATTTAACTTTTTCCTAAACCTCTTAATGATGGAGAGTCTTTATAACACAGTGAGTAATAGTTATTGCTATGCTGTCTATGACCGTGGAAACAGGTTTGGGAAATGTACAGAATGTTTGCTTGAAATGTAATCTCCTGCTAAAGGCAAATGCCTCTTTGGTTACAAAATATGACAGGAAAAGAACCATATCAAGGCTAGAAGGAGAAGATACTCACAGAACTGTCAATGCCAAGTGTAAGGAGCATGATGAAGAACACCACAGCCCAAAACGTGGATCCTGAAAGAGTTGAAATTGCCTCTGGGTACAGGATGAAAACTAAACCAGCTCCTGGAATAGAAAAGGGGAAAAAGAGGTGTCACTATTATGTTTCTTATCTTCACAAAACTGCTCATTTTAATAAGATAAATTGACTTTCATTTCAGTCCTTGTCACACTCTGAGTATTGTTAAAACAAGATTTGTATTATACCAAAATATATGTAAAATGCTTTATTTATTTACTCATTATGGTTTGGTATTAAAAAAAACCAACCCTATCCCATTGTTTTCCACTTTGAATAATATTTTGTTGGATTTGCAACCGTATTAGTTATTTTCCAGCTATGTAGTGGAGAAGGAATTATGTGATGTGTTGCCTCTTTGGCAAGAGAAGTCTTGGATGTGATGAGAGGGGCAGGAGCTGAGACCATGGGTGTCCTGTTCCCAGTGAGAGGATTTTACAGCTGAGCTTAGCAGAACCATCAAAACCAGTCACCTGGGGCACTGAACAGCAATAGTTCTGTAAGATTCTTTCCAGTGGTTAACACCTGTTTGCTGAATGGGCAAAACGTTTGGGGCAAGACTCTGGGGAACCTCAGTTCAGTGGAGGTGAGGTGAAGCAATAACATTTAGAGTTCACATTTCATCAAGGAATTTAAACACAGAGTTCTAGTTCCAAGTAAGTTAAATGTTCACTTCCATGAGATTTTCACACACTTGATGGAAACAAATATAAACATATTTACAGAGAAATATGGGGGCAGAAGGGTTAAAATTAGTATAGGATTAATTTCCTACCTTCAGTAGCTACGTCCTCAATTTTAACTTTGTGCTCATGAGCCATGTAGCCCAATATGGAGAAAATGGCAAATCCTGAGATGAAGCTTGTGACACAGTTAATGGTGCTAGTCAGCAAAGCATCCCTAAACATGGAGAGAAGAACAGCCCAGTGAGAAAAAATTTTAAGAACCAGATGGGGATTTTCTTTAACATTTCCCCCCATCCTTTAGTTCACAATGCATTTATAATATATGTACTTTCTGAATTTATATTTCATTGGAAAAGTGATGCTTGTTTTTATTCCAAAATTTAATGTTAACAAAACATCTAAATGCTGGCATTTCTCAGAAGGTGCAGAGTGATTCTGGTTGAATTTCCATGGTGGTGATTCAGCAAAACACTTAAAAACTGACTTGGTTTAAAGTGCATTCCTAAAGTGGAGTGCAATGTAAAATATCAGAAATATAATCCCAAAGCACAGAAACACTTCTGGAAGCTGGGATCTTTCTGCTTTTTGTTCCTGCACCAATAAGATTTCATCCTGTGTTCACTGTTGCACTTAATGGTACTTTTGAAAGGCAAACACCAACACAGTTTACACAGCTGTCTAAAGTCCAAACCTAATCCTATTCTGCTTTGGAGAGCAGCAGATATCTTGACAGGTTCCTGTTACTAAAATTTCACTCAGGAAGACAGTATTTAAAGATTTGTGTTGGTTACTATGTCTACACAAAACTCACCATCATTAATATACGACTGAAGATAAAATGATAGCTTAAAACTTCTTTCAGCTGCTGTCAGAGTAAAATAAAATAATTTTGCAGCAGTAATGGAAGAACAGGCTCTTACCTGTAGCAGTTGTTGTCGAACTTGTTGTAACTGGCAAATGCAATTAAAACGCCAAACCCAGCTCCTAAGGAGTAAAATATCTGAGTGGCTGCATCAATCCATACCTGCATGATGACACCAACAGTGCCAGGGTCAGTTCAGCCACAAGGATACAGCAGCAGAAAAGCAAGGAAGGGCTTTTGGAAAACAACTGGCATTCCTGCCAATGGGAGTGTAAGTGTCACATGGAGCATGGCCCTGCTCTGGCATGGTCCCACCTGAGGTGGTCAGGGGGGAGCAGGAGCGGGGAAAGTCCTCAGAGCACACACACACACACACACACACACACACACACACACACACACACACACACACTGCTGCTGGGCTGTGCACACACACACACACACACACACACACACACACACACACACACACACACACACACACACACACACACACACACACACACTGCTGCCCTGCTGGGCTGTGCACACACACACACACACACACACACACACACACACACACACACACACACACACACACACACACACTGCTGCCCTGTGCACACACACACACACACACACACACACACACACACACACACTGCTGCCCTGCTGTGCACACACACACACACACACACACACACACACACACACACACACACACACACTGCCACACACACACACACACACACACACACACACACACTGCCACACACACACACACACACACACACACACACACACACACACACACACACACACACACTGCTGCCCTGCTGGGCTGTGCACACACACACACACACACACACACACACACACACACACACACACACACTGCTGCCTGCTGTGCACACACACACACACACACACACACACACACACACACACACACACACACACACACACACACTGTGTGCACCACACACACACACACACACACACACACACACACACACACACTGCTGCACACACACACACACACACACACACACACACACAGAGCTGCCCTGCTGGGCTGCACACACACACACACACACACACACACACATGCACACACACACACACACACACACACACACACACACACACACACACACACACACACGCACTGCTGCCCTGCTGGGCTGTGCAACACACACACACACACACACACACACACACACACACACACACTGCTGCCCTGCTGGGCTGAGCCCACACACACACACACACACACACACACACACACACACACACACACTGCCCTGCTGGGCTGTGCACACACACACACACACACACACACACACACACACACACACACACACACTGCCCTGCTGCTGTGCTGGGCACACACACACACACACACACACACACACACACACACACACACTGCTGCCCTGCTGGGCTGTGCACACACACACACACACACACACACACACACACACACACACTGCTGCCCTGCTGGGCTGTGCACACACACACACACACACACACACACACACACACACACACACACACACTGCTGCCCTGCTGGGCTGTGCAGAGGGACAGGGACTTGTGAGGTTTCACCCAGCACTGAAACGATGGCAGGGTTTTTCTCCTGAGTGACACAAATACACTTCCAACAGCTCTTGTTCCAAGTTAGTTTGGAATGTACAACCAGAAATCTGAATATAGTTAGTGGGTCCAGAGTTATAGGACATTTTCCTTCCCATACCAGAGCTTCCTTTGTGTGACTGTTAATGCACTTTACATGATACTTCCTTGGTTCAGGAGCTGAAGCATGACAGATGTGCTGTGAACAGAACCATGCAGATTTACCTCTCAGCTTTCTCACTTAGTTGGAGAAAGAGTTATTTCTGTGACAGTCATTAAATTTCACTTTAGATGCAGCTTGATAATTTTAGGGATTGACCACCAGGGAAAATATTTTAAAAATATAATATTTTCTAAAGTGTCCCTCCTACCAATATCCATTCATCCAGTCAGGAACAATGTCACCGTCCTGGTTTCCTGAACCAGAAAACTGAAAATAGCCTTGGTTAACCCTCTTCTGTTGTTACACAGAGATTTTAGAATGAAAATCTTCAACAGAAGGAGTGAAGTCAGTGGTGTGAATAATATTCAACATTTCTCAAAAGGAGAACTGCAATGTTTGATCAAATCTGCCAAAAACTCTGAAAGAGCTATGAAAAGCACTGGATTTCATCATTCATCCATCTCTACAAAATCAGATCTAATACAGCTATTCAGCAGGAACTTTCTAACACCTCTAAGCAGCTCGTGAGCTCCCTCTGCATTGGGAGTTAAGTGCTACACTTTTATATTTGGCCTAGTGGAAGGAAGAGAGTGCCTTATCCCATGCTGACATGATATATGAAAGCACTTAGACTGGTGATCTCTTTTTTCTCAACATAGATGATAGATGCTTTCAACTGCTGCCTGCTGGACACTGTGAACCACTTATGGTACTCTGGGTTTGTAGAAAAACTTGATTTTATGAACTGTGGAGAGTTGATTACTTGTAAGATAACATGAAGAGCAGTCTATGGAGTGTTTATTGCTAGCCAGTGGATGGGAGGGAGGACATGCTTTTCTCAAATTGTAGTTCATGAAGGGGTTTATGGATTTCTTTCAATGAATAACAAAACAATCCTGTAACCTTAATTCCTTACTCATTCTTTTTATATACCAGCTATATCTTAGTATTCTATTTTCACACAAAGGTTGAGATCATATAGGGTTGTTCTCTCTGAAAACCATTTATGTGAATAGGAATGGAGAGAGAGGGATGAAGTCTCCTATGTTTGTTCTTGTGTTTTGAAAATTTCAGATAACGTTTGCTGTTAACGAAATTCCTGAAAATTTAAAACATCAAATTTGTTAAACTCTAACCAGATCTGCACACTGCCACCATAAGACACAGGTTTTTAGTGGTTCAGTGTCTCTTTTGTATCTTGCCAGTGCAGTTGCACTCTCTCACTACTCAAGCACCCCTAGGTACGTGCTTAGTCCCTGTTGACTCGAGTGGGAGATTGGCACCTGCTGCCTCCCAAAGGATTTAAGCACATGCTGAAGTATCTGCTGAGTAAGAGTCTTGGCTCATAGCAGCTGATTAGGAAACAAATTGAGAAGATCAAGGTGAAGGGAAAGAAGAGCAGAAACCAGAAATTAAGACTAAAGGCAAAAGATTTTCTTTGTTCTAACCAAGCAGGATGTAAGAGAGCAGGGCTCGTTCTGCAGTTCATGCTCAGGTTTCTCATTGTCACAGCTTCTGATCAATGTGTGATCTAATATATTTTATGACAGAATATTGTTTTGTATGTATTAAAAATCAACAAGTAGGAACATTTTACAGTAGGCAGTCATCAGTCTTTCCAGCCTTCTTCAGTACTGATGCTGTTATAAGTTTTATTAGTGCAGTTTGTAGGTCCACAAAAAGGGGCACACCTTGACCATGGTCAGGGTGCTCTAAGGGCTCTTAGAAGAGCCTTGGCAGAGCCCTCTGTGGGTCACCACCTGTGACTTAGGGTGTTTCTTTGTCAGATTCTTCATTTGGAAGACATAGAATCGTATATCACATCCATGATGCACTGACATAGAAACAAAGTGGGATTCTATTCTTTGGAGCCTGAGGACGAAGATTAAACCCACAAGGCAATTGCAGCAGCAGGGATCAGTCTCCAAAGGGGAGGGGCTGACATGACAAAGCAGTTAGTGCCACTTCTCAGCACAAGTGATCTTTACTCCTTTATTATTCTAGTGGAACTTTTTGTTGTTTGAAAAATGTAGTCCTAGAAACAAATAACTTTAGGGTCATCTAAATAGCAGCTGCAGAAATATTAAGCCAAGTAAGGGCAGCACACAGAATGTCCTTCCAGCAGCAGAAGGCAGATGTGATTATGGAGGCCTGGTACAGCTAGTACAGTTCCACAGACACCTAGCTGAAATTGTGGTGTTTATTTCCAAACAACACTTAAAATATATAATTAAAATATGAGCACCTGCTTTGCTCATCTTGACATCTTTGTATTTATGTGTATGCATAAATGTGAATTACTGGGGTGGCTACTGCCTTGTGACAAAGGCGGGTGAAAATCCCATATTTGAAGTTCGATTGGATTATTCCAAAATAGACATGGGGTCTGGGTCTGTTTTTGAAGAAATGCCTGGTTTCAAATTTAGTATTAAAAAGCCAGGAATGTATTTTTTTGGCTAAGAATATGAAAAATATTTATGTATTATAACATTTGAGGTATTTTTTAAAAATTCAGGAAAATCAAGAGAGGATTCATAGGAAAGGTACAGTGCAACTATGGACACACTGTAGACATTTCTGAAAGCTGCAATTTTTGAAGATTGATGCATTTCCCTCTAGTAAAATCATGTCTCTTTTCAGATTTATAACCATTTGCATGGCCTTGTGACCCATCCATAGAGATACTAATGTCTTATAAATGTTTTCTGCTATTTTTAGTTTAGTAGAGGGGAGTAAATGTAGTCTCTGTTTTTTGTAGGTCTAAAATGCTCCAATTTCATGTATTTAGTGACTGTAGGTATAGATTTTGCTTTACAGTGTATGAAATAAGTCTTAGTTTCAAGTTACTCCACAAATTGGGTTGGTTTGTGTATGTTCAATGATAGAGTGGAATGTACATCACTTTCAAAAGTAAAATAAGAACATCATGCTTTTGAAAATCTTATTTGTATGAAGGACCATGGTTTGATTAGGTGAGTTAGCCCTGATTTTGTATGTTTATCAAGGTTTGCATAGGCCAGTATTTTTGTTTTCTAGGTTAATATTTAAGCTAGAGATTCAGAAAGCAAGATTTTCTTCTTGAGGGAATTCTTAGCCTTTTGAGTACTAAATTTTTGCATGACTCCAATTTCCTGTATAAAGGATATTACAGTTTACTGGGCGCACAGTCAAAAAGCATGGACATTTTTACGGTCTGCCACATCTGTAAGTGCCTTTGCAGAGGTGTTTGGGATCTGAATTGTTTGGGTTCAGAGTGAGGTAGTCCTGTTTGGGAGAGTATTGGAAAGTTAAACTCTCAGAGAAAGGGGACCAGTGCTGAGGCAGAAGTGTGGCTATTTAATTTCAGAAGTTAGCTGTAATATTTTCAGTTTCAGTAACAAGGGCAATAGGTTTCATAATTAGGGAATGAGAACAGGAGAATACACTTACTGTGGCTTCTTTTAATCTTCTGAAATCTATATGCAGGTATGCATTTATTCCATTGTATGCACCAGGCAGGGTTATTCCATGTATTAATAAGACAAATAATACAACATAAGGCAAAGTGGCTGTTATCCAAACAACCTGCAGACAACAGAGACCCCAAAGGTTAATCAGCTGTTACAGAAGATGTAAGAATATGTAATAAGTACAGCTGGCATTTTCTTGGTTTAGTCCATTCAGTTTGATGGAGAAACTTTTTAGGACATGAGGGAAAATGCTGTTACATGTTGGGAATCTTTTCATATAGAAGTTTACAGATAACAGTAGGAAACAGTTTTGACAAACAGAAGACACTGTCAGTGTGTGTTAGACTGCTGATTACTCCTCATGTCTCTGTTGTTTACTAAAAAGTGCAGTCATTGCCTGATGTTAAGTGATACTTTCATGAAAATGTACAAAAAGCTCTCAGATGTATCCAACTCTAGAGTTTCTGTTGAGATATTTTGTGAGGAATGTCAAAGAGTAAGTTCCAATGACTTTCATCAGATATTTCTCTTGACGTGGCATTTTATATAATCAAACCAAAGCCTCTTATACTATTGAAATATTAGTACATTTGGCTAAGAAGAAGATGCACATTTAAGACAATTTGGTTTATTTAAAAATATTTTCTGTATGAAACCACCAATGTTGAATTGAAAATAATACATTTATACAATTTTCGGTCAGAATATCACAGAAGAAATGTGATAGCTTGGTCCCTGAGGATGCCTCAAAATCAGTGATTCATTTTTCTTGCTTTTAAAATTTGGAGACTTCTTAAAGTAGAAAAAGAATGCAGTCAAGACAGAAGGACAATAGTAGCTCTACCTTTCCTGAAGTCTTCACTCCTTTCCAGAGACTAAAGAAAAGAATGATTACCACCACCAAGAGGCAGAGGGAGAGCTGCCAGCGAGGCAAGCCAAGGTCGTGGATTCCACGGCTCTCGTGCAGGTGCAGAACTCCCCTCCTACACACCAGGAACAAAGTGAGACACACAGAAACATGGTGAGGTCACTGGGGCAAAAAAGGCTTTTGCATTCTCATGCTCTGGGCAGCAGGAATGGGATGGCGGCAGTAGAAGCTCTATTGGCATCACTGGCAGTCAGTGGAGATGCTTTGTGAAGCTTCTGTTCTCTGTCAACTCCTTCAAACTGTGTCCAAAGCATGTCTTGAGCATGCTTTGTCTTAAGTAAAAGATTCAGAATGCAATCCTTGCTTCATGAATAGAGAGATGTTTTCCAATTCTGCTAACAAGATAAACTCTCAGAATTGAAATGAGTCAAAAAGAAAGGAAAACCCATTGGTAGTAAGACAACTAGAAACAGTGTTTTGCATGCAGATTTTTATTGAGAAAAGAATGAAAGTAGGTGGGAAATACATGCAAAAATAAGAAGAGAATGTTATGGGGGGAAAGACTGAGAACAAACATTAACAGATGGAGCTGACAGTGGAATAGGGATCGATTTAATTAGATTGGACAAAATGCAAGAGAAACAAATAAATTGTTTAAGCTTTCTGTCATTTTAGGCCAAACTCTAGAAATATTTAATTAAAATGTCACCAAGAATCAAACCACATGCACTAGAAATTAGGGATTTGTGCAGAGGAGCTTGGTTTATCCTAAGACTGGATCCGATGTAAGGGAGTGTAAATTACATTTGCAATGACTTTGAGATTGTACATCCAGGTTCCCAGAGTCTGTCCACCTCTCTCCAGGAGGGGCAGGAGTGTGAAGGGCTCTCAATTTGCAGCTGCATTCAGACATTCTGGTTCCTCCCAAGGGAAATCTCATTCTCTCCTTCCCTGTGTCTCTTCTGGGAAGATTCTCCTAGTGTCCCAAGGACTCTGGCACAGTTCCTGCCTTACTTCCACACTGCATTCAGCTAAAGGGAAATGGTTCACCTCCCCAGGAATCTGCAAACAGTGATTTGTTTGTTAGTACCACTGACTCTGTTTCATCTTTGTGCAGCACTTGGGTCCCCTTTGATTTGGCATCAGACCCTGAAGAGCCAACAGGCAGCTCAGCTGCTTGGTGTTCACACATAAACCCTGCTAAAAACAAATTATTGAGGAGGCAGCGGGGCAGCTGCTCAGTAGGACTCAGTAAATGAAGGACCCAGTCATAGTTTTAATAACAGGAAATGTTGGAACCAATAAATTCTTCTCTCTGTCTTGGCTTTCCCATCTGTAAAATAAGGATTATTACAAATGTGTGCTTTGTCTCTACTCTGAGCAATTCAGAACATATTTATTACGGAAGTGGTGAACATTTGCACATAAACAGGGAACCAAACAAGGAAATAAAGAAATGCCAAGGGTTGTGATCTAAAAATTACTCTCTCATTTTCACTCCAATACATTTAAGCTATAGCCAGAAAACAGGATTTAAGAGTTTTAAGTGTAGAATTCTCTGGGATAGTTTTGTCAGACTGGTACTTTCTAGGGAGCTTTATGTATTATTCATCCCTAGACAGATTTATGTGATTGTCTTTTAGAAATTCAGAAAATTTTGTATAAATAGATCAAATTTAAGGTCTTGGAGTAGGCCTCATTTTTTCAATCCAAAATCAATCATAGTTTTCATTTTTGGTCCAAATATGTTTACATATGTTTACAGCTCTATAAGCTCATTCTTTCTCTTTTTATTAGAGGCAAAATTTACTTGCCTGAATTTGATGTGCTTAATAGAAGGGTGTCATTTATCTAAATTTTAGAGGTGTTGGATCAGATGGATTCACAATTCAAGAATATCATCACTTATCAGTAAATTAGTATGTTAACTAACAAACGTATTTGTTAGTTAACATATTAAGTTCTTCTAGGAACATCTAAGTACTTCTGAAATTTAGTAGTCATATTTGTGAGATCAAACCCAAACAACTTGCATAAACTAAGAATCAGCAAAATGGATCAGGTGTCCCAAGCTATGTTCCCTATTCTGGTAGTTAGACTATGTTTTTATGATTTGAAACTTAATGCAAATTGTAGACTGAAGATGCTAAAAGAACTGTCAGTGTATACAATGTGCAATCTATAGAAATTAACTTGCATACTCAATTTAGAAGGCAATTTGAAGCACGATAATTGTGCTCAATTAGAAAACTCTTCTACATGCATCTTCTGTGTTATATATTTGGGCAGCCACAGTTCAGTCATCATTGCTGCCAGTTTCCTTCAGAGCATGAAATGTGGATTTCCTTGACCTGTGGAAGGTTAGGCTATCTACATGGTGTGGATAGAGCCCTTTTTGCAGAGTTTGCCAGGCTCCAGGTATTTTTTTTTCATGAATAGCACTACTTACATTCAGCTTACAATGAGCTGTGGTTTTCATGGCAGTGTGTGCCCACACAGCAGTGTGAGGCACAGCTTGTGGTACAAGACCTGCAGAGCTGAGCTGGCTCCATGCAGGCTGGCCAGCAGGGTGTCTGCAGCTGGGCTGGGGGTGCAGAGCAGAGGGAGCAGGGTGGCTCCACATGAGGGGCCACAGGGCTGGCCGGGCTCAGGCCCAGCTCTGCCATACCCAGGGCTGCTCTCTGAGCTGCTTGGGTGTCTCTGGATGCTTTGTAAAGAGCTCTGAGCAGGCATAGCTGCAATGCTGAGGGACATCCTGGCTCTGGACAGCGCTGTCCTACAGCCCAGAGCATGGAGAGCAGCTGAGCCATCTGAGGTGCAGTGCTTGTGTGAGCCCTGTGTGCCTCACCCCCACCCTGGGGTGCTGGCCACAATCCAGGGGGATGCAGCAGCATCTGGGTTTCTCTAGATATTTCAGCTCCCTCTTGTGTTGGAGAATGGAGCTGTGTAATTGTCTGCAAGCCAGGTTTTGGGAAACACGTCATTACCAGTGGCACGCTGGCTGGCTTATCATAAGTTATTATTTGCACTTAATCACAGAATATACTAAGTTGGAAGGGACCCTGAAGGATGGTTGAGTACAACTGTTACATCTGCATAGGACATCTCTAAGAAATGTCCTCATCTCCCATGCCTGAGAGCATTATCCAATCAATTCTTGAATGCTGTCAGGCTTGGGGCTGTGACCAGTTCCTTGGGGACCCTGTTCCAGTGGCCAGTCACCCTCTGGGTGAAGAAGTTTTTCCTGATATCTGACATAAACCTCCCCTGACACAACTTCAGGCCACTCCCTTGGGTCCTGTCACTGTCACCACAAAGAGAGATCAGTGCCTGTCTCTCCTCTTGCCCCCTCAAGGAAGCTGTACCTGCACTGAGGCCTCCCCTCAGTCTCCTCTGCTCCAGGCTGAACAGACCCAGTGACCCCAGCTGTTCCTCACACAGCTTCCCCTCAAGGCCCTTCCCCATCTTCAGACCCTTCCTCTAGACACTCTATAACATCTTAATATCTTTTTTATCTTGTGGTGCCCAAAACTGCCCCCCCAGAGCAGAGCAGGACAATCTCCTTCCATGCCCATCTGGCCCTGTGATGGCCTGGTGTCCCCAGGACAGGGATGTCACCCTGGCTGCCAGGGACCTGACTCATGTCCAGCTTGCCATGGACCAGGACCCTTTTCATGGTGCTGCTTTCCAGGATCTCATTCCCTATCTGTCTGTACATCTGGGGTTGTCCCATTGCAGGTGAAATTTCTTTCTGAATTATGGTAACAGAAAGAATGTTTATCTCAATGCACTGAAAACTTTATTCTCCCACTAACAGCAATTCTGACCTTCTTTGCTACTGTGCCCCACTTCAGCACATTGACAACTCTCCAAAATTTTCAGAAGAGCTGAATGGAAAGACCAGATGTGCTTAGCAGAATATAGTGCTATCCACCCTCATTAGTTCTTGTTGCCTGGTTAAGTTTTTATAAGCATTCTTAGGCAGAATTTATAAGCATTTACAGGCAGAATTGCTAGTGCTGACTTTTGGAGTGGTGTTTTCTCTTTTGGGAGAAGTTGCTTCCCAATTGTTCAATGGGGATGTGTTCCTGCATCTTTGGGGTCCACAGCACTGATCACTCCTTTTGCTGTCATACTGAACCATGTGGAGCCTTTGCCTGGGGTAGCATTTCCAGTGAAGACTTGTACCCTAAAGCCTATTGGTCTATTAAACCTATTGGTCTAGAAAAGTAACCTTAGTGTGAGGAGTTTTTTCAGGATGTTCTTGGTTCACACACTTCTCATAAATTTCATAAACATGATGTTCATAAATATGACAAATGTAGACTGCTGTGAGTGAATTCCTTGTTCTTAGGTAAGTTTTTGCAATTGCTCACAGCTGGGCAGACTTGTGAATTCTGTGAATTTCCTTTACTGAATCTGGCATGAAAATTTCCCTGTAAAATTTCTCATGCAGAAAGAATGGATTACAGCCCTGAGAAAAAGTATTGTCAGAGGGGAATAGGCTGTAGCCCAATGATGTTGACATTTTCACTGTTTTTTCTAAAAAAATGGCCAAGATTTGTTTCTACAACAGATTGTGATTTCTTGCAGGCACAGTACCTTGTGAGAAGAATAGTGCTTTTGTTCCTCCAAACTGGTATTTTTTAAATTGTCAGTATAAATAAAAGCAGGATGGTAACAAACCTTTTACAGATACAAGAATGGAGAGAACAAATATAAAATATGCCTGTGCTCTTCCAAAAAAGAAGAAAGGTTTATCTTGAATTATTTTAACATGTGTGGAAAGGATAGAAGGTTCTTTTCATTTTCTGTGTTTAATTCCAAACCACTGAAGAGGGAAGGAATTAAAGTAATGTGTGTACCTAAAGAAATGTGGAGTTGGCATTTTATTCCTAACTGTAATATTACTGGCTATTACTTAGCAGAAAGGCACCAGTTGATATTGGATTTTAGCTTGCCAAGTTTACAGTGTACAAATACTTGATAGTTGATTTCAAGCATCTCTAATGAAGTATTGTAGAGCTCCTGCTCCTTCCTGTTGTAAGAAGCTGTCCCCACGACATCAGTGGTGCCTTGGCCTGAATTGAGCCTCTACAACTCAAACCTGTCTTAGTAAAATGAAACCCTCTGTAAGGCCTCAGTGTAGAAGGACATCAAACTTAAGCTCTTCCCAGGTCTTGAGGCTTGAAAACAAAAGCCAAATGTGTTCTTCAAGATTCTCCTGTCATTGCCTTGTCATGGAATTTGCAACTTGAAATGATTTCTTCCAAGTCTGAGGCTTAGAGGTTTCTCTCTGCTTTTCCTCCCAGCCAGATGCTGGATAGCTGATACATTTGGCCTAGATTGCAAGTTTTCCCTTTTCTCACTCAATGTAAGTAGTGACAACCAGCATATTTCTGCTGAATTTGAGGTACCTTTCTTGTAGCATTTGATGAACTGTCACATCACAGCACTCCCACTTCCTCCTACAGTTTATTCCTGTGATGGTGAGATAGAGGCAGTCAGCTCTGGCAGCTACAGGGCTTTAGGAAATAATCAACTCTAAATTCTTGGTCAGGCCAGCTTAGCATGAAAGAATTATGTCCCAAAAAGAAGTGTCTGTGTTTTTTCAGAATAATCATACCAGCTCTCTGCTAGAGCCCTGTCTTGGAAGTACCTCTTTTCAGTCACTCTCCAACTGCAAGATAAATATTTGGTGTTTCTGATCTCCCCGCTTCCCCCTCAGCCTGCCCACCAGAGGCCCAAACTTTGTGGGTGAGTGTTCTGATGTAACTGTACAAACTAGAGAACCAAGTTTAAGCTGTATCACTCACTTCCCATCTCCTTTTGTGACTCTGGCACAAAATATGAAACTTGATAATCAGAAGATTCAATTCTCTTTGTTGTAAAAAGACCATGAGCATGAATTGGGTTATTTGATATAGGACAGAAGCTGTTTTCTGATTTAGTTTATAGGTTGGATCTGAATACACTGAGACTTTGTACAAGTTTGGGTCGACACCTGAGCTGTACAGCTGGGCCTGATGAGCTCATCCAAATACTGGATAAGTGAATATAATGCCCCTTGTGATTCCCTGTTTTTACAGCTGGGAAAACAGATGTTATAGAGTGTTTTAGTTAAGTGGTTGTCCTTCTCATTTTTGCAATGTAATCTAGTCATTAGTAAGTACAGGGCCTAGTGACCTAATTACAGCTGCAAAATTCAGGGATTAAAGCAAAATGAGATGTCAAATTCCCTTTTTTGTTCTTACCTTCTGAACACTGCACCTTGAATCTTATTCATGGTGAGGAAAGGACCATAACATTTCAAGTTGCAATGTACAGACAATCATTAATTAAACTGTTCCCCAGATCAGTGGAAGTAAATCAAAACATCATTAATTGATTCTACCACAACCTCACCCACTACAAAGTCAAAATCATCACCCAAACATGATGTGATAGCAGAAGTTGCTCAGAACCATTTTAAATAATAAAAAGGCAAAGCAGGAAGGTAGGGATTGCATTTTACTTCACTAAGACTTAATCTTTTATTGTAAGGGCAGCAGATTTCACAGCTGTCATTATTTGCCATTTCAGTAAGCTCCTTTGAACTCAAGCCCCCATCTTGTTTTCAAAGCACCGAGTTTCGTTTACCCAAACCCCTGCCAGCAGTTTGTGTATCACTACTGATCTTCCACTCTGCTGTCTTCAGAGAAAAACAGCGGCCACAAATGTTAAAGAGCTATAAACAGAGACCCCAAGATCCCTGCTGGTTATTTATGGAAACAGTGTTTTCCCTTTGTTTCTACGAGGTTGGGCTAACTGCTTAGCAGGTGTGTGCTCTAATATCTTTCTACTCCAAACACAGAAATATTAATTGATTCATTATTCAGATTAATTCAACAGCTGATTCAATAGTTTGATGCTCATCCTCTTTCTCCTAATCAAATCCCATTTTCCCCTATTAGCCCACAATGAAAATATTTTTACAGAGTTTGGTATCTTTGTTTTATAGTTCAGTTATTAATTTATATACCTTTTGGGGTTTGATCCAGCTGTTTGATTTAAGCCTGCCTTTGCCTGTCTCAGCCCAGGTTGCAGAACACTCTTTTGCTTAGGCACTGGTAAAAGCTTGTTTTTCTATAACCTGGCTCTTTCCTCCTGCTCAGTGATTTATCTCCCCTCACTGAACTATTGAAGCTGTGGAACAAACAGAGGTCTGCTGTTGCTCTGAAATTTTGTGAGTAGAGCAGCAGTCTAAATCTGTGAACAAATGGGTATTTAAAAGCTTTAAACTCAGCTCAATTTGGCATGCAGTCACCTCTGTCAGAATATTGTTGTGTTTCCTTGCCCTAGCAAAGCTGGTGCAAGCAAAAGTGGCACATAGAGAACATTTTTGTCTTGTCCAGTCCCATTTTGCTCAGCAGCAAGCACTGCATTAGTACAGGAGAAACCAAAGATCACAGAGGCAAAAGTCAGTCACCCAGGCATACAGACCAACATCACAGCTCCATTTCAACCTTAGTCTTCTGATGCTTGCTCTAGAGGCTGGACACAAACCATTTTACCTTCAAGAGGAAACTCCCTTAGACACAGAATTTTGAATAAATAGCAAAGTTAGGTCAACACTTACTCATAAAATTCAGCTGCAGGAGTGAGCTTGTACTTGGAGTATTTAGTACCATTGCCAAGCACTGATGCATTGAAGAGTTTTGGATCTGTACAGTTTGGGCTGTTCCAGCTGTTGTGGCAGTTTGTCCAGGGGAGCTCAAATGTGAATGATGAAAATAGATAGTACAGAGACCAAGCTATGATAACGTTGTAGTAGAAACCCACGTAGAGAGCTATGAGTATCACTGCATAGCCAACACCTAAAGACAAAGGAAAACTAGATTACACATTGCATTTGACATGCCACAGTGTGCACAAACACTGAAGTTTAACTCAATGGTACATGATTGCAAATTCATTTTAGGTCTTCACACCAATAGAAAGGAATTTTTGTCATTTGCATACACATATGCGGACACAATGTACCTGACCTCTAAACAAAAAATTACAGAAATGGTTCTGGAAAATGACTGGCTTTTATCAAATCCAGTTGTTTGTCAGAAAAAGAAATTAAGCAGTGCAATGTCAAAATTTGTCCTTGTACAACTCCATTGCTGATTTGCTTCCAATGCAGAAGATTGCAAGCCCATGTTAGGAGCGAAACTCACTTCATCTTTGTGACGTCAGGGACCTTGGCAACTTCTCTTGGAAAAGTAAAGCTGGACACTTAAATGAAGTTTCCCTATGCCTCATGTTCCCACCCTGAACTAGTTTGGAACAGACACTGATCCCTCTCTTGTTTCTTTCCCACTACTACTCTCTAGATTGGCTTCCATCAGCGTGTAACTGGCTCCAAACCATGCACGAAACAGTCTGTGCTGCTCCTCTGAGGTCTCCAGGTGGTTTTGGGTATGCCAGTAAAACTTAGTGAATATCAGGCTGGGGCTAAACTGTGTGTGACATTCAACCCCTTTTACTTTTCTTTAATCTCCAGGATTACAGAATTCAGAGTGCAAGCATTCTCTTTTGACTTTGAACATTTGCTTTGCGTTTTTGCATATCATGAAGTGTGGCTGGAGGGTCTCTTTAGCAAAAGCACCTCAGAAAGTGCACATCCTCCTCATGAAAATGGACCTTTTCCAACAGTATGGGAGGAAGATTTGATATAAATGTTGGACCCTAATCAAAGTTGGTTGGCAGAATTGTTCAGGAATCTTGCATTGCCTTGACTTCAATCATTCTTACTGTGTGTGCAGCTTTGTTCTCTGAATCCTCCCTCAAAGCTGTATGTACTGCATATAAAAGGTAGGGAGTACAGTTATTTTATCAGTGTCATACTGTCATAGTGGCTACTGTCACAGCAACTAAGGGAGCAAACCTTTACTTATATTTTTCTTGAGTTTGGTTTTTGGCATTGGAGGCCTAATAGTTGGAGATTATTAAGCTTTCTTATTTCCTTATAAAGGAGGGAAGTAGCAAACACTGTGAGTATTAATCCAGGTTTAAAATTTGCATAAGGAACAGATGCTGACCCTGAAGGAGCTGGCAGTTCAAAGACTGCTGCATGCACAAAAGTTACTCTTTGCTCTGCAGGAGGCTTTTAATCTGTAAACCAGTTTGCTCCTCCCTAACAATGGGGAAAATAATTGTGAAAGTAAAGGTGAAACAGTACTCTCAAATCCTTGGTGCTTAAAGGAATTCAGTACTTGAACTCTAGTGATACATCATGATCAATAGAATGGAGAGGAGGGAGGAATCCCCAAAAAGAATAATTCTTAAGTATTAAGATGAATGTTAAACACTAACTATGGATAATATATTAAATATTAAAATTAGATGATTGTTGTTTAAAAAAGTGTTCCTGAAATTTCTCCAGTCCAGGAGGACAAGAGATGTTTAATATCAAGACTAAAAAATACTGGATCAAATGTGTTTTAAATAGCTCTTCTCTGTGATCTTAAGAATGTTCAGGAATGAATTTGCCTTCATGTTTCTAGATTTTCTTAAAAGTAATGCTGCACCACCCACAGTCTAAAATAGACTCTGGAAAAAAATGCAGAGATGAAAACAGACTGTGTTACAAAGGTTACAGGGTATATTTGTAATTGCATGTGTTATGATAGCATCTCATTAGAAGTAGAGTGCTTAGAGTTCATAGCAATAATATTCATAGCTAAAATTAGAACTATAGTGCTGTTCATTTAGAGAAGCTGTTATGAATTTGTGTAGACTGTGTACTTTTCCTTTGAGTGAGAGATTTGAGTTGTCCCAGAAACAACTCCAAAGCACTAGCAGTAAAATATGTTTGCATGTTATCAGAGGTTTTAGTCAAAACTTTAAAAGTACTGAGTTTATACCAAGGTGTAAATGTCTCAATGCTTATTACTTTTTGAGAATCAAATATGCTATTCTATATTCTTGTCATAAGAAACTTAAAAATCAACAGTAATGTATGTTTAGTCCACCTTGAAAATGTCAGCTTAAAAACACAGCTGGAATGTCAACAAGAATATACATGAAATAAGTTCTATTTTCCTTTCTCATAATCTTTTTCAGTCCTGAAGTCAACACAGAATACCTCTGAGCACAGTGGTATTTGGCTCAAATGCTGTGAGATCCTGAAGGTCTAATTTTTGCATTTAGGTTTTCAAAATCCTTATTCTCATCCAAAACTATATTAATAATACCAACAGGAATTTTTATTGAGCAAGTGTATTCAGGTTCCTGGGTGCTGGGATGACTTTTATCTCCCATGACTGGACTATAGAAGGGCTAGGTAAATCTATAGGAATTAATTTTAAAATTTTGAGGCACATTGTTTTATTATTTTTTGTTACATTGCTGATTTTGATGTGAGTTTTGGGTTTGACTGGTAGCAAAAACCTCCTCCACTTTTCTTATTGTGTGACACTAGACTGCTTGAAGAGGAAAGCTGTATTTTGAGAAAGAAGAGTAACATTTACTCAGTGTAACCTATATCCAAGCAGCAGATCCATCAAGTTTGGATTGCTATTGTTAAGCTCCTCAGCTTTTGCCAGTCCCAGGATGAACATGATCTGAATTTTAAGGTTCTAAGGTCAGCTGAGCTTGTCTGGTTTAATTTCAGATATCTCTGTGTTGAAAACGCTTTTACATAAGATTTTAGATACAGTCTGGTATACATACAAAGGAACTTACATTTTTTGCTGGCAAAAAATGTTTAAAAATTCTTGAGGTTCCTTAACAAATACTTGTTTCATGTACAGAACACATGTGGCTTCTTTCACACATTGATAATTTCCTGATCAAACCCAAACACCCTGAAGCACCTAACCTATTTTTCCTTTCAGAATGATGCTGTGCACAAACAACACTCCACAGCCTTTTATTCAGTGATACTGGAGAGTTAATCCTAGTGGTAAACACTCAATAGTAATAATGTTCAGATTTTAATAAGTGTTTTTCATTGCTAAATCTAAAAGACACTTTACAAAAACTATCAGAATCATTGCTCCCACTTCACAGGCAGGAAAACTGAGGTACAGAGATACCACAGAAAACTCCTGTGCTGTTATAAGTCTGGTGGTCAAACCCAGAGTCTTCACAACTCCATTTTACTGTTGTAGCCACTGGAGTATGTTGGCTCCTGCACAGAAAGCTCCATGCCCTGGGTGGAGCAGTCAATGGGGAAGACAGGGCTGAACTAACCTGGATGGGATTTGGTATTTCCAGTATTTGGATTGACAAACCCCTTTCTCCACCTAGAGATGCCCAGCTCCTCCCAGTCCCCAGCACACAGGGGAAAGGGAGGGCAGGGCTGAGCTGCTCCTGCTCATTGCCCTCTCTTACACTCAGCCAGCAATCACCCTGAAGATGATTTCTGTGGCTTTTCCCATTTTGTGCTTCACCTTTGATAACACAAAGACTTCAGGGGTTGGGGGAAGGTCACCAAATACACCTTGTCTGTGAAAGAGGAGAGATGCTTAGGTTGTTTGTGATCACACGTGTGTCGGCACCCTCAGGTGCTGCTCGGGGCAGCAGAGGAACACTCACCTTTGAAAACTGGACAGATTTTCCAGACAGTGGCGGCCCCTCTCTGTTATATTGTCCCAGTGCTAATTCCATATAGAACAGGGGCATTCCAGCAATGATTAAGAAGAGGATGTAGGGAATAAGAAAAGCACCTGAAAAGACAGTAAAGAGACATTGTAATCCTTGTATTGGTTGCATTTTTATTTCTCTGCTCCTTACTTTTACCAGCTAAAGACAAAACCATTGCTTACAGGAAGTATAAAGGAAATATTAGGAAGGAAGAATCCATGTATTTTTATCCCTTTTCTGCATTTATTAAAGGTCTCAGAGACAGACTCCCTGAAAGAAGCTATAGGCTGCAACTCCTATTTTCCCTTAATGTTTCTCTTCTGCTTTTTGGCTTTAAAGACAAAAAAAAATGTGTCCCTGGAAATTAATCCCTAACTGAAGAAGAAAAAAAAAGCTGAACACACTTGCAGAGCTGAAAGGGAAAGGGACTATGAAACATTTTTTTAGGTTTTATTTTTAGTGCAGTATTTTCAGAAAGGAGCACAGATCCAGCAACAAAAAAGAAAAATGTGAAATCCTGTAAGTGCAGCTTAAACCACTGTGTGAAGTGTCTGCAGGAACCTCTGGCTTGAAAATTAATTACTACTGGCTAATTATATAGAATTTGGACATCCATGACATATTTTCGATTTTGCTATAGTAAATTTCTTTATTCTTATGAAAAGGGTTAGACAACACATCCCTTTCCAAGCCTTGTGATGCTCGTGGCCATTACTGTGGAGGAAGTGGAGGCTCCTGCTAGCCCTAGTACAGCACCTTGGTGCTGCAGCAGGACAGTGCTGGGGCTGCTGCCTCCTCCCTGGAGCACTTCACCCGGCTGAGCATTGTCCTGTGAGTCTGTACTGTCACTGAGAAACTGTCACCACCGGGAAAATCCTGGGGTGTGAGCTGCTGGAGCATAAACAGTATTGCCAGCTGAAATACCAAAGGATCACCTAATGCAGAAACTACCTGAAAATTCCTTGGCTATTTCATATGATCCAGATCACAGAGAGATTACCCCAGTGCATGGCTACATGTGATACTATAAAGCAATTACAGCTGGTGTCATGTTTAATAACTGTGGGCTCTGACAGATCTCTGCATTGTGGTACAAGAAAAGGGTAGCTTTTATTATATTGCCAGCTTGCTTGGTCAAGAAAAGTTCAATTAATATTAAACCTGCCTGTATGAAAAACATTATTGTATTGCTTTAGTAACTAGAGAGCTGACAGAGTAATTACATACACTGAATAACTGATTAATGTCCTTAGGAGTTACCTATGAAAAGGAAACTAGATTGTGAATGTCATGGTTCAATTTTTCAGCAGAAGGAAAAAACAGCAGTAGCTTGATTATTTCTTCTAATGGCAAGTGGTACAAACTTTTGCAAACCTTTAAAATTTGTTGTATTGGTTTAGTAATTTGAAAACTTTCCCGGTAAAAGGAAGTAAATTTGCATTGCTCCTAAGTTTATACACTTACAGGAGGTAAAAATCTGGAAGCATGACTGTAGCATTTTAAAACATGCCAGTAAGCAGAATGAATTCATGTTTAAAAAGTATGTTTGAAATGACTGTTATGCTTTTAAAAGTCTGAATCAGTTTTTCTTTACCTTTTGAGCTTGCCTTTCGCAGATTTTACCAGTGTAAGCTGCCTTGCATGCTTGCTCAGAAAGGGAATTTTGACTATATACTGGAGATTAGAATGGAAAAACAAACTCTGCTCTCTTAGTCATACCACCAATCTACTTCTAAAAGTAACGTGCTGTAACATAATGGTAAGGACAATGTATTCAGCATTCAGTCATAAGTTTAGTCATTTGAAAATTGAAACCTTGCAATGAAACAGACAAGGTATATCAACAGAGAAAATAGCTTAAACCTTTGAGAATACATATTAAAATTGAAATATATTGGTTGTATACAAGAATCTTCTTCATGACGGAGTGTAATGTAAATGCAACTTGCATTTGCATAAGCTACTACATTATCAGTAGTAGTGGTAATCTTTTAGTGTTGTTTATAATCTGTTTTCTATGATTGCCATGTTGAACTGTTGTACGTTTGAATACTGTGCAAAAAAATTTTTGTATTCATCAGATGCTTAATACCCTGCAGTTTGAGCTCTGTTCAATGTTGAAACATACTCAGCAAAATCAGTCTGGGATACTACATATTGCTTTCACTATATCTAGTATCTGGAAAACTTATTTTAGGTGGTTTTACTGTCAGATTTCCTGCAAGTGAGCTTTTGAAGTGCCATACTTGTCTTGCTTTGATCATATCACAGTGTGTGGAGCTGACTCACAAACCTGGCTTGTATTTGGGAGGTATGGAGTTTGCAGGGAGTGATGTTTGATTAATGTCATGAGACTGTGGAAAACATGATGCCTATTCAGGGAAATTTGTATTTGAGAAGATTAATCCTGGAGATGTGTAGTGGACATATGTATTAAATGCCAGTTTAAAATACGCAGTTTTTGAAAGTATGACTAATCTCAAGATGAACTGTGAGGTGTACTGCACTTAGGCATACTTGCTCAAGTGTCATCTGTTTGGCTGCGAGTCATTCCAGGCTTTAGTTATAGGAGGTTTCTTTCTTTTTTTTCTTCCCCCGCCCTGCCCCCGCAAGGGATTAATAAGGTGTGGTGTAATTTTCATCAAAGAGCAGTTACACAGTATGGCAGGGTTTCGTAGCTGGGTTACTTTTCAGGTGCTAAGTGATTGAAGTATTTTGGAATTGAGATAAATACCAAAGTAAGGGTGCTTAGTCATATTAGTTTGACTTAATGTTTTGGAGTCTTCTGGAAACTTCTTGTTTAGCAGCTTCTGGTTAGATAAAAAAATAACAAAAATCAGGTATTTTTGTAAGTATCTTTATATTTGCTTTTATTTTCCTTGCCAATATCAGAATCAATTTTCATGGTGTTTGCTCAACCCTTTCTGGGATCAAGCCCCCTTCAAAGAAAAATAAATGATGGTCAAAATATCATTCAAATTTCCCCATGCAAATTCTTGTAAACAGAAATAGATACAGAATAGAATGGTCTGCAAATGCTTGTGAACGGCCTATGTGTGAGAGCTGACCAGTGTCACTCTGTGCCTGGACAGGGTCTCTGTCTTAGGGCTGTTTAGGAGCAGTGTCCTATGAGCACGAGGTGTTGTTTGGAAGAGTTTTACAGTCCTGTTTGTGTGAACGTCCTGTGGGCCAGAGGCAAGGCAGTCCTGGTGGTCCTGTTGCTTTAGATCCAGTGGTTTGAATTGAAGCACCAGCCCAGCCTCCTCTGCAGGAGCACTTGCTGTTAATGCCTGCCCCGTCTGGAGGTCAGAGCATTTAAGGAAGAGTGGCACCATGTGTCCCTCCTGCCCCTGCCACCAGCCACAGAAACTGCAGGGCTTCAACTGCATGAATCCAGTGACACATTTGGATAGGCCAGAGAGCTGAGCTCTTAGGAAGCAGAGCTTGGCTAACACTTCCTTCAGGCCTGCCAAGACCTCCCTACCTCGGCGAGCTGTGCGATCGCGGCCTTGGCAGGAACGCGCCGATCGCACTCGAGGGCATTCCACTCCCCTCGGTGGGAGCACGCAGCTGCATCCCACAGGCAGCACTGGTTTCAGCAATCCCTAATGGTTCCTAATTCCCCTCTGCAGCTAAAAAGCTGAAGTCATTGACATCTGTAGTACAGCTCTGGTGCAAGAGCCATACTTGACTCTCTACTGAGTCACTTGCAGCTCGAAAGCCGCAGGTTGGCCTCAGGCTGTTGTGAGCTGCTGCATCTCTGTCCTGACAGATTACCCAAGATCCACACATGTCCCTTTAAGGCAACAGTGCAAATATTAAGACAGCCCGCGGGTTAAGACAGCCCGCGTCTTAAGCAAAACTAGCTTAGGTCAAACCCTCAGCTTCTACAAGAACCGTCTATGTGAAACTTCAAGTGGAAACTTACACAGATTTTTTTTTTTAAACTATTGCATTTAATTAGTGAAGGACAAAGTACAAGACAGATTTTGCATTCCTGTATTCAGTGCCAAAGCAACTTCTTAAATTTGGTATACCAGAATCCACACGAAGTGTTTCCTCTCTTTGTAAGCATTCCCAGCATCCTAAAGGGGTGGGAAACAAAAGCTCTAAATATTCTTCTCAGTCCTACCAGGAGGTCTCATCTCACTTTTAAATCCCAGAAAGGAAGAAGCATTGGTTTACTAACAGCCAAAAAAAGATAATTTAAACAGCTGTGGTAATGCTAAAAGGATTTTTGATGGACATACAAGAAGTAGGCCAGGACAGGGGTAGTTAAAACAATTTTGAACTCTTTGTGCTTGTTAGCCTTCTGTATTTGTTACCATGGTTATTTCTAGTCAAAATGTTATACTGGCAGGGGTGTCTGCTAAAACAACAAACTCTCAGCAAATATGGCAGTATATTTTCCAGTAGGATTGTTTCCAGTATTTGTGCAGGAAAAGTCTAAAAGCAGAGATCTCCCAACTGTGGTGAACTGAAATACAAGATAGTATCTGTATTAACATTGATCAATACTGTTTGTTTTTTTTTTTCCATTCAGAATAAATACTACTCCAAACAATACCAACAAATAGTTGATAGAACATAACACATTTGCTTGGACAACAAGGAAAATGGGTGGAAACTCTGATCTGTGCAGACTCTTGTGAATGAAAAACAAGGTCACTGATGCAGAGTTCTTGACATCTAGATTATACAAGATCACCATGGGTAGAAATGGTAATTGGAAAAGCAGGTGTTTCTAGTACATGGATGTTATCTGTCTCCAGACAGGCCACCAAGCTTGCACAGCCTCCAAGGGCACCTCTGAAGGAAGGAGGCTGGAGCCTGCTGCTGACAGCTGGGAAGAGGGGATGGAACACTGAGACCCTACTGGCCTGAGATTAAAAGCAATGAGGGCCTGTGTGGTACAGCAAGGAAATGTCAGAGCTGCAAAAGAGCATGAGGGAACCTCAGGTCAAAGACAAGATGATGATAACAGCAGCTGTGTGATGATGTTGACAGCAGCTAGCAAGATATTCTAGTTGTAAAAAATAACATTTTTCTGCAAAACAGATTGCATGACATACTATAAAAACTTGAGCAGCATTTTACACATGTAAAATTCTCCAAGTGTACAAGAAAATCTTCCAAGCATGCAACCTTTTTCAATGGAAAGTATTTCTGAATCATAAAACCAATGGATCTATACCATGGTGAGTGGCATGTTTATCTTGAAGCCTTTACATTTAGCTACTCCCTCTAACAAATTTTTGCTAGATTTGAGCTTATTTATATTACTACTCTCATTTTGAACTCCAAACCTTCAGTTTTTTCAGAACTGCACTTTTAACAGCATTCCTTTCACTCAAAAGAAAGTGAAAACAAATAGTTTCCAGAAATGGTTCAATGCTGTTGGCTGAGGCCCACTGAAGCCTGCATTTTTTGTCTTGAGCTGTTAACCTGCTACTGCCTTAAAATCACTTGAAGTAACTTGAAGTTCAGTGTATTTAGAAGGTGGTCACTGATCAGTAACTGAAAGGGTTACCTAGGCCCTCCCCACGCAAATCCAATCATCCTTTTGCCTTTTGTTACAAGAGTCATGAGCTAAAGAAACCCATTAGTAGCTATTTTGAACAAATTAATGAGAGCTAAATATATCCAGCCACTCAGAGCAGCATGATTCATTCATAAATAACAGCCAAGTCATTGGCCAAGGTCCTATTTACATAAATTAATGAAATGTTCACATTTACAACAATGTGTAGTTTAAAGATAATTGCAGGCACATACAAGAACAGAACTCTGGCCTGTTTTTTGGTAGGAAATTAGGGAATAAATGAAGAGACATGGTGGGTATGAGAGAATATAAATCAGGTTGATCCAAGAGGGATAGTGTGGCAGTGGGAGCCCTGGAGAATTGCAGGGTCTTCCTGCTGCTGACCTTCACAACACTCACTTGTGTTGCTTAGGAAAAGAGCAATTCCCATCATTTGCCACAATTCCACATCATGAGTGTGACCACAGAAAGTCCAAAGATCTGCTTCATGGGTTGCAGTGATAGCTTTTAACATTGTGCCTCTATAGCAGATGTACTATTGGGGTTAGATCTTTTGTTTCTAGATCAAGGCAATAAGATGAGTTTTATCTGTAGTTTGGTAAGTAAATACTTGGAGTTTGTAACAATATGAAAGCCTAGCTACTAATCTTCCTGCCCAAATCCACCATCTTGATTTTGTGCCTTTTTCTCTTTTAACTACCTGGCTGTCTTAAACAAGAAATGAGAGAGTAAATGAGCTGGACAATGGAGCCAGCTTGTAGATTGTTCTGTTATTTATGCCATCCCTGTTGCTAATGCTCAATAGAACAGGGGTTGTAGGAGTAGTAGTATCCTTTCCTGGGCAGATAACACTGTTGGGACCAAAAGCAGCAAACTCCATAGTTCACAAACTCTTCAGAAGGTCCTAATCAGGGGAGATGTGTTAGTACTGGACTACTGGGTCAGCGTGCAGATGCCTCCCTGGAGAGCACAGCTGCTCCACAGCAGACATGACTGCAAGCTTAAGAGATATTAAATTAAGAGGGGAAAATACTATTCTTGCATTTAATTAACAGGAATGTTCTATTAGTGCTTTTTTCTCCAACCTTGCAGCTATTAGGGTGACACAAGGATACATTCCACCTGCAATTGCACATCAACAAAACCACCCAGGTGAGGTGTAGGCTGTACTTCAGATGTACAAGAGCAAGGTGCCTGTCAAAATGTACCCTGATTTATTGGTGGCAGAACATCCATGGCTAAAAATACTTTTGAATTAAGATATCAAAAGGTATTTTCTGTGAGCTTGTGGATCAAGATAAGCAGGTTTTCCTAGATTCCAGCATGAGATCCATAACAGCATAACCTCATGTGATAAGTTTTCCTTGAACCATTAAGTACTGAAAAGATATTTTCTGTGATATGTGGGACATCATCATGTACACAAAAGGAAATACTACTTCATCAGCTTAGCTGTCTTTTAAGTGTAGGGAGAGTTGGTGCCAGGGAGATTTTGGCAACTACAGTTCTACTTTGGTTCAGATATAGACTGTTAGTCATAGTTTTCTCATCTTCTCAGAGAACTTGTATGTTCATTTGTGTTGGGTTTTCTTTTCCTCAGTCAGCTGTAAACTAAAATAAATGTTTTCAAAAATTCATGGATTAATCTGAATTTGATGCCAGAATGGCATGTGAGATACTTTGTTAACTTGTCTAGCGTAGACCAGAGTTTCAGACAGAAAAACCTACATACCTGATTGGAAGATACTAGACAGATCCTTTGCTACTTGGTTGTTTTGTTTTGGAGGGTTTTTTGCTGTTGTGTTTTTTTGTTTTGGGGCTTTTTGTTTTGTTTGTGTTTTGGTTTTGAATCAAGTGTTGGCCTTCTTTTTATAATCTATAGACATGGAATGAACTAAACTAATTAATTACAGTGCAATAGTGGTATCTGCTTTTCTATCTGAAATTTCCACCCTACAGGTACTTTTTGGTGTAGTGTGTTCATGCATTGGCAGGTTGAAGATCTGTGCAGACACTTTTGGTACCTACATTAAGTTATGATACCTGCTTTCTGAGCTGTGCTTTTAATGTGTCAGGAATGCCAAGTTTATATCCCTGAACTGTTTTTCCACCTTAATAAAAAAGAGCCTGGGATGACTCCTCTGAAGTTGAGCCCCTCATTTAGGCAGTATTGGTTGGTCCTTGCTTTCTATTCTCCCTAACGTTCTCAGGATTGCCCCTGTGTGAAATGTGCTTTGTGCTGTGCATGTAGCAGGGCAGTTCCTGGCTCTCAGCAATCTGGGATGGAGGGTGTTGCTCTTAAAGGCTGCTTTTCTTTTGCACGTTGTCAAAATAAAAACCAGCCAGCAGCCTCTAAGTTAAGCACCCTCTGGGGAGGATGCAGTACCCATTTTAGGCAGCATGAGATTCATAACTGTGCCAGGGTAAAACAAAGTGCCCAAGACATCCTAAATCAGCTTCAGACAAGTGCCAAGCAGCTTTCAAGAAGATTAATGTACAAACCAATAGGAGGAAAATGCCTTGACATTCTGCTAAAGAAGAATCAAGCACAACAATCTGTGATACTCTTAAAAACTTGCCTTACACCATTTAGTGTTTAATCCAGTTCTAAGTTGAGACTTCAATGTTTGGACTCAAAGACTAAAGCAAAACACTCCTTTTCCCTCCAGTCTTCATTAAAAATTTATTTTTATTGGTGTTATACTTTCTGTACTATCTAAATCTTTACAAACTCTTGCCTAACAGAATCCCATAAATTATTCCTCTCAGGAAAGGGTTATTTCTATTACAGAAGTGAGACAGTCAATGCTCCTGTCTATAAGAATTCTAGTAATCTAACTTTTAGTCTCAGTCATAAGAAATGAAGCCTGAGGGATGAATGTTCTTTCTGACTCCACTAAAGGAAGCAGAGTAGCTGTACTGTAAATTACATATAATGCAGATTTAAACAGGGATTTACAGCAGAGGCAAAAAGTTACATACACTATAAAGCCATTCTCCATGTTTTCTTAAAACCCACTATGTGGAGTCTTCTGATATTTCTTAGATATGCTTTCTAAATTACAATGTGCAGATATCAGACATATTTGAAATGAATAGTATGTTATCTAGTCATAAAGAATATTTTTTATAGAAGACAAATGCTGCACCATTTAAATTTATTTGTAAATTTTAATGGCTGCGTGTGGTGCTATTAATAATGATATTGGCAAATTTACCATTAGTCATGGCTACTGTTTGCATAATTGCCTAGAAAAATTGAAATTGTATTCTTATCAAAGATTATAGCTATTGTTGGATTGTACTAATATTTTGGAAGGCCTGGGGAATGGTAATTTTCAAATGGGTGTAGCTCCTTTACTTTGTACTGTTCTTTTAGCACTGAACACAGGAATTTCACAAAAACTGTCACCAAGTTCTTCACAGAAAACTTCTCCTTTTGGGAAAAAATCTGTATTTGGCACGGGGTAGTGCTGGTAATATTCTGTGTGCCAGCCATTAGGTGAGGTCTCAGAGTCTGGGCACTGTGAGCTGAAAGTGAAACCTCTCCCAATCATCCCTCCTGCAGCAGGAGGACTGTAAGAACTACTTCTCTTGACACCAATTTGCTTGAAGGGGTAAACTGAGTCTCATTTAGACTACTCAGCTTCTTCTGTGGAAATTATCAAGACAAAAGCTTTTCTCTAAGTTTGCAGCTTGAGCCTTATGTTTGTTCTTAGTGGACTGTTTTCCAAATAGGCTTCAAGCAATGTAATTTTCCCCTCAGTCCAAGCTGTCCAGTACATGCTTTGTCACTGCCATTCTGCACAGGGCCTCCTAGCTTGATATGCCATGGAAGAATGTGAAAATTACCCCAGGGCCCATCATAGCTCCCTGCCAAGATGAAGCAGAGGCCTATTAACAGTTTGAAGCAAAATCCTTCTTGTTTCATCACAGTGCAAACTTTTGCTTGGGCAGATTGCAGGGCAGTTCTGTTCACTGATTACTCAGACCTTATGATAAATCATTGTGGCTGAGTCTGGTGTTTTCAACTTGTCTCACAGCGATTTTTTATTTTTGTATTTCTAAACCACTTTAAACACATAATACATCATGACTGTAAAACGGCATTTAGTAAGAAACATATAGGTGATCTTGAAGATCTCAAAGTCTCATAATTTAGGGTCAAACACAGTGATTTTGTCATCAGCTTTTGTATGAGTCAATGAAGGATTAACTGGCTGTTTAGGAAGACCCTGGTAGCTGGTTTCTGGCTATTTCTGTTACAGTAAAGTCAAGACAATAACTTAGGCCAGAGAGTAACTGTATTCTTATAGCCACCAATTTCAAAAGTTAAAAAACCATGAAGTAGGTCCCAGAATACTTTAAAATGCATGATCTTCTGCTATAATCTTTTTATTTGCCTGCTTGCTTTTAGTTTTGAATTTACTTTGTGCTTCCCCAGCTTTTCTTTTCAGCCTTGAAAGCTAGAAAGAGATTCTCGTCTAAATCATTTGTCCCTATGAAACTGTGAGAGTAAAAGGCACTTCTTAAAATAGAACTTTTTTATTGCTTGAGCCCAGCATAAGAGAATGCTGAGGTCATAGTCTAACTCTCACAGAGTAAATCTATTTTGTGTAATAATCACCATCATCTATGTAATCCTGACAGCTTGCTTTTTAGGTAAAGTACCGAGCTGTTGTACTGAGTGAATATCAGTTACTACTCGGTGGAAGTCTTGTGTATCAGTTTAGTCTGAATAGCTTTTTATTATTTTACTGTGTTTTTCTTCTCACATAATTCTTAGTCTGGAAATTCTGTCTACTTAGGAGTCCTTAAGAGAGAGACGTCTGTTATTTGGGTTTAAATCCTGGCTCTGGTGACGTCAATGGAAAAAAATCACCCATTGACTTCAGCTGGGTCAGGATTCCTCCCATGTGGTTTAGAATCTATTGATTTTAACTAAGGCTGTACAGCCATACACACGTGAGAAACAAACCGTAGAAAAGAAGCAAATGATCAAATTCTTCCCCAAAACAAAGTCCGGGACTGTCTTTGATCTCATCAACACCTGTCTCATAATCTCATTTACACATCTGAATTTCTCTTCTGAAAGGAGAAAAAGCACTGCACAGCACAAACTATTCCTTAGTTTTGTGGTAAAATGTAGAACTAAGCTGCCTTGTAGAGCTCTGATCTCCCCTCAGTTAGAGGGCAGAAGCTTGGGAGCTTTCTTCAAGCATCAGTGTTCCTGCACATGAGCAGGCAGATACAGCCCTGCATGCTGATGAAGAGTCAAGCCACTTCTGAGAGTGGCTTCTGAGCTGCAACTCAATGTTTTGGTAACATTTGGCCTTGAACTCTCTAATATCATAGTAAGTACAATATACTTAATTGTGAAATTACTGTGTTGTGAAATAAGGATTCCTCTGCCAAAAAGGAAAGATGCTGAGACCTCCTGAAATGTGGGTTACATTAACATTGAAGAAGAAGAAAAGAAATCTTTCAATTTTAGAATGTATCCATGAAAGTCTGTGTGGATCTTGGTTTTTTTCCCCAAAGGAGAATCTTTGGAGGGTATTTGGAGCACCTTCTAAATTTAGGATTTGAGAAATTGTTTCTTCCTGTATCAATCCTTGGGGAGAAGAGACTGTATCTCTGTTTTATTGTTGCACTCTCTTAAAAAGGTGTGTTCAGGGCTAACCTCTTGTTGTCAATGGATTGTGCCCTTGTCATTGTGACCATGCTGAAAAGTGAGATCCGTGAATTAGGCACCACTAAAAGCTGCCACTCCTATAATATCCTAATAAATAAAATAAAGTGAGAAATCCAAGAACAGTCTGCTAATTAATATTTGTTATTACTGGGCAGATCTGTGTTTAAAAGGAATGAGCCACCATGAAAGAGATTATTTTTTTCCTATAAATGTTATGACATTAATTATCAGGTGGGGATCTCCCAAGACCTGTGAGGATCTACTGCTCCACCTTGTGGTTTGAAAAACGCTTCCCGTTTCTCTGTAGAGAGTCCTGTGCCAGAAAAAGTCCAGCCTCGTTCTGTTTTTTTTGATTTAACTGGAATTTGACTGGAATCAGTATCATACTTTCCCTTGAGATATGGATCTTGAGGGCAAGTAACGTGCTGTCACCTTTGGCATGCTTCAGGATAGACATTGCAAGAGGTCGTTCATTACAGAAGAGAAAAATAGAAATTAAAACATCAATGAAGAGTGCTGTGCACACATACCCACATAGGTCAGGAGGTGCAGAATAAATTAAAAATAGCTGGCAAAAACCAAGATGCCCAATACTCCGATGTTTTTTCAGTACATACACTGGGCCCAAGGAAACAGTGGTTTGGAGGGTCAATGAGGTGGTTGCAGAGGGTTCATTCTTCCATGCTGCTGTTGGGCCAGGAAATCAGCTCATTCCCACAGTGCTGCAGGCTTCAGTAAAGATGGTGCTGTGCAATTGCCCAGCCACAATCCTTCCCTTACATCAACGCCACAGAAGCTGTTTCTCAGACTAGCAAGGGTGCTGCAGCAAGACAGGACACCCAGGGCTTGCAAATCATGCAATAACTTTCTCCAGCTCTGAAATAAAGACTGCAAAGGAGTAATATTCCTCTGCTGTGGAAATCACAATTCCTGTGTACTTCAGTGGGGCAGAATTAAACCAGTACTGCTCTTCTGATGCTGGGTTTGTTCCAGGGAAGCAGCTTAAAACAAAGCATTCTAAGAAAGACTTCATGTCTGTGTGGTCTAACACCACCTGTCTGGGAGGGTTGGATCCTATTTTGGACACCTAGCATATATTCTTAGGCAATTATAATAGCCAAACTGTAGCAATCAGTTAATACCTACATTAAGAACACATCTTCTGCAATCACTTGTGCTTTTGGAAGTGAGTGGTTGTGTTCATAAAGCCTTAAGGAGTAGGAGCACTGGAAAAATTACCATCTTCTATAAAAAGACTTATTGTATAATAAGGGCAGCTTGTCTTACTACATACCAGCAGTCAGAATGTTCATCATAAAAAAACATTTATGGACTGGCAACAGGCATCTGCCTGCCCAATCCTGCCTGAATCTTGCTTAATAATGTGTTATCACAGAATTCTGCTCACTGGAAAGTTGGTAGTGTGCTTTAGATGAATATAAGTGTAGAGAAGGACATGGCTTACACAGCCAGACCTCCCTGCTGACAGTTTCTGCTTCTGAATGGTAACCCCTGGTCCCCAAAGTGCTGCTCTGTGCTGTCACCTTTGTCATGCTTCAGGAAACATTGCAAAACTTGTTTGAATAGAGAATAGGGGAAAGGAGGAGTGAAAATAAAACAAAGGATAGTTTTCATAAGTAGTTTAGAGGTTCTTCTCTATGGTTTTGTTGAAGAATATGTCACAAGGCAAGGAAATCAACTGTTTTCCTTCTATGCCTCTCACCTGCTTTTCCCTTCTTTGTGGATTAATGGTTTCAAAAGCTCTGTGACTAAAATTAAATATGTGGAATCGATATAGAAATTAAGATGCTGAATTATACTACAGTTACCCAGGATTTCCATGAGAACAGGAATTACTCAACAGTACTGGGGATTTAGGCACCTTTGGTGCTGATTTCCTGAAGGACTCAGATATCCATCTGTAGGAAATCAAGTCCTGAATGTCAATAAAGCCTTGCATTTGAAACTATTCTGACTTGGCACCAGTATGTAAGATCTGCACAGTTAGGATGGAACATTTCCATCAAAGGTTCGAGACTTAATACAAAGGTGGGGAGAAGGAAAGCAGATGATTGCCTCCTCCAACTACAACTCCTCAATCACAGGCTGTCAAGACATGGGTAATGGGCTGCTAACGTGAATCATTTGTCTCCAAAAGCCTTGAGGAAGGAAAACTCAAGGTTTATAACCAATGTGATATTCCTGAATTCCTTACGTACTCTTAATTGAAAATTGATTGAGACAGTGGGTTTGTCCTTAATGTAATTTATTTCAACTTTAATGATTATGATAACAGATACAACAATAATGATGAATTTTTTCTTGTTCCCACATTTCAAATCAAGAAGTTGAGAGTCAGATGCAAGATTCCAGGGGGATTGGACAATCCTTTAGGTCCCTTCCAACCCAAATAATTCTATGATTCTATATGTACAAAAAAAATGGAAAGTACTAAGAGTGAGGTAGTAGTGAAAGATCTAGAACTGTTTTACAAAGATGCATCATTTAAATTTGTCTCTTGACTTCTAAATTACAATACTTTAGTATAACTGTATCTCCAAGTGTAGACTTATTTGGTTACAGTTTACTATTTTGTAATAATGTTGAGAACATTTAGGCAAAACAGTGTCTAAAACTGCATGTAATAACAGCAATGTATGTTAAGTGCTATGCGGTTTACAGAGCAGACTGATATCAGAGAACCGTACTACAGTTCTTAAATATCGCATCAATTGGTTAAACTGGGACAAAGGCTTTACAACTGGGAGTTGCTGACGTGCTTACCCTCAGACACAGCAAAAATGAAGACACGGACTATTTGATGTTGCTCCTCAGAAGTTCTCAAAAGTCTTTAAACCATTCATTTCCATTTTAACACACAGCAAGATGTTCAGTAATTTATTGCCTGATTTTAATCCATCATTCCTCTCACAGCATATCTGAAGTCTCACTAAAGATGTATGTTCCCCCTGATCTTATGTTTAAGTTGTATTAGCATTCTGTTTTATGTTGGTCTCAGCATGGGGAAGAAGTATCTGTCTGGAAATAACATATTTAGACTGCTGGAGCTGTATTCATATATTCACTGAATTGACAGACAGGTTTGTGGTATTTTGCCTCAAAACAAAAGTGAAATTCTGCCCCCAAACCATGTCTCAGTCTCTTTAGAGATATTTTGGTTTCTTCAATAAAGAAGGGTTGTTGGCAGCTACACCTCCTAACCTGGCCTTTCTCTTCTCCATTACTCCCAGAGCTTAGGATGAGGTTAGTGAGCAAGCAGACACACAAAGCTCAGGTCCCTGCTATTTCAGTTTGAATGAGTATCCAAACCCAGGTCTCCATGTCAAACTGTAAGAAAGTCCTGTATTTGTTTCAGTAGGAGCTAATATCAGCTTTGATGGCTCCCTAATGTGACTTGCAGAATTTACTTGTGCAGATACGGTTTACTAGGGATATTTCAGTACTTCTGTTCCTTGGCAGAATTGAGAAGAGTGTACAGGAATGAAGAGGGCTTGGGGGGGAGGCAGGCGATGGGAAGATCTTAAGCAGGGATTTAAAATTTTAAAAAACAGAACTAAGTTTAGTTCTTGAAGTCTTTTCTGCCTCTTATTTTAGAATAAAGTACTCCAAGTAGTAATCAAAATGTGCACCCACTGTACTTGGAAAGATGTATATTTAATTTTGCCAGCTGGACCACACAAGCCCTTTTATAGTCAGTAAAGCTGGAAAATTAATTTTGGTAATTGATTGGAACACCCTTTAGATCAGTTCTCAATACTTGCCCTGCATCAGGCACAGGATGGTCCCCTTAATGTGCAACATCAAGCTAAACATTGTGGATCTCATCTAGAACCTTTCTATGCTAGTGTATCTCAAGACCTTTGTAAGTTTGTCAAGCTAGGATTTGCTAGAATTCTTCAGGGACAAATACCATCTCTGCACAGGCAGGTATTTAGCTGAGGGTCTATGTAGTGTGCCATTTATACACTATTTCATGGTATCATACCTCAGAGTCAGAAACAAGTAGTTTTCAATTGATGAAAGATTTGGATGACAGATTCAGTCCTTCCCTCTCAGCTATTCTGAATACTTCATGTGTATTAGGATGTATGATGCAGTAGCTTATAACCCTACAGAAATTCCTGTTCTGGAGATTTATTTTGTGGAGCCAACAAGACATGCAGAGCAGAACAGGGAATTTCAGAGGAGCAGCTGGCAACTGGCATGTGAGCTCCAGTGCTGAAGAGCCTGGGTGAATCCATGCCCTGCATGCACCAGGTGATTAGTGGCTGATCAAGGAAGGGAAAGAGAAGAGATGGAGTGGGAAAGGGAAGAGAGCATCTGTGAGCTGGACACTGCTTCTGGATCTGGGAAAGGAGGTACTGCCACCCCACACAGCTGAGCGTTGTTCCTAATGTCACACCATGGCTGAGAACCCAGAGCTCGTGGTGAAGAGATCAGCATAACAGTTTAACCTATCTGAGGTCAGTGGTTTGATGTGCTAATGGGAATTGAAAACCCCTTTTTTAGGAAACCAAAATCACTGGATTTGCATCTGAGCTTTGATTGACTGATGAGTCAAACTCTTGGCGTAGGCTTTGCAGTGAGATTACTTCAAAGTTGATTTATTATTATCATCATCAATGCTATTTTGAAGTATAAACTCTGATATTGTAAGGCAAAGGTCACCCACCTTTAAACTGCAAAGTGCCAGGTTATATTCTTCCCCAAAATAGTGATTAAATTTGGTGGCAGACACTTTGCAGACCTGAGGAGGCAGAGTGCAGTAGAAAGACAAGGGGGTGCTGTCAGCAGCAGGGTTTGCTCTCAGGGCAGTGTGTGGTGGCCAGGCTTCCAGCTCCTGTGGGAGGTGACAGCCCCACCTTTGCGTGTCCTTCTTGATGTGTGACAGCTCTGGGCTCCTGACTTTGTGCTGGGCCTGTTCAGGGATATTTGGATGTGGTTTTTGCTGTCTTTGGTACCTGTGCTGAGGATTGCTCAGCCCTGCATTACAGTGATGGAACTATGAGTAGGACAGGGAGCGTTAGGATAAATTGTAAGATACTTCTGAAGTGTACTGATTGCTGGCAAACTGTTGAAGCAAAAAATTTCTTCTGGAAATACTGTGGTCTAAAAACACTTTAAAATAATGCTGCAGGGGAGATTTAAAGTGTGCATTATGATGGCTAGAGTAATGTTAAAATATTTATCTGCCGCTATTCTTAAATTCATTAAAAACTTAATCTGATTCTTATGATACAGTAAGTCTCTAGTGACTAATCCGACAATTACACGCTTCCTAATGAGTAGTCTGAACATGACTGACCTTGCAAATACTTTGGCTCACAAAAGAAGTACCTTATGTTGGTAAATTCCTTTTCCCCAAATTTCAGTGGGAAATATTAATTCTGCCTATGACTATGTGGGAACAGGAAACAAAAATGAACGTTAATACTGAGAATGTCTTGCACAAAAACTACAATAGCTTGTTAACTAAGACTGAGCATCATCCTCCCCCACTGTGAGCACATCAGTTAATCATAGTAGGCATTACTCAACTTTATTTGGCATCAGTAAAATTTCAGATGTAATCCAAATATCAGGGTAAATCTTTCACTAATTCGATGAGAGTATAATTTTAATAGTAGTCTTCTTTATTTCACCATAGCCTCTTGTAGAGCTGGGAAGCAATTAAAATATTGGTTGTGTTATAAAGAATTCTTTGGACTACATTGATGCTGACCATTTACAGAGAGAATTAAACAGCTAGGGAATCTTTTCCTTAAAAATAATTTTTTTAAAAAGTGCTCTTGGCAGAGAGGTTATAAGAAGGATAGAGCTCTTGTAAGATTAGCCAGCAGAAATGACCATAGCTGATGATTTCTCCAGTGACAAGCCCTGCTGCTTTGCAACTCTGACAAATGCACTGCACAAAAAGTATTCCATCTGCTGCAAACAGTGCTTTTCTTCTGTGCTGCAAACAGCAGTCAAATCCATGTAAGTTGTGGTCTTTTTTTCAGTTGGACTGACAAGGTGATGTTTGAGAATTCCCCCTTTTGGAGTGTTGCCATATCTACTTAGTGAGAGCTTGCAGATTTTCCCCATCTGTTCAGAGTCTACCCTATCACCTGATAAATACTTTAGAGCACACAGTGGATATATCCTGCTTCCAAGAAGTCAGTGAGAGCAAGAACTCCTCCAGTCTGTTCATACTAAACTGTCCTGTAAGCTTTCTGTGGCACATTTCATTACAATACATTCACTGGATCTGTCTGCCCTTGTAAGGCAGGCAAGTCCGATGAAAGTAGGTAACTGATATAGAAAAATAAATGCTCTAGATTTTTAGATCTTACTAAAGACTGGAGATTTTTTTAATAGCAGAAGAATGATTCCAAAAATTACAGTTGTTTACAGAAGGGTTACATTCTGCCATCTATCTTTGTGCAGAAGTCCCATTGGGTCTCTCAGCAGGCTACTCCCAAAACACAGATGTTTCTGGCTATTCATTCAGTGGCTTAATTCTGCTGGATGCTTCTTACTCTCTAGCTTTTTTGTTACTGGGAGCTTGTTAAAATATAAATGTTTCTTTTTGTTACCACCACCAGTGCTGTCTCCGAAGTTACCCAACAAAAAAAGTCTGTATATCTGCCACTGGGTGGTGTATGCCTTGTGTAAGTAAAACTCACTAAAGTAAACTATCAGAGGTTTGTATAAGTGGAACTTCCAAATCTAACCCAAAAGCCCCCATGTCTGTTTTTTTCTTCTAGAAAATTTCCCTGGAGTTTATCAAAGAAAGAAATTCCAGGACTTGGGTAATAAAAAGAAGGAGGTGTATATACATCCATGTCCTTGTAAAATTCAGCTTTGAATGGGGGAAATACAGCATGTGCTTATATTTTCCTTCTCAGTTCTTGTAAGTTTCCATGCTTTCTTGAGAGCCACCTACTTTTACAAACGTGCAAAGGCCCTTAGTGTGTCTGCAGGCATCTTGAATTAATCATAGTTAGCTTTAGGGCATAGTCTATATGCCAACCACATAACTTTTTTTTCTTTTAATGTCATTTTCTACCAGCTCCTTGTCCTTGATGCTGTTGTTCAAATTCTAAGAACATTTGTAGAACCTTCATGGTGTAGCTTTTGGTAGGGTAGCAGAATTTCTTTTTGTTAGGTGGCACAAGCTCTGCTTGAGCCAGGACTTAGGGCACTGTAAACTGCTTGTGCTCCTGTTTCACTGAGTGTTTTGTATCAATAGGCTGATAACATGTTCATAACCCACAGGTTTGACTGTCCAAAGCCAGCTCTGGTTAAGTCACTGAGTCTGAGCAATTGCTGAGGCTTTCAGAATAAAGAGAAACTGCAGGAGGAAGAGGAAAGGAAACATTTTACCTTCCACTGCTTTACTTTATGCATACTATCCAATTCAACTTTATCTGTTCTGTTGGTTTCCTCTTTACCTAGCAGTTCCTTATAAATATCAAAAGGCAAACTGTAATCATGAGCAGCCTGTAAATTTTTTATAGGTAAAGTCTAGTCAAGTATAAAAACTTCTGATTTCATCCCTTTAATTTGCTCAGCAGTCCAGAAAAACTACAAAGATAGTGAAATTAAGTTTTCCCCATGTCTATATCCACATACCAGCCTTTGCATGAGGATACATAGCAATTATATGAAACCCATTGTGTAATCCTTTTGAGGCAGCGGAAGGTTAAATTAGTGCTGGAAAGGTTCCCTCATGCAATAGCAGTGGGGGGCAGGTGGGAGATATTTAAGAATATCCATGATTTATGACTGGAAAGGTCTCAACAAAGCCCAACAATATCCCACAGCTCTGCCTGTTGCCTTATGTTTTTTGGTCTTGTAGGAAAAGTTACACATAAAGCAAACAAGCTCCCAAGCACTGTTTGAAAGAAAGAAGGGACTGAGTTAGCTTGGAACTCAGTAAAGTACTTCTAGAGCCTGAAACTCTTACAAGAGTTTCTACTGACTAAAACTGATATATATGTCCAACATAAGAGGCAATGGATGGAAACATTTTAAGATACCAGAGGGTTTTGTCTCCGTATCAATTAACAGTTCTTGGCCATTCTACAGACTTTGGTAGCAAAGGGCCTCTCTACCTTTGATGATATGGAGGAATTACTGCAAACTTTTCACTGAAATGTGCCTCTTGTAGCTGTTGGCTTTCTCTTCCCTGCCATTTGGAAGCATTTTAAGAAGATGCTAATGAAGACCCAGATTTTTCTACCTGAACTGACATAAGATAATACATGGTGGCTAAACAAAACACAAGAGTTGCAGACTGTTACCTTCTGTGCCTGAGCTGGCAGTGAATTATGAAGGAAGCAGGTTAGGAAATTAAGTGACCCAAATTACAATAGAAAAGAGTTCAGGCACTCTGGGTGTCACCTTGTGCAATGTGAGATAGGAGAATAATCTCTTTTCCTGAAAACTGCCAGGTGGAGATGTGACAGTGGTGCATCTGTCCTGAGTGGTATGAATGATGCTGCCCCACCTGCACCTGACCCAGCAGGAGCCTGCTGGGCTCCTGGTGCATTGTGCTGCTGAAGTGTGAATGGCTAGGACCATTTTTGAACATAACGAAATATGGAAGGAGGTTGTTTTTCAGTACTAACTACTTTCTTCAGTCTGTCTGGGTGGTGAGCAGAGAGATTTTCTGACTCCTCTCAGAAGTTTTGGAGCTACCAAGCTTGACTGAGTGTTTCATGAGCACCAATATCCTACTAAGTTCCAAGGACTGGTAATTAATAATTCCATGTTATTTGATAGGGATTTTCCCATTCATCCTTCATTCCTATTTTCACAGGAAGCAATTATTTTATGCTACAAGTGTGACCTATTAGCCTTTATCACCAGGCAACCACACCATCACTATAGCCATACATGAATATCTTTCAGAATGTGCTTCCTCTCTGTCAGTTCTATCTGTGTGGCTCACTGTTCACACACAGTTCTCCATCTGCCAGGCAGGGTCTGTTCTTTCTGCATGTGATTTGAGAGCACCCCAGGCACCTGCCCGGCTTGCAGATGGTGTTACTCCATCACAGTCTGGAGTCATCACTGACAGCACAGCGTACTTCAGCGAGATGAAAGAGGATGATGGAGTTAAGGTCTTACTGCAGACACGCCAGACAATCTGAGCCAACTATAGTTCCTGTGTGTAATTTTTTGTTTCTGTCCTTGCCAAACTGTGCAGGAGGTGAGGTTTTGTTTGTAACAAGTCTCCTACCTACTTTGGAGGAGGGGAGAACCCCCACACTGCAGAAGCGAGGGCAGAAATCACAATCCTACATCAAAACTGCCCCATGAAACCTATCAGTGGTCTGGCGCTAGCTCTTTTAGATGCTGTTTTTCCGCTTGAGCGTTTTTGGTTTGGCCTTTTTTCCCCCCTCCTCTCGGTGCTATTTTTTACTAACGAAAAAAAGCGTTAGGCAGCTTGGAGTGGCAGCAGAAGGCAAATACGCCTGTACTGAAAAACTAAGTTAAACTTCGAGGAGTGTGCGAGCGATCGTTGCCGGCTTGGGGCTGCGCGCTGCCCGGGAGGAGCGGGGAGCGCTGGGGAGCGCGGCGGTGCCTCGGTCCTCCCTCGGCCACCGGGCACCGCGCCCGGGCACCGCGGGGCGAGCCCGGCTCCGGCTTCCCGCACAAACTCCGCCAACAGGAGCGGGATGCCGCTCTCGGGGCTGTGGGACCGGGCAAAAAGACCTCGCAAGCGCTTCTCTTACCCCCTCCATTTTTGTAGCAGAGGTATGGAAATCGCCAGACGTTGGCCAGGTCCACGGCGAAGCCGATGACGGAGAGGAGGAAGTCGATCTTCTTGCCCCAGGTCTCCCTGTCCTGGGTGCCGTAGCGCGGCGCGGGGGCGGCGGGCAGGAGGCTGCTGCTGGTGTACTGCACCCCGTTGTGCTCCTTCACCAGCAGCAGCTCCACGTCCTTCTTGGGCGGCGGCGGCGGCCCCGCGCGGTCCGGCAAGGGGGCCACCACCGACACTTTGCGCTCGGGCTGGACCTGTTTGTTCATCCTCGCCTTAAACATCCAGAGAGAGCGAGCTGAGGAGGGGGCGCGCAGATAACGGAAGTGCGCTTCCCGCTGGAGGCGACTCCGCGCTCAGCCCGGCGCTGTCAGCGCGGCGGGAGCGAGGCACGGCCGTAATAAGAGCCATGCAAATGAGGCGGGAGACCGCGGCGGGGACCGCGGGGCGCGGGGCTGCCCGCGCCCCGCCGCCGGGGAGAGCCTGCCCTGGGAGCGCCCGGGCTGCCCGCGCCCCGCACTGCCGCCGGGGAGAGCCCTGCACTGCCTGAGCCCCGCCGCCCGGCTCCGGCCCGCCCTGCACCGCCTGAGCCCGCACTGCCCGAGCCCGCACCGCTCCGAGCCCGCACTGCCCGGAGCCCGCACTGCTCCGAGCCCGCACCGCTCCGAGCCCCGCACCGCTCCGAGCCCGCACTGCCCGGAGCCCCGCACCGCTCCGAGCCCGCACCGCTCCGAGCCCGCACTGCCCGGAGCCCGCACTGAGCCTGCACTGAGAGCCCTGCACCGCCTGAGCCTGCACCGCTCAGAGCCTGCACTGCCGGAGCCCTGCACTGCCTGAGCCCCACCTGCACTGCCTGAGCCCGCACTGCCTGGAGCCCTGCACCGCCTGAGCCTGCACTGCCCGCACTGCCCGGAGCCCCGCACCGCTCCGAGCCCCGCACCGCTCCGAGCCCCGCACTGCCTCTGATGCCCCGCACCGCTCCGAGTCCGCACTGCCCCTGGTGCCCCGCACCGCTCCGAGCCCGCACTGCCCCTGGTGCCCCGCACTGCCCCTGGTGCCCCGCACCGCTCCGAGCCCGCACTGTCCCTGGGTCCCCGCCGAGTTACTCAGGTCGGCACCGTCCTGCCGCAGGCTACGGAGCTGCTGCTTCCCGCCAGGCAAAACGCGCATCCCTAGTCCAGGCAGCTGAAATTGCCCTTAGCAGGCAACAGGTAGAGCCTGCTTGGATTGCCCACTTCCCTTCTTTCTCGGCTGGTCTCCCCTGTCCGTTACTGTGGCTTTAGTTAAACAACAGAATTTTGGGCTTTTGACATCAGAGCCCGGTGGGGTGCAGGCTGCACGGCAGAGCTGGACACTGCTAATGCTCCTGTGCCTGGGCTGATGGATGCCCAGCTTCTTTTATGGCAAGTATGGTAGGCTGGTAGAATTCAGTTGTCAGGTTGAGGCATTTGTGGGACATTAGCTATTTGCTGCTATTCCAGATGGAACGCGAGTCTTTTGCATGTAAAACGGACAAAGACTTATCTGGCAGAACAGTGATTGATGTCAGAAGTTGGCTAAATACAGCTGCAGAAAGGGGTTTTCAGGGACTCTACTTGTTACAACTGTGAATAGTAACTCTACACTCCTTGTCAGTTAAGGGACAAATAAAATTTGTCCATAAAAGACAGAAACCAGCTTTCTCTCCCCAGTATTAAATAGCTTCCCTTCTGCCAGGCATCAGTGAGAGCAGGTCAAGTCACAGAGGATTCTCAAAGGTGTTAATAGCCTACCATACTTATTTTTTCTGCTAGGGCTGATAAAACACTATTACATATATTGTAATACATAAAGAGGCGCTAGTCAGAGTTCATAAAGAACACTGGATTCATCTGCAAACTTGGAATGTGAAAAAGAATATCACCTTAGAGTTAAAGTTCACATATTGGCATCCTCCCTATGTTTCTTTAGGCCACAGACTAAAAAAGATGCTAGCAGGACAGCTACAACATACAGATTTTAGGCCTTCACAAAAAACCACTTGGTTCAAGCTCCACCATCCAAGCTCTGATTTGAATACTAAAGCCTTCATTTGGGTGAGGTATGTGCACAGTGGCTATCCTGTTTCAGAGCACTTGGGTGCTTAGACCATGCAGGTCATACGTTCTCTTTTGGTTACTCTGTGATTTCCTGTCCTCATCTCTTTCCAATACACCACACAAGACCTTTTCTCTGCTTTCTGACTCTCCCTGCCATACGTGCTATAGGTCTCTATGACTATGCCATGGTGCCCTCTGAGCTGCTTTCCCGTGCAGTGCAGCCCACGGGATCGTGCTCGTGCGCAGCTGCGCTGCTGCCTCCTCCTTGCACCACCCATCAGGCACCGCACCGCATGCACCAAAGGCACCAAATACAGACCCTGTGCCATGCACTGCCCCAGACATGCCCAGCTCACCTGAGTTGGAGTCTGCACCCCCATTCTCCCACAGCAAATAAAGGACACGCTCTGTTTCAGACATAAGGCAGCCTCTGCTCTCAGCTGCACGGCCCTGAAGGCATCTTGCTGACAAACTCACCAGATAGCACTGGGGGTGTCTCTGTCCCATTCCCTGGTACCTATGGGGAGGGGAAAGATGACTGAAGGGGGATTGCTCCTTGTTGGTTCCACCACTCAGGGGCTGCAGTCTCTCTGGGAGCTGAAGATGTATCTTAGCCAGTAAGGAGCTTTTTAAACCAGGTTCCCCTCTCTCCACGTGACTATTACTGCCTTAATGATCTGCACAGACTTCCTACGCTAGACAGAAGCACTCCTGTATTGCTTCTGGAAAAATAGGGCCTTGCTAAGGAACACCCTTTTTCCCACAAGGTCTCAATTAGCTGAGCTTGATCATGATGTCTGTGGTGGGAGGAATCCAGAAAGCCCCCGCTTATTTCCTAAGAGAATTAAGTCACTCTGCATATATATATACACACACACAAATATCTATCTCTCTATGTATACACACACACACACATATATATATACATAAATATCTATATATGCCTTTAGTTCTTGCATGGAAAGTGTGCACAATCTGGTTAATGTAATATCCGCTGCACCCTCAAGGTAAGAAAGTCCTCAATTGGATTTTATGAAAAAGTTGCTTAATCTTGAATCTGTCTGGATCTTGTTATGCCTAATGTAGCCTGACAGTGGGTAGAGTTGAAGTCAGAGAAGAGAATATTGTATTTAGAAGCCTCAGTGGGGCCAGGCAAGATGGCAGGGTGTTAGTGATATGCCACTGTTGGCTGGGAAACAGGTTGTAATTTACTTCAGAAAACAGTCAGGTATTGCTAGGTTAGTCATCAATTATTCAAATACTTGTCTGTCATTCCTTGCCATGTATGGGAGAATATACTGTGCGCTGTAACAGTAAACTGAGGCTGTCACTTACACATTTAGTGTCTGGGAAGAAAAAAAAACCCCAAAGAACAACAATTCTGTGTCTGCTTTCAGAGCTCCATTTGCTGGTGGTGTGAAGGCTCGCTGTGCTTGCTGGCAGCAGGGTTTGAATTCCCCAGTGCTGGCAGCACAGCCCTGTGCCACTGACCCTACAGAACTACAGGAGCTGCCTACAGTCCTTCCCATGAACCTAGGAACATCTTCTGAGAAGGGTGGTACCAAACAAACAGTGTTCAAATATGCTGGAACTTGCAGTCTACTGTTGGTGCATCTGTGAGAGTCTTGCCTCATGAAGTGTCTGATACACTTGGTGTAAGAGCTTGGCAGTTGAGCCAAGCAAAACAGTAACTGAGAGAGGATTTAATTGTTTTGTAAGTAAATGGAGGTAAATGTCACTGAGAAAAAACCCCACCACTCTTTAAACCAAAGGAATCACAATAAATTTAGTGGGAAAATGAAAAGAGTTCTAGCTGTCAAAGTAATGAATGCAATGGGAATTAAAGACTTTGGTTTGGGATTTTTTTTTTTTAATGAGTAGGTTTGTGTGACAAAGTTGGTTTGGACTTGAAGACCTGGGACATCAATTTCTTATTATAATCCAAGATACAGTGAAAAAAGTAAAAGGAGCAATGGATATATGCATCAAGTATTTCATTTCATGTCCTGGTAAATCCACAGAAACTCATTCTGGTCTTAAGGTTCACCAGCACTAAAAAAACTAAATATTTTTCAAACAAAGTGCATAAGTCAAATGAATTTAGGTTTGCTTATTCTGTAATAGAAGAAACCTGAGGAATAGCCAGTTGCTGCAGGAACAGGGAACAAAGCCTTCTGACTAAATCAATTTAAAAGGATTTCACAGTGGTAGGAACATGGCATTGGCAGGGGTGCCCATCTTTCTAGGTTAGCAGGTAAAGGATGCCATGCCATGGACTATACTGAGCATTTTTAATGACAGGAGATATATCAGTCCCAGCTTCTTGGACTTTTAAGAGAGGGTTGGGCAGGTTTACTTCACAGTGTCTCTAAAATCACAATGCCATTCCAAATGCAATGTTTGTTTAGTATTTAAAACTTCCGTGTTTTATTGTTAGCAGGTTGCTGTCATAGCATCTCTTTCCTAGAGCTAAAGAAATGCATCTCTTTCACTGAGAAGGGTTTGTTTGGGTTGGTCCTACCCTGCATTTTGACAGTGTCTGTCATGTTACAAACTGTCTTCAGACTGAAAATAAATATTACAGAAACACTTCACAGTATTTTGGTATTCTGTTCATGCAAGAATGCCAAGTTCTAGGGGAAGACAAGGCTTCTCCCTGTTTCTCATGATAGCAGCTTTTGTAACTTCCTTATCAAATTGCTTGAGATTGTCATGAATACACACCTTCAAAGCACCTTTTACCTGGGATCAGATGACCTGGCACCAGATGACAAGAGCATCAGTGTCACCCAAGCAAGCTGTCCCATGGCATCTTTATCATTTTCTGATGTATAGAATATGTGTGTGTGAAGAGGATGATGTTAAAGTCCAGGAGTTTTTACCCCTCACAATTACACCACCGCCCCTTCTCTGTAGGCATAACTTTTTCACTTCCCTTTGACCTCTTTCCAGTTCACTAGCACTTTGTGCCTTTTAAAGATTTAAATCTCCTTTGGAACATTTCACACAATAGTTAAGTTTCAGCTTCAGCATATTCTTTCTTGCTACCTGTCTTGGGTCACCAGCTCCTGGTGCTGCTTTAGCACCAGGCTCATTCTGTCTCAGAGAGTGATTTGCAAAGCTGCATCTAAGTGGGGTGGAACTGGGAGCACTCCCAGGTTCAGTCTGACTGGGCATGCCTCCCTTATCTTGGCTTGGGGGGCACTCCTCCCTTATCAGGGTGCAGGGTTCCAAGGGTGCAGGGTCCAAAGGGAGCAAGAGCACCCACTGACCTCGTCTCTGCTTTGAACAGCAGGAGAACCAGTAGAGTTGGCTCTGCTGTAGTCCTTCCTCTGGGTTCACCAGGTTGTATATCCGTGTTATCTTTCTCTTTTCTGGTTGGAATAAAACTTTCTTGAGGAAAAATGGCCTAGATTTTAGATGAAGTCTTACCAAGCTTTAGTGAAATAGTAATAATTCCCAGGACTATCAGCCAAGATTTTAATGAGAAGGAGATCTCACTTGCCTTTTTCACACCTGTACTAAATGTCTGTCCACAGACAGGCTATAAACACCCAAGTCATTCTTCTCTGTCACTTCTCTAATTCTTCAAGACCAGGTTTATCATTTTATTCTGTTTGCTTCCATCCCATCTCTGTTATGCTAGGTTTCCTTTTTTTCCCCTGTGTGAGTCCCATTCTTCACTGATTAAATGTTGCCTGCCAACTTCATAATCTGCAAATTTCATTAGCAAACACAAACTTTTGGGTGCATATTATTAATGCAAATATTTAATAAAATCATTCCCCCTAACAGATTTTTCAAGATGGGTAATCTCACTCCAAGCCTGTAATTATCCTTACAGCACAACATAGTATTATATCCTCTTTAGTCAGTTCCTTTCCTGTCTTAACAATTCTATTTATCTCCATGTATTCTGCTCAGACTAACAATTACAAATGTCATTGTAACAGCTACTTTTGTAAAGTCGTGATAGATTAATATCTACCTCATTTTCCTTGCTTTTATAAAAGGCAGTTATGAGAAAAAGGTACCAGATTAATCTGTCTTCCTTTGGGAAGCTGGTTTTGCATGTGGGAGTTTTCTGTGCTTATACACCTGTGGGTAGAATTCATGAAAAGTGTTTCAATTTGGGAGCTCCATGTGGTCATAGCATTATTTGCATCTGCCTAAATCAAGGTTTTTGTAAGATGCTTCATCATTTCTGTCATCTGCAGACCCTGAACAAGACACCTCACTTGATATCCGAAGCTAGACTGGGATATGACCCAAAATATCCAGTGATATAAAAATTTGCCGAATTCCACATGATCCTAAGGTGATTTTTAACTGCTCTGCTGATGGCAAGGTGCTGGGTATTATTTTCCTCCTGTTGAAAAGACTAAACAAAAAGCCAGAAGCAATCTGTTCTTTCTTGCTGGGAGGACCTGTCCTTTCTTTTGCTGCCAGTCTCTTGCTGATATCGCTGCTTGTACAGCAAATAAAATATGTCCAATTGTGCAGGCTGCAAAAAAAAGACTGAGAATGAGCTTGAGATCTTGCTTAACTAAAAATAAGTACCTTAATACAGGCTACTGATCTTAATTTTATTGTATACTTTACTGATCATTGGACATTCAAAGCCAGTCTTTATGTAGCCTCATTCAGTTCAAAAGGGATCATTCTCCTGTATCTGAAGGCACAATAGGATAAATTATTTTTCCAAATGCAAAGCAGCTGATTTCACTAATTACAATAAAGTTGAAACAAAGAGTGAAAACATTTAAATTACACTTAAATTATGGTTGGTGCTTTCTACTGGGCCAAATACTTGGGATCAAATTTCTTCCTTTGGTACAGAAACAGAACCTTCTGTGGCCAGTGAGAATTATATGTGGAAAGGAGATGTGGAAATAAAAGCTTCACTTATCAAAGTTCTGTTTTTCATTTTTGAGAATTCTCATTTTCTAAGAGTACTCAGAAACAATCAAATTATGCTAAATAAAGTTGCCTTTTCACTAAGAGAATGCATGTAAGCAGAGGTTCACACTACAGTTGCCCAAGGTTTACACTATGGCTATATCCAAATCAGAATTCTGTTGTGCTGGGTGCTGGACATCCACAAGGAGAGAAAAAAGTTAGATTCACCTAATCTACCTAGAAGCAGTGAGCTTCCCATTGCTGTTACTTGAGAGAAAGATCATTGTGGCTGTCAGTGGTCCTCAGGCAACTCATTTCCTTAAGCTTTGGATACTGTGATTCCATGTCTTTGAGACAGAAAGACAAAAATCCAGTAGCAAATTAAAAGTAGCCTCCTCTAAAACACGGAAAAAGACCAATTATTTATTTATCTTAGGAGAAAATTAATCTCTAAAAGTATAAACTTTTGAAAGGATTCAAGTCTCATAATGGGTATTAGCTGAAGAGTAAAAAATAGTTTCTCCCCAAAGCTTAAGAACTTTTTGTATGTTTTGCCTTATGAAAATTTACACATTCATCTTACAGGTGTCTTCACTCATGTATAGGTTTGAGTGGGTTTTACCTGCTTTTACTGTCCAAAACCTTTGCAGTTCTACAGCAACAGGCACATCAAGTTGTGAACTGATTTAGTACTTGGAAACCTCCAGTTGCCTTTAGTTGTAGCATTAATCCAAGTGTAGCACCAAGTAGCAATTTTGCTTTCCAACTAACATTGAGTAGTTTGGACAGTTCTAAGTAAATTGTTTTTGTTGAGCTGATTGTTTTAAAATTAAGCCTCCAAGCACTGAAAGAATCAGCAATGCCAAAGGAGACTCAGAGCCTATCCTCAAAGTTATGACAAGTCAGGCACTTGGCAGTTTTCACAATGACCTATATTTTAATATGGGCTATTGGATTATTTCTAAAGAGGCTTCTTAGCCATAAAAGAATTATGCTCATTGGCTGGGCTGTGGCAAAAATACAATTGAATTAAGGATTGAAATAATTTAGGATCCAGCTGGACAAGTTGTCCCTGCGGCTGAGCAGTAACAGATGTATTAAGCATTGGAAATTGCACAGAAAAAAAGGTATAATTGATCTAAGGTAACCTCACTACTTTATATTAAATAAATCAATGCTGATAAGCTGAAAGGTTAGAAGCAAGAAGCTGAATTGAAGGAAGGTGGACTTGGAAAAAAGCAACTCTAAGTAAAACAAGTTAACTTTTATGTCCTAAATATGGTATGGACTATGGACACTTGATTTCTCTAGGTACAGTGGCTGTGAATTTCCAAATCAGCAGAGCCTTGGGGAGTGTTGGGGGATGTGAAGGAGGGGTTTCATTTTCTATGTGAGAAGCAGAAAATTATAATTAGCAACTCCATGTTAATTTGTGTATCTGCAGCCATTTATCACTGAAAACCACAGGTGACCCACAGGACTCCTTCACATGTACCTGTGTCTATCTCTGCTGCTCAGCTCAAGGATTCAGAGGGAAGGCTGCATTGTAAAAACCGCATTTCACCAAGCAGATGAGGTTTTGGGAGTGCAATGTGTGTGCATGTGTGTTCAAAGAAGCAGGCAAGCCCAAAATGTTGGCCAGTAATGTAGGAGACAGTAAATTCCTTCTGGAGACACCCAGTGCCTGAACATTAGCAAAAGCAGAGGTGCTGGAGGAGGAGGCTGTAAGATGAAGAACAACGTACTTTCATAGTTAAAAGTGTTTTTTGAAAAGTCAGAGGAAAACTTTACAAGGTGCGAGCAACTTCAAATAAACTTGTATTTAATGTAGCTGGAAATACTGCTGGGTAGTAGAAGACAAGATCTCCCTGTTACTCACTTATTCCTAATTCCATTTCTCCATTTCCAGACTAAGCACAAATAGTTTCATTAGGAACTTACCTTGTTTTGCAAAGAATGAAAAGATATATTAAAAAAAAATTTGCATTACTGCTTTAAGTGCACTTCTAGCAAAGCGAATTCAAACTTGCATGACCGGTGCTTTGGGTGTGGATGTATGAAAAGGGCCGGGCGCTGGCGGGGCAGGGGCGGCTTGATCCGGGTGTGCTCCCCGTGTGCCGCGGAGCAGGAGCCCCAGGAGCCCGGGGAGGGCTCGGCTTTGTCCCGACCGCCTTTGCCGGGGCCTCAAAGGGAAAACCGCGCTGGGCTCCGAGCCGGGGCAGGCAGCCTCGCCCGGCTCCTCGGGGCCGCAGGTGCGATGGCTCGGGAGGGGCGGACCCCGAGCGGCCTTTGGGCTGCCCTGAAGCTCCATCTGCTGGATGCGCTCCCCGCAGCCCGGCCGCGCTCCGCTTCCAGCCAAACCCCGCAGACTCGGAAAGGCAAGCTCCGCAGGCTCGGTGGCTTCCCGCAGAAATTAAAGACAACAGCTTTGAAAATGAGGAAGGTCAAACTTCCTTAGTGGTGCAGCAAATATGCTGATTTAGAGCATGTGCTTGAGACCTGTGAATAGCCGTGCTAAAGGTCGGTTCTGGATGCACGGCAATCAAAGTTTAGGAAATGTTGTTAAGATAATGTTTTAGTTAAGATTTTGCTGTGTCACAAATTAATAGAAGAAGTGATGATATTAGAACATGCCTCTGCCTGACATTCCTCTGACAGCCACCCTCTTGCACACCAGATATCTTCTGTCTCTGCCACTTCCAGAACTAAAACTTCTGTGACCTATTAATTCCATGCAGATCTGCTGAACCTAGTAAGAAATTTTGTCTGGTTGTGTCTTTTCGTCCGCAGGGAGGAATCTTTGATGCAAAAGAAAGGAGAATGAAAATTCTGATTTTGAAGCTAGACGTAGATTAGAAGAATTAGTTGTTTCTTACTTCCTTTCAAACAAATGAGCTGAGATGTAACCAGCAGGTAAACATGCAGTCATCCTTCCTTGCTGTGATTCCTTAGTTTTTAAGCTGCTCCTAATTAAAGTAATTTTCTTACATCTCAGCAAACATAACCATAGAAATGTCTAAACATGAAATTATGTATTTAAAATATGATGTTGCTTTGGCCAGCTAAAGTTTATGTTCTGAAATAGTAGTGATACCAGAAGATTAATCACCATGAGACATTCTTTGTGGGACATATTCTGAAGGAAAAATGGAATATTCAGATGTATCCTCAACATAAAAAATATCTCTCACTTTTTGAAGAGTTCATGCTGCAATCTCTTGGTGCCCAAGTGTATAACTCTTTGTGGTCAAGGCCCAAAATTATCACAGAACACTAAGTTGTACATCCTCACTCACAAATTCTTCAAAGAAGCTTTTAGGTTAACTGCAGGCTGTTGTTAAATATTAGTTTGGACAAGGATCAGCCTTGAGCTTCCCCACACTGCAGAAGGAAGGGCTCTGAGCTGAGGCAGTCTGATGCAAGTGAGTGGAGCAAGACCCAAAACTTCCAGAGGAAGTTGAGAATCATGGCTTCTCCTGTTTTCCTGTCTTGTTTTTCCTTGTCAGAGAGTAAAAAATAGAAAAAAAGAAGATAGGGGTAGGTACTGCTTGGCTAGGACTGTGTGCTGGCAGCTAAGAAGTTTTAGTCTGGAAGAAGGAATTATTTAGGCTGTTTATTTAGGCAGGAAGAAGGAATAGGTGAGTGTATTTGCTGGACTGAGCTCCAGTTAGCACAGGAGCCCTTCCAATAACTTAACAAGTAGGGAGGAAATCATGGTGGAGTTTGAGGCTGGGAGGATGAGTTGTCTGAGATTGGGAAGCTTCTTCCTACACCTTTTTTTTTTTCTTCATCAGGGCTGAAGGAGACCCTAGGTCAAACTTGGAAGGAAAACTCTACATTGAAGGAATACTGAAGGAATACATATGTCAGTATATGCTGATTTAGCAAGACTAGAAGAGAAAAAATAAGATAGAACCAAATGAAGTTGGTATTATCAATAACTTCATGAGGGAGAGGGCTACTGAAAGCAAAACTACCCATCTTTTACAGCATATAGGTCAGAGGCTAGGTTGTCTGGGTTTTTTTGGTACAGAATTGCTGCAGTTGTCTTCAGCATTCCCCTTTCCTATGGGCTTCATCCCTGCAGCTGTTGATCTGTGTGTCTGTAAGGAGGCACAAACAGGGTTTAATGCAGTGACAGCACTTCAGTATTCTCTTTCCCAATCAATTAATAATTAACATTGACCACCGATGACTCTCACATTATTTATCTTATACTTTTCCTTATTTTCTCTTATGCTCATTCTTTCTTCCCTCTTCTGTGTTGATCTCAGCAAAACTTTGTTGCAGGCCCTACAGGGAGAAGGAGAAAATGGGTCAGAGCTGCAGAGGCAGCAGCAGGGCACAGTCTCCTTACTGGAACAGAGAAGCGCTGGAAGCTTTGTGCTGTGCTTCTGTGGTATAACAGCACAGCTCTGATGGCACACTAATTCAGTTTTTTTACTTTTAGGAACCACTAAAGCAGTACTGATGCTTCCTTAACTGTGCTGGTTCATTATCATACAATGTAATTTTCTGATTCTGGTATACAGTTTGTAGGACCTATTTTCTGGGTTCTGTTTCTTGGCAGATCTACCTGATAATGGGTACCTGCAGCTTCCAAAAATGTACAAAACCTGACAAAGGTCAGGTTTCTGTGCTGAATAAATTATTATTTGTATTTTGATGGGGTTTGGCTCCTGTTGTTACAGGCTCTGCAAAATGCCCAAAATAAAGGCCAGTCCAAACCCTAAAGAATTCAAGTTAAAAAAAGCAATCAAATAAGAACATGTAATAACCTCACATCAAAATGCCAAACTTTTGGAAGAAATTTGGATGTAAATTGAATTCTGGAAGCTCTGGAGTATTTATAATTAAGAATACCAAATAAAACTCTGGTAGAACCTTGCCGTGTCACTGCTGACATTAGCACTAGGCTGCTTTACTGGGATTGATAGTCTTTCTTCTTTCTTGTTTAATAATGTATTTCCTCTTGGAGGAAAACTGTGGTAGTAAAACTCAGCAAAGCCAACAATGTGTCTCATAAACAAATTCATTTCCTTCTTCAAACATTGTTCATTCAAGAGCAATACATTCAAAATTCCTTTTAGTGCTGGGTTTTTAATTGGTTCCTTTTGCAGGAATGAAGCAGCCATTCTTTGAATCCTCCTTGAATTTTGCTGAATTTGTTAAAATTTTCTATGTTATCTTTATTGAATTGCATTAAGGGAAGGATCCTGATAACATCACTAATGTATGATTTTATTTAGAATTTCTTAGGAAAATCCCACACGTTTGTAATGGTGAGCATTTGCCTGTAATGTGTATAAAAAAAATCACCTTTAACTTTTCCCTAAAGGGATGCAGTTGAGTTTCAGGGTTGTTTAATGATATCTAAAACAAACAATTGAGGGATACCTTTCCCTGTAGTGAGCAGATCTCATTTCACCAGCTTCTGAGGAAGCCTCAGATTGTGAGAGGTCAGACATTGAGTGAAATAATTATGCGACTAAAGTTACCACGATTTTAGCATTAATATTGCTGGAACAGCATTAATATTTCCTGGAAGGTTGTGGTTTAGGTTAGTGATTTGGATTTCGTCTTTTTTTTTTTTTTTTTTTTGATGGTGTGGGATCTTTACAAATGTTTTTATTCATTCAAAGAGTAGGGGAAACAATATGTGATTGCAGCTGTGTGGCAAGACTGGTGAGTAAGGCTGGAGCTGTGGTGTACCCAGGGCTGAATGTGTTCTGTTGAAGTTCTCCCTTAGATGTTCTCTCGTGATGAGTGGATTCAGGGATCAGCAGCCCTGGCTTTTGGGCCATTTCTCAATTAATGGGAACCCAAAGATGAGTGTGGAGATGAACATTGACTCGTTCCAGTAGAAGCAAGAGGAGCTCACAGCAAAATACGGCACGGTGGCAGTGCTCCCTCACGCAGGCCTGAATAAGGAAAGGATTGAACAGAAGTTGCCATTGATGGAAAAGAGCCAACACACCCAGAGCTGCCTTGTGAGCCAGCCCTGAGCCTCAGCAGCAAAATCCAGCCCAGAGTGGGACTGTGTCACACAGACGAGGTGAGCACAGGTGAGGCTCTCAGCACAGAAGGTGCTCAGGGTTGGTGGCACTGGGGGCAAGCCCCTTCCACTGCCCCACTGCAGGGCTGCCTGGAACCTCCCTGCCTTACCCCTGTGAGCCAGCAGGGCTGTGTTGTGCTGCTCTGCTGTGCTGCTGGTTCCCAGGATGAGAGTTGTTCTTCCACCAGGACCGTGAAGGATGCCTGGCTTCTCATCAGTCTTTGTTTGCCCAAAGAAAGCAGTGGAGGAAGAGAGGTTTGTGCTTTCTTACCAGTCCTGTGCTTAAGTCCTCCAGAGAGCTTATTTTCACAATTAAAATGGATTTAATAGGGATTTTCTTCTCTTTTATCAGACCATCTTTGTGCCCTGGGCTGTGTTTTCTGAAGAAACAGACTGAAAATGTATTTTATTGATACTTGGTCCTCTGAGCTGTAGGTAGCTTTTGGAACATGGTACATTAGGCACAGGGGCACCTTTGCTCTTTAAACAAAATGATCTTCTGTCTCTGAATACTTCCATACAGCATTTATCTAGAGATCAAGGTAAATTTTTACCTGAGACGCTTCCTCTGAAGTAGCTGCTTCTGAAAAAAATAAAAAGCTCTTGATTTTTTAAAATAATTTCCCACTGTCTGAAAGTGGATGGCACCAGTGGGTTACAGGCACCCGTGTAATGACAAACTTCTAAGCCAAAGTAAATATTTTCTTTTGATGCTCTATTAGACCAGTAGAGACTACAGCTATGAAGTTCTTTTAATGGAAGACTCCACATCTGTATGTGTTTTATTCCTTAGATTTTGGGTGACCTGATTGCAAAGTGCCCTTTTTAAGAGAGAAGAGATGCTAACCTTATAATCCTGTTTTTTTTTTTTTTTATAGCTAAGGTTGCATCTGAAACAATTGCCAAGGTGGTTTCTTTACTGCTGTTCTTAATTAGGAAGTGTCACCAAAATAAATTGGGTTCAGTTTTGCAGTATCAGTATCATTTATTATGGAGAGCATGGTGAGCTGAAATGTAGGTAGATGGCTAACAACATCATTAAGTTGTTTTGTATTTTCTCATTTAGGAGATGGTGGGATACACTTTTGGGTAGGCCTGATTCAGAATAAGACTGGATTAGCCTGTATTTTTCATTTAAGAATAGTGTGGGAGTTGGCAATATTTTAAAGAAAGGGGTGAAATACTTAATAATTATTGCCCTTATAGAACAAATAACTTCCAGAGAAACATCCAGTGTTTAGGAATGATTCAGCCTTGATGAATTACCCTGCCATACACAGTGATATAGCTGAAGGACACTTCCAGCTGTCTTTATTTTGTGTGACCCGTGTGATGTACTCCCAAGAGACTGAAGCCCTTCCTAAGGAGAGAATACTTTGTCCTGGTTGCATCCACAGTCCTTTCTTGGGTACATTGTGACATCCTTTAGTGTGGGGTGTGTTTTGTCACCGGGCTGTATGGGAGATGTGTGCGTAATAAATCCAGTGGAAATAAACAGTGTTTTCCCCCTTGTGAATATGTGACCCATGATTTATTTATCCACCCAGACTTAGACTAATAGCATGTCAAATGCTGCCTGTTTGTCTTCCTGTTGACATATTTCTATCAGCAGTGTCTTCTGTATTATGGATAGGAAAAATATTAGCAGATTTATAAAACAATGGCTTAACGAGAGCAGTTCTTTGATGTAAGCTAGATGAACTCCACTAGGGAAAATAATAAGAGATTAGATGGAGGGGAGGGGTTTTTTGTCTGCTGTGAAGTTGTTCACATTAGGCTGGAAGAAGAGTAAATGGAGACAGACAGGCTCCACCAGAAGGTCAGACACTGACCTGGCTGCTGGGCCAGAGCTTGCTGCTGTACCCCTGTGACTGTGCTGAGAGCTGAGATCTCTTTCCCTTGCACCTTGGTGTGCCCTGAGTCATGGTGGCAAGAATCAGGCTTGGTATCACAAAAGTGCCTAGAGACAGCAAGCAAGTCAGAGAGAGCCGTAGGTTAGAGGTACAAGTATTTTGATGGGGGAAAAGATGCTAAAAGAATCTAAATGCATCATATTGCCATAACTGTCCAATCTGTTTCGTCTGATGCTGAATTCACCATCTGAAAAAAATAATTAATGGGAGTGTTAAAACAAAAAATGGACTGCAGGATTTGGAACACCATGAGTGCCCATAGGTAATTAATTAATGAGTCAGAACTCTTGTGTTTCTATGTTTGCTATACCAGTGCTCTCCTTTGCAACTTTTGGCAGGGTCGTTGCTTTCTTTTTGCTTTGTCTATTTATAAACTGTTAAATAGCCAGGAAAGGGGGAAGTTGCTCTTATGTGCTTTATACAGTACTTCAATGGCCGTTTCTTCTGCTTAAGCTGCAAAGTCCATTTTAATAAAATGAATAATAATTGGGGAGTATTGTCAAAGGTGTCTCCTAGTACATGTTGCCCAAAGGGCTGGTTCTCTTTGGTCCCTCAAGTATCTGTTCTACTAAAAGAGAAGTTTGCACTATATAAAGCATAGACTTTTGCCTTAAATTTGGTAATACCAAAGGTAGAAAGAATGGCTCCTGCCTGTGTTTATTTCAAAGGTTGTTTTAGGTTTAGTGCAGCTTTGAGTTAATAATAGTTCAAACCTGAACTTAAACCACACAGGTGACAATGACACTGTTTCCATCCCCACTGTGTATATTGACAATATTCTTCTCTGCTTACAAGAGATGGGCTGTTAAGGACAGGATTAAATAACATTATGGAATTTGGCATGCCCTCATTTGAAAGGCCAGTGGACAAAATGTAAACATTTGAAATGATTTCTGCTTTGACTGGCTGCTGCAGCTCATGGCTGGTTATCTCCTGTTTCAAAGACTTCCGGCACTGAGGAAAACAGCTCTTCCAAAAGCTGCTGCAGCTCTGGTATGACTCCTTCTAGTCTCCTACACTTTTTCCTGTTCTTTTCTTTTTTACGTTCTAAGAAAACACTTTGAATTTTCCTGCAATCTTTGATATCAGCAGATATGAGCAGAAACACAGACTTGTGTATCTAATTGTGCACTTGGCCTTATCTTTGTCTGCAAGGCTGATGTTTACCTTTGAAAAGGAAATTATTCTTTTTGAACAATTATAGCCTCTAAGCTTTCATCATGTCTCTCTAATCTGTAGAGGCTTTGCTTCCAGTGCACTGTCAGATGCTTAGTGAAGTTATAGGAAGATTATGTCCTTAACAAAAGGGAAATAAAGGGGCTTTTTAAAATAGGAAAGCTCTTTTTAACAATAGTTTGAGCTGATCAAAATGTTATTGATAAACTGGTCTTTTAAATTCCATATGGATAAAAACTGCAGTAGGCAGGAATGAGCAGCTGTAGGAAGAGAGAAAGGGGGAAGCAGTTCATTAGATTAGAGACAGCTCTACAGTGGGCAGTGCTGTGCTGTTTTTAAAAAGCCAAGCTTTGCACTGGGTGCGTATGCACAGGAGCATTGACTACAAACTACAGAAAATCTTCTTGCCTACTGAGGAATGGTAGGTCTGGAGCTGAAGCTGAGAGCGTCTTTCTCTGGAGAACCTAAATGAAAATAGTCAGTAGTCTAGAAAGTGCAACCTGTGGAGAAAAAAAAAGAGATTTTGCTTTTTGACTTAAGAAAAGATGGGAGAGGCAAGAGTGAAACAGGCATGATGATGGGATCTGGATATAGTTATGTACAGTTATAAATAGTTACCCAGCAGAAAAATAGAAATGAATCAATTCTCCTTGAGAAAGGTGAACACAACACTTCAGCTGCAAAAGTATTCAGGCTAGACCAGAAGAAAAACTTTCCTAGTAGGAGAAATTATTGAGCAATGGATTAGATGGGCAAGGCTGTGCACTGTTCCTTTGTGGAGGCCTTTAATGGCAAGTTTAACCTAGTGAATGCTCACTCCTTCAGATGAATGCTCTTACCTGTGCCCACTATAGAACAATGCAGCTGCAGCTTGAGAGGTGAGCCTTGCTCAAACTCTTTTTAACATATAATTTTCAGTCTTGAAAGGAAAATTTTCAACTGACTATTTCCAGGAATAAAAATTGTAATAAAAGTTAAGAGATGAAAAAAAGTTAATATTGATTTATTATCAGCATGGTAAAGCATGTAATAGCATGAAAACCAAGAAAAATTATGAAATGAGAATAGAGGAGGGGCATGTATTTACTTTCAACCTGTTGCAGCAAGAAGGGGCTTTAAAAGTAGTGCTTAGCCAAGTTAATGAAGTATTTTATATTATAACATTGTCATCTGTCTCTGAAGTCTCACCAGTGAAACTGTAGTTGTTACAGAATATCCCAAACTAAGAGCATGTCATAATAAATAAAATTTAGTCAGTTGTGGTATTGAGTTCTTGATGACGGTGATGCAATTCTCAGCATCCTTACAATAACTAGCCATGGAAAGTTTTCCTGTTTTCTGATTATTAGTATTGTTTTCTGCTTTTGATAAGTACAAATCATCTAGTTGATACCTAGTATTAAGCACTCACTGAAGTGCTTAGCAGAAGTTGGGTCCTTAAATGACCCTTCTGTATTTCCTTTGTCATGGCACTAAACCTGCTGTGCTTCTTGAACTTTATCTGAGAAAGTGCTGCATACTGTATTTATATCAGACACATTTTATTGTTTGCATTTTGGCTTTATGAAATGTCAGAATTAATCTTATACTAATGAAATGTTCAAATTTCATCTCAGCCATGAACATAGCTGCTAATCCTATAAGATGTTTACTTTCTGCCTCTCTGGCTATGTATAGTAACAGAGAGTCTGCAAACTTAAGCACTGCTGACAAACGTCTCCCTACTGCTAGTCAGTCTAATAAATGTTATTTCATTGAGTAAAGATTTAAAATTAATTAATTCAATGTCATTAAAATCCCTTGCAACCTTTGACAAGTTTGCTCTTACTGCAGACCAGTAAAAGTAGCTACCTGAATACTGCATGTGCCCCTGAATCCCACAAGATTTGGTAATTTTAAGTTTTAATATTAAAATTTAACTTTAATCATTTTGGAATATAACTTTTTATGGTGGTAGCTGTGTTTGAGGTGGAAATGTGGAGGGAGAAGGTGAAGAGAAAGGTAGGCTGTTTCATGAGATATGAAACAGAAGGGAAAAAGGTAAGCCAAAGGGCACTGCCCAGAGTCCAATCTTCAGCAAATCACACAGAGTGTAGCTACCAACCTCCCAAGCCTTTCCTTAGAATTTCTCCTGTGGCATTCTCAGAGTGAGAGTTGTGTAATTCTCAGCATGAAATCTCAGGTTGCATTCCTGGTTGAAGGCTGTGGTCAAACAGTTCACAGCACTGTCCAGTGTGGGTGTGTTTGTATATGTAGGGACATTTTTTACATTTAGTTTCTAAGCTTCAGGCCCTGATTTTTCACATCCACAAGCTCTGAGTAGCTCTTGGCACCTATGCAAGAGGAGCCTGCTCAGGCAGAATGCTGTATTTATTTGCACTGGCACGGTGCCTGAGGAATTACCCAGGACCAGGGCCCTGGTGGGCTGACCACCATAGAAGCAAGGTCTTGACAAATGATTCTCAGACTTCTGATACCCAGGGAATACTTTGTTTTAGATGGAATTGCAAGGGAGATGGCAGATATGGCCAAGCAGCCCTTACCCTGTGCAGCTCTTCCATGAATGGTCAATAGAGCTGTCCCACAAGACAGCCCTTGGCTGGACTCCTGGGGCTCTTAGTCCTGCTGGGGTTTTGAGAAGGGAAGAATGGGCAGAGCACACAGCTGCTGTGCAGTTTCCCTTGTAAACCATTCAGGACTCACAGAACTTTGCCTCCTCTGCATCCCCATGGAGCAAGCTGATGAGGAAGAGGATGTAACTCACAGGAATATAGTGCAATGTGATTTGGCACCTCACTTGCTCTGATGCAGATGAGCACAGGAGTTCAGGAGCAGCAGGAACTGATGGTTTGGTGCCTGATTGGTGCTGCCCAGTTACTGACTGTGAGGAGAGCCATTTTCAGATGCTTTCCATCAAAGTGCTACTACTCCTCATAGTTCTGATGGACAGCAACCAGCCAGGAATTATGTAATTTTGGCAGTTTAGTGCCAAATCTTATAGAGGTATAACCTGACATGAAACCTGGATGTGTCATCTGTTTCCACTTATTTAGGCAGTAACACTGATGTAGCAAAGGAAGTACAAATAGTTCTAATTTTCTTGGATTGAAAGATCTTTGTCTCAGAAATCAACCTCTGGTGTGGCCAGTGGACACTCTATTTTCAGCTTCTTAAACTTATAGTATTTGTGTCTTTGTTGTTCCAGGGTATACAAAGAAAGTTCACTTTTCTAGGTGACCCACCATTGCCTTTCATGTGTTCAGAAACAAGAGCCTAGATTTAAAAATGTAAATGAGATTTATTCACAGTGTGTATAGTTATCAAACCTCATGGATAACAGCATCCCACGAGCCTGTATTCTTGTGAATAAGTTTTGTTTCCCTCTTGTAATAGACTTGTCCTTGTTTGAGTCTTGATGGTGTTAAAGATTGCTGGAGTTTCTGCACACTTTGAAGTGTCTTGTTTTTGTATCCATGAAGGACTTATCATCAAATCCATGGCAAAGCAAGACAGAGAAGTGCAGATTCAATAAATGATGTTTTCTATGGTGACATGGGGCAAAATATCCTTTCTGCAGTGCAGGACTCACAATGAACCTAAAGCAGCCTGTAGACTTATGAATTTACACCTCAGGAAAGGCAGAAAGGTGTCATCCTTCAATGCCTGATTGAGAGCCATTTTCTGTTTAGTATTTTTAACCTTCTCCTTCTGTTTAGTTCCTGCTCTACCACTTAATGTAATGCCTGTTTATTGCAGACCGCTTTTAGTTTGGTCCTTTTAAAAGCTCCCTGAGGCACGATGATGCCTAGAAATTAATGTATTCCCTTCCTGCACACCCAGCAGATGTGTGTATATTGAGTTAGTGTCTCTAGTGTTTAGCTAATTTCTCTTCAGAGCATGGTTGAATCACTGCTACATACCAAACCCATTTGTGGCCTTTCCTCTAACTACAGGGATAGGTAGATTTATATACACAATATTTTTAGTGGTAGGTGCAAAGGGCTTGTGTGACTTGCAGATTTTAAATAAATCTCCAAACCTGCTGTGCTATTGGACAGCACAGCTCCTGGTGCAGAACGAGGCTGGATTCAGCAGGAGTGTGCATAGGGCAGCCTTTGCATCCCAAGACCTTGAAGTGCTTTCCTATGTCATCTTTGCCCACCCATCTTTTTCTTACTGGTTGGAATAGAAGTTATCTTTGAAGAGATTAGTGCTGGTTGAAAAGCTGAGACTTTGGTTAACATGCTAGGTAAAAGCATCCTTGCTAAGAATTAATATGTATTCCAGTTAACTGTATTCCTGTTTCTCCTTCTCTAACTGGGAGAAAATACTCTCCTAATGTTCATAACAATCAAAGCCATGAATGTTACCTCTCAGCTGTGGTTGAGATCATTCATTTTACATGTAAATGGTGACACCTTATTTTCCATCAAAAATGGCACTCTCTCCACTGATTTTCAGACCTTTATATCATAATCCCTGTTGTCAAGGTAGTCACAGAAGTAAATCTTTGGAAGAGAATTGGTCCTGTCCTGCTCTTCCAGTCCTACCATAAGGCAAAGTGCCACCATACAAAGAACTGAAAACACCAACTTCAGGCTGCACTGAGTTTACCAAAGTAAGACGTCTTAAGCATGATTTCCTGGAAACTCCCCCCTGCCCCTTATGGAAGACAAAGTAACCTTCCCACTGTACTAAAAAGACTCAGCTATTCAAGTAAAGTCTTTTAAAAAATATAGATTTATTTTAAGCACATGAAACATCAGGAGAGGCACAATTATAAACAGAGAAAGTAAAACATGGCAATGAACTTGTGGTCAGATTGCAAGCAATAACTTAGAGGCAGAGGTTCATATATGAAAACCTGCTGAAAGTTTGTTATTATTGGTACTAGACAGTCTAGGCTTTGCTCATCTCAGTTATAATTTGAAAATATCTTCTCATTTCATCCCTCCCAAGTTTTTATTGAGAAATATTTGCCTAAATAACTATATATTTTAAATACTGCATAAAGTGCATTCAGATAAAGGATGGAAAAAGATAAAGGCCCAATTTCCAGTGCACTAGAGAGGACGGAGGCAAAATATATTCAAATAATTGACTAGAAAGAGCTTGGTTTTGAACCAAGCCCCAAGAACACTGAGTAATGGCACAGTAATGCAAATGTGGTTTCTAGGAGACAACTTTAGATAGATACTTAGTACTAGAACTATGGTTGGACAGCATATTTGCCTTTCAAGCTTTGCAGAACAAGGTCACATTCTTCTGTTGATAATTGCAAGAATAAAAAAATACAGTGAAGTTTGAAACGCTCCTCCCAATGTGATCCTGAACAGTTGTTACTGTAAACAACATGGTATTTATTTTGAAATAGTCAATTTCTTAGGTCTTACTGTCTGCATTTTCCTCTAGACTGTAAGCTGCTATCTTGGAATTCCAATTTGATTTTTGTTGTTAGAAGTGCAGCCATTTCCATCTGCCACCAGCCTTTAGGCCTAAAGTGGTTTTTGTTAACATCAGTGAACCAGCATGTCTTGTTCAGAAGCTTAGGCTTTCTGCTTCCTAAGTAGTTAAGGGCAATCTAAGGACAGCTAAAAAACAAAATCTTAAATTCTCAGCTTCCTGTTACTCATTTGTGTGTTTCAGAAACTTGAGAATAGCTAAGTGATATTGCAAATTGTAATACTCTAGCATAATTTTTTTCTCTTGAGTCATGTTGGGGATGTAGAGGAATTGAGCAGCACCAAAAATACCGCTTGTTTTGAGACAAGTGGACTCCTCAGTCTCCATTCTGAGAGGTCACTGCAGTGCTGGAGCCTCGTACCCCTCTTAGCACACCTGTTACTTTTGTGGAAGCATGAACTTGGAAGACACTGAACAACATTCCCAGTACTGTGATACTGACATTAGGGATTGAACAGTGGTTTTCCCCTTACAATCAAACAGGAATAACTCCTTCTGATATGAAAACAAACAAACAAACAAAAACAAAAAAAAGCCAAACTTTTTAAAAGTTGTAACTTCCATCTCTACTTTACATCAGTTGTGCTTATGAACAGCTGGGAAAAAAATTCTGTAGAATTCAAGAGCTGAATTATTTAACTCTTCTCAGTCATCCTTTTTGTCAGAGGTAGTTGAGCTATCTTCACTGCCTTCTGGAGAGACTTTATTTCTTGCAAGTGGTTTTGTTTCTGAGACCAGGGCTGGTGGCTCAGTGTTATGCTCCTCAAACATACCTAACTGGTGTCTCTGTAGATCTATGTATGTAGTAAACAATGAAGCATATTCTGGATGCTTGAGTGCAAAGTTCTTGAACTCCTCTGAAAAACATGAAAAAACACAGATACTATAGTGCAGCAATAGAATCAAAGAAAATTTCAGTGCCTGCTTCTTTTACTGAAGCTGATCTCAAGTTAGTTCCCACTAAGAAAACACAGGAATATCACACAAAGTATCTAATCTGTGCTTCAACAGTTCTCCCCAGAAACAAGGTATGAGAACCATCAGGGACTTTGAGGGAATTAAAAAAGGGAACCCCCTGTCACTATGACAATCAGAGAATTCTTTCTAACAAAAGGATGTAACTTACCATAGGAGACCTTCCCAGTTTCATCTGCATCTATTTCTTTAAAGAGCACAGAAACATCAAGCTCAGGCAGCCTCAGTGCTGACTGAATGACAGAAGCAAACTCATCTTCTGTTATAGTGCCATCCTCATCCATGTCAAAGAGCTGGAAGAGACAAAATGTGTAGAAATACTTTGGCATCACTTTGCCCATGAACCCTCTGTGCACATTAGCCACTCATCGTGGCTTTCCAGCACTCAGCAGCTCTGTGAACAATGCCTGGGATTTGAAGAGCCTGGAATAAGACTAAGCAGACACTTTGTAGAGGAATGTCCATGCCATAGCTGGAAATAAAACATTCTGCCAAAACAAACAAACAAACCTCACAGCGTTGGTTCACTGATAAAACATAAACAAAGATGAACAAAGATGTATGTTTATTGTCACCATGAGCTGTGCTAAGAGTCTACTGGATTCAGCCAGTCTATACTGGAACATCTTAGGCTTTAGTCACCATTTTTGTTAGGTTATAGCAAATCTGCTGTCAGATTAAGCTTGCTATCATAGTTTATGCTCTGACATACCTAAATTTTAGTGTATGTGATTGATCACTCACTAAGGAATTAATTGTAATTAACAAGGAATTTTGGTTCCTGGAATACAGGCAGTTGATACACACTGATCATCCCATCCTGCCCAGTGCAGTGACAGTAACCATCTGCTATGAATCACCCCAGGAGAAATACAAGGGATGGATGACTGTAATTCTTAAATACTTGCTACAGGCAAACTTTGCCATTGTGAAAGAAAAGACATTTAGTGGCACAGAAAACAAGTAGCAAAAGGAGCCCACAGTTCCATTTTAGACTGAAGCAGGCTTTTACCAGCTAAACGAGTTATTTTGTGCTGAAACTGGAAATTAAAAAAAATTACTGATTTTATAATCAGCACACCTGTTAACATACTGAACAGTATAGTCTGGGAAACAACACAATGGAACAGCAACAATAGCTGCTAGGCTTGCTTCTTCATTGGAATCTGTACTGATAAAGCATCCCCAAAAATTAACAAATCACCTTGAAAAGCTCTAGTGCTTATCTGAAAAGAAGCCATTGGATATAATGCATTGCCAAAAAATCTCTGGTACTTCCCAAGTGTGCATCAGTACTAGGAAGCATCCAGCTTACAATGAACATGAGTGGTATCTCAATATGCTGTTCAATACAGTTCATAAGACCAGGTTAATGGGTAAAACAACTGGATCTGTGTCAAAGAGCTACTAAAAAAAGAGCCAAGGATTCACAACATGGGCAGGCCTGGTCAGGTATTGTCTGCATGTACTTGAGATGTGAAAGGAGCTACTGTTCCTTTACTGCTTGTACTATCAGGACACCAGAGGACAAGCCAGCAGCTCTTAGATGCAGCCCAGTTTTCAACGTGCCAGTCCTGAACAGCCCTTGATTTTTTTAATTCCTCCTCTTTGTTAAGAACAATGACTCTAGTGAAGCTTGACCCACAAGAGGATATTACTCCATCTATTGTGACATTGAAGAATCACAGCAGAAAAAAACCTCAGGCAAAAAAACCTACAAGTGCTGCTGAATCATTTTTGGAGTTAGCCTGCCAAGTTACATATTCATTAGTGCCTTTAGATGGCTTTTGAAACTCTTCTCTATGATGCCTGCAATTCTTCCCCTCCCTTTCACACTCTAAATGTCAATTGGTTTAAAAGAATTACTCACATTTGCATAACAGATTGAAGCTATAAACTTATGATTTGAAAGCTAACAGACTTACAGTCAGTGTTGATTTGTCAGGTTTGTAGATTTACACTAAATTGAACTTACCTCAAATGCCATCCGAATAGTCTCCTCTGTGTTGGCTGGGTTACAAAGGATAGACAAACCAATTACATACTCTCTGAAGTCAATGGTGCCATCTCCATTCTGTAACCCAAACATGCATGGCAGCAGTTAAGAGTTAATACTGCAAATCACTTTAAAAGCTCTTCTGTGAATCAAACACAACACATGCACCAAGACAGTTTACAATACTCGAGGTTTTTGCTGTTCCTGGGAAAAAACCTAAGAGCTCACTAAATCTGTAATACTAAGGCTGGAGTAGCAATATACATGTTTTCAGTAGCTACAAACTGGGTACAGATTTCTATTTTATGAACAAACAAAACACAAATAAAAAAGATTTAAAAAACTTGAAGTATTTCTTTAGTAAATGGCCTTCAAGAAGGCTCTAAGAATAACTGGAATCCATGTTTGAGGTAACTGTAGCACTGGTGCTTGCTGAAGTTCAGAGACCAATGCAAGACAAAGAAGAATGAACAGGCTAAGAGTGAGGATGTTGTTTTGAGTTTGAACCTTCAGCAATAAATTATATATCAGTGAAAGGACAACCAAATCTACCTGGTTTATCTTAAGCTCTCCTCTGAAGCCTATGCACTGCCCCACATGCTATTTGGAAGCCAATGTACTGTCCTACCTTTTAATCTGGAAAGGCAATGAATTCATTGGAACAGCCTCTGTAATAATTCCAGTTTTGATCTGAACAAACATTTCAATGTGTTAACTACAAAGTTACATCAACAAAACATCTGAAGCATGCATTGATGGGATTTCTGATTAATTCTGTGTAAGCTGCATTACATTTGCAGACAGGGAGAATGGCAGATGCCTGATGAAATCTATGCTTATGTCAGTGTTTCTGTCACCACACTGGAAGTTTCTTGATTGTTTTGGGAAACATCTGTCTGGGCAAAAGCCACCTGCAAATCTTAGATGGTGGGGCACAGAGCAGGTAATGACAGCATAATAGAGTTGACAAGTAGACAAGAAGACGTTGTTTTGAATATTCACAGTAAGGGCATTCATCAAAAATGTTTTAAATGCAAACTGAAGTGTAAAGCAGAGTTCCCTTTGTGGATATTGTGTTTTGCATTTCAACAAGAAAAACATTTTCTTAAGAACTGGGGTCCCTATGTATGAGAACAACACAAAACTTTTCCAGCCAAGTGAGGGGTGGTCAGCTGGGTAAATCTGCAGCAAAGAGCCAGACCAGGATTCTATTTCTGCCTCTCCTACCAACTTCTAATGTCCACTTGAGTGGACATTAATACCAAACTTAACCTTTCTGCTCTTGGTTTTCTGCTGCTGAACAGTACAATATGCCAGGGGAGAATACTAAGGCTGCCCTGTAGACTGCTTTGAAAATTTTGGGTGCTATGAAACAGATCTGAACTTTTAAGTTACTTTGCATGGATGTCTAAGGGTTATAACTTTTGGCAGTTTTTAATCATTAGAAAAGAACAATGCTGTCCCATACACATTGTTTTATTTACAAATCTGTGCTCTCAGTGTGGTGCAGAGTTTGACTCTCAGTATTTTCTCCACATTGTAGTTCTCAGAGGTAACAGATTTAAATTTAAAGTGTAACATTACAAACATAAAGTTTTAAAACAACTGAAGCAACAGTGCAGATAATAAGTGTTCAAAGTTCCATAGAATATTATTTTTGGATAGTTTTGCAGACTGTATTCTTAGCAAAGGATTGTTTGATGTGATTAGAATACTTTTAAAATTAATTTTCAAAGCTAAAAATATGCATCACAGTAAAAGAATTGGAAAGTAAACTTTAAAATAATTTAATTACAAACAACTTCTTTCAGAATTTAACACAGCTGTGGCTGCACATGGAAACATGACAAGAAAAAAGACAAAATAAAGGTTATATTACTTTCATTAAAGTGTGAAAACTCAGTAATCAAAACTGAGTGCAGTCTGATAGACAGAACTCCAGCCATTTTAGTAGGAAATAAAGTTACTATGCTTGCAAGATCATGTTGTGACTAGTTCTACTAAACACTAAGATGCTGGCTAACTCCCAAATGCTCTGGCATTCTGATTAAGGAGAAATGATGGGGTTGCTGCCTGGGAAAAGAAATGGAAGTTAAACTGAAAATACAGGAAAACTTTAGGTGCTTGTGTAACATCACTGCAAAAAGCACTTGCAATTGTCTTTCTGTGCATGTCTAACTGTGTTTGCAGCCTATGTACTCAAGAATATTTTAAGCAAGCAATGTGTGAGCTAAGCTCCAGTTCTCTACATCGTAAAGTAGAACATCAGAACTTGGGTATTTGTAGTTATGCTACAAAAAGCAATCAAAACATAAATTAAGAACTCTTGTTTTCTTTAAGGAAGCCAGTTTTTTGCTACTATTTTCTCTATAGCATGCTGTGGTAACTGGCACCACAGTCGTTAGGTTTTTTTTGTTGTTAGTTTTTTTATATAATACAGTAAATCTTAGACTTTGGAACACAAGAAAGTTGCACTGTCATAAGCATTCTCCATTTAGATTTGCACAGGGACTGCAAGCCAGATGCAGTATAAAGTACTACTGCATCAATACTTTAGAGGAGGTTATCACACTTTACCTCCTGCTCACTTTTCTATTACTCAGAGCCCAAATGGCACCACGTGGCACAATGGATAACTGAGTGCTTTTACTACTCAAGAACTGGGAGGAGGCTGAATGCCATTAGGAAGGAACTGGCCTCTTTTCTCTGGGACAGTATGAATATTTTTCTGTTTGCTATTAGACAAAGCGCAGGAGGAAAAAAGTCTGGGCACAAATTGTAAGTTAGTTTCAAGTAAAAGGTTTCTGCAGTTATACCAGGGAGGAAATCTCATCAATTTGAAAAACACTATTTGCCAAGTGCAAGATCTAGAAATCAAACCTATGGAAATTTACAGACCAAATCAAACCAATCCACTGCACTCCATTAACATGCAGATCGCCTGCAGATATTGTGTGGTATTTCTCAATGAGTCACTGCTGTGTCCCTGGGGAAGGGCAGGGGCATGAGGACTCTCACATCTGGAGACAGCCTCTAGTGCCAGGCTGCCAATTTAACTCCTCTTTTCACAATCCAGCCAGCTCGCACACACCCAAGACAATTTTTGTTTAAAGCAGCAGAGCCTTGCCAAGAAATCTGCCTTGTGCGAGAGCTGTTTTGATCAACAATGTAATCCCTAATTCAAAGAAATGCACTTTTGACAGTTCACGTTATTCCTTTTATTTTTTTACTCAGAAGTTGACATCTTAGCCAGAACTGCATAACTACCTTGAGTGGGATGCTGCACTCTGATGAAATTTCACTCAGATAGCCAAAGGTTGACTTTGGCTCTCTCTCTGCTATGTGACTGCATAGTTATTTCAAGTTTCTCTAAATATAAATGTAGTATTTTAAGTTGTTTGATTTATAACTATGTTTAGGCCTGAAGTAAAGAGAGAAAAGACTAGTTCATGGAACTGTAGGAAGGAGATCATTGCAGAAGTAGCCTCATATAAGTCTTCAATTTTGTCCTGGCCACCAGATAGAACTGACAGTAAAACTGAGGCTTTGCTTCAGCAGCCAAGCATGAAAAAGCAGAAGTAGAAAGAAAATGGAATGATTATGTAAGTTCACTCATCATTACAGTTATTGCAACTCTAATGTTGTTCCCCTTGTTAGAAATAACTGCACAAGACTCTACCATTGACTGCCTTCAGGCAAACAGCCTTTATTCCAGCTTAGTGACTGCTGACAAATTAAAACAGCAACATCAATATCAACACCAAACTTAGGAACTTTTTTATGTAATAGTTATACTAGTATACAAGCCACTTTACATGAAAAAGTAACTAAGCTTTGATCTTTCCAATATACTCCCTAACCTCAGAATTTAGAATTTTCTGAACTTATGCAACTGCCCAATCAACCAACACAAACCCCTCAGAAAAGCAAACTAGTGCATGCACAAGAGGAATCACTACACTGTAAGCTGAGCCATCTACTGCTACACCTGCCCTAGAAAGACTAGAGGCAAAGACCACAGCAGTGTAGCAGAGGAGTGTAGCCCTCCAGGTGTATCTTCCACACAAAGCCTCTTCTTTGCTGTGCCTTCATGAATACATGGTCAGCTGCAGCCAGTCTTCAATGGTCACTCTGACGTGGCCACTTCCATCCTGGTCCAGGGACTTGAAGGCCCTGAACATGCTGTCCAGGCGCACCAGGCAGCTGATGAAGCTGTTGAAGTCCATGCTGCCGTCCTCGGCGGCGTACCTGCGCACGATCACGCGGCACAGCTGCTCGTTCAGCTGGAACCCCGCAGCCCTCAAGGCGCTGGGCAGCTGGGCTCTCCCAACAGTGCCTGACTGATCAGTGTCATACTGCTTGTACACACCTTGCCACTTCTTGACGTTGTTCCACAGGTACTTGAACTCCTCAAAGCCCAGCTTGCCGCTCGTGTCGCTGTCCATGACGGCAACCATGCTGCGGCACGTGTCCAAGCTGAAGCCATCCGCCTTCAAGTCTTGGTGTCTGGAAAGGACTTTGTTCAGGATGTCCCTTAGCTCGGTGGCACACACTTCCATATCATCTCCAGCCAGCTGGGCAAACAGGCGACGAAATTGTCTGATCTCATCACTCTCCTGAGCTTCCACATTTGTAAAATGATTGCGAGGTGGAGGTGGCTCTGGGTTATACTGAGCTGCCGCTTCACTTATAAGGTTGACGAGACCTCCAACAAGTCCTCCAATATTCCCTGCACCTCCACCTCCTGTCAGGAGCCCTCCAAGGCCACGTACAAGGTTTCCTCCACGACTGCTACCACTTCCACCACTTGCTCCACTCAGCAAAGCTTTAGCAAGGAACATCGTGAAGATTTTCTGAAGTGAGTTACTCGGAGATCCAGTGTTCTGTAGCTCTCTGAAGCTGTTTTGTGTCTGACTTGGGCGTGGGTAAAACACAGCTTATCTGCATGCTTAGACTTCACCATGTCTGTGCATGTTTCTGGCTGCCAGTTACGTCTCATTAGTTTCTGTCAGGTGTTGATACGCCCCTATTTCTTTTCTTCTTTGCATTATTATGTTTATGTGATTTGAGGAAGGAACCATTTTAGAGAGAAACATAATGAGGTCAAAACCCACAAAGCAGAAGCCTCAGAATGCTTGTGCTCATACCTGAAGCAATTTGAAACCAGCCCTGTTAGATGAGCATGACTGTTCCTCAGTTGTGCTGATCTCCTTAAAGGTGAATGCAGCCTTGCACTTCTTTGTTTTCACAATCTTTTATTCCCTCAAAATTTTAGTGAATTGAGCATTACTTTACTAGTTCTAGTCATTGATGTTGCACCATACAAAAAAAGTGAAAGGAGTATGGTTGCCCTTAATTACTCTGGTTGCCACTGCACATTTCTGATGCAGGTACTCTGCTTCAGGACTCAGACTACACACCTCAGGAGCCAACAGCCCAAGATGGGGAGGCAGGAATGACAAAAGGATGAGTACCTAGTTCTGCTGGAGCTTTAAGGCATTCAGCAGTTCAGGAAGTACATTTGACTCTTTCCTATTTTAGAGCTTGTAAAATCTTTTTATGTGGAAAAATCCTGAAACAGTTTTAATCAGTATATACCATGGCCTCCCAAGGACAGGTGTACTACTAAGGCTAACTGATCAGGAAGAGTGATGGTGAGCTGGGAAAGCTCTTATGGTAACAGAAAATCTCCAGTCCACAGGCACCTGCAGGACAACAGGCTGTGTGCACTGCAGCACAAGTGGAGGCCTAGAAGTAAGATTAATTCTATCTCTGCTCTAGTCACTGATGCTTCTGGTACAGAGAGAAATGCAGCCATTTCTGTCATCCTGAGAGAGAAGAAGAAAACTGGAGAGATTAGCAGTGACTAGGGGTAAAGCCTAACTGACCATGTTAACACACAACCCCCTTTGCTGATGAGAGAAGCAAGAGGAGTCCCTGTAAAGTCTAACAGCACCATTCACAAGCACAGCAGGAACACTGCAGTGTTCCAGTGAACACTCCAGTTAGCTTCACTCTGCCTTAAATTATCTAATTAATTACAACAGCTAATGAAGCTATCAAAATGTACGTAAGATCAAAATCTGCAGTTGGCCAAAGAAAATATTCAGCTATTACTAGCATGAAGATTATTGTCTGATACTGGTGCAGCAATTTGGTCTGAGGGATGGCTGCCATCTCACAAGGCAGAAACTAATGAAAATTATTTTGTCCACTGAAACTTATGAAAAAACCTGTAAGTCACCTACCTTGCTTACAGAAACTGTTAATCAAGAAGCATTTACTAGGCTGGACATAATGAATTATAATAAATATAGTTTTGGTATGTGATGTCTAACAAAATATTGTCAACAAATCAGTTAACCAATTACTCACCCTGTCAAAAAGTAGAAACAGCTCTTTGAGGACATCTGAAATAGGCAGCTTCAAGTACTCAGCAAACTCCTCAATTCCAATTCTTCCCCCTTTGGAAGCACTTGCAATAGCGGCAAAAGTATCCAGCTGCTCTCTGACATGATTCCATTTTAGGCTATGCAAACATGAGAGAGAGGAGATATTTCTATACAGCAGTTCTCGGACAGATGGAATTTCAGTAGGAGTTATTACACTGTTCAAAGATGAAAAAATGCCAAACAGGGCATGTGTGTACAGCATTTCTAATGCTGAACTTCAGACCAGATATTTTACTTTAAATCAGTAATTAAGAACTTTTCCCATCTGCTTACTAATATTAAAAGCAGGCAGTTCTATACTTGGGTACATCAGACTTCCACAGGATAAATTCCCAAACCTAGAACTGTCTGTCCAATTACTAGGCTGCTCCAGCAGAGAGCTTTTCATTACCATAAATTCAGGTGTAATAGTATTTTTCTGCATCATGCCCTAGGGTAAGTATTTCCTTGATAGAGGGAGCAGGTCTCTACCCAAACAGCAGAATTGCTAGAGCCTCAGAACTGTCAGATCTCTGCAAAAAACACCACTGCACCTCAGTAAGAATAATTAGGATTGCCATGTAACTATTCCAGATAGAATTCTATAAATGGATATATAGCACTTAATAATGTCAAGATTTATTGGACACATTCAGATTCCACCACAGTCATGCCAGGTTATTTGATGGAGTATGGTTACATGGCTCAGTTCTCAAATTCCACTGTATCCAGACAGAAAAAACTGACATCACTAGTGAAACATGGCTGCACAGTAAAACTAAGAACAGTAAGCTGAAGTTTCAGGCTGGAAAGAAGCCTTTTTACTTCCTGCCACAAGCTGTCAGTGCCTCACCACTAAAGCAATTTAAATGTCCACCAAGATTACCATTGAGGGCTTCAAATAGGTACTGCTCTGCTTTTCTTACTCTTTGGTGAGAACAATCTTTTCTCTGGTAACACTGGCGACAAAAATTACTCAGGAGTAGTCCTTACTGGGATTTTCCTAATCTCTGATTTCCTTGTAATTTATGTAAGTTGTATGCTTAAATACACCATGTTACACATGGTCAAGTCTGTAGTCTGGTTATTTAACCTTTGGCAGATAGCCATCAACACCTGCAGCACTTTAGTATTTATGCTACCAAACAATAAAACTTCCCTTACTTGAGTTTCTTGCTAATTTTGGTGAACTCCACCAGCCCAGCTTCCATGGGTAAAGTCAACTGTCCTGCTGAAATCATCAGTCTGCAATCTTCAAAAGTGTGATCAGTGACTGGCAAATTCAAAGCACTGAAATAAAATTAAGGAAAAACAAAATCAATTCCTTATATATGAAAGTAACTTATTGTAGGCAGTTTCCCTTCTCTGATATGCGAAACAAATGTTAATTCATTCTTGCACTGCTGCAAGTAGGACAAAGCAATATACACCATTTCATGAAACTGTGAAACCACACCGTGAAACTACGTTATGGCAGCACCATGAGCTTTTAAGATTTACAGTCTTGTAAATGCAGCCCAGTAATGCTGGAGAACAAACCACCACGCATTTGTCCTTTCCAAGCAAGGAGAGATCATTTCATTCCAGTTCTCTATGAATTGCACATACTATGTTCCAATGTATATATTTTTTGTGTTCCATGTAAAAACAATCGGGGTAATTTAGTATAGGATTTTGACACCTCTTAGTGAAAATCTAGAGCAATTCCTTTGTATAATATCCAGATCTTGAGTAAATTGTACTTTATGGTTAGGCTGTATATAGAATTGCTGGACATAAAAGAACAGTTCTCAGAGGTTTTACTGATGATCAATTACTTACTTTGCCATGGTGTGTCGGACTCTGTTGGCAAAAAGAATTGGATCACTCTTTTCTTCCTCAGTAGGAACATGAACAGGCAGAAACTGAAAGGGATGAGTTATCCAATCAATTCAATAGTTACCACTTCATTAGGAACATGAGCAATTTCTTATTTTTGTTTTGAGTGCGGGAGAACAGGAGAAAAACATCAGCCATGCAATGAAAGGACTGGGCACTAGAGGTCTCAGCCACCTCAGAAACTGCTCAGGCTCTTCTGTCCTCCCCACACAAATGAGATTTACTGCAAAACTCTCAAGGATTGGTAGAAGCTTCTTTAAGATATACAATCAACCCTCCAAAGAAAGAAAGTATAATAAATACATACTTAGTTAGAAGATTAAATGCTGTACTGGTAAGAATGTGAGCTTGAAATACTGAACACTTTTTTTCAGAGATTCTTTTGAAGTGATATATATTAGACTAGTGTGTGTAGGAGTTTTAATGTTTTTAAATACACACTGCAGTCCCGTCTCATACCTTTTATCTGTCAGCATGTGACTGATAAGTTTTCTGTACACTTTTCCCCCCTGACAAAAACATTAAGGAATCATAGTTCTGAGTTGTAAGTAGCACACTAACTGGATACAGTTTTGGAACTCTAAGCAGAATGTAAAAAATCCCAACAAGCCCTCTCCGACCACACCTAGGAAACACCCCAGCTATCTAAATGGAAACTTGTTTACTATTGAGGATTCAGTATTATTATGTAAGAACTTGGGAGTACCTTTCCACCAAAATAGCCTCTGGATGAACTATTATCTCTTGTGGCATGAACCAGCACCTGTTTGCAAAGTGGTGTGTGTGGAGGAGCGCTTTGCTCTTCCTACTTCAGTCTACAGTGTTTGCTCACAGCTCTGTTTACTGTGCCTTTTCCCAGCTATGGTTATCATTTATCTGAGTTCTGCTGCCCTGCACCCTGCCCTTAATTCCTAGAATACAAAGATTCCAAAATAAAGTGTTGCTCAGGGTTCATTGCAAGAAAGTTGTTAATTATGTACCAGCGTGTTGCTTGAGTTATACTGCAGGTGCTGGTGATGCATTATTGCAGTGCTAACTGTCCCATATAAACACAGTTTGTCTTGAACAAATATTTAAAGTTTGTTTTTAAGGAATGCTTTCTCTTTATGATTAAAACTAGTGAGTTTATGGAATTGGTTATCTGTCAAATAACCATAAAAATTTTATTTTTATAATTAAAAGTTGCCTCCCCTGTAAGGAAAGGAGAGGTCCAACTGTTCACAGGAGTATTTGAGACTTCATTCCTTCTCTAAGTAGTTGCTAGCTTTGTTCAAGGTCTGGAATAGGTCCCTGGTTATTACAACTCGCCTTCAGAAGTCACATAACTCTTAAACTGAGAAAGCACAGGCACACAGCACACAGGAATCTCTGACATCCTTGGGTGAGATGAAGTCAGAACTCTGGGTTTATCTACGCAAACACGGCCATGGCTTTGACAGTGGTCATGACTTCACTTGAGGCTGAGGTAAATTCCTGGCAGCTTAAACATCACCTTCATCCCCTTCAAAAAACCCCCCTACAATTATTCATAAAACCTGTTTGCCAGAAACAACAGCTGAGGAGAAAGAATTTGGTTTCCTGACCTCCTGCAGTGGCTGCATGATCTCACAGCTCAGCTGCTTATCTGCTGGAGAGTACATCTTCCCAGTGAAATTCAGTCCTGTAAGAAAATTCTTCACACCTCTTTCAGCAGCAACAATATCCCTCTGATCTGCTTGTGACCTAGTCTCTCTTCTTACAGAATTTGCCAACTGCTGTATTTTTTGCAGCCCTAAAACTCCCTGCCAGGCTCAGTTCCACCTGCAATATCCCAGTATGTTAGAGCTGGACTGGACATGAACACACAGCCCTGGAGCCCATCACTGCTCCTGCACAGCAAGTAGAGGCATTCCAAGACTGGTGGGAGTGGGGAGGCTACTTGCACACAGGATGGGACAGCAACAGAAATGTCCATTTCTAAAAAGAGTAGCTGGAGTCCCTCCTTCCACAGGAAAATGTGTCCCTTCTCTTTTTAGAAACTGAAAGGCTTTTGCACTGCTACTAAGAAATTAGTTTCATTTTGGGGACACATGCTGCTGTGAAAGCTGCAAATTTTTTCATGTTTCAGTTTCATCTCTTGGAACATGACATTTATTTTTTTAAAAACAAGTTTGAGTTCTGTTCTGAAGTAGGGAAAATTATGCTCTTCCTTCTATTGGAAGGGCTACATTAATTGTTACTTGCTCCCATGTATATAAATCACATAGCTATGCCCCACTAAACAAAATCATAAGGTGAATTATCTCTTGATTACACCCTCTACAAATATGTGTGTAATTCAAGCTCTATACAGTAACAAGATGTGCCCTTAAAATGAATTTCATTGCTCCACAACACAGACTAGATTGCCAATTGTTAGCAGTAATAACACTGCTTGAATTCACAAAGCTTCAGATTCTGCTAATTCTGTGTTTTGCAAATAAACAGCAAAATGTGTCATTTTCTCCCCTTCCTCAGGTTCCTAAACCACCTATGTCCACGCTGACAATCCTTTGTGGTCTGGTAAGGAATGTATATTGAAAGTTTCCTCTTTGGCAGGGAGCAGTTAGAGTGTGGGTGCTCACATGAAGAAGTGTGGATGTTGTTTCAGTTGTCATTCACCTGTCCCTGTGCTGTGCAGTGGATTTAATGATCAAGGGAACTGGTCCCTTATATGAGGCTCAGCAGAAGTACTTGAATGAGCTCTTAGTTGTAGAAATCCATGAGAGTCCAGTCTGGGAAGATGGTGAGGAAGAGAAGGTTACTTTGAAGGGATCAAAGAAATGGGGAGGTGGAAAAAAGAAGCTGTTACCTTTGAAAGAATATATGTTAATTCTTAGTTTTAATATCTGTAGAATTCATGTAGTGATAATTCACAGTGATTTTATAATGCTCTAAAAATAAAGTAATTTCTGGCAGCTGTCTTAGAAACTCATTAGAATGATACATACATATGAAAAACAAATCTATTACTTACTGTGATGCTTGCTCTTGTTTCTGAGACATTTGTTTATTGTTCACTAAAAATAACTAATAATGTGAAGAATGCATTTATATTAAAGCAGAAATTCCCTGGTTGCTAAATCTTAATACAAAAATATTTCCAATTCTTACCTCAACTTCTACTCTTGTGAAGATCTGACACATTGTCATTATGCACAGCTCTTTACTGCAGGCAAAGAGGAAGGAAAATAAATTTTACTTATTTAAAACAAAAGAATTTGCATGTCAGTAGATTAAACATTTTAAAGCACAAAAAACCAAAGCTAATATTAGGCAAGGTTTTTAAGTACCTTGCAGTGAAGTTTCCCAAAAAGTTACTTTTCACATTTTTTCTAACAGGGCTTCTGTATATAGCTGCTGCTTGCTCACAGGGCAGGCAACTTATTGTCTGCTCTTAGGCACATTAACAATTCTGCACAGCTCTTTGGCCAGTAAAACATCTCCCTCTCTTTAGGGAGGTCCATGGACACTGGATTTTAAACTTCAAGAGCTTTGATTCTGAGAAGAAGCTTTACTTTATCTTTTGTTCTCTCAGCTGCAAAATAGGACCAGTAACTTCATTATGCAGAACTGGATTTGTTAGTATTTGCTAGTCACTTTTCAAATTACAGTAACATTTACACAGAAGTGTTAATGAAGTGCCAGTAGGGTCAGGACCATCAGTGCTTTTTTAAAAAGTAACAAATTTTAGGATCAACAGATAAATTGGGGGGAGGAAGAAACTGCTAAAGAGAATAAGCATAGTCACTTCTACTTCTGACTTGCTCTTTTCACTGTGATTTTTAAGCAGAAATGCACACTTGATCTTTACAGCAGGTATATTTTAATAGAAAACTTTCAAACAGTCTTTCTCTGTTCTTGTTTTGGACAAAATAGAAAAGAAAAGGGAAAAGGCAAGAGAACCTATGGGATCCTGTCTATCTTCTCCACAAGTCCACTCTTAATGCTTGATTTTCAAACACATAACATCAGGTATTCCTCCAAGGCATGGAAGTAAGAGATAAGTAGTAAGTGAAAGCAGGAACTGTGTCAGGAGGTTTCTGAGGAGACCAGTACTGTCCTGTCCTGGCCACAATGTCCAGGAAGTTTTACAAAGAGTGAGACACTTTTGCATGCTGTGATCTACAAGTTTGTGCAGGGAATATTCTTCTCCTGGTTCCAGTTAGTTTTGTTAAGAATCTATGGATTCTTCTTCATCCCTCCCTTCTTTCCTCATAATTTTGCTAAGCAGTTCCTTTCACCTGCTCACAGATTTTGATCTGAGCCTTCACCATCCAGCCACCAGACTCAGAGCATTTCTCTACTCTGAGTGAATGGGCAGCCTCCTCCCTCCCATGGGAACACCTCTGATTTAATTCTTTCTTTGCCTGCTGCTACTCCATCTATCGTAACTGAAGACACAGCTATAGTTTAATCTTTCAGCAAAAACCTCCATGGAGGAAATTTGTAGTATGTACCGAAATTGCAATGTTCATTAGTCTCAGTAAGATGATAAATGTATCAGCAATAGTAGAAACAGGAAAAAATCTTGGGAAACTGAAATGGACATTTTCATGTCCATCATGTCCATTATCTAAGTGTGCACATGTTAGGATTTTATATATATTAAAAAGTGTGTGTGTGTATATATATATATATATATTTGTAAAGATAGCTTAAAAGGTGCTTATGATCTGCTCCACTAGTCCAGATGTGTTTCAAAATTAGCTGCCTTACAAATGTTAGTTAGAAAACCAAGACTATTGTGCCTAGATACACTATGTATTCCATATGAAAATGTGGTATATGGATTCTGAAAATGCACATTTTAATGAATGATTGTAGAGTGAAAAGTATTTTCCAGACATATTTTCAGTGTAGTTGTGAAGGTTCTTTAATACTTTTCTTTCCTTTGTTCTAATTTAATGTGTGAAACAGGAGAAAATAAAAAAAAAAAGGAGTGTGGAACCGGAAATAATACTTTCCTTTGCTAACCCTTTCTCTAGCCGTTCAGATATGAAATCTACTGCATGACAGCATTATCCCTGATATTTCCCCCTCAAAAAAACAGATCTAGAAGAACATGCGTCTTGGCTTAGTGGAATCTGTTTGGCAGACTGTTTAGCAACAGGGGAAAAATTTCTGTATGAAATTTTCAGCAGAATTAAGAAACTTACAATGAATAGCCCTGCCATGTCCAGGTCACAGTATCCTAAGGAAAAATAAAACACACAAATGTCTGACAAAACCAGATGAAAGTTAGCAAGCAAGTTACAATTTAAAACAGGCACAAGTTTAGTAAAAGTGGATGATGTTTTTATAGGCCTACAGTGAAAATAAATAAAGGTGTTAAGGCAAATAGGATTCCCCGCCTTAAAAATTTGGAAATAAACATGGCAGACTTTTATAAACAATTGGGAATAACATTTATAGTTAGATAGATATTGTAAATCATTCACTCTGATCTAAGCAACAGAAGCAGGGAAAAGAAAAATGTTTAAGACTTTGTCAGTGGGTCTTACCAGTCCCTTTAGAGAGACATTCTCATAAACATGTCTCATTTAGTTAACGACATTTCTGCATAATTTATCATACTTTTTCTTTGATATTTTGTTTTTCCTTTTTTCCCTTCTCTCTATGTTTATTACTTCTTATACATTATTTTTACAGTGTGTACTGGCAGATCCTTAAATCTTATCAGTGAAATGCAACACCAATCCCCTTGAGTGAATCACTTTTGACATTCCTTTTAAAAGGATTACACAAAGGAGTCTTTGCAAATAACAATAACAACCATATTTTTAATCCTAACAAAACATTAGGAAGTGAAAGTTTGGTCTTTCCTGGATTTTGTTGGATGACCAGGTAATTTAAAACAAGTTGAAAAGGTCCCAGCCTTATTCCCAGGCAGAGTAAAGTGAAGCTGCACAAGGAATGCTGCACGAAAAGAACATCTGCAAAGCTGTTCTCCTGAGGAGGGGTGTTGGATGTACTGCATGGCTCAGCTTTGCTTCTGTTCAGAAACTTTACAAGTCCTTTTGCAGTAAGGCTATCTTGAGGTTAACCAGAAAATGATGACTAATAGGGAAGTTGTGTCCATTTTAGACTTCAAAGTAGAGGCTCTTGGCACTGCAGGAAGTTCCCAACTTCCGCCACAACACTTTCCTGTCTCCCCCCCTTAGCTAAGAAACCCTGCAGTAATTTTTCATAGTCAGAATAGCAACTACACCAGGGTGACACTTGGGAAAGCCTGGCTGCTTAGCTTAGCTTTAGCAATGCTAAAGCTCAGGACAATGTATTCTTCAGTGAAAATGCAAAGTATTTATTATAGGTACCACTTAAGTCAGGCTTTTGCCTTCTGTATTATCAGTCAGTAACAGAGGAGTGTTCTGCTCACCAGCTTGTTGGGGTACCGGAGTAACACAGGTTGGACAGGGACTCGTGGAATAAAGGCACCTGCAGCCACAAATCAGAACTAATTGTTACAACTAAGCTTAATAGAGCAACTGGGAGCTTTAAGTGATTTATTTCAGACAACAGTACCTGGAAGGAGGCATTTTTAAAAACACAAGGAAAATGAGATGTGTTCTACTTCAGTTTTTTGTTTGTTGTTTGATTTGGGTTTTATGTGTCTTGTAGCTTGGGTTTTTGGTTTTTTATTTGTTTTTAAATCAGCAGCACAAACAGCAAGATATCGGGACAGAAAAGGGTTTGGCTCCATCTCAAGGAGAAAGCTGCCTAAGATCCCTGGGCTGTTCAAACTCATTTTCTGTGCGTTATTTCCCCACTGATGGGCATTAATTTCAAAGGATGAAATGCTCACAAGGCTTCTGAGCATTTCCTGAATCACTCTGTGGTCTGATCATCACACGTGATATGGATCTGGCCACGGAGTAATGGTTTTTAACGCTTGGTTCTTAACCAAGACACTGTAAAACAATTAAAGTCACGTTGCTCTCCTTTCTTAACTGAAGGGCAGCACAACAATTTAATGATCAGTGGTGCAATGAAAAACGTTTCTCTGTTAAAAATGATTTTTTGTCCAGTCTTGCTAAGTGCTTTGCAAAGACATTTTGTAACTTGGCTGCTAAGTCTTGCATGGCAAAATTTACAGGAATGTAAGATAGCTCACCTGTTAGATGAGATAAAAGAACATCATCTAAGTTCATACATTCATCTCATAACAATCACAGTTGAGTTTCTCAGTAAATATATTAGATGAAAACAGTACCCAGGAAAATCCCCCAACTAACTAGTCATATATGTCACAGACATTTTGAATCCTACACATAGCACAAACCAAAGTAAGCTGACTCATATAAAAGAGTGGGTTTAGTACCTCTGAAATTTTAATAATGTAAGGGATTACAACAGTGCTGTTGTGGATGATATATCTTCACAAGTTCAGTCCTTACTACAACTATCAAATTAATATCACATATTTTTTTCCAACAACAATGGGATAAAATCTCTCACCTTGTTTAAATGTGATCAGGCAGGATCTGTTTGTGCAGGTGCCTTCTGGAAAAATCAGCATCTTGGATTTAAAGAGAAAGAAAAATATATACACACGCATATATTTCAAAAAAGGATTATACCTTAGTATCTGTTAGGCACAGGCTGACCTTATGCAAGCTCTGTTGTACTGTATTACAAGAATGTCATTACTGTTTCCAAAGGAAACAAACATATTAATGAAGGATGCTCACAATATTATTAGCCTGGTCCATCTTGACTTGGTAACCAATGCTCTCCAAGAAAGGAGTTCTGGGAAAAGGCTTTTATCAGTTAAAAAATATAGTACAAAAAGCTTTAAGTGTTTCACTTGTCATTTTAGCGTTGGTAATAATAAATTGTTCCTCTGATAGCAGTTCCTTATTGGGTTGCTGGGTGTATAAATAGAGGAGTTTGGGCTGAAAGGAAGTACATGAGATACTTGGGCATTCACAGTGAAGATGTTATCAGTGAGATGCCAGCTGTGATGAGAACACAGCTTGAGCAGCAGAGCAAAAGGCAGAGAAGGCATGTGCTGTGAGGCAGAGCTCTGAAAGCACTACACACCACAGCAGCTCTGAACCCCAGAGACTCAGACACACCAGCAGCCAGAAGGTTTCTGGATCAGCATCTGAGACAGTACATGAAGTGCACTGGGAACTGCAGTGACACACTGAATCTGGCCCCCTATGGAACACAAGCTCTGTATTTCTTATAAACTACAGGATCATAACCAGCATTCTAAAAACCCCCAGCACAAAATGGTCTGGATCAAGGTGTGCTCCCATTTCAGTCTGAAAGAACAGATCAAGGCCAGCTGTGAGAGAGGCCTCAGCAGGTCACACCCAAGGGACACACACTGTTCAAGGGTATGACAGAGGCAACTGCAAGTTACAGTCCCCCCATAATACATCCTGTCATCGGAAAGTGTGGCCAGGGCACAGGACTAGGAATCACCCAGTGACACTGCACTGCTGACTCAGTCCTGGAGATTCCCAGATTACTTGACTCATAATCTATTTATGCCACAATACATATCTAGGTTTCATCCCGAGTGCAGCACTGGTGCAGGAGCCCATTTCACTCTCCTCCCTATGCTGCTTCCAGCAGATCAGGTCTACCAGGGCATTCACCTAGAACAGTTTAGCAAATCATAAGCACCAGGGTAGACTGTAAGCCCAGTATTAAAAAAACTTTGGCATGTGCATGTTTAACCGAAAAATTTCAAAAAATAATGGGGGGCTCTTGAATTATTTAGAGCAGTTGTATTAGAAAAATACATTTATGAGTCAAAGCACCCTAAATGTTAAAAAAGCTTTTAGCAAGGTACTTATGAAGTAAAAATGTATGAAATGTGTAAATAATGCCATTACAAAAAAAAAAATGTAGGTCTTCCTACATTTTTCTATAATGCCTTCCAAAAAAAAGTGTTGGTTTTCCCTACTTAAATGGTCTCTGTTTCTAAAGACTGTTCAGAAAGTAGAGCAGTAAACAGCAGTCTAGTGTCACAGATACCTCCTACTGAAGTCTATTATCTTCACTTGCCTCTTAATTTTACTCAAAAGTTACTCAGTGGAACAAAAGTGAAGGAAAATTCTTCCACCTTGTCTATACTCTATGTGAGAAACTGAAGTTTTGGGCTCAAGTACTGTTTGTACTAATCTTGGACAGTCTGGGTTACCCATCTCATCCACTGCTATCCTCTACCTGGTGTGAGCACAGCTCTGTGGTCCAGCTTCAGAACACTGACCCACACATACCAATGCAATTCACCTGCTACACTGAAGGCAGCATGTTAAGACTTGAAAAGGGAAAAGAGAAAGGCAAGAGCATCTGCATTTGCAACAGCAGTTGGTACTGGCTGGATTTAACTGATCCATTTGTCACAACAAAACTCCTTCTGGATACCAGATTTTTCCCTTAACCCAGTCATATACCTGAGAGCTGACTCCATTTCTGTACACTTTAAGAATCCCATCCAGCTGGTCACTTGTGCCAATGTGATGCACAATGAACAGGGAACAGGAACACATGACAGAAGAGAAGTTAGTGGTGTGTTTATTACCTGTGGCCACTGGCCCCTCGACAGTGCCCGCCTGGTTATCTCAGCAACCGTGTTCTTCCGTGAATCATGGTCCTGACGAGAAACCACTACAGGCTGAAGGGATCTCAAAATGGCTGTGAAACAGATTTAAAAAAATGCCTTATACTTGTGCTTAGAAAACACATGGGTTCAAGGCTTCCTTATAGCAAAAACATGTTATTTATATACTAGAAGACAGACTCCACACAAACATCTTCCAGACTAAATTGATAAGAGCATTGTTATTCTCTTTCTGCAGAATGGGAAACAAGACACAGAAGACATACCCAGCCTGTCAGCTGAGGACCTTTACAGTAGATATAAACATGCAAAATTTACCCAAACACATTCTAATAATATTGCTGTTATTTTTCACTAAGCATTTCCACACAATTCAAAAGAGTGACCTGACTGGGTCTGCTCACGGGCCACGCTCAGGCCTAACTTAGGCAGACTGCGCCAAAAATGTAGTTTTAGTCTTCCCTTTTCTGTTACAAAGCATGCACAGCTTTGATGTAAATTACAAAAAAAAACCCTCATTAATCAGAAGTCTACATCAGAATGTGTGGACCTTTGTGATGAGAAACCTGGCAAAGAATTATCTTCTCTGTCCCAATCCTATGCTTTTAAGCTAAAATCAATATATTCTCTGTCCATTTCTTTTCTACAAAAACACTTTGCTATATTGCCTGCTGTGTTTAGCTCTGGGTTACTATATAGCCAGCAGAAAGTCTACAGCTGATTCTAGCAATAATGCAAATGGGGATTCTTTTTGTGCCAGAAGGAGGAGAAAATAATAGAAGCATGACTCATCTGATCTTTTCCATTCCCTGCATTTCCTTTTTGAGTAACTCCTCTTTTATTCCTTCCTGGTCTTGCTCCCATTAAAAAAATCCATAACATTGCCTGCAAGTTTAATCTTATCAATATGGTATTTTCCAGACTACTGTAGTTTGGGTCTGTTTTGAAATAACCTTCACTCAGATTTGTGGGCTACACCGTTAAAAGACAGCAGTGGAACAGATTTTTTGAGCTACTACTGGGAGAATGAAAGAGAAAGTTTCCAGTCTGAGCAGCTGCAAAACATACTTTCAGTATAAAAGAAGTTCACAATTATATCATATTTCATACCTGAAAAGAAACAGCATAATTTCTAGGCATTTCTACCAATTCAAAAAGATAATGTGTCATAGGAATTTCCCTGGAAAATAATTTGTCAGTATCTTTGCAAGATAGAGCTTAAAAGTCTGCCCTTAAATCACTTTAGGAGAGAAAATTTTTGGCCCAATGTGGAGTTGTTAACTTGTAATTTTCAGGTTTTTTTCATAAATACTTACTGCCAAATACTGGAGTTGACAAATTCTCTGCTCTAGACACTATTGATGGCATTCCAGTCAGGGCACAAACAATGCCATCAAAAAAGCTTGAATGAGGAGCTGCAACAAAGATTGGTGCTTCTAGCAGACTCGCCACCTTGCCTTTCACTTTAACCTGGAATCCCATCACGAAGTACGCCGTGCGAGTCAGCCCGGACAGGGTGGTCTGGACCATCCTCCTTGTAAACAGAAACACAAAAATCTCATCCAGCTTACAGTCAGTTTTCACTTTGTACTTCAAAAGAAAAGCCCCTAGCAGATTTCCCAGTTCTAACCAGCAATGGGGCCCCACACAGGGTAGCAATGCCACTCACCAGCAGAATGCAGGGCTAAAGGAAGTGGGGAAGGGGACATCACCTTCTCCTGATGGAAGATAAGCCAGGGTACATCCTCTTCCCAGGTACACTATTTCTCATGGCCTATTTCAAGGCATGGTACCATAACATTGTTTTGTGTGGGGTAATTAGCAGATTTAGTGTCCTTTCCATAAGAATTGATGTAACTGATACTGTTTTTTTACTGTCAGTTTTAAATAGGATTAAATAACAATGTTTCTTTACTGGAACATGTTCCCACTGGAGAGGACACATTCCTTTCATGGGACTCTCCCTAAACTTCTGGTCTAGAATTCATCTCCTGTGTCTCCTCCTCCTCCTGCAGCTGCAGTGCATCGTGGCTAGAAGGGAACTTCAGTACTTTGAGGTCAGAAGTGAGGGACTGAAACCCAGAACCCACAGAAGCAGCTGTGAAATACCACTTCAAGGGCAATGCAGCTGAGAGGAGCTGTCAAAGCTAATTTTGTCGTAGAATCATAGCATAGCAGAAATGACAAAGGCTACACAGGAGCTCAGCCTATGACACGTTACAAAATACTTGCTTAATGAATTTATTTTCTCAAATATTCCTGTAAGGATTATTACTGAAATAAGTCCTGGCTTACAGATAGTCTATAAATGTTTTTATAATTTTTTTTAGCTTCAAGACAACTGAAAATATACCTATTTAAAAAGGTCCACTATTCTTGTAAAATACACTTCTAAAAATTTGCTTCATATAAATGGGGAAATCTGAGGAATCATCTTTAATCAAAAGGAGGAGTGAAAGGAAAAAAAAGCTTTTGACCCTGGCTTTATGTTATTTGAAAAAAAAAAAAGCTTAGTTTTCACAAATATTGGTCAGTTTTTCACCTTCTCCATCCTTCCAGTGGCTGCAATCCTCTTCCAGGCTCACAGAAAGTTGCAATTGATGCAGACAGCCAAGCTAGCAGTAAAAGGAATGTGATGGAAATGAGACGGAGGGGAAGCAAAATAATCCCCTGGAGAGCAGTCTGGAAAAAAAGAGGTGAAAAATCTTAAGAAATGGTATCAACAGAAATGACTCTGCTATATGTATAGTTACTTTACAATGATTTTAAAGTACTACCATTATTGCTTTGTGATTTAAGGAAAGCTTTGTGATTTAAGTAAAGCTTTAATGATTCCAGTGCTCTTATGGGAAGTAATTAATGGTATTTCATTTTCACTTCTGAGTTCCCATTTCAGGAAGAACTGGAGTATCTGAGTATTTACGTTTTTGGCTTGGAGGTAGCTAGACACAGAAGGTAAACTAAGTTTGCTGGCTCCAGTTTATATTTGGTCCTGGTCTGCAGCCCACAACCAGCTCAGATGAGTTTGCCCAGGTGACACATATCTCCACTCCAGAGCTTTCTATCACTAGCTGCCTATCTAGAAGTCAAGTGTGATGCCTAAGATTGACTAATTGTAGTCTTGCCCTTTCAAATGACAAATCCTGTGTTGAGTCACAATATTGCTGCAAGTGGTCCTCACTACTGCTCCAGTGAGCTGTGCACACACAACACAATGTCCTTTCCTCCAGTTAGGACTTAAACAAAACCAAGGTTTTAGAAGCCCTGATTGGAAATAATCCTCAAGCATCATCCCCAGACCTTCCACAGGAATATTTAGCTTGCTTATTTTCATGCATAGCTCCAGGAAACAGGTGTGTTGGCACCATGTTGTACCACAGGCAGCTCTGGTACTGGGCAGAGGAGGAAGAAATTCTTAATTGTTTTACCCCGGCACATTAGGTTAGAAACTGTATCCTGAAGGTTGGCTTTATGGTGCAACAAGCACTGTGCAGATTGAGCAAGGCTGGGGCTGGGAGGCAGGGGTGCTGTGTGAGCAGCTCAGAGCCCAGCACTCCTGGGAAACCAGTAAGGGATTCAACTCCCTTTGGCACTAATCCAGCTCTGCTGCTACTCACTGATGAGGACCTGTTTGTGTGCAAACCTATGCACAAAACAAGACACACCCAAATAAACTGTAATAGTAATTTTTAAAAATTTATTTGGGCTGTTTCTTCCAGTCTCCCAAAACTTATCTGAGAGTGTGTCAGATAAGACACACAGCTCCACCAGTTCAAGTGTATGGGACAAGTTACAGAAGGAGAGTTAAGGGAGTTTAACGTAGTCTTGTGAGCTTACTATGTTTTATGCTTTACTGGTTTTTAAGAAAATCTACAACTGAACAACAGTGTTCCTCTCCCAAAATCAACCTTTCTAGTCAGCTCTAACAATGGCCTCTTACTGTACAGAAGAAGAAAGGCTTTTTGTAAGTCAGCTTTACAAAATAGTTTGCAATCTCCTAGAGCTGTGATTATTAATATCACAGTGGATTTTAATTTACCTCTTTTATTTTAAAAGGAACAAGTGTGGTATATTTGAAAATAAGCACCTTAGTGTATACTTTATCCAATTTTTTGATAGTTGTTTCTAATTTTCCTTCCACCAACACAGTCCTTTCCCTCTCACAAAATCCCTTCCATCTTCATGTAATGTCCTCTTACCTTCCCCTTGTCACTATTCAGGAGAGGCTCTGCCATCTGGCTCTAAACCCTCTGACACTGATGAGGATTAAGATGAATTTGGGGCCTTCAGGACTGGCTTCTGTGTTACCACAGGCACAGTGGCAACAGTCCAAACATGACAGTGGATACACAGAGTAAATTAAGATGAGCATGATAAGCAGGTACACTGTGTTGATGTTTATGTTCTGCAAGCACTGCCATACAGTGTGTTTCCAGGAGAGATCTGAACATTTAGGTCTGATTACTTCTTTCTTTTATTTAACAGTTCTGTGAAACTAGCTATGGGATTTTAACCATAACTTTATGGGCAAAGGACTGCTCTGGATCACAAAAATGAGCATGACAGGTTTGACCCTAGAGATTTATTGCTCCCACTCGTTCTGGTGCCAGTTGTGGCAAATCTGAAAAAGTCAGCTAGAAAGATAAACCAACAAAGACTCCTTGCTTGTCTCCCAAAATTAGATTTGGGGCTTTTTTTTTATATGCATCCTCTTTTACCATGATCTATAGTCCAGCTGCATTCAGCTATCCAAAATGGGCATAAATCAGTGTGGTTTGACTTAAAATAATGTTTTTCTTAATGAAAAAAAAAGAATATATATGTACTGACCTAAAACCAAAGATAAAGGATGCAATAGCAAAAGCAAAACAATCCCTTATTCAAAACTTTAATAAATTCATTAATTTATTTTTAGGCAGATGCACAGGTGGTACTGATTTGCTGATGCAAGCTATTGGCTTTCTAGGTCACTGTGTAATGAGGCAGAGTTGGTTTCTGCTCCATCAGCTGCAGAGCAGGGTAAGAAAAGGACAGAAAAGAGGAAGGTCAAGGTAGAATAGAAAAGGGAAAGCATAGGAGAAAAACATACAGAGAAAAATACAGTGTTGTTACTACTCAGTAGGATCAGAGCCACTCCAGCTTCTGTGCAGTAATCACCAAGATAAAAGTAATCTTGAGTCATCCAAAGAACCTTTTCCCACATACTGAATCAGCCATGTACTTTCTGTTTACTGTGTCTGCAATAACTGCACATCCTGTCACTGCAGCAGTGCTGGAATAGCTGAGTCCCACTCCCATAGCTGATTGATCTTTGATCAATACATGGGATTATACCTCCACTGATGATAGGAACCTTAAAATGTGGAAAAGAGGGTCTATCAGAAAGCCACAGAATTCCATATAAAATTTTGTTCAACTGTAGCTGCTGTCATCTCAGAAACAGCAGCAGAGCAGGCTGGGGACCAGAGTGAAGCCCAGCTCCCACTGCAATGCTCTGACATCTGAAGCTGTGATCAGATGGACTGTCCCCAGCAGCACACACAGGGCAACACAGTGCTCCATGAGCATCCAGAGGATGTCACAGCTCTGCCAGGCAGCCCAGCTGCTTGCTTCCAAAAATACTGCTTTTAGCATGCTGGTTGTGGTATTACATAGCTCACCACTGCAGAAGTCCACTGAGCATCTCTTCCGAATAAACTGGAATCCAGTAATGACTTAACTAGAATTTCTGCTTTAGATTTGCATTTCAGAAGTTAAGACAGCAAGGGAGCAATCAGGAGCAGAAGAACTAAAACCCAGTAAAAATCTCAATAAGGAATTGCAGCCAACTTCAGTCAGAGGATGGAAACCAGAAGTATTTGACAACTGCTTAAAATCGTTTGGCACATGAAGATGTTTAGCACAGCTTTGCAGATTCTAAAGAATGACAGATAAAGGGTGGCTTGTAAACTATTAAAAGGGACTGGCAAGAAATTGTAAAATCTTCTCACTCACTTTTCAGTCTGGCTATTTTATATTTGCAGCTGAATGAAATGCAAACAGCTACCCTGTCTCATTTCAAGCTCCATTCATCAGGCACACAGCAGCCTTTACATGCAAGGTCACCAGCACATGGAAATCCTGCCGTGGACTCCCAAAGAAAGAGGGTTTTGAAACTGTATGTTTGCACTGGTTTATGTTAAAGGAATAGTACAGAATGGGGAGACATAACAAGACTATCCTTAACATGCAAGAATGGAGAAACACTACACTTGATGTGAACAGGAAGGGAGACTTCCCTTTTTTAAAGTTTATAGTAACAGTGTCTGGTAAGGCCTTGATTCCCAGCAGGTCTGACTGGCAGTGCTGAGCAAGAGAGAGCAGAGGCTCACACGACAAAGCAATCAGCAGGAAGTATCCCAGTCCTTATGACCAAAGGGGAAAAGAACAGAAGGGAGCAAACCACAATACAAAAAAGGTTCTCTCTTTGTGTTTTTCTGCTTTACAATTCTGTGACTGTTTTGCTCCTCAGCTCACTAGCAGCAGGCCCTAACCCAGATGGATGCTTTTCCTTCCAGGTGATTTATGGAATTTAAAAATGCAAGCTTTTGAAAGTAGTCTGTGCACCCTCCAGAAAGGACAGGCAGCACAGAAAGCTGTCAATTTCTGGAACCTCATTAAGAAACTGGTTTCTTCAGGGTTCATGCCTAAAGCTACTGATCCAGATGCACTTGAAATGTGATCCAGGCTTCTAGTAAAACATAGGGGATAAAAGGACTTGAAATTGCTTTCCAGCTTTCTCACATTTCCTCCACCCAGCTATCTTCAGGGCAAACATTGTTTATAACTTGACAAAGATCTATAGGAAACATAAAATATTTAGTTGTATGTCAGCTTCAGATATTTATAAACATCAACAGAAAATGCTGTAATTTCACTTACACTGATGTCCTCATTGTCCTCAATCATATATTCATGTTTGGTTCATCAGCTAATTTTTAAAGAATGCTTTTAAGAATCAAAGCTTTTTTAGTTGTATGAGAATGCTGTAAGTCTAGTGTGTGCTTGTACACAAGTCATACTGGGACAGCACTCAGCTCAGAGGCCTCATTCAACTCACCCAGTGACACCAGCCAGTGACCCAGTGAAATATGGGGTACCATTTTTTCTTGTACACTCTGCAATATGGAGCCAAGAGATTCACTTCCCCCCCTCCCCATCCCAGGCTTAAAATCAGCCTAACGCTAGTTAAGCATCTGAAACAGCATGACTGAAAAAGTTCTCTTCTGTTTCAGCTTTTCATATCAGAGAGAAATTGACATCTCAACTCCAAAGCTGAGGCATTTGACATGACTGACTGATGGGTAATACTTATTATTGAAACAGGACCGCTGTTTTCTCTAGGCACGATGTGTTATCAGCAATGATTGCACAAATATTTCCAAAAGCTTGTTTTGAATCTTGTATTTAAAGTTTTAAGTTTGAAGTCAGTGTGTATGCAGTGTGAAGCCCTTGTGTATGCACTGAGCAAGCATGCAGCTTGAGGACTCCGAAAGGCTGAAGAACGTAATTTCAAAAACAGTGACTTTTTTATGCTGATCACCCTTTGCATCTTTGACCGTTTACATGACTTCCCCGTGCATCTGCTCTCTAGGTTAGATCAGGAAGCAAACTGTGCCGTACAGGGAAGGAAATGCTGTCACCAGCAGCCTGTTCCCGGCCAAGCCGGGAGCTGTGGCTGTGACCCAGAGCCGAGGCTGCTCCGCTGCGCTGCGGGCGCGGTGCGGAGCACGGGCGGCGCTGGGCACGGGCGGCGCTGGGCACGGGCGGTGCAGGGCAGGCCGGGCCCCGCAGCCCCGGCTGCCGGCGGCACTTTCAAACCTCCAGCGCTCACACCGCGCTCTGCCGTGGCAAGGGGGCTCGAAAGCGATCGGTGCCCCCAGCCCTCACGGCTGACAGCCCCGCGGAGGCCCGGGCGCGGCACGGAGCGCTGGTTCAGAGCCGTGCCCGGGCTGAGTCGTGCCCAGGGGTGCCGTGCCCGCCGCGCTGCCGTGCGCATCCCAGCCCGGGCAGCGCGGCACGACCCCGGCGGCCTCTCCCGCCCACCCCCAGCCTTACCCGCAGCTTGTCGCCGGTGCTGAGGCGGCCCTGGTGCACGAAGGGGTTGAGGACGATGGGCGGGCTGAAGGACTGCTGCCTGGGCAGCGGCAACACCCGCGGCGCCATCGCCACCGCCATCCCCGGCGGCTGCGCATGAGCCGGCGGCGGAGCCCGGGGCCAGAGGCTCCGGCCGGCCCTGCCCACCGCGGGAGCCCCGCCTCGGGCAGGTGAGGGCGGGCGGCCGCCGCTGGCCTGCGGCCGAGGATCTGCGGTGGCAGCGTCGGGTTCCATTTGCCCGCAGGGCTACCCGTGCCCTGCCCCGCGCCGGGGTCCGTGTGCCCACAGCGCTGCCCGTGCCCTGCCCCGTGCCGGCCCCGCGCCGGGGTCGTGTCCCCGCAGCCCCGGCCGTGCCCTGCCCTGCCCTGCCCGTGCCCTGCCCCGCGCCGGGGTCCGTGTCACCGCGGCCCTGCCCTACCGTGCCCTGCCCCGCGCCGCCCCGCGCTGTGCGCGCTGCAGGCTCCGCAGCTGAGCCGCGTTGGCCCCGTGCGATCGCAGGGCGATGTTCGTAAGCACTGGGGGTAACGCGGGCCATTAGCCTGGGAGAGGAGAGGAGAGGGAGGGGCCGGCGCGGTCGTGGCACACGGCAGAGGTCGTTTCTAGGGCAATTTTAGGTGCAATTCTAGGTGCATTTTCACCGCTGCTAAGGCCGGTACAGTGATTCTGGTTCTGGAGCACGTGAGGTCCGCAGATCCGCTGCGGCCTTTCGCTGCGGGCCGGATGCCCGTGGGATCCCTTCCCGCGGGTGTGCCCTGAGGGATGCGCCGGGAGCGGCCGGGCAGGGCCGGCGGTGCGGTGCGGTGCGGTGCAGCAGCGTCCTGCGGCACCTCCTGCCCGCCTGGCTGCTGCTGGTTTCACCCCAGAGGAAGTTTCACGCTGACCACATTTAGGAAGCAGGCGTTTTTGGTTCTCACAGGAATCCGCTCCAGTGGTGGGGCCGAGCCGCCAGTCTGTCTGTGCAGTGCGCGCTGGGCTCAGGCTGCTGGCCTCTTGCGTGAAATTGGTTCAAACACTTCGTTTTGCCATGGTGCTTTTCCAATTTCTCCTTTACATGAAAATATTGGTACTTCCTGGCACAAGAGTTGTCTGTATGTTGCCAGACTGTTCATGTTGCTGTAATGAAACTAATTATAAACATCTCATGGTTCCATTCCCACTTTGACGTCTCTGCTTCCACAAAGATACCATCAGCATTCACAAAGCTTTATTATTATAAAATAATTATTTGTGTTTTGCAACTGCAGGTGCTTAAGGAGTAGTCATAATGATATATTTGGGCTAACTGAAGCCTGCCTATAATGGAAGCTTGATGAGTGTAGATTTCCCTTGGCTGGTTTCCAGGCTTTCCCTGTGGTTGCCAGTCCTTGAAACCAGCATTGTCTTCTGAAAAAGCTGAGAGCTGTGAACAAACTGGATCAGCACAATTGTCACAGAAAGTAAGGCCGGGGGGAACTCCAGAGGAGAAAGACCAATTCTACCTCCATCACTCTTGGCAGATGATTTTATAATCTCTTTTTAAAAGCTCATGACTTCCCTAGTAGATCCATTCCAGCACTTCTCTGTTAATGTCTTCAAATGAATTTTTTCTGTATCTGGGAAGAATCTCTCTCATTGCAAATGATATCCACGCTCAGTGGATGCAAGAACTGGTCCCTTTCCTCTCTGCAGCTAGTTTTTGTACACTTGTGTAGTGTTATGATTCTCTTATGCTTTCACCAGACTAATGTTTTCAGATTTTCCCTCCCAGGTGCTCGATTCTACATATCTGAGCATTCTTAAAGCTTTCCTCTGGCTTTTCTCCAATAAGTCCACATCTTTCTTGAGGTACCCAAACAGGAAATGCTACTGCTACTGCTAGGAGGCCTGACCAGTGAAACTGGGTAGGCAGGATTAATTTGTGTCTGACAAATTATATTATTATATCACTATATAATAGTGTCTGCTTTTATTTTTAGATTTTTTTTTTTTACCACTAGCCTGATCCTGTGATTCACACTGTGGCCTTGCAGACATGATGCTATTCATATCTAGATTAGTGCTTCTGGTGACTTGTACATTTATAAAAAACAATAATACTGGTTATAAAATTTCGACTCTTCTAAGGCTGATTAGCTATAGCACCATTTGAAAGGCTTAACATCACAAGTACCGAAATACAAGCACAGTGCAGAAAAACCTTTAATGTTCAGAACACATGAGACAGTGCGATCATATTTAATTCTTTGGCTAAACTAGGGTTAGCATCTCTTTTGAATAATGATTCCTTTTTTGTCTATGAATCTATGGTAAATTGAATCTTGATCAATTGGGCTGCTAACATGCAGCACCACCAAGTTTGTGTAAAGCTGATGTCTGGAATGTTTCACCAAAAGCTTTGTATGGTGCTAAAGATGGACATCAATGGAATAAGTAGCATTAGCTTGCTACTCATTAATTTTCTTAGTTGAAACTACAGCTTTATTTCAGCAGGTCACTAGGACAGTGTATGTTTTTCCTAAGAAATTTACCCTATACCTTGATTCTGACTAGCAACTGTAGAAAAGTGTTTTTGGAGCAGGTGTAGCTTCTGTATAGAATCCAAATGAATCATGTTAGTGATACATGAAAACCCAGTACACATTTCCCTAGTGTAAGACAGGAATTTTTCTCTCTCACAAAGAGACACAGCTCTTTTGTTTTTTTTTATGTATGCAGCTTTATAATGTTTAATATAAATTGTGTATATGCAGTCTAAAATAGAATAAGATATCTGCCTTATTGTAGCTGCCTTTGGACAGTTTGCTCTCTTCCTCATTTTTGTAAAAATATACTCTAACTTATCTTCTTATTATAAAATGTGTGGTAGGCCAAATATTTGCAAACATTTTTTTAACTGTTCTGTCAGTAATTCCTAATCTGAACCAGAGGCTAAAAGGAGGTTCCCATTTTAACATTTGTCTGTTTAATTCTTTTGATCAGGGCTGTTGTTTTACCTTTATAAAAACATGTGTACAAAGACATTTTTGACACAGAAGTTGAAAACCTGCTGGTGTTTGACCTGCTTCCTGCTGTTGTCTGACAAAAATCTGCCATCTCCCGGCCTGGCCATGTAACACTGCTGCACACAGCAGCTAGGGAGCATCTGTTCACTGCTTGTAAAAAAACAACTCCTCTCAAGGACTAGCTAAAAAACTTCTTCATGCAAAGTGCCATTCTGATTTTCCAGTTTCTTTCTGTGGTACTAAATGTGAACTAATGAGAAATGTTTATAAGGGCAGCAGTAGATGGCATGTGTTTCTGTTCTCAATTCAACAACTTCTTGCTTGCTTGCTTTCTTGTTTTCTGTCTTTCTTTCTATCTTGTTTTCTGGCTTTCTTTCTCTCTTGCTTTCTTGCTTGCTGTCTAGGCCATGGTGCCCTAGTGCTGGTTGAGTTTGTGCCCCTGGAAGAATGCCTGCTAACACCTTCTATGTGCCCTTCTGTGCCCAGCTGACAGCATGTTCTCTGCAGCAGTCAGGGCAGCCAAAAAGTGTCATACAAGTCACATGGAGTTTGTCTTCCTCCACCTGGGACAGTCTTCCAGGGTTATCCTGGTAAGCTGTGTGTACTCAAAGGTCTTTATGCCCCTGTCTGTGCACCAAACAGTCTCATGCCATGTAAATGGCACTGTGGCAGGCTGATAACACAGGGTGTGAAAGTCCTTAGGGCTCTGTCAATCAACGGCAGTTTCCTGTGAATCCAGCTCTGCACATCCCTCAGCAAAATTCACTGATTTAGTGAGACTTCGAGCAAGGAAAGCAGTTCTGGACTGCTCATTTCACAGTGCTCAGGGACCTGGGAAGTGGATGAGGTGCTGACTTTGGGAAGTGGATGAGGTGCTGACTTGCTTGCATGCACACATGGGGGCATGCATGTGTACACAAACCATACATACATTTTCTTTTCTTCTAAGGCAGGTGCTGAGATAGATGTATCTTGGGGTTTTCATTTAATGTTAAATGGAATTGAAACACCCCTTAAGCTAATATTTCTCTTGGCTATTCCTGGATGTTTTCTCTTACAGACATTTGTTTCTCTGCTTCTGTCCCTTCTTCCCTAAATGTTAGACTTTCTGTGTTTGTGTTATATTCCTTGTATTGATACACATAGGGTTCACAGTGTTTGCTTGGTAAGTTTTCAAATGCTTTGTTCAATTTGAGAGTTTTTCCTGGCTGTTTTTGTCAAAGGGAGGTTGGTGTCCCCAGTGTGTTATCCATACCAGCCCATAAGTGCAGATAAAGGAGTCCTAGCATGCTGCACCAAAGAGGAAAACTTTATGCTGAAAGTTCCCTGAAGCTTCTTTTGCTGAATTCTCTTCTCTTTGCAAGGCTTAATGGACACAAGGCAAATAAATCAGAGGCAAGACTTTAGCCAGTCATACCTGATAATGACCTCTGAAAAGGGAGACACTTCAGTAGATGCTCAGCTTGTGTGGTGTTAGTCTCAGTGGAGTAGGCAGGATTTGGTTGGCTTTTTGGTCCTAGACAGGCAGATAGATTGCTGAGCCAGGTCTGATAACAGTTTAGGGGAAAATAGCATTGACTCTTGCTGATGCTGATTGAAAATGGAGGTGGTATTGTCTCAAGGAGTCCTTTGGGTATGTACCCCTGGAGATTGCTCCTTCCTCACCTGAGCTGGCTGCAGAACTAGACAACTTGACAAGAATTTCTCTTCTGTTCCTCTGGGAAAGGAAAGCTCTCAACTGATGATAGGGCATCTCCAGCTCCCAGTGCTCTCAAACTGGCACCTTCCCTGATTATTGAACTCACCTGAAAACAAAAGGAAAAAAGTAGATTTACAAGGAAAAGAGAGACTCCAGTGATTTGTGTGAGAATGAGATATAAAATTACTGGTTGGGTTTTTTTTCCTTTGAACTGAACCCAGGAGCCTCAGTAAAGTTTACCCTATTTAAAGCATTAATTAGGGAGCTGACTGTACATAAAGATAAAACAGAACTCCTAAAAAAGTCTCCAGGGACTCCAAAAAACCCAGGTTTGACTGCATGAGGCAAAAGAATTTTAATTAGCAGCAACTGAATTGAAGTGAACTGATATGAGCAACAAAAAGAGAATTTATCCCACAATGTATTCAGAGAACATAATTGAATGTTCATTAGCTAAGAGTTATATACTGACTGTTAATGAGCAGAAATGAATATGTATTATTTCTTATTAAGCTGGAAATGTATGGAACTAATTGCATTTAAATATAGTAGCTATAAAGCTGTTTATTAACAGTCACTACTAAGAAAAGGAAAGACATAGGTGAATTTATATTCTTTACTGCAGTATCATTTTAAATATTCATTATGCTAAGTGGTATTAATACATAGTTTTTCAGGGAAATGGTTATTATGTTGTGCTAGTAGGGCTCGGTGATGCCTTCATTTGGATAGGATTTATGCTTTATTTACTTTAAATTAGGGAAGGCAGCACAAACAAACAGAAGCTCTCAGGTTCCTCTAAGGCAGTGTTATTATTGCTTCTCAGGACGAGGGTCCTCTGTTACTTGTGATCAAATAACACTTGGCTTCTTGATATCATACCTTGATAATACTCTCAGGAGGGAGTTTTGGAGAGGTTTCTTTGTTGCAGATGTACAGGAGAGAGCCATCTTGTTACTAGGTGTGGTGACAGAAGACCAGAAGGAATTTGTATAAACACTCGGGGTGTGCTGTGCACGCACCCAGGAAGGGCCCATGGCTGCCCAGGGAAGGCTGTGCTTATGTGGGGACATCCTAGGTGAGCCTGAGAGGGAACCATGGTCACCCATGGTGGGCACCCTGTCTGGTGAGGGACATAGGGAGGTGTGTGGGGTGAGCAGTTGCAGGGTTGTTTAGGTTGGAAGGGTTCCCTTTGGAGCATTTAGTTATTGAGAGGTGATGAAGAAGGGAAGGGTAGAAGGAAGGGTTGATGTAGTTTACCATCCTTAGGGCAGGGTGTGAAACAGAAGCCCTGGTGTCCAGCAGCTCCTTGGCCTTGGAGTTTGGTCAGATGAGGGGTGGTGACTTTGCCTGAACATATTATGGCTCTTGCCCTGATTTCAGTGGTCTCTTGGTAAAGGAGAGGGACAGCAGACAGAGATGGAGAAGGAAAGGAGCAGTGACACCCTGAGTGGGTGCAGAGCAGCAGGGAAGAAAGGAGTACCACAAAGAGGAAGCTCTGTAAAAATAACTCAAGTGTGATGGCTTCCAGTGTTGAGCTAGCCTGTTTGCTCTGGAGTGCTGGACCAGACACCCCTGCTCCTGCCTGCAAACTTCATTGGCATCTGCAAAAAAATTTGGATTTACACCCATGATTATTTGCAGTTAAAAGGCTACATCTTCTGCACAGCAAAAATAGGTGTTTTTATCCTCCTGCTCCGTTTGAAATTGAAGGATGTTTTGGGGCTGCAATCAGGGATTAACACACCTTTGAACTAGTCTGTGGGTTTGACCTCAGTGCTTTAGGCAGTGATTTTGTGGAATTTAGATTAGTGTCTTCCTGCTTATGTAGAAAAATATCTTGCTAGTTCTGATTTGAATTAGAATTATTTTTAATTTTGAAATTTATCATTTTATGATAAAATTATTATAGGTTATTAAATTAACCAGCAGTCACGCCTTTTTATTAACCTGAATTTCTGTTTATTACTTGTACAGATGTGTTTTTACTACAGGAATTCTTTAGCAGCAGCAACAACTGCACGTTCACTTTCAGGAAGATTGTAACTTTTCCCTTATTCACAAGAGGGCGATAAATCCCCAGTCATCATTTTGCAGCCTGTAGTATGTGTTCAGTACCTCACTGCAAAACGTCCTAAAGACCACCTTGCTGTCATAAACTGGATATATATATAGGTATATGACCTGTATGAAATACTGTGATGCCTTTTGTTTTGGTTTATGGGGAGCTTAAGTTATGCTCTGTTTATTTCATCCCACTGCAGATCCTACTATGAGTAGAAACTAGATGTGGAAAAGTTATTTATAATATCCATCCATCACACACTGCAAATATTTTCTTCCTGGTACACATACAGGTATTTAATTCAGACAAATGTCAAGCACGTAATACAAAAGTGGTTTTGAGCAGAGCATTCAGGAGAATTTCCCATAACCTAAGTGTTTTGTGTATGTTTATTTTTTCCTCATATTGAAACTTTCTTTGGAAATCAGAACCTTCTGTTTCTTAATGTTAATATTTTTCTTGAATTAAATTATATTTTGTTTTGAACTTTCCCTTTAAATATAATTTAAATTCATAGTTCATCTAAAACCAAGCCTTTTGGGATGATAGTATCAGTATGGACAGCTGTCATAAGAACTGCGATTTCTCTATTTTTGTTGACAGTTTTGTAATCTATTAACATGCTATTATATTTCCAATATTTATATTTATTCACATTCACTATCTCTTTAATAGTTTCTATTTCACATTGTATAATAAGAATGATTTCAGGAGTCTTACATGGAATAAGGAAAAGAAAAAAGAACAACTTGTTCAGTGTGCTGAATTTTATGTCTCTGTTGATGTTATCTGAGTTCAATCCAGCTCCTGTGTTTGAAGGAGCTGGTTTTCCTCCAGCTCTAAAGCTCCATGACCCAGCCCATGCAGTTTTAAAGTTGTCAGTATTAGAACAAATTCTTAATAATTTATGGTTAGTATGGCCTCTGAAGAATGTTTTCACTTTGTATCTTTATATGAAAAATAAATAAATGCTGAGAGTCTCTAGCAATGCACTGAGGTATTTGTGCAATGTGTTAGTACAGTGTCCAACTGAGTTTAAGGGCCTCAGCTGATGTGACTTCCTTAAATAATAAGACAAGTCCATGACTCTTGAGGTTCCCTCTGCAGTCTCAGTGGAGTTCTGGGGCTGTCTCAGATAGCTGAGACAAAACCACCTTTATATTGTCTTTCAACAGCTTCAGCTGTGTTTGGCTGCAGAGACTCAGTCTTGCCTGGCACCTTCCCAGCTGTTGATTACCTCAGGCCTGCAGTACGAGGGAGCTCTTAGCAAACAGGGCTACCAATAGCTTATTTATTTTGATATTGTCTTGCCTGTAACCTTTACAATTCGCCTGCAGCCCTCCTGCAGTAGTGCCTGCAGGGGCTGCACCAGTGCAAGGGCAGAGCTGTCCTGGAGTGCAGCGCTGGGTGTGTGCTCTGGCAGCTGGGATGCCAACAGGAGCAGGACTGGGCAACAGGCACAGCTGGGCAGAGGTGCAGGTTGCACCTCTGGGGAGAAAAATTTACCCTGTTGAAGGGAAATTAGAGCCTGCCCTGTGCCTTTCCTAATCACCAGATGAGCCTCTATGGCCTCTTCATTTTTTTTTTGTCAACTCTAAAACTGGAGTGCTTTAATGGCTGTACTACAGTCGGTCGTTCCCAGGTTGGGAGCACCACTGCAAACACAAACTCCTCCACAGAGATTCTCTCAGTACAGCCAGGCATTTTGGCTATTTTAGTAAAGACCAAAATTATGTAACAAACCCATGTGACTGTGGCTGTTGGTTTACTACCAGCTTTCCTCTGGACAGCAGCAGAGTTCTGTGTGCTTCATTAATGTCTCCTGACTGCCTTGGCAGATGCAGCCCCGGCTCTGCTGTGTTTCTGGGGTATGAAAATCTTAATAGGCACATTCAATTGTAAATATGATCTGCCTCACTGTAATGTTTAACTCATGTGTTTCCAGCCAAGGAAAAGAAACTTTTCTTACCACAAAAATTCACCCTTCAGAACTCCATCCGTATGTGAGAAGGACACTTAAGTCATATTTTTGTCGTATTATTTGGAGTTTTAAGTACACCACAATAGTAGGAGAGTAAATATGCAGATGGGCCAATTTTTTTTATACCATTTGAAGAAATAAAGAGGAGTTGAAAGCGAACAAGCAAGAGTAAATGAGGCATTTCCAACTGACCCACTAAGTGTGACTCAGCTGAGGTATCTAATGAGAGCAAAAACTTGGTAACTAGAATTAAGGGGGGAGTGGAAGGCATGCAATGATTCTTTTTTATTTAGCAACTGGAGGAAGATTTCTCCTGCCTATTCCTTCTGTAGTGTTAACAGGTATCTGCTTTGCTCAAACCAGTTTCTGCTTTTTTAAGTGCTATCACTGAAGCCATTCTTATGCTATTAATTTGACAGGTGAGGATGCAAGATTGTAAGGTCAATAGCAAAATTCAGGTGTGTGAGATCAGTTAATGCTAATACAATCTTCCCTGAGCCGCACTGCATCTTCAAATACTGAAGGATATTGGGTAATTTAAAGCAAGACCGAGTATTCCTGCTGTCTAGCAGTTGGGACCCTTGAAGACCACAGCAGTTTCTCTTCTGCACGGGTACTCATAGATAAGGTTGATCTGACATAGGGTCCAGCCTAGAGATTTGCTGTGAAGCCTAAAGCAGAGATGTATTATAAGCTTTGGAATACAGGTTAAAAAAAAATTCTAGAGGAAAAGGGCAGGAAGGGTGGAAACAACAAATCTTGCAAAAAAGGGAGTGAATGCTAGGAAACAGGCTTGCTATAACTTGGCAGTTTTCAGAGATGTGCTGCTAGTTGTGCCTGAAGAATAAACATTCTGTTTTTCTGCTGGCTGCAGCCAACGTTTGTGGCCAGCAGAAAGGCAGGGGAAGCTCTGAGGAAGTGTGTGTGTGTCTAACAGGACACTTCAGATGCTGATTACAGGTGCTTTACCCAAGCTTTTCATTCTTTATTTCAAAGAAGGTTTGAGCCTGGAAATGTGCTGTGGGATTAGAAACACTGCCTAAACTCTACCCAGCTGGCTTGGAAAAGCTTTTGGACACTGATATGTAAGGCAGGTTCAAAAAACTGAGACTGGGCATTGAACAGTAAAATAACCCTTTTTTCTTCTGTGGAATCAGATCACAGATGTGGATGTTAACAAAGGATTATGAAGCTGTAGCTCAGTTCTCATGAAGAGAAATGGTGATTAGTTACAGAGGCTCTCTGCTTCCTTCCCAGCAGCAGAGGGGCATGGACCCAAAGGGGGTGAGTGTTGGAATTTCACCCATGCTTCACTAGGCAAATGACAGTAACTGTGCTGGTTTTCCAGTCTACAGTATGAAGTGGTTATCTTACTGGAGGGATTGAAAGGCATAATCAGTTGTAAAATGTATTGAAACAGAAAGTGCTATCTCAGTGCAAAGTGGTTTTATCTACTGCTGCACACCCACAGGATTTACTTTTGAGGTGGAGACACATTTCTTAATGCCTGTGATGTGTACCGAGACAATGGGAAATAATAAAGCCTTGGGGTAGTGGTGTTGGAACCTTGTTCTTATTGAGGTCACTGGCAATTCCATCACTGATTTCAGCAGGAAGAGGATCAGGCTGCTTTATCGAGAGGCCCTAGGTAAACACAAGACTTTCCAAGACTAAGGATCTGGGGTTTTTGGAAGGCTAAATTGTGCAGTGCCAATCCCTGCCTTGGTAGTCCAATGGTATAGTGTAGACACTTTATGTCAGTTAATTACTCAGGGATTTATTAACTTGAAATTTTAAGAAAAGTGCTTGCTTCATTGCTGTCTGCAAACAAAACATGCAGAGTGAAGAAGGTTCACATACCCTAGGCATTTTGACAGAAAGTGAACATAAAATGTGTTAATTGAACAGAGGACAGTAATTCAAAAGGATGTGTGCCCTTAAAATGGATCATACCATCCATGAAAGAACTTAGAAATAAACACAGTGTTTGCACCACTGTTGTGGAAAGTGAAAAGTGACATTAGATGGGGAGACATAAACAGAAAAAGAAACAGGAAAATCTCCACAAACACAAAATAAAAAAGGCCTTGTGGAAATTTACCCCAATGTAAATCAAGTTGAAAGCGTATTGATATTTGGGAGATGCCTCTGACAGTTATGAACTTAAACAAGAAGGATGGATATTTCTCTGAAGAATTTCAGAGTGTATAGATCTGCAAACAATTTATATATCAAAGCAGTCACCAAATGGGCTGGAGAGGCAGAGCAACAAATCATTTCCAGAAGCTGCCATTATTAGAATTTATAAGTAGTGGTAATCTCAGTGTTGTTACAAAAGTGAATATTAATGTCTGTATTTTAAATAAAATCTGATTTTGATTTTGTTATGGTGCCTTAGAACTCCTTGGAAATGGTCTTGGAAAATTGTGCTGTAGCCATGTCAGCTGGAGTCTTTTGACATAGAAATGACAGAAATCTGGAAAGTATTCTAAACTACCTGTACTGTCTTGTTAAATCACAGTGCAGTGTTTCATCTGACCATTGAAGACGTGTATAGTAAGCAGAGTTAACAGACAGATGCACTGGTGACTTTCTTATTAAAAAACAGACTATTCCTTATTTATTTTGAATGTTTTTCTAAAGAATTTGTGCTCCCAGATGATTTTATGCTTTTGCATTCATTTCTTGTTTTGGGAAGGAAGATCTTTTAATAATGTTTAGCATCAACCTCTCCCACCTGTGCAATTTGCTGCTCTAGTAAAAGTGCTGTTCCCCTGCAAAAGCTTATAACGTGCTATATGAAATGTCAGAAATGATAAAGCAAACCCAAGAACCTCTGAAAGAAAATGTACTGCCATGAATATCTGAAATTTACCAAACCACTGCTTTTATTATACTTAAATTTTAATAAACACTTTTCTTAAGAGCTTGTGCTTCAGTAGGCAAAGAGATGTGTTTTCTATGTAAATAGCAGTGTTTGACTTTTAAAAAAAAAACTGTGTTCCATTGCAGTAATAAATCCTACAAGCAAACGAAGGCACAGTTTAGGCCATGAGATACGGAATAAAATATCTGAAACCTCTCTCTATGCTTGTTGGGTTGCCAGTTGTGGCCATAGGGCAAGAATGCCTTAGAGAACTGATTTTCTCAATGTTCTCATGTACGTTCAAGTTTTGAAAATAAGAGAGAAGGGAGGAAGCCAAAACCCATGAAAGGGTGCTAATAAGCTCATTTTGCCTCTTTGTGGTTTTATGCCTTGCCCCAGATTCCATAGCTTCACTCTCAAACGAGATGCTATGGCACGGGATTTATTACTGAGTGCTTATCACTCCTCACTAGAAAGCATTTACATTTTCCATAAGAATGCTTTCTATTCATAACTTCCTTGATGGCGTTTTTATCCACTTACTTCACCCTGAGGTATCACTTAGAACACTGCTCAGAGGTTGGCAGGGTTAGTGTCGCCATTAATGCATTGAAGTTGGCTGCTGGAGGTGGTAATGCTTTGCTGGCAGTTGTGTTTCAGAGCTGCTGTCTCTCGTGTCAAAGGACTTCCTTTCCTAAGTGCCAGGCCTGCACTTCCTTCCTCAGTAACTCTACCAACTCTCCCAGTTACCACTTTTACTCTCCCAAGATATCAGGCTTGAAGTCTTGCAAGTTTAAATATGTATTTGTAACTGTTTTTACAAGTGTCTGCAAATATAACTGATTTTCCTGAGTAGTCCTTTCAGCAGCTCTCCTTCAGGGCCAAGTTAGCAACCAAGCAGGAAGCAAGTGAAAAGGGTAGATTGTAACAGGGCCAGTCTGTGACTCCATCCTATGCAGAAATATCACTTGAATATTTTCAGAATGAAAAGCAGTCTCTCCAGTTTTATATTCTGCTTGTGCTTTTTACTGCTCTTTTCCACATATCATTGGAGAGGTTTTGTGTAGTTTTTCAGGCAAGACAACCATTGCCTGTCATGCAGAGCTTTCTCTTCTCCTTTTTTCCAAAGAAGATCACTGTAAGGAACTTGTACAATAACAGTAATGCTACCTGTATTACAGGAAGTGATGTGGTGGTTGTTCTAGCTTTGCATGGAATAGCAGAAGGCTGGAGTTGCAGCATTCTAAAATCTGTTCATGGTTTATTTGGTGAGGTTGGATTGGTTCTCAAGCTGGTTTAGATCTGTTTTTCTGTGGCTAAAACTTATAATGCTTATCCATGAAAGCAAAGTTGCTTGCTTTAACACGGACCTAGGGCACATCTCCCATGGAGATAATGTCAAGGAAGAATGGTGGAAGAATGGAAACATTGGAGAGTTCTTTGGGGTTTAATGATGGAAGAATGGAAACATTGGAGAGTTCTTTGGGGTTTTTTTTGAGATATCTTCTTCCTGTTTTCTGTCCCAAAGTGTTCTGCCTTTGCATGAGTAAGCTGAATTGGATGTTAAGACCTCTGAATATCCTTGGATAACTTAAAACAAACAGGCTGTCATAACATGATTGAGCACAAAGTTTGTGGCTGAGTTTAAAAGTACCTGAGAGGAGAATAAATGTGTTTAAGGAACTTTGAGATAAAAGGCCAGGGATTTTAGCAAGCTCATTCATGGCATTGTGGAAATTGAACTACTTAAGAGAACAGTCATTTAATGTGGTAAATTTTCTGTTGTTTATAGCCCTTGAATCAAGGGTAAAAGTGACTGATCAATGTAGTAATCAGTGGTTGAATTTGAGGGGACAATTAAGGAGATCACGTTAAATTATCACAATGCTCCTTCAAGTGTAAAAGCTACAAAAGCACTACTGAGCATATGCACAATCAGAATTTTATGTACCACATTTATGTTCAAATTAGTATCTACTGTTCTAAAGTGCTCTGAGTGAGGAGGAGGGGGCCTTCACTTTAACCCTTCCTTCCCCTAACTCAGCATGAATGCTGAGCTGTTTTAAAATGCCTTGCAAATAGGAAGAAAAGAACATTCTTCCTTTATCCACAATGCAGTGCTGTTGTGTTTAACTCCAGGTAAATATCTTGTTTTTTTAAATAATGTTAATAATATAGTCATCTTGCATTTTGGTAAACTGAAAGTGTTTTTATGAATAGCCTCCAGTGACACAGATAAAACCTGTCCACACTCATCCTATCAGGGAAATGGAGAGGTCTTGCCAACATAGATTAGATTGTGATGGATATTAGACAGTAAGTGGGAATAGATTAATCTATACAAATGTGAAGTATTTAGTAGTATTCTTGAACTCCAGGTAATGAAATGCCATCGAGGCACAGTTAAATTTCTGTTTATTGACAGATATCTGCTGCAGTAAAGAGCCTGCCAGGAGCATGGTCTATGTTTTGAATTGATTTTATATCCTGATAACTCTCCATAGTTGTGTGAAACATGCCCAGCTGCTGGAATGGAATTCAGTAGTTCTGTCTCTAGTAATAATTTATCTGTTACCTTTCTTATGATTATTCCTCTTCTGGTGATCCCTCCCCTTCCCCCCATAAATAATAGCAGAAGGAAAACCTCTAATGACAAGTTAGTTCATCTCAGAGTTTTGAGCTGCTTGCATATTTATTTTATACTGTCAATACTTTGTTAGTATTTCCATGATGTCTGAAATTTTGCTATTGGCCTAAGAGCAGTAACAGCTGTAACAGCTGTCTGGTCAAGAGGAATAATTTTTGGATTCAAAGTGTAGCTTTGTGTTGCCGCCCCTCCAACAGTGAGTGCTGAGTGATGTTCAGGTGGGATGGCACAGGGGAGGTGAGGCCAGTGCTGGCTTCCCAAGGGTGAAACAGAGCCATAATCTTTGTGAAGAAGAACCACGTGGCTGCTTATCTACTCATTTATTACTTCCCTTGCTCTTTTGCTGTGGCCATTCTCCCATTTTGGATTATCCTGTGGAGTTACTGCCTGGTAGCTCTGTACTTGCACTGCTAATGTGAGACTAGATAGCAGTGCCCATCCTCTTGGTTTCTCTCCCAAATTTTTGTGTTTAGGGTGTGCAGCAGTCATCTCTCCTAATTAGCAAGGTTTCCCACCCTATCTCCTGTGTTCTCAAGCACACCAAGATGTTTCAGGCTATACTTTAACTGTGATGCCACAGTTGTGCCATACGTTTTATCCATAGAGGCAAGGTCTGCATAATTTCCCATTCTCTGAGAGGGGAAGTTGACATACTAGTCACATGCCAAGATCTAAAAAGAATTACTTTTTAAAGAAAATGTTAGAGTTAAATAAACAGTTTCAGGTGTTGAATTATACCAGAGAATTGCACCAAGGTGACCTGTTAAAATTACATTCAGGTGGTATCAGTTTAAAGAACAAAGACTTTGACAAGTCTGGAAAAAATATAGATAATAGGTTGGAATACCCATAGTGTGTGGTGGAAATAGCGCTGAGATGTGGCCAGAGGTCTACTGGCAGCACACTGTGCTGCTATAAAGACAATATTTGCTCTGCAGACTGGCAGGAGTTGCTGTGGGGGACTTACCTCCTACAGAGAGGAAATTCCTTGAACCTGGCTCAGTCATTTCCCAGCCTATCCTGGCTGAAGGCTGTGCAGCTTTGGATGACTTTTTTCATTTGGCTTGAAAGGATGGTGGCTAAAATGAAGAGCCTGAAGGACATGAGGAGGGAGAGACAGACTCAGGGAAGAAGCTTCCCCTAAATGAGTATGGAGTGTACATAGGGCAGAGGGTAAATGGGAGTTGTGGAATGTGATTCAACAGTTCTCTCTTTCTTTAAAGAATTGATTCTGTAAAAGAATTTTCACAGTTATTCCTAACCAAATGTGCTTTCCTTTTGATTTTTAAGCACTCTTTATCTTTTTAAATAGCTTGGTACAACCCCAAAATAACTGGCCCAAAGAGAGCAAAATCCTTCAAGCCTCCTGCTTGGCAGAGTCTTACAGCAAGGACTCCGAGGGACGCAGCTGTTCTGTGTGCTGCCTTTGCTGCAGGGGCTGTTGTGGGGCCCTGCTGGAGGAGGAGTGGGTGTCAGTGCTTGGGGAGCCTTGTCCTGGTGCCGTGATGGAGGAGGAGTGGGTGTCAGGGCTCCAGAAGCCCTGTCCCCATGCCGTGCTGGAGGAGTGGGTGTCAGTGCTCCAGCAGCCCTGTCCCAGTGCTGTGCTGAAGGAGGAGCGATGTCAGGGCTCCGGGAACCTTGTCCCCGTGCCACGCAGGAGGAGCGGGTATCAGCGCTCCAGCTGCCATGTCCCGGTGCCCTGCTGGAGGAGCGGGTATCAGCGCTCCAGCAGCCCTGTCCCTGTGCCCTGCTGGAAGAGCGGGTATCAGCGCTCCAGCAGCCCCGTCCCGGTGCCGTGCTGGAAGAAGAGCAGGTATCAGCGCTCCAGCAGCCCCGTCCCGGTGCCGGCGCTGCGCGGTTCGGGTGCGGTGCGGCCGCGCTCCCGCAGGGGCCGCTCCGAGCCCGGAGCGCGGAACGCGCCCGCAGCGAGCACTTCAACACAACTCCCCTTCCCACGTGTTTGTGACAGCCCGTCTGCTGGCTCTGGAAGGAAAATCAAACTGGAAGCAATGCTGTGTCAACTGCAATAACTCTCCATCGGTTTGCTTTAAAGCTGTCAATTATTGTAAAGCCACTTCTTGGCTCTGCAGAGGTTTTTCTCCCCTTGAACTCCAGGAATTGTTCTAGTTTATATCCACATTTCATAAATGTCCTTCTGAATTAGTCTACTTTGGGACTGTGTGGAGGACTAGTGAGGATGCAGCTTATTACAACTTAGGAGAAAGCAAGGTTCATGAATTTTGGTTGTATTTTTTCCACCATAATTTTGCAGAGCCTCCTTTTGCCTTTTCACAGTGTGCGTGTGGTGTCTACAGCAGCCTAGTTCATGTCACAGTTATTCAGATCATACTCCATCACTTAAATTCCTAAGAACTTTAGCATTGGCAAACAATCTTACATGGAAATATGATGCTGTGCATGTAAATGTGAGAATGGATGAAAGTCCTACAAATGAGGGGTTTGGAGGCCCCTTTGACAACATTAGAAACAACAGAAAAAGGATTTTCAGTGTAGGTCCTCCCACTTCATTTTTTGAACTGCTGATGAATAGAGTTGTGAGTGGCCTTGAAAAGTACATTTACTAAATGGAAAAGCATGAAAATGCTAGAATTTAATGAGCCTTGCCATGTCTTCAGCTAGTGAGAAATGAGTCCCTCTCTTTTGAGGCCTGGGTTCAACAGTCAATGCATTGACCACAGAGAGGAAGCAAAGCCCTTGTCTTCCTTCTGCACGCAGGACTTGCCTCTCTGGTAAAGTCCTGTGCCTTGGTTTACCTTGTTCACTCCTCTGCTGCTGCCCTGAGGCACTGAACTCTGCTGTGGGGGTTCCACTGGGTCAGGTTCAGGGAGCTGGAAAGGAGAGCAGTGGAGAGTGGCCGTGGCCAGAATTGTTTAGGTGCAGCCACAGCAGAAATTATCTCTCCACGGCTGAACTAACTGTGTGATGTGGCACTGGGTGGGAGACCTGGGGTTCAATTTCCCAATTCCTTGGCTAGTGGTGATTAGGAACTTTATGAAGTGGAGGTGCTGGGTCTGCATCATTGCCTGGCACTCAACTGCAGAGTGTGAAGCTGCTTTCAGGCTTCAGCCCTTTTGGCAGCAGTACTGTGCTGTAAGAGGCATAGGCAAGGCAGAATATAGCTGTGAAGCAGTCCAAGGCTGAAGCAATGGTAAGAGACATGGAAAATAAGCCCAATTGGATAGCTTAATATTGTGAATTCCTGTCTTTTAGAAAGTGGAGACCACCTCCACATAATTCCAGAGACAGACTGCCAAACTCCAGGCTAATCTAAATTAAAACAATTATCCTCTTACAATTTTAGTTTCTTTTGGAAATGCTAAAAAATTCTTAACAGCAAAGCAAGTCACTCATTTGTGAGTAATTCTGAGAAGTCCCAGAGGAAAGGACTGGGCAGTAAAAGACAGCTGAAAGTTCAACAGATTCTGTTTTTCACCCTCTGGCTCATTGTGTAGAGCATCTGTGGCAGGGTTTGCAAGGCAAATGCAGACCTGTAGTGTCATGAGGCCTTTATTCTTCTATCCCTCTTCCAGGCTGGCTTGTTGGTTGTCTGAAAGATTCTGAACATGAGTATGGTGAATCTGGCTGAAGCTGAACTTTAGAAGCCTCCTGGGAGTTTGGGGATTTGCAAAATTAGGTGAAAGAATGATCCAGTGATGACATAAGCAGGCAGTGTGGATGCAGCCTTCCCAGTGCTATTTAGGCTGACCAACCTGCAAGTGCTGGTGTGGCCTCTCATGCAGCTATTGCAGCTATGGAGAAAGTGTTTGAGCAATAAAACCAATTATTATCTTGGATTTCTTGACTGTTATCTCCAGTAGTGCTACCAGGGAAGGTCACCTGTGCAGGCTGCATACTTCTACTTTCTCTCCTTGTGTTGTTCTTTGCTCAGACTGTGATTTATTTTCTGCAGAAGGGAAAAGCTGGTGTTATGTGCTGAGCAGGTTTAGGTCAATTCGCCTTCACACAGTTGGACTAGATGATTGTCATAGGTCTCTTCAAACCAAATATTCTATTCTGACATCTATAGGAAATAAAATATTCTAATATAGCCATGAGCTATTTCTTTGTGCATGCATATGTATATATGCATGCAGCCATGTATTTAATATGTAATTTAGAAAAAGCTATTATATATACTTCTTAAATTATAGAAATTAATTTAATGGCCTAAGGCAGTTCAAGACTAGAAGAGACTATTGGTTCACTTAAGCCATTCCCTTCTTGGTCCATGCCAGGAATTTGTTTTCCCAAAACCACGAGAAATAATATGTCTGATGAAGAATATTCTCTGAAAAGGCAAGGAGTCTTGATCTGAAGACATAGTTGTTGGCTTGGTTGTTGTTTTGAGGTTTTTTTCTGATTTTGTTTTTTTCTTACTACAGTTTCCTATCTAGAAACACCTAACACTTCTGATTGTTTTACATAAACAGTCTGGAACAAGTGTTTCTCTTTGCATGTATCAATCTCTGTGATTCCACAGAGCTCAATGCCTGCTTGTTTGCTGATTTCAGCTCTTCCAAAAGCAGAAGTATGTTCATTCACTTAGTCTTTGCTGCTAAAAACATACATGTCTGAGTTTATAAAAAGAAATAATGTGTCCTAAATGGACCTAAAGGGCCTACTTCCTCCGGATTTTAAGAACAGCACAGTTACAGTCAATTCCTAAAATTTATGGGTAACTGCTGCTTTGTAAAATCAAGACAGAGTAGCAGGAAGAAATTGTATTTTTAGCAAATACAAAGTTTTAGTGAGACACAAAGTGTTAAGCATGATTCACAGTTCAGGCTGCTCTGTCTGTTGAGTGGTTAAGCTGTGGCATTTCATTATAGCCTTGTCTGCTTTTTATGTATTGTGATAGAGCTGTTGCTAAACCACTGCCCTTTGCCCTACTGGACTGGAGCTGCCCTGCTGGGGGCCTGCAGCCCATCCTGCTCATAACTGGGAGAGATTTCCTTCAGCTCAAGGAACAAGAGTGTCTGAACTCTCCCCATGTTGCAACAAACTTCAGTGCAACGTGTGTGCAACTCTACCCTGACACCAACAAGTCCTGAGTGAGCCCAACTTCAACTTAATAAAACTCTAGAAGTAGAGCTTAATAGAACTCTAGAAGTTCAAGAAATGTTTGTGCTGGATTTTGTATGGCTTTGAGGTAAACATTTATGCTTTTTCCCTTTGCTTATTTTTGAAGAAGGTAGGTAAAAACTCTTGGTTCTATTCTGTAATGTCTTGTCTCCCAAATGTCTTGGGAGAAGTGTATTGAGGGCAGGAAAGGCAGAGCAGTGTCCTCCTTGACAAGGGCACAGTCTCAAAGTGCACAAGAGAGGTGAAAAAAGAGGCTTGGGAAGAATAATCTGGTTCAGCCAAGGGTCCAGGGATCATCAAGAAAGTGCATAGTCTTGGGACAGACCTGGAGTTAAACAGGGAAGCAAATGAGTGGGATGGGTTTGCATGGGACATGTTGGGTACAGGTTGAGCTGCAGTGCTTCTCAGGTATGGACTTTCCATCTCATGGTTAACTCACTGCCAACAGGAAAGGAGAGGGAGGTTTTAGAAGTGGCTCTCAATAAGTGGAATTAGACCCAAAGACTTTTTCAGGGCTCATTTTGTGACTTAGTGTTTCCCAGGTCAGATGTGAAAGGCTAATGAGAAGGTCAGTGTATTCCCCCAGCTTGTCTGACATACGTAAGTGATAACCTGGCAAATGTTACAGCTGATGAACAGAAACAGATGTGTTTATAAATGACCTGTGTTAATCTTAAAGTCGCCAGTCTGAAACTGAACCCAAAGAAGTGTGCGTTGGGTTAAGGATAGAAAATTTATTTCTGGTTTTCTGCCAGTGATTTAGTCACTGGAGAATGGGTTTACACAGGCAGGAACAAAAGGAGACGCTGAGCAGAACTCCTTACACCCACCAGATGTGCAGAGTTTTGTCGGATTATGGTGCTATTACTACAGAACCTAAGATGGTAGATTTGCCAATATTGCAAAACATGCGTGAGTTGTAGACGAAAAGGGAACTATTTCAGTAATCAGTAGAAATGTGATTTAGCAAGTTCAGAGCTGGAAGGCCCATTGCAAATGTTCTACTATATCTGTGTTTGAGACCCCTTCCATATTAAATACAGATGCTAGAGTAGGCATGTTGGGCAGTATTGTCATAAGAACATAAAAATCTTCAGGGGATGGTTATTGAGGATTCTTAAAACAGAACCTAAATTATTGCAGTGCTCAAAAGGAATGCCTGGCAGTCATTAAAGCTAGAGAATATTTTCAGCACTAGTGTGGGAAGATGTTTCTGATCAGGACAGATCATACATCCCTGAAATAGATCCTGCTATCATGAGAGGCTTGCCAGGTGTTTTTAAAAACTGAAACACTAACGTTTTGCAATTAGAGCCACTTTGTTTTGAGTTTTCTTTTGTTGGCTCTGGTGCAAGACTAATTGTGAAGGTGATGAATGATTTCTAATGAGAATGAGTATTCTGAGGAGGAGATAAGGCATCTTTCCTTTTGGCATAAGTAAAAATAGTGCTGGCTCATCCAGGTGAAGATTGTCTGTAGTAATTGACAGCTTCCCAAAGTGAAGTTATATCTGGATGAGTGCAATTAAAAGATGATTTGGCAAATGCCATTTTAAAAAAGTCTCTTTTCAGAATATCAAAAAAACTCTGCTTAGAACAGGAAAGCACTGAGTGTAAACAAACATGAAGTTGTAGAGGACGTGAGAAGAAACCAGATCATGAGCTCAGCTATTAGTTACTGTTCAGTCAGTTCTGTGAATCATGGACTTAAAGATGTTTTTAGAAGGACCTAGGTTGACCCTTGCCTGATCCATTGAGGATTATGAAGTGTTTCATGTGCATGGAGCAGGATAAGATCCTTGGCCAGATGGTGTCTGATCTCATGGGCAGGATAAGGGTTTACATCCCTGTTTCTCAAGCTTCCATCCCTATAGGATACATACACCCTCTCTTCCTGCCTGGGCTGTGGAGAGGTAGCCTGTGATGGAATGTGGATGACAGGAGTGGAAACTGTTCAGGGAGAGTGGCAGGCTTTGCACAGACATGGGGCCATATCATCTCTTTAATTAAATTGCTGCAGTTGCACCTTGGAACCAACAGAGAAAATAACCTGGGTTTCTAAATAACCCCCCCTATGTTCTTATGTACTGGGGTAATGTTTTTGCCTTTGACAGGTAATGCACTGAAATATGCTATTGGATTTATAACTTCAAGTGATACAAGGAAGCCTGGCCATGAGTAGTGTTGACAGTGTAATTTGATTTTATTGGTATTGTTGGCACTTCATGTGTGGGACATTCTTTTCTGGTTTATTTTTTAATGAGAAACATTCTATCAGATTGTGAAAAGAACAAAGCCTAATTGAACAACCCCCCCAATATTATAAAGAACAGAAAAATAAAACACGTTAAACAATACTTGACTTTTATGTATAACTCATTGTCTTCAAAAATCTGAGTCGTTTCCATCCATATAAACAAGTTATATAGTAGTAAAAAAGTGCATGAAGCAAATTGCTAAATTTAACTAAGGTATTAAAATAAAAAGTACTTTAAAACAATACTTTAACACAGTTTTTTGCCATGATTCTATCATGCATCAACACAAAGCAGATCCTGAGGCAACCTGTGCCTTTGACAGTCTTTCTGTATTATTATGTAAATAAATGGAAGTAATGATCAAACTCGTAAGAAGGTGAAAAACATCAAGACAAACCATCCATTTATAAAAGAGCTGTATTTAAAAAAAATAAAAATCAAAGTGCACTGCTGGTACATCTCATTTGAGCCTATCTGGTATGTGAATAACAGAGGGGCATGATCCAGTCTCCAAAGGTTCCAAGGCTTTGTTTAAGCACCAAGGCAATAAAGAATGATGGCTGTTCTGTTCATAGCACTATGAGTAGCATGACAACGGAAAAATTGTACCAGAATATATAGTAAACATCTTTTGTATACTGAGGAGGCAAACGCTCTTAAATTATCTGATGTGTACAGTACTGGTACTTAGTGTCTTGGTGCCAGTACCAGACTGGTCCAGTAATTAGCATTCAGATCTATTTCTAATTACAGATAAGGCATATAACAAAAAAGTAAATATTTGGTTATTGATATCTCATATGGTTCAGCAACCCAACCAGTCAGAGCTTATCTTGCCAATTTTAACAATCTTCAAACTCTTGTCTTCCATTTGTAGATAGTACTGATCTTTGAAAAAGTAAGTATATCCTGTTGAAATAAATAAATAAACATGCTCAGATTATGGAGCACATAATTCTTGATCAAAGATTTTTTGTCTTTGTGATCTCATGAAGCTTAATGAATTGAATGACTTATTTCCCAAAATATTCATATGTATTTGTATTATTAAAAATATATATTTTAAAAATACATTGAAATTCCCATCCTGTAGAAGACAGCTCTTGTTAAATGGAGCCTTATTAAGGTCAATGCTTTGTGAGCCAGAGTTTTCTGGGATGAAATATTTTCTGGCAAATAGAGATTGAAAATGTGACTGAGTCAGGACTCATGTGACACTAGTGTTGCTCTCAGACTTTAGTGCATATCTGTGCAAAATTTAAGGCCCCTTAAAACCGCGGGCCAGGATCTCAGCTGGAGTGCATAGGAAATTAAGAAAAATTGCAACATAGAACCCATTCATGCCTGTGATCAGGGAGATTATCATCCTTGAGTCCTGGTTGTGCTAGGGCAGGATGGTGCTGAAATGGTGCTGGGAATGTGTGCTGGTGTGGAGGAACCTGGGGAATGTCAAGGAGCTGGGAAATGTCCAAGCCACAAGGACTGGCTCGGTCATGCACCCTGGTGTTAGGACATCCTGTGCATCAGGCACTGGGTGGCTCCATTTGGCTCCTGACCATGGAGCACAAGAAAATAGTTCTCAAAAAGTTTTTCAGCAAACAAATAAGTGAGTTTGTTAGTGATTTAAATCAGAATTACAGCTTACCACTGTCCCCAAGGCCCAGGACAGCATCGAGGTTATCTGGAACACCATTCCAAGAGTCAGCAATGAATTTAGGGGATGCAAGCTCCATTTTCTTCTTTTCTTCATTGTACCTGAAGTAAATGATATCTCTACATTACAAATCTGCATTTGATGTTAAATTGTAATATAATTTTTCAGGATGCCCTCAGCAAATGTGACTATATAAAACAAATAGAAATATAATAACTGAGATTGTAACATGCTTTCTATTTAATTATAATTATTATTGATTCCTTTAAAACCCTGTGAAATTTTACATCATTCCTTCAAAAATGCAATTCTGAATTGAAAATACACTTTCTAAGGAAATTTCCTTCCAGAAACATAATTTGGATAGGAATCAGTGCTGAGCAGGAGGCATGGAGGTGTCCTGAGTGCAGTGATGTGCAATATAGTTTGAACCAGGCTTCAAGTACAGCATGTGAGGCCACAATGACAATGACCCCACAGGAGTTCAAGCACCTCTTCAGGAGCAGGAGACTTCAGAGAGGTTGTCTTTGACAGTATTGGAGGGAGAAAACCATTTATATTCCCAATTTCTATTTATCCATGTCCATTGGTATCTCAGGTTACTTTTCCCTCATTGCTCTATGGAACTACTTGGAATATATCCGAAGTTACACCAGTACTAATGAGCACTAGGTTGGTCAAAATCAATTTAAATGATTCATTTAAATTCCTTACTAATTTTTTTTTCAGGGCTATTTAAAGAAAATCTAATACCTTGCTGGGTAGCTTTAAAATTTCAGCTGTGGAATCTGAGCCAGCTCCTTTTCCCCTCCCTCACAAAACTTTGCTCTGCTCAACAGTCTTGTTATAATAACACTAAAATAGCTTGTGGCTGGAATGAAGGAGAGAGAAGGCTTCCAAAAAACCCATTTAAAGTAAGTGTGATAATGACACAGGAAGGACTATGGTATGTAAGTATTTTGATTCCACTGACAGAGTCCTTGTATAAAATGTAACAGCCACATACTTAAGGGTTATAGAGTCTGTTCAACAGAGATGCATTTTTTTTCTGAAATGGTTTTCAACTGCTTGCTTTCTTCTTTACACAGATAGAAATCGCTTAATCCTATTTTGTTTCCTTAACAATAAATTATGCATTCTGCAGTGACTGCACTTGATAAGGTACTTTGATAGAAATACTGTCTGTGATTGGAGAGATGAATTACTTGGAGGCCCTGCAGTACAGTTAATCAAAACAATAGTTGGTACAGAGGAAACCAGCAGCTTTTAAACTCATAGTTGTAGGTTTTAGTAGCAGTCTGAATGGCTGTATTAGAACTACTTGTAAGTGTTTAAATGGTCTCTACAATATGACATTAAATTTTAATAACATTCTTTAGGTTTTTAGTTTTTTTTTTCTTTAGATAATGGAGAAGAGTACTGTCCTTAAAGTAATTGAAAATTATGATCAAGTGGCAATTGTATGGAAAGAGTATTTTATTTACTTACAGGAATCCACAGCCATTAGGAGAAAATAAAGAAAGTCATTCAGTTTAATCATAACATGAAATTATTGTTCACATAAAGTGGACTCAATTATACTGAGACCTCCTTTGCTATCTGGTATAGAACATCTCTCAGAGTGAACCCTTAAAGGGTGGAGAATCTATTAGATTTCTGGTGGTTATTTCTGATGTTTAACTTTACTCTATATTATCAGTTAATGAATGGGTCCATTTTCAGCCTGTTGTGTATATCTGCATTCTTGAAGTGAAGTCGTGTTCCTGGAACAGGCCTCTGACAGTGACAGCAGGAGTCAGGGCCTCTTCTTTGTTCTGATGCCATTTTGACAGCACAGAGGTAACTCACAAACATCCTCCTCTGCTTTTTAAGATGGTCTTTTGTGCCAGATCTTCCTGGCAATTATGGTAAGGAAATTCTATTAAATACAATCATACAATTAGTAGACTCTTCAGGTGTAATGTAGGAATATGTTACACCTGAATTTAAAAAAATAATTTAAAAAAGTAATTTTTAAGGACATTCTTTCTTAATCTAAGATGATATGGTAAGAACATGGTAGCAGATCACCTGAGTTTCACTGGAAATATGAAAAGGATTGAGAGACTTTCAAAATGAATTGAAGCTAAGATTTTTCTTAAAGTACTTACAGATACACTTGTGGCTTGCTCAGATTTCCTCAGTGCCAACTATATTAGTAGAGCAAAGGTGTAAGTGATGGTAGATCAGCTGCTGAAAGGATTTACAGTCATCCCCAGCAGGTTTTGGTAGTCACACTGCTGTTTCCTTTAAATCCAGTGCCTCTAAACCTGATGGCTCAGTGAAAGAATTTCTTAGGCAATCTGGTCAGTTTTTGGATTCAAGTGATTGGAGCTCAGTGTATTTTTAAGGAATTCCTTGTCGAGTTTTCTCCCAGCATTTGTGAGCTGACAGTAAGGACAACTTGCCCCTCTGAAGAGCCAGGGACTCATGTGGGGCAGTTGCTGGTACATGGGGGCACAGGGATGAGTTGTTAGTGGTGGCAGCCTGACAGACACGCCCAGATACCCTCTTCCATTGCTGTTTTTGAGGCTGTTATTTTCTCAAATACGTGCCAGTTTCCTGTTGCTGTACTGAAGCATTTCCTGCTGTCAGCACTGCCCTGGCAGCCCTTGTTCTGCATTCCCAGAGGATGTGCCCTGTGTTTGGTCCCTGCCTCCTGAAGCTCAGGGTGCATTCAGCCCTGGAGACAGCTCAGCTTACAGCATCCCACCACCACTCAATGCATCTTACTTCCAGTATCTGTCTCCAGCAAAAATGTATGTCCTCTTGTTCCTGCCCCAGTTAAAGGCTGCATCCACACGCTGCACATCAGGGGGCAGCCCCAGGCTGCTGAGCTTCTTTGGATAGCCCCTGTCCAAGTTGCTGGCTGAATAAACCCAGTACTCGTTTCCTAAGAAGAGGAGGGGAAAAAAGCAAACAAAAACTGTTTATTAATCAGTAACAAAAGGGTATTTCTTCTTTTTTTGCTTTGCCATGTGACCTTTTATTGTGCTAGCTGTACCGTTAGACTTTCTAGTATTTTAGCATTTATGATTACATTCCAAGTGGACTGTGATTACCACTGCTTTTGCTACTGAAGTGCTCCTTGCCTCAGAAAAACACATCCCCTCATTTCTCTTGTTTCCTCCCTTCTTAGCTGATGCACCTTTGAGACAGACAGTGGAGTTACATGCTAAAACATGGTACATTGGAGTTATATGCTAAAACAAGTATTTTATACAGGAAATTTTTTGTATGATGAAAATTGAAACCAGGCAGGGTCACCTGATATTCAAATACAGCAGCTCATTTTCACCCTTTATTGTTTTGTTGACCAGTTTTCTTGAGTGATTAATAGAAGTTTTTGCTCAGAGTTCCTGTTGTTCTTTGTCACAAAACATTATCTAATGTCTCTCCAGATATGTACTAGTGGATTATGTAGTAGTGCTCCATGTTCTTTACATGGAATTATAATTTGCTTAGTAAATAGCCTCACTGGATTCTCTGAAAGCCATGGAAAGATTTATTCATGAAAGGAAATTTCATTGAACCTGTGCTAGTGGGAAGGTAAGTAAGTAAAGTATTAATGTGAGAAAAATGTAAAGTGTAGAATTTAAGGTTCTTAGAAGTTCTTGATTCACTATTCAGGAGCAAAGGGTGGGACTAACTAGTAAGTATTTTAAGACAGTTGTGTTATTTTCAAACCAATCTTTGGTTTTTGATAGTTCTTATTTATTTTTTAAAAAAAGCAGGTTAGCTACATTTTTCTGGAATTTTTAAAGAAAAGGAGAGGTGTAGATGTGATAGGATTATATATAATATACGCAATATTTGAAGTGTTTTGGTTTGCCTGACTAATTTTAGGGTTTTTCCCCCCATCTATGTAAAATGAAGCAAATGGCCTCTGAGCCATGTGGAATAAATTATCATTACTTTTTTCTCTCCTGTACAGAAAATGTACAGCAGCTTTTGCCATATGGTTTTTACATGACTGGAGATGTTTAGTCATGTTTTTAGTAGATACTGGAGCCTAGGTTTTGCTGGCTCAGTTCTTCATGTTGAAAACAGTCTCACAGCTCTGCTCATTTGGCCACTACAGCTGAACCATATGTGGCAGACAGAGCAGAGCTTCCTGTCCTCCTCCTCTCCCATGGAGGCAGCTTGCCTGTATCCTCTGCCTGATGAGCCACCAAGGAAGATGCTTGGAAGCCAGAGTGGAAGTCAGCCCTTGGCAAAAGACAAGGAGAGGCATGAGGAGAAAAAGAATGTAGCCTTCTCAAGCAGCATGTGCTGAGATAATAGCTTAAAATGGAAGGAAACAAGAAAAACAGAGAAGGGGCTGAGGAGAGAGAACTCCCACTGTTGTTGTTGCTTTGCATTTAAAATGATGATTCTTGTTTGGTTTTGCTTATTGCTGAGTGGCTCTTTTTAGGTGCTTATAGTTCTCCTTTTGTTGTACTGGAGGCTGAATGCTGTTTTGAGTCTTTCAGATCCAGCTTTTGTCCTAAAATCATCCACTTGTTAGTAGGGAGATCTGTCACCCTATCAGCTCTGCTGGCTCTTAGGCTGTTCCCTGTCCCAGGTACATTATGCAAATGGACACTTACATTTTGAAACTTAAACCCCATACCTGTAAAAAAAAAATATAGCCTTTAAAACCCATACCTGAGAAAAACACAGCCTTCTCGTCCTGAGGGGCCTCATAGACAGCATCAATTTTCTCTGGCAGATCAGGCCAGAATGTAGCAACAAGAAGAGGACCTGTGGGTTTTCCTCGGGGGTTTATAGTCCTCCACATGAATCTGAGCAGAACAGAAAATTGTACAAGATTTACAATGAACTAATTCAGCAGCACATCTGTTTCTCATCACTTCTGGCACAGCCACGTGAGCACACACACACATGCGCACACTCGTAACTCTTCTCTCCACTGACTGAAAAGCAAACTCATTTATTTGGAGTTTATGCTGCTAGAGGAGCTGCACCAAAAGCTGCATGCTGGAGTGCAGGTGAAATTGCTGTGCCGATTGTTCCTGTTGCTTTTTTGCGTCGGGGCAAAATTTATCCTATGCTTTGAGTGTACAAATGAAGTGCTTTGAGCATACAAATAAACTCATTTACACAGCATTTAAAAATGTTAGAGCCCTCCTGGTCCTGTGGATGGAGCAGATGGATGAACATTTTACAAAAGCAGAGTTTTGCATTCCATGAACTCTCTTGCAATTGCTACTGTAGGGACTAAAAGTTCAAATTTAATAGCAGTATATCATAGTGCTTGGAAGTGAGTTTGACTGTAGAAAAAACTGCTCGCACTAAAAGCGTTCATTAGAGAAATGCAAAGGGTAATTTATTGGCTGTTTTATGTATAAGGAGGATGATAATTTGATTTAAGCTTTAAAAAGCTCTAATTATCTTTAAATGGCAAAGCTTTGTGCTGAGGGCTTTTGGTATTTAAAATGGCACTGCTATTTCATCCTCCATAGAAAGAAGAACTTTTTTCCCCAACAGAACAAAAGTTTTGACTTGGTCATAAAATGAAAAATCAGCAGGCTTGGTGGAATTGCTCTTGCACCAAGCTGTAGTCATTAAATTCTGAGGTCAAACTGCTTTTACCATTAATATATTTCTGAAGCTCAAGGTGCTGCTGGCATTTAAATTTTTTGCAGAGTATAAATTGTTATTACCCATTCCTGCCTAGAATAATTAAACCTTTGAGAATCCCAGGATATTAAACTGCATTTTTTTGGTCTAAAATTTGGAGGAGCAGTCCTAAATTAATTTAACAAATTGCTGTATTTTTAATCAGTAATGAAGATAGTAATATGTTACCCTATCCATATTTTGTATACATAGATGTATTTTTAACATGTACAAAAACATCTCTGAGCATGACTCTTAATTTTCATTTACAAAAGAGGCAAAGAATAAGCCATCTGGCTAATTACTTCTCTTGAAAGTGTTAAAACACATGTGGTATGCTGTAATAGGTGATGGTGTTCATTTCATGCATCTCTTTTAGACAGAAAAGAAGATCCAATATGATATGGAATGGAAATTCATATAGAAAATCTTTATAACACAGCATTCATAAAAGCAGTTCCTTTAAAAATCCAAGTTACAGAACTCTTAGTCACTTTGGTTCTGATTTATGGCTGAACCAGCTCCAGTAATGGCTATCTGCATGAATTTCAAACTTTCCAGGGCCAACAGAGACTTAACACCAGGTTTTTAATAAACCACACATTTCAAGGGACTTGTTAAATTGGTGAGGTTTTTTTTTGGAAAGGGAAACTTTGTTAAAGATGAATTTTATTTTGTTTTTGAATTGGGTAGAAGGTATTTCTATTTCTACACATCTTACTGAGGAAATGGTGAAATTAATTATTTGGTTTTCTCATTTCAGTTTGAACACAATAAAATGTTTTAACTCTTCCATAATAAATCTTAATATTACATTTATAGACAGATTTAATAATATAGACAGATTTAATAATATAGTTACAGTAGGTATTTTACATCCTATTTTAACATAATCTATATTTGCAATGATGATGATGATGATTTTTATATGCAGTTATTGAAAGTGGGTCTTTTTTAGTGTTGTGATAAATTTCAAAGTGTGAACTTTTGTTCACTCTCCGAATAAAACCATCTGTGGAAATGCTGTTCTTGGGCATTCTGTGCCCAATAGAAAAGCTCAACTGTTCTCTATGCCTAACAGCCATAATTCCTGTCATTCCCATTTCCTGGTAATTTCCTTTCCTTGATTTGAGGTGGGGAGGGAAAATACTTTTTTTTTGGAAAGAATTAATCATCTCTGGCCTCCTTTTTGCTATTTACTCTCTTTGCCATGTGACAGTTGGATTCTATGGTAATTTTCATGAATCATAAAAGTCACACGACACATGAGAGACAGTTGTTTCTTGAATTCCAAAAGTGAGTCACAATGCTGTTTGCCTGATAATACTTGGAAAGCTGCAAGACTGACAGGCAAAGCCATTCCAGAGCAAAACAATTCAACAGTTGTCTGCCTTTGCTGCATGCTGGATGAAGGCTGAGCCAATCTGAACAGATTGTTTTGGTATTTGCGTAGTTCTTAGACCAACTGTATCTAAATGCAAAATACTTCTATTTTGTTGGGATTATATAGAATATTGGATCACTCTGCTGGTTTAGGAGTAGATTTTACATTGTTCCTGTGTGTGACCTGGTTTGCAAGGGCAGAAGCAAGGTGGAGGTCTGGCTGAAAACCCAGGGCCATGAGTGAGCAGAGGAGGAGCAGGAGCTGGGTATGGTGGGAACTTGGTGGGGTTTTTCTGGTGTGAGAATGTTTTTCCTTTGAACACCTGAGCTCAGGTGAATACTTCAGCACTCTGATGACTAAATTAGCAAAATGTGGGCCCTATTTTTGGCAAATTTGGTATGGGGCTGTGGGGCTTTGTGTGAGGCTGATCTGTTGGTACTATGGGGCCATTTGGTGGCCAAGGAAAGAATGTTCCTTGCCAGTGGGGATCACTGGAGTCTTAGCCTGCTGCTGACAAGGCCAAGAGAAAGAACACAAAAGGTATCAGGGTGATCCCCACAGACCAATTGAGGCTTCTTACAAGCAGAAGGTTTAAATTCCATTTCTGTATTGCTAAAACACAAAGCCTGTGATAAAGATTAAGTCCAACTTCAAACCTATAGCACCATTATGCTGGGTATCATATAGATTTGATCTAGAAGGAAATACATGGAATCATGGTATTTACCCTTAAAAATCAACTAACTAACCCTGTTTAGTTTTGTTACTAAAAGCCGGTGAGTAGAGTTAAACCATGCAGCATAGTAATAAATACTTCATATATCTAGCTGAAAAAGGAGCTAAAGAAAGAAGCTTTAGTGTCTCTTACAATGGTGCTGCCAAGTCCCATACTCCTTACGAGATGCTCTTCATTGCTGAGCAGTTGGGTAATACAGGCCCTGGCAAAGGCAGGGGGAGCTGCAGCTGAGCTGCCACCTCATTTTATGAGGAATGTAACTGCTTTTGCATGCAAAATGCCTTTGGTGCCTTCTGCCTTGGAGGCTTTGCACACATGTAGCCGCTCCCAATCATCAGTGTCCTTGATGTGTTGTTACAGCAGCCATGAGTCACATAATGCTGTTATTTAATGACTGAATTAAACCATTTCCATTTCCCTTAGGAGCTGATCAAGACACTTTCCCATCTCTGAACCCACAAAAAAGGGTGGATGTTGTGCCTGATAACAAAGGTCTAGATTTTGGTGAATAGGTCTCATAGGTTCCTTCACTTGATGTTCTCTTGATAAGCAATTTATGTCACTTACCTGTCTTTGAAGAAAAACGTTTCTCCTCTAATTTGTGCGACTCCATCAAACACAATTTCATGCTTGCAGAGCTCTGGAGTGACAGGTCCAAGGGTTGGCTGTGGGCCTGGTCCTGGTCCTGGCCCTGGCCCCACATCAGGTGACACCTCTGTGATGGTGAACAGAGACATTCTGTCACATGAAAATGAAGGGCTGCATGGGTTACATGGAGAGCAAGAGCTGCCATGGTTTCTAAAAGGGTAATCATTTGGAGAGAGTTCTTGAAGGAGGAAAAACTGATAATAAAATCTCTTCAAAAGAAGGGTGGTTGAGCAGAGCTGAGGAAGCTTTGACTTCCACTCCTGCCTTTATCGATAACTCTGTGTGGCCACATTTGAGACATGGTTCCTGTGTGTGTCTGTCTGGGCTGAGCTGCCTGGTTAACCGGAGAGATAATTAGAAATGACTACACTGGGTTCAGAAATGAACATTACAATTATTATTTTGCTGGATTCTAAAAAGAAGATAAAGATTTCAAAGTCCTTGTACTCAGAATTATGTGCAGCTCTGCTGAGAAAGACATCAAAGTGGATATCTCTTTTCTAAAGAAGTGCCAATATTTGGCAAGTTACAAAGCTGCATTTTGAGCCATTTGTTTGATCTTTCTGCCCTCACCAAGAATCAAAATGTGCTTTTCAGAGCCTGCATTTTGCCATCTGGTTTATTTTATTTGGTATTATTATTTGGCTTGAGGCATTTGCCTCTTTTTCTCAGACATTGGGTTAATTTACTGTATGAGAAAAAAAATGAGTGTAGTTGATTTGTGATGATAACAAAGTGAGAAAAGGTTTTTTTGAATACTTATTTTACATAGAAAGCTGTTTGTAAAGGGTTATATAAGTTAAAATGAAGAAGAAAGATAGTTTCATCTTGGATCTTGAAGCATGCTTTAAGACACCTGGGTTAAGTTCTGAACTCTTATCAAAGATACAGAGTATAGGCTCAGAAAACTCACTTAATCTTGACCATGTCTCAATTCCCATTCTTAATTAAAGCAGCTAAGAACAAGGAATAATGAAGATTCAAATCAGATTTTTGTCTCGTGTGATAATATTTTTGGCATATTCTTATTAAAATTTCTGAGGTGGGGAATACTGTAGAATATAGTCACAGTTAAAAAGATCTCTCAGTAGAAAAGTGAAAAGCACAGAAAGAGAAATGGAATATGGCAATGACTGCTTAATTGACTGTAGTGTACTGGTGCCTGTGCAAGGTAGGAAATGTATACATGGAAGGAATCTTAATCATGATACCACTTATGCATTTTACTAAGATTATCTATGCAGAAAACAACACATGCTTAAAATGTGGCTACATAAAAATACTTAAATTCACTTTTTCTTTAGGAGTCTGCCTAATACATTTGCACTGAAGTTTCAGCTCCCACACACTTACTGCAAATGTTATTGTCATGGTACAGCTTGAATTGTGGGAAGGCAATGTGAGCTGTTTCCAAGCTGGGACACAGCAAACAATGTCCTTCCCCTCTTGCAGAGGGTCACAATCTTGGAAGCTCAGAGTATTGCAGAAAGTAACATCCAAACCCACCCACATCAGGTATTTCAAACTAGAGACAAATGGCATTTCATTGTCCCAGTAAAGGCACTAGAAATTTTTATCTAAAATTTTGTTTGTGGGGTGTTTTGATGCTCCTTTTCATTAATGATCTGTCATCCTTAAGTTTGGATATTTGATTGAGGTAGGAGGCCTGGTAATATGAAGAAAGCAGGGGGAAAGGAGCAGAGGATGTTTCTGGCATTGGTGGGATTGTGCTGTTTGTAATTTACTGCAGATTCTGAGTCCCAGATTTCAGCCTGTGCTGACTGATTTTCTGATGAGTTCTGCTGATGGGGGAGGACTTTACCATACAGCTCCTGGATCCCTTTAATGTCATCCTGAGAGAGCCGGAAGTTCTTGGTGTAGGTGTAGATGGGGGCCATGAGAGCTCCCGGGTCCTCGGAGTGCTCTAATCCCATGGCATGGCCAAACTCATGGGCAGCAACCAAGAAGAGACTGTACCCTGAATAACACAGGAAGACAGTGTTAGCTGCTTGCATTTAAACAGAATTGCACCACACAGGTTATTCACAATAAATAATAATGATTAATATTTACAGCCTCCCATGGGGAACATCACGCCTACTGCCAATAACGACATTTCACTGGAGAGATTCTAAAACCTTCCTTTGGGGGTGATCTTTGCTGCTGTCTCCCATGCAAGAACTCTGAGGACATCCTTAATACTTGTGTGAGAAAAGGAAGGGTAGGAAATAACATTGGACATGCCTTTTAGGTACAGAAGAACTTGATTGAACTTGCAATCTAGATATCAAATCTTCCTTTTCACCATGAAATGGCTTGTAAGTGATAAACAGGTCTGTAAATATGAGCCTCTGAGAACAGACTCAGTATTGGTGTACAAAATATTGTTGGGTTAGAAATAAACTTTTATCATAGAATGAGATTTTATCAATTATGCCCAAATAGTCTCTGAAATTTGTCAGGATTCTTTCTTCCTAGAATAACCCCCCAAAATCTAGCATTTATTTGTAAATATGTAAAAAGCCTTTTGCCCTTGTTAAATTATGGCAAATATTAACCAAACTAATTTTAAATAGTGATATTCACCACATAAACTTTATACTGTCTCACTTTTTAAACATGTTTTCCATCCTTCCCAATGTCACTCATGAATGTATTAATTTTTTTACATTTAGTGTTTGTTCCTAATTTGTATCAGTGTATAACTTACTGCATACTAACGAAATGCTATAAGTACTTGTGGCTTTTAGCCTTGGAAGGAAAAACTGGTGGGAAGAAAAACATCTGTTTATTTATTAATTTATTTCATATTTTTGTATTTTGGAAGGATCCCGCATCACTATATCTTTAGAAAATCTGAATATTTCAGACAAACTCTGGGTGTGACTCTCTAGCTGTCGTCTCACGCTTCAGTCCAGGGACTTTGCTGAGATTTCAGCAAAATGCAAAATGCTGGAGTGATGAACGTGACATCATTACAGGGGTGCTGCCATGGGTGTGGGCACTGCCCAGTGAGCCCTGTGTGTGACAAGAGGTGTCACCTTGGTCGGGACAGAAGCCCCACTTGCGGTCATCGTCGTAGCTGCTGGTGGAGGCGCACCAGAGCTTGCCGTCGCTGCGCCCCGCGCTCGTGCACGACTCGTACTTGTTCCCAAGGAAGATGAAGGGGAACACACAGGGAGCTCCCTCGGAATTCCCACCAACTGTTGACATGGCTGTGCAAAATGACAGGAAAATGCAGTGAGAAGGGGTCCCTTTTGCATCTTCTTAACTACGCTAAAGCAGGAAGGAAGCAGAAATAGTGTGGTCCCAGGAATATGAAGAGGAAGGTTAGAAGTAGTATTTGAAAGTGGTAGAACTGAAATGCAAAAGAATTAAAAAGGAAAAAGTCTACACATTTCCATTGCAATGGACTTGCCAATAGTTTTGGTGGGGGTGAGAAGGAGCCCTAGACTTACGTTCACAGCTCTGGGAAAGCAACGGTTTAACTTATGCATTTTACTATCTGTGGAGAAAATAACAAATACTAAAGATGGGGCTACATAAAATACTTAAATTCACTTTTCTTTTAGGAGACTGCCTAATACATTTGCACTGAAGTTTCAGCTCCCGCACACTTTCAGCAAATGCTATCGTGATTGTACAGCTTGAATTGTGGGATAACTTTCTGCTTTATCTTTTTTGGAAGGTGATTGCACAGCAAGTATATTTTAATGCTCATTCCTGGTGCTATTTTAAAGTGGTTTAAAATGTTTAGGTGCAAAGTAGGGTTAGTGTCAGAAAGATTAAAGAGCTTTTGAATATCCACCTGGCTGGTGGGTGTCCCGCTGAAGAATAAACTTTATATATCCTAATAAATAGAATATTTAATTATAATACAATGTATTATATTATATATATTAATCTATGATTTATATATTCTATAATATAAATATAATATTTGATATAATATAATAAACAGCAGGATACCTTTGAAAATCCTGTGATTTGAAACATTTTTTAAAGAAAAGGATATATTAAATGGGGATAACTTTTTTTAACCATTATGTTTGCAAAAACTTGAGAAATTTTTGTGTGTTCTCATCTATGTAGTATATGGCAGTAATATATAAGAAATAATACTTGTATGTGCAGGTACACGTATTTCTAGAGGGAAGAGGGTGTAACTGTATTTAAAATAATAGTTTAAAGTAGGTATGATGAACAGAATATGAAAAGAATATAAAACTCATTTAAATTCATTTCCACTGCTACATGGAAATTACAGTTCCTTTCCAATTACGGTCTGACTTCTGGGAAAGTACATGACATTAATACAGAGGCAAAGCTGGTTGTATCTCTAATTATTTATTAGTATTTATTTCTAATTCCTTATTATTTATTAATAGCCTTTTATGCTGGAATTAAAAAAGCTTAAACTAACTGTATTTCTTACTTCCAGTTATAGCAACTGTGTTACCTAGGACTTTGACTACATTGATTCTAGATATACTGCTTCTTTTGTCTGTTGAATGATCCTTTAGAATTTTCTCTTCCTAACCTTGTAGCAAGTTCTAATGAATTTGATCCTTTCTTTTCTTTTCTTTTTTAACATCTGAAATGCAAAATGGAAGGGTTACACCTGGTTATCAAAAGTAACAGAAAGCCGAATGCCAGTAAGGCCATTTTCAAGAGACCCCCAAAAATCAAAAAGCAGGATGCATGTAGGTTTGAATGTAGCTTCCCACTGGCTCTGTTAAAAGACAGAGATTTTAGAGCTGCCATGGTTCACTTCATCTCTATGCTTATGGCTCTAGTGTCACAAAATGAACACCTGCCAAGCTATTCAATGCTATAAATTAATTTTTGTTCCTTTATGTAGTAAAACTCAAGTTAGGAAGTATGAAAAAGTGTGAAGAAAGCTGAAATTTCTTTTCACGGCTAAACCATTTCACACTTTATTTTTTTGAATTGCTGAAAAGATCTATTAACACAAGCTTAACATGTGTTTTGATGCTCCTTTTCATTAATGATCTGTCACCCTTAAGTTTGGATATTTGATTGAGGTGGGAGGCCTGGTATGAATGAAAGCAGGGGGAAAGGAGCAGAGGATGTTTCTGGCATTGGTGGGATTGTGCTGTTTGTAATTTACTGCAGATTCTGAGTCCCAGATTTCAGCCTGTGCTGACTGATTTTTCTGATGAGTTCTGCTGATGGGGAGGACTTTACCATACAGCTCCTGGATCCCTTTAATGTCATCCTGAGAGAGCCGGAAGTTCTTGGTGGTAGGTGTAGATGGGGGCCATGAGAGCTCTCGGGTCCTCACCAGTGCTCTAATCCCATGGCATGGCCAAACTCAGGGGCAGCAACCAAGAAGAGACTGTACCCTGAATAACACAGGAAGACAGTGTTAGCTGCTTGCATTTAAATAGAATTGCACCACACAGGTTATTCACAATTAATAATAATGATTAATATTTACAGACTCCCATGGGGAGCATCACACCTACTGCCAATAATGACATTTCACTGGAGAGATTCTAAAACCTTCCTTTGGGGGTGATCTTTGCTGCTGTCTCCCATGCAAGAACTCTGAGGACATCCTTAATACTTGTGTGAGAAAAGGAAGGGTAGGAAATAACATTGGACATGCCTTTTAGGTACAGAAGAACTTGATTGAACTTGCAATCTAGATATCAAATCTTCCTTTTCACCATGAAATGGCTTGTAAGTGATAAACAGGTCTGTAAATATGAGCCTCTGAGAACAGACTCAGTATTGGTGTACAAAATATTGTTGGGTTAGAAATAAACTTTTATCATAGAATGAGATTTTATCAATTATGCCCAAATAGTCTCTGAAATTTGTCAGGATTCTTTCTTCCTAGAAGAACCCCCCAAATCTAGCATTTATTTGTAAATATGTAAAAAACCTTTTGCCCTTGTTAAATTATGGCAAATATTAACCAAACTAATTTTAAATAGTGATATTCTCCACATAAACTTTATACTGTCTCACTTTTTAAACATGTTTTCCATCCTTCCCAATGTCACTCATGAATGTATTAATTTTTTTACATTTAGTGTTTGTTCCTAATTTGTATCAGTGTATAACTTACTGCATACTAACGAAATGCTATAAGTACTTTTGGCTTTTAGCCTTGGAAGGAAAAACTGGTGGGGAGAAAAACTTCTATTTATTTATTAATTTATTTCATATTTTTGTATTTTGGAAGGATCCTGCGTCACTATATCTTTAGAAAATCTGAATATTTCAGACAAGCTCTGGGTGTGACTCTCTAGCTGTCGTCTCATGCTTCAGTCCAGGGACTTTGCTGAGATTTCAGCAAAATGCAAAATGCTGGAGTGATGAACGTGACATCATTGCAGGGGTGCTGCCATGGGTGTGGGCACTGCCCAGTGAGCCCTGTGTGTGACAAGAGGTGTCACCTTGGTCGGGACAGAAGCCCCACTTGCGGTCATCGTCGTAGCTGCTGGTGGAGGCGCACCAGAGCTTGCCGTCGCTGCGCCCCGCGCTCGTGCACGACTCGTACTTGTTCCCAAGGAAGATGAAGGGGAACACACAGGAGCTCCCTCGGAATTCCCACCAACTGTTGACATGGCTGTGCAAAATGACAGGAAAATGCAGTGAGAAGGGGGTCCCTTTTGCATCTTAACTACGCTAAAGCAGGAAGGAAGCAGAAATAGTGTGGTCCCAGGAATATGAAGAGGAAGGTTAGAAGTAGTATTTGAAAGTTGTAGAACTGAAATGCAAAAAAGAATTAAAAAAGGAAAAAGTCTACACATTTCCATTGCAATGGACTTGCCAATAGTTTTGGTGGGGGTGAGAAGGAGCCCTGGACTTACGTTTACAGCTCTGGGAAAGCAACGGTTTAACTTATGCATTTTACTATCTGTGGAGAAAACAACAAATACTAAAGATGGGGCTACATAAAAATACTTAAATTCACTTTTCTTTTAGGAGACTGCCTAATACATTTGCACTGAAGTTTCAGCTCCCGCACACTTTTAGCAAATGTTATCGTGATTGTACAGCTTGAATTGGGGGATAACTTTCTGCTTTATCATTTTTGGAAGGTGATTGCACAGCAAGTATATTTTAATGCTCATTCCTGGTGCTATTTTAAAGTGGTTTAAAATGTTTAGGTGCAAAGTAGGGTTAGTGTCAGAAAGATTAAAGAGCTTTTGAATATCCACCTGGCTGGTGGGTGTCCCGCTGAAGAATAAACTTTATATATCCTAATAAATAGAATATTTAATTATAATACAATGTATTATATTATATATATTAATCTATGATTTATATATTCTATAATATAAATATAATATTTGATATAATATAATAAACAGCAGGATACCTTTGAAAATCCTGTGATTTGAAACATTTTTTAAAGAAAAGGATATATTAAATGGGGATAACTTTTTTTTAACCATTATGTTTGCAAAAACTTGAGAAATTTTTTGTGTGTTCTCATCTATGTAGTATATATGGCAGTAATATATAAGAAATAATACTTGTATGTGCAGGTACACGTATTTCTAGAGGGAAGAGGGTGTAACTGTATTTAAAATAACAGTTTAAAGTAGGTATGATGAACAGAATATGAAAAGAATATAAAACTCATTTAAATTCATTTCCACTGCTACATGGAAATTACAGTTCCTTTTCAATTACGGTCTGACTTCTGGGAAAGTACATGACATTAATACAGAGGCAAAGCTGGTTGTATCTCTAATTATTTATTAGTATTTATTTCTAATTCCTTATTATTTATTAATAGCCTTTTATGCTGGAATTAAAAAGCTTAAACTAACTGTATTTCTTACTTCCAGTTATAGCAACTGTGTTACCTAGGACTTTGACTACATTGATTCTAGATATACTGCTTCTTTTGTCTGTTGAATGATCCTTTAGAATTTTCTCTTCCTAACCTTGTAGCAAGTTCTAATGAATTTGATCCTTTCTTTTCTTTTCTTTTTAACATCTGAAATGCAAAATGGAAGGGTTACACCTGGTTATCAAAAGTAACAGAAAGCCGAATGCCAGTAAGGCCATTTTCAAGAGACCCCCAAAAATCAAAAAGCAGGATGCATGTAGGTTTGAATGTAGCTTCCCACTGGCTCTGTTAAAAGACAGAGATTTTAGAGCTGCCATGGTTCACTTCATCTCTATGCTTATGGCTCTAGTGTCACAAAATGAACACCTGCCAAGCTATTCAATGCTATAAATTAATTTTTGTTCCTTTATGTAGTAAAACTCAAGTTAGGAAGTATGAAAAAGTGTGAAGAAAGCTGAAATTTCTTTTCACGGCTAAACCATTTCACTTGGCTTTTTTGAATTGCTGAAAAGATCTATTAACACAAGCTTAACATTCTAAACAGGATTCCTTTTTACAAATGTACATGGTAAGTATTAAGTTAAAATATTAATCATACTTTCTTCTGTCTCATGAGACTTCCCTTCCAGGTCCATTAACAAATTGTAATCTGATTGTTATTATCCTGCAGTGGTAGCCAGGCATTTGCAGGTTCATTGCCATTTGTGTTCCTGACAAACCTGTGCTGTGACACACCAACAGATTGCTCCTATTCCAGTTACATCCAGGCCAGCCTCTGCTGAAATGGTGTTTAACTCATCAACTTTTGTGGGCTCTGGGGAAAGTGTGCCAAAGGAGACTTGTTAAAACAATGACCAGTTAGTCTGTGTTATGCAAGCAATGTCCCTCATACCAGTCTCTGGGCAGAATCCGTATTTCTTATCTCTGTCGTAGTCTTCAGTGGTCCCACACCATCGGTACCCGTCTGTCCTGCCTTCTGTTGTGCACTGCTCATAGGATTGGCCTTGGAATTTGAAGGGAAACTTGCAGGGCTGCCCATCACCATTGCCACCCATTGTAAAAAGTGCTGTAGGGAGAAGGGAGAGGAAAATGTCAATACACAAGGCTCAGTATCAACAAGGAATCCCAGTGTGCCTGTGGGAATGTGCCCAGGTCTGGACAGAACTGGACACCCATTAGATGTGATGTGCTTCACACTCAGAACCTCTGTTTTACACCAGCACTGAAAGGCCTTGGCAAGAGAGAGCAGGGCTGTTACAGCCTCACAAGTGTACAGAAGGGAATGGCTGATTGATCTTAGCACAAACTCATAATACAAACTTGATATTCCTTATTAAAACAGCATTTAGGAACAAGGTTCTGAGCAAGTCACTCGTGTTCCTTAGCTATGTGCTGATTCACTTGCCTTCTGTCAGAGATGTTAGCTGGAATGGCAGATTTGGGAAGAGTTTCTCAAAATGCTGGTGTACAGTAAAATTGAATAGTAACCTGTAGGTTCTTCCTCTATGTTTGCTTCTCATTTCTGAGAATCTCTGCTCAGCCACTCAATTGAGAATCAGGAGAGGACAAGTATGACTGGTGCAGGAGAGCTGAACCCTGGAGGCTTCTCCTGTCCTTTGGTCAGTGTTCCTGAAGGTTTGTATTGGTCTTCTGGGGGAGGGGATGAAGAGTGTTTATTGTCAGTCCATATGCACAAACAAGGCCCCATGGCTCAACCCTGAGAACCAGAAACCTTTCTCATGGATGAGGGATTAAAATGGTTCATATTAAAATGACTTGAGTTATGGTACTGGATTTAGGATTTTACTAAACTTTCTGGAATATCTAGAGGAATACAAATACAAACTCACATGCTGATATTTAAAAAATGTGTGTTCAAATTGAATTCTATGAAAATGCAGGTGGCTTGGAGTATCAGACATCTTGTGAATGTGACTGTGTCTTCTCCTGGCTGCTCTGTCAGTGGGAATCCTCTGTGTTAGGACAATGTGCTATGTCATGTGCTGGTGAGAGTAGATTGTGAAGGCGACAAACTGCTCCAGGCCTTGCCCTGAACACAGATTAAAAGTCCTTCATGCATTCATATACTAATTTCCCTGGAGTTTTAAGAAGGGCGCTGCACGATTTGGCCTTTTTAAGGTGTCCAAGGGCACCTTTTCCCCTCTCTCTCATCCAGTTTAAACCCAAATATGTATGTGGGAAGCTTGTCAGGTTATTTCTAACTTTGGTGCTGTTTTTGATTACTCAACAACCATTGCAGCCTCAGTGTTTGTGTAGGGTCTGAGGGGGTATGCCTTTGCTTAGTCTGATGCATCAGTGGGAAGAGGCATTGTTTATGTGTGTGCTTCTTCAGAGTAGCACTAAATAAACCCCCCAGACCTCTTCTGGCTCTAAGGCTGGTTGGGAAAGGGCTCTGACAGAGGGGTGTTGTGACACAGATGGTCCATTTTGCCAGTAATTGGTCGAAGTGTAAAAGGCAAAATTGGTTTAAGTGTAAAAGCATCAGGGACATGAAGCAGTAAGTTATAGAAGTTCCAGTCCCACTAATGAGAGGACTTGGAGCTTTGCAGGCCTGGCTCACACACACTTCTGCTCTGCCTACAAGAGTGATTCTGTCCTTCCTCATCCTGGGCATGGATGGGGTCCTGTCTGCAACACACACTGTGCCTCCCCAAAAAAAGCAAGCTGCAAATGTTGGTTTTTGTCTCAGATGCTGTACTAAGATAGGAAAGGTGCATTAACTAGGACTCTGGCTACTGTGATTGGAGAAGAACTTTATATTTTTTTAAAGTAATGATAGACTTGGAGAGCAAAGTTAAACTGAGTTGTTTAGATGACTCATTTACCATGAGCTGTTTCCAGCTCTAGGTCTGGCAAACTCTGCATTTTAATAGCCTTTTTTATATTGGTTTACATGTGGCTAAGTGGCAAAAACCATATGGAAAGCCAGTCTCTTAGTTTGCATGCAGCCTTTCTGAGTCACGGTCAGAATGCAGTTTTTCATTTTGCTTGAGGCTCCATCATGTGATGGTAACAACAATGGTTTATTAAGTTTTCAATCCCCCCCTCCTTACTATAAAATTGCTTTAATGTAAATGAAAGTTGGAGACTGGGGCAGTTTCCCCAAAACAAAGGGGCAATTTACTTGTAAGGGGACCTTAAAGGGCCTTGTTCTGCCTCATGGTAAGCTCAGCAATTTAAAAACTGCTGAAGATACACTGATGTGAGAGCAGATTCAGACTGGACATTACTGATATGTGAACTTCACTTTTAGCTCTTCCTAGAAAAATCAACCAGTTGTGATGTGAGGAAACCTCAGGCTGGAAAGCTGCTAAAACCCCAGTGGCACAGATCCAAGGTGGAGGTGGCTGCAGCTCCAGGAGGGCTCTGCCTGGGAGAGCTGTCAGCAGCAGCCTGTAGGAGCTGGGCTGAGTGTGGGGCAGGTACAGGCAGAGAGCAGATTGTTACATCTTGGAGGACCAAAGTTAGGAGCCTAGACTGCCCGCAGTGTCAGTGGAGTTTGGAAATGAGAGATATCAAGATCCCTTGATCCCAAAGGAGAATTTCAGCACACCTGTGTAAGATTTGTGTAGTAGGTCGATAACTTTCTGCTTTACCTTTTGCTTTGACAAACTATAGTTCAATCGATTTACAAACTTAGGGTACAGATCTGGGATTAGAGAAACCTGGTGCAGTAAAGATGTTTCCGTATATGCACTGTGGCTCTGTGATGAGAAGAATTGAAACTAACTTCAGTGAGGTAAGCATGAGAGAAACAAAGGCCAACAACCAGGAATGTTGTCCCCAACACAGAGTGTCTGATGTAAATCCTCCCCTATCTGAATGTATTAGCTGGGGTTTAGCAAACGGTGCCTTGGAATAATGAGTGAACAATGCCACTCTGCATTTAATAAGAAACATCTGTGCATAACTGTTCATGGGTCTTGCAAAACAATTGCATCAGAAACAAAAGGCTGAAACCCTTCTGTTCCATTTCAGAAACCTTGACACTGGCCTTTCCAGGAACTTCACTTTCAGAACCAGCTCTCTCTGATAGTGCTTTACTGCTTACATTTTCAGCCTTGCGTAACTTTATGATGTTACAAAGGTGTATCAGTCAGGCTATGTGGATTTCCATTTCTCCAGCTGCCTATAACCTGGGCTTCCTTCTGACTGTATCTGAGTACTTGCAGTATTTTAAAGAAAGAAGACAAATTTTTATCTTTTCTGGATGAAAGAATTAACCTAAGGAAGAGGAGATTTGAGGAAAGGTGGGAAATGAAAGAGATGGCAGTTTCACAAAAAAAAAAGATTGTGCAGTTATGTGCATGTGCACACTTACAGCCTGCTGAAGTAAACATCCTGAAAGTCATACCACTAACAAAAACTTTTAAAAAAATTAATTGTAGTCTGTGTAAAATTCATACTCCTTCTTGTTCATCCTTTATAGGTGTATAAATAGCTGTCACCAGGGTAGATCCCAGCTCTAAATGTGATCTATAACAGGCAATTAGGGGTTTTGAAATTAAGGAATAAATTTTTGCCGCATTAGGTCTAGAAGACTGATATGTTCTAGAACAGATTGTCTTTGGAAACCACCAACATCCTGATGCAGAAAATACATAATCTTGTATTTGAAACTGTATGGTCTTGCTTGAAAAAGCCCAAAAATTTGTCAAGCAGGAATCCATTTAGTGTTTGGCTACAACAGGATTCAGAGAATCCTGTTTTGAACTCTTCCTATGTACAAATACCTGCAAACTTTTGAAAAATGTGTTTCTTTTCAGACTTGGGCATATTAATACATGTACATGTGGACAATACTTTTGTTCTGGGTCATGTTGGGCTCTACTTGTGCACTCTTGGGCTGGCAAAGCCCTGAACATGTTGTTAGCTTAAGGCATCCCTAATTTTCTTTCAGCAATCTGCATTCTCTTTCCTTGTACTGAATACATGTAGCCATAGTATTGTAAGTTTAGTGCTATTGTTTCAAGCAGGGTTAGCATGAATCTGATAAAAGCGCCATTGCTTTCTGGTTTGTTCTCTTTCAAAACTCTCTTCTTATTTGTTATGACCTAGGGGTAGCAGGCAGGAGTTTTAGTGACCCAGGGCTTGATATGAGAGGTAAAGATTGATGAAACTCTCCCCAAAGCTAACAGTTGGTTATGTACAAAGGGAAAAAAATGAATGTGGGAAACTGCAGTAGTGGGAATGGCTGTTAATGTATGTGCCAGGAACTAGCAAACAGGAGGTGGAACGAGTGGCTGAAAGCACCTTACCTTCTCTACTCTTCTCACTGCTGATAAATTATCTCAGTAGGCTACAGCCAATTATACTTAATTGCTTCTCTAAAGGTTTCCTGTGTGATGCACAGGAGATGAAATTACCACTCATACCAGTAAATTGGTTGATATGCTATATCCTCAAGCTGAAAAGACTCATCAAGATTTTCAAACACAGAAATATGTGTTCCTATTGTTTTAACAGGAAACATATTGTCATAAATACATTTGAAAGATAATAATGATAATCTTGTGTACTTTAAAAATTTTAGAGTTAAGGCTGCATGATGACATTATGCATTTTGTCTAATCTGCAAATTAATATTTTCAAATATGAAATAAAATTGTTGTGAAAGAGAGTTCTGTTCAAATTCCAAAAAGGTAGAAATGAAGTACAGTCCATGAAAACTTCTAAAGCATTAGAAGTTTTCGTGGACTTATAATAATTTTGTACTGATTCTGGTATGTTATGATTTCTGAAAGATGTGAATTCCTTTATCTGAAAGGGAAGGAAGTGGAAAAGCACAAGAAGTGGATGAGCAAAGAAGAAGGGAACAGTCTGCCAGGAACAAAACAGTAGAAGCATTGGTCTACTCACACTCATGGGGACAAAATCCATATTTCCCATCTGCATCAAAGTCTTGGGTTGTGGAGCACCAGAGGAATCCATCGCTGCGTCCTGCATCTGTGCAGCTGTTGTACTCCTTGCCATTGAACCAGAAGGGAAATTTGCAATATTCCCCATCTGCATTTCCATACTTCACTCTGACCACTATAAGGAGAACAAATGCAGTGGTGAAATTAGGCACCCACTGATACAAAAATACAGTTTCTGGGCATCTTCTTTTCCTGGATGATATTGATATAGACATGCAGTCTGAATTTCCACTTTGAAATTCAATATGCTGCTGGTCTCTCTATTGGCAAGATGATCATAGCTGAAATATAAACTGGTAATTTTAAAATAATTCCATGGATATTACTCATGGTGAAGTGTTAGAATCAGCCCAGAAAAATATATATGTTGTTACTATGGCAAGGCAAAGTTAAAAAGGTGCTGTTAATACATTTAGTAATTTAGTTTCTTAAGTAATATGGTATAAAATGTTCAGTATAGTTTCAAAGGTTCCAGGCAGCAGCTGAACATGAGCTGAACATGCCTTGTGCCTCATAAAGCACTTTGGTATTTCCAATGGGCCTTGCATGACATTTGCTGTAGCAGGGGGGACAGGGTGGAAACACAGACACACCCAGATCCCGGGTTTATTTCAGTTTGTCACATATAGTCTTATGAATACAGTATTGGTGCTGGAATATATACTAATGCATAGATAAGTTACTTATGCATAGCATTTTTTTAATGGCAGAATTTTTAAATTATGTAAATGAATTTTCACCTCCTAATATTTACTGACAGTCAATGAAAGCATTTAATGCAGCATTAAAACAGAGCAGCCAGCAGGCCATATGTTCTGAAACATGAAAAAGTTTGGTACCTTGTCCCTCCCCAAGAGTCCACAGCTCATCATCATCAAAATGGGAGTCTCCTCCAATTCCTGGTCCTGGTGCAAAGGCATGAGCCAGGAGACCATCTTTGCCATCAAAGGGATAGCCATCACCGTGTTCTGCAGGAGTGAGCAGACAAAAAAGAGCAGTTTCTAATGACCTCAGGCAGAGTCTGTACATGAATGGTGATTATCATGTGTACTTTCCTATCTAAGACAGCAGCAGAATACTTTAGTGAGTGAATTTACTGGTCTGGGTAGTTCTAGCAAGACTGATCCAGAGGAGAAGCAGCCAGTTCTTACAAAGAACATGAAGTGTCAGCACTGCAGTTGTCACAGGATGGTATTTTATATCTCCTAAGTGTGGTGGAAAGAAATCAAAAATTGTGAAGTACAGTGAAGTATTGTACCTTAGATTTATGACTGCATGCACAGTTTCTTGGTGGGAGCTGACAAGGAGTTGTAACTTAAAAATTGTGTATGAGGGATATTTTCAGGTAGTTCCTGCCACTCTCCAACACAGAGATTGGAAAGTAAGGGCAGATTTCACTTTGCAGGCTGCTCTTTTCTGCTGCAGCTGAGACTGCTGTGCCCTTTCCTTTGTGCAGGGTACTCAGTGCCCCAGCAGGAAGGCACAGCTGGCTGTCTCAGCAGTGAGTTCTACAAACCAGCTTGCTCCTGCTGCTCTGAGCCCTGAAGGAGCCTGTTCCTCCTTCCCTTCACGCACTGCAGGACTCAGCAGCTCACAGGGCAGCAGCAGGTTAAGCAGCTCTGCTGTTATTACACTGTGGGCTTTTCTTGGAAGTTCACCACTTGTGGGTAAGGAGGCTGGCACAGGCATAGCCCTGGTATTCATAGCTCTCCCACCACACTGACCTGTGCATCAAAGCTGGCAGCCAGCATCTCCACTTGCATCATTTCTGGTCTTTTGGTCTGATGTCTTGGCATTTAACAGAAGCCCTCAATACACAGGCCTGATTCTCTCCTCTGTTACACTGATTTCAGGCTGCTGTCACTCCTAATACTAGCTCAGTTAATTCCCTTCAGGAGACCAGTGTGTCAGTTGTGAAGGACAAGATTTTGACCTATATTAGGTGCTGCACATCCCATTTATTTCAAAGTAGACCCTTTACTTATGAGAAGGGTTAAAAATGAAGAAACCTCGTGGATTCTCAGCCCCTGTGAATCTGACCTGCAGTACAGTGATAGCAATGACTGAATGTGGAAGGAGCTCTTTGCCCACAGTTTCTTAGCTGGCTATAGCCAAGTACTGAAACCAGCAGAAACACTTCTGCTTTTGTCGACTTTTTTTTTTTTTTTTTTTTTTTTTTTTTTGCAAACTGAGCCAGTCTGGATGAGGATCTGAAGTCCTGAGTGTACAGAATCTCTGCAGCTTTTGAGGTCAACTCATCAGTAGCTAAAGCAAAGAAAACCAGCTTGAAATGAAACCTTTTACAAAGAGTTCAGTTGTTCTTTGAACTGTTCACTCAACTTCCAAAGTCTACCTCCCAAGAAATTGGCTGCAGAAGTTTCTTCATTAGTATTAAAAATTCTGTGACTATCCAGAAGAAGTTAAATGTCCCATGTTTACACTGAAACGCTATAAAAATTCTTTCAGGGGAAACCAAAATTAATTGAGAAGACATGCACAATGAAAATGAATCAAGTCACCTATCATCAGCTGTACCCAAACCATAATTCAGCTTATGATATTTTAAATTCTTCAAGATCAAAGCATGCAATGAAAGCTTGCATTCTGCCATGACAAAAGAATGGAAACCAGCTATGGAGTCAAAATTGAAAGTCAACAATCCATTTTTAAGTTCTAATGTGTTAGAACCCTCACCACTATCACTGGAAAACAGCATACAGAACTATAAATAACAGATATCCAGAACTATAAATAAATGGTAAGTTGGCATTCCATTCTCTTCTGTGGCAGGAAGCCAGCTCACACCATCTGAAGATCTGTACCAATATGTCTCAGTTCTATTTCTGATTTGTAAATTTAAAAATAAAATGTTGCCCCTAGCAATTCTCTTTTGGAAAGATAAATATAGTGTAAGGATATTGTATACATACTTCTCTCTCTCTTTCTAATGTATAAGAAAAAGTCTTAGTGAAATGAGATCTTAGCTTGTATGAGCCAAGTGTGAACTAGGACAAGGCTTGCCAGAAAGGCTCATGGGTGCTACTTATTGAGGATGGATCATTCTAAACTGAGGATTAATGACAGGAACAAAACAAAAAACATAAGTAAAAATAGAAAATATACCCCATCGACCAAAATTAATCATAATGTCTGCTTCTCCATCGTGAATCCGGTTAAATCTCAGTGGTGTGACATCACTCCAGACTTGAAAGGCTCGAGCAAAGGCATCATCCACTGTCTCAGGGTCCAAATCCGGGGTATAGCCTATAATCCTTAGAGGTAAAAGCAAAGTTAAGTAACACACAAACATCCTCCCTGGATTAGCTGTTCACTGCTCAGCCCACTGAGGAGGCTCAGCAGTGACACCAGCTAAGAGGGAACACTGAGACCTAAACACCTCCCTTTGATTCAGAGATGAGTTTAGATGTGGCACTTACTGTTTATTTTCTTTTGGAATGGACCAGCAGCAAGAAGAAAGTTATAAACCCAGAGGCTGTAAAGCCTGGATGGCAGTGGGCCTTGCACAAAACATTCTGGGTTTTTCATCAGCACTGAGACCAGAAAAAGAGCTCAGTAACATTCCTAAAGTTTCAAGTGTGGATTGTTTTGGTCTTTAATAAGAAAGAAAAGCAGCCCTTCTCCCTCACCTGTGTTGCTATTCTTATATTGTTTAATCCCTGTCAAATGCTAATCCTTTATCTGTGTGTGGGATACATTGGCAATAAAATACATGGGGAAATAGGAGGAAAAAGCATGCAAGACAAAGCTGCAGGCCTGACCTGAGAAAGGAACAAACTCTTAAGTGTGTTGCTTTCTTCTTCTTCTTCATATGTTTTAATTGGACTTCAATTTATTTTAACTGGACTTCTAATATAAGTGCCTTATGTTATAATCTGCTATATTCCACGTAAAGACAAATTTCCAATTCTTTGCAGCACAATGTTCATAGTGAGAGAAACTACTTTGTGCCTAAGGAGGGATGAGAAAGATTCAGAGGACACACATCAGCTAGTAGGGGCTGTGGGAGCTGCCATAGGTTTTTTCAGTCATTATTAGGTTAGTTGCAGCCCAAGGGATGCTTTGAGTCCAAACTTGTAAGGGAACAGCAGACTAAGCCAGGAAACTACAACAAATCTGCTGATTTTTCTCATTGGTGGTAAATGTTTGTTCATGGGCCACCTAAGGTAATGAGTTTTTTATGACAATGAGGGCTGTATTGGTCCCTAACTCATCAGAAGATGACATTAGAACATGCCAAACTTATTGCAGTAGGCTTGTTGTAACTCATGTTTGTATGTGTCTGAAATACAATTGTTTGAATTTAAAATTTATCTAATAATCTCCTTTTTAGGACTGCAAAATGAAGAGGAGTTTGGCCTCTGCAATCAATGAGTACTTTGGTCCTCCTGGAGCAGATGGACAGGTGAGATGCTCCTGCTCCAGCTCCCTTGGGATGCTCTCTGCAGAGCAAAGAGTAAACCCCAAATCTCTTCAGTTTCAACCAGAACCAGAAAGTTGATATGATTCTTCTTGATATAATACAATTTGAAACGACAGAGGTATTTGTTAGAGCATTTGGTAGTTATCCAAACAACAGGGAGTTCTAATTCAAGGAATCTTGTCTAGCCCTCTAAACAGCTACTGCATTTCTATGTGCCTCCTTTATTTCTTGGAATTGCTATGGGTATGTGTGAACAGAACCCAACATTACCAGTCTGTACCTGTATGTTATGTGATTCTTCTCCCATTTTGGCTTTCTTGCAAAGAAGTTGTAATTGGCTACATCAGGGTTACCACAGCGGGGTTTCTTCATTGTCTCAATAGTATTTTGATCCAGATCTCCTGTTTCAGGCAGCCCAAAAAATTTCTGCATTTTCTTCAGAGTATCTTTCAGGACAAATAAATTGCAACTGTCTTTTGGGCAGCCATAGTATTTATTCAGGTATTGCTTAGGAAAAAAAGCACAGAACAAAGACTTGAAAATTCATAAAATAAATAGTTAATCATTATAAATAAATAAATACTATTATTCTATGTTAGCTTTCCTTCTGTAATTTGCAAGTTTTCTTTTAAAAATTACAATTACTAGTAAGTGAGGGACCAGCAGAATCTTCTTAATTTACACAAAGCATCCTTGATCAAATGATGTTGCAAATTAAACAATCATTTCCATTCTTAGCTATCACCTTTACTTAATGAATTGCTTTTAGTTATTAGAGCATAGAACTGTAATGTAGAACTACAAAGTGAAAATGGGTTTGCCTTTTTTTGTTTCTTTATTATGTATAAATCTGCTTACAGTTTTAGATTTTGTGCAATGTTTTCTTGGAAGATTCTGCATTATTGAGAAACTTCTCAAGAAATCAAAGCCCACAAATGAGACCACATTGATTGCAAAGAGAAACCCCATTCTTTACTCAAACCGACAGATTTGTTTGAATGTTGGATGTGTTTGTTTTTGAGTCAAACATTGCAAAGACCTGAGGAAGAAAGTATTTGGTAACATCTCAGTTGCTTGGACACTGCAGCCAATCAATATTTGCATACTTAAGACTCCATTGAATGCTCCAGCACGTCATGGCCAGACTGGTGTTTCTGATACAGCTGTGGTGGCAGTTCACAAAGTACTTTCTCATTAAAAAAGAGTGGTCATAAGGGACCAAAAAGAGAGCAAAAATCACATTATTTTCATCTCCTAAAATAACACCCACAAAAGTCTCCTCCCCTTCTCTTAAGGATGGGTTTACAGTGTTTTATGCCCCCCTGTGAAAGAGAAGCCATGTGAAATGCAGGTATTCCCAAACTGCACCCACATGGGTGCTTGGCACTGCGCAGAGCTGAGGGATGCCCTTCCAATGGTGCTGTGAGGCAGGAAGGTTGCAAGTTCCTGATCTTCCCAGTAAAAACAGTCTGCAGCTGAGGAAAAACCACCCTTCAGGTATTGCATTCCAGATATTAACTACAAGCCCAAGGGAGGAAAACACCTGAATGAGGTAAAGGTACATTTGTCAAAAACAGATGAGGAGTATCAGGGAAACTATTTCAAACTGACAAAATGACTGCACAGTTAAGTTCTTGTGCCACCAAGTATTCCCAAGAGAAACCTTGTTTCATGTGTCTAATTAATTGCTTAAGTTCGCCCAGGAGACTGGGGATAAAACCACAACAGCAGCAAAAAAAAGCAGAGGATATTTGATAACTGCAATTGGTCAAGCCTAGTTTTCACCACCTTCCTCACAAAATCCTCACAAAGATGAGGTTAACCTCATCTGCCCAGCATAGGAAATGGTTCAGGGATTACTCAGAAAAGGATTTAATCAAGATGTTACACCATTTCCTTCAGAAGGTCGTCCATCCATCATGACTGAGCACAGACTGTGGCTAGTTTTTGTGATTTTTGTAACCTCTGCTGTGCTATTTCTCCATTGGGGACTGGCAAATGAAGGACACACAGTGGCTTCATCTTTGCTTCCACTGAGCTGCTCTCCACACATAGTTACTGGGGCCTGGTGGAAATTATGTGAAATGCATTGAGAGCATAATCAAACAAGCCAGTTTGGTTCTTATCCTAATTTTCATTTCATGTAGTTTGATGGGTTTTCTTATGCTTCTGCTTGCATCCCCCAGTGATGTACCTGGTGTAATACAGACTGCATGTCAGGACTGACTGAGGAACCAGGCTGCTGCTCTTGCCATTTTAGGTTTGGGAGCAAGCTATACAATCAAACTGAGGCATGGTAAAGAATTTTACTTGCTAGGATTCTAAATAAAAAGCTAACCAACCCCTTTCAGTTTTTCCTAAAATGGAGATTTTATTGAAGATGAGAAATGACCAAGATCAGCTGTTCTGTGAGGAGAGAATCTTGAAGAAAATGTAATGTCTATGCAAACCACATCTTGGCCTAGGCTGTGAAATGCAGTTTCCTCAGAGTCAGCAGGGAGCTGTGGTGATCTGGAATTTTGATCCAGCCCATTAATGAAACAGGATCCAGCTGCAACATAGCAATTTGTGTTCTGATGCTGAGTGCTGGGGCTGTCCTGATGCAGGGTGTGAGGAAAGGCAGCCAGTTAGCATTGCCCAAGAATGCCCCAAGAAAGACAAAGAAGGACTGCAGTGTGAAACCAGCTTGTAATTTTCCTCTGAGTACACATAATAAATAGGTTGTTTGAAAGAAACAGAGATGAGGGGAGATGTGGATTGCAGTTATTGAATAAAAGCCTGGCTGTGTCTAAGAAAATAGATTCTCTTAGAGTGGTTAAATTGCTCTTAGACACATGGGACCCCATTCTCCTCTCCTAAATGCACTGCCCCTGCCCCCAGCTCTTGGCTACTGTGCTGCTAAGGCAAAACCTTGGGTGAATTTGTTTTGTTAATGGCTGAGGAATGCCCTATTTGGGTCAGTTTGTCTGTTTTTCCTAAACTTTCTGACACAGCTCCCAACTGGAAATTCTCTCTGTACCCTCCCCCAGACCTTCTTAAACCTGGCAAGCGTTCCCAAGATGCACACAAACTCCTAAAGAAAAGTTACCAACTTTCAAGTCTCTATGTCCTAAAATAAGAAAAATTTATCTCAATCCTCCTTAAAATGGATTTACTGCCGAAGAAGAGAAATAATTAGTCTATAATTTAGTCTATAATTTACATGCTAAAATAAGGATAATCCATCTCAATCTCATTTTAAATGGACTTCCCCATAATGTCACTTTTATGAACATCCACAGGGCTATAAAAAGATTAGAATAAAATGCTGTAGAGTTAGAGCTATAATTTGCTAATACACAGAAATACAAACTCCTTTTTTTGTTCCAGATTGGATTTGGGAAAAAAAATTCCTTAAACCTCGATGAGATTGTTTTCCAAAGTCAAAACTACTCACAATGGCTTCTGAAATTCGAGCCAGCTTTCAGTTGTAGTGTCCCTTAAAGTAGTGTTTATGCAACCCACAGTAAACACTTTGGAAAACACACTTCTGAAAGCTGTGTATACATTAAGGGAGTCTCAACTGCCCTCACTTCTACTTGATTTAAGTAAAAAAATTAGATGTCTCTTATTTGCCCTTCTCCCCTCTTACCATTGCAATATTTTGATTATAATCATGATGATTTCATGAAAATATTTTGTATCTTGAGACTTAAGGGAAAAAAAAACCAAAAAAACTGACTTTCTTTGCTGGCTTAAAAATTTTTAAGAGAGGAAACATTACTTGGCTCCAGTTTTAACTTTTGAAAGCTGATACCTTTGCTAGCTAGCTAGCACTTCCAGAGACTCCAGGGAAAGAATGCTACAGTCATTCCTTAGCCTCAGCTGAATCAAGAAAGAAACATCTGCTTATGAAACAACAATAGAAATGCGAAACAAAGATGAAACCAACACTTACCACTGCTAGCTCTTTGTCTGTTTTGGGAGTGCTGTCTCCAGGAAACTTAATGATTGGTGACGGTGCGGCTAAAGTTCTGTTAAAAAGATAAACTTGGAGGAATAGTACTTTAAAAACGAAGCCACGGCCAATGTGAGTCTTCATTCTGCCTAAACTTGTGCTCTCCTCTTTGGAAAAAAGCTTTTCCCCACTGTCTCTCCGTTACTTTAGCTGCAAAGTGCACCAGTTGCTTATCTGCACATCTTGACTCTGAGCACCGTGCTCCCTTTTGCTTGCTCCAGCAGTTCCTTTGTATGTTTAAAACATCCAGATGCGCAGTCTCAAGCTACCACAAGAGGAAGTCTGAAAACTAGTGGAAACATGAGAAAAGGGCAGTTACCAGATGTGATTGCTGTGATTTTAAGGTAGCAACAGGCAGATAGCTACTATTGCTGAAAGAGGCCACGTTTTCTCCTCATTTGCATATATGAAAATATTTATTTATGCCAGAGAAGAGGAAAAAACAAAACCTGACTTAATCTTGAAGATAAAGTATCTCACATATATTTTAAATTAAAAAAAAGAAAAAGAGAAAGAAATTGCTAAACATTATTTTCCTGGCTAAGCATTTTTTACTATTTTTTAGCCTAATTTCATGTCACAGATACAATGATATGCCTTAGTCATGTGTGAATATGCTCCCACACAGTGCCTTGCAGCGAATATTTTGATTATGGATTTTGAGAGAGACCCTGCACAGGGCAGTGCAGCTGAGCAAGGCTTCTTGTCCCCTGCTGCTGAGGCTACACAGAGTGTGGGTCTGTACTCAGGGCTCACCGTGCTCCCTCCCTGCTCTCTGCACAACGTGCAGGGCTCTCAGTAAGATCATTGTGGCTGGCTGGGTCCAGAACCAGCTTTAGGCTTTGCCACCAGCAGGTATCACTTGATCCCTGCAGGGTAAAAGATAATTGGGCAGATTCAGCAACAGAAATGAGCAGAAATAAAGGATATCAGGGAAATTGTACAAAATTCAGTGTTTGCTTGTAATGGGAGTTTGAGCACCTGGTGCAACTGCCTTAATCTGAAATTTTGGTGTAAATATGGCCATTGTTATGGACATTAATTTATCATGTCATTCATAATATTGCTGGCTTTGAGGTGCTATTACAAGTGGAATATTATTATAGCTGAATTTCCCTAATCTAGGGATTTGGCTCACGATTTTTCAAGATGGGAGGCTGGCAATTCTGCATGATTGCAAACTGTGTTCTGGCCAGCCAAGGGTCTACTGTTTCTACTGAACACAAGTCCAGCTATGAAAGTTCCTCTGACCTGTATGTCACCATGAAGACTGCCAAGGCTTGCCAATCAGTGCTAAATGAAAGTTTTCCATGTATGACCTGTAAACAAATAGGGCTGCTAATGAAAAGAAAGTACTTCGCAGGTGTTTGGTGTTTACTGATATTTGATAATTGGTTGTAAATATTTAATATTGGCTGTTGTTAGATTTATGCTAATATCAAGCTATTTTGCTAACTGCGCCCCATCATCCATGATGTGAACAGCCTTTCATAAAGGCCAGGATTTCAAGGAGAGGGCTGAGGGGCTCAGGGAGAAAGCATTTGCAGGGGATTTTGCTGCCCATACTCTTCCACCTGGAGCCCAACACAGCAGCTGTATGCAGGGCTGCTGGGTGCATCAGCCATGGGAAAGGACCCTTGAGGCTCAGGAGAGAATGAGGAGTTACAGGAACTTGTGTGTGAATGGAGCTGTCTTTGTCAGCAAGTGGCTTTGTTTTTATCCCCACTCATCCTTTCAGGAGTGAATCTGACCTGACTTGAGTTACAGTGAACAACTTTCCCCTAATGGCTCAGCTTTGAAATGACACAGGTTTTTTTAGCTTTTCCCCATCAGCAAAAATCCACGGTCATTTAAAGTGTCGCCTTAATAAGCACAGCAGTTCTGAAAATATGATGCAGTTTTTCCAGAGCCTGGTACTTAGTTGTGGGGAATGACTCTTCTGCTTTGTTTGTGATGACAGCTCATATTTGTATCTGCCCATGTGACACTGTAAGAGAACAAAGGCCAAGGAAGCCTTCACTCTATGTGCCAAGTTACTCCTGGGTCCCCTTAATTAAGCAAGTACAAATATTATGTATCGTGTTGCAAATTCTGCAGTTATCTCTGTGCTCCATGTCAGGACAAAGACTGATGTAAATCTTAAGGCATGAGAACCACGTCGTTTTCATAAGAATTTTAATGTAATTTATGACAGCTTAGCAGCTTTCATTTAGAAGGGTACTGCGGTGAAGCTCTTTAAAGCCAAATGTGTCCTGGAACATTCCAGTTGCACTCATAAGCCTCATTGAAAACTAATGAATGCTCTGTTCTCTGTCTGTCCTAATGAATATCGGATCAGAAATGGATGAGGAAACTTTGAATAGACTATGAGGTCTGTGCAGCTTGAAAATCTCACTGTATTCTGTTTCTTATCCTTGCTGGCAGGGAGGGTAGGTTGAGGTCATCTTTTAAATACACTTTGTAAAAGAAATTGGCAACAGAAAGCTACAGAATAGACCAGCAGTGAAGCATTGTTTCTCACCTTTGTTTGCATTTTTGCTGGTAAATTGCTTTGCTGGTACCACTTCAGTGTGTGAGCAGTTAAGCAAGTTATGTTCAATTAGGAAACATAATACATAAAGAATATTTGATTTATGGGTATTGGGTGAACCAACAGATTGAGTTTCTGAGCAGTGAGTGAAAACATTCTCTTTCATTAGCACATGACATCAGAGATACTGGCTGAGCTGCCCTTTTTCAAATTGGCAAAGCAAAATAAATTCTGGTGACACTAATTTGTTAGATTAGAAGTCCTATTGTATGGAGACTATATTCGGGGTCAAATGTTTCTTATCTCCTTGTATTTGTCCTTAAACTCTATGCCATCATCCTGTTCTTAGTGTGCCACAGAGGTGCTGCTTTTACAGGCTGGGAGTGCAGTGGTGCTCAGTCCTGGCACTGGGGACATTCTGCTGCTGCCTGGCCTCTGCTTTGAGTCAGAGGTTGGGCTCAAGATTCCCGAGCTCTGTTACAGCCCAAATTACCCCATCACCCTACCGCTCTTGCTGAATTTGAAGACACGGTATGATGTGTTTTCTTATCTCAGACTAGATGAGCCCAAAATCAGGGAGACAGGCTCTGAGGGGTCTGAAGGGATGTGTTCTGACATTGATGGATTGGCAGGATAACTGCTGTTAGTGTTTGCTGCATAGACATTCCTCAGCCCTCCACTCTCTGAAGAGATTACCTCTGACAGTAGTGAGTGACTTCTGGGTAGACTTCCTAGAAGTCAAACATTAAAGAAAGAATACAAAGAATACATTAAATACAAAACACAGGGGATGAAGAAAAAGGCCTGCTGAAAAGAGAACCTGAGGCCGTCCACCCCAACTTTTTGGAGGAGCTGAAGCAATAGTCTAGATCTCCTTTCTCTTACCTTAATCCTCTGTAAGATATTTTGGCTCTGTCGAGAGATGCTACCTCTGGATTAGCTACAGAAAGTGAACAGAGTTGTATCTCCTACTACTGCCTTTATGTATTTCTGGAAAAAATAGATTTCTCTGTTGCATATAATTTCTATGTTAGGTATTTATCTGATACACACATTGAGGTATCTCTCCTTTGTCATAAAAGGCTCCTCTATAGTTACTGAGTTTGTTTCAGGTTAGAACCACTCTATATTAAAATTTTAAACCATCTGCTTTGTGAGTAAGATGCCAAGTGAACTTTTTAAATGTCTACTTTTGTCCATGAATAGTTACTGCATGGCAGACACAGTCTGAGAAGGCAAATACCTCTTTTGAGGACATACTTCAATAATAACAGTAAAAAGGGAATCATGATGTCTTTTGAGTTGTAAGCTACATATCTAGGTAGATCTGACTGTGAAAAGAGAAACATGAGCATGCATTAACATGCTGTTTTTATCAAAGGATTTTTTTGTTTCAGAAAATGATTTTTGAAATTATTCAGAAGCACTCATCAGTTTCAAGATTAGACTTCAGATGGTGTCCTAGATAATTTGCTTACAGAGTAGTCATCCCCCAGAAACACACTGTAGCAATTCCTACTGTCACTAATTCCAAGATTTTTTCAGAAGCTGATCATTTCCTCATGGTTTCAGAAGAGTATGTTCGGCAGAGTGTCGTGAGCACAGGCCATGGGAGGATGGTGAATTTATTCCTGGTGGGGTTTCATGTTTTAAATTGAAACCTGTTGCTAGGCTGAAGAAATAAATAATCATCAGGACAATTAAGGTCTTAAGAAAACAGCTGATCCTCTGATTACCAACTCAGCTCGTTCTAACTGGGTGCAGTGGGATGTGTGTCTGCAAGTAAGCTATTGAAGTGTTTGTATGTAACCTCTTCTCGTGTGCTCTCTAGGTCATGTGCTGTCAGTTTATAGCTTCTAGTTTAGGAAGCAAAACAAGTTATTAATGTAGATAGACTTGTATTGATTTAGCAGGATTTGTGGAAGAGAAGGAACTCATTAAAGTTGTCAGAAATGTAGTGTTCTCAGAGTTTTGCAATCAGAACTTCTAAGGAACTGGAAAACCCAAAGCTCAGGTGATGGAAAAGTTTGCCTGAACTTCCGGAAAGGTGCCAATGAAAATATCCCAAGGTCCAGTTTAGCCAGACCTTTGGCTACTTTTTGGTTTTCCAGGGTTGCCTTGTGACTCATTCTCTTTTCAGAAATCCCATTTTGCAATTTTTCCTGGATCAGCATTCCAGAGCCTTTCTTCTTGTCTGGGGAAGAAAAGCTTATAAGTACCAAGAAAGCAAAGAGCTTACAGAAGAAAGCATGGGACTGGATTATGTTGAAAAAAGTATTTTGATGCCTTTTACCACATGTCTGACCTTGTAGGGAACTGTGGTAGAAGCAGCAAGGCCATGAGTGTGGTGCCAGACGGAGGCTCCCAGAGCCTGAGGTGTGTAGGAATCATGGATCTGCTCACTGCTCTTTCTCAGTGGTACCTGAGCTGAAGGTGAACCAGCCACACAAATAACAGCAGGGACACACCAAGGGTCTGCATTCCTCCTGGGCTTTGACACGGGCAAGTCACTGAGCTCCAGGCAGCTGCTTTTCAGTGCCTGTACAGGAACAGCGGTGCCTGCTGCAGGGGCTGAAGGAGATGTGAAGGAACACAGGGAGGTGTGATATTAGCAGTTTATCTGGTTTAGTCAGGCTGTCTCTAGGAAGCAATGGTTAGTCACAGCAGTCCCCACTGAGTTTAAAAGGATTAATAACTTCAGCAAGAACTTATATTTCAGGCAGGTGAGCTCATCTAAGGCCTGCATGTTGAAGGGTTGATCCTAACAGAAGGTAAGCTTTAAACATCCCCATCATTTATGATCTGGATGTGCTCTCTGTCTGCTCAGCAGCTGGCTCAGGTCTCAGTGATCTGATTCACCATATCTGACCACCACATGAGGGAGTCTTTAACCTGTTGGAAATCAGTGTGTGTGTTTGTGCATGGAGGGGTGAGAGTGGAACAATGTACAGAGGGTAAACCACTGGTGCCAGATGTGATTCTCAGCATTTAAGGTAGCAATTATATTTGCCTTTTGTTTCTCTCACCCTTTCTGCTTTACTAAGTTATGTCCTAAGGATGTGAAGTTCTGCTGACATGGATATAATTTGTTAGCTTGCTACTAAATTAGAAATGAATTTTTAAAATTTGATAATGAACTGGACTTTGTGGATACAATGTGCAGAATTAGTTTTCTTCTAACATACATGTGGCTCCCTACTGATGCTTCCTCATACTGGTAGTTCACAAGAAGTCCTGATGATGCTGTATTTGGTTAAACTTGGCAAATTCAGCATGATCCTCAGGAGCACTGGGAACAGATCCTGCCGTCCATACGGTTGTTGCCTTGTCCCACGTGTTGTGACTGGGCCTGTGGAGCTCCATGAGGAATCTTGCAGTGTGAAATGTGAGTAAAGATGATGGGACCAAGCCCTTTGCTAGCTAGGTAGCCACCCGTACCCCATGGTAAGAGCAAGAGCTAAATGGATGTGACTGCATGGTCAGCCATAGTGCAGAGCTATGGCATTTCTGCTTTCCAGATTCCAGATCCTAAGGAATGCTGCACTGAGTGACACATTCCTCAAATCCTGTAAGAGGCACTTTACCCCCAAACAGTGCCACACCAAAGCCTGGCTATTCCCCACTGCTGTTCTGTTTGTATTCATGGGAGATCTCTTTGCTGTAACAATGGGCAAGTGCAGTCCTGAACATGTCAGAATAATGGTTCTGCTTGCTTTGCTGCTGCTGCTGGGCAGCTGCTTGTTGCTACTCACTGTACACCTCACTTGTCATCATAGGGTTGGTATTCAGACACCAAGGGACCTTAATTAATCACTTTGAAGATGTGGCCTTCTATAATTTATGACAGAACTTTAATTAAAATCAAATATATAGTAGTTGAACTAGCAGAGGATTTTAAAGTGCACAATCTTTGAAGGAGACAGTGATTCCCTCTGACCACTGGTAGTGGATACTGAGTATACTGAATGCAAATTCCATTTCATCACAGCAGATCAGAACAGAATGGGCTTGCTTTTTTTTCTTTTTTTTTTCCTTTTTTTTTCTTTTTTTTTCTTTCTTTTCTTTTTTTTCTTTTTTTTTTCCTTTTTTTTCCTTTTTTTTCCTTTCTTTTCTTTTTTTTTTTGTGGAAACAAATCTATGATCTTACCATCAGAAACCAGCAAACACACAAACAAAACCAACCAACAAGAATAACTATCAACTACATATACAAAAGCTATTAAATTAAACAAAATGTGCAATTTAATACAGCTAAGGGAAACTGGTCAATAATCACATCAAGCTATTTCAAAAAAAATTGCCATGAGAGGGAGATGAATAATGGAAAAAAATGCATTTGAATAAATTAGTCACTGCAAGCTGGTAAAAAATCAGAAATGTCTTATTTAGTAGATATATAAATGGTTTAACAGTAGCAAAATATGATTCAAAAATGTCTTTGCTAAACATTGACCATCATTCAGTCATCTATAGTTACCATCTTTACCTTTACAGTAGAATAATTTCTTAGCTATAAACATAAAAATAGGAATATATCTTATAAATAGAAAATAACTTTCCTGGAAAGGAGAAAAGGATTTCCTCAGTGGCTGTTCTTGGTAATGCTGCAAAAAGTTAATTTGTTTTATATAACTAACTTTTCATGTCGTACTTCAACCATCTGCTAAAACTACAATTTGTGAACTGCAAAAATGGAATTTCTGGGCACAGTCATGGGGGATATTTATTTGAAGTGTTTTTCTTTTGTTTTTATTGTCAATTTGCTACAGCAAATTGCTACTCATATTGGATTATTTAAGGCTGTTTGTCTGGCAGATATATTTGTATGTGAGTCTTAGTAGCACTGGGCTAACCACCATCAGGGCAGTGGAGGCTCAGCTTTCAGAGCGCTGAACCAAAGGGAATGCCACAGAACTGCAGGCTCCTCTCTGGTTGAGCAGCATTTTGTGGCATCACACTGGAAAAGCTGATTTTCCATCTGCAGTGTGCAGAGGGATGCCAGGGGCCATGCCAAGCCTGCCCAGGCAGGTCCTGGCAGTGCTCACGGGGCAGGAGCTGCTGGAGCAGGGCTGATCAGGGAATCAGAGTCGCGGCCTCCCTGCTGGCATCACTGGGTGTGGGGGTCAGCTTCTCTTCCTTTAACCAGGTCATCATTTCATCCCAGCGATCCCAGGAACAGGATCACAGCCTCAGAGATGCCAAAAAGGAGAGACATCTAAGGGCTCCATGGGAATCCCAGAGGGGAGCAGTGAGGAAATGCTACAGGCCCACAGAGCTTCTGAGGTGGTGTCGAGTTCAAAGGGAAGCTTCCATTAGCTGGGAAGGCAGAGGGGCGGCAGCGCCTGCCTGTCCTCCAGCAGGCTGAGCTCCTTCTTAATGGGAAGGACTGAATAAAGGCAGCACTTTAACGGGCAGGGACACTGTTTCTCTGAAGGGATTAAATTCCAACTTTCTGTCTTTCAGTGTTTTTATTACTCTTCCTATGCTTTTTATGAGCTGTTAATTTCTTTCCTACTTGACCATTATTAATCCAGGGCAAATAAATGGCTAAACTACTTCCAGAGGCATCTTGATGGACCTTAGAGCAGGTCTACATTTTCCTGTCAGGAAGTCTGAGTCTAGGGCCATTTGCACAAGTTTATACTGGGTTTTACTCCTGATTTCAAGATGATATTAAAAAAATATGAGTGTTGCTGCACACAAAATCTGGATCACACATTTTTTTTTCTGTTTTAAAGAATAAAGTGCTTAAGGTTTTACTCTGAAATTTAAATGAAGATTTATTTTGATTTTATCACTGTGCTTTCTAGGCTCCCTCCCTCCCCAGTCTGCTGTGATGTAATAGACAAAGATTTGAATTGGGAATTATGATCATAAGCAGATCAATACATGTTTTTCTGATGATAGTAAGATAAGCAGGGGGAACTTCCGTGTAAAATTCTGGATTAAGAGGCATTACTGAAAACATGGTGTCTTCTGTGGAGCTGCAGCACCTGTACAGTAAGACTAAATTTCCTTATTGTATTTTTTTTAGCATTACCATCTGTGATGGAGTCATCTTCCTATTCCAGGAAGAGAGAGACTTTAAATTGCATCAAATTGTCTTGCTTTCAGCTCTTCACAGTGAGAGCTTTTGGAACTTTACAGTCTCAACAGTTGTAGCTAACTGTTTTTTCCTGCTTGATTTCCTTAATAGCTTTGGGAATGTCAGTCCACATGTTACCTGAGATGATGTTTTACCCAGAGCAGTGGTTTCATTCTGGATGCTGCTTTTACTGAGCTTTTGTCCACTCCTCTGATGCTTCTACCTGCTGTCTACACATCTTTCTCAGGTAATTCACAGAAAAGGAATTGGTAACATTAAAACCCCCAGCTCTCCGAGTTCCCAAGGGGGAGGTAGGACATTTAGCCTTCTTTGGGGAATTAAATATGTGACTTATCATTTATTTAATTCAGAGACCTCATAAATTAAGAAGCCTTTGCACACTCTTGGTCCAAGATGCAGTCCTACGTCTCCAGCACACCTTTCTGAGCATAGTAACACTCAGCATTTGCTGCTGCCAACTGCAAGTTAATCTGAACTAAATTCCTACAACAGATACAATACCTTTCATCTTGGCAGAATTTAATTTTTGCTTCAGTTAATAATACTGAAGTTTCAGGGAAGAAGGCCTCTTCAGGTGTCTCAGCTTTATTAGGTTTTGCATTGCATGTCCACTAGAAATTTTTATTCATTAGCTCTTCCAGTTTTCTGCTCCAGACAGAAAAGCCCTAGATTTGCCTCTCAGAATTCACCATTTCAGGAAATATTTACAAGTATGTTGGCCATGAATTCAGTCTGAACACATGCCAGGCTGTTTCATAGGTACATCAGCTCCTTTGCATAGAAAATTCCATTTTAATTTTTTTCTTTGCAATTCATCAAGTTTGTCTTTACAATAAAACTAGCAAGATATTTCTAGGAACCTCCCTGATACCATAGGCAGAAGGGAAGATAATCTTCTGCCTTTGAAGTCAGATGAAATCCTAATGATCTGTAACGTTGCAGATTGCAAACTGCAGCCCTCTCCCAATGAGTCTCTGACCTAATGCACCATCTCAGGAAAGCCAGTCTAGGTGAGCTCAGTTTATGTTACATTCTGGTTTATTGCAGAGAGCATGAGAACTGATTTATAGCAGTTGTTTGTTATTAAGGTGAACATTCAGGTCAGAATTGGTGAAATATGGATACACTGTGTGTACTCCAGAGGAATTCAGGAGCTGCAGCCTCTTTAAATTCCAGCTCAATCTGATTATATAAGAAATACAATTACTACTGATGAGTAAAACAGAAAGGCAGCAGCAATGGTCAGAGACATTGTTGGTGTATTAGATTCCTGTAGATGTAGGAAATGCACCACAATTGATGAAACAGCAGAAGAAAACCTGGTTCCTGTGACGAAGGTGAAGGGAAGAATATTCCTCTTCCCTCAAACTTGGACTTGCAGTTAGTGTTGCTTTCCCCTCCAAAGTCAGAACAAGGTGGAACAGGGAACATTGAAGTTCTAGAGAAGTATCAATTATAAGATGGGAAATTAATATATTTGTTTCTTAAATATTTGAGTTTTTTTAACATGTGTGTATAGATACCACATCGATTTTGGTGGGAAAACAACCAAACTATTGATAGTTTCTTCAAGACTTGGAAGAGAACTTTTTTCAATTGCTGCTTATTCTTGAAAAACTCTTATGGCCTCAATTTGACAGAACACTTGAGCACTTGTTTTTACTCAATAGTCATGTGAAACAAAAGAGATTAGTCTTATGCTTAAATGCTGGGTTGGAATGTATTTGGTTGAAGAAAATTAAATGCATTTATCATTGCAAAGAATGTAAATTCCATACTGTCTAATTCTAATGCGCTGAAGTTCATTCAAAAGAATAGTGCTACTAATAAACAATAGGAAGAGGAAAGCAGTCATATTAGCAAGGAGAATATTTAATGCTTCCAAAGCACCTTTTACCCAATGAGTTCACATTGCTATGTGCATAAAAATGATCAACACTTTAACACTTCTGTGAACTAAGCTGAATATCTCCTTTCTCAGATGGGAAAGTCAAAGCACAAAGACTTTGAATGATTTATCTGCATGAATTGGTAGCAGAGCTAAGAATCAAATCTTGGCTTGCCTCAATCTGCCATGGTATTATTGCTCATATGAACTATTCAGTCATTTATACTACATAGAAGTGACAAGCTCTGTCATTCAACTGGATAAAAATAATTTAAAAATATGATTTCAGTACAGCTCTTTCTCGCCATTCTCCAAGATCCTTTTATTAGAAGTTTGCCTTTTTGTCTCCCATGACACCAAGCCTTGGATTTAAAGTTTACTGCATTCATTCTGCTTTTTCACTTCCACCAAACAAAAAGTTTGGGCTGGCCAAGTCACCTTGTCCAGTGTTAGAGCACTGCTATAATAAAAATGAGAACAGGCAGGGCTGTGTGGGAAAGTTGTTTCCCACCTACAGGCATATCACAGATGTGGAGTTTGTTATTTGTTTCTCATTGTGAGAGCTGTGCAGCAGTCGATATTTAGAAGATGTGTAATGTGGTCTCCTTAAGCATGGGCAGAACCTTTTTGTCATGCAGCTCAGCCTTTTTCTCTCTCTCCCAGCCCCTGGGGGTCTCCTCTGCCTGTTCTGAATCATGAGAATGAACCATTTACAGTCATTTTGAGTAGAATGTAAACTAAAAGTAATGTTATTCTCATTATGTTGCAAACTGGAATTTCTAGATCCTAAGGAAAATTGTGTATCTTAAAATTATGAGTTCTTAACAACTTATGTGTTTTGATCAAGAACTTTTCAAGTGCAGTAGAACCCAAATATCTGGTCTTTTACTCCTGCAATTTGTGAGGGTGCATTCTTCCTCTTGTAGACCTTGGAATGTTGGTCATTCACTTTGCTGGGGAACAAGATAGGGTTCCTTACTTTACAGACCTTTGATTGCTTTAAGGTTTAATATTTCTATTGTATAGAAGCCAGATGCTTTTCTTAGTCCATCTGTCTCTCACACAATGCCCACATGCATGCCTTCTAGTTTACATGCTGCAAATAATTTCTTAAATGCCATTACAGTGAGGGAAATGACTGTAAAACAATGGCACTTGCCCCCTAGACCTGCTCCCACATGTATGACATATCTGCTTACTTAACAGAATTGAGCTTTTAATGTTGCTAGCAATTAAGAGACACTATAGTTGTGGGAAAGTGAGCTGGTTTTCTGCTCTGTCTGGGACATTACCAGAGTCTCTCTCAGATAAATCTCTGTTACTGATTTTTATTATTGGTGATGATATTTGAGCCCTGAGCATCTAACTTCTGATTCCAGGTTGCATTTGCATGGAAAAAGAAATGGTAAAAAAAGGGAGAAAAGAAAATTCTTTGCCTCATAAATTAGCCTAGAAGATATTCACTTGACTTAGCCTAGAAGATATTGAGACACACTAATGGTTCATTAAAGCACATTTTCTTTATTTTTAACTTCAAACAAAGTTGGTGGGGACCAAAGAGAGTTGTTAATGGTGTTTGTAAAAAAAAATACATCAAGGTAGGGAGATATCATGATGGGTCTTTCTTTTTAAAAGCTGTTACGTGATTCCTCTGTTGCCTGTTTTATGATGTGCCTCTTGTCCAGGACTTCAGCTCCACCCCATCAAGTGGCTGCACACACCCACTCTTCTTTGTGCCCCTCCAACCACATCCCAGTCTTCTAAAGAACGTGTCACTGTTTCATTCAGATGTGACACTTCCAAAGATATCTCTCATCTTTCTCAAATACACCCGTTCTTTGGAGGCTCCAAGGAGGAAAGACACTGCTGCAGGCTTGGCAAAAAAACTAAGTCTAAAACTACAAAAGCAAATGAACTTTGAGGGAGCTGAACCATTCCCATATTCTGACTATGGCAGGAAATATCTGCTGTCTGTTTGCTGTTCAGTGCAGCTTCAATATACAGAGTTAGAGCCGGAAGATGTGGGGATTTTGTGGATTTTTGGTTCTGTTTGTTTGCTTGTTTACTGGCTTTTTTGTGCTTGGTAATGCAAAACAGTTGTCCCATTTAGCCATCTAGTTCAGCTGCATGTTTGGCTGAGGATGCCTTTGGGAGCAAGTGGATCACAGAATCATGGGATCATTTCTGTTGGAAAAGACCTTTAAGATTGTTGAGTTCAACAGTTATTAATCCAATAATACTGGAAAAAGTTTGATATACAGTTTTGACTCCAGATAAAGGGATGTTGGTTTGGATAGCATTAGGTTAATTCCAGTATAATAGAGAGCACAGCATAAAGATACTTCCTAAAGATGTGAAAAAACAAAAAAAGTTGTCATGTAGAGCTTTCATTTGTCCAATAGGAAGTACTTGTCCTACTGAGAGGTCTGGAGAATGTCAGCTTGCTCTCATTAAATAGTGTGTTCAGCTCCTTTGCAATGGACAGTGTTACAAACAAAACATGAACCCTTAGTGCCTTCTCACTAATGCCACTGTTATGAGGGAACTCATTGACATTATTCAGGGAAAACCACAGAACCCCACGAGTCAGCCCGGGGTCTGTAGCTTTGGGTATAAAGCAGCTGAAGAAAGGTCACTTGATGCAATAACAGATGGTTTCTGTGGACTGCCAACTCTTTGCTAAGTATCAAAATTCTTCCTTTGATGAGACATGAGATTACTGACTGTATGACTTGGTTTGTTATCAGAATTGGAATAGTGTCATGCTTCATTTATGAGTATTTGCATAAATCAACACATCTCCTTCTTTAATAGGATGTACAATGCTAAGATCTTAATTTAGGCTAGAGTTGCTTCTTTCCTCATATTTTATGGAGCACATGGACTTGATTTTTAAATTTTTAATTCTAACACATCTTATTAAACGTGCAGGCATAGAGAAGCACCACCAGTCAAAGACATCATTATTATATGCATGGAGGGTTATCTTCTGCCTTTCTACCCTCATCATTCATTAATGATGCACAGAGGCTTGTCATTTGTCTTTTCAATTCTTTGACTTTATTTTATTGCTCATATTTTATGACACATGGAGAGCTCTGTAGCAAGCATTCATGATCAGCTTTACATGTCTATGGGAATATCATCTCTGCTGGGCCAGGAAAAAGTACCTTTTGCTCTCTTTGTATTTTGCCCATGAACTTGGTCTAACATCACTCTCTTATTGTTGGTGTTTCTTGCAGTCTTCAAGTTTCTAAGAAAATGAGCTGGTATGCTGAAAAAGCAGCTAGCCTGTACAGTGGAGTGTGTGTGTGTTTTAGCCACCTTTAATCTCATTTCCTAGCTGCTCCTATGAACCCCACTGGCATCAGGGGTAGTCATTGAGACCTCAGGTGTAACTCCAGTTTGCCATTCAGATAATGATCCTAGATAAGATTGAGATGCTGCTTCATCTTTGTGAAAGTGCCAGACAGAAATGTCTCCTGCCAGCTGCGTTGGGTGTGTGTCTTTGCAAGGCAAGCTCTGGTCCACTGGGACCAGTGAGGAGACTATTAAAGCAGTTCTGACTTCTACATGTCACTTTGGAAAGCCCCCCAAGTTACTGTGATCAGAGTCTTTGGAGTGTTTTAAGTTTTTCAAATTCAGTTTAAAGAGCTTAATCAAACTTTCTGACACAACTGGCACACATTAACATTTTTCATCTGTAAACACACAAACCCAGGCATTTCTAATTGCCAGTAATTAAAGTGTGTGGTTGGTTTTGAAATGCTTTCCTGTTGAAGGAGTCTGAAGTGGTACAGCTCCCTAGTGATGCTCCCAAGGAGACAGAGGCCTGCCTGAGGCCACCTTGCTGCCTCTCAAAAGGGAATGGGGAAAAATTGGGCTGTGCACTCATCTTGCATAAACATTTGAGCTGGGGCTACTGTTGTGTGTTCATAGAAATAGTTGGATAACTCCTTTTTATTAAAAAATTAATTAGTTCACTGTGCCAAATATCACTTGCTGCCTGATGTGGCATTTAAAAGGGATCTGGTGTGTGTAATTTTTTTCCTGAAATTGGTTCAAGAGCTCAGAAGCACAAACCCATACTGTCCCAGCAGGATGTGGGTGGCTTCCACTGCTTTATTGAAAACATTTACAAATGAAATGTTCTTTGGACTAGAGCTTACCCTGAATTACTCTGAAAACATCCAGAGACCTGCCAGCTAGGGGCCAAGTTACATGCATTTCCTCTTTGGAGCACACAGAGAGCCAGTCCTTCTCTGATGCTTCCGTGCTTTATCCACACACTATGAGAAACAGGGCTGCCAGGTCTCCTGGGGAATATGATACACCAGACCTGTCTCAGCTTCCTCTGGAGCATCTGGGGCTAATGACTGCTGAGAGGAATTTGATAGGAGGCACAGCCTAATCTAATATGGTAATTCCTAGATTTTCATGATAGCTTGACAAAATCCACTGCTGCTTTTCTCTTCCTTGTGCTCACAGAAGATTCTTGCATAATCTGTCTTAAAAAATCCAGCAGAGCTGCTGAGCCAGGGCTTGGCAGTCCATCCTCTAGGGACATGCTTGCAAGTATTTTTGTTTCTCTGAGTGGTATTTCTGGTGGCCACATCACAATTCAGTCTTCAAGTGCTTGTCTTTTATTATCTCTCACAGGATTTCTTGATCTTCCCGTCTCTTCTAGTCAGTTCAAAAATACAGTAAGAGCAGCCTTTACTGTGGTATTCTGGCCCTTCTGTTTTCAGTTTCAACTGTAGTGAGGAAGCCCAGAAGGAAAAAATGCCTTTTTTTTTTCCTGCAAAAGTTTAACCATTTGGAGCCTGAATTGGTTCAGCAAGTGCAGAATGGGGTGATGCTTCTTACTCTGAAGATTCAACCTAAAAAAAAATAAATATAGATAATCTAAACTTTATGCATTCACACCAACATGAAATTAATAAAAAATATTTATATATATAGGTCATTTAAATGTGTTCCACTGCAGTGTTAGCAATCCAATAACTCTTTCAAAGGTTGAGCAGTAGTACGTGCACCCTCCTTTGGATTACAGTCATGCATGTGTGGAGAATGGGTGAGACCACGAGGAAAGGTTAGGCAAGGGGCATTGTGGAGCCATGTGAGTTGGATTCCTTATCTGCCATCTTTTATCTCACTTTCTGCTCCAGGCCAAAGAGCTGTGGTAGAGCAGATGCATTCCAGTGAATGTGTACTAGGGCTATACTGCTTCCACTGTGTGTGCCTTGTTTCCTCTGAATACAAGTATGTGCCAATGAAATGAGTAAAAGTGCTAAACACTGATCTGACATGCTGGAAATGGAAGAGAAAGTAGTTTTCCAAGAATATTAGGTTTATAACTAAGTACTTAGAGAGGGAAGTGTATTGGAGAATTAAAGCTGTTAAATTGCAGTCACTTAATTATCCTGAGTCATTGCCTAAGTACCTGTGCTCCAGTGTGTCCATCCACTGCAGCCACCTTATCAAGAGGAAAGACAAACTGAGTGCATTTCCATGCAAGGTCAAGAATCAGAAGCTTACAAAGCATTTTTTGCCTAGTAAGAAGAATTGATGCACAACTTCTATTTTTTTTTAATTTCGATTATTTTATTTTACATTCTTCAAAGAAGGGAGCATGCGTTTGGAGTTTTTTACAATGCAGGATCAGCTCTGCTCTGGTAGTGGAGGACATGGATTCTGCAGTATGGGTATGGTGACAAAATGACTCAGGTGTTAGCAATTCTGCTACTCCCACTAGCAGACTTGCACAGCTGCATAAACATTAGCAGAGGAGCTCTTCCTGCTGTGCTTTCATTCAGAGCAGAAGTGAGAAGGATTGTGGTCCCTCTCATTCAGCAGGGCAGGAACATCCTGGGTTCACTGGGAAACATCGGGAAGGTGTTTGGAGGAGAAAAGGAAAAATCCTCAATGGGGAAGAGAGAAAATGTGTGCTGAGGATTTGGGCTTTAAAACTGAACTGGATGATAGGAGAATGAGGGTAAAATGTCCATTCTCCTGAAGACAGCTACAAATATCGGACAGATTGCAATTATGGGATAGTGATGTTTTCATTTATGCTTCTACTTCCAAATGCCACTTGTAGGCAGAAGCCACTGAATGGAAACATCAAATACTCAGCTTGTAGTCCAGCAAATTGCTTTTAGAACAATGAAGTTGTGGCACACCAGAACTTTAAATGTCCTGCTTAGAGCTTTAACAGAGGATTTTTCAAATTCCAACTCTGACACTTGGAAGTTCAGACCAGAGTTTCCCCACCAGCATCCTAGAAATTTATGGAGTAATTTTCCAGGGATTTACTCAGGAAGTGGCCATGCATCTGCCTCAGCTCTGCATGGACAGGTTGTAGCTTCAGGGCTGGAAGCAAGTCCCTGAAAGTCTAAGCAAACTACTAGAAATACAAGATTACATGGCCTTCATAAGTGTATGAAGCAGCTTTCTCTTACATCCCAGGGTAATGAAAATTTTCCACTCAAAGTGTTTTAATGAGGATAATTACACACCCTTGCTGCATTTAGTTCGTGATGCTCTGACTTCCCATCTCATATTTGCAAAGCCATAACTCAGAATGCTATTTTTAGATGGAGACACTCTCTTGGATTCATGCTGAGTATAAATATTTATAAGAATAAGGAGCCCAAATGATTCAAGAATGTTAAATTCATCTAAATACTTTCAACACATGGGTGAAGTTGGCAAGTAAAAAAAGGGTTATCTCTGTTATCTTACAACAGAATTTGCTGAAGTTATAGTTATTATATATTTTCCAGGCTTGCATTTAGTCAGAGATCATCTAAACTAAGGGCAGAAATAGAGACATTCTAAAGATTTGGCATTGTCATCTATTTTGGTCTTCTGTATCCACAAGTGCCATGTAGGTGCCCGGTTTGTGGTAATTGGGATGGGGCTGGGCTGAGCCTCATCCCCAGTGAGCTCCAGCTGTGAGCAGCAGGTGAGCAGCACTGACAGCAATGAGGCATGGAGTGCCCAGGGGCACTGAGCAACCACCAAAGGGAGCAGAGGGCACACAGGGGCAGGGCATCAACAGAGGGTATACAAGTTGGGCTAAAGAACAAGAAGGGCAGATGCTTGCAGCCTTCTGGAGTGATGTGGTGTTACTCTGCAGCTCGTGGCTGTCTCAGCTCTGACAGTGCCAGGCAGTTTTCTCTCTGCAAGTGCTGATGAGGGCATCCCAAATGTCTGAAGGGACACTAGGATCTATCAAAGTTTGCTACAGCTGTGAATGACTTTCAGGCATTTGTGCAGAGGACATCACCTAGACAGTGTGTTAGTGGATAGCATTAATGCTTCCACTCTGGAGGTACCTGTGTCAGGCTTTCTTCTGGAAAGTTCCCTTGCTGAAGTGTCAGGAGAAAGGAGCCATGCTAGGTGTTGTCAGACTTGGTAAGTGTGCATGGGATTGTGGCACGAGGAAATAGCGTGCAAGTAGAGAACTGCGATTTGTTCTCCTTGTTCCAAACTTAAAATTAATCCAAGGCAAACATGGCCTTTACTCCTCTTAAACTGACAGCAGAAGTACACTCATGGGAATCCGTCCAGATGCTGTACACAGTGAAGGAAACCCATCTGGAGGGCAGCTAGTGCTACCCCCAGTTTTGCAAGCTCTCCTGTGACCCAAGACATTGGCACTCTGTGCTTCCTCTGAGTGTGCTCAATACCATGTTATTGAGCCATGAGAAGATCTGAGAGGCACGGATTTTTAGAAGTGCCAAGTAGGCTCTGTTTTCTCAGGTGCTTGAGTTGCTGGTTAAGAACAAATGGTGATGAAAACTCTGCTGCTGCACATCTGTGAACTCTTGAGCAAGAAAGATTATGGGCAACCTCAAAATAACAATGGCAAGGTGGGCTGTGACACGAACTGTTGTTCACTTGCAATAAACAGTGAAATACAACCTCTGCAGTTGGTGTTTGCAGCCCACAGATTAGGTAGAAAATATTAATGTCAATTAATATGCATACAGTCATGGTGAATAATGCCAGATCTGTTCCTAACTCTAGTACTAAGCCTGTTGAGTTCATACTAAACGTACTGTGTTGTGAGGTAAATCCATTGCTGTCAAAGTGGTCTAAAGGCATCTTTCCTCTCTGGTGGCCCCTGAACCACTGAGTCTTTGGAGCTTGTAAAATTTATACATGGAAAAGCCATGATATGGGCTTATTGCCTCGTGTTCTTCTCTAGACATGCAGTCCTGACCTGCCAGGAATGGCCCAACAGGGGCATTTCTTTGAACTATTATGACTTTTTTTATGCTCTTAAGCTGAAGGCACCCTCTACACTTAACTTCTGGTCCAAAAAGAAATGAGAATTCTAGGGTTGAGAAACATGAAATGCCTGTTGGCATAAATTTAGGAACTTTTTAATGTGTGTCCCAGAGAACATAGTTGGGAGCGACACCACTCTGGAGAGAGATTTGGTTTCTCAGACTTAGCAGAAGCCCACCACACTCTTTTTTTTAGATTAAGATTGTTTGCTGTTGTAGGAATCAGTAAATTGGAAGCAGACCTGAAAGGACAGTTATCCCCCACTGTATGGGTGCAAGAGAAGCATTCTGCACTTGGCAGGCCCCTTCAGGCTGGCTTGCAGGGTCAGCCTTTCCAAGGGCACTCGGAGAGCTCCGGTCTGCGTGGCTTCCTCAGGCACACTGAGGGAGTGTTGTACAGCATCTGCATCCAGCTCTGCTGCACTCACTAGCTCAGGTCAGAGGGGCAACACAAGAGATCAACTCCGAATTTTTGGACATACTAACAGTTGTGAAGAAGGATCTTTTTATTCTAGGGAAATGCAAAGGACAGTCCCACATCGTTCTGAGCAGTTGTCCAAAATTGAATGTTTGGATTTTGAGCTCCTCAAAGCATGTGTTTTATGTCTGTATTTATATTCAAAATGCCTTTAAGCACCCTGTTAAAAAATGCAAACATTTATAACATCTAGCCATTCCATTTGTGCTTGTTTAACCATGAACAAAACATTCCTCCCTCATCCTTAGACTTTTTCAAGTTCTCATTCAGACATTAGGGAGTGATGGTCTTTCTGTGGTAATAAGCTGTAAAAAGAACAAAATTAATGGATAACGTGGGTAAGAAATGAGTGAAACAAAGGCTTGACTTGCTGTTTGTGAGAGAAAAGCAAGCAGATGAGCTCTAGGTATGCAGCAGAATGATGATCCCACTAGGTATTGTGCTGTCAGGTACTATCTGGGATGCAGCATCAAAGAGAAAAGGAGCAGTCACCAAAACCAGATGATTATAAAGTTGTTTCATAACTGCCTAGCTTAGCTTTTAGCAAATTAGTGAGAGGTACTTTTCTTTAATGCTTGGTGACACATGCACAAAACCCTCAGTACATCTGATTTCTAAGGTTTCAAATGAGGGCATGTGTTTCTCTGCCATCCAGAATATAAATATATATGAAAATATCTCTTCATCTAATACTGATTATGGTCTCAGTTCTGAGCAATATGTAGGAGATTAAAGCCTGATGCTTCTGTGTACAGCCTAAGGCACTCTCACAGTGGGAGGAACAGCGGTCCCCTTGTTCCATGTACTGTTCCAAATTCCATAAATGTCTCTGTCGCTGCTGTCACCTGCTACCATGTAAAGATCAGTCTAGTTCTGCACGTCAACTTTGTTAAGTGCTCGTTCTTATTAGCCTGAACAGTGACAATTTGTTATCGTGGGCTGCTCTGGGACGTTTCCCTCTCCAGCAGTACATTGTTTGCCAAATCTACATGTTAGTGCATTTGTGCAGTGCAGGCTGCCTGGGAGGATCCAGCTAGGGGTTTAAATGTGAGCACTTTGTAGCTGTAGGCCAAATTCTGTCTTCAGTTACATCTGATCAGATCAAGGCTAACATTTAGTCGTGTCATACAAATACCCCTACTCCTCCACTTACATCAGGATAATTGCAGGCAGAATGGGTCACTCAGCCTCAGATGCCTTGTTTATTGAAATATAACAAAGCATCTTTTGTGTTAGTTTGATTTGTAGGTAAGCATTAAAACCATCTCGGTGTTTTGAGCTTCACTGCAGTCACTTAAGAAAGCAAGAAAATTATTTTCAGAGTAAGGGATAGCAGGGCCTTCTGATGGAGCAAACCAAACACTTTTGGAGTCACTTCTATCACAGAAAGCCTAGGGCAGCTGCATTCCTAGCAATGAATTTTGGCAAGGTGCATGAAACCAGACCAGGCAACCTCCCAGAGGCAATACAGAGGCTTTGTATCTCCCAGAACATTCTGTTGTGGTGTCTGCAATGCATCCTTAGCCTTCAGTGTGGGGGGTGAGATGTACTTAAAATTTCCATGCCTTCTTTTGTTATGTAGTTCTCTGGAGAAATGGAACAATTCTTTTACAATGCAACAAAGCATTGATTTTAAGCAAGCAAGGCATGTGCAAAGCAAAGGCGGCCAGGAGCTGAGCAGCACAGATGACTCCTGCTCCTGGCCTTCCCTGTGGTGGCTGAGAGGTTTCAGACTTAGAGCTGTGCAGTCCTCTCAGGCAGGCCCACGTTCCCTAAATGAACTGCTGCATGAGGTCTCCATGCATAAACACAGCTACAGGAATGTCTTCAGCCGCTGTAAATCAAATGAACTCCCTAAAGTCAATGGGAATTGAAATCACTTGTGCCACCTAGATTTGCAGCAGCTGAAAAATCTAAGAGATAATCTGTATTTCAAAGGGATCAAAAGTTTCTTTTCCCTGGCTCCCTGAAGGTTGCTTTCACTTATGAGAAGTTAGTGTTTCTGAGTGCTTGAGTGTGTCTGCATCTTTGTTTAAGGCATTATCTGCTACCAAGTTCTACTCAATAATGAGTTTTCCTGTGTGTTTCAAAGAGCATGTAAGTAATGTAGAATTTTTCAGAGGGGCTTTACTCGCTACTTTCTTCCACTAGAAAACAAAGCACTCTTACAAATCTATTTATTTTTATTCAAAATTAAATTTTATATTTTCTTATTTTCTGCTTTAAATATGTAGTTAGGCCTGTTCAGTTGCTTATTGAATAAATATTTATATTTGGGAATAATTATTGTCAATATCACTTAATGAATACTGTTATGAAAATGAAGCACCCTAACGTATTGTCACTGAAATCAAAAGCCCTGTATTAGTTTATAGTAGCTGAAAGTTTTAAGCATGTGTAGGAAGAAGAGAAATTAAGTAATTAGAGATCTTTTATTAAATGGGATGTGAGAAGTTTTATGGGTCAAGAATACAGTTAATACTTTCAGGCTATTGAATAACAAACTGTGTTTGAGAGTTAGAGGACCTTGATAGCAATTTTCTGTCTCTCTCAAAAAGCAGCGAGAATTTTATGGGTCAGGTCTGTGTGTGTTTTGTACCATTTCCTTACCTTATATGCCATAGATAAAGCTGAAATATGTGAGAAGAGAGGATTAACTCTGCAATTCTGAGCCTATGTACTTTCGGGATATCTTGGTGATAAACTGATCTGACCACTTGGTGACCTTAAACAAACTTCAGAGAATAAAGCCAAGCTTCTGACATGGCAACTTGAAAATGTGCAGAGCATTTTCATTAGGTTAATTGAGTCTTTTGAGGTGTGTATGTCTGGGTAAGGATAAATCATGATTGTGGCTTTTTTTTTTTTTTTAACTGCACTTATAATTGAGCCTGGGTTGATTATTATTCTTGGGTATTGTAGTTCTGCCAGGAGACCCTGGAGGTTCTGCAGACAGTGTATCTGGCCTTCCCAACATTTGAAAAGAAAAGAAAACAAATGTGTGGGATGGAATGTTTCCTAATAAAATATAATGTCTCGAGTATTTTGTTCCCTGTTTAAGAACGGTGTCTTGTAATGGGGATTGATGTAATCTCAATCTAAAGAAGTTGAGACTTTAGTCAAAGCAGCCCATGTGTTTTGATTTTAATTTCCTCTAAGTGGTTTATTTGGGTTGCTTCTAATTATGAAGAGTGTCTGTGATAGGCTGCTTATGTGGACAATATAAAAAATACTATGATAAAAGGTTTTGAAAACTTATTTTTCTAACTTCTTGAAGTCCTAACATAGACTCCTCTGCCTTCAGCCTCTTGTTCCCTTTATGAGCCAGCTTGGCTTTCCAAACTCAGATTTCTGTTGAGAGAAGGTAATAAATTACTTCAGGATTTTGGGAAGCATAAATGTAATGTGTGTTTGTCCATAACTTTAAGGGACTAATTTCCCCAAACTAACTGGACATTGCTGGGTAAGCAAAACAAAGGGAATTTCTGCCTCTATTTTCAGTTTTTCTGTGTACACCTAAGGGAAGACATGCTCCCTTGTGAAGCCAACTTTGCCTAAACAGCTGTCAGTAACAGGATATCTATAGTTGTGGAGCTGAAATTAGTATTTTGTGCCAGCTCACTTGGAAAACCAGAAGGTCTTGAGAGTACTTCTGGCACTATCTTAAAAATAGTATTGAAAGTCATTGTGTTACTATTAAATTTGCAATTTACAGTGAATGAGTATTTATCTCTGCTAAGCTTGCTTAGTCTGGCTGTCAGTGGCTTCAGGGGTGTTCTCTGTGTGGTTTGGTAGTAGATGCAATTCACAATAAGAGGATTAGAATGTGATGTGCGGCTTGTTCATTTAAAATTGTTTTGCCTGAATCCAGAAGTTATGAAACTCAGTTGGTGGAGAGGGAGAGAATTGAGGAATGGGAGTTTTCCAGGGTCTGAAAGTTAACAAACAGTTGCAAACAGTGTTCCGAGTCGGAATAAAGTTCTTTTATCTCGAGGCAATAAAACATCCAGTCTTGTAGCTGTGGAGTCAGTCAGGAGATTGACGGTTTGGTGGCTTTTTCCAGTTGTGTGTTATTGTTACCATGTCATCCCCCACCCCACACTACAAGGTCATTCAGGGCTGGAAGTGTACCTGCAACGACAAGCAGCTGATGTGATTCACCTCTATTTTGTACCTGAGCACACCTGGCATGCCCCAGCACAGAGGGGTTACAGATCTCTCCATCTGAAACTCAGTAACTGCTGAGGATTTTTCCTCCTGTGTTTAATTTACAGATTTGTTACGTGGACAAATTTATTTTCCGTTAACAAATAGTGCAGGTTCTCTGGCATACATTGGTCCTTTTGCCTATCAAAAACAGCATAGTGTACAATTCCTCAAACAAAACTGCCAAGCTTGGAAACATAAATGTACTGTATTCCTGCTTTATTTTTCTGATGCTATTAATCAAAAGTCCACTGAAATCACATGAGAAATAATGCTTCCAATCATTCTTCATAAAAAAAGCAGGAAAATCCCCAACCAACTCTCCTATGGCACTTTTCTATATTTAGACTTCTAAAAATGTGTTTTAGAAGGTTAATTGTGGCCTTTTCCCAGTTTGGGAAAGTTAACCCACTTTTAGTACATCAGAGCACATGACACAACCTCAGGGATTTTTTTGCATCTTCTTCTGTTGCTGTTGCTGAGCCATTAATGGTTGTTTATTCATATTTTACCTAATAGTCTGTGCAATTTCTATTATCATCTATATGGTACCTTCAGAGTTTTTGCTTTTTCCATGTGAATCCCTGTAGATTTGCACATAAATCACTCTGTTGTGGTGCATCATACTGCAGTTTTATTACTGACTGCCATGTCAGAGGAGTTAAAGTGGCCATGACATGCCCTGACATGTCTTGGGGATTTTTTTTTTTGGGAACTTTGGTTTTTTTTGTTTTTTTTTTTTTTTTTTAAGAAAAAGGAAAAATGGGGTGTGGGAAAAAAAAGGTTTATTCCTCAAATGGCCAAATCTATTAAGGAAGTCTGAATATTTCTCAGCAAGAGAAACTAAGCTTTAGATATAGCTGCCTACATACACAGTCAGAGGAAGGGAAAGCCATGATTAAATTTCTCATGGACTGTCAGGGTCAAATTTAAGCCCTCCTGAGCTGCTACCATGGGGGTGTCCTCCAGGCTCTGGTTGCTGCAGCCCATCCCTGTGCCACAGCCTCTGGAGCAGCTCCTGGCCTGGCACCAGCTGCAGTTCGAGGTGGCAGCATCCTGCCCTGCACTGTGCTCTGCAGCCCGTGGTGGGAGGCACAGGGCAGGATTTCATTGGGAAGGAATGTCCTGGTGGGAAGCAGCCCTGGGGCAATGTGTGACAAATGTCTGGTGCAATAAACTGGCCACGCTTGCCAAAGGTGCAGAGCAGAGTAGGGAACCCTGCAAAGTGGAGAAGTGCTAAAAGTTTCTGTTATTGACAGCAGGAAAAAAAAAAAAGGGAAATTAAATGACACATTGCCATGGCTGTTCATGTGTGAAGGGGATAGAGGAATTGAGATGTTTTATAAAACCTTTGAATTTTCAGTAATTGGCCACTACAACCACAATTTTTTTTTTTTTTTCTAAAATTCATGCTGGTGTCTGATGGTTTGGTGTCCTGTAATGGACACCCCAAACTTTGGCTCTGTTTAATGTCCAGTCCAAATCTTGTGATTTAGACCTGTTGTTGGGCTTCTGGAGTTTATTTCAGCCCAGCAGACAATTCAAGTCAAATAGGATTTATTTTTTCTGGTGGTATGGGAGAGCGGGATTGTTTTTTATCTGCAGAATTATTTTATATGTATCCCTCATTTTAAAGGCAGGCCATCTTTAAATATTTTATGACAATACAGAGGAAAATATTTGTCATAGTGATTGTAATGGAAGTCAAAATTTAGAGAGCTCTGTGCTGGAATGTTATGTTATTACTTCCAGCAGTAGATGCAGCTTGTGTGCTTCTGTTTCAAAAAGCTATTAAAGCAGATATGAAGAGATTTTAAATATATGGTATTTCATGGCATAAACTGGGCAGTTCAAATGGGGATGCTCTTGAAGAAACACTGCGGAGTGCAATGCTCACCATGGGGACCAGAACTTTGAAATCCCAGGTTGAAAGGCCTTATATAGCCACAGCCTTGTTTGAGTAAATATGTACAGTCCACGGTTGTTTTCTGTGGGGGATTTTCCTGTGACCTTCAAACAGCCTTTCTGTGTATTTATTTTCTCTTTGAAAGCAAACAGCTTTTGTGTGAACTTGTTTTAAAATGAAAAAAATAAAATCAAAGTAAAATATGCTTGAAACGCTGCAAGGCAGCAATTTCTGCTTTGCTTTTGTTGTGGTGGTTGATTTCTGTTCCAAAAACCTCTTGCTACCAAATGCAGGCAGGTAAGTTCTGGATGAGAGGAAGAAATAGTGTTAGGGCTTTGCTGTTTGCTGTGGAGTTCCCTGCTAGTGCAGCACAGTCTATGGCTTGGCAGGCCTGTGCAGTGTTATTTAACACATCATAAATGCTCTGAAGTGCCCTTGCTAAGGTCAGGTATCTGCAGTCAACTCCAGAATGATTCACAAACATGAAAGAATGAGTGTGAAAAACCCAAGGCTCTTTTTTAAAGTGCCTTAGTAACTGCAGTTAGCTGTGACTCCTGGTAGCTGTGATGCTGTATTGCCTTGTGGGCTGGGTTAACTCTGGTAGGAGCAGCTCTCCTTGTTTTCAGACTGCCATCTGGGCACAGACACTGAAAGTGTTATGGATCTTGCACCAAGTGCTGGTTTGGATGTTGCATTTTAAGTGGTAGTTGATCATTTCTGTAATTAGTGAGTGGCTGTAAGACTTGGACTGGCTGAGGCAGTGGCACTGCTGCATCTACAGCTGGGAGAGCAGCAGGATGGGACAGGCCCTGCTGGTGGGCGCAATCCCAGCCCCAGACATGGCAGGGAAACCCTTCTGTGAGCAGCCTGCTCTCACTCTCCCACTCTCTCTTCACCAATAACTGTAAACAGCCTGACCAAAAAACCAGCAGAGTTTTGGGAAGGCTTTGGATCTCAAGTATGAGCGTGGTCAGACATCATGGTATGGTGTAAAAGAGTACTTAAGACTTGCATGTCCTAAAGAAGTTTGTGGGATTTCACTTCTTACCAGGACCAGGATCTGCAGTGTGAGCATCTCCTTCAAATGAGCAAAAAAAACCCCTGAATTAATTTAGGATTTCACAGTGCCATGGACACTGTGAGGTTCTGTATGGACATGTGGCTCTGGAGGATCCATCTGTGAGCAAAGGGAAGGGAGGGAGTGGCATTTAAAGCTCAGGGACAGTCAAGGAGCATTGCCACGCTCCTGCATTTGGGCAGAAGTGCACAAGGGGATGTTCCTTCACATTGTGTTGGCTGCACATGGCCAAGCTCATACCCATAAGATCTGGTGGAGCTCTTGGTGTGCTTCTCCTGCTGTGGCAAACATCTCTGGTTGCTGCTCCCATGCTCAGGGAGGATGTCAATGCTGAGGTCCCCTTCCTCTCTTTGTCAGGCTCTTACTTTATCCATAATTACCTGAACTGTGCTGAAGACTTCATTAGAGTTTGACAAGTCAGCTTTATCCTGAAGGGAAGGGAAAAGGAAGGAGATGGCTCCCTGCCAGTTCTCAAAATTGTGGGTCCACATGGGAGAGACAATTTGAAGAGGGAAGAAAACTGCTGTAAAATATTTCTTAAGCTGGTCTTCCTGTGGAGCATCGCCTAATTGAATCCTACTATAAAAAAGTGACTGGTCAGGGCACCTTTGAATTAGTAAATGAGATTTTTTTTGTATTCTGAGAATTCTCATCTGAAATGACATCATGTTAAACTGTGATGTGCCAGGGCTAAAAGACAAGGGAAGGCTGCAACTTTGCCCCTTTTTTTATGATGAAAGAAATCAAGGTCATCTAAATGAATTCAGGGAATTTATTATAACAAAGAGAGACATCAAAGCATAGCATAACTTTACAACATTTGTAAAATTCAATATTATTCATTCAACTTTGGGAGTAAAATTTGATGTGTGCACATGTCAGTGCTGTAATCCCTCAATTGACATCATGAAGCTGAGCTTTTTCAGTGTTTGATTGAAGGTTAACTGTGCAGGTTTCATTTTTTCCTTCTATTAACTAATTTTCTTTGCACATTCTCTGGGGCTTTCACTAATGATGTGTTTCAAAGTATTTAACAAGCCCTGAGGTAAATAAAGTATCAAACTGGCAGATCAGGTCAAGTTCTAGAAGTTTCAAGAGACTGAAGACCTCATTGCCCCTAGTTTTATTTTATTGACCTACAGAAGAGAATAAAATATTTTGAAATCTTTAAGGGATATTTTTAAGGACACTTTCTGCTCCTATTGGGGATAAATACATTTTCTTTTCAGAGTCCCTGTTGAAATCCACTAGAGTTTGGTTCTCAAATGCAGCTGGAGAAAGTGATGGGATTGGAGCTAAGTGCAGAAAATGTTGAAATGGATAAACTACAAAATAATTTGGGAACAAGGAAGAAGTTTGGCTTCAATGTTGCTTCTTCTGGCTAGTGGGGGATTTTCTGTCCAGAAATTCATCCTGACTGGAGGTTGCAGTATGTACATTTATAGTAGTTGTGTTCCACGGCAGGATTATGAAAGGATTTTGGGCATGGGAGAACAAGTTTGGGTCCAGCTTGTTTAAGAGGTCACACATTGTGTTCCTATAGTGGTCTTCCTATAGTTCCTATAGTTCAATAGTAGGACTACATTTTGTTCTAAAACTGTTTTGTTTTGGAAGGGCTGTTTTATACTTGAAAGGAATGCTTTGGACCTCCTGTGAAATACAAACTACTGTTCCTGTAAATATGAAGGAAAAAAGAAACCCTTAAGTCCTATGCTCTGTTTCTTCTGGGAAAGTATTATAGAACTCCCAATTTGTCCTTTCCTTGCTTCTTTACTTGTATTTGGTAGAGTTTCTTTTTGTTTTATTCTCTTTTTTCTATACTAATCCCTTCTTCCTCTGAAGGAAATTCTAACATTTTTCTTTCTGATGTTGTTAAGAAGATGATGCAGGGCCTGTAATAGATAATAGAACCAGTTTTGCAAGAGACTGAAGCACCTCTATACTTGACCACTGCGTAAAAGAGAGGAGTGCTGTAAAAAAAACTAGTAGCTATAGGGATTTTAAGTGAAATTTTAAAGGAGTAAAGTCAACTGGATTAATCAGTTTATATACCTGAGTCACATCAGAGGAATCACTGCATCCTTTGGATAGATGCAGGCTTGGAAGGACGTGTGTGGGACTGGTCCCTCTAAATCTATTGGCTCCTCTCCCAAAAGTTTGACTTTGGACAGCAGTGAGTGAAATATTTTACCCATGGAAACATCATAGAAGCAATCTCTTAGTTACCAAACCACTATCACTGCTCTGAAACCAGGAATCATTTAGCAGCACAGTTTATCAGAAGGTCAAATATCTCATGAAGCCTTTATTACTTCCAGTATTTATATGACTAAATCAATTTTTATTGTTCCTTGATTTCCTTCCGAAATTTAAGGACTTGGTAATTTACAGGTTCAGCTTAAATAGCCATGATGAGATCACAAATGTGTCTGCAAAGCCACTCATGGAGTGGCTTAGGGTTTTGGCTCTGCTTAAAGGAGTCATCTTTTGCAAGGTGTTCATCCACTGGGATATTTTTGCTCTAATGACAGATGAATATCTGATATAAAGCTATGGGAACAAACATTTGGGATTCCTCTTTGAAAGACATCAGTATCTTTGATCTTCTGGTAAAATCTGAGGATTTTCTGTAGTCTGTCCTGGTATTGTTTCTTCATTAAATGCTTGTTCACGAAGACAAGTGATGGTCCAAATCCTGTTATTTGCAGCTGACTTTTGTAGAGTTGAATTGGGTATTTTCTTAAACTGCAGTTTCCTCCATTCTTAACAATTGGCTCATGGCCTTTGGCCAAGCAGCCAATGTGTTCTGGAGTTTTCAATGTGTAGAGTGCTGTTTTTGTTGGCCTGAAGTGTCTTTACTGCCGTAGGGGTTTCTGCAAGGCTGGCCCAGGCTCTCCAGGACCGTGCAGAGCTGTTCCAGTGTCTTCAGTGTGAATCGTGCGTGATGAAGCTGAAGCCACACCCTTGGTGCACGTTTGAGTCCTGGCAGCCCCTGCAGCCCCTCTGAGCTCACTCCCAGAGCTCAGCCTCATCCCTGGTGTGAGAGCACTCACCTCCAGCTGCACCTCTGGTTGTCCCTTTTCAGCAGCCTTCCATTTGCAAACTGGCAAACTTTTGCACAAAATTGCATTTTATTTCTCTGATGTTATACTGAAAATATTTCACATCTTCTCCTGAGAGCAATTGTTTATTTTTTTGTTAAAATTATTTAATTTGGAACTGGAATTAGCTGCATTTTGCAGTAGAAAACCTTTCTATTGTAATGAAGCCTTATCAGAGCAGCAGACTGCTGTCTCCTTGCCTGGGATTCCTTGTTGTTTCCTATTTTCGATCAAGCAGCTCTTAAAGGGGCACTGTCAACATAGAATCAAACTGGTTTTGAGTTTGATGAAAGGTGTGCAGGCAGCAGCAGATTTTACAAAACTAATTTTAATATAAATCTACTCCTGAGTGTGACCTAGTGGTATTAAGAAGCATAGGTCCTGTAAGTTTGATACTGAGCAGTCATTAAGCATATCCTAAAGGAACTTGGGGGATATTTTTTTGTAACTTGTCTCCAGGTCTTCATCTGTTGCAATGCGTGTTTTAAAATTTTTTCAAATACTGAAGTTTTAATTGCCTTGAAAACCACAACTAAACCAGAGACTTATGTAATTGCATAGCTGTAGGATATAGGTGGTTTTAGGAAACAAATATTCCCACAGGGCCAATGAAATTTATTAATTAAATGCTTGTTTATGTAGTGACGAGCTCAAATGTTATTCTGACTTTGAAAGTTATCTTTGCCTTCCTTGAGTCTTAGCTTGTGGCTGGGACACACCTTGGGTGGGGCATTCATGCACTTGTACTCCAAGCTTTTAAAGGGTTTGGCAAATATGACATTGAACACATGGGGCCACACTGGTTGACCCAGAGCTGTCAAGAAGTGAGGCAGCTTTTGGTGAGTAGCTTGTGGTAAATCAGGGTATCAGTTACCTAATATGAACAGACTAATAGCACTTGACTGGTTCTAGGTTTTCCTTTCAAAAAGATTTATTTCAAACGGTTTTCATATCTGATTCAATTTTTTTAATCTCTGAAATTCAGAAGTCAAAAGTAAAAAAAAAAAGCACTGCTTAATGTAGTAAGACAGAATCTGTTAAGCAGCAATGATTGTAAAGGTTTGGGAGCTATTTTGGGGCAAATTATGCTAAACAAAACAAGCCATTTTATCCTCCCTACAGCTTTGGTTTAGACTTGCCAGAAAAATGTGGTCTGGATTCAGTTTTGCTCTCCAAAAGTAGGAAACTTTCCTAACTCGTGTTTGTCTAATATAAGAACAGTTATATTAGCTATGCTGTGCATGCCTGCATGGAGCCAGAGCAAGTTTTCTGCAGGCTGGGTGTAAATAACCCTGCCCGTTTGTACACGGGGCTAATAGGAAATGACAGCTTGGTTTGAAGTGCCCTCTAGTGACAAATGGGATTTTGGATGAGGCAGTCGGGATAAAACCAGCGAGAGGAAAGCTGGCTTCAAAGCCAGGTCACCTTTTGAGAATGATCATTATTGCCCTGGTTTATTAATTCCTGCTCTGGCAGCACAGTGAGCAGAAGTAAATTAGGATATGGTAGTTATTGCCAGGTATTCTTCCAGCTAAGTTTATGGATATGAGGAAATATCCCGAAAAGAAGCTCCTAAAGAAAATTGTGCCACTAGAACCGATCAGAGTGTAAACTCTGAGCAGCGACAGGTGCAAAGGTTTCTCACAGCCGTGTTCTGACTGTTCTTGAGGAAGATGTTTTTAGTAAAAGCTACAGCTGTCAGCTTCATATATTTGTGTTTTCTGAACTTTCTGCTGCAGCTGAGGAAGCTGTGACTTTGGTTTGCAGGAGAAATTTGACATCAGACTGGGGAGGGTGAAGTGCTGTGGCCCTGCAGTGAGCCTGGGGAGGCTCCCAAGCTCCTGCAAAGGCTCCTGGTGAGGACAGTGAGCCTAAAGCCAGAGCACATTTCCCTCTGTGCCACGCCTGGAAAGCCAGCACTGGACTGCCACAGGGTGGACCTCACCACCTGTGCAGAATTAAGAAAAGTGTAATTTCAGGGCTGTTTAATGAGTGTGGTTTGTCTGGGAAATGACTCCAGTGAGTTAAATAGGCTGCAGTGGGGAGAGGCAAACTCACTGTGCAGGATGGGGCCATATCTGAGCTCCAGGTTCATCCCCTGCTCATTCCTGCTCCTTTTCAATTCCCTTGTTCTCAGGGGCAGCTTTAAGGGGGTTACTTGTGGAAGTCCTGTGCTTCCAGCCAATGCATGCATAGGGAAAGAAAGCATATATGGCAGTGTCAGAAAACAGTAAAATGAAATATTTCCTCACCTTCCATTACAGGGATGCTGAACGTCCCCTTTTTCCTCTTGTAATAACTGTCAGTGCAATAAAATGCTTGCTGAAATACTTTGCAAAGCAAATACACAGTTCACATGCATTATTTTATTATTCATATTATTATTGTGAATGACACTGAAGGAATATTAGTATTTAATGTATTTTAATGATGGAATTTTCAAAATAACTCAGTATTGGAAGTATAAAACTGCATGGTTATATAATATCTTCCATGTTTATCAGCTAGAATGAGAACCAAGAATCCTTGGAACAGATTTTTCCAGGACAGCAGGCATTAAGCAGTGGCGTCCCCAGCCCTTATTTTTATTCCATTGCACCATCTAGTGGGCACAAGCACCCAGATCCTGGAATCGGCTGTCAGAGCCGCCTCCCTTTGCTGGGGACATTTAGAGAGGCGAGCAGAAGTGTAACTATTGTCTTTTCCACGAGATGTTGGCTGTCAGGACATGGTCTGAGGCAGCAAGCAGCTCCATCCCACTCTGTGTTCACCAGTGTCCCTCTGAATGGGCTTCTGCAGGAGGTGGAACAGTAGAAAACATTTTCATTATGAGGATAGCTGGGATTCCTGATGCAACATGAAAAATCAGAGAACTGTTGCTGAAGTGTAGGCACATAAAAATGATGTTAGGAATCACCTGTGGTTTTTGTAAGAAAAATATGTTTCTTGTGCTTGCTCATCTGACAAAAGATGTAAAATCCTGATGAAAGTATGTCAATTATTAATAGTTCTCACCTAAATTAGTTTAGGAAATAGAGACAATGGGAGAACAAAAGACGTGTTTTCTACATTTAATGCGAGTCCATTGTTTCATGCTGTGATTTGCTATAAAAAATTAAATGCTTTCCATCTAGTGATCCTCAAGTGCTTGATAAATGTAGTTACCACACCCTTTGCAATTATGCTGCATTCTCTTATCTGCAATCTTTCTATATTTTTCTTCTTTTCTGTAGAAGAAAGCATTGAAAATTCAATCTACATTTTAATTAAGAAACAAACAACAGAAGTCACTGGTATGGGATTGTCTGAGTACGTTACTACCTTGAGTTCAGTTTGCAGGAAGCCCAAGTACTCTCTGTGTTGCTATGATAGCAAGTAATGCCAGGTATTAATGCCAGGTATTTTTAATAGCACAGTGTAGAATATCTCAGGGCCAGTCTGGGTTACAATTCCATGGTTACAGTGAAAATTGGATCATATAAAGGGATTTTTCCTCTTAAAGAAAACCAGAGGCCATCTTTAAGTCAGTGTGCAAATTCTTCTGTCCTTTCAAACACTTTACACTATTGAATTTTCAAAATAACTCAGTATTGGAAGTATAAAACTGCATGGTTATATAATATCTTCCATGTTTATCAGCTAGAATGAGAACCAAGAATCCTTGGAACAGATTTTTCCAGGACAGCAGGCATTAAGCTGTGGCGTCCCCAGCCCTTATTTTTATTCCATTGCACCATCTAGTGGGCACAAGCACCCAGATCCTGGAATCGGCTGTCAGAGCCGCCTCCCTTTGCTGGGGACATTTAGAGAGGCGAGCAGAAGTGTAACTATTGTCTTTTCCACGAGATGTTGGCTGTCAGGACATGGTCTGAGGCAGCAAGCAGCTCCATCCCACTCTGTGTTCACCAGTGTCCCTCTGAATGGGCTTCTGCAGGAGCTGGAACAGTAGAAAACATTTTCATTATGAGGATAGCTGGGATTCCTGGTGCAACATGAAAAATCAGAGAACTGTTGCTGAAGTGTAGGCACATAAAAATGAAGTTAGGAATCACCTGTGGTTTTTGTAAGAAAAATGTTTCTTGTGCTTGCTCATCTGACAAAAGATGTAAAATCCTGATGAAAATACGTCAATTATTAATAGTTCTCACCTAAATTAGTTTAGGAAATAGAGACAATGGGAGAACAAAAGACGTGTTTTCTACATTTAATGCGAGTCCATTGTTTCATGCTGTGATTTGCTATAAAAATTAAATGCTTTCCATCTAGTGATCCTCAAGTGCTTGATAAATGTAGTTACCATACTCTTTGTAATTATGCTGCATTCTCTTATCTGCAATCTTTCTATCTTTTTCTTCTTTTCTGTAGAAGAAAACATTGAAAATTCAATCTACATTTTAATTAAGAAACAAACAACAGAAGTCACTGGTATGGGATTGTCTGAGTACGTTACTACCTTGAGTTCAGTTTGCAGGAAGCCCAAGTACTCTCTGTGTTGCTATGATAGCAAGTAATGCCAGGTATTAATGCCAGGTATTTTTAATAGCACAGTGTAGAATATCTCAGGGCCAGTCTGGGTTACAATTCCATGGTTACAGTGAAAATTGGATCATATAAAGGGATTTTTTCCTCTTAGAGAAAACCAGAGGCCATCTTTAAGTCAGTGTGCAAATTCTTCTGTCCTTTCAAACACTTTACACTATTCTTTTCAGTACTTTCCTTTGAAGGATCATTTTTAAGGAAATGTATTTATTTCAAAGGTTTTTCCAGATAAAGTAGACCATTTGGCTATTTGCAATATCTGAGAAATCAGTCAGGATCATTTGCTGTTCCTCACTCAGGTTAAAAGCGCTTTCAATTAGTAATAGCTATACCTAGCATAGCTGGTCTCTTGCAAAAAGAGAGAAAAAATAGATTCCAAGAAGATGCTCTTTATTTTGAGGACAAGTTTCAGTCATGGTACAGGGAATTTGGCTTAGCAAGTTTATTTTTTAGAAAATCATCCTGGGAATAGGAAGAGTCTTGGACTCTTTTCCCCCATTAGTTTCTTGGGGATGGGTGAAAGAAGAAAAAAATATTCATGGCTTAGAGTTTGCTTTTACTGTCTTTGCAAAGCACACTAAGAGCTCTGTGTTGAAGCATTAATACAGGTGTGAGTACTTTTTATTAAAATTACTGATCCATCTAATTTTCTGGTCAGCTAAGTGGGGGGATCCTTTCTAATAAAAGAGATGAAAATTTTCTACATTGTCTATTCTTCCCCATGTAACAACAGGTTTCTAGGGTTAATAAGGGAATGGTGTTTTTGTGGTTTAAAATAGCATTGACTTGAAACAATTTCATGGAATGTTCTCCCCAAAAAGGTAATCTGACCCAAAACAGAAGTGTGTTTCTTAATCAAATAGAAGTGTGTTTCTTAATCAACTTCCTCTTTTTTCTTTTTTTAAAGGAGGTAAAGCTTTGCAGGAGTTTAACTTTGCTTCAAAACAGCTGATGCTTGAAAACTCTTGTATGGCTTTGCAATAACTTGGGTTAACAATTCAAATTAACAATAAAAAAATACTGAAATGTTTTTAAAAAAAGTTCAGTTCATCTGACCGACATTTTGTTTTGTTGCTCACTATTTCATGAAGACCATCATGTCTTCACTTTCAGATCATCAGTAAGGATGTGGAAGAATGTTTGTCTTTTTGTTGTTGCTTTACTTTTATATGGGCTTATGGGGAAGAAGAGGGAGAAGCTATGGCCAAACCTGAGTTATTGCTGCTCCTGCTGTGCCCCAGGAGGAGTTTTCCCAGGCCATGGAAGTACTGGGGTATCCAGGAGCAGCTGCATGAGGTGGCCAATAGCAATGCCCTTGGCTGTGTTCTGTTGAAGAATTTTTTTTTTTTTTCCTCTTTTGGTTTGCCTTGCTAGCAGTGGGATTGGTCTCAAATCCATAAAGATCAGGTGACCATTTGTAAAGATGTAGTGTTCCAAAAGGCCCACATCTTTTAGCTTTGTTAGCATTTCAGTGGTAGCATTGGTGAGGGTGTTTGGCCAAAAAAATGTGTTTGGCTCTTCATTTCTCCTGTGCTTCCAAGTCTTTTGAAGTTGCCTGAGCATCACCGCACACAGAGTGCTGTCTGGGGAGCAGGGAAGGAACAATACCTGTGTAATTTGCTGTATAGAACCAGCACTGCATTTTACTTCTGCAAGTTACATGAGTGTCCCGGCTTTGTGGGACTCTGGGCTGAGCTCTTCTCTCAGAGGCTCTGCCCTGGATGTCTAGATTCATTTCAGCATGAAATGTCAGGATGTCAAGCCCATGTTGAATGCACTGGAACCAAAGGAAAACATTCCTGCAAGGCCCTGTGACGCACAAGCAGAGCCCCACACATGGCTCTGCTGCAGAGCTGAGCAGCCCCACGTTGGTGCCACAAGCCAGTCCTGGTGTGGGGTGGATGTGGCTCTGCACGAGCTCATGGAGCTGTACCAGGTAGCGTTGGTGGCACACAATCCTGCTTTTACCTTCTGCCTTGTGGAAACCATGGCTCTGGATAAAATGCTCCCTCCCCTTGCATTTGTGTTGGCTGAAATCAGTTGAAATAAGTAACTGACTTCCCCATACATGCTGGGGAGTAGGGATAAGGGATTTTTGATCTGGTTATGGAGTTTTTCAGTCTAGTCCCTTAAATGTGGTGGCGGAGAAACAATCTGAGCAACTTGTAACTGTCCTGTCCCTGCTGAGAAACCTCTTGTGTGAGGACTCCTCAGTTCCCAGAGCTGTGCTATGGCTGGTACTGGAAAGGGTGTTTGCCACTGGGTTGCTGTGGGATCTATTGGTGTGAGTGTCTTAGAACATTCCTAATGTGCTTAAAGCTTCTCATGCTCAGGAAATAGTCACAGGCACAAAAGCTGCAAGTGCAGGCTGGAAATGAGTGACTCTAAAAGGCAGCAAGAGTGAGACTTGCCACAGCTGCTCAGTACCACTCTGGCACAGTCAGGCTTTAAAAATTTTTTAAATCTCCTCCACTATTTTGAACTGCATCTGTGGCTTAGCAAGGACTCCCACTTTTTGTGCTCAGTTTTTCCCAATCCTTTTCTAAATGATGGCTTTTCCTTTTCTTATTTCTGGGTGAATATCACCACAGCTCCTCCTCAGGGTTTGCTTTTCTTGGCACTGCTGTGTTAATCGTGCTTCTGCCTAATACTGCCCTGTGGGGCTCTGGCTTCAGTTTTGCCTACACCCCTGGGAGCAAGAAGAAACCTTAAGTTTTGCCATTGCCCAGGCATGTGCATGGCAAGAAGCCTATCTGGAAAACATGAAATGGGATTAGCTCAAGCAAGTGGGGCTTGGTAGGAAGAAAGCACTGTGAGTTAGACTGGAGGTGGGGAGCTGGCTGTATGTGAGCCACCTAGAGAAGGCACTGACTGGTGCTTTAGCATTAGTCCATCCATATATACAGAATGATTTTAAAAAATTTTAGGAATTTTGGCATTGTAGAAGTTATGACAGTCTGCTGAAAGTAAATATACAAGGAAAAGTAGCTGTGAGAATGGAAAATGGCTGGCTGTAGGAGATAAGTAGTGGCTGGAGAAGTCTTATCAAAAATCCTCTAGAAAATGCAGCCAAACACCCATAGGGCTGGGAGAAGTCTCTATCAATCAAACCAACCCAAGAAAATTGTGCAGTGAAGCCAATGTTCAGTTTTGCCAGATTTCAGCCTCCTCTCTGGCTGTGTGCTGTACACAACTGCATACAGCAGTCTGAGCAAAGCAATTCATGCAGGGAAGGAGGGAGAGATGCTGGGTTATACTAAGAACCACTCATGCACAAAAAGCCCCCAGGCCCTTGTAAATCTGCCTGGCTCCATGTGCAGACCTGTGCCCAGCTGGAATTTTTCTTCACTGCCACTGGGAGCCAGCACTACTGGAAAAGTTAGTTCTAGAAATGGTGAAATAAAAGACCTGACAGGATTTCGTGCTTGAGTTTTGGTCCAGCAAAGGTTTTCAGCACAGCTGGGGCAGTCTCCAAATGAAAGAGGTTTTGAGTTAATCCTCAAGTGGGAAGGCTGGGTTGGTGAGATTTGAAGTTAAACTTTGGGACTTAAATACTGTGGAGACCCTTTGGGTGTGAAATAGGGAAATTCTCAGTGATGTGTTTTAGTTATTTGACGCTTTCAGTTTTGCCTCTCCATTTTGTCTGGCAAAGCTGGTTTAAAATGGTGTTATAGAGACCTCTGTCCAGTGCCTTCTGCACCCTTAGCTTTAGTGATCTGCTTGGAATTTTGGAAAATTATCTTAGGGTGGTTCAGCTTATTCATGCCTGTTGTTATACTGTTTACATGTTTCCTCCCACATCATTAGAATTTGGATTTAGAATCTGGACCCTGAAATGAGTTCTTGTCTAGATTAAGGGCCACAGAGTGTGTAGTAACTAATGCAATGATTGGTGAGTTCTGCTCTGTATTTTAACTTGCATTTGAATAATCTTATGACTTTTTCTTGCCATCTTCTGATAAATATATCCAAAAGGCAAAGGAAGCTGACAGAATGTAAGGAAGTTTAACATAGAACACATTGCACCTCTTTGTTGACTGCTCCATCATTCTTCAATCCTTTGTTTTCTTGAGAGGAGACAGTGTATTATCACTTCAGACAGATATTTGCAGATGTTACTGAATCAAAATTAGAAGCAAAATCTTTCTGGTTTGTGTCTAGTGGGAATTCTTTCCTGCAGTCAAAAACACTGCATGTTTCAAGTTCTCCAAACAAAGCCTGGAAAACTATGTAACCTGTATTAATCTGTCCATTTCCTTTGCCTCATTATTCTTGTCCCTTACCCTTATTTTTGAGGTGCATCTGTCATTACAATACTCCATGCTTCCCTTCAGAGGAGCACTCTTAAAATCCCCAGAGGTTTGAACTATGGGAAATAGGCCCAGTAGAGAAACAGTCCTATCAAAATTGCTCTCAGGACACCAGATATATCATGGGTGTAACAAATCCCAACTGGCTTCATTAAAGCTATTTTAGAGAAAATAAACTGGTTTAATAGATGGCAAGTTTCTCTCTGTTCCTACTGTCACCATACATTTTTAAATGTAGAATGTGGCTCCAGTGTGGAAACCCATTAAAGAGATATAATATTTCATTCAGGTAAGTATTGCCTTTCTGCTTAAAGGGAAAACACCATTGTGAGCTTAGTGAAGAATTTAATTTGATGTATATCTGCAGGAAGTAAGCCTTACATCAAAAAGTAAGAACCAGCAGCTGGGTTCAATATGGGATTTGACACTGTTTTCTATAAGCTCTTTACCAAATGTGTGCAGGTTTTGAAATAGCCACATGCCCACCTTATTATGATCCTTTCCTGGAAAGAGAAATACCTTTAATCTTAAATATGACATTCACATGCTTATTTTTTAAAGAATTGATTTAATATGAAGGATTTTATTTCCTGTTTTTATTAAGATCCAGGTTTCTTGTCAAAGTACTGCCGTAAGTAACAAGCTATTGCACATCCTGTTCTTCATTAAAACAGGCAGGATATCAAAGTAAAAAACATAAGAAACATAAATGTAGAGGAATTTTAGGATTGAACTGTAATCTATACCATGCAAGTGACTTAATAAGGATCTCAAATGATAAAGGAATTCAAGTCTGGGCAACATAACAAGAGCAACTTTCCCCCCCCCAACTTATGGACTAAACTACCATTTTTTCCTGTACTTTTAAAAAACATCATGTTCTTGAATTAATATTTAGGTTACCTTGGAAGAGATACACAATCATTAATTCTTGCTACTGCTGTTACACTCCTTAAGTTCTTATTTTTCATGATAAGTCTTTTCCAGTCACTATAGATAAAGACAAATCTTTTAATGATTACTTAAAAAAATAATTTCAGACATTCAAATACTATTTATGGTAATTTTCAGCAAATGTATTTTTGTTCAATTAGCTGTTGTGAGTTTCTGTGTAAAATGAAGTCCAGGAACTTGTACACCTTTGTTTGGTCAGGACAGGCAATATTGCACAAATGTAATTTCATTTGACCAATTGCACTTAAGTAATAAACTCCTGAGGGTGATTAAGGTGGAGGTGAAATATGAAATATCCTTGGGGAAGCAGAGAATGTGGGTCTGTCTGTAGATAAGGATACATCAGGTTTAATCTAGACATCATGGCTAACCAGAGCAATGCAGGAAAAGCAGGACAGGCTTCCACATAAACTGGTGACTAGAGGATATCTCCAACAGTTCTGGTGGGCTGGAATGAGATTATTTTGACTGCCCTGTCACTAGTGCTGTTACTTATTTTGGCTGGCTGAAGCTGGTGTGCTGTATCTAGCAGAGCTACGTGTTGCTCTGGAAGTGTGACACAGAATAGAAGTAAGACTGAATTTGTCCATGTAAATATTCTTTGCTGTCCATTTCTGTATTACTTAACAACAGAATCAAGATAAATTTTGTCAAATTTAATAGCGAAAAAAGCAGAGGTAAAACACATTGTTATTGTATTTGCATTATTTAAAAAATTAGATGTGAGGGGGAATGGCCCAAATCAAACAGGAGGAAGTAGAGTTTTTGGATCCCTAAATCTAGGAAATATAGGAAATTTCCTTCTGGCATAGGTATATGATGAACCCTGGGAAACCTTATTGTTTCATGTAGCTGAAACTTATTGTTGCTTGTCAACCACCTGTGCATCAGGGGCAACCAGCACTATACAGAGGCAATTATTCATGAGATTGGGTTTTTTATGTAAAAAGCACACAGAATGAAAAAGCATGAGGACAGGCCAGAGAGGAGGTAAATCTACAATTGGGCAGGTCTTGACTTTATTCTGTAGTGTATAAAATAAGCCACTACTCATCTCTATTGAGATGAATGTGAGCAGTTGTACTGGAATTGTGTGTAAAGTATGCTTGTACATCTAACACTCCCTGAGAGACACAGGCTAGCAAGGACTTAATCCTCTCTAATCCCTGATTGAAAAATTACACAGATAGCACAAACTTTGAAGAAAGAATACATTCAAAGAAGCCTTGGAGGAGGAAAAAAATAAATCCCAAGCCTGAAAATGTACAATGGCAATGGGGTATCTTCAGCAAATGTTCCCAGCAATACCCATATCTATTTTGCTTCATTTGCCCTTCCTTCCAAGAGCTGTTCCTCCCAAAATACAATGAATTGACCCTAAAATGTGAAGTAATGCAACCTGGTGGGCAAAGGGAGAGTGACCAAAGCACAGCTGCCCATGAGAACATGGGCAGAGCAGGAAGGTGCAATGAGCTGGGCATTCATCATTCCAAGGGTCCTGTGAGTGCTCAGGCTTTCACACAAAGTGTTTTTAGGACCTGGCCTAGGCTCTGCTGCAGGTAATGCCACGAGCTGCCTCCAGCCTCTGGCTCCCATTATCTTAACCACTTGCAGATGCTCATACACAGTGGAAATTCACCAAACAGGAGAGGTACTAAAGGAGAAGTTGTCTTTGTCCACTGCCCTAATCATCTGATAACAGATCAAAAAGTTATATTACTGTCTGTAGGAAGGGCCTCTTATCTCACATGCAATTGGCTTTTGATGAGAGGGTGGTTGGGCTATTAAGCTGAACTGAAAAATATAGCAAAGCTCCTCTACACAGGTCAAATACAAATGCTTCCCTCTGATACATGCTCCTGTTGCAAGGACTAAGGACTATGTGGATTAAAGTGAAATGAGTAGATGCTAAAGGAAATGTCAAGGATTGGATTTCCAGGTTTTATGGACATTGCACAATTTCTTCAAAAAGTGCAAAATGTAGCCCTGAGAATATAGAATTCTGATCTATTTCTACTACCCACATGGGAAAATAAACCACCTTTGAATTGTTTTTCTTAGATAATTTTGCCCATCTGCAGTTTTTTTATACACTGATAATGCTGTACAGCTTTCATAAAGCCCTAAAATAGGTCAGATTTTGCAACCAGAAGATGCTCACCAGTGTTCTGCTTACAGTCTTGTAGCAGCAAATGTAGACAATGTATAAAAACATGGCACATGTGTAAATTTGCCATCTCATTGCTTTTGCTGCTCTGGCTCTATTGTCAGTAATAATACCACAGCAAGGACGGTTGGAGGGAAGCCAAACGTTTATTTGGTCTTTAGGCTTTGATAGTATGTTGGCAGCTGTGTGATCTTTGTTAAATTCAGAAATGCAAAGTGTAGCTTGTTTGCAAGAATCAGATGAGGCTGCTGAGACAGATGCTTTTTGGAGCAATACCCGGCGAGCTGTGACACACATGGAAATGGGGCTGCTCGACCACTTGCCCCTGAATATTGAGATTTCCCTGGTCTCTGGAGCTATTTAATTAAGTTGGGATTCAGTGTTACACAAATGAAACATTGTGAGCTTGGACAATGGAAATGTGCCTTTCCACTTGCCTGCTAGCTGGGAAGCCCCTCTTCTGTAGGCAGCGAGCACACTGGATAAACATCTCTTCTGTCTGGGACTCTCACTATGGTAATCCTCAAAGAGAACATGGAGATTTATTATTTTCCAACTAAGTTAGCTCTCCTGTGTTTTGTGTGGTGTCTGTAATTATACTGGTGTTGGTGTTCACAGTGCTGCATAATAACACCATAAAAAATAGTGAAGGTGGTGCTCCTCTAATTTTTCAGTGTGTCCAGACTAAATGAGAATTTTTGTAAACATAAGCATACTGTAGCATGCATATGATATGAAAAACTAATATCCCTGCTTATGTGGCTGAGGCTGTGGTTCTATTTGCCATTAGTGGGACTGGAATATTTTTTAATGTTGCCTTCAAGGGTTTTTTAATGATGCAGAAAAGGGGGTTTGGGAGTGAGTAAGTTACTGAGTGCAGGAGTGTGGAACAGGTTCTGTTCCTGTTGGAAATCTGCTGTTTTCCTCCGGCTTCTGCAGGTGTGGGCAGGCCGAGGACAGCAGTAGGTTGTCTGTCTGTCTGTCACTCACAGCTGCACTGGACCAGCCAACAGCTGGTAGCAGCTCCAGCTCCTGCTGCAGTCAGGCTTTTCGTGGAAAGTTAGAACAGTTGTCTCTAACTTTCTTATTGCTTTATTGCAGATGAGAGGGAGCTGTACCAAAGTGTATGCATACATTCCTATCTCATTACACATCTGCAGCCAGCTGGGTATTCTAATAGACAGAATCACTCAATCAGGCAGGGAAGCAGGCTAACAGAATCAGACTGTCATGCAACTGTTTACATTTATTCATTGTTCTTAGCCCATTTATATAGTTTTATTGCTATAGTCATTTTGGAAGTGAAGTCAAACTGAAATATGATTAATACATTGATGGTTACTTGCTGTGGCCTGAGTGCAACATGGGAGAGAGTTCAAGTGCAACCAGCTGCATTATAAAGTGCTTAAACTAAGGAAAAGTCCATGGAGTAAATGAAACTACGTCAGCAAGATTAGCCCCACCAATCACAGCCAGAACAGAGAATATTAAGAGGACCAGAATACTTTTGAAATGAGAATGACCAAGTTAAAACAAGCAAAAAGAACTTAGCCAGGAAACCACTTATCTTTTGAGCCTTGATAGTCCCCATGAAACTCCCAGAACCACATTTCCTTCTTTGAAATAATGAAGTGGCCCAGAGCCACTATCTTGCAGAGCTGCAAGGTCAGCTATAAAAAGCTGCAGGTTGCTGAACTCAGCAGCTATTTTTGTTATTGAGGTTGGTCTCTACATGCCAGCATGTTCAAGCTGAAATGTAACTTGCCCAGGAAATTAGTTAGTGTGCACACAAATACAAGATTATAATTACAGCTACAGAATGCTGCTCACTGGAGAACTGAGCTTGGATGGGAAAGCTAGTCCTTTTCTTTGCCCATTTTATTTGGAAAGAAAAGAAACAATGCAATCTGCCAATATTTTGATGTCAGCATCCTTTGTTTTTTCTGGCTATCTGAGACCTCTTTGATCCTCATGCTGCCAGAAATGTTTGCTCTGGCTGTGCTCCTTCTTTCCAGCAGATCAACTATTTTGCTACAGGTTGTCAGAATGAAGGTGTTTAATTTGATGAACCTCTGAGTGTGTGTCTCAGACACCTGTTTCTGTCCAGAACATTTTGTGTTTTTAAACATGTATGTTAATTTGTGAACCATGACAATAAGTGGCATATGTAGAGCCTGAATTCAGGTTCTCTGCCTTTGCTCAATGGTGACATTTTATTCAGCACTGCAAATGTTATTGGATGTATAATACTAACTGAATGTAGTGACCAGGGTTGACATGGAGCATCTTTTCAATAGCAGGATACAGTGCTGGAGAATGTAATTCATGGAACTGGCTGGCCGTCATCTTTGGTACTTGTTGGATGAAAGTGTGTAAGACTCCAGCTACACAACTCTGATTAGTTACTCAGCTACAACCTGGCAAAAGCAAGCCTGTGTTTTGTATTGTATTTGTATGCTTTGTGGATCTCCTGTGTCTGACAATAACTTTTGAGCTGGGACAGAATGAAAAACTTCCCACAAAGCAGGGGACCCATATTGGTTAGTGTAGTTATTCTTGGTACTAGAAGCTCCAGTTATAATCTTCTAGGAGACAAATCATATTTTATATTATACAAGGAGAATATATTAATTTTTCATATTTTTCTAATTTTTCTTGTCTGACCATCTGTATATATAAAGTATTAGTGAGATTAATCTTGTGATAGTTGAAATCCAGTTGGATGTTTTTAGTTGAAACACATATAAATAACTGAACTAGTATCACACTGTAATCCAAAGCACTGATTTACATTATAGTAATATATCAGAATTTTTTTGGGGGGGAGATGTTTTATAATATTTAATGATTATAGCAATGTAGGTGGTAGGATGAAAGTGTACATTGTGCTAAGGTACTGCTGGTGTAGGAAATTGCTTTTTGTATCCACAGATCAGAATAGTAAATCATTTAAGAATTGGTGCATATCCAAAACGCATCTGTTGACCCAGATTCTGTCCTCTGATAACAAGAATGAAGTGATTGTTTTTCTGAGAACCAAATAGATTTTATTTACATTAGTGGAAGTGCCAATAAGGGCTTGTTGTGGGATTTGTGGGATACTGCTTTTCTTAAAGAATGTGTTTGTGAAACTCTGCTTTGTGCTACCTCCTCTCAGCTCTCTGATTTGGGGAAATATTGCACCAAGAATTTAACAACAATACAATAATTCTAGTAGAGGCAAAGGGGAAAAACCTGTTCCTGACAACAGCCCATGATAGTGTAATATTTCCTGGGCAGAAAATTGACTTAAACATCATGAACCATATGCTTATAACACCAACTTCTTCAGAAATACAAGGTAATTTATAGTTGCACAGAAAATGAAATGGAGGAGGAGACCTTGAGCCTACCACATAAATCCTCCTGATGCATATTTTATTCTATGTAATAGTGTTTCCAAGGATGGGCTTCCACCTGCATTCCTAATTTCCCCAAGTCAGGAGTGCCTTCTGCTGATCCTTCTCTCTCCTTCAGTGAGTGAGCACATGCTCTGCTAGAAATAGTCCTGGCATGGAGTATCCATTCTGTGACCTGCAAAGAGAGGGCTGGAGTTCAGTCATAGTTCCTTTCCCATGTGAAGGCATATTTCTGCCTCCCTGTTCTCTGCAGAGAAGTGCAAGGTCTGTATAATGAGGATCCCAGATGTTTGCCTTGAGACAGGACTTGCATTATCGCAGCTTCCAGGCTGCCAGCAGGGTCTGGACTCCAGCAGTGGGTTATTTCCTTACTGAGAGATGGAGTGGCCACATGCATGGGATGGTTTATTCTGGTCTCCCTGTATTCATAATTATGTGCACTGCTGTAGAGATAGTCCAGAGCAAAACAAGCAGAGCTCACAACTCCCAGAGCTGGAGAAAACACATGTGGCACTCTCTAGCTGCTTGATTCCTCATTGCAAGCTACACCAGGCACTGAGACTCAAATCAACTGCTCTGAGAACTAGGTTAAAGTACTGCTCATAGAACCTGCAACATGGGCCTGAGAGGAAGGAAATTTGAATTGTAATTTCCTGTTCCACTTCAGAGAGAATGGGGGTGAGCTGGTGCTATCAGAGGACCTGGGCAACCAGCCTTGCTCTTGGGCTGACCTAATGCTCCCCTATCAGCTCCATCCGACCCCTCTGGCTTGCTGAGGGTGTTTAGCCACCAAAGGCTCTCTTGTGCTGTGACAAGCTCTAGAATCTCCCTGTGTCCTCTGCTGACACAGACCAAGCCCAGCTGTCCCACTCCCCTTGTCCCTCTAATGCCATTCCCCAGGGATGCGTAGGAAAGGACAGCTGAAAAATGATGTACACATGTAACTTGTATGTGCCTATCTGTAACACATGTGGATGTGAACATATAATGTTCTCTTGTACATGGGCTCACCCTTCCTGTCTCTATTTACAGCATACCTTCATCTGTAGTTCAATAATGTCAATTTTTGATAGTTGGTTCTTCATTTATTTCCTAATTATTTTCTGGGTTTTGCCATTTTGTACAGTTGAAGCAGTGCAAACTTATCACACACTTGCTGCGTAACTTGTAACAAATAAGACTTCCTCAAAGAATTGAAACACACCCATTTTTCAGATTTGATTTTTCCAAGAGGCTTTTGGACTCAACACTGCGCTAACACAACTATTGTGGCTTCTGAACTGGCTCTGGCTTGGGTCCAGCCCAACTCTGAGCAGGGGCAGAGCTGGCTGGCAGCTGTCAGTACCCATCTGTGGAGGCATAACCAGTAACATTCACTGTATTTGTAAAGACCCCTTGCTAGAAAATGCATTCAGCCTTCTGAAACAATAGTTCTTCCAACTAATTAAAAACAACATTACCCTAACAATATTACATGCTCAAGAAGTAAACAAACCATAAAACGATCAGCAAACCCAGCAGTGTTCATTTAGAAATGTATCTGCTGGAGCACAGTGTAGAAAATGAGCATGGTTTTGGTCTGGAGAATATTCTGTGCTCCTGGGATCACCACCCAAGAGCTGGAACCACTTGCTGATCCTGGCACGGTGGTAGAGCTGCAAAGCAGCAGGTGGCAGATGAGTGAAAAATCCCATCTGGCAGGAGCTGAGGAGGTGGAACTGAGGGCTTTGGACTCCAGCAGGTTCATCAGAGTAAGCATTTAATAGGCAGCAATTAAAAGGACACAAATCCTGGTGAATGACCACCACTGCCCAGGGCTCTGATGTAGTTTGTCTCAGAGTTCTTTGTGTCCTTTGTGTCCTCCCCAGTGGTGGGGGCTGAGCAGCAGCAGAGCCAGGTGGGAGCTGCTGTCAGAAGGTGCCACGATGCCTGTGGCCAGCACCAGCCCTCCTTCAGGCCAGCCTGAGAGAGTGAACATTGCTTACTGATGTTCTCATACCCAGGAAGAACTAAAACTGTGTTTCCTGCATTATTTTGTCATAAAATGACCTGTGAAAAACTTGAAAAGAGAGCTGAAACTGATTTCCATACCTTGCTTGGTGTGGGACAATGTTTGGAGAGCGTATGGATTTATATTAGAACTAAAAATTTATTCTCCTGTCTAAAGAAGTCCACTTGGACTGATCTGGTCTGAAAGGGGAGTGAGTCACCTCATCAGAATGATCTCAGTTCAGTAACATTCCTGTCTCCTCTGGAATGAGGACAAGGCAGCTCTGACCTACCCAACTAGCAATTATGTTCCAATAATTGAATCAGCAGAGAATGCAAAGCACATTCCCTGCCATAAACTTATTTTGCAGATTTGGGCATATCACTTTTTTCCTTCATGCTATCTATCAGTGATTATTATTTTAAGTTGTACATATCCTGGTAGAGCTGTAAATATCCTGATTTTCTAAAGACAAAAAGAAGTCAATTTCTAAATCCATAAATGTATGTTAGTGGGGTTTTATTTTTTTTTTTTTTTTTTTGCTTTTAAAAACAAGCTATGGTTGTATTGTTGAAATATCTTGTTCAAATCATAACTTAGCAGCTGCAACATTTTTTTTAATATGGAAATATGATTCAGATATACCACTTGAGCAGGAAATAAAGCATGCTTTGCCTGTTAGTGTTGTCTCTTGCATCATGCTGTGGGTGTCCAAAAGCAGCTCTATATGTGCCATTTTGCAGAGACAGCCACCATGGTGCCCACTTGGGTGCAAACAGGGCAGCTCTTACCAGCACAGGTATCTCTGTGCTGGCTATCAGTATTTCTGAGGACTAATCAATGGCAGAAAAAGAAATAAAATATCTAATCTTCCTCTTTTTCTGAACAGCCATTCTTTTTCTGATGTCAGTTCTTGCCATTGCCAGAATCTGTTTGATTTTTGCCTTAAGACTAATTTGGATGCTGACTTGCACAGTATTTCCAGGGGGAAAATATCTCCTATACTGAGAGGCCATTGATGCCCAGGTAGAATTAAATGTCTTGGCTCAAAGACAGAGCAAGGCAGGGGATCAGAACTGATTCTCCTTTCCCAAATATCTGTATGGCAGCATCCTAAATAGGACAGTGCTTATGGGGAAGGGCAATGTCTTTTGTGATCTTGTTCAATGTAGTCCCAGGGTACAGCCAAATCTTTGGACATGTGAAAACTTGTGAAGTCCTGACCTTGAAAAAACCCTGTGCTCCCAAACCCTGGCCTAATAAAACATTCCTGCTTTCACTTACCTTGGATTTGGGTCCCTTCCCCATCTGGGTCACAGAGTTTAGGAATGGGAGGTGTTTCACTCTCAAATTCTCTGTCCACAACTTGTATTAGTGTTAAATTAATACAGGCAATTACCAACAGGGGGTGTTAAATGTATACTTTATTAGTAACAAAATGAAAGATACTATTTATTTTGCTCGTCTAAAAGTTGTTTTACCAAGCTGGGCTGTGCATTGGCAGGATTTGCTGTAGCAGGGTCTGATTCTCAACAGTGGTAGCTGCAATTTGCACAGGAATGATGAACTCTTTGTCACAATGAAGCATCTTGATTAGATGAACTCAGCTGAAAATGAAAATAAATTCTTCCAACTTAGGAAAGGTATCATCTGAGTTATAGCTGGGTCAGGTCAGAGCTGAGTGTGTGTTCTATGTAATTCCTCTGTGGAATTATTGCCATCACCATAATAATATTTCAGTGAAATCAAAATGGAGATATTTGTCCTGATGGTCTTTCACTTTTTATTTGGAAAATCATTATAGTCACATTATCTCAAGGTTTATGAAGGAAAGGTAACACCTGCTCCAGGAAAAGTTATTTCAAGGGGAAAACTACTGAACTAGAAATTAGACAGGTATTAAAACCATGAAGTTGTTTTCCTTTGTAACAGAACTCAGCCTGGGGTTGCATTGAACCCCTTGTTAATCACAGCTGCCCTCCCTGTCTGTAGGGCTGTCATTTCCCTGCACACTTTATGCAGCATTGCTCTGCCCACCCCAGGACAGTACATGTGGGGGAGGTTTTTTAATGGGCTGAGATATTATGAGACAGTACCTGGCATTACTTGTTCTTGAACACTGTTTTTGCCAACAGGCTGTTTGCCATCTGAAGAGGTAGAGCTCCGTTACCTGTTTGGTTCTTTCCCAGTCACTGTCTAGCACGATACAAATGTGAGTCTCTGAGCGTTCTGAACTTCCTTTGCATCTCCATCTAAAATTCAATTTTAAGATGGTCTCCTGTCATTTTGAATCCTCTTTTCCTTCAGCCCCAAAGTGTTCAGCAGCACTTTGCTCCAGTGTGGGCTAAAAATGTCTGCAAGGCTTCAGGAGGATGTTGGATGCATTCCTTGGTTGACAGCATCTGCTTATGTGGAGAGTGTGGAAAGCTATCCAGAGTAATTCAAAATATTATTTTACTTTGTCATAACTATTTTTATTTTTTAATGTATTGTAGCTGTGGGTGTCAAGCCACACTTCCATTTTAAATATTTATTCCCATGTCTTCAATGTGTACAAGTTTCTTTTGGAGATGTTCTAGTCATCTCAAAAATTTGGTATAGAATTCCTTTCCTGTGGACTAAAGGAGTTTTTTTAGATTTCCATGCTTGCATTTCTGCTTGTTCTAGTTTTCTTTGAACATGAAGAAGTTAATCTAGCCCTGAAAGAAGCTGTATGCTTTACCTTGTGGAGAGAAAGCTGGTTTTAATATTACTTTACTTCCCTGTACTCCAGGATGATAGTTCCAGTTTTGTTAGCACTGCTATTTTAGGAGATAGAGAGAGGCAAATCTGGAGATTTAATGATTCCTTTTCATTGAAAGCCAGAGGAAATAAGAATTTTGGATGACTGGTGATTTGATGGCGACTGATCAATGTTAATAGACTTTTGTGAAATTCTAGTTTCTCTCTTTCTTTAAAAAAAACCAAAAACATACAGTCCTGCAACAACTTGGTACCACAGTGAATGTCTTCACAAATTTATAAAGTGCTGATGACACAGTTTTCTGAACCAAAGATTTGGATGTGGGAATTAGAAAAAATGCATTTTCTAGCAGGGAGAGATCTCTATTAGCTGTGCTGACAAATTGGGAAGGCAAATCAGCCATAAGACTCCATTAATTTGATTTTAATCTTTACTTTATAAACCTGAGATTCTGGATGCTAAGACACAACCATTTTAATTAAATGGCTTGTACTACCTTTTTTTTTTTTTTTTTTTTGTTAATACTTTTTTTTTGGCAGGAGCTTTGCATAGTTAATAAGGACAGGATTACCCTACCTGTACATACCTGATCTGTGTAACTTCCAGGTTATCCTACCAGATGCTGTGGGTCACTGGCCATCATCTACAAATGTACATGTTTTAATCAACTTTGAAGCCAATGGGCCCTTGTGCTGACTGGCAGACTGACTAAAAGCTACCTACAATATTAAATTATGTGCATTTCAACCTCCTAAAAATACTCTGGATTTATGTTGTGGGGGTTTGGTTTTTCTATTTTTAAAAGATGTTTGTGTTTTGTTTTTTAAGTGGGTTTTTGTTTGTTTTTGTTTTTTTTTAATTTCTTTGCCCTTCAAGTTAGCCATCAACCTTGTGAGGAAAATCCACTTCAGAGAAGTGCAGGTATCCTGCTGCTTTCACACCAATGCTCTCAATGCATCTCCTTAAGGGTCCTGGCAATTCTTTGAAGTTAAACTAATGTTGCCTTTTTTTCCCCCTCCTCTTTCTGAAAGACAAGCAGGGTTTGCAGCTCTGTCTGGTGAGGCAGTTTCCTGCAAGTAACTTCCAACATCAGAAGCTGACTCGGGTTCCTTTCCTATGCAGATAAGGAAAGCCGCTCCGTTCCTCAGCGGTCTGCCATTAATTAAACCAACGTATTGGTAGCACATGTTGACCAAATAGATGCTTTATTTTCTGTAGCGCCAAAGGTGGCAAAGAAATCAACAAGACTTACATTGTGCGATAGCTTTTCTGGTTTGTTTTCTTTAATTCTTTCTTTTCCATGGAACGTCTGCCATGAGGCCGCACGTGTGCGCTGGCGTCAGCCTTCTGCAGACGGAAATAACATGCATGGAATGGTAATTGCTGCCAGCACCCAGGCAAGTGGCTCCCATCCAGGGCACTGAGATCAATTATTTTTCTGGGAGACTACGTATGTGGGGCTGTTAATTTAACAAATGAATTACAGAAAGAAAGAAAGAAGGAAGCACCTCTGATGGGCCGTTATTGATGAAAGAATTTATTTTGTCCCGGAATCATTCCCCGTTTGTTGGCGAGGCGAGGATGGGTTTTTATTGTTACTGGTGCTCACCCTGGAGGCTGAGGCACAGGGCTCTGTATTGTTGTCCTGTGTGAAATTGCTTTTGTCATCTCCTACTGAAATTCATGAAGTGTGTGTGGAGCAAAGCATGGCAAGGACCTGATTTTTTGTTATTTTAGTGATTTTTTTCACAGCAGTGATCCTGCTGTCTCAGTGAGTGCAGTGTGTAGCTGGTAGGACCCAAGCCCAGAGATTTTATGAAGATGAGTTAAAAGATATACAGTTGGTACAAGCCTGCATTCTACTGGGACTTGGTTATTTCTTATAAATCAGAATTTTAAAATACAGACCATTGGTCTTGTCCAAAATATTTTATTTTCCCAACAGAGTGATGTTGCAACAAGTTTTGAAAAAGTGTCCCTAAGTTCTAAAACATAAATTTGTCTGAACACTTGGTCTGTGTCCCACACTGCTGCTGTTTTTTTTTCTTCTTCCCTTTTTTCTCTGTCTGAACACAGCAGTAGCACAGCTGGAGTGACATTTCCAGATGACTCTTTTGAAAAACTGCCATCAAATAGCACGGACGGGCCCCTGCTCCTGCCCCTCACACATTGTGCCTGGGCTGTAGAAAAAGCACAAAAAGAGCCTCTGAAAAGCCCCACATCCACTTGGGGAAAGATGCTTTTGCTGCTGTGTGCAGAAAACAGCCCAGGGAAGCAGGCAGCCCCTCCACATCCTTGCAGTGCCCAGGATCACAGAAGCATAGAAATAGTTTAAAGGCATTGAGGCATAGTACTTTCCCTAGGAAATCTTGAGCTTTTCTTCAGCGTGATTCAATTTGAGTGCCAGCACTAAACAGCTTCAAGAGGCATCCCAGCTACCTTTGCACTTCATTTATTCTGGCACAACTAAACAGAGCCTTTCTTCTCCTCTGTTAAGATGTGAGAGCTTGTGAGCTTTGCACTCATCCATGAGATCACACACTGGGTTTCAGTTTCAGACCTCAGTAGTAGCAGCTGGTGGAATAAAAGGATTCCCTGAAATAGCAGCAGTTCCATGTGGTTGTGCCTGTGCAGAGGGAAGCTCAGGCTTTGGGGTAAGCCCTGCAATTTTGGGCCTCTGCCCATTCAGACTGCAGCACCTCTGGGAGCATGTTGTGGTTTCCTGTCTCTCTACACCTTGGTTGCTTTCCAAAATAAATGGAAGCACACAAGGAGATGCTGCACTCTGGTTTGTGTCCCAGGATGGGGCTGAGCTGCTCACCAGGCAGGTCTGCTCTGGAACCAGGTGCCCTTGGACTGAGCTGTTGCTATGCTGCCCTGCTGCAGCCTGACTTGTGGGGCCTTTGGCTGCAGTGCCTAATGCTGGGCACATTTACTCAGAGATGGTGTAACATGCTTGAGAAATGAAACTTCGGATTTCCTTCCTACTGCTTAACACATGTGCTGTGTTGGTCAATTTAGGTTTTCAAGCCCAAAGCTTTCTCAAGAGGACAAGAGGAATGCTCCAGGCAGGGTGTCTGTCCCTCCTTGGCCGCTGAGGTGTCCTGGTGATACCTTCACTGTGAATGCCATCACCACGTGCCAGCTCCAGGCACATTCCAGCTGCAGTCAATCTAATTGCATTTTGCAATCACTACAATGGAATTTACAATATATATATGTATTTAGAATATCCCCATGCAATGAAACTGTGCAGAGCTTTTCATGGGCATGGCTGCATGGGTGACTGCACCCAAGTGGTGTCAGAGCCAGCTGCTGTGTCTGGGCAGCTGTGAGCCTGCTGGTCCCTGTCCACCCTGGGTTGTTTTGTGCCTGATAGAAGGAGTGTTTGGGTGATTTGAAGTGAGCTGTGTGCTGCAGGCACACCTGGCTGGGCAGTGCTGAGCTGGCTCCTCACAGTCTGTCCTGGTCCCTCTGAGCACTGACAGGAGCTGGATGGGCTGGTTCTCCTGGCCCTGCCATGGAAGCTTTGTGAGAACTTGTCTGTGAATTCCTGGTGGGGTCTGTATGTTCTCATCTGTGGCACTGGACATTTGGAGAGGGAGAGAAAACAACTGCAGAAGCAGAACAGCTGATTGACCCCAAGTTGTTGGATTGTGCTTTCTATTCCACTTTAAAACTGGAGTTTGATGTTTCAGGAGTGGGGAATAGTGGTTTGCTTGATTGGGTTTTCAGCTTTTTAAAAAAAAGTTACGTATATGCCTTTTTTTTAAGTGAGGAGAAAGGGAGGGAAATTATTTTAATAATTGAAACATAGACCTTAATTTGTGCATTCCCATGAAAAGGGATTGCAGGTAAATCCAACCGAAAAAGCCCACACCCTATCAGCTTTTCCTTTTCCTATAACACTAGTTTCTTGGAATGCACATTTGAGCACATTGCAGAATTTCCTTGAATCTTTATCTATTTCAGCTTTAGGCATTTAGGTTAGGATAAAAACCTTTAGGGTGAGTTTTTGACATTTCTATGCACAGCACAGGTGCTGAGAAAACACCCTTCCTTCACAATATTTATTGTAAAATTTAAGGCACACTTCAATACTTCTGATGTCATGAATGTTTGGAATCTTCACTTTAGATAAACCCTTGCACCCTGACTTGAATGGTTGCAGTAGTCCAGCAGCTCAGGATGAGGCCACAATATTACTGGATATGTGTTTCTGCAGTGTGTTTTGGCCTGCCCCAGCCTAAAGGGCTTGGCTATTTGAGGGCTGTAGGATCATGGGGCAAATCAAGTTAAAAAGAGCCTCAGGAAGTCATCTGGACTCACCTCCTGCTCCTAGCAGGGTCACCTATGAATTTTGGTCAGTTGAGTCAAGTCTGCAATATTTTACCCAGAGTGGAGGTTTAAAACTGCATAATGTGCCACAGCCCTTCAAAATCAGCAAGCAGAGACCTTTTGGGGGCTGCTGTCTTGAAGCAAGAAGGGCTCATTGCTTAAGAGGAAAGCAACCAGCAAGAATCTGACAGGGTATTTATGGCATTACTGGAAATGGTGTCTCAAGAACCACTGATTTGGACCATGATGAAACCTTTAAAGGAGAATTGCTTTCAGCTGAGGGATCCTCTGGGGCCTGATTGTCAAAACACCATTTACATAACCATTGTCAGCATGCAAATTCCTGATTTTTTGAAGCATAAAGGGCACATAAATGTTTAGTAAAGAGGGCCTGATGCATTGGGTTTTTTTTAGCCTTCCTCAGTTGCAAGAGAACAATATAATAGTGTTGGTATGCTGCTTAAATGTAAAGATATTTGTGATGGGAAGAAATCTATTTTCTACATATTTGTACAGTTATGTACGCGTAGCTTTGTGTGTGCAGGTACAATACCTACACATGGCTGATCCATACCTTGTAAGGTTGCCCAGATGGTAACTTACACATGTTGAGAAATACATTGTCAGCCTATCCCTTGTACATTTTATGCCTTCTAGAGACAGTTTAATAAAAACAGGTGCTTTTCCATAAGAAAAGTTCAGCAGCCATGAAGAAATATGCGCAGCGCGTTTCCATTTCATCTTTACATATCTTGTAATTAAAGATGTGCCAAACTCCTTGAAAATAATTCACTTGGTCAGTGAACCACATTATTCAGCGATTTGCAGATATCACAGAAGAGAAAGCTTCAGCATTTTGATTCACTCTGTGAATCCACTCAGTGTTCCCCACATTATGTCTCAGTGATGCCCAGTAAATTGGCTCTCATTGCTTCACACCACATTACTATGCAGCAGGTCAAAGTAGCACTTTTTCCTTAGCAGGTGTGAAATGTTAGGTGGTAAATATTAAAGCCACAAATTTTTTTTTTTGCAAAAGAGCTATTTGCAAGGTTGATCTTTGGGAATTTGTTCTCAGTAGAATTATATTTTATTAATACGCTCTAAGAATGTCATCGGCAGATTCTGAGACAAGTAGTAAAATCAATCTTTTCTCTCCTCAGGGCATACCTGGGGTGCATTTTAGGAGGTTCAAGGCTTTGTCTACTTTATGGAAAGTGGGGTCATTTCTGTTGGTGTATTACAGCCTAATCTGCTGGGGTGATACATTAATGGGGCTGCATCTGCTGAGATTTCTGCACAAAACGCTCAACCCTGCTGCTGGGGCTGCAGCACCCTCACTGTGAAGGGGGGACAATGATCCCTGGAGGTCCAGAGCAGCCTGACACGTTATTACTTCATTACCTGTTGTCTGCAGTTATGGCAGCTCAGCCCTGAAACCCCCATTGTGTTCCCGAAAAACCCCAGTCCTGTTTCCTTTACTGAAGTCCCTATGGCCTTTGCATACAGGCGAGCCCTGTGCAAGCTCAAGCCCTCTGTGTACCCAGCTCTACCAGAAGTGGTTGTGTCAGGGGCTGTCCACACCTGTGAAAGCAGAGAGAGGTTTACCCTGACCATACAGTGTTTTTTTAGCCTTTGTAATGGAATTTTTTATCGCTACTTTACTAAAGAGGTCAAGTGGATGGTCCCTTATTTCCCAGCAGCATTGTGTTCTTGTAGCTCAGCTTGCACAGGCTGGGCAGTACCTTATGAACCACGTGCTCAGCAACAGAGCTTATGCTGTATTTTGTATTCCAGCAATTGCCTGGTGTTTTAAAAATCTATGCTCAAGTTTTTACATAATATAAGTAGAAATGTCTTCCTGTTGAAATGTTTGGGTGTTTCTCTGTGGGATGGATTGGTCTCTGTAGGGGTGGGTGCAGCCTGGCAGGGGCTTTGGAGGAGACTCCAGGAAATAAAGGGAGTTGTACCAGCCTGAGCATTGACATTTCCTTGCTGGGTTTATAGCCACTAGAGGATTATCAGTTGTGTGCTTCTCGTGCTGCTGTGTAGCATCCAGACCAGTTATGTTGCTGTAAGCACAGACTATGGCACAAACAAGCAAATTAATACCAGATATGATGGAGAGGTGTCCCATACTAGTTCCCAAGCCTGTTGGTCTGTGAATCAAGGCCTCTGGTCTACAGTGTTGGGAAAATGGGAGCTGTAGTGGTACTTGGTGTTTTATCACTGATCAGCTGGTCTGATTTGTCATCAGTGTGATAGAAAAATGGGTTTGACATGAGAAATGTTTACTGGTCAGTGCTATTCCACAATGCTTGTGCTGTGTCAACTGTACCTCTCCTATCTTAGGTGCTATGAAATATTTGTGTACTCCATGTCCACTACTTGGAAGGAAAAACAGAAACTTTGGGGCTCCTCCAGTGATTTCACAATCTCCACTATTTTTTCTTTTTCTGGATAGACTGTGTTAAAGAGGAGAAGCATGGAAACTTGTGTTTCTCTGTTAAGTGTTCTGATTTTATGGTGAAAAAAAAGGGATGCTAGCTGAGCTTTGTGGAATTTTGTAATTCTTGCTAGAATTTTGCTTGATCTTATTGGAGGGAGAAGAGGGGCCCTTGTCTATTGCCTGCAGATGTTGGATCTGTTTGAGAGTGTGTGCTGCTAACACCATGTTTACTTCAAGGTCATGGGTGCATGGTATTCAGGGGGTTTTAAAAGATGGAAAGAATATCCTAGTTGGGTGGGATGTGGGATATTTCTCAGCTGTGGACCTGGGAAGGTTGGGGTGGAGGGTAAGAAGGCAGCAGAGTGTTTTAGTTGCTCAGAAGGTTTAACTGCAGTCGCTTCAAATCTTCTTTTGCTGATCTGCTGAAGATTGTGTAATCTCTCTAGCATGCAGATGTTGAACAAAAGAATATTACTGTTACATCCTTAATCTGTCTTTCCCTCTTCCCTTCCTTCCTTATGATCCACTCCCCATTCTCCTGGGAGTTGAAAGTATAAAATGGAATTTGCAAAAAGGTGCATTTCTACTTTCCAAGAACTAATTCTCTGCAAAGAGATTATCTGTATTACTGGGAAAAGCTACTGCTCATTAGATGTCGTGCTGTAGATGCAGTTTAAGGCGATAAATAAAGTATTGTGGATCCCAGCACACAGGAATATAATTAATCGGGTATTGGCTTTAATATGACCACAGAGGGATTTATCAGGAGATCAGCTGTGTTTAGTAATTTCACTGATAGGTTCTTCCTTCCCTAGATGAAGGATTCTACCTTTTTCTGGAATATCAAGCTATGCCCTAATTTACATAATGTAGGGTATTTCTCTTGTATAGCATAGAATAGAGGACACAAACAGCAAATCAAGAATTTTTAAACTATGCAAGCATAGGGATAGTTTAAATCTCTTTTTTAACTAAGCCAGAGCTGTAATATGTTTGAAAGAAAACACCTCAGCTTTTGAAACAGGTATAAGATAATACCGTGCCTTACTCAAACCAAAGCCCTGCTGAAGTCAAGAAATGAGATATTCATGCCATGGAAGTGGGAAGAGGTGGTTTAGTCAACTGTTGAATAATAATCTGCCTGTGAAGGTGCTATAAATACAGCCATAGAAGTGGATGAGAGGGTCATACAGATGTGATGAATTTCAAGGATGGCTCTTAGAGCAGCAATTTTTCATTCCAGAGCAGCTCAGTGTGTCTGTGCAGGGGTTGGAGGTACCCAGTGTAACACCTGTGAATGTAGGTGTCTCCAAAGCCTCACCAGAGCGCTGCCCCAAGCCCTGAGATTGAACCAGGGAGAGCAGAGTTTCCTCAAGGCTCATATGTGAACATTTAGGCCCACATCTCTCTCACCCTGTGCGAGCACATGTGGTGCTGGTGTGTGTGGGGGGAGAATAATCCCTTTTAATGAGTGGCAAACCATCTATCTGGACAATTTGCATGGATAAGCACAATCCATCATGATACATCACCAAAGATTAGCCTGCTTATGAGACTGACGTGTTTTGAAAGGAACACACCAAAGTGAAATTTATTTTCACACTCCTAAGTCTGTGGCTTTGATCAAGAAACAAAGCATGGTGTTATTTTAAGAAGACACTAATGACTGAAAAAGAAGTGATGTGTTTAAAAATCTTGGTCTGCTGTGGGTAATGGTTGCAGGGTTTGCCACCAGCTTCCCATTAGTGTCTGAAAAACTCCCATGCTAAAGCCTGCTGCACAAAGCTAGCAGAAATTTTAATACTTATATCTCTGATTAAACTAGTGCACATGTCTATGAAAGACCTATTTTTTTAAGATCAACAAATATATTTCATATTGCTTGCTGCAGATTACAAAACCTTAAGATCTACAAGCATCAATGAACAGTAAAATATGTGGCCAGATGATTGACAGGACAAGAAACAGACAGGTATTGTGTGTAATAGGCTAAAACCAGCCTCTGGAAAAAACATGAAAAATGGAAATTAAAACAACAGAAAAACAAAGAGCACTTCAAATTTGCCTTAATTCAATTTTTATTGCTTTGCACATGATGTTACTCAGCCAAAAGCAAGTCAAATATTTTATGAATTTAATAGTACATTTCTGTATTTGTATGCTCACATCTTTTATTCTGTATCAAAGTTAAATGAAAATGGAAATGTAAGGGTTGACTGTGATATCATTCAGGCCATGTCTCAAACACATTTGAAAAGTTAACTGCACCGAGTTTGCTTGCAACTGATAGTTATATGAAGCCTTTAGTATTTTTACAAGCAAGTAAGTCTTAAGGATGGACACCTGCTGCTCAAAGGAGAAATTCTTGATTTTTATGAGATCATTGGGAAGAGAAATGTAATTTCCCCACTGTGACTTTTGAATGAATATTTGAAAATCATTCCTTTGTACCTGAGCTACCATTAAATGCAGATTGCTTGGGTCATTATCTTGTCTCAAGTTTGGCACTCTAGTTGAAAGGAATGGGTGAAATGAAACTACTTCCTACTAATGCTACAGATCTGAATGTTTTCTTCTGTCTAGCTGTACTTGTGCATTCCCACACATGATCATGGCTTATTTTTTCTCTGACTGCCCTATCTCTGTTTTTCAGGCTAAGATAGTCAGTCAAAAAAAAGCAAAGTTGGATGGGGAGTTGCATGTCTTGAGAAAACAATGGACTGCTTCAGCTTATGTGTTAGGAGGATTTTCACTGGTTTCATAAATGTACTGGATGATGTGTCCTTTCAGAGCAGTGCAAACATTATATTGAGTGGTCTCCATGGAGTAAACCAAACCCCTTTACAGGTAGTAACAAAGTGGGCATGAATAAGCTTTATAGGGATCATTTGAATTATTACAGCATCTTCATAGTTAGCATTGTCATGAACTGTAAAGAATAAAGCCTGTGCAGGCACTGCTTTATTTAAAAAATGCAGCAAAATGTAGTTTGAACAAGTAGCCAAAAATAACGTGTAGCCTTTTTGGAAGGGGATCTGCCTCCCTTTGTCATCCACTGCTTTTGGTCATGTCATGCCAAAACATTGCTCAGTCATCAAATGTTTGAATTTGGTCATAATGTATGTACAATCATCCCTTTTGGATTGCCCCTGCTGGTATTATTTGTCAGAGAAATTAGTATTCATGTGGTGTCATTGATCTTTCTGCAAATCACATCTATATTTCAGTGGTACATAAATTGTTTTCCTGCTCTGTGTCCAAGCACTGATCTGGGTCTAAGTACAGAAGACTGGGAAAGGAAGGTACAGGTTGTCACTGCTGTGATCAGCCGTGAGTTCCTGCCATAATAACTTCACCCTGAGCTCCATACCCTCTCTACCTGGGTATGTAACTCAGTTCAAAGGTGGAAAACATCAAGAGATAAATGGGCAACCACAAGACTTTGAATTTTTTCGTCTCTGTCAGTGAGCCCAATTTTGTCTTTCTACAACTGTTCTCTTATTGATGTGCGGCTTCACATTGTGTACACAACCATGTCCATTAAAACACAGATTCAAGGATAGGGGAATTGCTGTGAAAGTGGTGAAAAAAGACATTTCTCTCTGGGGGTTTGTTTGCTTTCTGGTTTATTGACCTGGGTGTCTCATTTGTTGGGTTCCTCCAACCATCTGTATGTAACTTGTACATTCTGGTGGGATTGAAAATGTGAGCTATGTGGATTTTTATGACTTGCATGGATAGTTGCCGAGGTGCAGACTGTTCTGGATGGCAGATGTAGCACCAGGACTGAGGAGGGGCTTTTGGCAATATTCAGAAAGGCGCGCTTGCCTGGCGCTCGGTGTAAAAGCAGACATGATCACAGGAGGGAAAGACTGCCAGAAAAGCAACATCTTAACATCTGTGCCATATAAAATACCTTATTTTTCCTTCTGTCATACAGTGTTTGCTTTCTGGTTTCATCCTGTACAACTGCGAAGCTGGTAGGGAATTTAGAGTTTCATGAATATCTGTGTTTAAAAGCTCAAACCTGTTTCAAGAGTCCTATAGTCCCAGCTAACTAGTGCTTTAACTTTTGAATTTTTTAAACTTCTTTGTGCCTAAACCAGTATGAGATATTAATTTATTTTTCACTCAAAACCAGGGATATTTTTATTCTTAGTAATTAACTGCTGATGTTTCAGCCATCCTAAGTTACTCCTTCAGTTTTGAGACAGGCTTGGTGGTTTGTTTGCATTTGAAGCTTCTAGTATCTGAAAATATTTTCTCACAAAATTATACACAGAGGTCCATATACAGAAATATGTCAAACAGCTAATTGTTGTTTTTCAGTCTGTATGGTTCGTTACCTGGGCTCATGAAGAATAACTAAAATAACAAAATCAAAGCATCATTTTTCTGGGATTGGGATTTCTGCTAAAATATATATATATTGATGTTTGTAAATCAGAAGGTTGGAGACCATTAAAGGAATCTGCTTGCAATTGTCTAGAAAAATCATGTGTCTGTGGCTATTACTTAGATGCTCAGTTCTTCCCATGACAAACTGAATCTCCAGCAGCAGCCACGTGTCTGTAGACACTTGGGAGCGAGAAGGGATGATGCTTTTTTTCTGTCTTTGCCTTTGCTGAGCTGAGGTCAGTGCAAATTATGTCCAATTATGTCTGCTGTGCCTGGAACATTAGAAAAATTGTCATCGGTGATAAGGCAGAAACAGAACCTACTCATGAGAAGGAACTGATGCTGCTTAGACCAGAAGCTACCCAAAAGTTTCTGTTCACAATGGTGAAAAAATTAATTGTTATGAAAACTTGAAAAATTTAAAAGGTCAGCTTTTTTTATAGACTTATGTAGTCTTTTGTTTTTATTGTTATTCATTTGGACTCTTTCTGAGTGTTCTGCAGAAGGTGGATCTGAAATATATAAAACTGTCACGTGTTACTTTCTTGCCTTTTTTTTTGGTAATTAGTTCAACATGGCACAAGACCTCTCAATGACCCTTGGTTCTGTGTCACAGATTGCACTTTGTATGTTTATATGAAATACCAGGATAAGAGTCAGCCTGGGAGCACTTTGGTGATTTTCAAAGCAGAAAAGTCTCTGTGGGGGCAAATGTTTGTGATAACTACAACTTTATTAAAACTTTTGAAGGCAGTGAATAAAATGAGACTGCAGAACTTCATCAGTGACTGAATTTTTCCTAGTGGCTGGTAAAAATTTGGCTGAAAATATAATTTAAAAAAGATTCAGGCTTGGTTTTGCATAGCATTAAAATTTGTTTTGTTGATTATTTTAAGGCAAAGCTGAGTGTAAATCTGTTGGTCCAGTGTTTTGTAAAGGATTAAATATGACATGAAGCCAAGGTGGGTGCAGCCCCTAGACTTTGGAAAAATCAGTTTTCTCCTACTGATTTCCACATTTTTGGTTGGTGATTGTGAGAAGGAAGAACAAACAATATAGATAAACATGAAATCATGGTTTAAGGCTGTAAAGTCAAGTTACCAGATCAAGGTGTGGTGCAAAAGTAAGGAATATCTGAAAGACTGATGCTGAAATGGTGCCTTCTGGTCAGAGGGCTTAAAGGGGATGAAACAGGTTCCAAATAAAACAAAATTTTGTTTTGTTTATTAAAACAATTTAAAAGGGATCCTTTAAACATTATCATTGAATTGCATTAAACTGAATCAATTTGCTTCAATAGAACTTTAAAGCTTAAGTTCTTTAGGTCTCAAAATCCCAGACTTAACCTTGGTTCCACTTTCTAAATCTTAAAATCTTGCCTTTGACCCTGGGCATATAAAACTTCATAGATAAGAAACAGTTGTGTGTACTCACTAGTTACTCCAGTTGTGGGATCCCTTTAGGGAGGAGGCTGCTTCTGAAAATGCATGATGACCATATCATCATATGATCATGGTTTGGGTGCAAAATTCTTCATTTTCTGGGCAAGGAGAGACTTGAAGAGTGAGGAACAAGATGCTATAATGCAGTTCTGGATTTCATCTCTTAGCTTTCCTGCAGTTTTACTAGTTCAACCTTGGCTGATCCTTCAGAAAACTTGATTTCTCCCCACAGTAAAGCTTATTTTTCTCACTTAATGGTACAGTCTTTCCTGCATCATAAGATCATGATGCACCATTTTTATGATAACAGAAGCATAATTTTAACAAGAATTTATAGCCTGTTCATATATTTTTTTTTAATAACTCATTGCCTCTTCTTTATCTTTGGTATGGTCTTTTAAGATGCACTTACAGCTGTGCAAATAATTTTATTTGGGTATATTTTGTAGTTGATAATCTTCATGGAATTGTATTTGCAAATTTCTTTATATTTTTTATTGCTGATTGTCTCCTTTAAACACCTGAACCACTTCTTTGCTTTGAAATGTATGGCATCAATAAGATAATTAATTAATTGAAAATCTCAAGATAATATTTCAAATTTTACTGAGGTTCATGTAAAGGAAGGGAAAATTTTTTTTGAAAAACACCAAATTTCTATTGTTGGCCTTGTTCCAGAGTTTTTCTCCTGAAATTCATTTTAGGGAAGTCCTGAAAGAGAAACCCTATGCCTACCAAATCAGAAAACTTGAAAGTGATGGGTTTAGTCATTAGCTTCCAGCCTGATGACCTGGGAAGAGGGGGCTGAATGTCGAACTGGTGCTGGAAATGTTTCCTCTCTGAGCAGTAGATGTGTCCTTTACTAAATTAACAGTCAGCCTTGAAAGGAAAATATATGAAGCATGGACCAGGGAATTAATTCAAATTAAAAAGAGAAATGGTGTTGAATATTCAAACTCAAAGCCAGTATTTGTTCTCTTAAATTTAGACTCCACATGCCTTCAAGCTGTGGGCTACATCATAATGTAGTTTTTCATGGTCCACTCCCATCTCACTGCCTAACTCATAAAATCCCTGTGACAGCTGTAGCTGTGAATTAATAGAAAAGTAGAAGTTGGAAAGTATTTAAAGTTTTTAGCTGCCTTTTTAATAGAATTTAGGAACTGGGAATGGGAGCTCTCCAGAGACAGCAGTTTCAGAAGTTTGCTGTGAAAACTGACTACGTAAGGAAGTTTTGTCACTGAAGTGGTTTATTAAGAAGTAGCAATCAGTTTTATTGGCAGTCACAAAATGTGAGGGTTTCATGAGATACAGGACAGGAAGTTGTTTTTTTTCTGATGTACCTTACATTGAAAACTTAATTTAATTTTTTATTTGTGTGCAATTATTCATTCTTGAACTCTTACAGTTTGGACTAACCCAAGTGTGATATATCATTAAAACAAAACCTGACATTATTCCTTATCTTTCAGAGCTGTCTGATTTTGGCATCTAAATTTTGCTGTCAATTCTTACTGAAATCCCTGAAATGTTGCAGAGGATGAATTTTAGCTTCTTGCTCTACATAATGTCAATATTTACCATATTTTCAATAATTAATACATTTGGGTACATTTATAATCAGTCCTAACAAGAGCACTCATTTCTGTTCGCTTTTAGTTATTTAAAGTTTTTAAATACTAAAATTGAGAATGCTTTTATATACATATATAAGATAAAACCTCCCCACCAAACCCAGCATCTAGATGATTCCAGTGGTGAAAGCATCTGTCAAAGATTGCTTTTCAAACTTCTTGAAGTCCCAGAGATTACTGGGGACTAAACAAATAATGGGGTTTTAGTTTGCTGGTTATTCTTGATGATAAAGTTGGGGAAAATAAAAAGTCTAATTTAAGTCAAATTATGAATTTTATAGGACCAATGTAAAGAGATTGGTTTTAGTTGAAGATTCAGTTTTAAAGAAAGCTTCAAAACAAGACAATTGCAAATTTTCTCTATCAGATTTTGTGTTTTGAATTCTGGGGCGAATTTTCAGAAAGCAGCAGTGTGGACTACACAAAACACCAGGAACAGGATATAAAGAATGTCTTAGTAGTAGTGGGAGAATTTGAGCATTTTGAGAGGGGAGGAAAAAGTCTCACAGAGCACACCTCACCCCAAGGGTGTCATTCTGCCAGGCATCAGCATTATTTATTAATGATAAGTAACACTGAGAGCTGATGCTCTTTGATACCAGTGGGGCAGTGAGTTGACCACCCCAGGCCTGGTTTTGCAGCCTCTGTGCCAAACTGGTTCCTTGCAGGTCCTGCCACCTCCAGCATTTTGCAAGTCCCTCTCTGGGGAAGGCTGGATTTCACAGGGCTGCTCAGGGAGCGCCCTGAGGTTTGCTTGGCAAACAGAAGAAACAGTGGTGCACCCAGAAGTCAAGTTACATCCCTTTATTCCCACCCTCAAATCTTATCTACTTTGCCTCTGACTTCTGCCCCATTCTGAAGTCCCCCTTGTAGAGGTGGGGGATTTAGGAGCCCATGAGCACCTTTAATTTTGTTAACTCGGGTTTGTCACATGAAAGCTGATCATGAACTGCTTAAAGTGTGTAGGATTCTAATTGATAGCTGAACAATTCAACAGTGCTCTTTGCAGTTACAGAGTAGCTGCCAAAATCTCATAAATGACCATGTTAGTCATATTTTTTTCCTTCTTCAGAAGGAATATTTCTTTCTTTTATTAATATAAAACCACAATGTCATTATGTCACCCATGCATCCACTGTGTAATTACTCCATTTTAAAGATAAATCCATTGTCTTAGGATGCATCCATCATAGATGTCACCTTTAGCACAGAAGGTGAGACACTAAATGGACACCTTTTACTAATATTAATTTCTATAGAGTCATCAATTGTGACTCGACTATCCATTGTTCTCTTTGACAGAGACAGGCCAATGACAAAGATTAAATTATCCATTTTTGTGGAAGCGAGGGATCTGCTTCGAAGAGTGCTCTGTGAGATCTTGCTTTTTTGGCCTGAGTATATTACATCCATCTACAGTTTGTTCAATTTAAGCACTGATCAATTACAGCAGAAGATTGCAGATTGCATGTTCTTCATTGAAATGAAAGGTCAGGAATTGGAGAAGCTTTGATTTTTCTCTCTGAAGGATTTTAGTCAAAAAGAAAAGAAAATGCCTTGGTTTTGTCTCTAGCCTGCTGTGTTAATCTGACACTCAAGGACTCTTCCTGGATCTTCTGCCAACCTTATCTCAGATTCTCATGCAATTTAAATGACAATTTATAGTGCTCATTTAAATTATGCAGGAGTGTTATTCTCAGAATATACTGAAGGGTACATCACAGGAAACTTGCTAGAGCCAGTACAGGAGCCATGGAGGCCCCAGTGCCTTTAGCAGCTAATAGCAACACTCTTGTGTTATTTCCAGAACCATCTGACCTTTTTGGGGGTGGGGGTGTGAAGGCAGGCATGCTGCATGTGGCCTTGCTTTCTTTGTGCTCTGTCTTGGTGCAGTGAGAGAGTGGCGTGTCTGGATCCAGTGATACAGGAGAGGCTGACACAGGATGAATCAGACCAGCAGCCCATGAAGTTATTTCCCCATTCTGTCTGGATAAAATTCCTCAATATATCAGGGCACCTGGGGACATGGGTTAGTTAGTGGTGGGCTTGGCAGTGTTATGTTTGCAGCTGGACTCAATGGTCTTGAGGGTCTTTTGCAACCTAAATGAGTCTATGGCTATGTTTGGTATTTGACAACTTTAAATTTATATTTCTTTGTTGTCTCTGGGAGAATTTTGGTGCTGTACAGTATTCTGGATCAGAATACTGGATTATTGTCTTAAATCCATTGTGTGTTCATGAATGACAAAAAATAGAAAGGATGAAATCCTGGTTTGGGAAGGTGCTTCAGTGGGAAACAGTTCAGTACCAGCATAGGCTCAAGGAAGCATGGAAAAAAATCCAAATGTTGATGAAAGTATCACCTAAATTAGTGGGCTTTTGGCAAAAGCCGACAGCTTGATTTGGTGTGTGTTTATACAGCATGTGCCTTTAGAGAAGGTGTTTTAAAAAACACCTAACCAAGTTTGTAAGTAGCTTTGCTATCAAATAAGAGTAAACAATAATGTAATAGCCTGTTTTCTTCCCACTAGATGAATGGTTTCCATAGCAAACTCCATAGCTGCTCTTCCATGTATACTCACTTGGTGTGTATCTTCTGGCACTAGGAAAGGAAAATATCTCTTTTGGCTTTTATGATCCAAAAAAAATGTATTTCCAACACATCAAGTTAGTCACACTTGCTTAAAGGTAAAAATATTCAAAAAACAAAATATTTATGTTTTGATTGCAGTAAATGGCAGGGGATGAGAGCCTTGGTGTGCAGAATCAAATGAAGACCACAGTGACAAAGGGCCCAGCTCATCCTGCAGTGGTGCTGTGGGGGTTGCTCTATGATGTTTGTTTGTTTGGCTGGGTGTCTTTGCATGGGCACCACATTTCTGGACAAGGCATGAGACATTGGACCTGATGCAGGACATAATGCTTCCCTGGTGAGTGCTGCACAGTAAATGTGGGCTCTGTCATCAAGCCTTGAAATTCATATGCTTTATTGTGCTGAAATTTCTTTTGACATCTAGTTTATTTAGATTTTACAGAGAATGCTGAAGTTAAATCTCAGGATAATCCACAAATATTTGATTTTAGGAAAGTTAGGAAATTGTTCTTTTCCTTGTCTAAAAATACGTGTATATTAAATAGTACCTATTAAAAGGATTCCTTGTGAATTGTTTCCATTGTTTATAGTGGATGTTTCATGTTCTGCTGTGTGAAGGTAATACAGATATTAGGTTGGACTGGAGGATCATCTTCCAAAATATGAGAAATTTTGTAGCAGATTGCTGGCACTTGCAGTCTGTTTTGTAGTAAGTAAACCTACACCCTTCTTGGTGTTTTTGAATATTCATCAGGCTATTTTAATGACTTGGAGTATTCTTCTTGTGTCTGTGAATTCCGGAATTCTTTTGTAACTGCATTTTTCTTTCTTCTGACTTTTAAATGCATTTTAAAATGTTTTTTTTTCCATTCATGCAAATCTCTATTTGTTAAGGTACTTCACTTTTGGCACTACTTTTTTATTCACCTACCACTAACTAATGTGTTATCCTTAACTTTGAAAGTTTTCCAAACAAAATAGTGCTGTCCTCACTACACTGTATTTTTTCCTTTGTCCTGTCCTAGTCTGGTATTTTTCTACAGCAGAGACTTCTAATGTACAGAAAAATGTGACAGATTGCTATAAAAGAAATTGCATTTTTATAATATTAAAGACACGTTTATTGGAAGAAACCTATGTGAGAAACAGGAGAAAGATCTCGGAGGTTACTTTTTTAAAAGTCTCTTGTATCAGGGCATATGTTCATTTCTGATCTATATATTGAAATGAGAGGTAACACAACCAAGTTATATGTTAGGCTTAGATTGAAATAGTGGCACTTTGTTTAGTGTCATTACTTAAAATGCTGACATAAAACTTAACTTGATTAACAAAAATTAGATTTATCAGCAATTTTAATAGTTGCCAGGCCTAATGCAGCTTTTTCATCATTCCAAATGTTTCTATTTATCTGCATTTTGTTAAAGGGAATTCTGGGACACAAAAGGGACAAACATCATCCAAAATTTGGTATTCTAGACATCTGCTGCACATCAACAAACTCTGTGTGCATGGTTTTCAGTGTGTCTGGCCTTTTTTCTATAATAATTTGTGTAGTTGTTAGGAAGTTAAAATACATTCTGGAAGGACTACTGTTTTTTTGACTTTTTGACTGGGTGACCTCCAGTGGACAACCACCATGAAAGGACATTAGTCACAAAGTTGGATAGGAATAGTATTTTATTAGGAGAAGAAGTAAAAGAAAAAGGGCTCTACTTGAGTGTGGATCTTTTCTTTAGTCCTAATTAGAACCACAATCCATCATGCTGGAGAGTTTCTATTCATTTTGGTGATTGGGGACATGACAAATGAATCTTGGAATAAATGGGATGTCAAGGCAGAGCAGGAGATGGATGTGTTCTGCATGGGATGAATGTAATAAGTACAGTTAATGTTGGCAACCAGCCAATCCCATTGCCTCATGCTGGGTGAGTTGCCCCAAGGCTCTGACCAGGGGTAAACCACCAATAAATGATTCCCCTCATCTCCCATTTATTAGAGAGAGAACACCTTGTCAAGGTTCGTTTTCTGTTTTCCTAACTGTCACTTTGCTTCAGTGATGGCAACTAATTGAATATTAGTTAATTGTTTCTAATAAAATGCTGATAATTAGATAGTTTTTTCATCTTCCTGGCCTAGCTCCTCTCTTTAATTTCACTTCCCTTTCAGTAGCCTCTGTTTCTCACACAGCCGCGTCGAGATTGATTATCTGCAGCGAGCGAGAGGCCAAGCAAGAAACTTCATTTAAGATTAATTTCAGGGAAACTGTTTTACAATTTTTCTAAATTGAATTTAGTCTTAATTTTGAAGTGTTAGGGGTTGTATGTCTTCAAAGGTTGCTTTTGGATAATTTATTATGTGGAAAGTAATCAAACCCACTCTTGAACTAGGATGCTCAAGATGTCGATAGGCATTCCTTGGATTCAGCCATACTGACAAGCCTGGTTTTGCTCAAAAGTGCTGGGGAGACAAGGGAGGCATTCCCTGGCATATATACTAGATTGCCGGTAATTTATTTTATTATTAAGCAATTCCAAGAAAATACTGTCTTTGCCTCTTTGTGTCAGTCTCTCCAGTCCTGTGCTCCTCAGTTGCCTTTGGTGGTTATGTTAAGCAGAGGGGATGTGGATGGTCTCCCCTAAACACTTCAAACCAAGTGTGTGAGTGTGTGATAGAGGTGTGTGTTCATGCCAGAACCAGATCAGCAATTGCCTTCCTTACACCAGTCTGGGAAAGACTCAGATGTATCTTCAAATGTATTTGAACTGTAGTCTGTTCTTTGAATCCGTTGAAAATGCAACCTCCAAAGTCTAAGACCTGTGTGAATGCTGCACTCAGCTGTTTCTCAGGAAATTCTTCCCAGTAACTTGCTGGCTGTCTGGCCACGTGTAAACTGTGAGGGATTGCACTAATTTCAGTTGAATCATGATGTCTTGCACAAGTGCAAAGCTGTCCCAAGGGACTCTTCTCTGTCTTATCTGCAGTAAGCCATAATATAACAAATATATTTCAATTCAGTGTGCTCACAAACTGAGGACAGTATGGTTGTAAAAATGATGGCAACAAATATTTCTGCAGCCTGGTGGTGGGGATGTGTGAGTGCCTGGTAAGGGTAAAATAAAAAAAGGCAGCAAAACATTCAGAATTTGTATTATGTTGGTGCTTATTTAGCAAAAAGGGAAGGCTGGAAAAGGCACCCCTAAGATCACTTCCGCCTTAGCCTCTATCTCTCCCCACACAAAACCAGCTTTATTTGTTTGCATTCCCTTGGGGAGGGGATGAAACTGTATCATGCAGCTTCTTTCAGTCATTGACTTGTGTAAAGATATCAGGGGATGGATATTTGTACCATGGCAAAATGCTGAGCAGCTCAGTGTAAGAACTGCTGAGTTGGAAAAAGAAGCTGGAGAAGGATGAAATGAATACTGAAAACACAGAAATGAGAAAATGGAACATAATGCAAGCAGAATTAGGGTACTTGGAGTCTGTCCTAAGATATTCCTGGCCAAGTTTGTCCCTTCAAGCAAATAAAACAACCCCAGGGAGCAATTTGGCCTACCATGCATGCATTTGGATTCTCTGAAGAGAAGCAGAATAACCCAATTGCATGGAGTGAGAAAAACTGTAACAGCTTTTACATCCTATCTTTTGCTCTAAGAGATGCTGAATAGAATATATGGATCATATGGAGTCCTTGTTAAAAACAACCTGATACATTTTTACTAGCTTCTCAATGTACCAATTATATAAAAACTCATCAAGACTGAAGGTCAGATTCTGAATGAAAGTAGGTGAGCACTTGCCTTAAACCTGCCAGAAAAGTAAGTCTATAAGACTTTCTAAGCTTCTTTTTTTTTTTTTTTTGCTAGCAAGCCTCTTGGCAGGAATTGAATTGACAACTTCCAGAAAATTCAGTATGGTTTTTTGACTGCACAGTCCTACAGGACTTTAGCTCATATAAATACATCTGAGCCAGCTTTAAATTAGGATGTAACCATAATGTCACAGAGCTCAGCACGGGACAACATACTTGCCTGGCTTCTCAGGTAGGTTTTGCTGTCCTACCCTGGCTGAGATATGTGTGTGTGTCCTCTGTCTCTGCTAAAGGGCATCAGATGACTTTTATCATAAGAGAAAAAATAAAGTCTGGCTCTCAGATTTATTCTGTATTGGAGAAGCTGGAAAGGTTCTCTGCTAAGTGCAAAGAGTGATCTATGCTGTCTTTAAGAGAAGAGTGCAGATTTTTTTATTCCACTCTGGCTGAACATATAAATAGAAAAATAAAAAGGAAATTGGTGAAAGATCAGAAAATAGTTCTCTCATTTTTCTTGCATATATTAATCTTTCAATGGAGGTTACAGTTAACATTTTTCAAAGAAATCCAGCTCATTGCACATCAAATGTGTAACTCTGCAACCCTCCCTGGTGAGCATCTTGCTCCTTGAGTGGCCCTGCTGGGCTCAAACTGTTGCAGCCCAGGTTTCTTCAAGCTGCTTCTCTTCCCAGCCAGCCAGGGTGGGTGACAAACAGTTCAGCTAATGGCACCTTGTGAGCCCTCCCAGGGATGGAGCAGACCTGATCACAGAACAAATGAAGCACCCTGTGTGTGGTGAGCATACATATTAAAGAAGTCCAGTTGCCAAGACTTGTCCTTTGTAGAAGTAGAGATTTTATTATTTTCTGTAAACAGGATTTTCTTCATTATCTATGGAGTCGGTAGGAAAATCATCTGTTGGTGTGAGGGTTTGTACCTAATGGCAAGATCTCAACACAGCAATCCACGTCAGGTAACTCTGAGCACAGTAACAAATAGGACCCCAGCTGCAGATAAGCAACACAAGCTGTGAAGTCTGCTGTAGAAAAGAGTTCCAGGTATACTCACATGTTTTGTCTTGAGCAAGCAATCTGTTGCTTCTGATTTTTCGCTGGAAACAGCTGACTGATAAAATATTGTAATACTGTTTCAAAAACCCGTGCTGGATTGCTTGTAGCCTGCTATCAGCTTACTCCACTGGCATTTCAGTTTGCAGCACCTGTGATAAATGAGTGAAATTAATGATTGCCAAGTGCTGCCTGACTATACTTGATGTAAAGTGAGACAGGGTTTTTTGAAGTTCAGGCTGTCATCAGTCTTTTTTTTATTTATTCCTCTATTTTTAGAAGCTATGTAGCAGCAAATATGTGCCATGTAGCGCAGGTTGATAGACAACTGAATGGCAAGGCTGTAATGGGACCTTTCAGTTCTTACTGAATTCAGTCTGTTTCCTTTTTATTGCTCTGATTATACCTATATACCAACAAGGCATGTTTAAAGCCTCTAGGAGCCTGCTATCATCACAGCAGAAATGTGTTTTCTCTTTACAAAAAAAGAAAATAATTCAGATTATTTGTAGGCTCGTGCAATGCTTATGTTGTCTTTGTTTTTGAGAGCCATTTGGAAGAAATATCTTCCTGTGAAAGGAAATAAAATATGTAAATCTGTGTAAAATGTGGTCCCAAGATCTGTTTCTCACCTCTTCAGAGCACAGTGTGTTGGGGTGATGGGGGTGTTGGGGAGCCCAGGGAGGGCTGTGCCCTTTCTAGAGCAGTTTCTGCCCTGCAGAACAGGAACCTTTGCCCAGCTCAGCCGGTCCAAGGGACTCCTGCTGCATCACCTGGGGGCTGGAGCTCCCCACAGATGCCTGAGGTTGTGCCCAAACTGACATGGCATCACTGGCCAGGAAACAACCACCAGGGGCGTTCTTGGTTTAAAGAAATAGAAACAAATTTATCTTGAGATTAGTTCTAATTTCTAATAAAAATCCAGAAAACAGGCATCTGGAGAAACAATTGATTCCTCTTGCTCAGCTGTGTGATGAAGAAACACGTTCTTGCAATGGTGCAGATAAAAATTAGCTCCAGTAGGAATATATATATAAAATAGATATATATCTATATATATATCTATACATATATAGATATATTTGATATATATATGGAATAGGTATATATCAAATATATATCTAATAGTTTAGCAGCGAGTAATTCGAGATCTGTAATATATCCTCATTTAATACTTGACAGATACAGAAATTTCAGAAGTCTTTATAAACTATAACCCAGTTTGAAGGAACCTCATGAGAAACTGTAGCATTATTGGATTTGATGGAAGCCCACCCTGTTCCATACCCCTTGATGTTTGGTTAGTGAAAAAGAAAAAGTGAAAACTGGTTTGTTTCCAGTCGATGCACACACAGTGAGTTTGTTTGGCACTTTTGGATTTGCTGGGAAGTTGTAGTGCTTGTGTGGGGAGAGGCAGAAGAGAAATGCTCAGCATTGTGGCTGCTCTCCATAACTTTGGGTAAATCCCTAGCAGAGGTGATTCAGGTTTTGTGTGTGCAGGGTGTCCCTCAGTAGCTGAGAAATATGGGAAGCACCATTCCTAAAGCCAAGTGATGATAATGGTGCTTATAGATGAATGTAAATTTCATAATCAGCTGTAGTCTGCAGCTGGAAAAATACAAGTATTGTGAAGTATTTTGAAATTATTACTGTTCAGGGATCATAAGACAAAGATTAGTTGTCTAAATCTGTCTCATAAACAAATTAACACAGTCCTGCTTTCTGTTCAAAATATGATTCTTGTTGGAAGGATTAAACATGTTAAATCCAGCTAGAATATGCTGTGATCATGTTTTTTAGCAAAGCTGCAATAATCAGACATTTACAACTAATAAATCGGTACTTTAATTCCTCTGCAATAAGGCTTTGAAATATAATCTGTCATTTCAGATTTATAGAACATGACTTTTCATAATTATAATTCTCAAATGCACATTACTAGTTATAATTAAATTCACTTTCAAAAAATCTGAAGCATTTTTGTGGATTATCTGCTCATATTATGTTCTAATGGTAAAATTAATGTATAATCTGTTGAATAAATTTGGTTAGTTCTTGGATAGAAAAATATGCTCTACTATTGATGAAGTCTTGGAAACTTAGATAAGAATAAAAATGTGTACTGTATATCTTAAGAGAGCTCTAACAAAGCCACATCAAGCTCAATCACAGGCAAAAAAAAGGAACTTTCCTTCATAAAAGAAAAAAATGAAAGGATTTCAACTAATTCAAAAGAAATTTAAAAATATTAAATTAGAGCTTGATTAGAAAAGGTGTTAAATATTGGCTCTGGTTAGGGTGTAACAATGGATTAAATTATAGACTCATTCAAGTGAAGAATGAATCCCTATTCATGGGAACAAGCATATTTATTTGTGGGTGTTGGTTCAATAAAAACCAAAGTGTATCACTTACTCAGCTTAATGTTTCTCATTAATAAGATGCCCAAGAACCTGATGTATTTCTTTCCACTACTGTCAGAACCATACTATTATTTTACTGAAGCAGAAGCTCAATTAAAAATCTCAGTTTTGAAGTCAATAGGTGAGATCCTGCTGCTGTAGAGCAGGGGCTGCATGGACCCTCATCAGATGGTTTTTTTTTTCCCCTCACAGCGTGTGCTTCTTCTTCTGTCACTCCCCCATGAGTGCAGCTGTAGGTGACCAGCACAGCCAATCCTTTAGATTTGTGTGTGATACATAATAGGAATAATTTCTTCAAATCCTTAAGTAAGAAGTGTGGAGAAGGTAACAATTTATTTCTGTAGCCTGACTGAGGCAACTGGGAGCATCAGAGGATCAAATCACCAGTGGGTTTGGAACAGTCTCTTGTCCCCAGAGGGTTTGTTGCTGCTGAAAGGACATCTGAACTCCTTCCTGCTGAGGACTTGGAGCCCTGGGTCTCTCTTCTGGCCTGAGCAGGCTGCTCTGCTCCCTGTGAGCACCTGTGCAGGTGATATTTGTTTGCTCAAGAGCTGACACCCCCAGGGCCCGTTCTGCACTCCCATGCTCTGGGAGAAAAGCAGGCTGCAATTTACAGGACTCATTTTAATGAGTGTGATGTGGCCAGAATTTTATATCAGCACACAGTTATCAAATCATTTCAGAACACATGAACCTGTGCAGCTGAACTTCACTGTGCAGATCATCTTTCCCTTGGCTTGTGAGATGGGCCAAAGTCAATAGGAAAGTGAAGACTTAGAGATGAAATGTGCAGCGGAAAACAGGGAAAAATTGGTGTTTTCTCATGCACAGGGGAAAAAATGGTGTTGGGCTGAAAGATGGCAGTAGTTGTGTTGTACACTTCTGTTTAAAGTTCCATCCTTCAGCCTGATTCACCCTCCCTAAATGAAGGAGCTAGAAGAGTAACTGGGAAAGAGAAGATTGAGTGTCAAATCAACTTGGAAACTGTAAATTTAGGAGAAATAATAATAAAAAATATATTTAGGCAGTCCAAGAGGAGGTAAATAGATTCTTGGAAATCAACATGACACTGTAGGTGTGTTTTGGTGCAGAGGCTGCTGGATTTGAAGGGGGGTAGAAGGTTACTGCCTTGTTAGGGCTGAGAGTTTGATGGTGGCTTTGTACTTAAAACAAGTAAGACTGAAACAGGATTGGTAATCGTGAGCATCAGTGAGAACCTGGTGCTCCTGTGACCCATTTCAAGAAGAGAGCATTTTTAAAGATAGCTATACCCTATCTAGGGCAGTTATCAGCAAGTTTTATAAATTTTTATACAGGAGTAGGCACCCTTAGCAGCTGAAGGATAGTTCTTACCTTAAAGAATTTTTAATCTCCACAGCTAAATTGGGCAAAAGTGGTAAAGAACACCCAGGAAAGTGACAGGGCAAATTAGCTGTACACTGAATTTCTAAACATGGTCTCCTATCATCCAGCCTTGTGTACTGAACAACCCACACCCTTCTCACATGCTACTCTTCCCTTGAAGTCTGGGAGAGAATACATAGCTGTCAAGTGCAGTAAATAAATAATTCAGGGGCAATATAAAATGATCCATGGAGCATCCCAAATCAATGTATGATGACCTGCAAGCAAAATCACATGGCTGAAAATCAAGGTCATTTAGGGACAGCTTGCTCATGTGGTCCCTGCATAGTCTTTAGTTTGTATCTTAGACATGCATTGAGAAACCTTCATAGTGCAGCACAGGTAAAAGCAAAATCAGCTACTTGAAAATGCTGGATTCATAATTGATCAACTGCCAAAGAGTACTTTTTACCAATCTAAGAAACAATTATAGGAGATATTCTTAAGTTCTGTGGAAAAGAAATATCTCCTGTCAGTCAAAACTTTCTGTGCCAGCTGTGTAACTGGAGATAGAAATTGAGGAGCCCTCTGTCAGAGTGCACAGGGACGTGAAGGGCTGCCATTTCTGGGGACTATCTGTAAGGGGAGTGACAGTAAATATACTTGGGGACAAGTTTTCACTGGATTAGCTGGCCCACCTGTGGCTGCATTTCTTCAGGAAACTTCTACTTGAAAGTATGTGCACATCTCATATGAGAAAAATTCTTTATTAGGTCTGAAAAAGAATGGATATTTATCTATCACAAATCTGTCCACTTAATTAGCAAGCTGAAATAGTGTCATTAAAATATAGTGTTGCCATTACTGAAAAGAGTTGTTAATATGCCATTTTTACAGTTAGCTGAAAAGCAATTATTAAGATGTACACTTCATGCTTATTGAACCCACCTAGTCTTTAGATATGGGAGAAGCATGCAGAAATTGTGCCTGTCTACCTTACGCTGTGTGTGTGGTGAGCATGGTGAGCATACACCTTACACGTGGCACAGATGTAGCAAATAGGGAGGCTGCTGGTGTGGATTTCAGTGAGAGAATCCCAATTTCTTGTATTTTGATGAAGTTCTATTGCCAAGATTCAAGAGAATCAAGTGTGATGAATGACTAATGGTCCACGTCCCGTTTTATATTTGAATATGAAATATTATGCAGTGAATTAGGTTGTTCTTAATTTTTACAGCTGACAGATACAGGGCAGAGAAATGTGGTCTTGGATAAGAGGTGTGAATAAGGTCAGGCTTTATTCCTAGAGCAGACAGCATCAGGTAAATTGACAGCATCACCGAGATCCCACAGTGTGTCCAGTGTGGGCACTGATGTCCCATGCGCAGCCAGGGCCTGTGACCTTCAGTGTTCTGAGAGTCATACACTCCCTGAGTAGCTGCTCCCATCAGAAAGGATGAGATTAGAGAATGAGTAAGGTGCAAGTGATGGTTGCAGAATCAGGTGCTTAAAAACCTTAAACAAATGCAAGAGGGTATGAACAATTGGGAATTAGAGTGTATCAGAGGGGCTTAGGGAGGATTCAGCTCTGTATTTTATCTGAATATCTGTGGTTGTTTATTCCAGTCTGTGCAAACAGGAGATGTTAATTGGTGAGCCAGCACTTGGCTCTGGCATTACAAACACAGAGCTCTGACTTGTTTAGTGCCATATGAATATTATAAAGTGATCAAATCTGTCCTTACTTACATCTTCTCTGTGATACTGCCATGTCCATTTATACTTCTTTTGATCACATCCCTCCTGATTTGATTTCATCTGGACATATAAAGTACAGGATAATGCTAAATTTGTTTTAGGACCTGTGTGGATTTTTTCCCTTCCAAATTTTGAAAGCTTACTTAGGCTTTTGAAAAGACCTTTCTCACATGAGAAATGTGTTGGAAATATTTTCTTAATAGACTGCTTGGTGCTGCTTAATCCGCGTTTACAAAAGAAAAAATGCATAAAGAACTGCATTTTTTAGAAAGTACAGAACAACTACCTCATGCACATCCCAGGAGCTGGGCAATTGATATACATTAGCAATGCCTGAGGATGAGGAGCTCTCTTTATCAGTTAAAGCCATCTTTTTTTTTTCTCAACAACAAAAATGTAAGCATTCATACTGCAGAAAATGGAGAGCAGATGTGCCTTCCCCACCCACCACCCCAAACACATTTGGTGATGTCTCAAATATATGTAAATATTTAGAAATTTTCCAATCTGCTTAAGGATATATGGTAACACAATAGAATTTAAATATAAATATTTATTTCAAATGACACTTGCAAAACTGGAGAGCCTCCCTGCTGATGTGAACAGAATACTACGACAAAGATTATTTAAAGATATGTCGACAGTTTTACATATATATTGGAAAATGCTCTGTGTGTGTGTTCACATGGCTGGGAAACTTGCCTGACTAAAGGAAAGACTTTGGACCTTGAAGGGCGACTGGACCCAAGTGGCCCCATGGACCAGGGGCTGTGGCTCTCTGTTAACAGCACAAGCTCTCCTCTAGGATGGGAAGAAAACACTTTTACACTTTCTTTTTGCACTAATGAGGTAAACAGCATTAGCTGGGGCTTGCTCCTGTTGCTCAGGGATTTTTTTTTTACCCAGCTCTTTGTTTGTTTGTTTTTCTCTTTCCTGTTACCTTTGTGATTTGCCTTAAATAAACCAGGAGATCATAATTTTAGCACTGAAGGGCTGCAAGTAAGGCGCATGAAATGAAATGCAATTCCCACTTTCACCACTCTGAGCAAGTGCCAGTCATTCGTTTTCATTCTGAAAGCAGCTGAGCACTCTCTGGCTTCACAGGATGTGAACATTCCCACTATCTTCATTCAGCATCTTGCAGGGTTCTGTTTCTGAGAACAGGCACTCTTCTGTGTTTTTACTGCTGGTGCACCATTTCCTGTTTCCTCTCTGTCCACATCACAACTTCGTGTATTGTTACTGTTTTGGGCTTATGGAGATACAGTTATGCAACATAAACTCATCTTTGAAAGGCTGAGATCGTCAAAACAATCAAAAACACTGGAAAAATCTTTTGCTAAATATTCTGAAGAAAAAAAAAAATAATTTTACTGCTCTGCAATAGATCCCAGCACACGTGAGTTTTTTCGAGTCAGGAAAATGTGTCACAGTTTCTCTCATGACTACTTAGGTGGACACAGTTCATCCCTGAGCTGAGGGCCAGTGACTCCAGTAGGACTTTGAGGCTTCAACTTTCATGTATCAGAGACCAAGCTATGAATCGTCCTTGGGGGCACCACAAAGGTTCTGCCTTAGAAAGGATATACTTATCTGCCTGAAATAGGTCTGGTAGGTAAGGAAATATTTGTGGTTTTAATCTGAAATTCACATACATTGTTCCTGAGCATCCCATACTCTGCTGGGGAAATTGTCAATTATTTATTTGAGTATTGGAGAAAAATCAAGGGCATATCAAGGCACTTCATACCTTTTGATGCGGTCTAAAATGTTAAAGTTCCACTCTGGCAAAATTCTCTCAGGGTTTTTTTTTTCTGCCTCTGAACTTGACAATATTTTCCTTATTTTTGCTGGGAAACAAATGTATCCGTTTTCTTAACAAATGGAAGTGTTTGATTTACAGATGCTACCTTTCAAATCAAAACCTACTAAAAAATATGATATGGCCAGAGAACATGTGACGTATTTTCCAGTTAGTGGGTGAGAACTTTTTCTGCAGCTGTGCTGTGTGTCTGTGCAAATATTCCTTCCCCAGATTTATCAGTGCAAAACTTCTAAATTGCTGTTGAGATAGAAAGTATTGGAGAAGAGAACAGCTTTTTAGCATTCCACACGTTGTAATTTCTATTTTCCCAAGCTTGAGCACCACCCCAAGTGTAGGAAGGGAAGGTCGGGGAGTCTCTTTTACCCCAGTGATGGTGTTGGGTGGGGCAGGTCACTCCTTGGGGGTAGGAACTGGAAGCATGTTCTGAAATGTGTGTGTCCTGCTGGAGGGAAGCACTGGCTGTGCTGCAGAGAGAGGGTGGAATATTACTGTAGGTGAAGAAAATATCCTTCTCTTTTAGTAAGGCTGAGAGGAGTGGGAGGAATCAGTGACCTTAAATTCAAGACTTTGCACTTAGAGTTGGAGCAGGGGCAACAACAGGGGAAATGAAGACTAATTCATTGTGTTTTCCTTCAGTACTTCCTGCAGTCTCCCCTGCAGTATGATACCTTTGGAAATACCTGAATTTTGACAGCCTTTCATACAGCAGAGAGATACTGTGGGATGTATGATACGGAGCTCTTCAAAGACAGAATTAGCATCAAACAGTGTGATGTTAGTGGCAGCTTCTTCTGTGTCTTGACTGTTCCCATTTATTTTGTGATTTGACAACAAGACATTTATGATTAAGAGACTCCAACACAGGCCTCTAATTCCCTCACCTACAGGTGGATGCTAACTCTGATGTGAATAGAATATAAAGTTTCTGCACATAAGCCATTCCTGAAAAATGTTTTGTACATATCAGCTGTAATGTTTCTGACTGCAATGTTTGTAAAGATGCAAAAAAAGATTTGCTGGTTTTAGTTTAATGGTCCATTAATAAACATTAAATAGCAGTTATTTTGTCTTTGCTAACCCATTTCTTGATAAGACAAAATAGACTGATTTAAATATAGATATACATGTGATAGCTGCAGGCAAGTTATTTTTATAATTAATTACAACATTAGAAAGCAATCATATAAATATGTTACTATAGACCAGTCTCCTTAAGTATAATTCAATTTAAAATTAGTAATTGTTGCGGTGTGTTCTCTAGTAACAATGAAATTGTTGGCAGTAACAAGGAATAAGGAGTTGGCTGGTTTAGAGAACATTGTGGAGATTTCTCCTTTGGTTCCTCCCTTGTCTTCTGAAAGCCAGAGGGTCCCTGGGAAGTTCTTTCTATTGCATTTATGGGCGTCTTGTTATTCATGTCACACAAACTCCTCTCTCCAAAGCACCTACCTGCAAGGCTTTCAAACTCCCATCTCCAGGAGGTGATATTTGTTAGCAGGATTTCCTCTGCCTTTGTATTTAGAGTCCCCAGTGGAGAGGGTTTTCTGTTATGCCCATTTCACCAGGAGAGCTAAATAGGGTAGTGAGCTCCATCGAGCCTAATCCAGTGGCTGAGTATTTGGAGGTATTTGTTGGATAGTTACAATGTTTTCAAGTTTTCCATTACTTTTCCACTTGACAGGAGTAACTTAGTCAAATCATGATGCAGTATCCACATGCTTTGTAGGAATCTGTGCATCTGTTTGGCAATCAAAATTTGATTTATCCTTCCTTTAAGCTCAAGTGGGGTTTGAGTTTGACTGATGCCACCTGTCCATTCTAGAACTGCAGTCCTTCCTTCTCCTCCCAAACTGTTACAGTGACATCACATGGAAGTGATGCATTTAGTAATGTTGCATGAGGCATTTGGGATTCTGGAAGATTCTGTCTGTAAGAAATCCACGTAGTGCATATGAGGTTGACAGCAGAGTTGCTCTGCTGTTAGAAGTCCAAATCCTTTATTATTTTAGCTTTAAAAGAAAAAGGAGGAGGAGCTGAGAAACACGATGTGAGCTATCCTCACTGAAGGGAACATAGTATACTGGGCTCAAAACCTTCACTTTCTATATTCCCCTTTGGAGGTAAGAATATTTGGCACTTTGCAGGAAGCTCTTACTCAGCACTATGCAAGATAGGGCCCCGTGACTGTTTAAATTTCCAGTTCTGTTCACAAGATATATTCTTTCCAATCACTTTTTTTTAAAAATGTTTTTTTAGAGAATCATTAAACAGAGTCAGTTTTATGACAATGAGTTCTAAAAATATTCTGGGAATAGCAGACTAGTGCATAAAATGTGTTGCCTGCCTCCTCCCCCTAGTTCTTTCAAATAACTAGAGGTCATAACCCCCAAAATCTGGCTGTTGGCTGTTGGTTAGTAGAAACCAGCTGAAACCCTGGTAAGACAAATCTTCACAGCTGTATCATATGTCCTTTATTGTCAATACATCTGCAAAAGCTGCCAACTGCTTGTCACTTAACATGAGGTGGATGCAGAGGGGGGTGAAGTAGAAAGAGAAACAGATCCTGCTGCAATCTGAAGGCATGCTGATCTGGTAAACTTTTCTTCTCTTATTTACTTCTGGTTTTTTTCCTTTCTCTGCTTATCCAGCCTATTAAAAATAGAGGCCCAGTGTGTATTTAGCCATTTCAAAACCAGCACTGTCTTGTTTTCCTGGAAGGTAATTTCCAATCCTGTGTTACAAGTCAGCAGCTGTGGCCAGGTGGAGCCACTGCCTGTGTGTACCACAAGGATGGGGAAAGAGGCTCTGATCCTTCAGGTTTTTAGGCTGGACTGGACACTGCCACAGCCTTCAGAGTATTCTCCACACTGTCTCAAATCAGAATCAGCCTTGGCCCCACCTCAGCTCTGCCAGGAGAGCCCTCCTGCTCTGGCCCAGCCACCCAGGACCCCACACCAGCGCATCCCACAGTGCTGCCAGCGTGCCAGGGCTGCTCCCAGGATCACAGATTTCAGCAAGATTTTGATTCTGCGAGGAATAGACAAATTCTATTCCAAAGATACTCTTTCTTTCCTCAAGGGGATACAGATTTTAGAGAACTATATATGGGGTAAGATGAGTTTATGTTTAATAATGCTTCTTCTGGTACAAGAGGATGGGAGAATGTAAGAGGAAAAAGAGAAAAGCTTGCTTACTTCTTCCATTGTTATCCTTCCAATATCACAGAAAGCAAGAATGGGATTTTATTCTTAAAACTGAACTTTGTTTCGAGTTTTGAAAAAATATTGTGGTATATCTTTGGAGGTTTTTTTTGTAAAAAGTAATTTTTCTAAGACAATTTAAAATTCCTTAAAAAAGAAGAAAAAGTAGGTAGATAATAATTTGTTGGCCAGTTCCAGTTTTTATTCCCATTTATGGTGAGTCTGATGCCCCATGGAAAGGCAGAGCAAGAGCTTCAGAGAGAAAACCTGCCCCACAGGGTGGTGCCCCCCATGCCTAGGAAAAGCTGTCCCCTCTGAAAACCAGGCAGATTCTTACCTGGCCCAGGTCTCTGACCTCAGAAAAAGAGTCACAGAACAATCCTGCTCCCTTTTTAAAAGCTACTGAAAGAAAATAAACGATTGGAATGAGAATACCCAGAGCATTGTTTCCTGGCCTCCAATAAGGACCTACTTTTCCAGTCTTGACTTAACCTGCCAGCTAGTCCTGCAGGGAATAGTACTAAAGAGAAAGGATACAGATCATGCTCAGTTTGCAGCTAATTATTAAAAATGGCTTAGTTGTGTTTACTAGAGGTCATAACCCCCAAAATCTGGCTGTTGGCTGTTGGTTAGTAGAAACCAGCTGAAACCCTGGTAAGACAAATCTTCACAGCTGTATCATATGTCCTTTATTGTCAATATATCTGCAAAAGCTGCCAACTGCTTGTCACTTAACATGAGGTGGATGCAGAGGGGGGTGAAGTAGAAAGAGAAACAGATCCTGCTGCAATCTGAAGGCATGTTGATCTGGTAAACTTTTCTTCTCTTATTTACTTCTGGTTTTTTTCCTTTCTCTGCTTATCCAGCCTATTAAAAATAGAGGCCCAGTGTGTATTTAGCCATTTGAAAACCATCACTGTCTTGTTTTCCTGGAAGGTAATTTCCAATCCTGTGTTACAAGTCAGCAGCTGTGGCCAGGTGGAGCCACTGCCTGTGTGTACCACAAGGATGGGGAAAGAGGCTCTGATCCTTCAGGTTTTTAGGCTGGACTGGACACTGCCACAGCCTTCAGAGTATTCTCCACACTGTCTCAAATCAGAATCAGCCTTGGCTCCCCCTCAGCTCTGCCAGGAGAGCCCTCCTGCTCTGGCCCAGCCACCCAGGACCCCACACCAGCGCATCCCACAGTGCTGCCAGCGTGCCAGGGCTGCTCCCAGGATCACAGATTTCAGCAAGATTTTGATTCTGCTAGGAATAGACAAATTCCATTCCAAAGATACTCTTTCTTTCCTCAAGGGGATACAGATTTTAGAGAACTATATATAGGGTAAGATGAGTTTATGTTTAATAATGCTTCTTCTGGTACAAGAGGATGGGAGAATGTAAGAGGAAAAATAGAAAAGCTTGCTTACTTGTTCCATTGTTATCCTTCCAATATCACAGAAAGCAAGAATGGGATCTTATTCTTAAAACTGAACTTTGTTTCGAGTTTTGAAAAAATATTGTGGTATATCTTTGGAGGTTTTTTTTGTAAAAAGTAATTTTTCTAAGACAATTTAAAATTCCTTAAAAAAGAAGAAAAAGTAGGTAGATAATAATTTGTTGGCCAGTTCCAGTTTTTATTCCCATTTATGGTGAGTCTGATGCCCCACGGAAAGGCAGAGCAAGAGCTTCAGAGAGAAAACCTGCCCCACAGGGTGGTGCCCCCATGCCTAGGAAAAGCTGTCCCCTCTGAAAACCAGGCAGATTCTTACCTGGCCCAGGTCTCTGACCTCAGAAAAAGAGTCACAGAACAATCCTGCTCCCTTTTTAAAAGCTACTGAAAGAAAATAAACGATTGGAATGAGAATACCCAGAGCATTGTTTCCTGGCCTCCAATAAGGACCTACTTTTCCAGTCTTGACTTAACCTGCCAGCTAGTCCTGCAGGGAATAGTACTAAAGAGAAAGGATACAGATCATGCTCAGTTTGCAGCTAATTATTAAAAATGGCTTAGTTGTGTTTATTTTTAATTGCTTCAAACCTCAGCAGTGTAATGGAGCTATTAAGAAATAACTCTCTGAAAGAGTTAACAAAAAAAATTTAAAAAATCAGATAAGGTCCCCAATGCACTTTTGCATTTTATTGACATTTTAATTAAGACTCTAGTATACTTCAGGGATCTCTGCACTTAAATAGAAACCATTTTAATATGCTACACTGGCAAAGAGTAATGGATGAATACAGACCCATATTCCCATATGTTTTATGGTACTTAGTGATTCTTTTGTACAATGTATTATGATGTTAAGACATTTTATGAGTTTCTATTGGCTAAGATGAGCCATATCAAATTATAATTTTGCTCAGTGGATTTTACTGTAAGCAGATTAAATAGGGCACGTTCTGTATTTATTGTACAGTTAGATCTGCCTGGTTTTGTTTTTCCTATTGTAGTCTTCATTTACTTTTCCCCTTAAAGTGAATATAACAAGCATTATATGGAGAAATTGCTTGGCTCCATATACCATGATCTGAGGAGGTTGTTTGCTGGATTTTTTAAATAAAAGTTGTTGGAGCTGAAAGGATATTTTCCCCCTGATAATATTGATTTAAGTGAATTCTTATCTGTTTAACTGTGCCACTAATGTGCCTGTGAATTATTTTTCTTTTTAAATAAATGAGTTGGCATCTAGTAGTATTATCTGGGGACTCCAGCAAGCCAAGAGAGATGAGATTATTTGTCCCATTTTGGACTCAGGAGCAGGACTCTGTGTTCAGGGGGTGACAAATGCAGTTTAACAATGGTTACTAGCTCTGGAGTTTTGAGGATTTTGAGTAACACCGAGTTGTAACCCCAGTCATGAGCACCATGAGGCAGTGTGAATACCTCTCCAGAACTAAATTAAGGTGCTCAGATGTGTGACTTAGTACAGCACCCAGTGGAGCCCCACAGCTGGAAGGGGGAAAGTCCTGTCACTGCTGTCACATGAAGCAGCTGGAGTGAGAAGCACAGATGTGTTACCAAGTCAGGCTAAATGTTGATACCCACTTTTGCTGTTATTCTTTCTGGATATTTTTCTCATAAGAGACTCTTTCTCCTTGGTAGTCTAAGTCCAAAATCTTATTCTCATGAGAATGTCAGTGTAAGCATTGGTCCCCCCATATCTCAAAAGCCATCTCCAAACAAGTGAGAGCAGCTGCAAGGAATGGAGGGGAAATATTCCAGCTGGTCAACATGCTGATTCAACAAAGCCTAAACTGGGAGCACTGTGTTAGTATTGATGGAGGGTTTGGAGAAAAAAGGCCTTTGGTATTCCATTTCTTTTATACTAGTGAGGTTTTAATGCTGAAATTTTATTTTGGGCAAAAAATATTAGAAGAAAATATGGCTTTGTTCAAACATATTTCTCACGGCATAAATGAAGCATTGTAATTGAATGTGGAGTCTGAGATTACCTTTTAGTTCATCTTTTCACATTAGATGCTTTTGCCACTTCCAGAAAACTTTTACTTGCTGAATTACCCTAATGCTGCTGCTCTATTTTTCCTTGAAAGCTGTCTTTTCTAAAACACTTGTTTTATTGTTCTATTGTGATAAATGATGTTTTAATTTAGAGAAGGTTGATGAAGAGGTGAAACTATTCAGAGAAATAATGATGAGTTTGTATGTTTGGTACCAGCATCACCAGACAAAGCTGACTTGAAATCTGTAGATGAATGAAAGGAGGATGGAGCAGAGGAAAAACACTCAGTCACTGAGGATATTGGACATGCTCAAAAATGGGAAAGGGTCAAAAAATACCTTTGAATTAAGCCATTTTAAGGCAAAGTGAATTAAAGTGCATGGATTTTCTTTAATATACTTTTTATTAATATATTACAGTGGGACAAAAAAAAAAAGATGCTGTATTCAGGCTTTCTCAGCCCTTTTTAAGATTTTGTTCAGAATGTTCTGTACTTCTACATGTTAAAGCCACACTGTAAGGGTAAGACCTTTAAGTAAAGATCATCCAAACCTCTTTGGGGCCAGCTGGATCCCAGCAATAGCTTCAAACCCTTTAATTCTTCGCTGTCGCTGATAAAGGAGTTGGTACCTGAGATCATACTACCCCTATGTTAAACATAATAAGTGATAAGTTCTGTGTTTCCAAACTAATGTTCTATGAACCTTTGAAAAACAGATGAGGTAAGATGAGACCTGGACCTTGAGGTCCATTTGTCTGCAGCTTAGTGGTGAGCAATTTCTTTCTGATTGAGGTTTTTGGTGTGCTTCAGCACAATTCCGCCAGAAAAGGGCCTGTATGTCACGGGTGAGAACACTTCACTGGCACGGGGCTAAAGACAGCCTTTGCCATCACAGCTCTCTGGGATTCATTAATCCATTCAAATTATATTGCTCATTTGGCTTTAAGTGTATCTTCTCTGAGCAGGAAGGTTTCTGCCATGGTGCATGACAACATCTGTCAGCGCCTGTCCTTGTTAGCCACACAGCCCACTGAGATCTTGTGCTGAGGACCAAAAAGAAGCAAAAGCCTGACATGAAATTCAAGCTTTTCGCATCCAGCCATGCTGACATGGTTCCCTGTTGCCCGATTAGGGGGATCCCAGCACCTTTGAAGATGGCTTTGCATGGCTGTGGCACACAGGCACTGGGGATGGTGCCAGCTGGGGAATTTGGAGGAAAAAATTCCATGTGTAACTCCAGCATTTGTTACATCTCATCATAGAGGAATTTTTTAGATGTTTATTGTAAAATGATGATTTGCCTCCTTTAAAAAGCAGGCAAGACACCAAAAAACATTCCCCTGTGTTGATTCCCTCTCTCTGGTGCACTGATGGGTATATTTAGGCATTATCTTTCATGTTTGTAAATAAGGAGAAACCAGTGGCACGTGAATAAGTGTGCTGCTTGATCAGGCCTTTGTCTGCATTCATGTTTGGTTAGAGCAGAGTTCCCCCCCTTTTCCTTCCTCCTTATTAATGTCTCCTGGTTTTTGGTCCTCTTCCTTCCCCCCAACCCCCCTTCTCACTCCATCCCCCTGCTCCTTGCAACAACCTCCTGCCACCCACTGCTTCTTCTTCCCTCCAGAGGAGCTGATAAGCAGCTGTTTTTGGAGGCACAGCTAATGCCATCCCTCGGGGGGGTGTGGGCGAGGAGGGGGGTGCTGGTGCACGGGAAGGAAGCCGGGTGTCCCTCATGGAGAGCAGAACAAGTCACCTCCGCAGTCAGCACAGCAGCCGCCTGCCTTAGGCCTAGCATGCTGACTTTATCTCTAAATTCAGATCTGGTTCACAGCCCCATGCCAGACATGTGCTTTTTTTTTTTTTTTTTCAGATGCCTAAGGAATTCCTTGGTATTAAACTTAGGGAGAGACAGGCAGAGAATGTGGTGCGAATGCGTTGCTTTGTCTGTTTTAGCATGTGCTAGCAATAATTCCTGATGCCGTCTTGCAGAGGAGAAATACTGCCATGGTAACTTTTAACATAAGCATGAAATCAGCAAGCTCCACTCTGATATCTCTTGTAATTAAATAGCTAATAATGTACAATTGTAATTTATACTAATGCTTTTGATATTTCGTCTTTATCTCGGAGCCCTTACCTCTTGGCGAGGCATCGTATCAATGTGGACATGGTGCTGAGGGTGGGGCGAGACAAGAAAGGGATCTGGGATACCTCATTATAAATGTGAGGCTGGTGCATGAACCGTGTCTGCAGCAATCAAACAGCTAATTGTTATGATTTTGCTGATAGTGTCTTAGCTGTAATATCCTGCACTGTGTCAATTTTTCAACCCTTAATGTAACGTATTTGCATATCGAGCCATCACAGTGACTATCCTATCAGCTGTACTTGAGTGTGTGAATCAGAAATGCATTGTTCCCCGTGCCCTTCAGCATATCGGATCAAAAAGCAAAGCTAAGAGATAATTTTTATTTCAATTATTTTTTTGGGGGGGGGACTTGGAGAAGTAATCACATAGACAGTTTCCTTAAAGATAAACCCCTTGCTCATACATGCGTTAAAATTCAGCTTGCAAGGCACCTAGTGTGGCTGAAGCCTAGATAAAAGAATTGGATTTCTGAAAAAATGAAAAAAAAAAAATAAATAAAGAAGAGAAGTCAGCGTTTAAAGTGTCCTGTGAAAGAAAGAAGGCATTTGGCCTTAGGCATGTGCATCCACAAGAGACAGCTTCAACTCTTATAAAGTGGGGAGTTTTGTGTGAGCACAGATGCATTTTGTTTTCCTATGAGGAAAAGATGATTAAATTATCAGAAACAAAGATAAAAACCCAGGGCTTCCTGGATATTCTTCTTTTGCCTCCCTTGTGTCTCACTTACTCCTACTGCTTAGCAAAGGTGCTGACTTTATCTCTCTAAGCTTTAGTTTAAATGTCCAACACTGCTTATTAATGAAAGTAGTAGGCTTTTGTTTATTACATGTAATAATGGTGAATATGACTATTTAATATAAATCTGACATTTAAATTCCACTTAGTTCCGAGATTCAGTTGATATAAACGAGTAACTCTTTACCCTAGAGTAAAAACTCCCTCAGTCTGCATTTTAAAGCATTGAAGTTTTCAAAGTAATCAGTTTTTTTCAGAGGAACCAAATTGTGAAGACATCTGTTATGTTATTAATTTCACATAAATCTTAAGCTCCTCAAGGCCTGAAATGAGGCTTCATTCAAGCCGAATTAATGAAACATGATTGTAAGTCCCTTGCATGGAAATGCTGTCATACAGTATTGAGTTGCTTATAATCACTGAGTAATCTTGCAGGCTGCCAAGGGAGAGCTACTTTAAATCCCTCCATAAAACAATATCTGAAAATATCAGAACACTAACTATATCCTGGAAGATTAATAGCAGATGAAAATTTCTATGAAATGAATCATTCTTTCTCAGTAAAGGATACAAACATTTCCAGTAACTGCAGATTGTATAATGTGGAGCACAATCTATGATCCAGATGCGAGGTGCGTTTAAGCTCTGAGATTCGTTCTAAATACAAAGTTGCTTAAGTATGCTAGAATTCTATATAACAGAGAAAATGCTTGGAATTATATAGGTTTCTAATTCCATATGGGCCAAATCCTCAAGGATGTAGTCAAAACTCCCCCTGACCTTTTTTGCCTCAGGAAGGACCCAGGGATTTGAGAATATGTGTAAATATTGCACCAAGTGAATGATAACTAATCATAATGAGTAAGAAGTAGCATTCTAATTTTGAATTCTTTCTTTGAACACTATTTGATTTTTGGTCTTTTAATTGAGCAAATGAAACTTGCTATTCCCTTTAAAAAAAATTAGTACAACAGTACCACACAACTTATTTTTAATGTTGAAACAGGAACTTTTGGGAGGCTTAACTGCCTTAATCAAACTTCAAAATACTTCATTGATCTCCAGCTGAATTGGGAAATAAAAATCTGCATATGATGTTTATTACACAAATCTTCTGAGTCCTGTTAGCTTTGATATTTTTTTCCTTTTTTTTTCCCTTAAAAATCCTAAAAAAATCAAAGATGATTAAATACAAAGACAATTCTTTTCATGTAGTGGCATATTATGCAAACTAAATTATAAGGACAGTGTATACCTAGGGTTTGTGATACCTGGTAATTACTCCACAATTAGGAACCTTAGTGACAGTGGTATCTTACATAATGTGACTTTAGGTGCAGCTGTTTGAACCTGCATTACACAAGGCTTCAAAATGTCAGCAATTTCATTCTGGATTTTCAGCTTAAAGATTTTTCTACTTTTGGCCCCCAACACCTCTCTCTGTTCTGTCAGATTTGTAAGAGTTTTTTTTTTCTCCCAAATGTTTTTGCTGAACATAATCAGGGCTTAATTAATTATAAATACATAATTATAGCAGTTGTATATATGCTCCTGGTCAGCAGCTGTTAGTGTTGAAAAAATACTTTGATGTTTTAGACAAGGGAGGTGAGAACAGTTCAGGAGCTGTAGTTACAGGAGACTTGTTTATGTGTTTTGATGGTATGAATAAGATTTGTCCTGCAGTTGTGAACATGTCCCACCATTTGAAGTTTTCTTTAGGACTGCAATGTGAGAGACATTGTACACATGTAGAGTGTGAAATTTTAAGTGTCATAAAATGACAAAAACCTTTTATATCTTTATCCTGTAGGATCCTGGTGTTGCTAGGCTGGCAGAAAGTAAAGTGGACTCTCGGCATTAATTTTGGTGGGTTTTTTAACATAAAATTCTGTATAATTCACTGAATAAAGATGCACTAGAGTCTAGCTGCACTACTTGAAATTCTGACAACCTCAGTATGAAATAATAAAGAAAAAAGGCAGCTAGGTCTGCATTTTACCCATTAGTCAGATTCAATATTACTTCAAAGATGTTCCAAATCTGCATTTGAGTACCATATGTTGACACTGTATTTTGGACACTGGAGATTACTTGAAGTACTGCAACCATGACTTGTACTCTTCTTCTGTAATCCTTGGTCTCCAGGGCATTACTGAATTCAGAGAGAAGCAAACAGAGCAGGACTGGGGGTTTTGTTGTGTTGGTTTGGGGGGGTTTCCCTGCTTTTTGGGGGAGTTACTGTCTGTTTCGGGTGCTGCTTTCTTGTTCACCTCTGTGAATCCATGTCAAAACAAACGGAGACCTTATCGAGAGAGCGCCACACTTTGAAGTGCAGAGATGCAAATCCAAACATTGCATCACACTGTCAGATACAGAAATTAGTAGCATCCTGCATGTCCTTTGAAGTTCAAGGCTGTGCTTCCATGGAGTGTATTTCCATACAGAAATCAGATGGAAGCTATTCAGACTCAGATAGCAATAATGATTTACTTGCAGTAAATCTTACAGTTTTTGGCCACACTTAGGGCATGATTTACTAAATGTTTTTCAGTCAGATGTTACTTATTAAGATACTACTCCCTCCCCCCCAACTATTTTTTAATTAAAGGCTAGAGATCTAATGTGTTTATTTTTTCTACACATATGTAAAAAATCAAATAGCTATTATAAATTTTTTTGCATCTTTTTAAAATATTGTGATTTACAAACTTTGATAGAAGATAGAACTACTTGACTGCAGCAGCTGTTTAATTACAGTGGAGAATATTTTAAAATGACAACTTCAGTGGTGGTCTGTTCTGAACAGTGAAGAGAATAAAGTAGGCTGGAGGTAGAAGCGACACATTGGTAACTGCAAAATTGTCAGAGGCACTAAATTCTAATGTTTAATCACTTTTTAAATAAATACTGCCTCCTGATCATGGTCCTGCAGCCAACATGCTGTGACCACAGCTCCCTCTCCATCCCTCCTCTGGCTGGGAGTCCTGCTGGCTCTCTCTTGTTTGCATGGTGCACAAGGGGAAGATCCAGTTTCTTACGTCTTTCAGCAAAAATTCTTAAAGCTGCTCCAAAACTTGATTCAGCCAGCTTTGGGCGAGTTCCAGCAGACCAGATTTTCTTTGGCTTCATTTGTAAGTCTTCAGCACCCATAGCTGAGGCCAGATTTTTATAGGTGCACAGTGCTTAACAGTCCATGGTTGATAATTCGAGGTATTGCAAAATGCAGTCCCCTTAATAGGTGAAGAGAGGTTTTCTAGACACCACTCAAGCACCTGGACTTAAGTTTCAATATTTGTTCTGCTTCTTGAGCCACTTCCCCTTCTTCATTGCCAATACAGCCAAGAAGATGGCATCCCTTGTTGTGAAATTTGACTCTGTGGAGATTCCCCTTGCTTCCAGTTTTGGATCTTTTAGTGTAGGAAGCTACTGAAGCACATTTGTTATATAATGAGAGAAAATATCAGTTCTTTAGGGGAATGTGTGGTCTAGGTTAAGATGCTATTCAAATTTGTGTATCCAGATACCCTGACCAAGAGCCTTATCTCTGTATTCAGCATCCCCTATGGGCTTCTAACAACAGATCAAAAGAGAATCATCCTTTTTTACAGTTAACAGACCAATAATATTCTTTTTTCTCCCTTCACAATTCTCTCTCCTCAAAATTGCTGCTTACTGAGTTCTTTGGGCTTACACTGTGCTCAGAGGAAAACTAATGGGGACTCCATTTATACAGTATAATTGCAATTTGAACAATAGATTATTTGCTTGACCATAGGGGGCACTTTTCTTTCACTTTAGATGAAATCATTTGGAGAGAAAGGATCTTTGCAATACAGCTGCAAAACAGTAATGCATACATGGATGTGGATGGGAAGGATTTGTGCAGCCATATATTATATCCAAACCCTGAAAGGTGGAGGAAGGAATGAAAGAAAATGGAACTGCTTTGAAAAGAACAAACCATGAACTAGGTCTATATTTTATTTCTTTCCACTGGGCAAAAAATAGAAGCAAGATGGGAAAAACAAGATTATTTCACATGGTTCTTGTTGTTATGCAGATTGCCTCTTTAAACCCATACGTTCAGCACATCTGGCTCCCTTGTGAGTTTGCCCTTTGAGCTGGGAGGAAAAATGCACACTGAGATTAAGGGCAAAATAAGGTGGAAGGATAGAAAGGGAGAAATAGGTGTGGAGTGAGGACTAGCTGGACTAAGGAAGATGTCCCTGAAAAGCTCCAAATCTGTCTTGTCTTCCCTTAAACCTTCCTATCTTACAGCATCAAAAACTGCTCTCTTTCTCTCTCTTATAACTGTGAGTGGTTAGGCTGGGGCTGCTCTGTGAGCACTGCCAGGAGGGCTGACCAGCTTTGCCTGATTTGCTTCTGTGTCCTGGTTTCCCTGCTGCTGTTCCTGTCTTTTTCCTGGACCATAAACTCCCAGGGACAAAGGCTCTGCTCTCCATGTTGGTGATGCTTCCTGCACAAATGATGCGTTAGCTGCTGGGATAAAGCAAATACCACTCACCTTACCTTTTGTTCTGAAGCAAAGGCAGCACCTGAGCCCTCCCCTCACAGATTCTCAAGTGAGAACTCATTTGTTCACACTGTGCCAGTGCTTTGCTGTGCTCTGAGCAGACAGCTCTGGAAAAGCTCCCTGGGGAGTGCAGGGCTCTGGACGCAGGGCAGCTCCTTCCCCCTGCAGGGAGCTGCTGCAGCTTTCTCTGAAGTGATCCAAGGAGCACTGGGATGTGTAGGGCTGGAGCACATGGAAAGATGACATTTGAAGCAGGCTCTGTTGATGAAAATCTTACGGTACCACTTGTTCCATGGTGGAACTTTTCAAGTCTCTCTGAAATTTATCATCACCATGATGGACCTTGCAGAAGGAAGATGCTCATTAAAGCACCTGCATATTTTACACAAGTTCACACACACAAACCTAGAAATAATCATCCTGTATATCTGCTTGCGTCACAGGATGGATGGCCAGGACCCCTATGAATCAGGACCCCTGCTTCCATACTGAGCTGCTACTTCCAGTTTATTCTTTATTCTGTGAAATATAGAAAATATTCTGAAATCTTGAATGATCCTTGCTGTGAGGTGTGAGCCTGCAGAGGACCTACCTGGTTGTGGTCTCAGAAATCAGTGTTGAGGCTCACTAGAAGATAGCCAAGTGGGTTTTTTTCCACAAAATGTGTATTGAGGAACTCTGTGTAAGTGATGCTCTGCATTATATTTTCTGGAATGTGTTCCTTTTGCTGGAAAAATCTTCCTTCTGTGAATGAGCTATTCATAGCTGTGCAAGAGCAGCTGAAATGGCTCACATTTTTTCAGCAGGGTAAGCCATATCTTTTATCTGTTGTTACACTTCCAGCTCCCTGTGCACTACATGACTGAGACAATGCACCAAGTATGTCACATGTGTAAACTAAATCCTTATAAGATGTTACCAACACTGTTACTCTCCCCACAACTTGTTCTCAACTCCTCTGAAGAAAACTACTATTATTTCAGGTTATTTTAAGTCAGGATTTTGAGTTTATTTCTTGCTTCCTCCCCTTTAGAAGATATATGAGCTTTACCAAATACTTTTAGACACGGGAACACAGGGCTGTCTTTTAAATGCTTAGAGTGGATAAAGACAAAGAAATCCAATGAGCTGTGACAGCCATATAACCAGTCTGTGCTAGCTGATCCTTGCAATATGTCTGTGGTTAGATATGCAGCTCCCCCAGTGCTTCCCCGCGGGCTCTCCTGCCCGGTGCTCAGAACACAGCCTGCACACTCTGGACACTGCTGCAAGCTGAAAGGAACGTGGGAGCAGATCTCTGGTTTGGACCTGAGTGTTTGAAGGTTGTCACAACACTTGTTTCTTTCAGTGAACAGGGGAGGATTGTGTGCTTGCAGGCTGGTCCCCTCTGGAGTGCTGTTGGCACACAGCTTTTTGTTCCACTGTGCGGTTTCAAGGTGAACCCGTTAATTCAATATGACCCTTTTAAGAAGTCCAAACATTACATGCTGCAAGAGGGAAACAAAGCACTTAGTGGTATGAATCATGTTTTAAGATGGAGCAGAGGTGGTGTTTGTGTTGCCCCAAACAGTTCCATTTTCTGTGGAATGAATTTATCTCAGGAAAGCTTTGGGACACATTAGGCCTAATTGCTTTTTAAATTTCAATGATTTTGGCTTTGCTCTGGGGAAGGGGATAATTTGGCTGGTCTAGGAGGCTTGTGACTGACTTTGCCTGGCCAGATTATTTGCATTACCTTGTCAGTTTGGACTAACCTTAAAACAGTGCTTTTGAACAGTCTGCCCTTTCTGTCAGGTTAAGCCTCTGCTCCTGAAGATTTTCCATCAGAGCTCTTGCTCAGCTGCTTCCTGGGTCTAAAGCATCTGCTGACAAAGTCCTGGAGGAGGACATAGAGAACATGCTGTCATGGGTTGCACTGTCTCCTACAGAGTGCTTTCATGTATTTAGTCATTACAGACAGGAATGGTAATGCTGTGATGCAGCAGGAGACTGGAGTTCCAGGTAGATTGAGTTTGGGATCTGACTGGGATTACAGAAGTTGCTCAGAGGGGTGTTTTATTTCCTGGGCTGGTGCAGGAAAACCCCACCATTTTCTTTTTCATTTGCCTAGCACCCAATGGACAGCCTTGTCTTCATACAGCCCTGGTGTAACTGATGGCAAGTGTATCTTCTTGTGATGATTTTCTGCTGGGTAAATAAGCACTCCTGAACCCAGTCCAAAGCAGCCAAATGTGGGATGAGGGGGCAGGTATCCCAAAGATGTTTTCGTGTGCTTTTGCTGATATATTTCAGCTGAGTCCTGCAGAACACTGTTGTGACTCAAAAACATGTTTTATTGCTATCTGTATTAGACAGAGAGCTCAACAGGTACTTATAAATCCCAGGGGATGGAAATACTGTACCTCTCTAAACAGACAGCAATGTCTTGACTTTTCAACTGTGTAACACTTAAGCGCTGCACCTTTCAACACCTTTTCTCCAGTTGTTACAATACCTGGAATTCTTGCTGGGGGAAATGACTAGAGAACATCTGAAACACTGTTTGTAGGAAACTTTTGAAATATTATTTCAATAACATTTGGCTTTCTGAACTTTATAATGTGGTTTATGCTCAGGAAATATTTTGGATACTTTGGTGGTCTGCTCAGTGTCCTGCCAGTCATTGAACAAACACTTTCCCCTCTTACCTGTGAGGAGCATTGACCAGTGGTGCTGGTGGTGGTGGGGCAGCCATAGGATGGGGAAAATCAAAGGAATAGCCAGAGGTGGTAAGAAAGACAACATTTTCTGGGATTTATTTGTGGAAGGATGGAGCACATCTGAAAGGAGAAATGATTTCAGAGAAGCAAAGGTAGATGTAGGGATGGCACCCTCTGTTAGGCAGAGCTGCCTGGTTTGTGTGTGTAGGGAAGGCTCTGAGGAGATGTAGGAGTGCTGTTGTGTGTTGTGTGTGTCTCTGAGGAGATGGAGGAGTGCTGCTCAGGTAGAGTGCTGCAGTCAGCTGTGGCTTTTTGGCTTTTTCTGCAGTGCCTGCAGCCCTCAGCCTGGACACTGGCTCACAGGCACAGCATGGCTTGGGCAGTGGGAATATCTGGGTGCTGGTTACGGAACTGTTCGGTGTTATGTTTCCTGCTCACACTTTCCTTCACTCCACATAACTGTGGCTGCTCCAAAATTTTTTTAATCTTACAAATAAGGAAAACTGTAGACATCCTATGAAGAGCCATCACATTGAGAGTGATGAGAGAGTCCAAAGAGTCCATACATTGTTGCAGTGAGGCAGGAAGGGAAACTTTTATAATTCATGAGTAGTGAAAGCTTTCTTTACTTCTGGGATAAATATTCCAACCCGTTAGGTATACTTTATATGTAACATTTACATCTTGCTGAGTGATTAGTTTAAACAGCTATTTTTATCCTGCATTTCAGCCCACAACTCTCTAATGTTAATTAGTATTAGGAAGGAAGTATGTTTTCTTCACATGCCATAGCAAATGTGCTTTATATAATGATTACAGAACTTGTTTGATCTTTTGTTTTTACTGAACACAGTCTACAGCACTGACGGCAAACTGTTTGGTTTTAGTTTTCTTGTGCCCTGGGCTGTTTTCCACTGTGTGAAATTGCTGAACTTTTTTTTAGGTGTTTTTTTCACAATCATTGAAACTGTTGGAGTAAGATAGAATTTATTGGAAAGGTTCTTTAAATTGCTGTCTTTCAGTGAACAGTTCAAATAACTCCTGCCTCTCCCTGTTTTGGGCAAGTTTGAGGGCACAGTTAAAACTGATAATGTCAGAAGTTTGGACAGAGGTGTTCAAAGGTCACAAGCTGTTCAGGTATTGAACAAGGAGGGCATTGAGGGTGGGGTAGCCAGAAAATACAAACCTTAGGGAATAAGACATTGCCAAATATTTAGAAATCAATTATGTGAAACATCCACAAATTGTCCAAGTAGGGGAGCTTCTATGGTTGTTCCCATTCTGCATTCATGATTGTAAATAATACAGAGACAGTTTTAGTTGATACATATAGACACAGAAAAAAAAAGGCATAATTATAGAACTCTTGAAAGGTTTTTCTTGCACTATTACAAACAGAAGGGAGCTGCTGATTCAAGCCCTCTAACTCTAGGAAGAAGAGAAGTATGAACCTGAATACAAATTTTTGACTTCCTTTCTCTGGTACTTTGAAACTTCAGATCTAACACTTTGCCTGAATACTAAATGTCTATAGTTTCTAAAAAGGTTTTCCTCCAAAAATTTCCTAGAACTACATAAAAGACCATGGAAGAAACGATTTGTCATTCTAGACCCCTATCACAAAAATCAACTTGATGTTTTCTCTCGATCAATTTAGATTAAACCAATTGTATTGTTACAGTTGTTTGTTACTTGTGAACCTGTGACTATGAGTTCTGTTTTTCTTAGAACCAAGGAAAGTGGCATAGTTCATTGTAAACAGTTACATCCCAGGATGTAACTGAGGCTTTTAAAGACTGGACTGGAACTACTCTGCAACTTGCAACTCAGCTCTACATTGATGGACTGAACTGATTTCTACAAAAAAAATACACATATATTTTGCATTTCACTGGCTATGGATGCCAATTCTAGTTAATTAAATTAAATTCAGCATTCCTACCTGAAACACTGAGGCTTCATTAGTAGTGTACAGCCTCCATATCTGTAGGTGTTCAGCACTGAGATTTCTAAAAGAAAATGAAATAATTGCTTAGGGTGTAGGAGAAGGAAGGAAAAACGTACAAAACAACCAAGGAGAAGGAAGGGCAAAGAGCAGCAAGAGGAAAGGATGAATCCATCACTGTGAGGGGCGTGTGTCCTACCTCTGCCCTGACAGCTGCTCAGTCAGGGCTTGGTGTTTCTGGGGTCAGATCTGTTCTTTCAGAAGATTTCGGAAAGCTCAGTCTGCTTCAGAGCCATGGCCTGGGGGTCAGTGTTCCACTTAACTTCATGGCAAATGGATCATTTGGGATATGGACCAAGTGCCCCACAGTGCCAAACCCCTTTCCCTTCCCTCGCAGCTCCTCCTGTCCTGATGCTGCCTTTAAGGCATGAGTTCACCTGGCTGATGCTTTAATGGAGCGAGGTCTGTCCCTGTGCCCCAGCCCCAGGTTTTGTTTGGGCTGTTTTCCTTTGGCTGTGTGTGGAAAGAGAGAAGGGCCGGCAGGACGGGAGCAGGAGAGGAGAAGGGCCGGCAGGACGGGAGCGGGAGAGGAGAAGGGCCGGCAGGAGGGGAGCGGGAGAGGGGAAGGGCCGGCAGGACGGGAACGGGAGAGGAAAAGGGCCGCAGGAGGGGAGCGGGAGAGGAGAAGGGCCGGCAGGACGGGAGCGGGAGATGGGAAGGGCCAGGAGCAGGAGGAGGGGGAGCGGGGGAGAGGGAAGGGCCGGCAGGAGGGGAGCGGGGAAGGGAAGGCCGGCAGGACGGGAGCGGGAGAGGAGAAGGGCCGCAGGAGGGGAGCGGGAGAGGAGAAGGGCCGCAGGACGGGAGCGGGAGAGGGGAAGGGCCGGCAGGAGGGGAGCGGGAGAGGAGAAGGGCCGCAGGAGGGGAGCGGGAGAGGAGAAGGGCCGGCAGGACGGGAGCGGGAGAGGAGAAGGGCCGGCAGGACGGGAGCGGGAGAGGAGAAGGGCCGCAGGACGGGAGCGGGAAGGGGAAGGGCCGGCAGGAGGGGAGCGGGAGAGCACAAGGGCCGCAGGACGGGAGCGGGAGAGGAGAAGGGCCGGCAGGACGGGAGACGCTGCGTGCTCGCAGCCGCGGCTGAGCCGAGCCATCAATAATGCAGAATGAATTCCTGCTTCCCTCGGAGCTGAGGAAATAATACCCAGCTGGAATTGAGCAGTGGCAGGGGACACAGCACCCTTGAGACGGCAGGGCTGCAGCTCCTCAAGGGGAGAGCTTGGAGAATTCAGTTTCTCCCTGCGTATGCCTGATTTCTTCTCCTGCCCACTCGGAAATTGAGAAGTCAATTGGCCTTTTATTGTTGGGCTTGAAATGACTTTTCTCTTTTTCTTTTTTTTTTTTTTTTTTTTCAATTAATGTTTTATTGAATTTTGAGAAAGGTAGATTTACAACTGCTACCGCCAAGGAGGGGAGAGAGAAATAAATATAAAATATTCAGGGGCCTGTGGCCCCCCTGAGACAAAGCCCCTTCCCAGGCCTCAGGAGCAGCCAGAGGTGACTGGTGGGAGTCGCTGCTATGTGCTGCACCTTGTGGGGGTGTTCAGGTGCTTTTTCCATCTGAGGGGGAAGCTGCAGGCTAATGCCGCCATCGGTTGTTTTTTTTAAGTTCGCTTGCCTTGTCCACAATCATTTTATCAGGAGATTGTGCAAAAAGCAAGGAGCTGCTGACACCTATATACAGCAGTTCTTGTGTGTGTAATGATTCGTGAAGATACCAGCCATTGCTCCAGCCCTCGTGTGAACAAAAAGAGTTGCAGGAATAATTGTGGTGAAAGCAAATTAAAATAGTGACACCGAGGATCCAGTTTGTTTGTAAACTCAGACATTTATGAAAGTCAATTTACAGGTGTCTATAATAATTGGTATCAACACACAGTAACAATTAACTGCAGCTGTTTTCTACAGCAGGAAAATCTTCTGGTAGTGCTCAGAAAAAACAAACTCAGGTCACCTTGCATGGAAAAGCATTGAATCCAGTGATAAGCATTTCATCTGATTTTAATAAATGTAATCCTGGCTGTTATGACCTGTGCCATCTGTAACATTATGCAATGTATCTGTTACATACAGGAGATGTGACATTGTATGAGGAGGTGGCAGTGATGGGACAGCATCTGATAGCTCAGCTCTGCAGTGTGGTGGCAGCATTCTTCTGCAATAGTAGGGCCTTTATTTGTTTTTAATATATAGATTAATTTGCTTTGGCCTCAAACCCCTTATGTCATAGGTTCTGATACTGTTATTTAATTTTCAATTTACTCTGTTTTTGAAATGGCCACAAGTGAGGCAATAACATTTTCAAGCTAAAAACTTTAGGTTATAAGAAGTTCCAGACATTTTTGAGATGATCTGATACAACAATTTGCTATGGACGAAAGTCTGGCTTCCACTTTAACAAACTGGAATTGGAAAATATTTCTTACTTTTCACATATTCTACATCAAAGCAAAAATGACTGTGATTATTTACCAAAAATTGGAGGCATATGTCAGGTTACAGTCTCCTAAAAGACTCTAATATTCAATAAAAAAAAGAAATTGGATTCATCTTAGGTTAGATGGTAGATTCTCTTTGTTTGAGCTGTCATTCTGCCCTGTTTTGGCAAGTTGTGATTAGAAAATGATTACTCCATCCTTAAAGTTCAGCTGCATACCTGAAAGAGTGTGGGCAGATTAGCAAGAGCTGCTGTTGCTGTCCATGAGAGGTTCTCACACATCTCCTCTGCACTTGAGGAGGTTTTGCCAGCACACATCTCTGCTGTTTCATGCATTACATTTGGAAGCTGGGCAGAAAGGGGAGGCTGAAGCAATCCTTCTAGCAATCACTGTCTGTGTGGGGTAAAAGCAGATTTCTCCCTTGAGATGAGAGTCCAGCAGCTTTGCCAAGTGCAGAACCTTCCCCTCCAAACATTCTGCTGCCTCTGAGGCCAGGAGACACTTTTCTTGTCTGGAGAGGGAGGAGGGGATGGCAGTGAACCCTGAAGCTCAGCCTGGGCACCAGGCTGTCCCTCCTGGCAGTGCCAGCACAGCAGTGCTGTCCCCTCCATGACTGCCAGTGCCCACACTCCTCACTGCAAGATGTTCTCCCGTGTGAAATGAAGGGCTACAAAATGTAGGTTGTGCCACTAAATCCCAGAGAACAGTCTTATTTTCACTGCACTGAATGTGAATTGAAAGAAGTCCAAATGTAGAGTAAAACTCTGAGGTTCTCTTTTAGGCAAACCTAATTTGATTTTCTTTTTTTTTTTCCTCATTTTAAATGGAGCTTGAGTAGGGTTTTGTAGTCTCTGCTAAAAACTTTGGAGCCCTGTGAAACTGTGATCTCTTCACACAGTTTTGAATGGCCTTGCTCAAACACAGAAGGTCATTAGAAAACACTTCCCACCTGCTTTTCTGCCCTCCTGCCTTTAGGGGAGGTTCACAGTTCCTGCAGCCTTCAAAAGGTGGGGTTGGCTGAGCTCCTGTTTAGGAGCTGCTTGCAGGTAATTCAGAAGTAAGGCTTCCATGAGCCCTCCTGACAAATTTCAGTATTTTCTGGCAGTGTTTTTCTCTTCATAGACACTGCCACAGGAGACCTTTCACTTGTTGAGCTAACTAATCACCAATCTTTATGTGACTCCCTCACAGAAGCCAGATTTGCTTATTGTGATGACTCTGAAGTACTTTAAATATCACTTGACATTCTCCACACTAAATTGGTCCTACATCAGTATAATTCTGTGTGTTTTGCTGAGGTGTGTTGAAGGTTGAGATCTGAGACATGGAGCCATCCACTGTGTGAGGAGGCAGGATGATTGTTGGAGTTTCTCAGGGCATGTTTTTCCTGGGCCTACAGCAAACCCTCACTGCTTGTTTGGCAGGCAGATAGTCTCAGGTTTTCTGGACAACAGCTTTGTAAGATATTCAGGTATTTTTAAAATGTGCTAACCAGGAAGTTCAGAAAATTTGGTGAAAATAATACCTGCTTAAGAAATATTAAGACTTCTTTTGGATGTTTTATGAAGCTCCAGTCTTGCTGCTTTTGCAGTTGCTTGGATCAGAATTGTTCTGAAGGCAAATGGAAAGAGCTGAAAATAATATGACAGAGTGTGCTGCCACAAAAGATTTCTAAGAATGGTGCTTGTGTAGTAATAATTACATTGGGGCTCAGACATGCACCACTGAGGTCAGTGGGCTGGTAAAGAAATCTGCCTCATTTCATAACAAAGTACTTTTTTATTTTCCCCCCACCATTTCTTTCCAAACCAGGGCTATGTCATGTCATGCCATCACTACTGTCCTGTGTTTTGGTTCAAGCACAACAGTGGCACAGAGGGTTGCTCTGCCCCTGTGCACTCCATGGAGAATTAGTACATTTTTCTGTGGCCACTTCACCTCACCTCAAATACAAATTTTAGATGGAGAAATTAATGTTTTGATCTTTTGTATATAGAAAAAAGACTTATCAAGATAAGCCATTAAATGTTCATGCACTGAAAGAGATTTCACTTTAAATAGAATGAATTCCCTGTGGAATTCATTGCACAATATTGTGTCCTTTTGTTCACTTTGTTAAAGACGGAGCTTTGTGCTATAACTCCTTTCCTTCTGAGCACATTTTAACTGTACATGAAATAGCACATCTGAGGTGCAGTATTTATCTTAGTCCATCAGCTGTGTACATGCTGCTGCTGTATAACCCACTGGTGAAGTTGGCATGATGTGTTAACCATGATTTGTAAGGAGGATACAAGTATTTGTGTAGATTTCCTTCATTCAGCCTGGAAGTTGTACGATTATAGGTCCTCTGTTTATTAGAGCAAACAAACAAAATTTATATATGTACTGAAAGGAAAAAAAAACTTTATTTAAGTCCTCTATTTGTGCCTTTTCACCCTTTGACCAGCTCTGAAACAATGACTGTATAGCACTTATATGTGGCAGTATTCAAATTTTATTGGGGGATTATTTACTTTTATTTCAAAAGTAAGTATTAAACATCAGGAAAAAAAAGAAAACCCTTTTGCTGGACTGATGGAAAATTTATGGCTATATAAATGAAAAGATCAGCTAAACTTTACAATGACAGAGGGCTTGGTTGGTTAAAGCATGGTGTGAATAATGCCAAGGTCATGTGTTCCATCCCCATGTGGGCCATTCACATAGGAGCTGGGCTTGATGATCCTTCTGTGTCTCTTCCAAATCAGACTATTCTGTGATGTTATTTAACAAGCAGGACAGCTTTAGAATTTTCATATTACTACACAATATCTGCAGCTATGCATACATAAAAGCAGAAATCAGAGTTATAGTGGCTTGTTTAAAAAGCCAATTGGATAACAGAAGGTAATATTTAAAATTGGGGTCTTAGTTAAGACTGTGGTTTTGGTGTTTTACAGTTTGGAATGCAATAGTTGTACTTTTGGGGTGAAGCCTGAGAAACAAAGTGCAGAAGCTGGTTTCCCAGTGAATAGTCTCTCTAAAACCTACAGATTTATTTGTGTTGTGTGTTTCCTCTGTCAAAGGACATAGTGTAAGGCACGTATGGGATTAATCTCATTATTAAATTATTGAAATTTTCTTTACAATGGCAGAAAGAAGTTGTCTTTGGGTTGAGATGATCAATATTTGGGTCTGAGGCTTATATGCAAATGTACCGGCAGTAGTCACTATTGTGCTGGCAGTTGGTGTCTGTGCCAACTCACAAAAGGCAAAAGGACAATTTTTCTATTGTATGTGGACGTGGATTTCACAAATTGAGATGAGTGATGTAACCAGCATTAATGGAGCCTCTGTCTCTCTGCAGAACATTTGCTGTGGACTGAGCAGATCTTTGATAAAGTTCAATCAAAAGCAAAACTATTCTGAACAGAGCCCATTATTAAGACAAAACATTTGTGAAAAATGTTGGTTCAGTATTTTACAAGCAACAGTAACCAATTTATGAAACACTTTGGGATCCTCCTCCAGGCAATCTAAACAAATCTGTTATGTTAGGACTGCAAGTGAAGAACAGCTGATCTCTGCCATCAGGCTTGATGCTCTTCTGTGTATCTGGGCAAGAGCAGTGGATTCAAAGAGTTTTGTGGGGAAGGGATGGTGGGAAAAGTGGGAATAAGGTCAGGGCTTGGCTTTTGTTACCTCCTGCACAATATGTAATAAGAAGTCAAACAAAACCCTGTTGTCCTCACACAGCAGGAGACAAGGCATGGGCTCTTGCGTGGTGTTGCTTTATTTTTCTGTGGAACAAGGCTCACAGCCCTGTCACAGGACAAAATCTGTGCTTCCTACTGAAACAATGAAGAGCTGTACCTATAGGAGCCACTGGAGCTGTGGACAAGCCTCCCCCACACTGTGTTTCCCATCCCTGCCGTGAGGTCAGTGTCCCATCCCTGCCGTGGGTTCAGTGTCTGTCCCATCCCTGCCGTGGGTTCAGTGTCCCATCCCTGCTGTGGGCTCGGTGTCCCATCCCTGCCGTGGGTTCAGTGTCCCGTCCCTGCCGTGGGTTCATGTCTGTCCCATCCCTGCCGTGGGCTCGGTGTCCCATCCCTGCTGTGGGCTCGGTGTCCCATCCCTGCCGTGGGTTCAGTGTCTGTCCCATCCCTGCCGTGGGTTCATGTCTGTCCCATCCCTGCCGTGGGTTCAGTGTCCCATCTGTGCCGTGGGCTCGGTGTCCCATCCCTACCATGGGTTCAGTGTCTGTCCCATCCCTGCCATGGGCTCAGTGTCTGTCCCATCCCTGCTGTGGGTTCGTGTCCGTCCCATCCCTGCTGTGGGTTCGTGTCTGTCCCATCCCTGCCATGGGTTCAGTGTCCCATCCCTGTCCCATCCCTGCCATGGGTTCAGTGTCCCATCCCTGCCCTGGGCTCCGTGTCACACCACTGCCATGGGTTCAGTGTCCCATCCCTGCCCTGGGCTCTGTGTCACACCCCTGCCATGGGTTCAGTGTCCCATCCCTGCCCTGGGCTCCGTGTCCCTTCCTAGCAGTGACTGTGCAGAGCACACCAAGTTCATGGCTCCTTGTAGCGCACGCTTCAGATGTACAGTTAATATCCAGCAGATACGTGGGAAGGCAAGCAAGCTACCTTTCATCTCATGTTTGTAACACAGAAAACCTTCAATATTGAGAACAGATAGACTGGAAGGTAGGTTCACATCTCTCAGCAAGAGAGCTGTAACTTAAATCTAATACACCTGATCAAGGCTTTCTCTCTGCCTTGTAGGTATTTTAATACAAATGTGTCTTTCATTTGACTGATTGAAGGTCTCCAACCTGCAATAAATGAAACATCTGATCCCCTTGAATCCAAATCACTTTTTCTTTGATTTTCTTTTACTTCTATTTCTTCTTTCTTTGTTCTATGGCTAGAGTCGAATTTCCCTTTAGAAATTGAAAGAATGTGTGTGGGTTTTTCTGCTCCTCTTACAGTGAGCCTGTGCAAAGGTCGAGTGGCTAGTTGACTAGCATATTAAGACAGAATTCATTTCACAGACAGTCTGTAGTGATGTGCTTTACATATCATTATCACGCTGAATTGAGGGAAACTGATTATACAAATTAGTTACTGTACATTATTCTCCAAAGCCTTTTATTTGCATAACCAATAGATTTTATGCAAAAGAATATCCTGAAAAATCATACATGATCATGTATAGTTGAAATAAAGTTGTTAATATCTAGGTAGGAAAATAAGCAGACATTCAAAATTTAAGTTTAAATTATTGTGTGTCTTAATATTGAGTGTATCAATTAGCTTATGCCAGATGTAGTCTTTAAAATATAATTCCTGTAAACACAATTGTGCCTGCAGTCTGGAGTGCTGGGAGCTGCTGATTTCAATGTTCTCTATAATTATGTCTTTGTATGAATCAATCAGTTTAAATATAGAGCGACAGTCTGTTAAAGCCATGACCTCCGTTGGGTTTATTTTTTACTTGGGTAGTCATGTCTCTTTCCAGATGTCAGTGACATAATTTGTATGCTCAGCATTTCTTGTGCAGAGATTTTTTTTTTGGGAGGGGGTGGGGGGGAAGAGAACCTTCAGAAGGAGATGGGAATTGGAAATATTGAGCTGTAGGATCACTGAAAGTGTTGCTTTTAATCTGTAACTATAACCATGTTTGTGGTGAAGTGCTAACCCTCCTGCACGTGAACACACTTAGTCTTTGCATAGATATTGCACCGGGTATTAAAATGTATGTCAGGCTGGAGAACAAAGAACACGTGACATTATGGGCTGAATTCATAGTTACAATAAAAGCAGCAATGAAAATTCAATAAGGGGACTGGAACCAAGAGTGTCTTTGTAGTTTTTATCTCTGCTAGGGTTTCCAGAGGAGCTGTTAGTGATTAGGGGCCCCATCCTGTGCCGTTAGTGAGCTACGCTCTGCCCGCGCGCGGCACCGGGTGCTGCGAGCTCCCGTGGTGCTGGGTGCTGGACTGGGGGCACATGGCTCCCCACGGCCCCAGGGGCCTGCCAGGGTGGCACCGACCAGGGATGGAAAGCAGAGGAGAGCCAGAGTCACTCAGAGTTCATTTTGCCTTTACAGAACTTTCTAGGGATTGGGAACACGCAGCGACATCCAGTTGGCAGAGGAGATGAAATGCTGATGTGTGCTGTGTATGAAAGCTAAGCTTTATGGTTAGTAGGTCTCCAATGTAAAACTTCTAAAAATAAGTCCTTAAAACTGTTGCAGCCCTTTTCACCATTTCATTTCCCTTCCATTTCTGTGTTTGCAGTAAACACATCTTTGATGCTAAAACTGGAAGTGTTTTATGTGCTCCTTTTACTGAACAGAGACACTCACCTGACTTTAACTTCAGTGGAATAAGATTGTGTTAAAAACACCAATACTTTGCTCTGACAAGATGTTTAGATGCAAGTCTGATGCGTTTCAGAAATGTTTCTTTTTCAGTGAAACTTCAGGTTTATTGTATAAATCCCAAAATTTATTTTTGAAGAATAATTTTACAGAACTTTCCATATTGTATAAGGTGTTTATTTACATTTTAATTAGAAGCAATTATTTTATTTAAGTATAGCCAGTTTTAATTGCGCTCTTTTTACACCTATAAACTTTAATAGCTGTGGACTCTAATATTGTTTTGGGAACTTGTGAGATTACATATATAATGTATGTAGTAATGTAGTTTCAAGGGACTTACATTTTTATTTCTTTTAAACTTTCAAAATAACGATCAAACTTTCGGCTTTTCCTTTGTATTTTTCTTTTGGATTAGTTTCAAGCTGGAGTGAAAGCCAGCAATTGTGAGGTAGTGTGGAATTGACATTTTCTCATGTACCCTGCATATTATTTGCAGTAAGATTAGCATCAGAAGAATTGACTTAGATCAGTTGTCTTTGCTTATGCACACCCTATGTTTCTCAGATTTTTGGAGGGTTTTTGGGGGGATGGGGTGTGTGTGTAGTGATATTTAGTTTCCCCATCCAAGCATACTTGATCAGCTCTAGCTGGGTGTTTGTGTCAGAGGACTTGCCAGGTGGTGTGTATAGGTGGAGGATAAAATGAAAGCAAAGACGGCAATGTAAAAAATTAGACATTGGAATGGGTACAAAGGAGAACCCCGATCCTTGAGATCACAGTCCTGAAATGAGCAGCAATGAGCTGCCAAAGCAACATGGACCTGTCTGGATGTAAGAGGCTGCTTGAACTCAAGACCTAAATGATTTAAGCACCCTGGTGCATGTCCCCAGCCAGGGGCAAAATCTGTCTCCAGTGACATGAGCATCCATTTAAAATCAATGAACGCTGGAGATGTGGGACACCAGGTTTGGTGCTTTAGCTTTTGGTGCTTTAGCTTGTGTGACTTTGAGCAGAGAGTTTCCCTGAAATGCATCTGAGCAAGTTAAAGCTGTCACTTTTGTGACAGGAATACTCACATTAGTAGCCATAATGTATTAGCTCTTGCAAAATATTTAAATAATCTGGCCTTTGGCTAGCAGTATTTTTCAGATGTCACTTTGTTTTCAGCAGTATTAGAAAAGTTTCATTTTTGCCCTGAATAGTAGATTTATTTTGAAATTAAGTGAATGGCAGAACTGCAGCTCTCTTCCTCTCCTGCATAAAACCTCTTTTAAGTTCAAAGTGTTCAGACACATAACTCTAAGCTCTCTCTTCCTGATGCTCAGTGGGCTACCTTACTTTTTTTAAAATTCAGGCAAGGTCTCAGAGCAGGGTTGGCAACCTCAACTAAAGTAACTGCTGCTTTTATTTCCCTATGTCTTTGGTTCTCTTTTAAGGTCTCAAAAGACCACACAAACCAGCTGACAGAGCAGGAAGAGAGATGAAAGATGGAGATGGTAATTTTCAAAAAGAAATTGTGTTGCAACCGATGAGTTCTTTATGACTTCTACTTAAAAGCATAAATCAGCCCTGGTTCAATTAAAATTGCATCTAAATTGCCCTAAATGAGCTTTTCCTGGTTTAGAGTTTCCTTATGAAAGTTTTGTACATCTCTGAATAGCAACTGCCAAGTTCTCAGGAAGCATAAACCATGAAAGCTCTGAGGAGGACTTTAATGCCCATTCCTGACTCCCACCTCTCACCCTATAATTTTTCTAATATTGAAGGCTAAATTCTTCATGAAATATAAACAGTGCTTAAATAATGACCATGTTCCCTCTAAACATTGTCTTATTTGTTCCTGCTGCCTTAGTGTTTTAAAATTAATTATGTTTTCATTTGGCTTTTCAGCAACTTAATAAAACCCCCTAGGTATCGAGCATGCTTGCAGGTACATTTAAAAGGTTAATTTAAGAGCAATTAGCAAACTCCCTTCACCAAAAGTGAAGTAGCAGAGGCTGGACAGGCCCATATTTTGCATTCAGTGAACTCTCATGTTGTATGACAGGTTTCCATCACCTTGACTTGGCTAAGGTTCACTTGCGTTAGAAGGCAGTGGACTGGCAACATTTTTTTGGAGATGTCATACTCAACCAAGATGGAATTTTATAGAGAGGTAAGAAAAAAAAACGCCTTGGAGATTGGTCACTGAAATTAAATCTTCAGCATAAGGAGTCTGAGAAAATCCTTGCAGTTTCTGCTGGAATGAGTAATTTCAGAGAGGTCATCCAGCACTCAGGTCCTTTAAATCAATCAATAAAATCTTCCTTTATAGAGGAATAATCACATGGAAACAAATATTCCCCTTTGCAAAGCTTCTGAAACCATTGCCAGCCAATGGAAGTGCATTGACTCCTTTCATACTTCTTGCAGATCCCATTCACATAAAAATCCAGCCACCCAGAACTCAGCTAGAAGGGGCCAGTGTCACAGGAAGGCATTTTTTGAGCCAGAGACATTTTATAAAGGAAAAAAAAACTTGCTTGACATAGACCAAAAATGACAGTGTAAGTGGATCACCTGCCTGAAAGGCTCTCAAGCAGCAGGGCTGTCCAACTCCATGTCATCCTGTCCTGACCCCTCAAGAATTCCTTTGATCTCCCATGAAGAATTCAGCCTCCTGGGCTGTCATCACCCTGCAGGAGGTGCTGGCCTGCCCAGGTACAGGTGCAGTGGCCATGGCCATCCCCCTGTGCTCCAGAATCTGCTTGCTGCTCTCTAAGGCTGGAACACTCAGTGGAACAGCTGCAAGTGCCTGAATGATGGGTTTAATATTTAAAAACTTAAAAAAGGAGGGGAAGCTACAGCATTTTCATAAGCAGTCTCTTTCCTCTTGTAATGCTAAAATTAACAAACTTGGCACTGCTTTTGCTTGTTTTTAAACGTCACAGTTTCACCAGGCAATCAATTGCATCTGTATCTTTCTGCAAAGACTTCTCATCTGGAGAGCAAGGCTCCTGTTGTGGTCTTCAATCTTTATGTAAGTGAGTGTGCTGGCTGACAAAGTGAAAACTGAAACCCTTACAGAGGTTTTATATAAAATCCTTGGTTATGGGAGTTATTCACCTCCCTGTTTTCCACACTGACAATACTGCCAGGTTATTGCAACTCTGAGGAGTTCCACTGATTTTGCAGGGACTGTGTTTGCACTATGGATGAGGTTTCAAAGCATAATGAAATCACTTGTGAATCTGTTTTATTTCATGTAGCAATGGAGTAGCAGAGCCTGAAAAGCATTCTCCCTGATGAGCAGGTGGCAGCTTTCAAATGAAGGGTAAGAAATTCTTAAGGAGCCTAGTTTGATTGCTTGTTATGACCTGGTTCACAGACACCACTGAGCATCACCAGTGTTTGAGTGCTGCGTCCTCCAGGACCCTTTGGAAGTCTCATTCCATACAGGGGGGTTGGGATCCATATGGTGAAATCAAAGTCCAGCCAGATGTAGCAGGATTTTGTATGCTACTACCCTGACTCCTTGTATCAATAAAGAGATGTTTTTGTAAAATAGGAATAAACTACAGTTCTGGTGGAATGTAGTAATTTTCAGCTCGATTGTACTGATGGCACAGAGCCCAGAGCCTCAAGCAGCCGTGGAGGTGACACCTTTGGGAGCACAGCCTGCTGCTGGCTGGGAAGGGGAACCCCTTGTCCTCACCCCAACTTTGCACTGAATTGTGCCTCTTGATAAACAAGGAGGGCAGTGCAAATCTGCCCAATAGAGTTAAGTTGTGTAAGATCTGCTTTAAAAATGTTTTCCCTCTTGTCTTAAGAGAGTATTTTAAAAAAGATCCTGCAAAATCACATTTTAAAAGATCTTGGATTGTGTTTTTGACCTTTTTTATTTTACTTTTGACCTTTTAAATTTTCTTTTTTTATACTGCAAATATACAATTTATTTTGGGCAGTTAGGTCAGGAAACAAATTCAAATCTCTTCCTTCTATAAGTATATCAAGAAGTGATGTCACAAATCTGCTGATTTGCTAAAGGAGATTTAATTGATGCTTTTTTAAAATGCCATTTATATGAAAATAATAGTTTTCATCAAGCTAACCAACCCACAGTATTTTTGCACTTTTCAAATAGCTTTTCTGGCTGGTTTTGTCACAAACAAAAGGAAAGATTTGAAAATCCCTCTAATCTGGCTCTTCTTAACATCCTGCTTACTGCTCAGCACAGCCTTAGCAATTAGCCAGTGGTGAGAAATGTATCACACCAGAATGATGCATTCCTTTAGCAAATGGACTGCAAATAAGGTGGGAGTGCAGTTTGGGTTGTAATATGTTGATGAGCCTGTCAGAGCAAAGAGAAGCCACTCTGACTTCTCTTGCCTGTTGGAGCACAGCAGCCAGGCTGTAACTGAGACATCACAGGACACGTGCTTTGAAAATTACAGAATTTAAGGAAAGGATCATGTGGCTTTCCTGTATGATCAAGAGGTTGGTCCTTGCAGATTTCAACACCCTGCATCCCTATTTGCTCCTTGATTGTGTCTTTTATGTTAATAAATAATCCTGTAGATTTGAAATGGCTTTTCACGTAAGTAAATAATTTCTGTGCCCGCCAATTAGCAAAAGTCTAATTTAAACTTTTTAAAGGTTATTTTATTCAGAAGTGAGTTTCACCTTTACACATGACCAGAGCTAATCATTGAGGTGATTCAGGCATGAGTAGAAAACATTTGGAGAATCTCCTGTATTCCCAAGTATGCTCTCAAAAACCTATAAGTTTGTTAGTAAGAAGCCTCACAGCTATAAGCAAGTCTGGTGATTCTGCAGAATCTGGGAGCTGCATTGCTTCTGCCTTTGTGCTTTGATTTTTTAAAATGTTTTATAGATTTTAAATAAATCAAAAATACTGTATAAATTCTACGCTACACAGAATATTTAAAATCTTTTTAGAACTGGGTCTTAGGTATCACCTGGAGGTCTGTAAATACCTGCAGTGGTTTACTGCTGCTAATGCTGCAATTACATTTCAGCATTGACTCACACTTAGGCTTTTTTGTGTTTGTGTTCAGCAGCATAGTTCATTTGAAAAGTGCATAAAATATAAATATCCAAACTTCAAAGATACTGTAGGAGAGGTAAATTGCCAAATGTTCTGTGATTTTCTCGATAGTTTTATGATAACATAAAGCCAGTGTTTCATCAAAGAATTTTTTATTTGAGAAGGATTGCACCAACTAGATATAAATTATAAATCATGTTCTGTTTTACATGTGAAATGGGAGCTCTGAAGTGTATCACACTTGAGCAGATGGAGGCTAGGTGTTTTCATGTTTTTCTGAGCCTGTTTTGTTTGTGATGCCATTTTCTCTATAATCTAACCTTAAATTCCTTTGCATAGGAGCAAGAAACTATCACCACATAAATGCAATTATTGACAAGTGTTACTAGGAACAGGGACAATGAAAAAATCACCAGTAACACACTGCACACCCTCCAAAGCCTGAGTGACATTTGTAACACACGAGCAATAAGCTAATTGAGCAGCTGTTCAGGTTTCCTCACATCAGAGATTTTATTTAACAAAATGAATTATCAAAACAAGTGAATTAAAAAGTGCTAAATATATATTTATTCAGGTAACCAAGGCTGGTTTTGGCTTTATTAATTCTAGGAGAATGGCTGAGTTTTGGTACAATTTAGAAAACTGGAAGGAGATAACTTTGAAGGATGCTGTCTAAATTGCAGCCTGCTTGTTCATTATTGTTAATAAGCACTATTTTCATGTGTTTACTAATTGTAAATTGAGCTGAGATTTCTCATTCCTTTGATAGCACCTTCACTACCAGGTAATAATATTAAAATCAAATTACATTTGAATGAAAAAATTCCTGACCCTGTGTGCTTGCAAACTGCTTTTAAGAATGAGTGAGAGAGGCAGGGGAGGGAAGGGACAAGTTTTGCAGAGCAGAGATGAGAAAAGGAAGCCCCTGCGTGTGCTACACGGGCAGAGATGAAAGCAAAACAACCCAGAAGCACCTTTTAGCCAACCAAATAACTGGTGTGGGCTCCGTAGGCTTAGTTTAAACCAGCTGCAAACCAGGATTTTCTGTCATTGTTACTGACCAGACTTTGAACACTTTTATCAGCTGCATGTGTTAATAGCTTGTTAATGATTGATGCTGAGGTCTTTTATGGCACCAAATGAAAGTGAGAAATAAGTGCAACATTTCGAAGTGACTTTTGCAGTCCCACTCTTTGCAGAATTTCAGCTGTGCTTTAAAACATTTATGCCTGCCAAGATTAGATAGGTTACACTGTGACTCAGGATAACACAGAACAACCCGGGCTGGGCTGTGCATTCAGTCCTACGTTGAGCAGGGAAAATATAGAAACCCTCTAAATGAAAAGCTAAATTTTAGAAGCTGATGCAGTTCTGCCAGAGTGTATAAAAGAAGGGTAAAATGTATAGGTGACTTAGCATGTGAGTCAAATAAATACCAGACTTGCTGAATACTGTCTGAGGAGAGCACCTCAGCACAAAGCATTTCTCAAGGGCTGGGTGTTCCAGAACTTCACACAGGAGCTGATTTCCCGATCAGTTGCACTAAGCTTTTCTGCTGATTGCAGTTCATTCTGTGTGGTTATTTACTTCACATGCAACCACATTCCTTCTCTGCCAACTAAACTAAGAATCGACAGAAATCTGGAAACACTGAGTACTTGGTTCAGGAAAGCAGAGAAAATGTGTAGGTGTCTGTAAAATTTAATATGCATTTATTTTTCCTCTGTTCACATTATTCCTTTTTACCATTACTGCTTGCCTGTCATAAATCCAATTAGTGAGCTTTCTACATTGCAATAAACTGCTTTTCAGGAAGAAAATTTGTTTTGTGAGCAAAGCCTTTTTCCTAAAACATGACTGTAATTTTCTGGTTTTTCACTGCTTCACAAAGCATTTAAATAAAAGCAAAATAAGCTCTAGCACTGAATTTACTGTAATGTTCCCTCTTTCTGCAAAACGTGTTTTCCATTTCCAAGCAATTTTGTTCAAGCAAAAAAATTTCTTATAAGAATGAAACAAACTGAGATAATATAAACAAAATAAAATGTGAAATAGATGCATAGATCCAGCACAGAGTAAGCAAAAACTTAATTATTGGTGCAGTTGTGTAAATTGGGAAAGATCTAGGTTGAAGTCCCTGGTCTGAATCAAGGATTTAAACCCAGGTTTGTCACACTTTGCACAACTGTTCTAATTGCTACCAATTGTCATGTGCTCTCTAGGTTTGACAAAAGAAATTCAGTTGAATACCTAAGAAAACACTCCTGTGAAGGGGATTGTCAGAACTGATACGAAATTTATATTTCCTGCAAATAGATATCTTCTGAAAAAATACTGTAGATTATTTTGGTGAGCTATTTATTTTCCTTTCATTTGACCAAGTGACTCATAACACACCCGAGGCTTAAATGCTTACATTGGTTTCTCCAGCCTGTATTAACTCTCCATGTTCCAAATGGTCCAGAGTTTAAACACAATCAGAAAATATTGTGAACCTTTCAAGGTAGCTTTGGAATAGAGCAGCCCCTGCTTCTGGCTGTCATCCTGAATTTGTGTTAATTTTTTTCTGTAGTATTGTAATAATGAGTAATTCTAAGAACTGGGAACCCTGCTGTAATATGTAAATGACACTGGTGAATTGTCTCTGGTCACTGAGTCCCTTATTCTCATTATTTATTCATGCTTTTTTTTTTCCTCAGAAATAACAAATTAAATCTTAGGAGACTTGGAGGTTCAAAGGGTTGGTCATTAGTCTTTGCTAAGTCCAGTTCAGAGGAGCTTAGAACAGGAAACACCGTTAAATTTAACATTTCAGCATTTCACTGAGCTTAAATTCAGACAGCACTACCAGTTTCCTCAAAAGGATGTACAAAAGCCTATTGTATGATAAAGAAACTGATTTTTTTTTCATATAAAGTCATTATAAGCAGTTCATTCTGGTTTCAGAGACATTAGTGGGTTTAGATATTCCTTTATGTAGAATAAAAACCAGCAGAAAACCTTGATGAGTTTTCTGACTGCATCTACAGTCCATGTACGCTTTCCTGACTGGTTCATTGCAGACCACAGCTCTTACAAATGAGACCAAGGCTGCAGGGGAGTGATTTCTATTAGCAAATTAAGAAATGGTGGCTTTCAATATATAGTAGTCATCATGAAAATGCCAACTCTTACTGTAATGTAGCATCAAAGAACAATGGCTCCTTTTTGAAAGGACATTTCTGTAAGTGCTGTTAACAAATGCTGACTCTGTAGTAGGAACTACTGTAGAACATGAACAAATACAAGAGAGGCAGAAGGAGCCAAGAACTTCCTATTTGTTTTCAAAACTATATCCTTTTTGCACAGTCTTAAAAAAAAAACATTAGCAGCAGAGATGCTTCAGTGATGCTCAGAGAGGCTAACTGCACCTCAGCAAAGGCTGTCCCCTTGCCTGCCTGGGCAGATGTTGGAAGAGCCATGTGCAGGACAGTGCCTGCTCTGATGCCACCCCCCAGCATCCCCACATCACCTCCTGCCTGTCATTTATTCTGCAGTTAAAGCTCCAGGAAATTAAAAAGGTGGGTCACCATTTGGAGTAAGAGCAGACACATAAGTAACAGCTGTGGGTTATCCTGTGCAAGTTCTGTTGAAAAAATGGAGGCTTCTCATTTGCCACAACATCTTTTACATCACTGCATCTTGTTATATTTTCTCCAAATTTATAAAATCCATGTTTGTGTGGTAATTTCAGGGTACATACCAATTGTCTTTGCTCGCCATGAGTAGAAAACATTAAAGGAGATTTTCTCCTGTATCGGGAGGACAATAAAATCTATAGCAACCAAATGCTTCCTGAACTTGGGTGTCAGGAAGAGCTGTGCCAGCTGCATGGAAGATAACTGGAATTTGGTCTGGTGCTGCAGGAGCTGAAGGCACAGCAGAGTCAGTGGCCTGGGGTGGTGAGGGCACCTGGAGAAAGCCTGGCTCCAGAAAAGCTCCAGCCAAGCCCAGCCATGGCTCCTCACAGGGAATTGCTGCTCTTTCTGCTTCTGTATCACCTGGGAAATCCCCCTCCAGGAACCTGTGTGTCGCCATTTGTGATTATGGAGCAATGGTTCACCTACCTGGCCAGGACAAGCAGAGCTGGCAGCACATCAGGGATCCCCAGAGGGCGGATGGAGAGGGAGCCCCGTTCGTTCCCTGTGCGAGGGGAGCGCGATCTGCTCCGGCCCTGGGTCCTGCAGTGTCACTGCCACCACACCGTTTGTCACGGACATGCACACTGGGAGTGACAAACACTCTGCAGGAGTATTCGCAGTGACTCAGCAGGTGCTGGTATGATAAAACAGTGCTGTAGCTAGGGTGAATTTTTTTTATAAATTTATGATGAGCAGGGAAGAAATCCAGAGCCATCAGAGAAACAACTTGCTAGAAATTATTTTTAACTACTAATAAAAAAAATGTGGGTTTATTAGGCCATTAAAGTGTTTTCATTTTAAGACTGTGTGAGTTCACTGGGACTGTCTCTGTTTTCCCCGGGTTTGCTGAGAGGAAACTGATAGGGGAATTTTGAAATAAAGATAGAAGGTGTCGCTGATGAGCCAGCCAAATCTCCTTAAAAGCTGAGACAGGTTTTTTTTCCAGTAGTCCATCTTAACCCTTCAAAAATATTTTTATTAATTTCAACTTGATAAAAATTCAGGTTAGGGTTTTATTCATTTTGAGGGAGATGTTCTCAGAATGTTGAAAAGTTTAACATGTATTGAAATGATAACACTGAAAGATTTTTTGGACTTCAACAAAAGAGCTGTTTAAAAAACAAACAGCAGGTATCACTGTATCTAAAGCAGAAAAATATCTTTTTTGTTGTTGCAGGGTAGGATCATTATTAAGTATCCTAAATTTGAGTTATAGGCAAAAAACACCAACAAAAAAAAGTAAAGGGAGGGGAAAAAAGTATTTGTCTTCCAAAAAGCAACAAAGTAAAAGGAAGAGAACATGGCCACACACTCAGCGGTAAAAAAATATTGCTTCAGTGATAGGCTTGCTTGTGAAAATGGTCCATGAATGTTTTCATGGTTGTGAGACACTTTTTTTTACTATAGTCATGCAAGCTGTGTGTTGCCAAGCTCCTGCTGAGCAACAGTGGAGGAATTACTGGAGCTCCATTCACAGTTTCAAAACTGTTTTGCATTAATGGAGAGCCTGAACTGGATTTGGGTTAGGTTTCACTCTGAGCTGCAGCTCTCTCTCTCCACCCCCTAAAATAATAATAATAATAATTACAAAAGTATGAGACAGGACCAGCGTCTCCACCTCCTGTTCATAACCCAGCAAACCAAATATTATTGCACACATTATTGAAGGGGTGAGGAAAGTGAGAGGTCACGAACTGAGCTGGATGAATAGCTGGAGGTCAGATCAATCACAGCCCTGTGTTTCATGGCTGAGGCTTCAGCCTGTGGAGAGTAGCTTAGTTAAACTGCCTTCTACCCACTGAGCACATATTCTAATTTAAACCACAAATTTAACAGCTAAAAAATATGTAAACTGTAGGATTCTTCAGTGTTTAGCAGGCAAATAACTGACAAATTACTTTTTCACTTTTATTAGTGTATGGGGAGGAGTGGAAGGAAGGGAAGAAATGGACATGGTGGGTGCATAGTATTTGGAAATGAGGCAGATTTCAGTGCAAAATAATACCAATTTTGTGTTTTAGCAGTAATCCTGTGAAGAGAAGTTAGTAGGGAAAGAGGGGAATTGTCTGACATGAGAAATAAGACCTTTTTTTGAACATTCTCTGAATGTCAATGAATAACAAAGGATCTCAAATTAGACACCCAAAAATTAATGCACATGATACTGCTATGTCCCCTGATCTATAGGATCAGATAGACACTTTTAATTGCAGTTTTGGAGTTAGATCAAAATGCTGGTGGATAGTGAATACAGAATGTTGCTAATGGACTGGGAAGGGGAGAAGGTGGGATTTAGGGCAAACCAACCTGATTCGGTTTGCACCAGACCCCTTTGAAGTGGCAGCAGTTTGTAGTTGCTTTGTGTTTTGCATTGCTGCCTTTTCATATCTGAAGATTCAAACAATAGCTCCTGGTTATTATCCCACGTATTATTGATTAAAAGCTTTGCCCAAAGACCTTCCATCTCACTTTCCAGCTTAGTGTGATTTACTTTTCTTTTTACTCCCTGTAACATATGATTAATGCTGAGCTAGAGAGTCCCAGTGAGATGAAGCAGAGTGTCAGGTAAGATTTGTCAGCTCGGAAGTATAGATTATTTTATGTTTCTCGAACTTTGTGGGCCCAGGGAACACAGATCTTGATTGTTAAATCCATCCATACTTTCCCTAGGGCTATAATATGCCAAAAACATTAAATAGCCCACTTAATACATAACCTCATTCTGTATGCTTGACTATTTTGTTTTTAATTTTTCTTCCCTTTCCAGGCTGCTCAAATGAGATGGGATCAAAGAAAAAAATTATCCTCACTGGATTTTGTTAAAATATTAATAGGTTAGGGTTGACTGGCTAAATTGAATATCTATGCTGATCTTGCTTGCATGTTTAACTTGTGCTTAGGAAAATATGTTTCCTAGGTGATAACCTTTTATGTACCAGCCTGACTTCATTGAAATGCATAGAGATAAAAATATGTCACACTCCATGGCCATGCTATTCTTGTGTGGCAGTGTGATTATTCAGATGATAATTGACCCCCACCTGTAGACAGCTCAAATTCTGTAGTCAATCATTCCATTTGATGTTAAAATATGTGAAAGTACAATTATATAATTTACATTACAAATCATCCTGAATGCCAGGCATCTCAGAACCACTGACAAACGAAAGGGGAAAAAAGTCAATAAATGAAGTGAATTACACCAGGAAAAGAATTCAACTTTTCTTATTTGCTCCTGCACAACAGCTTTTATGTGGGTGTTGTTGATGGAGCTCAAACAGACACTGCTCAGTGCTGAAATCTGACTGCCTTTCAGCCCCTTCCTAAATTTGGTGATACTTTCTGGATAAGAATACCTCCTTTCACTGTGGAGATGAGACTCGTCCCCAGCAGCTAAAGGGAGAAACACATCCATGTCAGCACAAAGGCAGTGGGCCAGTGAGCTCTGCTCTAAATACCCCAACTTTTAAACTCTTGTCTCTGTGGACTTTGCTGTGTATTTTGAAGCTGTACAGACCAGTTCAAGAGCATGTTTGTGCAGTCACAGATTTCTGTTTGCCATCCACTGACAACAAACTCTGTTGTCAGTCCTCAAATAATGTGGGCAAAGCAACTGAAATCAACTCAGCCCATTCCTGCGTAGGAAATGTGGGCAGTGGTGGGCTTAGATCACAGAATCACAGAATTTCTAGGTTGGAAGAGACCTTTAAGATCATCAAGTCCAACCCATGTTCTAACACCTCAACTAGATCATGGCACCAAGTGCCACATCCAGGGATGGTGACTCCGCCACCTCCCTGGGTAGATGATTCCAGTATTTGACCACTCTTTCTGTGAAAAACTTCCTCCTTAATTCTAGCCTGTATCTCCTTGGCGCAGCTTGAGACCGTGTCCTCTTGTTCTGTCTGTTGTTGCCCGGAGGAAGAGACCGACCCCCAGCTCACCACAGCCGCCCTTCAGGAAGGTGAAGAGAGTGATAAGGTCACCTCTGAGTCTCCTTTTCTCCAGGCTGAACACCCCCAGCTCCCTCAGTCGTTCTTCATACGGCTGGTGTTCCTAGCCCCTCACCAGCCTCGTTGCTCTCCTTTGGACACGCTCAAGCATCTCAACGTCCCTCCCAAACTGAGGGGCCCAGAACTGGACACAATACTCCAGGTGTGGCCTCACCAGTGCCGAGTTCAGGGGAAGAATGACCTCCCTGCTCCTGCTGGCCACACTATTCCTGATCCTGGCCAGGATGCCATTGGCCTTGGCCACCTGGGCACATTGCTGGCTCATGTTCAGCCGACTGTCAACCCGCACCCCCAGGTCCCTTTCTGCCTGAGCACTGTCCAGCCACACCATACCCAGCCTGTAACACTGCAGGGGTTATTGTGGCCAAAGTGCAGGACTCGGCACTTGGACTTATTGAACTTCATCCCATTAGATGCTGCCCATCCATCCAACTGTTCCAAATCACATTCCTGGTTCATCCCTGTCTGGCTGTCTGAGTGCTGGACACAAAGAATCTAAATTTCATATAAATTTCATGGTAGGTTAAGATTTTTTAACTATGTGTGTTTCCTCCCCACATTATTTTGGGTACATCAGCCCCTTTACAGCAATCTCCAAGATATGGCTGTAGATAATATATCAGACATGGAATATTCCTGAAATTTCAAGGCTAGGCATTGTAGTCCTCTTTTTACTTATGGTCATCCAAGAAAACAACCTTCTTCTTGGGCAAATTGTCTCATAGGTCTGTACTGGAGCATTGAGCGAGACAGACCCAGCTTGGAAATGTGTAATCAACCTTGTAGCAAGAGAAAACTCAGTGTTAAATCAGTTAAGTCCAAAAAGGGAGTATAAGAACCAACACAGAATAATGCTGCTGGTAAAACAGAAGTTAAAGCTTCTCTCCTTGCTCTCCTTGTGCTATTCTGGACACTCCTCAGCTTCATACTGAGGAGCATAAGAAATAGCAAGTGTTAATATTTTGTGTTTAGGTTTGAAAATGCCATTATTTTGCATTACTCTACTAAAGACTTTGTCAGCCATAGATTTTCCCTTATAAATTATAGTAATAAATAACTTATAAATCATAGACAAGTTGAGATAATGTTACCTTATATACAGTGTCTGCAGTACAGAAATAAGTGCACTTAATCATCTAGAACTACAATTAATAGGTCAAGCAGCTATACACTGAAATTATTACATGGCTTATGCCTCTATATCTTACAAAAGAAGTAGACAAAATAAAATTTTTAATCCTGGCCTTCACATTCTCAAATTGTTAGTTAAAATTCCTTGGAAAATGATGTAAAATTTCTTCATGACCTGATGTGTACTCTTCTACAAAAATGTGCAGAATATCATAATTTCTTCAGCTATTTCTTTCATAAAAGTGAGACTTTTCATAGAACAAAACCAAAATGAAAATGGAAAATTGAATTAAGTATTCTAATAATGGATTAATTTCAAAAGACAACAAAGAGAAGTTATGAAAATGAACATCCCTGAGAGGGGAATAAAAGTTCTTGTCAAAAAATGGCAGTTCTGTGAAATTCACCTCTTCTCATCACTCTTAATCTGGGAGCAGAAGTATCATGATTTTATAAGTTTTTCCTCCTGATCTGCTGCAAACAGAGAGAAATTCCCAGTGTTGCTCAGTGCAGGCCTGTCAGGGTAACCTGCAGACAGAGAAATATGCATTTCTCACTCTATTTCTCACTCTCTTTCCCCCACCCCCAAGGCTGGTTTCATTAGTTCTTTTTAAAAATGGACACTACCAGAGCTTAATTCAGCCACGAGTGGCTGCAGTTCTTCTGACCTCAGCAAAATTCCTCAATCATTATCCCAGGTGTGAATTTGGCCCGTTGTCTTTAATTAAAGCTCCAGCCTGCTCTCAGTAAATTTCTCACCCTTTACAAGCATCAAATTATGTTCTTCAATTAGTTGTATCTTTTCTTCTATCCTTTTAATTTCAGGCCCATCAAAGAGCTGGTTTACTAAATCAATTTCAATGGGAATTTACACATTGTGAATCATAATGGGATGCAAAATTGACTTGGCTAATGAATAGTTAGTGGCTTTGGGGTTAATAGTTTTGGGTTTTAGTCTCAGGTACTTTGTATTAAATTTAATTTTGATATTGCTTTAATGAACACAATGTAATACTTCTCCTTTTTTCACTCAGGCCCATCTGAGGTGTATTCTCTTTGCCTGCCTCAATTGATTTGCTTTATGAATAACTGTATGAGATTTCTGTTTAAGAAAAGCACTTCTGCTTGTCCCATTTCTATGTGCTAAATATTTTAGTCTGATGTATAAAGTCTAAATGGAAAAGAGACTGAACACTATAACAGAGATGAAGAAGTTACTTCAGAGGTTACTTCCTCTCGTTGCTTTGCACAGTGAGTCATGGAACTGCTGTTTGCAGGAATATTTCTAGGAATTCATGGAGCTCCCCTGTGAATAAAAATAAGTAGAATAGCAATCCTGGTACCAGGGTACAGTGTTGGTGTAAAACATGTCACCACCTCATTCACTTTTGAGGTTCCAGTTTAGGGCTGCCCGTTTTGCCCAGGTGACGCCTGAAAGCTCCCACCTCACTGGGCTGGCTGGCTACAGGGGCTGGATTTTGGCAAAAAGTTTTTGTCTGTGTAAAAGTTTCTGTCTGTGCTCTGCTTGTTTTATGGTGGAGATGTTATTTTCGAGTTCTACATTTTCATTACCTTCCAAGATCTATTTTTTACGTAAATTTTTTAAATGGCGGTACCTGGAGGCAGAATGACTCAATCAATTTTGTGGTAATAGTCTTGGGAATAGCTGCACCAGGATTGGAAGTGCCAGGCCCCAGACAGTCTGTGTCAGGCCCACCAACACCCAGTCTCACTGAGTTGACAAAATGTAGGATTGAGATGCCCATGGAAGAGTTGTTCTCATCCATCTGCTACCTCTCATTTGACAAAGCTGCTCACAGTGGATGTGGGGTGTGACTTTGGCATGATGCTTCTCACCTGGCCTCACATCACAGCCACATACCAACTTCTCATGGCTGGAAAATCATGTTGAGAGCTGGGACATGTCCCTGTCACCCCTTGGCATAAAATAATCCATTGCAATGTTATTACAAAGATAATTCATTGCTTGGTGTAGGCTATAGCACATCATTTCCATGTGTTTCTAGGTAGAGAATCTAACACTGAATGCTCTTGAGAACAAAAAGAACAACAGCGAATAATTTTTCACACTCTCCCAAAAGAAGCCTGTGGGGCTTGTTGCCCCAAGATTGAGAGTAAGACATCATTTTTGAAAATAAAAATAGCCAGAATTTTAACAGGAAGGATTTTTTAATGCAGTGGATGACATGAAAGTGTGCTTCAGAGCATGGATCTGCATTTAACAGATGTCATTTAAGTTTTCTGTATTCAAACATACTGGGAATATAAACACAAGAGAAATGAGTGACAGTTATTTAAGTGGCAACTCTAGCAGGATGATACAGGGGTATAAGATGACCAGGTGCAGATTTAAGCATAAAGCCTCCTTTTACCTATCTGAGGGATGAAGTTTGGGAATTTCAAGAGCATCAGGTGAAACAAAGAGTTCAGCTGTAGCCCGAATGTAGTAATCCATGAGTTAACTGTCTGACTTTCAGCTCAACAGTGCCACAGGCACAGAGACATCTGAGCAGGCTCTCTAAAGAGCCAGGTCATGTCCAGCTGAGCTGGACATTCGTCAGAACTGACCTGCTGCCAGTGGTGAGCCAGAGCTAATTAAGCCCTGCTGGACCTCACCTCATTTATACTGAGGCACTGGGGTGGCTCTGCACCATCAGCTGCTATGTGCTCTTCAACAACTATTTTCCAGTTTTTCCCATTGCTCAAGGATAATGTTTGTATGGATAATGGAGCCTGATCAGCTTTTGGAAGCAGGTCCTAAAGTATTTTATAAAGGCAGCAGTGACTCTGGAGACCCTGTAGTGGCACATTTCCGAAGTGGAAGGTCTCTGGACAGGTGATTGCATTCCTGTGTTGGTCAGTGTGTGCTGTACCTGAGCAGGCTGGGCAGCTGGAGCTGAGCACTGCTGCAGGGGGCACTGGGTCTGTGGCAGCCTTCTGGGAGGGTCCAGGTTGGTGTTTGAATCTTGCAACAGGAAATGCTGCAAACTACACAAAACTCTTGTCTGTTATTTGTCATTCTGGAAATAGCATGCCTAGATCTTTTCCATATTTCTTATTCCCCCATCTCTTTATCTTTTTTTTTTTTTTTGGAAAAGATTTGTGACAGATCATTATGGAAGGGAACTTAAAACATATCAGAGGCCCTGGTGGTTTTCTGTACACTAAATATTTTTTCCTCTATTCCTGTCTTTTTTTTTTTCTTACACAAGCAAAGAAAGATGACTGTGCAAAGGAGAAAAGAAGTTCTTGAGTAGAATTGAGATGTGATAGTACAAAGTTGTCTGCCCAGATATTTGAGAGACAGGAAACACTTGGATGATGGGTAGTGCCTGAGATCCTGTCAGGAAAAGGCAACTTAGAAGAAGTTGGGTTTGATAGCCTAGGCTGAAGCACAGTTACTTTTGGAGGTGCTGTGTTATCTCCCTATTGCTCTGTGGTAGCTGTATGGGACATCAGTGTGCTGACAGTCTGTCGAGTCTGTGTTTTTTCTCAGCGTTAACTCCTTGTTACCAGCAGTCACCAGGTTGCTTTTCCTAGGGCCAGATCCAGTACCCACTGAAGTCCATGGAAAAAATACCAGGATCCTGTACCCTGCTGTGCTGTATGAGCCAAAGCATGGGTTTGAGAGTCCACTACATCTGGTTCATTAGGTGCTGAAATGAGTTTTGCCAGGAAATAATGACTCCCTCCTATGGGCAGTGCATTTCAGTTGCAGGAGAAGCACAGTCAGTGAACTCACCCAAACCTCCCCATTCTGTGCACTCACTCACTGAGGGCTGGGTTTTATTCTGATATACATCAGCACTGTTGCAAGATTTATCCTACCACAAAATGTCCTAAGATGTGTTTGGTATGGGTTGTTTTTTAAAAAAAATATTTAATTAATAAAATATTTTAAAATATTTTATCAATATTATTTATTATATTATTAAAATATTTAAAATATTTTATTTGGTTTTAAAAATATTTTATTAATTTTATAAATGCAAGAAAGAATCTTTTAATATGAGTCTTAGTGTAAGTAGGTAGGCAGTGTGGGAGGGAAAAGTATAACCTGGAGCTATGGCTCTGCAGTGAATGGCATTCTAGTATTTTAAAGTTCTGTGCAGTTCACTAAAGCCAGTAGATCTGCACTATTTGTGCAGCTCATATTCAGTAATTGTCTTACTGACTCAGCTGCTTATTTCTGAGCCATTCTACTTAGTGATGCCACATTACTGGTATTACACATCAGGCATTAAAGGCAATTAATGGGTTTTAACTTCCCAAATTACTTAAGAGCCTTCAGAAGAAATCTGGAGAACAGATTTCATTTATTGGAATGAAAATGTCACAGTTTTGTGCTTTGGTAAATAACCTGTTCACAGAGATGTCTTACTTATCACTGTGGTATGCTTATTCATTAAGGGCTAATTGCAGAGGTCTCTAAATGAAACACTGCAAACCACATTCCACTCCAGTGCCAGTTTGTTTAAAGTCTGCAAAGCTTTATTATTAGCACAATTTAATTATGAAAATGGCAACCATGGAGAATTCTGAACACATTCTTTCCCTTGATCATTAGTTACAGGGCAAAAATGAAACACTTCCAACAATGAAGGGTTCATATTTCAAGCTTATACAGTAGCTGCTAAAAGGCTATACTCAGAAAATCAATTTTATTAAAGTCCTTCAAGCACTAAAGGGACTTCCATGCAACTAAGCAATTTTAAAAACATGTCCACAAGCAGTGACTTTTTGATTCATGTTTTTAACAGGGTTATATTTTCACTGTTTTCAATATTGTCCCCCAAAGCAGGGTCAGAAATGGTTTGAGGGGGGGAGAGGAGGTGAGCAGAGCATGTTCTGACATAGCTGTGACTTGCATCCTTTGCCTTAAGGTGCTTAAAAGAAGACTATGAACTGGATCTGAGAAGCCTGTCATGCTCTTAGCAAAACAGATCAAAAGTCAATGGTGTTTTCACCTTTTCCAGCTTTCTTCTGCAGCCCAGGAAATTAAGTTTGGGGGACTACTAAGAAACTGTAGATTATATATATATTTTTTTTTAAATGAGGCTCTGATTTGAGCTAAAAATAACAGGAAACTATTTTCCTAGAAAGAAAAGGGGAATGACATGTGTGGTAAAAGCATGAAAAGAGTTCATGCATTGCTCTGCTCCTAAAGAATAGAAAGGGAGTTGAGAGCTGTGTCTGTGTTTCAGGGCCTCACTGGACCAACAGAAAACTGAGTGCAAGTCCACCAATGTCACTGAGTTGTACAGTGAATTACTGCCCTGATGCACAGTCCTTTGATTTCTGTGAATCATAACTCCCCAAAGCAGTCGATAACCCTAGTTAGTGTAAGAGTGTGAAAGTTTTACAGAATATCCTGAAATTTTAGAGGATAAAAAATCCTAGCCTTTATATGCATGTCTACATGTATATCTGGGTTAAAACTTTTAAGAAAACACAGGCATTCACACAGGGATGCACAATGTTTGGCCTAATGATTTTCCCATTTAACAGAGTTATGAACCTTGTATCAGTTTAGTGGGGACTGAAGCAGACTTGTAGCAAGTTAGAACAGTTAACAAGTGCATGCTTGTGCATACATCCAGTATTCCAAATATTCCACACTGCAGCCACTGAGGTCAGTCCAACATATTTTATCCATTGTAGTGTGTGAATTGATCCGAATTCTCCATGTACTTCAGATGTAGCAGCAGTGGTTCAGTGAAGTCATTACATTCATTTTCTAAAATTATTTTTATAAGATGGGATTTTTAGGCCTTAAGTCTCTGATGACAGCAATAAATATCCATCATTAGGTATGAGTGATTATGCCAGGCTGTTCCAGTTCTGCCTGTGAAAGACTGTTTCTCTCTGGGAGCTGTAAGGAATTCAACTGATGAGGGAAAGAACCCTCTTTTTGGTGAACTTAAAATGCATAAATCAACTTTTTGATGCTAATGTTGGTTGTGGTAATTGTGAATCTCATGAGATGAAGCAATGATACTGTCTGCTCTGTAGATCTGGAAAACCCTGCAGCAGCAGCTCTGCTCAGGCCCCAGCTCTCCAGACTATGATGGAAAAGGGCAGTTTGAACTGTGAGTTGCTGTTGCTGGTGACTGAAACCAGGGTTTGTCTGGCTCAGCACAGTCTAAAGAATTGTGCAGTTCTGGTTCACAGTGAGAAACCCTTGGGTTTAAAAAAGGTGAAGTGGGTTATGAGGGAAATAATTTTTTGACCTATGAATATATCACATTGAAACAAATGTTTCATTTCAGTATAAAGGTCTGTATTCTTTAATAGAAAAAAACTTGTCAAGAAAAGTAAAAGAAAAATGAAGTCTCCAAAAAATCGTTGTTTTTGACTTGTTAGATTGCAGAAGGATCATTACCAAAATAACATATATTCAGGAAAGGCTTTGATGTTCCAAAGGAGCACTCCCTCCAGCCACATCTACAAAATCAAATGGAAAAATATCTTCCAGCTACACCAAGATCTTCATTTTACTCCAGCAAAGAAGAGTGTAGTCTATCGAGGGTATGGCAGGAGGCTAAGGAGAAAAACCAGTGTTTGTTCCCTCCTGATGCAGAACAGGAGCCTGTGAGGCGCCATCTCAGAGTTTAACTGAATGCAGCATTTCAGGACACACAAATCCCTGGCCACCTCTTTGCTTCCCCTTCACTCACTCCACCTTTGCCTCTATCTTCATCTGTGCTTTTCCCTCAGTTAATTTATGTAAGCTTAGCTTGGCTTTTGCTACATTCTGTTTTCTGTTGTTGACATTATTGACCACTTTGGGTGGTGACAAACAACTGAACAATATCAATAACAATTTATTAGGTACTCTAATTAATGAATTTAGCCTGTGACCCAGCTGCAATCACAGCTGTGTTCAGTGTAAGCCTGCAGACTGAGGAGTACTCACAAATTCAGGTGCTGTGTTCAGACTAAGCAGCCTATGAATTGTTGTATTTCAAAAGACTGAGGAACAAAAAAACTCCAGAAATTATGAATTTTGTTGATTTCATAGGAATTGCAAATATTTAAATTTGGAACAAACATTTCAAATAATCAAGTTTTCTAATAATTAATAAAATCTGTAAAAGCATCTTTGTCATATTTGACTACTGCATATGTTTTATTTCAGCCAAGAAACAAGTAGCTGAACTGATAGGAATATTAAATGTTGCATTTAAAATAAAATATTGTATCTGAGCAACAAGTTTAATACGAAATGGGCAAAAAACTAATATCCTGATGAGCTGCAATAAACTCACACCTGGAGCAGGGGCAGCTCAGAGCTGCAAGGGGCCATCCCCATCAGCATGCCCAAGTGCCCCTGCGTGCTCTTCCTGCCTTCACCTGCCCCAGGGAAGGCTTTGCAGATCTGTTAAAAATCTTTTTTTTCTACACAGGTCTATTCTCAGAGATGCTTGTGCTTCTGTCCTCATGGATAAAGGCAGCTGGGAGCACTGGGAGGGGGAAATGGGGACAGCCCAGCCCCTTCAGGGCTGGTGTGGCAGAGCCTTTTGCTGAGCTGCAGACGGGGGGTGCCTCAATGCCTGATGCTAGAGATGATTTTGTGCCTGCTTCCACAAATAAAGCACAAATAAAGTGCTCCCAGTTTCTTATGAGGTGCTCTGGTCACCCTAGGAGGGCTCTTGAGTGTGGGCTGTGGTCAGGGCCTCTAATCAAGGCTGCATGATTGGTTTATGTGGTAAAAACTAAGGTAGAAACAGGGACAGCTGCTCAGTTTCTTCCTTTACTTTCACCTTCCTGGCACCCTGAGGGAATCCCAAGCGTGGGGCAGAGCAGCCCTGTCCCTCACCACTGCATTGCTCCTTTTCTGCAAGGGCTGCTGCAACAGCAGAGAGGAATTATTGGTGCCATGGCAGGTGGGGAGGCAGAGAAGGACCCTCCTGACAGTTCTGTGTAGGTCAGAGGCATTTCACAATGTGTGTGTGACTGGACATGGAGACACATGTTCTGGTTAAGGGGGAAATGTAGCACAGGGTCAATTTGTACTTTTTCATTCTCAGGAGCAGCACCTCCATTTCTGGGTCCTATTACATATTTCATCACATTCTCACTGAACACATTTTTCATCTTCTGCCTTGCTATTTCATTGTCTAAGTGGAAAGGAAATTCAATAAGGTTTGATTATTTTTTTTTCTTAGATTTTATTTTTATCTGAACTTTCAAACCCACGATACTCAAGTGGATTAGAAATTCAGTGAAATGAGTTCACCTGGTGACTGGCTGCATGCATTCTACACAGATGAAAGCCCTGACCCTGCAAACTCTCTCCTGTCAGGAGTCCTTGATCTCATGGTAGTCCTTAGGACTGCCTGGATTAGAAAAGAATTGCAGGATTAAGTCTTAGCAATTCATTTGAAATATAAGACATTTGTTGCTTAATCTTGCAAAACAAGGCTCTCAAGTTTTCTTTTTCTCTGAAACAATATAAATATTCATTGAATTATGAAACTCAATGGTCTCTTTCAGGATATTGCTTTAACCATGTGCAATGGAGGCAGCTGCAATTAAAACTTGTATTATTTTGTCTCTTCACAGCAATATATTAAAGGAATTTATCTGCTAAGTAATGAGTATATGATCCAAATATTTTTTAAATGCCCAGAAGCTACCTCTGGAAAATGGAACAACAAATTCAGCTGTAGGGATCTGTGCTGCCTTTTCAGAGAAGTTTGAGGATGTGGTTTTGGATGTGGTTTTGGATGTGGTTTTGGGTGGCATTGCTACATGGACACAACGAGCTGGGGACAGTGGGAGCCCTCACCCCTGATGGCATTGCTGCAGGAGCACAGAGAGCCAGAGCTGTGCTGGAGCTGCTGCTTTCTGCAGGCAATTCCCGAGGGATCTGACTCCAAACCCAGGGATCTCAGCCAGCCTTCTGCCTGCTCCCAGGGCAGTAATTCAATCCCGAACCACTGCTCAGCTGCCCCCTTCTCAGAGCAACAGTGAGGGAAGTGTTCTCTGCTGGCAGGGTCACCAGGCTGGCTGGCAGGACCAGGGAGAGCCCCGTGTGCCTGCTGGGACCATTTGTCACTGCTGCTAATTTCAGTGCCTAAAGAGCCAGCCTTTCTCTGCCATGGTGTTTGCACAGAGTGGGTTTTGGTCTTTTCTCCACAGCTGTTAGTGTTCGGTGATGTGAAATGCCCCGTGTGCTGTGGTTGTTTGCTGTTATTGCTGTACTTGCAGGCAGGTAATGCAGAGCTGGAAGGGGGCACGGATCTGTCCCTGAAGGCAGCACAGTCTGGGGACTGTCATGCACTCAGGGAAATGCCTTGAGTACAGAATGCAGTGAACTATTTTTTTTTTAAAGTCTAAATTACCAAGATATTGATTTGAGAGCTGCAGGCCTCTCTCATACATTTAGAAAACACTGTTTCTTCCCTTTTGTTTTCTGTGTAACATGAGAAATTTGGGGGTAGTCATTGTAAGGGCTTGACTTAAATGGATAAAAACCAAGTACTTTACAGCCTGACACTTCATCCTTCATTCATGTCACTGCTCTACTTTTGTTTCCCAGATCAGTCAGAGTTAAATTCAGACCGTCAGCTGTAACTTTGAACTTCCTGGCTTTTCTTACATGGGTACACGTCTCTTTTTTCCTTGTTTATATTGATCTTACGATCTGCCCCGTGACAGAGTGATCGGGAGGTTCCAGAGGCGAATTGTCACGCTGCCATGATGGGATGCAGCAAGTAGAGGGAGCTGCAGAATAAAGCACCTGCTCTGCTTCAGCTCAAGCCTCCTTCGTGGGCTCTGCTGCTCCTCCCTCGCTGCTGGCCCCCAGCTTAGCCCTGCTCTGCTTAATATATAGAACTGGAGAAATCTTCATTATAAACAGCAGGAAAACATACTCCTGAGACTGGAGAGGCTGAGCAGGCTTCAGACCAGGCTTGTAGGGCACAGAGCTGGTCAGGGTATCCAAGTCACAAGACACATGGCAGGAGGAATTAGTGCTAAAAGTCAATTAATGATAAAAGCTGCACAGTGCCAATTGATTTGAGAAAAATAATCAGCATATGTCAGGTACCCAGCAAGATGTGTGGGCAGAAATTGCTCTTGGTTATTTAACTTTACTATACTGCCATCAAAGTAGTTTATATACATAAGGCTGGTTTTGGCCTTCCCTACTTGAAAACAAACCTGGGGGGTTTCTGTGTGTGGGGCTTTCTTAAACCATGGCTGCTGCCAGGGTTTGAACTGTTGTTAGGGCTGAGCTGTTGTGAAGACAGCCTTTTGAGTAAATTAAAAAAAATCTTAATACATTCACTATTAAATGTAGATTAGTAAATAAAATAGCATTCAAGAAGAAGTTAATTCTCTTTAATTTACCCCGGTAAATTGTTTTCAAGCAGCAGATTGTAAATGTTTTCTCCTGCTAATTGGAGATGGTTTCAATAAACACATTAGGTTTATGCTGCAGTGTTCTGCTGGATCCTAGCCTGGTCTCACTTTCCACACAGAGATTATTTTGAAAATACTCAGAACTACAGGTTCAGAGTTCACTGACATCAATAAGGTTTATCCAGTGCCAGAGAAATCAAAGTAACGCTCCATAAGTCTAGCAGTAATACAAACAAAACAAGAGGCTTCTGCTTATAAAATTGTATTTTTTGTTATGAAGAGTATGTAAAATGTGCCCAGAGAGCAGAGCTGGAGAGAGGCAGGGTATCACCCAGCACAGCCAGAGGCTGAGCTACCATAAACATGATGACAGCAGAAGATGTTTTGCCTGCATGGTTTTAAGTCTGTGTGGGTTTTAGCACCCTTTATAATAACTTAAACTTACTAACAAGAGAAATTAATTTAAACTAAACCACCAGATAATTTTAATTTGTTTATTTAATCATCCACTGTCAACAAAAAATGGATGAGATTAATAAAAATGGTATATTTGTATATTGGGCAGCTCTTACTGCAGAGCAAAATTATTTTAGGTTATTCTGGCTAGCAAACTGGCTGTGAATATTTCCCTGTGTATATTCAGTGGCTGCACTTAATCAAAACTAGTAACTTCAATATCTGTAGTTCTAACATCATATTGTTCTTATCACCTAGATTAGTAGATTTTTTCATAAAATCTTCAAATTTTCATTTCACAAGTTCAGAGTTCATTCTGAATGAGTGTTGTTTAATACCTGCCTAAGATTTCCCTTTTCTGTGAAATGTTCTTCCCAGCACGCTGATTTATTGCTGTAGTTGTAGAAAGCACATAAACACCACCAAAGTGAATTAGATATTTTCTGAAGCAAATATTAATGAAAGAAGTCATCCATTTTCAGCAGCTGTGCATATATCGTGGAAAGCTTCCTAAGATTGAGTTGATTTTAGGTATACACTGGATATTAGCTGAATATTTGATAACATCTAATGAAACCCATGTAGTTGTAGCTGTTTCCTCTGTAACACCAGCTGAAATGTACTTGATGGTTCCATTCTCCAAGAGGAGATTGGTGTTTGACCACCTCTGCACTGGTCATCAGCTGGCCAGAAACTTTATATTTAAGGAGGGTCTGAGAAATGTTGCTCACAGAAGCACCACAGGTTCTGCAGGGCATCCTAGGCAGGACATGACCTCCCTCCCTGCTCTCTCAGAGGCCTTTGCTGGCCTGAAACCCACACCCATGTCCTTGCTTCAAGCTGACAAAATGCTTTTCTAGAGGCATGATGATCTTTTTCTTAAGGCTGCTATTGACTTTATTCAAAAGAAGGCATTTCAGAGATCAGTGAAATAAATTTCAAAGAGGCTGAAGGGCTCTCCTGATCCAGTCTTGTTTCCTAATCTGCAAGCCTGTGGAGAATACAGTGTGTTACTGAGATGGTGCTGAAGTCTTGGACAGGAGGTTTTGGTGTTACTAAACAGGAGTAGCTCCACCTGCATTTCTCCTGATTTACATTGTGTAAGTGAGCTCAGCATCATTTTTAGAGATTCGCTGTGCCTTGAAAGTGCTTTCTCTACCAAAGCATAGCGTGTAACATGCTGCCTTTTTCCCTCTCAGTGTCTGTGGGAGATGGCACCTTTCTGTGCTGCTGTAACAGCTCCATGGCTTGTGTTTGGATTTGCTTGGAATCACTTGGCACGAGCAGTGATCATCTCCCTCTTCATTCTCGGTGTGTGTAGCCAGGCTGGAGAGCACCAAGGCGCTGTGTGACAGGAGCTGAGGAGGGCTGGACGCACAGCCTTGACCTCTCCATCCAGAGCACACCTGGGCACAGAGCTGCCCCTGCTGCAGCCTCAGAACCTCCCCAGGCTCCCTGGGAGGCTCCCGTGGCCCCAGCCCGCAGGGTTGTACTCCCATCAGGAAACTGCTGCTCAGAGGATGCTTTCCTTTCTTGGTCCCTTTGTCAGGGAGTTTGGTTGGTTTGATTTTAGACCATGACACCTCTGTTAATTGTATGGGGCTGCAAATGAGGACTGAATTAGTAAGGCAGGAATTCTGCCTTTACTTCCGTTCCTGGCATATTTTCCCACCTCAGTTCCTGAGAGCAACATGGAAGAAATTTGTGCAGTGGTGACTTGCCCAGAAGCAAAAATTCTTATTTTTCACTAATGCTTTATTTGAATTTAAGGGATTGGTTATGTTCTGCAATGGCATAAATGCCACATCAATAGTGTTCATTGAGAAAGATTATTATTGAGTGGATCAGATAAATATGGCCTACAAATGTGCTGATTTACTCCAGCTTGTAAAACAAAACAGTTTACGTATACAATTTAAACATTCTTTCTCCTTTTTTTCCCCCCTAACCACATCCCTTGTGTGCATAATTGAGATTTCCTTACCACCCAGAAGACAGCAAGGAAACTCCTCGGGGTTGGGGCTGTGCTGTAAGCGGGTGCAGCTGGAGCGTGGCCGGATGCTGCACACCTCCAGCAACACTAGAGAGCAGGCTGACACTGCTCTACTGCTGCTCAGCCCTGCAATCTGCTGGAAATGCAATAATTGCTCTTTTATTCTTTAATAAACACACGCCACATCATACACAGAAACAAGGTGAGAGAATGAGAGAGAGGATATTGCATTCTTCCACAAAGGGTGGCTCAGTTTTATTTTATACGCTGGTTTTTTTTTTAAACCAGCAGAATAGTCCTGTTATTCTAAATTACTCTTCCATCTTTCCTCTTGTTCCCCTCCTTTTAGTTAAATTAATGTATTGATTAGAGCCCATTAGTGTGTAATCGATTGTTAATTTGACTCATCTTACAAATCATGTTTATCTTTATCAATAAAAAATACATATATTTCACATCTTGCTCCTGCAATAAACTGACAAAAAGCTGGGTGCCCAGAATTCAGGCTGGAACTCCAGCTGAAAATGTAAAAGTACATACTGGGATAACTTACATGTTATTAAAAAATATATAAAAATATATAATTTGTAAGAAAATTGGTAAGGAAGCAATGGCAGAAGTAGGATGAATAGACAAGTATGGGGGGAAATGTGTGACTTGTTTGTTTGGGGTTCTTTCCTTGTTTATTTTCTGAACAGATAGGAGTGGACATTGTGACAAATGTGACTGAAATGTGGTGAGCTTTGTGTGCTGGCGGTGTGGCACTGATCACCTGAGACACGAAGCAACCTGTGCACCTCACGGTCTGTGCCGGTGTCCTTAGGACGCTGCCTCCTCCTGCACTGGCCACTCTGCAAACCTCCCAGCTGTCTGTAGGTTTTCTTCCTGATAGAGCAAAAATTTGAATATTTCAAATACTGAAGGCATTTTTTAATTTTGAGGCCAGAAGGCACATGGTACTTGTCAAGGCTAGCAGAGCAGATACTGCCATTCAGGCAATAATGATTGTGCTTTATATGGGCAGGATCCATGTAGATACCAACTAATCCCCTCCACTGAGGCAAGTATAGCCAGCATTATTACCCCTGTGTTAGGAATAAGAAATTGAGATGAATAGTTAGCAGAAGGGCATATATTTATATCAAAGTTAGGATAAAAAGTTTAAACCAGTGAACCTTTGAATATAGTGGGTAGTTACTATTAAAAATTAGGTCTTGCTATTTGCATTTTTAAAAAAAATTGTCTTTTGGAGACTAGAGCTAGACTTGGTTGTGGGTTTTTGGGGGTTTTTTTGGTTTTTTTTTTGGTTTTCCCACTGGTATTTATAGTAAATACTGTGTAAAATAACTGAAAATGCTGAAGGTGGCTGAAGGAAAAGAAAGAAAGGCTTTTAGTGAAATGTGTTGAACTGTTTCAAGCAAAAATTTCCTTTTCCCAAAAGTCTGAATTATTTTTGAAACAAGGAATTTTAAAATAGCATTTTCACTTCTGAATCTTACACGTTCAATGAAAATATTTTAAAAGGGGTATAAAGGCAGAAAGAGTGAATGTGTAGGGTCAGCTTATTCAAACACAAACTCTTTTCAATTTTTTTCCCTTTTAATATTTTTCACTCCAGACAGGAAAACCCCCTCCAACCGTACAAAAATTGAATCTTCTCACAGTTCTTCTATAGATGGCTTTATTTTTTCTCCAAGTACCTTTCAGCTGTGATCATTTGTGCTGTATAGATACAATCCATATGTTTCTCCTTTTAGGAAATATGACTCTTATAACAGCTAAAAAGTAAAGGCCAGGAAGATTTGCAGAACCATTCAGTTTATTAGTCCATAATCCACATTGGAGCAGACGTCAGTGCAGTGCAGATAGGCTGTGCCTGTGTGGACACAGTCAGATTAGTCTCCAGCAAGCCTGCAGGGCTGAAATTTCTCACCAAGAGTGATCACTGGGGAAGTTAGAACATGAAGGGCCAAACACAACTGAAAAAATTGGGTTTTTCAGTTCAGCCCTGTAAAATTTCTGTAATGCAACCCACAAAGCAGCACCACGCTCTTCAGACCCGGTCCTAAATGGAGATATTGGATCACATATAGTGCTGTCCAGGGAAATTCTGTGGGAATGGCAGAAGTTTTAAGTAAGAATAGTGTGCAGGTTGATGAATTTTCTGTAGCCCAGGCTAAGTTTTGCTCAGCATGTTTTAGTGGAAGGAACCAAGTCTAACTTCTGGTATGAGTTTTGTTATCAGGAGGAGAGAGCTGCTGAGTCTCTCATCCATAAGCATCCAACAACAAGCGTTCTCCCTGTTGGAGGAAACACCCCTCTGGGTGCTGCCCTGACCCCTAAAGCCCCACTGCACAGCCAGTCCCTGTGAGCACTGCCAGAGCAGCTCTGGGATTCTCCACCAGGAGCTGAATCCCTCAAGTGAGAAGCTCTGCAAGTGGGGCAAGGCAAGAGTCCCCTCTGTGGTGTGTAGGAAGTGCTGGGATATCTGTGCAGTTACATTTAATCTGATAGACCCAGGCTGCAGAGCTGGATCCAGCTCTGAGACATCCTCTCAGGTTCCCTGTGACAAGGTCTTTAATTAGCACTTGCAGAGCATTGAAATACCATGACACTGTGTTCCTGCTAATGAAAATAAACCTGGACTTGTGTTCCTTGGTCTGTTGACATTTGCAGTCGTCAAGTCTGAGCCAAACTGGGAGCTGCTGCTTTTGTGTAGGTGAAGCTGCAGTGCATCAGCCACAGAGCACAGGGAGACTCCAGAGCACAGCCTGAGCCTCCAGCCTGTGCAGAACTCAGTGGGGCAGGGGCTGCTGCTGCCCATCCCTGACAAGCCCTGCCAAAGGGCCTTGCTGACCTGGCAGCTCCATCTGCGCTGCTCTTCCTTCCCTGGAGGCCACCTCAGGTCTTACCCTGCCATGATTACAAAGCTGAGGATAATTTAGCTAGAATATTGTTTAGAAACTATGATGATGATAAGAAAATGGCAGCAATGCAGCTGTGATCAGTCTTTGAGTTTAAACTGGTTTTGGAGCACCAGGGTTTTGGCCAGCTGCTTGAAATATTCAGTGTTTCTGTCACAGGGTGGGGAGGGAGCCATGCTCCACATGCCTGAAGGTGTTTCTAGCCATCTCCTCATGTATGGGACTTGCAGAAGAGGAAAATTGAATTGTTGCTTCTCATCTTCTTGTATTTAATTATTTTTTCTAAATATAAATAGATAAATATGTAATACCAAAATGCTGAACTAGGATGAAGTGTGGGAGGAGGTGAGGAACAAGGCTTCACAAACTAAAAGAAGTGCAAAAATATTTGTGTTGTATTTTAGTCTTTTTATTTCCTTTTGACTTGTTTGTCTAGTGGTGTTAGCAGGATAGGCCCTACCAGTTTTGCTGGCTTGTATTTGTAACCCAGGAATGTTTTTTGGCAGAGGTAAAATTAGAAACAAATTTCATGTGTTCTGCAGTGCCCTCCAGTGCTATAAAGGACAGGAACAGAGTATGTGGCTTTGTCAGGATGACTCCAGGAAACCACAAAGAAACAGAGATTAGAAAGAAAATCGGGGAAATAAATAAATAAAGAAGGAAATAACTCCCCCAGCAGATGTTGCACAGCTTGGGAGGGGAGCACAGGGCAAAGCCCCTGCCGTGGATGGGAGCAAACAATGGAGCCCTTGGTGCGACGGGAAATGAGGACGCGTGAGTTGGGGCTGTTTTCAAATAAGTGCTTCCAGGACTTTGAGGTCATGATGCTCCAAAATTTACCTGTCTCTTTTCAGATGTGAATAAATAAATGCTGCTCCCCTCCCCCTGGCAGGATGGGAATGCTGAAGGCTCAGCCCATCAAATTAAACACAGGCAGGTTTTCATTTCCAAGCCTGCATGTTTGGAGATGATGGATGGTGAGATATATGACTCCATAATGAAGGTTTCATTACGAATTTTTTCAAATGTGCAACATGGCTCTTCATTTCCAAACAAGAAGTGCCATCCCCTTTCTTGTAGCTCTTCGATCGAATATGTGTGATATTGCCAAAGGAAATGATCAAATAACCACTGAATATATTGATTCAATATAAAGTTATATTTGCTTCATTTTTACTGCAAAGCTTCAGAAAACCAGAATGAAATAATGAACTGCATAAAAAAAATAGGGAGGGGTAATGTTAGGGTGATTAGGGATTAATGATCAGTGGGATACTTTGGTGGCAACTATTCGAGAAAATATAAGTGGCTTGTCTCTGTCTTGTTCGTGCCTTGTTGTCCACTGCCTGCAAACAGCCAGGTGTCAAATTCACCCAACTTGAGCACTTGCAGACAGTTTCAGTAAAGAATGTTTAGAAGCCACTCATAATTAAACAAAGAAACCAAAACACACCTACAAACAAAATACCTTGAGGTCTTTATGCACTGCATAACAGTGAGTTTCCCACTTGCAGTAAAAGTACTGTAGAGTGTATCCAAATGATGAGGGTTGATGAGCAGCAACACTTGGTGTGCCCCACATATATACATACATATATATATATACACATATCTACACAGACACACACACACATATATATATAGATATATATATACACTTTAGTGTATATATATATATATATATTTAATGTTGGCTAAATCCAGGAAATGTTTGAGTTGACGGGGAGCCACAGAAAGTCTATCATCAAAGCTCTTCAGGAAAAATGTTCAGCCAGGATACCTGGACTGATATAATGGAAAAGGTTAATCTTTATTTGAGGGCAGCAAGGCACTGTGGAAATACCTGCAGTCTAAAAATGGGCTAATGCCCTATCCCCTGTGAGGTGCTGAGGGCCAGTGCAGTGTGTGGTGTCATCCAGGGCAGGGGCACTGACACAGCTAAAAATGTGTGCAAATGGAGCCTCTGTAAAATCATCCAGTGATTTTCCTGCAATTGCCAACTTGATTTTGCGTTAACTGCTTTTCACCTTTCCTTCTCTCAACACATTCCCAAGGGATTTTTTTGTACTTCTCTTAGTACATGTGTGTGCAGTGTCAAAATCTCCACATCTCCTTAAACCTCTTTCTGTGTCACTATAAATTTTGCCCTCTGAATGCAAGAAGGACTGTGGTGACCCAGTTTTGCATGGCATCAGAATGTGAAAGTTCAAATAGCATTTTGTGATTTTTCTGGTAATACTGTGCACAGCGCCCTTACCCCTGGAGCTGGAGGGGTTCTAGGAAAGAGGGAGAGTTCTAGGAAAAACCTGGTGGCACCACTTTGCTCTGGCCCTGCAGCGCTGCCCCCCATTAAAAATGCATTATGCACTAACACTCAGAGGATATATTAAAACCACCCAGACAGCTTTAGGTTCCACATTTGAGAGCTGAGTGCAGCTGGTGGAGAGCTGGGGCTGGGTGAGCACGTGTTGAGATCTGTGTAATCCTGTCCCGGTGCCCACAGCCACAGTCACTAATGATTTTTCCTTTTGCTTTTCAGTGGAGTCTCAGTTCCACCTATCTGAAGCAGACCCTGTGCTTTACTGTGGACTTTCCCTCTTTACCCATCAGGATGCAGGGATGGATTTTTGTCCCAGCGAGAGTTCTCTGTGCTGTTTCCTGCAAAGGCCAGTGAAGGAACTGGCTCCTCTGAGGAGTCTGGCAGGAGCCCCTGTCTGACCTGCTCACAAACCCTCTACAGACTCAGAACACTTCTTGCTTAAGCACTAGATTGACAGAATACATTTAAATTTATCATCTGATTTTGCCTCCATTTTTTTTCTCTTTTTCTCTGGGTGATTTTCTCCACTGGACACTTTCTTACCCTAGGAGGAAAGGATCCTAATATTTGATACTAATCTTAAAGAAATTTGATTTTTGGCTTTCTTTGAAATTTGATTAAATGTAGCTTGGCATCCTACTCCTTTTTCAAGAAGCAATAAACTGCATTGCTGTCACTAGGACAATGTATCTCAGACCTTCCACTGCTCTGGCATACCTAAACTCATATTCTACCTAAGGCATGCAAGAACTAGTGGGAAAAAAAAGAGTCTAATAAGAATTAGAAGCCTATAGAATTATAGTTGTGATAATATGTATATGTAAATGTATAGTATGATAATAATTAACCTATAATAATTAGAAGCTTGCAAAAGAGATCTGGGTTAATCAGTACAGGATGGGAGGGAACTAGGGAACATAATTAGCAGACAAGACCTTTGGCTGACCATTTGCCCAACCCTTCCAGCAGTGTTCCTCACCAGGCCACTCACTCACACTGGTTCTATGAAGAAGTTTATATGAACAAGTTCCTTTACCATGTTGGCAATAAAGAGCTGTAAATCCATTATGCAGATGGAGTTGGATCATAGAAATATTATTTAAGGGAGGGAGAACAAGTGAAAATATCATGAAGCTCATTTACACCTTTATTTCTGTGACTGGATGGGAGCTTTAGAAAAGGTTTTTTAAAAAAGCCAAAAAAACGGAAAGGGAGATGATGGTGGACACCATGGTAGGTGGAAAAAGAGCTCTGGGATGACAGTTCCTGAGGTAGCTTTTTGAGGAGAGCTTTAGTTCAACATGACACCTTCTCCACTTTAAGTAGCCCGGAGACAGCAAATTTAAGATTACCTTGGGTTTTTTTTACACCTCTCTGAGTTTTCATATTTCCTTCCAGTGTCTCTTTGCTTCCCTTTTTCATCCTGCTCCTCCTGCCATGTGCTGGATGTGGCAGAGCAGGGCAGGGACACAGCATGAGTGTTTCTGGAGGGGGCAGAGCAGGGCAGGGACACGCCAGGAGTGTTTCCAGAGGGGGCAGAGCAGGGCAGGGACACGCCAGGAGTGTTTCTGGATGTGGCACAGCAGGACAGGGACACCCCAGGAGTGTTTCTGGATGTGGCAGAGCAGGGCAGGGACACGCCAGGAGTGTTTCTGGATGTGGCACAGCAGGGCAGGGACACGCCAGGAGTGTTTCTGGAGGGGGCAGAGCAGGACAGGGACACCCCAGGAGTGTTTCTGGAGGGGGCAGAGCAGGGCAGGGACACGCCAGGAGTGTTTCTGGAGGGGGCAGAGCAGGGCAGGGACATGCCAGGAGTGTTTCTGGATGTGGCACAGCAGGGCAGGGACACGCCAGGAGTGTTTCTGGATGTGGCACAGCAGGGCAGGGACACGCCAGGAGTGTTTCTGGAGGGGGCAGAGCAGGGCAGGGACACCCCAGGAGTGTTTCTGGATGGGGCAGAGCAGGACAGGGACACCCCAGGAGTGTTTCTGGAGGGGGCAGAGCAGGGCAAGGACACACCAGGAGTGTTTCCAGAGGGGGCAGAGCAGGACAGGGACACGCCAGGAGTGTTTCTGGATGTGAAGAGGCCCCAGGGGTTTCTGGAGGGGGGGACAGGGCAAGGCCAGGAGTGTTTCTGGAGGGGCAGAGCAGGACAGGGACACGCCAGGAGTGTTTCTGGAGGGGGCACAGCAGGGCAGGGACACCCCAGGAGTGTTTCTGGAGGGGGCAGAGCAGGACAGGGACACCCCAGGAGTGTTTCTGGATGTGGCACAGCAGGGCAGGGACACGCCAGGAGTGTTTCTGGATGGGGCAGAGCAGGACAGGGACACCCCAGGAGTGTTTCTGGATGGGGCAGAGCAGGACAGGGACACGGCAGGAGTGTTTCTGGATGTGGCAGAGCAGGACAGGGACACCCCAGGGTGTTTCTGGGCAGGGCAGGGGACACGCCAGGAGTGTTTCTGGATGGGGCAGCAGGACAGGGACACCCCAGGAGTGTTTCTGGATGGGCACAGCAGGGCAGGGACACCCCAGGAGTGTTTCTGGATGTGGCAGAGCAGGGCAGGGACACGCCAGGAGTGTTTCTGGATGGGGCAGAGCAGGGCAGGGACACCCCAGGAATGTTTCCAGAGGGGGCAGAGCAGGGCAGGGACACGCCAGGAGTGTTTCTGGATGTGGCAGAGCAGGGCAGGGACACCCCAGGAGTGTTTCTGGAGGTGGCTGTGTTGGCTCAGGGCACGTGGAGCACACACAGAGTGAGCTGGGCCAGGCTCCCTCTGGTTCCTGGGCTCACTAGATGCACAGGGGGCTCAGGCTCTGCTGGCCACTGCGCTGACCCCTGGTGAGCTGGCAAACACCCCTGCCCAGGGTGTAGAACAATGGCCCAGAGCTGCTCTGGATGAATGCCCATGGGCACGGTGTCCACCATCATCTCCCAGTGAGTGGAGAACCCTCGGGCTTCACTCACTGCCTTGCTCCCTAATATTGTGCTTTCATTTCATTTCATTGCACAGCTTACAAGATCAATTAAAACTGGCTGACATCTGGAGCCTTTAAAAAAAAAAAAAAAATAAAAAATTAGTGGTATTCCTGAACTCCTTATTCAGAAAAACCTTGCAAGGATTTCAAAGGCATGTTCCACAAGGGCTGCTGGATTGGTCCCTACAGGACTTTGGCTGGTGCTGAGAAATAAAGAAAAGCCCCTGACTATTAGTGGGTTCCGCTGTAATTCAGAATAATACCAGATGTTTCATTATGTATCAGCCAGCAATAAAACTGCTTCTTTGAGCTATTGAACAAAGACAGTCGACAAAAGAAAAATTAATGTTGTGTCTTTGATCTCATGTTTTAAATTTGTCTTTTATAAATAGTGATGGGTTCTGGTTAAAAACACTCTAACAATTTGTTAAATATGCAAATGTCTGAAGTTTCTTAGCAACAGAACAAATAAGTGTTTTTCTTCTAATATAATATGTATGCTAGTTTAGTAAGCACACAATAAGTTAATTAGGCTGTGGTTAGGTATTATTTGTAAATGTCATATTAGCATGCTGTTTTGTTTCTATGTTGCAACCAAAAGCCTCAAACTCACTGATGTCACTTATTGCATGTTGTTTTTTCCTCTAGTTTTGAAATGAGTTTATTTTTTTAACATACTTGTGGGCAGAATAATGATTTATTGAGTTGTGTGTTTATTATTGTTTTGCTTGGTTGTAATGTCTCATTGTCTTTACATTGTTAGCAATGTTAGAGCTTTTACAGGGAAATTCTAGGAAAGTACACATTACATGTGTAATAAAGCTGCTGCAGTTTACTATGATTAATGTCATTACAATGAATACCAAATGAATTAATAATGATGGGGCCATTTAATTTTAAAATGTTGGCATTTGTCTAAGTGCTGCTCTGAGAGAGGGTGGAGGAGCTTGGCACAGTAGGAATTGGATAAAGCAGGATTTTTGCTGCCAGCATCCAAGCAGCTTGTTTCTCTCCAAGCAGTTACGGTCAACTGTTAACATATTCACTGCCAAGCAGATTTATCTAAATCCAGAGAACCTTCTCCTGTGACTGTCAAATTTCACTTTACAGTCTGGTGTTTGTCTCCCTTTTTCTTCCAATAGCTCTGCTACTTCCACGGTCTTGCAGTAGCAGGTGGGGGAACATCCCAGGCCAGAGCACCTCTAGGTCGCTGGCACAGGTCAGGGATGAGCAAACATATTCCTACAAACCACCAAGCAAGAAGTAGCTGTCTTGTGAAAATTTTTAAAGTTTGAAGCATTCAGACCAAAGCACGTTGCTAATCCAGGAATGCTTCCCTGACAATCTTGAAGCAGCACATTTTGAACTGTCTTAATCTGCACCTCTGTGCTCCTGTAGTGCTTTGTCAGTAGTTTTAGATGAGGGCTTTTTTCCCTTGATAAAATACCTGGAAGAGCAGAATCAGGAACTGCACAGTTAAACACTTGGTGGACAATGGCTGATCACAGAGGGCAGCTTGTGCAAGTTGCTGTGTCAAGCCAGATGAGGCCAGGCCCTGGAACAGGACAAGAGATGCCTGAGGAGAAACAGCCTTGACTCTGTGTGTGTGGTAACACTTCCATCCACATCTAGAGAGTTATTTTTGCCATGTCTGAGCATTTGGAGATGGATTTTTATGCTCTGTGCATGGACACTCACATGTGCTCATAACTTTAGTTTTCATATGGTCAGCAGAAGCCATCCAGTAGATCCTTGCTGCGTGCCAGAGAATGAAGGGATGAAGGCAATCTCAGTTTTCAACTGGATCATCTCATTCTGCACTAGTTTACATTGTCTTTTAGTCACCTAAGCACTGGAAAATCGTTAGCAAGACAGACACACTTCTTATTACGTGCATAGACCAAGTGCTGTAAAGTTGAGCAGACAGTTCCATGAAGGAAGGTGAAAGGAGAAATCCAGCAGAAGTGGGATATTAATGGAATTGATGGGAATGGAGAAAGTGGTTGGAAATCAGTTGCTTCCCTAAGGTGTTGAGGTTGTAGGAGTATTTGGCAGAGGTTTTCCTAATAGCCTTCATGGTGCACATGAGAAAATGCTGCCAGAAAATGCCTGTAATGGTACAATTCTTTTAAAAAGAGGCTGGGAGGGGGGTATGGATGCATCACCACAGCTTACCAGTGCTGATTAGGTGTGATGGAGTTCTTGGGTACAGCTCTAGCAGCAGTATAAGGTTTGAAACAACAGTATAACATTTGGATCCCTATCAGCTTGTTGCAATCTTCTTACTGCAACATCCCTAGGAGCTGAAAGTCATCGGATTTCTATTTCTTAAAAAAATTTCATCACATCTGCAAACTTTATTATACTGGGAGAAAATGTTACGAGCATCTAGATTAGTCCCCTGTGTAAAGCAGGGCATAGATTTTGGGTTTATGCTTTCACTGTGGTGCCCACAATCTCTCAGTTGAATTAAAGCATGCTGGGTGGTTTATTTCCTAGGAATCCCAGAGCACCTTGAATGATGGACCTCCTTCCCAGTCATCTGTTCACTTTATTATCTTAACCAGTAATTTTATCAAAGGCTATTCATTGTGGAGGAATCTGAAGCCTGTGTTGCAGGTTGGCTGGTTTTTCCCTCCCCAGGGATAATGGAGGGCCCTCCACAGCAGTCAGCATGTGTTTGTGCAAGGGTAACTTATGCATATCAGGAACCTGCCCTGTGAGGATGGCAGCACAGACAGCTGTGGAACCTGCCAGCTTTGAAATCCTGTTTATGAGCAGGAGTGCAGAGAGGAGTTCCAGAAAGAGGAGTTGTCATGGGGTTTATAAGTAAATGTCCTGAAGAAGTGAGCAATGACCCCCCTGTTGTGTGGCTGTTTCCAGCTGCCTCCATCCCTTGTAAGAAAAGGGAGAAGGGTGGGATGTGCCCCTGGCTTGTGAACAGCCCTCTGCATACAGATGAGCAGCACAGAATTGTACATGCACGTTTGGTTAATATCCTAAAATCCAGCTTAATGAAAAATCAAAGATCCATAATAAACCACCCTCATTCTGATTTAATCAGAGATAACCTGGGTGTCCCCTTCTGCTTGAATCCCTTTGTAGTGGTTTGGATGGTTCTGTCATTTTGGCCAGTATGGTTTTATTTCTTCCTTATTAGGGCTGGTGTCTGTCCCTCTGTCACTCTCTCTTCCTTTTTCATACTTGGGCTGGAGTGCCCTTGGCTGTAAGATCATCTCTGCCCTGTGCTGAGGTGGCACAGAATGTGACACAACTGTGACTCCTGGCAAAGGCTCCTAATGCTGCCAAAGGGAAGATCAAATAGGTGGAGTTTTCCAGAGTTCATGGGAACAGTTTGCACAGGGAGTCTTTAAACAGAAAAGACTTTGCTTTCCTCAAGTCTGTACAAAGCAAATCCAACTTTTGACTGAAGCATGCGGGATTTTTATTTACTTTGTTGGTCACAGAGGAAAGGAAGTTTTACAGCATGTGCTCATTGAATTCCGATAAACACCCAGCAAGTGCTATATATGCTAATTAAGAGATAATGTTAATGGGCTGGAATGTTGTCACAGGATTAGGCACTCCTGCTGCCACCAAAAATGTTGGGGCACTTATCAAAACAACAGTGACGGATGTGGAACAACAGTTTGCTGCCAAAGCAGGTACCGGGGGCTGCGGGACTGGGAAGGCGCTGCCCTTGGCTGTGCTCCGCAAGGATGGAGAGGGACCCTGTGCCCAGCGGACGGACAGACAGACGCTGGGCTGACAGACACCAGGCTGTTGTTGTCCTGCCCTGCTCCCACCGGCTGCAGCAGGAGCCTTTGTCTGCCGCAGCCAGGCGGGAGGGGGCTGGCCACAAAAGAACAGTTTGGTTAAAGCGTTCCGGTGTTTTATGAATAAATTGGATTCTACTTACAGCATTATTAACCTGCTGTATTCTGACGGGCTTAGGGGGAGATTATCGTGCGCTTCAACAAATCAGTATCTACAGATCCACACAAATACTGGGTTTTAACAAAAATATACTGTGATTAAGGCACACAGCGGATCAAATTCAGCCCCGACTTACACCAGGTGCAATCTCATTGATATCCGTGGGTTAAAAAGCAATTTTTACAACTTAAAGCAATCAGAAATCAGCTTAGTGTGCAGACTTACTAGACCAAAATAAGGCCCAAGAGACAGTACGCTAAGCTGATTTCTGATTGCTTTAATTTTTTTAAACTTTTATCAAAGATTAATGGTCAATTATCTGGCAATCTGATTTTCTGGTACAGATTCCATTTGCATAATTTCATAGACACTTAAAATATGACCAGACTCTAATCAGTATGAAACTGGTTGAGGCATGGCTTGGTATGGCTGATCAAAATCAGCCCCAATCCCTGTAAATATGTACTATTGCTGTAGTAACAAGGGCGATTTTAACAGGCTGTCGTCTGAGCAGTAAACAATTGGTTTAGATTTTTTTTTTCTTTTCTGCATGGCTAAATATAACTCCAGGGAAGATAGGCAAAACGATGCAGTTGGAACTTGCCTTCCTTCAGGTTTTTCATTTTGCGGTTGAGCACCACTCTTTCTGCAGATATTTCTGCCATTTATTTGCTTGTGCTACAATACTTGCAAAACTATCCATCAAACTTCATGCACAGGTTACAGTGGAAAATACTCTGCAATAATTGCCCCTAGAGAAGTCCTTATTGAACTCAAATGAGTGGGGATGCTGCTTTTTTGTAATATATATGCAGGTCCCTGACTGAGACATGAACCCCACCAAAACCAAAGAAACAAAAAATAAAATAAACTTACAGCCTGGAATGAAGGGAAGTTGATTTCCTAAAGAGTGTGGTTTATGGACATCTCAAGGCAAGGAAGGACAGTCAGATTCTCTGCTTTTTCTCCCTGTATACATTGTGGGCTAGATGATGCTCTGGTAGCTGGATGGAACTGCTGGAATATGCCCTCTAGAAGGACACACAGTTTTGGTTTGGAGGTGTCAAGAAATGGAGAATTTACTATCTCTGGATCATCTGATTTAGTGCTTAATTCTGTTCCAATATTATTAGTCCTTATATCATTAGTCCTTATATTCCTATTTTCCTTACCTGCAGCCTGTCCAGATTTTCTGTGGTACCTGGCTGGGCTGCACTGTGCTTCCTCTGTCTCCTTTGGGTTTATCTGAGCCAACCAAGCCCTTCCAGGAGCCCTCAGTGCGGCACTGGGTGGAGTGCAGTGCATCTGTGTTGGCTTTAATCCAGTTCACATAGCAACACCGGCAATGGAGAGCGCAAAAGGACAGCTACAGGATGCAGCCCTGCACGTGGTGGGCAGGCTTAGGGCACCTCCCTCGGTGTTACCAAGCCAAACCAGACAGAATCCTGCCTCCCTGCTGCAGGGCAGGCTGAACTCAGCCACAGCCTCCTGCTCTTTTCTGCTCATTGGACAGGGTGGTGCTCTATAATCTTTCAAAATGCGTTCCAAAAAAGGAGCCAGGGATTCTCCTGGTGTGCTAGTCATGGTGCTCTGCTGTTGGGTGGCTGCTCTCTCTCAGCTGAAGATTAATTAGCAGGGATTTTAGGCCTTAGAGAGACTGAGAGCTGCTGGGATGCCTGTAGTTGAGTCACCAGGACAATCTGCTGCCACAGAGGACAGACACACAGACTGGCAGGTCCTGAGACACCTCTGAGCCCAGAGGGCTCTGGTCCCCAGGAAAAGGCAGTCATGTTCCATGTCAGCCAGTGGTTTCTGGGGGTTCAGCTTTTTTTTTCAAAGGAGAAGAAACAAAAGTGGGGGTGAGCAAGAGTCCACTGGTTCTGTTCTTGGTAAATCAGTGTCTGATGGGGTTTGGTGTCTCCAAAAAGGATCAAGCAAATTGGTGGAGAATATTAAAATAATCTGATCATCTTGCTATCCTGTCACCATCTCTGAGGCAGCTTCTGCTTGCACAGTGAACTGGCTGGGGGAGCCTGCTCAGGTCTTCTAAACCTTTTTAAACTCATCGCAAACTTTTCAAAGATGGGAGTTAAAAACACCCAAAACTTCCATATTGGCCCAGTCCATAAACCATTCTGGTTTATCCATAAATACTAGAATTTTATAAATGTGAAAGTAAATACAGAGGTTTTTTCTTCCTGTCTTCTGCTACTTTTATAGGTCACAATGTTCATTACTCATCTGTTCCATAAGTACAGGATGCACATACACAGGAAAATGGGTCAGGGGAAAAGTGAATTTCCTTGGAAGAGATGCACAAACTTTGGGGTTAATTTCCTTTGGTGCTTTTTTCCCCCCCAGATCCTGGGTCTGATTTTGGAACCAGGTGACCTTTGGAGCACAAGGAGTGCAGGACTGTGTCCCTGAATCCTACTCCAGCAGCTGGCAAAGACAAACAATGAGCTTGCTTCAAATGCTGGCATAAAACAAAAAGAGGATTCCTAGAAGAGAGGACTCGAAACAGTAAAAGAGAGGATTTCTGGTTATTAAAAAATATAAGAGTTTTTCTGTGTAGAACCCCATTTACTTCTTTCCACCAGAGACCCCCTTGCAGAATTTTCTCCTCCTGGTTGTGTTTATTTCTTTTGTTGTTTTGCAGGATCTCTTTTGGGGTAGGTTTTTCTGTGCAGCACCATTTCTTTGTACTACTGATGTTTCCTTCCCAAACATAAACAAAAGGAAAAGAAATGCCTTATGGGAAAAAAATCTTATGAATTATAAAGACACTTATAATTTAAGAGTTTGGAGCTGTCTGATAAAATTAAAGAGAAGTGTATATATTTAACACTACTGTGCAGTGCAAAGAATAGGAAAATATTGATCTCAATTATTAAGAGAATTAATTTGTTATCTTCATCCTGCATTTAATTCCATAAGACTTTTTGCAGAGATGTGAGTGAGTACTAGGATCTGAATGTGAAGTGGTTTAAACTCTGGAGCATTAAGGGTCATTTACCAGAATTTTATGGTGGTGACTGGGTTTCTGAGACAGACTGAAGGTTTTTTTGACCTTGTCAAAGACCCCTCCTGGTGTAAGTCTCACTTACATGAAGGTGATGTTAATATATTCACTGGCGTTTTTCCTTGTGGAATTAAGCAACAAAAATTGGTCCTCAGTTTTGGGTTGGTTTTAACTATTATTTATTTTAAGATATGGTAAAGTGAAATGCAGCTGTAGAATATTGTTTTAATCTTTGTAAGAGTGAGACAAAACCCCAAGGTGCAACCCTGTGATATTTGAGTGCTTGCAGTCTTTCTGTTTTTCTGAAAGAAAAACATTTTCCTGCCTCTTCTATCATAAGAAAGCATCACATTTTAATTTATAAAAATGCCCATTTATAAGCATAGATATATATTTAGGTTTGCAGCTATAGATTTATAGGTCCCATTTTTTTTTTAACAGTTAATTACAAAAATTATAATTTAAAGTTGTCTCACTTGCTCCTGCCCACACACCTCAGGTGTTAAAGTGTCAAACCTGTGGCTGAGCAAACACTGCTGGCCTGTCAGCTCTGCCTTGGGCCGAGGGGTCACTGAGAGGGGCTGTGGGGGGAGAGGACCAAAGTTGGGACTGCTCTGATACCTGGGGAGATGTGTGTCTGCAACATCCATCAGCCTTCCGCAGGGAATCCCCTGTGAGTCTGTTAAAGAATAATGGTCCCTTTCTGTTTCTCATTTATGCAAATAAAAGGCGAACCAGAAAAGACATCAATAAGAGTTAAGTGGCAATATCAAGTCAGTTTTATTGCCAGGTCACTCAGTCCCCAACAAATCAAGTAGGAAAATTGTGTCATTTATCAATATAATAAACAGGTAGATCACGTCTAAACCCAAGCAGCTCTCTTGAAACCATACCTCAGAGCAAACAACCCAAACCATTTGCAATGCCCTAAGCAGGACCTCTCTGTAGTGCTTCTTTCTCCTGCTGCCAGGGTGCAATTAACCTGCTGTGAGCATGGTGGGAGCTGGCAGGCCAGGCTAACTTCTCCTGACATCTTATGGAGGAAAATATCTAGGTTTTCTCTCAGCTTTATATGGGGAAAATTGTGACCCAGGCTTTGGACTAATTGCCATCACTAGCAGAGCTTTATGGGCATGTTGGCATACCTGGCTGGAAGGCTGAATGAACACAAGGGAGCTCTAGCAGAGATTTCATTGCACCTTCTGGTTTTGGGAGACTCCATTTCTTGTTCTTCTCCGTCTTTCCCCTGCTTTCTATCTCAATTGTTGTTGAAAAATCATTTTAGTCCTTTGAAATATACTATTATACTGGTATTAACCCACCACAAGTTTGTATAAAAATGTCTTTTGGGTTGTGTTTTCAATTGTGCACAGCACTGCTGATTTGCATGATCACTCATAGCAATTGTTTCTGGGGGGAAAAAGAAACAAACATTTATTTCTAACCAGCTTGGGTGACCACAGAGGACAAATACAACCTCAGGGCTGGAATTAATCCCTCTGGGCCTCAGGCACTTGAGCATATGGCCTGATTTGGGGCATAGGTGCTCCGGGTTTCCCTAGAGAGGAAGACAGTTCTGAAACTGTTCTGGTTGTCAGTGGGAGAAACTTTTTTCTCTATTTATTTGAGATGGAGGCCAGAGTGCACACATCCTCATGCCAAGGATTGCTGGGATAGGCTGGTTAATTTAAGAAATTAAGCAATGGCAGGCAGATGTTTGTGTTCTCCCACAGTGATTATAGGAGTTTTGTTTCCATAAGAAATCAGGCCAAAAGTTTTATTCTGAAGAACAAAACCCAGCGTGCCCAGAGCTTTCTCTGGGGAGAGGCTGAGCGAACTCACCATGTGACAGATGATGTTCAGGATCCCTTCACAGACTGCTGCACTCAGGACCAGGCAGTTTGGGCTGCCAGAAGGAAAAACACAGACCTGGAATTGAGGTCTATGCAGTGTAACTGCAGTGACATCCCCACAGCGCTCAAGGAAAACCCACAGACATCACTGGGGTTCTCTCAGCAGGGACAAGCACAGCACCAGTAAAGCTTAGAAAACCAGAGTGAATGAAACATTACAGTGCACTGAATTTCCTAATAAAGGGGGTGCTAATTGGTGATCACTCTTACAGGAGGTGAGAGGTTTCACCTGAGGGCCAGAAGAGAAGGGGGCAGTGAGGGGCAAGCCCTGCATCATGCTGGTGAGAGCCCTTGGATTCAGATTTGGGCATCTTTGCACAAAGAGAGCCTGCAGTTCTGCAGGGAATGAGGATCACCAGGCCGTTGCTGCCTCCTGGTTCTCCTCAGCCCTTAAATCACTTTTAAACCTTTGCAAGTTAAACTGATCTCAATGGCATGCTGAGTGAGCTAGAGGTGGTGCAGCCCACAATGAGCCTTAGCATGTGGGGTAAAAAGTGACTTAGAGAAAATCTTTGTTATTAACTTTTGGAATTGTACAAGTACAATTGTCCCTGAGACTACACTCCCACACTGTAATTACATCTGCTCCATTTACAAAATACCTTGAATTGTATTTGTAGCCTGATTTTTAAATGTGTATGGAGAGCAAATGAGGTTATATTACTGCTGTAATTGAGAGCAACTAGGACAAGTTTTATTAATTTCCTGCCACAGAATACTGAGTAAGCTGATATTTTATGGGAAAGCTCAGGAAGAAGAGTAATATGTGTTACATTTCTGAATTCTGGATGATACTTGAAGAATTTTACTGGCAATTGATTTTTCTGCAGGTAAATTGTAATTCTTGATAGGCAGATGTGCCCCTAAATATAGTGAGATGCACTCACTAAGGATATGATGAAATAGAAGCAGAAGGTGTATCAGCTCTGGTCTGACAGATGGTGAGAAGTTGGAAATCAGAATTCCTGCCTGTAGAAGCTCCTTTTCCCTCAGCTAAGGCAGCTATTGTTGCATTATCTCCATTATCTAGATTCCTCTGAATGCTGAAGGTTCACAGGAGTATTTAGCATACATTTATCTGCTCAAGAAGTCAGTAATTTGATGTGTGTGATTAGTTTTACATGCCGCTGTGGGTGTGTGTGCTGCAGGGTGCCCCTGCACGTGTAGCCATGGATGTTGTGGCACGCTGGGTTTGGGTGCAAAGCCCTGCTTAGCAGGAACCTGCTGGTGTGTGCCTGACACAACGTGGTCACTGCAGCCTTTCCTGCTTTTAAATGGCAACAGCCCAGAAACACCTGCTTATGCTGGAGGTCCTGAAGTCAAAGCAGTAACGGCAGGGTGAGGGAGCTAAGGATATATGAGTGGGTAGAACCACCTTCCCCTCTGACAGCAAGGCTACTGTACAGAGGTTCTGGCCTTCTTTGTGAGGGAACAGGCAAATAAATACCCAGAGGATAACCAGACAGCAGAACTGCTGCTGCCTGAGGAGAATTTTGACACTTCACTTTTTACCATTGTGGGCTGTCCAGGTTTTGGGGTTTCACAGAGACTCCTTCATTCATCTCCTCACTCCCCAGATGGCTGTGGGCCATTTTAGAGTTATCTCTCTGTACATGCAAAGGAAAGACCTCATAAATATGAAACAGTGCCCTGGAACAGTGGTGTTGGTTAGGTAATGGTCAGGCTTGGTACCCAGCCAGGACTGGTATACCACATGTCTCACAGGAGCAGTTGTTTCTGCTTCTGTTCCTCTTGTTTACTTGTTATTCAAAGCAAAATCAGCTGTCCTGCCTTATTACTGTTGGGTTTGGATTGTGGGCTAGGAACTGGTTGGTTGCTGATAAAACGCTGCACCAATGGTCCACTCTTAATATGATCTCAGCTCTCATGCCAGTAACACTTCTGAGAAGAGCTTTGTTTCTCCTGTGGTCCTGTGGGTCTAAGAAATGACCCACTTCTCACTCTGGGGAGCTGCCCTGCAGCTGCTCTGTCAGGGACACTCGTGTTCCACACACAGTACTGAGCTCCAGCAAAGGTCAGCTGCTCTGGCACTGCTGCAGGAGAGCCTTGGCAGCAGGGCTGAGTCTGCCAGCAGTGAGTGACCCACCTGCAGTGCATGCAGCAGTGACCCTCCTGCAGGGCATGCAGCAGTTCCCACCTGCAGGGCATGCAGCAGTGACCCACCTGCAGTGCATGCAGTGACCCGCCTGCAGTGCATGCAGCAGTTCCCACTTGAAGGGCATGCAGCAGTGACCCACCTGCAGGGCATGCAGCAGTTCCCACCTGCAGTGCATGCGGCAGTTCCCACCTGCAGTGCATGCGGCAGTTCCCACCTGCAGGAAATGCAGCAGTTCCCACCTGAAGGGCATGCAGCAGTTGTTCTTGCACCAGCTGGGCTGCTGACCAGGCTGGCAGAGCTCCCCAGAGTAACCTGCAGATGGTGGCTGCAGAGCTGCAAAGCACGTGCTCAGATAAACAAGATTTAAGTGTGCAGCATGAATCCCTGGCAGGCTGCTGACTCAGAGCTCCTTGCTGTTCATTTCCTTGTGCACCTAATCCATTCCTTTCCCTGTGCCTTGTGTGGTTTGCATAGAGAAAACCTAAGCATGGCAATATGGATGTTTGATTTCTCTGTTAGTGACCAGCAGTGGGATTGGTTGTGAGCTCCCATCGCTGTTTGTTTCTTAGCTGCTCAATAAAGTTAAGATGTTCCACTAAGCAGATGGCTGTGGAGGCCATAGTTTAGATGTTGAACATTAATGACGTTGTGTGTTTGAAATTAGGAAGTGAATCCACTTGGATGAATCATCCTAGTCAAGTGGAGGTGATATTTTTTTATTTTAAAACTGCATTCAGCTTTTGTATGTGCCCTGTTTACCCTGGACGCCAGCTCACCCGGGCCAGGTTTTCTGGAGGGCCTGTGTGGCTCAGAGTCCCCTTGCTGGGAGGGATGACAGGTAAAATCATTCCAAGTCCCTTCTCTTCCACCCCAGGCAGTCTGGGGCTGGCAGGTTCACCAACCTGGCTGTCTTGTCTGGTAACAGAAATTCTTCCAAACATGACTGAGTTGGTGCCATAGCACAAACTCAAGACTTAACTACTAGCAAACTCAGACTTTGAGCTGTGCTGAATTAAAAAAAAAAATATAAAATAAGATAAAATCTGGAACACAACAACAAAAAATGAATGGTTTTACTGGAGCACACACCTGAGTCTGATAGGCTAGGGCAAGGTTAAAACCTTAATGTAATCCACTAAACTAAAGTGGACAGGCACATGAGGTGGAAATTTGCTGGCAGCACTACCTACCACCCCTTCAATATCCCATATCTCTCTCTCCCCATATCTAAAAGCATTTTTCCAGCTCCTTTCCCCCTCTACACATCTGCATTACCATCCAGTGGGACTAAAGTACCAAAGTAAGCCATCCAGGGAGTTAATCCATGAATTCCAGCATTTTATAGGTCCTGAGAGTATCTGTCCCATAAAACATCTTCCAGCTCAAACCAAACATCAGACATTCCCATCTAAGTTAGCGAGCAATGGTTTTGCTGATCCATTCTTAGCAAAAGCATGGCTTCTCAAGAAGGAAGGTTTCACCTAGGATCTGAAGCCTTGTGAGAATGTGCCGAAGGAATTGCTCCTGGCCTGTTTGGTATCAGTGGATCCATAGGTGTTTGCAGCAGAAGATTCCTGTGGGTCCATTCCAGCTCCACTCCCAGCCAGTGCTACACAAAGCTGTCCTAGCAAGAGGGGAAAGTCAGAGAGCTGTCCTCTTACCTTTTAAGGGGTAGTGATTGAACACTACAATCAGTTCTTTTATTACCCAAACACTGCCCAGGAAGGGAAATAATATCTAAAGCACTAGGAAGATGGCAAGGAACAACAACAAAAAAAATTAAATTGGCTCTGTTTTCTTGAGGTTTCCCCTCAGGCCCTTTAGCACAGCAGACATTACCACTGTTTTAGTAGCAGCAGTGGGGAGTACACCTTGACAGCAGCAGAGCAGTGTTTTAGGGTATTTTCTCTTCTTTAGATGAAAAGACAGGCTTTTGGATTCAGGCTAAAAAAAAAAGTATTCATCCTGCTAAGTAGATTGAAAGAGAATCCAGATTAAATAAATCATTAAATCATTCCAGAATGTTATCCACCTGTTCTGGCCTGTAATTTATTTTCAGATGAACAGTAGGTAAAAAAAAAAAAAAAAAAAACCCCAAAAAACAACAATACAATGGCAAAAATAATTTTCCTCTAACAGATGCTTTGATCCTGAAATGACACCTGGCCTGGGCAGCTGCTTGTGCAGTTTTTGAGGTCATTTTGAACTAATTGCTCCAACCCACTGCTCCATAACCTCAATAGCCACAGCTAAAACTTCTGTGGTAGCCACCTTTGAAAAGGGATCTTCAAGGGGTTTGTTGCTGCAAAGGCAGTAAAATCTGTCCCTTTATTGTGGGATAGGGAACCTGTAGGGGAACAGGACAACAGGCAAATACCAGCCAGTTAGGGGTGTGAGGGGTCTAGACCATTTCAGTGCCAGGGCGTTCTCCTCATGTGCTTGTGCAGCAGCAAAGGAAGGTTCTGTCCCTCTTATGTTCCTAAAAGGAGGACTGTCCTTCAAAGTTTGGGAAGCAACCTAGCTGGTCACATGTATTGTCCAGACTTTCTCACGACTCAGAAATGCTTCCCTGTCCTCTCTAGGAGAGTGCCAGTGTGTTTTGTGCTGCCCAGTTGGCTGGGGATGGCAGGGAGGGGAGGTGACCAAGGAGCTGAGATGGAGGACAGCAGCCAGTGCTGGCAGTTTGGGGAAGGTGCTGAAGGATGGTGATTGTCCCGCTCTCCCACACCTCCTCTGGTTCAAACGCAGCTGAAGGCAGCTGCAGTCCAAGATCCCAATCTCATGTCTCTCCAGTGTATATATAAACAGATTTAGCCACATCGTTTGACAGTTTTTGGACGAATTCTCCCAATTGCTGAATGCAACAACGCTGAAGCGGGAATCCTCTGTGGGAAAGAAGGGGGAGAGGGGGCAGAAACCCTGAGCCAGGGGTGTGTGGAGGAAGCAGGAATCCTCTGCAGCAGCCCTTCTGTGCGAAAGCAGGGGGAGAGGGGACAGAAACCCTGAGCCAGGGCTGTGTGGAGGAAGCAGGGCCTGCCCGCTGCCTCGGCCCTCACTTTTCGGGGCTTGCTCCGGCCCTCGGTGGATCGGGCTGACGAGCTGCAGCTCTGGGCACCCCGTGGCGGTACCAGCCCGCCTGTGCGCTCACCTGGGGCCGGGCAGCAGGGCCGCTGTCCCCGCGGGGAGCGGGGCCGGGCGCGGGGGTCACCGCGGGGGCGCAGGAAGGGCCGGGGGTGCCCGGGGAGCCGCGCCGTCTCGGCCGCACAAAGCCGCCTTTTCATCGCGGCCTCCTGCCCCCGCCGGGCCCGTAATTGTCTTTGACAAAACTTCATTAGCGAGCGCGGCGGAGGCGGCGGCGGCCCCGCGGTCGCGCTGGCTTTGAGCGGGCGCAGTGGAGTGTGCGCGGCCCCGCCGCTCCCGCCCGGGGCCATTAGCCCGGCGACTTTGTTTTAGAAACTTCCCACCCCAGCGGGGGACGCGACAGCGAGCCGCCCCCGCGGCCGCTAATTGGGGGGCGATGCGGGGCTGCGGCGGCCGCGGGCTGCGGAGAGGGGGAGACCCGGCCCTGCGGAGCCAGGAGGGGTGCCGGGAGGGGCTGGGTGTGTGTGTGCGAGCGCTGCTGCGCTACCGCGGTGCCCCGGCTCCGCGGGGGCTTCACCTTGCGCGCCCGGCTCGCGTCCCGCCCCGGCCCCATCGCCCCGAGCCCGCCTGGCACAGCCCGGCTGCCCCCGCTCCGCCGGACAACCCGAGCTCAATTCCCAGAGAAGCGGCATTAAAAAGCCCATCTCGTAGCAAAGCTCAGACAGAGACGGTTTAAATGCGTTTATTATGGCATTGGAGGCGCTGAATCTGTTCGTGCGAGCCCGTTATTTTACTTTTGTGCCTGGGCGCACGCAGGCTCCGCTGCCGGTATTAGTTCCCCATCAATCCCCGCTCTGGTTTTTAATCAAAACAGTATTCGGAATATGATTCCCGGAGATTATATTTTGAGAGATTTGCGATACATATCTTGCCGGCGTGACAGATTGCAGGGGAGTCCTGAGCGGGCGGGATAATCTGCATCTCGCTCACTTGACCTTTAATAAAAGGGGAGTAAAAGTAATAAATAAAAAATAAAAGTCTTAAGACTCCTGCAGGTTACCTCCGTGCCTGCTTTAAAGGGACCCCGAGGCCTGCACCCGCCTAATTAACTCCCCCCCCTCCGGGCTTCGCGGCTCTTCGGCGGCCCGGGCAGAGAGAGCCGGGCGATTGCGGGGCCGGGGGCAGAGCCGGCAGCTCAGGGGAGCTCCTGGCCGCCCGCGGGGGCCGTGCAGGTTTCGTCTCCCGTGAGCAGCTCAGGAGGGCGATGCAGAGCTGCCTCCCCGGGGAGCCTCTAACAACAAAGCCGCCGGGAAGCGGAACCGGAGGAAGCCGGGGCGCTCCCCGGCAGGACGGGACCCAGCCGGGAGGGAGGCCCGGCCTGGCTCTGCCGTGCGGACACGCGTGGAAAGCCTGCCCATGTGCTCCCAAGGCAGATAATACCTGTCCTCTCCGGTGGGCGGAAAAGTCGCCTTGCAAGAACCCTTCGAAAGGGCCTAATGCTCTTTATTACAAGCCCTAATCCTTCAAATCCGACTTGAAATAATGTTTATCTTTTCGCAGCTTAATTTCCCCTTCTCTAAGCTTCGGGTCACTGCAACAGACTGCTGCTGCTGCCGCACCTCCTCTTGTCCAGGGAGTGCGGGAAAGCCCCGCGGCCGGGCAGCTGCGGCGGGGCTCCCGACGGGCCCAGCCCCGCTCTCACCTGCTGCTCTCGTGTGCACTCACCTCCCCCTCCCTTTCCCCCCCGGACCCTCCAAGGCCCGGCAAAGTTTGCCTTCTTTCCCAGCGCCTTCTGCTCCCGGGAAGGGCCGCGGCTGACGCCGGGGGCAGCCCTCTCACATCTCCCTGCGTTGACCTGCAGCTCCTTCTTTCCCCTACGAATTGCTTCTCCGGTCGCAAACCCAGGGGGCTCCCAGTTATGCAGCCCCCCTCGTCTTGAGTAGCCTTTAGTAAACATACAGAAGTCTACTCGATATTCAAGATTGATTTCCCTGATTTATTAAGGCAGAATTCATTGGACTCTATTGACCACAAATGACTTAATGTAAATGCTGACCCCGGTGAACTTGGAAATAGCAGGTATCGGGTTGATCTATAGATGACCTCTTAATTACCACAGTTATTAATTTAAATTATTGCCACTGCTTCTAGAGACAGGAACAAAGAAACATTCTTTCCTCATCCCTGCTTGGTTTATTAGTCTGAACACAAAGTGTTTGATGACACTTTTAATTAAACAGAAATAATGCAGAGATACGGTTTCCCTTTCTCGTCTGTCCTGTAAAGTGCAGCACTGCTCTTTTGACTGACTGACGGCGGTGACCCACTAACAACGTCCTACTTCGCCGCCCGGCCGCCACCCGCTGCCCGGGGGTGCCCCGGCCGTGCCCCGGGGCGGGTGGCGGTGCCCGGGGCCGCTCCTGCCGGGCTGTGCCGGCTCCTGGCTGGAGAGCTCCGAGCTCACTGGCGGCTTCGTGGCGTTCAGCTCACCCGTGTTAATTAGACTCCGAAAAATACTTTCAGCGGTATCTATGTACACAGACGGGAAAGAAACAGTCCGGCGTAACCTGCGCCGCTTCTCCTCCTTCTCCTCCCCGGGATGGCGCGGAGCAACTGCGAACTGGTGCCCCTTGGCAGAGCAGGGCGCTGAGCAGGGAGCACGGGTTTGGGAGGTAAAGGAGAAACAAACCACGACGTGGGGCGGACAGAGAAAATATTAGGGTGGGGTCTTTTCTTCCTTTTTGCAAAGACGTCAATGGGCAATATTGAACACATGGCAGGCGAGCGGCAGGGAGGCTCCGGTCCCGCGGCCGCTCCGCCCGCCGCGGCTGCCGGCCCCATGTGCGCAGCACGTTGTGCCGCGGCGGCCCTTCCCCGGCGAGGGCAGGGCGGAGCCGCGAGGCCACCGCCGGCCCGGGGACAGGTTTCTTTCGTTCCGTCAGGCCGAGTGCTTCCTTACAGCCGGAGCCCCGTCGCCAGCGCCCAGGATGGGGCGGGCGGCCCTGCGGGACGGAGAAGCGGTGATGAGCTGGCGCTGAGTGGCCGCGGGTCGCTGCCCCGTCCGGACGGGAGCTCCGGCAGCGGGGCAAGGCGGCGGCCTTGGCGCAGCGCTCTCAGGCCGAGGCCGCTGCGGTGTCCCAGGGCCAGGCGGGATGGAGTGCGCTTCGTGCGAGGTGGGGCCCCGGCGGCCGGCCCGTCACCTACCTCACCTCCGCAGCACGGGCCGGAACGCCGTCCGCAGCCTGTCCAGGCACGTCCCACCCAGCTCGGTGCCTCCCGGGCCGCCCTTGGCGCCCCGCCCGAAGCCTGCACAGACACAAGCGGCTCGCGGTGGGCACGGCCCGCTCCCGCCGCCCTCCCCTGCCCGCTCGCCTCGAGCGGGGAAGCCTCGGCGTCTGCACCTGACGCCTGGGCACGGCCGAGCACCGGGGCTGTCACTGCGCGGGCCCGCTCACGCCGCGCCCTGCGGCCCGGCCCGGCCCGCGGTCCCGCCCGTCCCCGCGGCCCCGCCGCCGCGGGTACCTTGGCCCGCCGCCGCGAACTGGCACGGCTCCCCCAGGCCGCGGTGGGACGCGCAGCTTCGCGGGAGCGGCTGCAGGTTGAAAGCGGAGCTCCGGAAGGCCTTGGCGGGCAGGGGCTGCTCCCCCTGCGCGCCGCCGCCTCCCTCCGCGCCGGGGCCCTCGGGGCTGCCCCTGCGCGCCGCGCTGGCCCCGGCCGTGCGCGCCAGGGACCAGATGCGCGGCTTCTCCGCGGGCGCGTAGGGCGGCGGCGGGCCGGCCAAGGAGGCGGGGGCGAAGTCCGCGGCGGGGGCCTTGGCACAAGGAAAGGCGTGGAAGGGGCCGGGCAGGCTGCAGTCGCTCCGCGGAGCCTCGGGCAGCGCCGCGCCCAGGCTGGGGGCTTCCTGCAGGGAGCTGGTCCGGCCCTTCTCCAGCTTCCCCGCCTCCTCCTCCTCCTCCTCTTCCTCCTCCTCCAGGTCGCTGAACCGCAGGTCCTTGTCCTCCTTGTAGCTCTTCTGCTCTGCTTGGACACAGACGGGGAAAAAAGGGGCGGCAGGGCGTTAGTGCGGGTGCGGGGAAGTTGGGGGGGCCTCGAAATCGGCCGTCACTTCGAGCCTACTTGGAGGCGCCCTTCTGCCTCTCCCGCCTACCTCTGCCTTCACCCTCCGCACTGTATTCATCCTCTTCCCTCGGGGTTTCTTCTTTCCTCTCTTCCCCGGCTTTGTTCTTGGGAGACCAGGTCATTTTGTTTTCTTTCTTAAGCCTCCGTCTGGCGTTAGCAAACCAAGTGGACACTTGCGTCAGGGTCATTTTAGTGATGATAGCCAGCATGATTTTCTCTCCTTTGGTGGGGTAGGGGTTTTTGCGGTGCTCGTACAGCCAGGTCTTGAGAGTACTCGTCGTCTCTCGCGTTGCATTTTTGCGTCTGGCTGAACCACCGAAATCCACCGTCCCGTACCTGCTGGGAGATGATTAGGGAGGGGGGGCCGGCGGGAGTCCGGTAAGAACCCCCCGGTCCGGCCCGGCCCAGCCGCGCCGCAGGCCGGTGCGGCCCTTGCCCACCTGCCTTCCTGCCCCTGCCCTCCTGACATCGCCGCCCAACTTTGGTTTCCGCTGTCTGCTGCTCCCGGGCGCCTCGTTTCTTTTGTACAACGTTTGTCAGGTCGGAGCCCCCCCCGTCCCCCTCGTTTGATGTCGACCGCCGCCTCGCAGGGGGATGCTAATGCTGCCGGGCGCTGATCAAAGGGGTTTTACCTGTCGTACTGGTACTGCCCCAAGGAATGATCGTAGGAGTAGTAGGTAGCGGGCTGCGCGATTCCCGAGTGCAACGTGCCGGCGCCGTCTTTGATTTCATACTGGGGGTTCTGCAAGGGAAGTGGCAGCGTTTGGCGTCCAGCAGGGCCCCGCAGCCCCGGCTCCCCGCGGCAGCCGCGTCCCTCCGCGCCCCCCACCCCCGACGGGCCGGCGCCGCTCCCGCTCCCGCTCCCCCGCCGCGACACCGACTGCGAACCACGAAGTTTCTCCCGCCTGTTGCACCCCCCGCTCCCCCCCGGAGCGCTGCCGGGCACTCACCAGCGCGGTGTAGAGCGCGGCGGGCTCGGCGCCGTAGGGCAGGTAGTTGCCGTAGCCCTGGCCGGCGGCGTACGGGGCGCTGTACATGCCCAGCGCGGCATTGAGCTCGGCGCGGCCGGGCGCCAGCAGCCGGCTCTCGTACGGGGCGCAGCACAGGGAGGCGGCGGCCGGCGCCGAGGAGGCATCCGGCCCGGAGCGGGGGGCGGCCTCGCAGCAGGTCGTGCTGGGGCTGGCGGGCACGAAGAACTGCGGAGAGGAGAGAGCGGGACGGCGCCGAGTGACTGTCGAGGCAGCCCCATCGGGGGGAATTTAGGAGCGTGTGCGCGCCTGTGTGTGTGCGGAGAGAGGGGGGGGGCGGTGAGGAGGGGGATAGGAAACGCGGGCTGGAGCAACTAATTATAGAAACCGGGAAATAAACCGGATGGGAAGCAGGAGCTCTTGGAAAGGGGACACGATTAATCAAGCAAACAAAACTTTAAGGAAATAATTGCTCTCGAAAAAGGTATAAGATCCGTAAGGCTCCGTCCTTCCCGCCCCCGCTCGGTCCATCTGCATTGATTTAAAGGCAAAAAGTTGCGATTACAGTTAATTTGACAATAGACACAGCAGTAAATATGTCAGCCAACGCAATCGAAGGCATTTGATTTCAATAACTTCAAGGGGACAGCTAACTTCCCAAGCGAGGGAGGCACATCTTGCAGTGATTACCGTGTATAAATAATTCTACCCAAATAAATCGTGACTCGAAGTACGATATAGCTACGACTTAGTTAATACAGGGTGTCTTCGTGTGAGTGGGGGATGTCCTTCGGAAATCGCATGGGGGGGGGGAAAAAAACTCTCGACAGATCCTAATAAAACACAGGAAAAGGATCGACCCGTGGAGGAAGGAGGGAGGAAACGGCACAGCCCGGTTCCGCAGAAACGCGAGTGAAGCCCCGAGCCCGCCGAGCGCGGTTCCCGCGGTGCCCGGCGGAGCGGTGCTGCGGAGGCTGCGCCCGGCGCAGCGCGGCCGCTCCGCGGGCTCGGGAAGCGGTCGTAGCTGGGATTTATGTTTTTTTATTTGTATGTTGCACTTAAAACTGAACGGTGAAGGGTGGGGAGGAGGGGGAATTACCGGTTTCCTACACGCCTTTGCTGTGCACACTGCGAGTTATTTGTTTAAGCCTAACACAACACAAACGAGACATAAACACACACGCACATTTTTTAAAAAAAGGCTCCAGATGTGCCCTTTTAAAAAAATATTCTAAGTAAGGGAAAGGGAAGAAAAAAAAAGGGGGGGGGACAAGACATCTGGACAGCAGCAGCAGAATCTAAACAAAAGTGAGTGCTGCTCACTCGCCTTACCTGTGAAGTGGTGCTGTAGGGGTATCCGAACTGAGAGAAGGACATAGTTGCTCCTTATTTTTGGACCATAGGCAATATTTTCCCCCCAAGATCGATTGTAACTAAACCCTGCTTCAAGATGCACCTTCTCACACACACATTTCCACGTATGGCTTTTTTTTTTTTCTCAATTATAGATGATTGCACTTAAGAAAAGCAGCCAGACATCTGAGGCGGGGGGCGGGGGGGGGTTGGGGAGGGAGGAGGTTGGTGCCTGGATTAAAAAAATAGGCTACCCCCCACTTCCCATCGCTCTTAATAAATATGTTTGTATAGAGGGAGTTTAAAAAGCCGCCCCACATGTATAGAGAGTTTAAGTGCAAAAGGGCTTTTTCAAAGAGGGGGGGAAAAATCACGTAGGGCTAGCAAGATACGGAGCTTGCTTGTATTATTTTCTGCTCTATAGGTCTTTAGCGTTCCTCGGTGGGCGAGGAGCGGGCTGACGTCACGGCCCTGCCGGCAGCAGCAGCAGCGGCGGGCAGGAGCAGGCAGCGCCCCGCGCCCGCTCCCCGCACTTGTTTCATCTTGGTTCCGTGTTGTGTGTGATGCACGTCAAAGGCGGGACTGGGGGTGCCTCGCCGTTGGTCTTTTTTCCCTTTATTTTTAAACACGGTCACAATTTGAATAAATACCAAGTGGGGACATCGCGGCACCCGCCAGCCCCAGCGTGTCCCCCGGCTACGGGCCGGCCGCGGGGAGGACGAGCGCCGGGCAAGGGGGCGGTGGCAGCGGCGGTGCCGGGCGCACCCAGGGAAGCGGCTCTCGAGGGGGGCCCGGCCGACGCAGCCCCCCGGCCCTTCTCGCTGACCTCTCGCCCATCCTCAGGGCCGGGCGCTGCTGTACAGCTCGGCCCCGGTTCTGCAGCGAAGCCGCTGAGCCGTGCTCCCCGCCTCGGCGTCGCTGCCCGTCGCGGCGGCCGGAGCCGCGGGAGCGGGGTCAGAGCTCGCCCCGCACAGCGTGGGCTGCCCGCCTGGGCACGGGCAGGGCCGGGGCCGAGACAGGACACGGGCCGCAGAGCAGCCCGAAGCCCATTCTCCGAGGGGTGCTGAGCCCCTTGTTCCCCCTTAGGCCCGTGATGGTCCCTCCGGGGGCGGAGGGGCCGGGGCGGTGGCAGGTCAGCGGGGCGGTGATGGACGGATGGATGGATGGATGGACGGATGGACGGACGGATGGATGGATGGATGGATGGATGGATGGATGGATGGATGGATGGATGGATGGATGGATGGATGGATGGATGGATGGATGGCTGCCTGCAGCCCGGCCGGCCCGCTACCGCCACGGCGTAATTGCATCAATTAACAAATGGAAATGCCCTTGTTTAACCAGAGACTTACATACTGCGACTTTGCCTTTGAGGCGAGATCACCGGGAGGTAAACCGAGATTTCCCCCCCCCTCCCCAAGAGCCTGGAGCTGCCAAGAGCTCCCGGGCCGGACAGGGCGCGATGTCCTGCCAGTGCCAATTCATAAAGAAAAAGAAAATCAAGTGAAAACGCGGCCCGGGGCGGCCCGGCGGCACTTGTCCCGAGCACGGCGGGGCGGGCCGTGTCCCGCGGAGCCGGTGGGCAGCCCTGGCAGCCTTGCCCGTGCCCGTGCCCGCCCCGCCGGAGCCGCTCCGCTCCGCCTCCGCCCCGCTCCCCGACGGGTGGCGCTGCCGATCCGCGAGCGATGCGCTCCGGCCCGGCCCGGCCCGGCCCGGGGGCCGCTCCCCTGCACACGCCGAGCCGGGCGGCCCCTGCCCTGCCCTGCCCTGCTCTGCCCTGCCCTGCCCTGCCCTGCCCTGCTCCGCCCGCTCCGGAGCTGCGCGCTGGCGGAGCGGCTCCGCGGTGCGCAGGGTGCGGGGCGGGCTGCCCGCGCCCTCGGGGTCGCTGCCCGCGGGGCCGGAACGACGCGAGGGGAGCGGGGTGCCCGAGCCGCGTCCGCCCCGGCGGGGCGAGCGGAGGGGCCCGGAGCTCAGGGCCGGCTGTCACAGCCCCCGTTTCCCCGCAGCCTGGCGAGACGGAGCGCTGTAAACCCCAGCCTTGTCAATTGTCGTTAACAGGGGCAATAACTTAAAATTCATTAAAGAACACCTTTGGGTAACATTACTGCTAATTATTTAATTGCAAGAATCCCTATGGGGAAAATTATGCTAATTATAAAGTAATAAAACCACTTGTTCTAAAGCACTTAATTCAGCAAAATTTAGTCTTTTCACCAGAACGCTTTGTATGTTATTTGATGGAAGGAAACAACAAGAGTGGCTGTGTGCTCATCCTGCCTGCGGCTCAGAGCCCAAAGGAGCTGTCACTGGCAGTGTGTTTGTGCTGGCAGGTTGCATGCAGGGCTCTTGTCCTTGCTGAAGCACTAAAACTGGGGCAGAATTCCCTGTACAAAAAAAAGGATTTTTATAACAGAGATCATGCAGATCAATACGAACATTGCATTTCCCAATCTTTATCACGCACAATCAACATGAAAGCAATTCTGTTACCTGTCGGGTACATTGTAGCTGAGCCAAGCTTTGGGAAGTGGCCTTTCCCAAGCTAGCTCCCTCCACTTACCGCACTCTGCCCTACGGAGATGTTTCAGCAGCATACTTTTTACTAGACATGCTCAGGAGCCATCCAGATGACCCCTTTAGTTGCCCTTACAACCTGGGAGAGTGAATGGCATTCCTATTAACAAATACAAGTTCTGCTGTGCTCCCCAGCTCTTTAGGAGGACACAAACTCTGTCTCTTTATGTTCTGAGCACTGCCACCATTCACTCTGCCTGTCCATCACTGAGCAACCGTACTCTGCATGTCAAAGCTGCCAAAACATCTTTCTGTGATTTGTAAATATTGGCATAAACCTTCTGCTAACAAGTTCCTGAACCCGGCTTGGCAGAGGTAGCTTTGGGTTGGAGTGTGCAATTTGCCGTTTTTATCATTGCAGGGAATCAGCTTCAGCAGCCCAGTTTCCATTCTGCACATACACCATGTCTCGGAGAGACAAGTGATGCTGTACGTGGTCACTGCAGATCTTTCTCTAAATCTGTGTCATCTCTCTCCTGCATACAAGCATATCATCCCACCCACCCCCACAGCGTGCATTCCCTTCACCCAGTCGTCCTGGTGAGGAGTGTGTGACTACAAACATGAGCAAAACCAGGAAATGATCTCTCTTGATTCACAAACTTTTGTTCTTGAAAGAGAGGACTGCGAGGCTTAACTGTAAACATTTCTGCAAGCAGTCCTTCTTGGAGCGAGGCAGGAGTTCAAATGCAGCCAACAATGCGATTTTTGATGCTTTTAAAATCAACATCATTTGGTTTAGCTCTGATACTGCTTTGCTCGGGAGGTAATTGCAAGGGGTGAAAGTGACAGTATGTGCTTCCCACCGATGCAAATGCAGCTGCCGATAACTGCAAATGAAATAATAGGTTAATTGAAATAAGCAGGGGAAGAAGAAAGCAGTTTCAAAAACATGGACCAGAAATGTGGCTGAGAAGAAAGTGCCTTTATATTTTAGAATACAGGGAGATTTTTTTTGGCTGTTGCTTTTTTGTACTGAGAAAATGAAAATTCTTCAAGTCCATGCATGAATAAACAAGTACAGCTGGGCAGCCTAATACATAATTTATACTGATCAGTCACTGCAGATTTAACTGAATAAAGCCAAAATGAACACTAATTGTTTTGACAAACTAAAATAGTGTATATGATGGCTTCTTGTGAAGCTTGCTGGTACTGTCCTTATCTCAGTGGCTATTTTCAAGACTGATTTCTACATGAGGGGTAGAAACATATTGGGACAATATAAAGATTAATATCTTATGGAAGATAAAAAAATTTTAGTTGCTTAACATACAAGCAGAAAATAGAAAGAGCTGTCTTCAGAAGAGAGGGGAGAACTGGCACAGTAAATTGTGGGACAAGAGCTGATTTAGGGGGTGAGGTATTGCTGAGGTAATGGGTGGTACCCTGTTGACTGAAGGCTAAACCTGAAAGCAGTATTTTGTTTTTGTCACATTCGAAATACATCGGGAATAAATTTGCCTTTGGATACTTGTCTTCTCAAAGGGGACATCCAAAACGTTGTCAGTGAATTTCTGGACAGTTATGTATGCAGGCCCATTAATCTAAGAAGCTACACACTTTTGGTACATGCAGAATGAGAGAAATACAAGGCTGGGGCTTTGCTTTGCTTCTCCAAACCCTCTCATTGACATGGATGGCTAAATGAGAGCAATTTTAGATATCATTTGGAAATAAAGTAAGACACAGACAAAGGTAATAATGTTCACAGGGGTCTCTAAGCACCATTCTGCATGGGCTCCTTTGTGTGACACTGAGCTACTTCTTCCTTTCAGTCCTCTGCAGAGGCCTCCTCCTGCCACCTCACCCTCCTGCCTCTTCTCCAAGGACTTGGCTCCCAGCATCACTTCCATGATGATCAGTGGGTTTGCTGAATCTCAGATTACCACCGTGTTTGCTGTGATTAAGTTTTGGGAATGGCTGTAAAATTGACAGTTGGGTTTGAGTGTTACTGGAGTTGGAAGGTGGTGGGACCCAGGGCTTTATTCTGAACCATTCTGTGCCCAGTGGCACCAAGTGGAAGCTGGACATGAGTGTTTCCCAGGCTCTGGGGTGGTATTTTCCTTGGATCTGGGGCCATCACTGACTTGTGATCACCCCAATTTGTGAAAACATACTTTGCTGATGAGAAAACACTTCTTTTGTAAAGAGTGCTCTACAGCTGGGTAGTTGAGCACTTCTGTACAGGCTTTCTTTGGGTTGTCTGTAGATTATTCTGTAAAGTACGGATGCATCTGGTGAAGATAATCTACACAAAGCCTGTGAGAACTTCACCTATGAGAACTTGTTTGTGCTTTGCTGGGATGTGGGTTAATTTATGCCAGGAGACTTAGGGCAGCTGTCATTCAGTCTGACCCCTCTGTGGATTCAGTTTCCAGTAAAATCAATAAAATTTTAAAAATTTTTTTAATTTTTTTTTTTTTGTGATGAAGGGATTGCTGGTCTGACACATCATGAGCAGGGTTCACCATTAACCACCCAGCTGTGTCTGTGCTCTTGTGGCCTGTGCATCAGCTCATGTGCAGTTGGTGTGAAGGAGTCATGTGGCTACTAAACTGTAGGGTTTTATTTTAACATCACCTTAGTTATAGTTTGTCATTTTTGTCCTGTGGCAGTGAAAGGCAGTTTTATTCCATTACCTACTCTGCCTTTCTGTCATTTTCAGGGTTTATTTTAAAATTAGTATGCTGGCTACATGCAACTGTGCCTTCTCTTCCAGAAGTTGGTATTCTTTGCCACCGTCTGTGCACTATTAAATGTGAATATCAGAACTGCTTCCTTGTTTACTTTCATTTGTAATTTACAAAACCCCAGTTGGGTTTGTTGAACAAACACTATGTTAGAAACATAAAGAGCTTATAACTTGTTCCAAACCCAGAAGATACTTAACCCAAGACAATTCTCCCCATCACATCTGTTGAGCCTCTCCATTAGTTAACATCTGAGTAAGGAAAGGGCTTTTTTTGCATTTTGCATTTGTAGAAATGAGTGCAGAACAGGACCCTCTGGAGTGGTTCACTGAGGGCTCTTCTGCCAGTCCCCTTCAGGTAATGCAGGTTTTTCTCTGGTCTTTGAGCAGATTTCAGGCTGTGCTGGGGGCTGTGGGCTTTGGGGAGGAGTGGCTCCAGCCCTGGGCCATCTGCAGCCCTCTACTCTGGGGAAGCTGGGACCACTTGCAATTTCACACACAAGCAGCACTAATCTACAATAAATCTTATGAAATCAATAAAAATATGGAAAGTATATCATTTTTAAAGAAAAAACACATGAGATGGCCATTAAGGGCACAGCCATTCTAATACCTGTGTCTGGTTGAAACTGCAATTAAAAACATTCCAATAATAAATCTCCTTCCAGTCTCGTTTAATGCTTTTAACTTGCTTGAAAGTTCAAGCTGGTATCCCAAAAATGTGCCAGGACTTTCACAATGTATTTTACAGACTCATAAATAAATATGGCAATTAATCTAAGCTATATTTCTTTCATATTTGATGACAATTTATTATGACACTTACTAATTCAGTGCACAAAAACTCTAATGCACTTAAAATCGGATTTCAAACCAAACGTTTTATGGGAAAATATAGTATTGATCATCCATTTAAAGATATCATGTGATGATTCATAACCTGCTATAAAAAAGGATCTTATGAGGACATGCAGAATGAGTTTTGTGGACCATTCTCACCACAAAATCCAAGATCTCAGTGATGTTTTAAATTTCTGTTTGGAATCTTTGCCTATAATGTTTTGGTGGTTTATGATAGATAGCAGCTTTAAGAGAAAACATTTTTCATATTTAATTTAAATTTAATAAATCCTATATTTATTAAAATATGCTGTTATATGCACTTTTATACTGTCCACTTACACAAATTCATGCACAAAATTTATTCTTTTCAAGGATAATTTTCACAAGTTTGGTTGTGTTAATCAGGCTGTTTTGGCAATACTCATTCTGCTGCTTTGTCCTTTAATGAAGATGTGACCCAGGAGTCCCATGGCTTCAGATGCTGCTCCTTGCTGCTGGTGGGATGCACCCTGTGCAGCTCTGAAAGCTGCCGTGGCTTGGACTCGGACGTGCCAGCAGCAGTGATCTGCAGCCAGCTGTCCCAGCCCTGTGGGGCACTACTGGAACTCTTTTCAAAGCTGAAAACTCCAGGAGATAAATCCTGAAAATGGAGACTCCTGGGGTGATTTATGTGGACTTGGGCTCTGGTGTGGAAGGAAGGAGGGGCCTGCAGCCTGCGGTGTGCTGTGTGTGGGTTCACACCCTGGCTGCCCAGGACAGGCTTCTCCAGTCCTTCAGCATCCACCTGCAGACGCTTTTCCATGGAAATGCTGGTCTGGTTTGCCCTGGGGTGGATCAGCCCTCGGAGCCTGTCCAGGGCTGGTGTGCAGTGATGGATTTCAAATCCTTCCCTGCAGAGGGAGAAGGGGATCAGAAACGGCAAATGTCCTTTTCTGGCTTTGTAAACCATCAGTGTCTGCATCTGTGCACTGGCCAGTCCCTCCTTGCTCCTGCCTGCCCACGGCCTGTGGGGTGGCTCTGGGCTGCAGGGGGTGAGCAGGGCAGCCCCTGCTGCCCCCCAGGCTCACCTGGGATGTGACGGATGCTCTGCAGGTACCCAATTGCTCATCTCATTCTGAGATTCTCAACAGAATGACGTCTCTTCCAGTTTGAGTAGCCCGTAGTTGTGGCCAGCTTAACTATTTACTGGATATCTTTCCTTAATGCCCTAAGTTTTGAGTGGTGGCACCAATGCTTGGAGAGATAGCAGAAGGAAATAAGTAGTGAAGGCTAAAGCACGTGGTTAAAGAAGAGTCTCATTTATAAATCAATTTTAATAACATATTTAAAAGCTCTCACATTTGCCTTTAATGTGTTTCCATTTCCCCTTTGGTCATTAATATTTAAAATATTTTTCTTTACTGATCTTTTTTTTTTCTATTGTGTCCTTTCTAACTTCCCTTTCTCTCTTTAATCTGTAATGAGTGAGTTTTTGAAAAATGCATAATCCATGAGAAATCCAGATAATTTGATACAGAAAAAACCTTCAATCCCTTGAAAGAAATTTCAGTGGAGTTGAGTAATTGTTTAAAAGTTATTCCAATCACTTTAACTCATAAAAGGGTATTTCTCTTCACTGATAAACTTTCACAATGAGAAGACACCATTATTACTACTAGGAAATAATAACGAACAGTGGAATTTTTAAAATAAAGATAACAAATTTTTTTTAAACATTTTTTCAGGAAACCAGTTGTGGGCAGGACTTCATTCCATGAGTCATTTAAGGGCATGAGGTTTGCTGGAAATCCACTCAGCTCATATGCTAGAGGCCTACTTTACTTTTGAAAATGGAATTTGGGTTCCATGATTGTGCCCATCTGTCAGGTAGAGATTGTCACTTCAAATGTCCTGTAAATGGAAGAAAAGGAAAGGAGTGAAAGAGAAGGGTCAGTGACCTGTCTCCTAGCTGGGTAAAAACCTCAGGTATCTGCTTTGAAGGAGTCATCATGTGTTATGAGCAATGTGGATTTCAGAAGTGATGTCCAGGTGCAGCTGTGGTGCGGGTGATTGCATCAGGTGGGGCTGTGCTGGCCCTGCTGCCCCGCAGTTTAACTGGAGATTGCTCAGGGCTGAGACTGTTCGCAGCTCCCCTTTAGGACAGGGAGGAACCACAGCTTCGAGGTGTTTGTTAAGTGGTTTTGTTACACCTGGAGCAGGAGGGAGGCGCGGGGCTGCGGTTTGGGATGAAGAGTGGTTGGCAGCAGGAGCATGAGGCACATGGCTGCAGGACTGGGACTGCCCGGGGTGGGTGAGGAGTGTGGTGGGTTACCCACTGTGCTCGTGGTGTCCCCTTGTGCTGGCTCTTCGAGAGGCAGCGCTTCCCAAGGGCCTTCCTGCGTGTGGGGAGAGAGGGGTGGGTAAAGGGGCTGCAAAGACAGGAGGGGATTTCCTGAGAGTACCTCTGTCCTTGCCACAGGCACACAGCAGCCTGGAGCTGGAGTAGCGTATCATCCTGAAGGAGATACAGGAGCTAAATTTAATGTGTTGTAAATTCTCTAGTGACAATGGGGAAACCTCCAGAAAAGAACTCATTTATATATTGTAGGGAAGCTCTGTGGACAATGAAGTGACATGCTTTATTGTGGAATAGGATAATGACTGCCCATCAGAGCTACTGGAAGGGATTTTAGACACTTAGCAACATTGGTTTGATTTTTTAATTTTAATTTTACTGCTTTAGTCTTTAATTTACTGTGCCTGGGAAGAGCTTACCCTGTTCTTAGCCTGTGCTGGGTTTTATGTTTTTATATATATACATACACGGATATTATTCTCAGTCCATTATTCATCTATGAATTCTTCATGATTTGTAAATGGGCAATGAAGCAAAGAATACTAAAATGTAACAAAGATGGAATAGGGATCTGCAGTGTTTATTATTTTCAAGGAAGAGTTTAAGATGGTGTTGTGGGATGCTTGAATGTCTACCCAGGCAGTGCTACATCTCCCATGGCTATTTTGTATTTTGTTTTGTCTTCTCATCTTTGTAAAATTTGTGCTGGTTTTTGAGTGGCTGAGTTTAGCGCCAGAGATCTGTTCTGGTGGTAGTGGTGGAGGAGATATTTGTGTATCTTTCTTTCTCTGGGAGTGAAAGGTGAGTTAGTGGTACCAAATCCTGGTGCAGTGAGTGGTGGCTCTGCCTGGGGGCACTGGGGTGACCATGGGAGCTGCTGCTTCTCCGGAGTTTCAATTGCACATCACAGCTCAGGCTCCCAAAGGCTGAACCCTGAAAGATGGACAAAGACTTGTTCCTCTGCTTGGTTTGTTCCTCATGCCTCAGCTCTCAGTGCCTCTTTGATTATGCAGAGCTGGCAAAAGCCTGAGCAAATGTGCAGTGGGCAGTCAGCAGTGCTGGAATTGCCTTTTGTGAGGTCCTTGCCTGGCTTGCTTGTCCTCACTGCTTTCTGTGTCTTTTATCAGTCATTGCCCCATAGTTTTACCTGTACTTTTCTGTTGAGCCTAAATATTTACCCATCCTCCTTCTGCTGGTGGCAGCCTGTTATGGGGTTTTGCTGTGGGGATGGCTGATGGCCTCCCTTGTGAGCTGTGCTGGGCAGGGATGGGGCAGGCAGGGCTGCACGGGGCCCTGGGCATTGCAGTGGTGGGCACAGGTGGGAAATGGCCTCATTCCATCTGCCCCCACTGCTCTGGCCAGGTGGCTCCTGTCTGCAGACAATTGTTGTGCAGGGTGGTGTGTGTTGCTCTCCCAGGTTCCAGTCTGGGGCTGGGTAGCACCATGACTGCCTTTTTATCATCTCTGTGCCTTTGATTTGGTCACGTGTGCTAAAAAAGCCCTGGAAAGTAGCAAGTGACGTTAAACCTTTGAAAAAAACATAAAAGAAAACAATATGAATAGTGTTTAGTGTCAGATTAATTCCTTTATGAATGGCTAAATGCCACATACAGACTGTGCACAATCAGTCTCCAGTATTAATAGGCACATGTGTGGAAGCAGTGTTCAAAGCTAGTAAAAACCCATGTTGTTTGTAGACATAGTGAGTGAACTCCACAGGGAATGCTTCAAACTGTTCTGGGAAGAATGTTCTTGCTCTGCCCAAGGATGTTTGTTTGTTTTTTAGGATAGCATCAGTGTAGTCTGCCCTGGTACTCCTTTTTGCCATTAACTTGCCCCATATTTGTCCTTCAAGCCTGCCTGGTGTGGCAAAGTGATGAGGTGCAGCTGTTTTATGGGAGCTTAGGGAGCGAGGGGTAACAGTGGGAGACATCTGGCAGATCTTTGACATCGAGGAAGTGCAGAAAATTTAAGCCCCAGTATCCTTCATAAGTTGGATGTGGTCACTAATGACCAAGTGTTCCTGGAGCCCCAGCAGTGGTGGCTCTGCTGGTTTTTGATGATGTTGTTGATGTTCTGTTAGTGTTTGGTACAAGTTATGGCTGTCCCCAGATTATTGTTTTCTCATCTCCTGAGTGCTTCCCTGCAAATATTACTTGCCCTCACTAAACTCCAGCCAGCCTAGTTTGTTTTCAGAGTCTTTAAGAAAGGTACTGATACATTTAATTATTAAACTAGAAGACAAATAGTGTTTTGAGAGAGGTAGAGGGACCAGAGCAGGTGACTTGGATTCATTGGTTTAGTATTAGCCTAAAACTGCTTCTGTTGAGGGAAAGCTTTACCATTAACTTGGGGGTACAGTGTGTGGCTTTTAAACAGGTGCTGAAATCTCTGGGCTTCTCAGGCACTGCAGTGAAAGAGCCCTCCTGGAGAAAGATGAGCAAAAGAATGACCCAAACTTCAGTCCTTGCATGATGAGCATTATTACTAAAATAAAATAAAATAAATAAACTAAAATAAAATACCTGACAGTGTTGGCTTTGCCTTCACAGGGCTGGCTGCTCTCTACTGTGTGGGTCTGAGTGAAGTGCTCTTCACAGTGAATTGCTTTCCCTGGTTTGGGCCTTTGCTCCTCTTTCCAGCTTGCTTGGAAGACTTGAACCTGTTTCTGCTGGCAGTGGTAGTGCTGTAAGGATCAAGCTTTAGGTCTCATAAGTGAATTTGGCACAGTAGAATGTGTCCAGGGCTGCAGTGACCTCACTGGGTTCAAGTATTGCAATTTTAATCTTGTAACCCTCTCTGTGTGTGCTCAGCATCAGCTTGACTTGGGTGTGCTCTCTATTGGACTTTAACAAGAGCTAATCAGTTTAAATACATCTGCAGTTGTTTTTTTGCATCAGCTCAATGAGGTCGATTTAAAATTGAATTCCTAAAGCTGTTGGAGGGATTCACATATTGACAGGTCAAAGAATTATTGAACACAAGTGAGCAACAATCTTTAGTACCTGTTTACACCACAATGTCTTCATGGCTACGTCAGTGCCTGTGGACTTCAGGAGCCCCATCTGAGTTTGTAACTCATAAAGAAGAAACAAATAAAAGCAGAGAGTGATGTGAGTAACAATCCCTTTCGTGAATCCAGGCCATTGTTGAAAGCACATCAAGCTGCTGGTAGATAAATATTTTTCTGGAGTCAAGAACAGAGAAGCATGTGACATTTCAATTACTACTGTTCATATTAAAATGTAAATAAGTGGCTTCTTTACTCTGTAATTCAACGAACCATATAATTATGATCTTATGATATTTTCTTAGCACTTGCAGAAACATATGGCACTTCAATAAGCAAACAAGGCAAGAAATGGAATTAAGGATTTCTATGATGTTTGTTTGTGTCTCTGTGGCTGTGTTTTAACCTCTTTGTTTTAAATACCTCATTTCTTAATTTAGCAGTTTATATAATGGGAATGAATTTACATGAAACAAAACTGAGCCTTGTGGTTGGGTTACTGCTCATGTCCTTAATCTGATGTAGGAGTTTTCTGCTGAAAAAACTCCACAACTCCCAAGCAGCTCAATAGTGGTTAAGACGTATTGCCAAAGCTAAATGATCATTAAGGACTGCATGGGTCAGTGCCTTATTAGTGTAAATTATTTTAGCTCCTGCAAATCCTTCTGTTCAGAACACCATGCTGATAGAATTTCAGACTCGTGGTCTGTGCAGAGGCTATAAAATATTGATTTGACTTGTAATGTTTCATGATATCTATGACTCAATTCATGAGACCTATGCAATATCAAGGCTTGGGCTGGGGGGGATCACTCAGCCCTGACCTGATTCGGTAAAATGCCTTTTAACTGAATTTTAATAACAATAGACAGCAAGGCAGTATAATACTTAGCAGCTTGTGAGCTTACTGATCAATATGGAAAGTATAGCAATATTATACCCAAAGACTTTGTTTATAATCTCCTTCCCCAGCCTGTGACCCCTGGTCTGCTTTATGTGCAAGTTATTGTTTTCTACATACCAAAATGCAGAGAAGGGAAATGGAGCCGTGAGCTCCTTAGGCACCAGCTTTGTGGCAGTGTGTCTGTCCAGCCCCATGGCATTTTCTGCTGGCATGCCAGGAAGGCATCACTGGATCTGCTGGGGATGGCATTGCCTGGAGGGTGTGTGTGCTGCCCATGTCACTGTGGGCAGCCCTTGCTGTAGTGGGGGGATGCCAGAGCCAGCTGGGATGCTGTGCAAAGTGAGGTGGCACTGAAAATCCACTCCACTTTGCAGAGGTGGCTGCTGATTTTCTGCCAAGTGAAAGCATCAGAAATGGCTGCTCTGTGGAGAGTGTCCATCGAGGATCTCAGAAAAGTAGGTGTTATTTTGCAGCAGCAGAGCAGTAGGAGCCCCATCCTGCTGCAACGCTCTTAAAAAATTGTGTTTTCCTTAAATGCTGCTGGGTGATACTTCAGAAGAGCAGGGTGTGCTCCTTGGTCACTGGAATGTGATTTCTGAGACACCTGAGGGGGTTTGTTTCTCCAACCACAGAAGTACTTCCCAAGTTTTCAGGGTTTCTTAACTCTGCCCAGTTTGGTTGCTGATGAGCAAAGGAATGGTAATTCAGCTCAGTTGTGATTTAAATAAATAAAAAGACAGGGAGGAAATCAAACTGTACCTTAAAAGGGATTGCAACTACAATGAGATGTATATCACACAGTCTAAATGATTGGGATGGTATAATAAAATATTCACAGAGCCTCTTGAAGTACATGTTCTATAATATACATTTTAAAATAATGTTGGGTGTTATTGGCTGAAAGCAATTTATCATTCACAGTGAATTTTAGATGTAGGTAGGCTCTTACACTGAGCTAATGCTCAGCTTATTCCTTTTATACTCTGTGTTTTGTAATATTCTCCAGAATTAAATTAACATTGCTGTTTGAGACTTTGAAGCCAATTTATTTTTTATTTATATTATCTTTTTTTCTTTTTTTTTTTTTTTGTGCTGGGGGAGGGAGGAAGGATGAGAGTTGAAGGTCTGAATGGGTCATTCCCTGCAAATCACAGCACTGTTATTCTGGAGTCCTGGCTCAAGGAAACTGGCTTTGCAGTTGCTGCTGTTCGTGTCAAGGCAAGTGTTGTACACAATATATGAAGTGTAATGTAAATAATTTAACTAGCTTTTGAACATGAAAATAGCAACATGATAAAGTAGCAAAACATAACAGGTTTCTAGCCAAACACATCACTGATTAGTTAGCCTAGCTAAAACAAACAGATTTTTTTTTTTCTCGAGTGAAAGTGATTTAAATGCGAGGGAAAGGCTGCAGAAAGCCCCGTTTGCAGATTAACAGCACCCTGGTTATTGCAGCTGCAGTAACTTCTCCAAGGACAGCTGAGCTGGGAACGTGCACTTGGGCTGCAGTTGTGTGTCAGGAGGGAGGGTTGCTGGCATCTCTGGCAATACCTGTTTGAGCAAGGTGTGAGATTCCAGCACAGTGACTGCACAAGTCAGAGCTCCTGCGCAGAGTTGCTGCTGGAATTGTCACACTGACCTCCAGACACTTTAGATCTGCTCATTCCCCTGCAAAATTCAAGGATAACATTTTTTTTCCCCCCAAAATATACAGAATTAACTTGATATCCCTGCCAGCTCATCTTGCTGCAGATGGATGAGCTGTTTGTGCAATAGGCCCTCTGTAGTCTATTGATCTATTTCCAATAGTGTCGCAGACGACTTCTATAAAAATCCTTTCCTTGGGATTTTTTTCCTCCTGAGAAGCTGAGAGGCCTCAGAAACAAAATGTAAACAATGATTATCTGCTGCTGTGGAATGCAACCAGGTGGATCTGTGATTGGTCTCATGTGGCTGTTTGGAATTAATGACCAATCACAGTCAGCTGGCTTGGACTCCGTCCGAGACAGACCTTTGTTATTCATTCCTTTCTATTCTTAGCTTAGCTAGCCTTCTGAGAACCTTTTCTTCTATTGTTTTAGTATAGTTTTAATGTAATATATATCATAAAATAATAAATCAAGCCTTCTGAAATATGCAGTCAAATCCTCGTCTCTTCCTTCAACATAAGACCCCTGTGACCACCGTCACACAATAGCATGCAAACAGTCAAATTTTAAATCATGGTCCTGTCAGACCAATTATTCTCTTCAATTAAAATCTAGTTTCTGACTAAGCCTGCAGGACTGGCACTTGTGTGAGTTTGTGCCTGCCTGAGTCGGGGAGGCTGATGGCAGCACATGTGCAGAAATGCTGAGCTCCTTTTCTGAGCCAGAAGGGCAAGGGGCAGCCCTTGCAGGGTGGGGCTCTGCTGGAGAGCAATTCTGAACAATTCTTGCTTGAGTTGTGGTGGATTATCCTAAAAAAGCCTTAGGCACAAGATTCTCTTCTTGCACATCTCATTTTAGGCATCAGCAGCAGTATGTAGGGAAGGCAAATTTGCTATTGGAACTATCAATAAAACATAGTTTGTCTGTTAAATTAGTAATTGTGAAAAAAGCTCCCAAGGTTTTTATCCCCCTTTTTATTCTCTTTTAATTATTACAAAGCCAGTTTTAAGTCTTGCTGCAGGTGGAAATGTGCCCTTGTAAATCTTGACAATGCTTTAAAATCTGCAGGATACCTGGAGGCCGCCTTGTTGGCCAGTGATGTCAAGGGAGGTCTGAACTAAAGCCTAATAATGATTAAGTTAAATGGCTTCAAATGCTATTTTGGGCTTGTTCAGTGGCAGATGGATGCCCTTTGGTGTAGAGGCAGCCAGCTGAGGAGCACTGAGTGTCAGAGGGTTGGGAAGTACAAAAGTGGGAAGTGAAGATGTTTTCATTTCTCTTTTTTGTTCACTGTTGTGATGATTGAAATGGAAGGAGCTTTATGCTGTGCTGGGTTATGCAATTCTGTGATTTAAGGCTGAAACTCCTTTATTACAAAGCTCATTTTCAATGTGATTTCTTTTCTTTGGGGAAAAAAGTCATAATTTTTTTTTCGTTTTGAAACAGCAGCTTCTGGGACATTGGTTAAGAATTGGGGAGTTTTAAAAATGATGATACTTTAAAAGTGTTTTCTGATTTTTTTTTTTGTTCTTTTTGAAGTTTATTTTAATACTCTGGGGCTTATTTTTAACTCCTTGGAAAGCTTGGCCTAGCGACTTGATTTGTTTTGTTTGGCTCAGCTTACTGAGGATAAGGATGTCTGGGTGTACTTTGGAGGGAAATATGAGAATTAAAGACCTGTTTTCATGTGTAAAAATTATTGTTTATAATTTAAATTGTTAGAAATGGAAATAGGGGTTGTTTCTGGCTCAGTTTGCTGGAGAAAAATGAGCTGAGGGAAAAGGAAGTGTGCAGGAGAGGCACCTGGGAAGGAAAATGAGACATGGAAGGGCTGTAGAAGGTGATTCCCAGAATTCACAAAATCACTAGGTTGGAAGAGACCTTAAAGATCATCAAGTCCATCCCATCCCAAGCCCTAACACCACAACTAAACCATGGCATTGAGTGCCATATCCCGGATTCAGGAGTGGCACCATGGCAATGTGGACCTTGGGAAGCTCTAAGGGTGCTTTGTTATCCTCCCCTCCATGTGAGCACTGTTTGATTAAATTCTCCTCCTTGAACCTCGTGGATATGAAGCAGAGCAGAAAGGACCAGCCCAGCAGTGAGTGACTCTGCTCATCTCACAGGCCTGGATTCAGGATCCTGGGTCAGGAGGGGTTTTGGGATCCTGCTGCAGTCAGTGCCCTGCTGGGAGTGCTGGCAGCCTCGGGGGCAGGTGTGCATGTGCCCTCCAACTGGGAACCTGCCAGAAGGGGTTTGTGGCAGGGTGAGAGGTCAGTGCCTCACCCTGCTGAGAGCCAGCACCAACCCCAGCTCTGGCTGGTTGTTTTGGAATGCACTGGATAGCTTGTAGATAGCTGCAGGTAAGACTACCTAGTCTTCTCAGGAAGTAATTGATTCTCATCAACAGGAATTTTGGCATGACTGGAGGAGTAAAAGTACATTATTCCATGACAGTTCTGAGTCTAATCAGATGCACATCTTCAGCAGCAGATGTATTTATTGCGGAGGCATCTTCCTGTTATCCTCTCTGTTGTCCAATGCATTGGGAACGCTGAGCAGAGAATGCCTCTTGGATAAGGGACTGGTGACTCTTTCACTCTCCACACTGCCCGAAGTACTGGGAAAAGATTTTAGTGGTTTTAGTGGCGTTTAAAGTTAGTGAGACAAGTAATTGTTGCAACCACTGAAGGGGCACAGAGTGACCCCAAGAAAATGGAGTTGCTCCCTGGGTTTGGCAGTTCCCCCACCTGGCCCAGGTGAGGTTCAGCCAGAGCTGGGCTCAGAGCTGGGCTTGCTGGCTGCACTGTTTGCAGCAGCTTTCAGTGGCAATGAGAGCAAGCAGCTCACCAGGTACTCAGCTCATCCACCCTTTGCCTCACCAGCATGAGCTTGTTATAACTAGTCCCGCAGGACTTAGCAGAAAGTCAACCCAGTATTGGCTACAGAGGAAATTTCAGGCATCATATTGATTTGGCCCAATATATTATATGTGTATTTATTTGCCAGCAAAGACATACAGAAATACTGCTGCTATGTTTTAATACAAACTCAGCTGTTTGCTGATCAGCAATGACTATTCAAATTGACCAATCTACCTCACCCTGGCTGGAGATCAAGGGATCAGCACTTAATTTCATTCCTTGAATAAAGATTTTTATATATATATTTATATATATATCTCCACATGGAAATATCAGAACATGAAAGGTTAAATCAATATGGAGTTTTACATTGCTTAAAGGGCATTTGCATCAAAGCAGCCATGAATGCAATTCACTTGTTTAATGAATTTTTTATGCTTATTTAATGAATTTCACAAAGGTGTTTTTCATAAAATGGATAAGGACTTCCAGTTTTATGAAATAATAAAAATGGAACTGAAGTTATGAAATGAGCAATCTCATTAGTTAGGCATGATATATTCATATGAAAGTGTACATGTTTCTGAATTATTGCAAGCAGCTCTATTGCTTGAACTGTAACTCGTTATAATAGTATTGCAAATATGCCTTTAGTTAAGATATCAGAAAGTGACAGAAAGAAATTAGATTTTGATTGTTAATAATTATTTAATTAATGCTTATTGTATTTAACATACTATGGATGTGTCTTTCCTTTGAAAATATATGCCTGTATTCTTCATTGATACATAGTGAGATGCAGCACTATTCCTATCCCCTTTTTGCTAGAATTTTGGCTTAATTTTGTGTTTGAGAAGCTTTACTCTGTTTTATTATCCTGATGAACACAGGAAAATATTATGATGGTCTTCCTATAGCATGAACGTGCCTTATTTTGCAGCATGGGAATCTGTGATCTAATGTGCTTTTGGAATTGCATCATCTTGCTGGAAAATTCTCCCAGCGTGATGGCACTGCAGGAGTGAGAGGGGATTGTGAGCATTGCTTGCTTAAATAACCTGTCTGGCTGTACACTGCAGTGTTTCTGCTGCTGGGCTTTCCTGATCCTTTCCAACAGGAGCTGCAGCAAGGCTGCTGCTCACCCTCCAGTTTGGACAGGACAGATGGATATGGTAATTCTCTCTTAAGTTGTGTTTGAAATCTGTCCTGACTTTGAGCATGTGGTGTTACCTTGAGGTTCAGTGGGTTTGTTCATGGGCAGCTACAAGCTTGGGCAAAGAGTTTCTGTGCGCTGAATGATTGCTGTCAGCTTCTCTGTGTTTGCAGAGAGAAACTCTCTGCCCACCTGGGCATCAGTTAGGGAATGTGCCCCAGCTGCTTTCACCAGCCTGGGTATTTGCATTGTGCAATGGGCGCCAATGATTTCTAAGAATATTTTCTTTATCCCTTCTCTCTGCTGCTTTGGCTATTGTAGCCAAGCTTTCCCTTTCCTGTCTGCCATTTTGGAATGACTCACAAGTGCCTTATCCAAAACAGAGTGTTGTAATTCCATGCAGTGAGGCAGCTCTGGGTGGAGTGAAGGAATCCCACTACCCAGCCCTGCTGCTTTACAGCCCACATGCTCTGCCAAGGCAGCAGGCAAGAATATTGCAGTAATAAGAGACAAAGTGGGACTTTGAAAATTAATGTTCTTGCCTTATTAGGCATCCCTTGTGCTACACTCTTAAGTAGTCTTGTTAAATATGTGCATTAAGACACAACAAGGCAGGGCAAGATGGTAAGATAATGGTTTGTCATCAGTGGTTATTAGAGGAAAAAGAGAAATGAAAGGCCTTTTCACCCATGAAGTGTCATCATCCCACTCTTTGGCATGCTTTGAAATGGCCAAATAAGATAGGGAGAAAAGGCAGCATTGACATCTGTTCCTGCCCTCTCACCTCCAGTGACACCAGGGTGTCATGAGCTGGTGGAGCTGGTGCTGTGCCTGTGCTCCCTGAGCAGCTCCAGCCTGCCTGGCCCTGCCTGGCCCTGCCGTGTGGGGTCTGTGGTGGAGCTGGTGCTGTGCCTGTGCTCCTGAGCAGCTCCAGCCTGCCTGGCCCTGCCCTGGCCCTGCCCTGTGGGGTCTCTGCTGGAGCCCCCCAGAGCAGGCTCTGCTCTTGGCAGCCTTTGCTGCTGGAGCTGCACTCTTGGTGTCCCCTGCCCAGGCTGCATTAGGGTGGTTTTGCACATTGCAGGATCTGTCTCTGTTGTGCCTCGGGTGTGCAAACGTTGGTATGTTCTTAGAAAATTAAATTAAATCAAACTTGCTGTGTCTTTTGCACCTTTAAGGCTCCAAAGAGCACAGGCTGGTGTGCTCACACACGGACTGTGTCACCCGTGTCACCCACACAAAATCCAGTGGCTCTGAGCTGGGGGAGCTGCCCAGAGCATGGAGGGTCCTGTCCCTTCTCTTTCCCATGCTGGGCCCTCCTCTCTCTCTCACAGGCTCTGTGTCAGAAGCAGGCAAAGCAGACACAAAGCAGTGTTCTGAAGGCAGGGGCATTTTGCAAAAGCAGCAGCAGTGTGGTGTGGGCAGGTAACTCCTCCCTGTCCACAGAGCACATCTGTCTTTGAGCTGGGCTCACCCAGGGACTCCTGAGGCCATGGCAGAGCCTGACGGAGGCTCAGGAGCCATCCTGGAGCTCAGCCTCATCACAGTGCACCTACTGTGGGCAGCTGTGCCCAGGAGTTTCATGGCATGGCACCAGATTTAATAACTAGCTGCTATTTAATTTGGGGTGTGAAATAACATCTGTTATTATATCTAACATAAATATTTACTCGAGAGATTCGACTAAAAAAAACATTTGCTTGCCTTCAAAGCCTATCAGTTTCTCATCTGTGGCTGACAAAGAAAGCTTTGAGTGCTTAAATTCATTTCTAGAAATTAAATTAAAATTTTCAACACTAAAGCTTCTGTGATTCCAGACACTTTCCTTTCCTTTTATTGTGTTTGACAGCAACTAGATTCTCAAGGTAAGTGGTGGAGTGCAGTCCTATGTAAATGTGAAGCATAAAATGAAAACTGGGGGGAAGAAAAACATTTAATGTAGGAAATTAGAACAGTTATTGAGTTCCACACCATGGTTAATGAGTGTGCAGAAAGAAAACATCTTCTTGGCCTAGTGAGCTGGAGCATTACAACTGTTGCAACACTTCTTCTGTTTTTAGAAGGAAATAAGTAATAACCCCAACACATGGGAAGTCTTCAGTTTGCATTTTTTAATGCCTCAGGGGAGTGCAGTGTTTCTGGTTTAGAATCTGTTAAAATTTTATTTAAAAGGCAGGTTTTGTTCTGGAAGCAAAACAAAAATTAACATATTAAGCATATCTGTAGGTCAGGAGTGTATGGGAGAGGGCTTGGCTGCTTCACCAGGACATGGCTCTTTCAGAATTGCTCAGCTGAGCTTGGAGGCTGTGGAGGGAAGACTGAAAATTACTGTCCCTCGCTGAAATAGGGCCAGTGTATGCAGGATTTATGCTGTGTTGCCCTGGGTGTAATTAAAAGCAGCCTGCAATGGCGCTGGAGCAGAGAGGGGCTTGGAACAGGTTCTCAGTTTGGGACACCTTGGCCTCCTGTCAGGATGGGGCTCTGCTGCCCAGGTGAGCCCTCTCCTGCTCACTGCTTCAGCCAGAGGCTGTAAATGTTACCCCTCTGTCTGGGGTTTGAAAGTTTAAAAATTGGGATGCTTGCTATTAAGCTTCAAGTTTCCTTCTGCTTGAACTGGGGTTTTCTTGTGTGCTGTTGGTAGTAAAGCATAGGGGCTAAACTCTCTGAGGCTGAACTGAGTCCCGAGATAAATTAAGCAATTCGGTTTTGAAGGTATAAGGCATGATGTTGGGAAGTGGAAAAACCATCTGAAACCTCAGTGGATGCATCCCTGTGGTTACAGCTGAGGTACAGGGCTGTTTGGCCTGAATTAATAAATGCTGCTCCCCCCTGGGCTGATGAGGTGTGAGGTGTCTGCTAGCACAGCTTGCAGCTCCTGCTGCCTGCCTGAACGCCTGAGGAGATGCAGGACATGGTTCTGCATGCTGCTGCATTGTGCACTTTGGGAAAGCTCTTGCAGGCTTCCTGTGCTGTTCAAAAATCCCTTTGTGCAAAGGCTGAAGTATTTTTATCCGGCGCTGTTACTGAGCAAGCTGTTGAAAGGTGTAAGCAAGCAGCAAGGTGATCAATATTTTATCCTTTCTAGGCTAATAAGTTCATTATTATTGACACAGTGTGGCTGGCTGCCTTCAGTCTGACAAATAACATCCCAAACCAAAGTAATTGGAGCTCTTTCAATGATGCTTTTATTGGGAAATGTCTTGGGGCTGGGCTGGAGCTTGTGTGGTTGAATCTGGGGCGTCAATTTTTATCTTTGACTAGGTACAAATGATATGGGACAGGGCAGGGACCCTCAGTCTGGGCCCAAAGGAGCCAGCTTGTGAGCTCACATCCTGGGGAGTGATTCCTGAGGCTGCCTCAGCTCCTTCACCCTTCTTCCCTCCCTCGGCCAGAGATTTCCCTTGGCTCCTGAAGCTCCAGGCTTGGCTGCCCCCAAGGCATCCTGCAGCACAGCCAGCTCGTGCCCAGCTGCCTCCCTCCTCTACCCCTGGCAAAGTTTTCCACTCAGAGCAGGAGCAGCAGGGCTTTGTGTCCGCCCTGCATGGCTGGGAGCAATTGTGTTTGTGGCCTGAGCCTTGCTACCTCTCCAATTTAAAAGCTGCTCTGAAGTTTGTATTACCTTTTTTGTTTCCTGGAGATATGTGGAGCTTAAAATTAAATGGTTCAAATCTGGATCAAGATTAAATAATTTGGGTCAGGGCATGTTCTCAGATGCCCTCCAGGAAACACAGTCAGTGGTTAACCTAATCAGCTCCTGTAATTCCACCAAATTCAGCTGAAGCAGCATTTCTACAGCAGAAGGAAACTTGAAGCTTAATAGCAAGCATCCCAATTTTTAAACTTTGCTTGACAATAGTTTGGCTCTGGTGTTCTCAGCAAAACCCAGCAGCAGTGTTGGGGCATGGGTTAGTCAGCAGCTGGGTCCTGGTGCTTTGTGTGTGTTGTGGTGCCTCTTTTTAGTCTGGTGGAGCAGTTAAGTGTGATTCTTGGTTATAGTAGTTCAGAGATTATATTGCTGACTTCAAAGTACAAGTCAGTACAAACAGGCCAGTTTGCAAACTGAGATTAATCCAAAACAAGAGTTTCACTGGTTGTCAATGAATTTTTTTTTATTTTTCTGTGTATAAACAGGACATACATATGCTTTTCAGTGCTTCCAGAACCTGCAGCCTTCCCTAGAAAGGGCTCTGATCCCTAAAGGCTTGTGCTCCATAAAACACAGGGGCCCTTCTGACCTCCAGCCTGTGGAGCTGCTGGGGAAACCTGTGTGACATGACAGCTTTCTGCCTGATGGTGCCATTTCATTTGATGGGCTCCAAACCCTTAAGACACACCTGGGGGAGGTCCCCAGAGAATCTGAGCATCTCCTTCCACTTGTGCCTTTGAAATTCTGCTTTGTCTTGTGATTTGGTGGGTGCTTTTCCTGTCCTTCCATGTGCATCTTATGGAGGAAGTAAGTGGGCAAAGGCACAAAGCAGCTGTTTTGGGAGGCTGGGGTGGCCCAGGTCCATGTGGAACGGTGGACAGTCAGTGTCCCTTTCCCCCCCTCCAGTGCCACGGCCCTCACTGAGAGACATTTGTAAAGAAGATTTTTCCACTTTCAGTGAGAGAGCTCCTGGTTGCATTCAGTGCCTGCTAAAGCAAAAGGAGACTGGTGAGGCCCCAGATTTCAAGCTCTTGGGGCTGCTGCATATTTCTCTGCTTGGGGGAAGAGGCCAAGTGTTTGCAACTTTAGATGTAAAATGTAAAAGCACTCGGTTGTCACATGCCATTAGCTGTTTAAAGCGTGACATCTCAGGAAATGCTTCATCGTAATCCTCAAAATGAAGAAATCTGAAGTGAACTTCAAACTGTTTGCTCAGTTTGGGTATCATGTTGCAGGGTCAGATGGTGAACTCAGAGTGGTACCTACTCTCAAATTGGTTTAAACTGCAGTCAGACAGTTCAAGTCCTGAAAAATCAGCTTGAATATTTTCTTTTTTTCTTTACAAGTAATACCTAGGAGTAATGTCTGCATGGCAGAACTTGTCCAGATACTCTCCTCCTGTTTTTCCTGGGACACCTTTTGCTCAGCAGCACTGTTAGATTAACTTTATCACCTCCTTGAGTTTGTTCTCCTTTTCATGTTGCCAGATGAGTAATGGGAAAGGCTGCTCTGAAGGGATCTATGTTGTCTGCCTGGGCTTTTGCCAAAAGGTAACAGATCCAAAAGCTTGGATCTTTGATGCTACACAAGGAAGAAAGTGGTGCTGGTGTTTCTGGTTTTGTTCCTCAGGAGTGTTCTAGTTGCTTCCCTGTGCAGTGGTCCAGCAGAAGATGTGTCTGGTAAGAACTGGGCATCACAGATGGCTGGGGGGCCAGTGAAAACAGCTTTGCAGTCATCCTGTTATGAAATTGCTTCACTAACAAGAGTATGAAACATGAAATTATGGTGTTGTGTGGAACAACGTTTAGTCAACTGTCATGCTCAAAGGTCCTATTAAGCTGTCAGCTTGGTTTGCTTTGTCCTTGATTTTGCTCCACTGAAATTTAACATGGTTTCACTTCGCAAAGCCAAACCTTTCCATACTGACCTCTGTCTCCACCCTGGTTAATGCACTTCAGAAAGATTTTTTTTTTTTGTTACTTCAAGCTGTCATGATTGTCTCTGGTCAGAAGTCCTTCATTCCTTGTTTATTTTTCTTTTTAACATCATGGTCCACATTCATTCCTGTGTAGCTCTAGGGTACTAATTTGCCTCCAGGAGGGTACTTTTGGTGGGCTGATAGCTATGCAAGCATGTTGGCTGTCCCTAATGCTATTCAAATTAAATCCAGGTCTGGGTGAGCGTATTTGCAGATTAATTCATATGAATCTTTGTGGAGAAAGCATGGATAGACCTGACAGTGACTTTAATGATGGTAGTAATAAGCTATGATTGCTGGGATCAGGGATAGACTTTTCTTTTCTAATAGGTATGGTTGGGTATTGTATTTATTTCCTGTAAGAACTTTTTCTAACTTGTGTTGATACAGGGAAAATATATTTCCATTAAAGAATGTCTTTGGAGTGATTTTTGCTTAATTTCCATTTTATTCCTTCCTGATTTACTTCAGAGTAACTGTTACTGATATTTGTTTGTTAGACTGCTTCCCACAACGTACCAAGCGGTTGTGGCCCTCTTGTTTCTTGAGGAATATTCTGATCCTGACATGGGCATGAACAAAGCTTCTGACCAGCTGTGCAGCCCCTCCTTGTGCTGCAGGTGTTACTCATCGTGCTGCTTTGCTTGTGCCATAGCACCCTGCTCAGGCTGGCCTCTTGTCACTCATCTTCATGGGATGAAGCTCTCCTTGGAGAAGAGGGAGACCATCATATCATACAAGACTGGTAATGGCACTGGGTGATCAGTAATTGATGTGACTCTGTGAATCATCTGCTTTTTTGTTGTAGTATTGGAGACGAAGGGCTGGGCACAAGGAGAGAGAGCTATGAATTGCTGAGAGGGTTTGCCTTAAATTTGTCAATCCCTTGTACAACATCTGCTTGTTGTTTTGCTTTCTTCCCTGCCACTTTGGAGAGCCCTGAATCAGTGAGGAACAGATAGTTCAGTTCTTAAAGCAGTGCTTCTGTAACTACACACAGTTGGGGAATGTGCTTCTGGTGGATTTGTTCCATGAAATGCAGGGGAAGTATTCATGAGTACATAAAATAACAGACTAATCAAAGAAATAAACAAGAACAAGTCTGTAATCTTCACAAAATTGGGGGAAAAAAGTGCTTCTGATGGACTTGCTCCTACTGTTTTCTTTGTAGCTGTTTCCAGAGCTCAGACCATCTGTTCCTTGTTGTAGGTTGTTAAGTGAAATGTGCTGCCAATACAAATAGCTCTGCTTGATGTTTGTTTGCATAAATTGTTTTGAAAGCTTCATGACGAATTTTAAGGATTACTTACAGGGGTAGGACTCTGGAGGAGGAAATATAAATTTGATTATGCATGTTGGAATCCATTAATTTGTTTGGAATTTATAATAAAAGTGAACATTCTCTGTGTTTGTTGGAGGGGAGGGAAACAATTTCAACTTGAGCCCAGAAGGTTATGGTGACAATATGCTAATTTGGCCACATCACAGTAAATATGATCAATCTGCTTTCACATCTAAGTATACTTGCCTTCACTTGCCCAAATTAACTATTCAGTATATCTAACTCTCAGAATTTCAAAGAAGTGAAGCCTGCTTGGGTTTTGTGTGCCTTGGGGATCTCACGCTCAGTTTTGTCTCTCTCTTTGCTATTGGACACTTGTGTGGGAGCAGTGGCTTTGAAATGAGTGTTGAAGGTAAGAGAGGGAGGTGGAGGGCAGTTAACCTGGCTGCTGCTGGTTAAATTGTGCATTGTGCCGTCTGTGGTGGTGTTGTCATGGGTGCTATGGCACGTGGGGAGATAATTCCTGCTTCCCAAACCTGGTGAGCCAAAGGCTGAAAGAAGATGGAGGAAGTGTGCCTAAGGAGGGAGAGAGGATTTGAGTAAAGCCCTTTATGTCAGTGGCAGAGCTTGTGTAGTCAAACTTCTTCACCAGGAGGGTGCTGCCTGATAGGGAAATGTTTGCAGAGCAGGCTTGGGGCAGCTGATACAGAAACAACTCTTTTTTCCTTGCAGTTGTTTTCCTCTTCTTAATAAGGATCTAATATCTGGTGGCTTATCTTTAGACTCACAGTCTAGGAACTTCAAGTGGTTGAAAATCAAGTGGCTGCCTCCCTTCTCACCAAACTGTTGGGTCTGAATTTGGAATCACGGCCCAGTCAGACATTCCTCTTGTCTCTGTGAAACTGTACATTAAAAACACAACCACACATACACACACACACATGCTCCTTAGCTGCTCATCACAGCTTTGCAGTGGTAATTCTCTGGTTTTAAGTGAATTGACCTGGCTGCTTTCATCTTCAGGTAATGCAGCCCCAGTTTATAATTCAGACCAGGAGCTTATGGAGATTTAGAAAGAGGCCCAGAGCTTTGCTTTACTGTGCCAGTTAAAGCATTTATACTGATGACAGTTAAATTGTTGAGGGCTCTGTTATTCATTTACATCACAGACACTAAGGTCCTCTGACGACCTACTGCAAATGTAAGCCAGATGTACCTAAACATATCTATTGTACATTTTACTTCATTTCAAACACTTCTCCTGACTTTCAACTCAAACCTTCTGTCTGTCTTGTCATGCTACAGTATTTAATGATATTTTATTGCATTAGTTCACAAAACCCTTGAGTTTTTCAGTTGTCCTAAGCTAATGGACTGGATCTGTACCCATTTGCTAATACAAGATCTTTTTTAGTAGGTAGCAGAGCTATTAAACATAAATCAAGGTTTCTGATAAAATATTGGGTTTCTGCTGCATCTTACAAAAGGACAGTCTGCAGTCTAAAACATCAGTTTTACCTGATGATTATATCTTACAAGCTATAGTTAAATCTTGTTTGGGGATTTACTGCATTCCATACCCAGTAATTTCATACAAATCCATAATGATTATTTTGTATGTTCCTTTCATTTAGCTCATAAAAGAAACCACATCGTTTGCTAGCTGTAGCAATGAGAGCCATCCCCTGTTATTTCCTTTGGAAGAATGCACTGAGAAACTACATTTTAATAAAAAGGTAATTTTTTTTTTTACTATTTAACCTGTGATTCAAAAATCAGCCAGTAAAGAGATAATCTTGCCTTGAGAAGGTAGAAATAGCCAGGCTTGCAGGAAGGAAAACATGTCACAGGTCTCAAAATCTTTATATATTCTTTTGAAAAATAGCTTAATATAGTATGAGCTTTGGTGGACACTGTATGATTTTACTGTCATACATATTGTGAGTAAACAGGTGTCTCCTGTTCACCTTTGGAGCAGGGACTCTTCCTTTTGGAAGACAAAAGTTGGCTGTTTGGTATGTTCCCTGGTCCCAGCTGTGGGCTTGGCTTAACATGGCTTTTGGTGCATCCTTCTAAAGTGTCTCCACTCCCTGCTGCTATTTTTAAGTACGCACACAAATCCTTCTGAAGAAAATGTGATAGTGGTTAGGCTGTCCTGAAGTATTGTTCCTGATAGGCAAGCACTGAAGGATACCATTAGGAGCATATGCTCTCTCAGTGTGGGTTGCAGAGGCTACAACTGCACTGTTATTTGTACCATAGCAAGCCAAGAAACATGTGACACAACTTGATCTCATTTTTACCCATGTAAATCTGGAGGATTTTGAAAACAAGTTTAGGAGTTGGTTTAAAACTACATTTTGTGGAGCAGAGCACAGTGTGGCTTGTTTCTCGGTCAGAATGTACATTCAGTCACCACTCCTGGTAAAAGATTTGTTTGGAAATATTGATGGAGTGAAAGAAAGCTTTTGTGACGATGGATCTGTCTGAGAGTGTCCTGGGAGGGAGCAAAATGGGGCTGTTCACCCAAAATAGCTGCAAGGATATCTTGGGGATATGGGAACCCCAGGTTCAAGTTCCCTCAGAGCTCAAGCTTGTGGTTAGCCTTACATATAATGGGGTGAGTATGCCAAATTTTGGGGTGGTAGGATGCAATTTATTGAAACTTTGTGCTGGCATGCAGTGCAGAAAGAAAACTAGCTTAGAAACATCAACCATTTCCTTGTGAAACAGGATTCTTGACTGTAGCTTGCAGTGCAGCTGCTCTTTCTTCAGACTTGAGTCTACCCTGGTTTGGAGGCAATGGTACCAGCGCCATAATTTTTGTTGTCCTCTTCTGTAGAAGGATCTATCGTGGTCCTCAACAATGCAGGGTATCAAAAGAAGGCAAATAAATGGGTCTATGATGCTGTTGCAAAGCAACAACAAGACAATTCCACTTTTATATATGTTTTGTGGACCTGTTTTGCAGACTAAGTTTGGTCTGATGTTTTTATTTGGTCAGCTTTTTTGGTAAACTTGCAAGTGCATCTACATTGGGGCCAGGCTAATGATATCAGATGCCTTTATTCTAGGTGATAACACCAGGGTGACCTTATAGAGACTCTGTTTCTCCCAAGAAAAACAATGTTAACTGTTGGCTATACACTATCATTTGAAGTACAGCGCTGTTTAAACACATGGGACTTGTCATCCTGTATCACCGAAAAAACAGAAGCAAGCATGGTGGAGTTGCTGGTCAGTGGGTAAAAGTGTTTTTTCTTTCAGCATTTCCTCAACTGAAAAAAACCCCAAACCAAACCCCACATTTAAGCTCTCTGTGTAAACCATTAGAACTAACAGTGCCAGGAATGTGATCACCTTTGGGGAATTTAGGAGACAAAATAGCGGTTGCAGCTGAAGGTGGCTCGGGCTGTTGCTGAGCCTCTCTCTGTGGCTCAGGGTTTGCAGTTCAAGGCATCTCCTGCAGAGTTCAGTGTTCTGGGGGGCTGCTGACTTGGGGGCCATTGCGTGGGCTCTGGGGATGACCCCAGCTCTCCACTGGATGTCAGTGTTCCCCAGGAATGCAGCTGCCAGAGCACTTATCTGGCAGTAAAAAAAAAAGGGGGGGTGGGGGGGGTGGTAGAAAGACTAAAGAAAATTAAAGAACAAAGCAACCATGACTCTTTAGAAAAGTCATTTAGGAACAAGTTTTGTGACTGTTCAGTCTGAATTATAAGGCAAACCTCGACAGACAGATCATGTTTACACTAAAACACATCTTACACAACTTCCGGGCTCACATGCCAAAAAAAGTTGGATTTAGTTTCAGAGAAAACAAATGAACATTCTTCACTCATCTCCCTACAGTTTTGATATTTTGATATGCTGCAAAGTGAGTGATTCTGTTTTTGTCTCTGACAGTTTTCCTTTTTTCAATAGCCACAAAAAAATATTTTTTCAAATCAGTGAAAGCATGAGCATGTCACTAAATGATTGATTGCTTGCTGGGTTTCAGCCTTTGATAATTAAGCTTAACACAATGTCTCCTCTTCACTAGAGAATGGTATTGTGCCAAATTCAAAAGACACATGAAAAATTGAAATCAGAAAATAAAAACCTTTTAAAAACCAACTGCTCCCATCTGTTGTGCAGTTCAGAAGGGAATGTAACAGTGAAGAGACACAGAGCACGTAAAACAGGAGGAGGAAGAGTGCTGAGCTTTGAGGCTCCACCTTCCACACTCACAGAAGGGCCTTCCTGGGAAGGTCTTGCTTCCTGAAGATCTCTGGTTGTTGTTTGGGGGTTTTTTGTCGTTGGTGGTTTTTGGGGTTCTTTTGGGGTTGTTTTTTTTTTTTATTTGCTAAAATGTATTCACAAAGGGAATTGTAACAAGGATTTTGCTAAACAACTGAGTGGGGTTTGTAGCATATGTCCTGTATCTTTACAGACTCATTGATGGTGTGTTGAGTGTGTAGTCCTGCATCTTACTTGGAACAAATTGTTTCTGCCAAAAGGGCAGATTTCTGAATGGAAGTCCAGAAGGGAATTCTGGCCATGATGTGTGGTACATTTGAAGGCCCTCTAATGAATTCAGAAAAAAACAGGCCAAATCCTGAAGTGCTCTTTCATAATGAGTTTGCTCAGCAATGTTAGCAAGCCTTGTATTTGTTAGCAAATCTCATCTTACCCAATCTGTCACAAGGTTAGCTCCTTTGGCCAGGCACAAGGTTTAGGCTGGAGTATTTAAACTACAAAAAAAAAAAAAAAAAAGAAAAAAAAAAGATGAAAATGTTTCCTCTACTGAAAGTTCTGGTGCTTTGAGTTGAGGTCTCTTGGCTTTTAAGTCTCAGAAGAATAGCAATACTCCAGGATCAGGGTTTGGCTTTACAAAAATATGAAGTCAGGAGTCCCCCATGCAGCTCCAGGCAAGCTTTACTTTGAGAAATACTTTTGGCCTGATATTTAGCCCAGTTAATTCTGTCAACCCAAGCTTAGAATGTGCTCCTTTGCATTACAGAGCCACCTGTGAAGGAATGAGCCTGTCCCCTGGGGCCAGCAGTGACAAACCAAGCCATGGACTGACCTTGCTGCACATCTGCCACGAGAGACGTGATGGGTGTGCAGAGAGGGGCATGGAGCAGCTCTGGGAGGCGACTAAAGCTTGGGGCTGAGTGCCCCACATGCCCATGACGCTCCAGAGGTGTTTGGCTACACCTGGAGTAGTTTCTTACTGTCACAGCTATGCACAGCACAGTGCTGAAGTAAAGTTCTGCTGGAGAAGTGTGGTGGATAGGGATTGCATAGCTTCCTCTGGAGGTGGCCTGTGCTTGATGGAAAGCAGTGACCCCAGGTCTTTAAGTCTCTTTATATTTTGTGAAAGAACGTGTGCCTGATGTGCAAACCATTCAGGGACATGAGAGGGCAAACCACCTTTATCCAAAAGGCATCTTCATGTCTCTCTGAGACTGGTAGCCAGACCTGATTCAAGAAAGGGATTCTGGACAAAATTGGAAAAACCTGGGCAAAAAAATTCTTTTGGACAAAATAGGAATTCACCAATAAGAAGTGAATAAAACCAGACTGAGAAGCATTTTCCTCTTGCAGCTGGTTGAAGGAACTGACTTTTTTAGAAGCTCTGCAACCTCTTGGGCTCCTGTAAAGCTATGCCAGAGGGGTTGACTGAAACACTTTTAAAAATTTGGATTACTTTATACTGTTCCGCAAGGTTGTTAGTGTTGTCCAAGTAAGCTCCTTGTCTTGCTCCTTGTTAAGCTTCTTGTCTTCTGTGAACTCTTATGAGCTGTTGTATAAAAAGCCAAATGGAAATGCCTGCTTTGCATTTTTATCCTCCCCTTTGTTCAATGCCTCGTTTTCCAGCCTAAACTGTCATAATGTAGGAGACCAGGAGTTACAGTATTTAATGTCTCACAAATGTAGGTGAGGAAAACTGCAAGTAAATGAGTTACTGTGCTAAGTTGATTTTTGACTAGTGAGTAAAAGCAACTTGTGCATGTGTGACTGATGGTGAATTTCAGCTGAGGCCACGGTGCTAAAAGTAGGGTCAGGCAAGACACAGTGGAGCTGGAGTCCAAGCAGTCAGACCTGGTTTTGAGTTGCTGCAGGAAAGACTGAACCTTGTGACATTTAGATACAATGCAAAGTTATTTGATTTGCTCTTTTTAATCTTCTAGGTTATTTTTTTATATGCAAGTAGAAGAAAATGGCAAACACCATCAATATAAGAAATGAGATGCTTGCCTGTAACTTCAGGGATTTGTATGACTGATGCTAAAGGTGTGTTCTGCTGATTACTGAAATATTTTCTGAATTAGATACAGCTGGGGAGCTGTCTGATAGGAAGCTGGAAACTGGTCTGTCCTGTAGTCAAACATGCTGAGAATCTCTCCCCCTCTTCCCCTGACTTTTTTGAGGTGTCAAATACCTGTAAAGCTCCAAGAGCATCAGACCTGAAGGGATATAAATCTGGTGAACTCTGCTGTATTCACTGGATTCCAATAATGAGTTAAAGGGGCAGATAGAGGTGGCTGATGGACTGCAGGGGTGGATGCAGCACTGATCCTGCTGAGAAGCCAGGCTGCAGAAATCCTGTCCAACTGACATCAATGGGAAATCAGCATCTGGGCTGCTAATTTTGTGTGTGATTCTTTGTAAAATGTAATCTTTACCATTCGTCCCTACAATGTGTTTTCTTTCCCTGTGACCACCACACAGTGTTTATTTGAGCATGCTGAGAACCCACATCTTATCTGGGCTTCTAACTTTTTCCTTTGGAAAGAGATAATGAAGGAAGGGGGATCAGAGCAGCAAGGGAGAGTAGGGTATTGTGAATAAATATCCTATTTGCATCTGCACTGTTACTCACTGTGGAATATTGAAGCTTCTCTTATTTTCAGCAGCCATTATAAAGTGAGGCTTTAAATTCTGTACAATTTTCAGGGGAGCTGTAGTTTTGGCTTTTGTTTTTCTTTGAAGAAAGGTACAGGCATTGCTTCGCACTGGGAGGTTTATGAAGTTCAGGCTGTGCATGTGGGAATTAGAAACAAATAGGCTTAATTTCCTAAGGTCTTGCAGGACTGTTAATGGTTAAGCATTGCTAGGGGACTGTGCCTTCTTCCTTTACCAGTGCTCTCCCCTTCATCTAGAAGAACAACGTCTTAACTTCTTACAGTCACTAGGAAAAAAAGTTACTTTGTAAGTGACCCTTGAATATTTTGGTTCTTGTGGCTGACCCTGGGTTAAAGGATACCAAGATAGCTCAAGCCTGCTTTTTGTCAGCGTTTCCACTCTGCAGGAACTCCTGGAGATGCCTTGGTGGGAATCCAGTGATAAAACTGGAGCTCATTTCTCACTTAGAGAAAGGAAAACAAAACTGAGGAAAGAATGCTTCCTGCTCCTCTTTGGTCAGTCGATAAGCTTAATTGGCCAGGCTTGCCTGCTGTACATTGATTGTTCCTACTAATAAAAGAGCTATTGATTGGCACTTTATTTAGCACTAGCTTGCATGGACTATAGCTCCTGCTAATGTTATTATTACATCAACCTTTTCCTGTTCCCCAGTTCTTTAGTGCAATAAATTATGTCAAATGCCTCTAGTGTTTTCAATATTCTTGGACAGTTTTCTTTAGGTTTTTGACCTCCTTAGTACACAGTGTGTCATCTCTAGTATGTGTGAAAATGTCTAATGGGATGCAGGAGGAACGTGGATGCTAACCTGTTGTGGAAAAGTACTGGAATTGTTATGCCTACATTTTGGTTCCATTTGCCCTCAGAAATCAAAGAAATTGGTATTCCTTGACATCTATTTAATGTGGCTGTGATTAGTGAGCAGTGGTGGCAGGTTAATGGAGACAAATATCTCTATCTGGAAACTTGCACTGTCTTTGTAACCTTGCTAGTACCAGCAGTATCTCACTTGTTACAGCCCAGAGCAGTGGGCATGGAGCACATCTGGGACCTCTTTGATGACACCAAGACTGAGGGATTTGGGGCTCAAGAAGGTAAACTGGTGTTTCAGGCCTGGTTTTGGTCCGTCCCCAGTCTGCCACCATAAGTCCCATTATTGTGAATGAATAATTTAATTTTCTGCATTCCTTTTATGAAATGAGCATGGCTGGACCCTAGCACAAAGTCCTGCTTCAGCAGAGATGCTATGTGTAATATTTCTCCTTAGTGTGCTTTATAAAGAAAAGGTTTTGGACATCAATGGAAGTTTGGTAGAAATGCACAAGAGCTGCTCAGTACTGCTATCCTCTGTAGATAATAATAATGAAAAAAAACCAGTCAAAATATTCACATTTTAAGTTGCACATGAGTTTAGAGGGAGTTTGTTTTTCAAAAATTTTTGATCCACTTTCAGCCTTTGCAGCTGGATGGAGGTGCTTTGTGTGGGCATTACTTAAAAGCACAAGTGAATCATGTAGGTAATACCTAGTTCTTTACTTGCCAAAATTAAAATTCAGGAGGCATAGCTACAATTGGTGGTCTAAAATTTTTTGGGTTCTCCCCCATACCCATCAAATAATTCTCAGATGAAAAAATATTTGTGTTTTATATAAAATTTGGCAGCAAAATGTTTATTGTTTCCTCCTATTAAGGCTGTTTGTTCTGGAATTTATTTCTAATGCTTTTGAAAGAACCTTGTATTTAAAAGAGTTCTTTTTTTTAATAAAAAAACAAACCATGAAAAAACCATTTTACATCTCAAACAACAAGACTAGCAAATAACTCTGCATGACATTGCAGAATAAACTGTTTTTTCACAACTCTAGAGGTTTAATCATCAGAACACTGGCATGTGAGGATCCTGACTGGAGGTGTGAGCCCAGGGCCTTGGTTTTGATACAATAATGGACTTCATAAGGCAGTGCTGACTTACAGCAGTTGAGGATCTGGCTCTGAAGAGCCTTGACACTGCTTGTGAGTCTTGGGAGTCCATTCTTGCTTCTCACTCCCAGTATGGTGCATCCCACAAATAATAAATTACTTGTGCTTTGCCTTGGAGTACTCTGCTACAGCTTCAGTGAGTTTTGCATTGTGATATTTAGTGCTTGTTTCAGTGAGTTTTACATTGTGATATTTAGTGCTTGTTTCAGTGAGTTTTGCATTGTGATATTTAGTGCTTGTTTCAGTGAGTTTTGCATTGTGATATTTAGTGCTTGTTTCAGTGAGTTTTGCATTGTGATATTTAGTGCTTGTTTCAGTGAGTTTTGCATTGTGATATTTAGTGCTTGTTTCAGTGAGTTTTGCATTGTGATATTTTTGTTTCAGGGAGCTTTTAGCCTGTGGCTGTTGCCCTGCATTGCAGTGTTTCCAGAGTGCATCTGTGTACAGCAGCACCTCTTGCATCCCCTCATTTCATGGATTTCAGCAGTGGGCTGGGGGGCGATGCTTGCTGCAGTTGTTCCAGGTCCCTTTAGCCCTGCTGGGCTGTCCCAAATACCTCAGGAGGGGTAAGGGCTGGTGCTGTGCAGCACAGCAGGAGCCAGGCTGTTGCTGGAAACTCAAAGCAGTTGTGAGAAGTCTGCTGTGCCTGTGCACACAGCGGCTTGAAGTGCTTTATAAACCTGACAGCCTGGCTCCCCCTCACAGGAGAGGGGAGGCTCTCTGGGCCTGCCCCCTGCCAAACTCAACTGCCTCCTCCAAAGCCTGCAACAGCTCGAGCCACTGTTCAAATAAGGACTATAAAATATGAATGTGCGCCAAGGCCAGCTATTTTAACAGGGCTGTAACTGCTGCAGACAATGTGACAGCCTTGTGCCCTGCACTTGTACAATAAATGCTGGCACTGGGATGCTCATAGGAAATGCTCTGTAAGACCTCAGAACAAACTGTGGAACAGGACCCCTAACAGAAGATGTTAGTGAAGTGAGGGTGTATTGGGAAATGCAACATTAACCCAGAAATCAAGACCACAGAATGTAAATGTAGGTTAGGAATTGGTGTCTTCTGCAGTTAGTGTCCCTTCCTGATGTTCCTCTGCTCTGAGCTTGGCTCCTGGAGGAAAGGTTCCATTCTTTGGCTGGGGCAGGTAAAAAAAACAGCGAGCTAATTCCATATTTGTTTTTCAAGATGCTAAATGCAGCTTTACAACTTGCATTCAGATATACCAGGGTGAGTTTGACAGGCCTTCATACCTCACAGTGCTCCCAAGGCAGGTATTAATTGCCCCATAAAACACACAGTGTCATGTCTTGTGGCTCAACGTGTTACAGGTCTGTGCAAACTTGTTTTATAGCCCTAACAGCCCACTACTGCTTCTGAGAAATGTTTTCCTTTTAATGGGGGAAAGAAAAACAGCATTTAAAAATATTATAACAGTGACAAGGGAGAGAGAATGCTGTAGAATTTCCACGGGCCAGAAAAGCTGTCACAGATGAAACACCTGTTATGAATGGGTGCACATATATTATTTTGTATTAAGGGGGTCTTCTGTCTAGAGAACAAATCCATCTCCCCTAATCTGACACTCTACCTGATATCTGGGCCAAACGTTGCCTTAATTTGCCTTAAGGCAGAAGCAGCAGAGTCTGTGTATGTGCAAGTGCAGCCACATGCCCTGCTCAGCAGCGCACCGGTGAAGCTGTGCTTGGTGCTCCAGAACAGGCCATGGCCTTCACAGCCTCACTGCGTGCCAGAGCCAGTCACTGTGGGTCTCACTCTTATTTATTTACCCAGAAGGTTTCCACAGCAATTATGGCAACTGAGAACAGCAGAGCAGACCTCCTGGCCATTGAGAACTGGGATTGTCCTTTCCAAGTCTTCCAGTTCCCACTCCCACATCTCCAGGAATGACAATGAGAAAGCCAGCGAGCAGATTACAGCCTGGCCCCAAAGATTCACACATGGTGTAGCTTTACTGGGGTCAAAAAGGATTATTTCCAATGTCTAATCACAAGCATGTGGCTTGAGCCTGATCAGAGTAAGCTCAGTTCCTTGGCCCATTCCTTTCTGGTTGTCTTTCCAATCTTAATTCTAGGCAAGCACCAACAAGGGGATTGGAACTTGCTATTCCTCTTTATAAAGTATTTTTAGCCCATTCCCCTCTGTGCAATAAGTAGTTAATACTGGATTTAGTACCTGCTGTGCTGTGAGCTATTACCTTTGAGATATGGGAGTATTTTATAGCCACTTTTCACTCTGTACCACTGGCAGAATGATTTCATGATGTGTATAGATGTTGAAGATTCAGACTTCAGATTTGTTGTGTTGCCAAATATCTAGCATAGGCATCCAATTAAACTGCAATTTAGTTTTTCATGGGCTTTGTTTTGTTAATCTGGATGATTTTTCTGCTTTTACCTCAAAAATGAGGAAAGATCCAAAGATATTAAAGGGACAATTATCTGGCAATGAGATCTGACTGAGGTTTACTTATTAAAGACTGTAACAATACAATTTTCTCTACCAAAGCTAAGCTGAGGGTCTTGCTGAGGTTTGGGCTAGAATATTTTTGTTGCTGCCTATGCTCTATGATATACACAATTTCTGTCTGTAAAAAATGCACAGTGTTTTCAGGAACTGCTGCTGCACAGTAGTTGAGCAGGAAATTGGTTTTGTTTGCAAGTAATGTGATGTGTAGTGAAAGGATACTCTAATTTATAAATAGGTAAAATGTTGCTTTTATAAGAGTTAGCTCTGTTATGTATAAATATTTTCCATTCTACAGTTTTAAAATCAGTTGAAGTTGGAACCTAATTCATAAAGGTCCTGAAGATTTATGAAGCATTCCCTTTGTGTTCTCCTCAGGACACACAAGGGACATGCTTCCCCTGCCCACGTGAATTATCCCTTGTGAAATCCATTTTTGGTGATTTATCAATCCTCTGTACCCTTGCTTGCAGGCTGGTGTAGCTGAGAGCTACTGTGTGTAACAGTCCCTTAAATCAAGGGGAAATAAGGAGGTTTGTTAAAGTAGATTAAGAAGTTGAAGGGGCAATTCCCCAACCCACTACTCATTCCTGTCTCCTTGCTGCTTCCAAGAGCTCCAGTTCCAGAAGAGCTCTGTGCACTTGCCCCCATTCTCAGCCTGGTTCTGCTGCAGTTGAGGCTGTTCTGTGGTCTGAGACAGGAGGCTGAGCCGATTTTTGAGGTCACAAAAATCTGCATCTTTTTGATGAAAAAGTAGGGCCAGGAGGAAAAGCCTGAGGAGGAAGAAACCTCTGCAGTTTAAGGCTGATAGAGTATGAAAACTGTCTCTGGCCCATCAGAAACAACAGCAACAAAAACCAAAGCAAAAACCCCACAAACAAAACGTGCGTTCAAATTGTTGTTTCCCGAGGCTTCAAAGTGAGCTCACACATGGATCATGGTGTGGCATGCATTATAGGAAATGTGATATTGTGTCACTTTGATGCACACAACATCCAAAAAAAAGAAAGTTTTATGATCCTGGATAGTTTTGCTTCAGTTTCCTGGCTGAGTCTTATCACAAAACTCCCAGGTCATGTCCATGGAGAGAATGCTTTCAAAAGCAGTGACTTCTCATCTTGTTAAAGCTCCCCGAGGGACCATCATTTCAAGATGGCATCCTGGGCATAACACTGGAAAATAAATTATTCTTTGGGGTTTTCCTTGAGTACCACCAGAGCACTGGTAGCACCTGGGATGGTCTCAGGTTGAGAGCCTGAAATCTGGTAAAAATGAGGCATTGGGAATTGGCACCAGCATGGCTGAGTTGGTGAGAAGACACAGAAGAGAATTTTTTGTCACAGCTCTTCTATGGTAGGGCAGTGGGCAAGGCCATGAAATCCAGTGAGCAGCCTCAGCCTGAGGGCATGGGAGCCCTCCTGGCACAGGGTCAGGGTCAGCTGTGGAGGGAGGCTGGAGTGCAGGGCTGCTGCTGCTGCTGGGGCCTGGAACTGCTGGAGACTCTGGGAAGTGCAGGGATGCAGAGTATTTGGGAATGTTTTGTTGCTACGTGACCAAAATAACTTCTCACGGGAAAATCAGTGGAAGTAGCAGGATTCAAGATGCTTAAAAATTAGATATAAGGTAGATAAGTGGTTAATCTCTGTGCCTGTTATCAGTGGAAGAAGCTACATGGCTTCTTTAAGAGAAGTGACCTGTTTTGTTCATGCCTGAATGAGTCTGTGCAAAAGCAAAATTAGTTTTCTCTACATGTCCAAACTGTCTTTAACTTTCCAGTGCAGCTGTCTGTAACAGTCCAGTGCAGCAAAATGCAAGTGGTGTTTGGATTTAGAATTAGAAGTTGCTTTGAGGATTGATAAATCACAAAAAATGGATTTCACAACGGATAATTCAAATATCATGACTGGTGGCTCAGATAACACAATGAGGGGGAAAACAGCATTACAGAAATAGGAATATAGTGTAATTGTAGTGAATTGAAGTTGAGTAGAATGAAGATGTGAATTACAAGGAGTTTGTCATGAAGGAAGGTAAAATGTGATCTTGAAATGAATTATTGCAGCTTTGGAGTTGCAGCTTATTGCAGTGGCTTTGGAGATGGGATGGTTTAGTGGGTAACAGAAATCCCCTCTCACTGGATGTCAGGAAAGGCACTTTGCTTAGAAACAACTTGTTGCATCTTCAATGTTTCGTCATCATTAGCATGCAGCACCTAGTTCTGTCCCTTAGTGATAATGCCCCAAAAAGGATTTTGTGTGTGAAACAGGTGCAGGTGACTGTATGTGTGAATTGTAAAATGGTTTTGGCATTAGTTTGAGGAAATAGGCTCTCAAATATAAATGGAGCTGAGATAATATTTTGGTAGCAAAATATTCCTACCGAATTTGTTTATCAGGGTGGGGAAAACGAACAACTAATATATAAACTTAATTATGAATGCAAACATTTATTGACTACTTTGAGCCAACTCAACCCTTAAATCACTGGTAGCATCTTTTAATATTGATTAAGGTAAATACTCCACTGATAGCATTAATCAATATCTATGTGTAAATCAACATGTGATGGTTTTACTGTATGTTTAATGTTTTTGAGTTATGTGCTTCTGGTACTGAAACAATGAACCAAAGGCTGGAAATCATTTTGGTCCTGACAAAAGGTGCTGCCTTTCTTAAAACATTTACATTTCAGATAATTGGCTGCAGCACCTGACAGCACCACTGTAGCCTGATTGAAGCCGTGTCCCAGCAGTGCCACTATAAACCACAGCACTGAGAGTTCATAACCAGGGCACATTTGGAGGGGAAAAGGGAGGGCACCAAGTTTTTAAAGCTGCAATGTGATACACAAAGTCTCAGTAACTCGATCATTTTGAAAACATCTCTTTAAATAAATCACGTCACATTTAGGAAAATGTTTAACTGTAGGAATTGTTTGGCCAGAAGTCCAGAGCTAGTCATTCAGGGTAGCTTGATCTGTGCCACATTAATGAATATCAGCCCATGTTCATGAATATTTAATGGATGGGAACTAATATAATTCACATGGCTTTGCTGCTTTCAACCCTGTACCAGTTTCCACATTCTTGCCCAAAGCATCAGTGCCTCCACAGGGGAAATACCGTGTGTGTCGTGTCTCATGGTGCTTTTGCATACATTACTGACTTAAATACCACACTTAGCACTCAGTATTACACAACTTTAGGATTACCCTAAGAAATGGTTTCCAGTACCTGTTCACTGAAAGCAGGATATGGGTTTAGGCTGAGCTCAGGCTGTGGTTTGGCCCCTGCTAGAAACTGGCTGAAGGTGTTACAGTTCCACCTCAGCAGTATCACTGTGCAAGAATAAACTGGTACCAAAAGTTGGACCTCTAAAATCTGTTATTGATTCCTGAAAGAAGTTCAACCTTCCTGTAACTAACCATAAAATATTACCCAAAAGCCTCAAAACAGGCAAATACACCAAAATAGATCAACTCAAGCCCCAGGAAGTCCAGGGCAACTTGCCTAAAAATTCCTCTTTTACTATCAGCATGTTCACATGATCTGGCTCTCCATGGAATTGTAATTTGATGACACTAATGATTATCCAGGAATCATTTTCCCACTGGGGAGAAAAATGTAGCACAGCCAATTTGGGTGATGAAATAAGTGATTCAATGGTTTAAATACTAATAAAAATTGAAATATCTTAGTGAGTAAGGGTTAATTGAAGAGCTTTTTTCCAAGCCCACTTAGCTAAAAGTAATTAAAAAGGAGAGAAAAACCAACATAATCAAGGCTATTGATATTGTGAGGTTTAAAAAATAAAAAATGCTGTGTCAGTTTCTGTCCTCAGAGAGCCTGAGGAACCCTCAGGCACCATATTCACAGTCATTTCAGGCAAGTAAATAACAAAACCAGAAAAATGTCTTAGGCCATTGCCTGGAGAGGGGCTTAAAAAATATTAAGAAAAGACATGAGCAATAAACAGTCCTTGTAGCTTTCCCTGAAGCAGGAATACTGTCAGGAACAGCTTTTAAAAAATAATAATAAAAAAAAAATCCAGGATCTTCTGGGCATGAATGAGCTTAGCTCTGGTGATGTTTCAGTGACATACATCAAAGCATACCTTCAATGTGTAAATTTGCCTGACACATTTTTAAAGTCTCCGTGGGGCATTTGCTGCTGTTATCAGTTAGACTTGAGATCCCTAATTATATTACATTTGGAATTTGATGGTGTGTTTTATGCAGGAGGTCAGCCCAGACTGTAATGGTCCCTGCTGGCCTTTGTATTTATGCTTGTAATGAGTAAAACATCTCATCCTGCAGACACTTGGGCAGCTGGGTGTGTTAGCACAAAATAGGTGACTTCAGGAACATTAACCACAGGGCTCAGTGAAGTTATAGCTCTAAATATTTGGAAACTCAAACCCTGAATATCTATTACTATTTCCTTAAACTGAAATATTTATACAATATAAATACAAAGGTACAAATAAAATAGAAAGGTACAAATTTTTTCACATGTTTCATGTAAGGGTTTGGTTTTAGATTACTTCTTATCATGTCTGTTTAGATGGCTGCTGTTAACACAGCATGAATTTATGCACTGAAGATGCATTTGGGCTAGAGAGGCTTCTGGCCAAATGTGAGCCACCAGCTCTCTTCTGGGCTGTTAGCAGGCAAATTCCTGCTTTCTTGTCATACCTCAGGATGTTTCACTTGTGTATCTTGAAGCTGCTTCATAAGAGAGCTGGCACTGTTTGAGCTTTCTCTGCCACCTCAGGGTGCTGCTAATGCTGCTAATGCCTCCCAGGTTGTGAGATGCACCTTCTCCTTGGTGCCTCTTACAGGCCATTAACTTCTTTGATGCATGAGTGTCAGGAAATAATGTCAAAACCCCAACCTCCTCAAAAGCCTCTTGGAGGGAGTTGAAAGAAAACTCAAAATAACAGTAAGGCAGGAAAGTTGAGTAAAAGATTTTTCTTTACTCATTCCGTTTAATATGCAGTCAAACTGAGCCAATGTAGTGATTTTCTTGTTTATAAGCATATAAAATTAATAGTTACTGGCTCTCTTACTTATGAAGATTAATATCAGATGTAAACCCTAGTGTATTCTCTGTCACAGTTTTTCTTGATAGCTGTATTTCAGCCTTTTCTAAGTCACTTTGTATTGGGAGTAGATCGAGAGCCACTTAGTATTATAATTTCAATCCAAAACCAAACAGAGAGCTGGAATATTGGTTCTCCAAGGGAAATCTAGATGGCACAAAACCAGAGATGATTTACCTGGCATCACCTTTCTTCTGGCACTAACCAGAGATGAGAGCTTGTCCTTGGAAAGCAATTTAATGGAAGAGCTCTATCAAACCAGAGAGCAATCTCTGTCTTGCCAAGGGTTTAAAAAGGCTTGGTATTTTGTAAGACAGATGTATGGTCTTGGTAGTCATATGTAACTCTGAAATGGGTCAGCACTTAATCTCCTGTGTGATAAAAACACTGATTTTATCACACAGAAATAAAGAAAAAAAATAAAAACAAACAACAAACCCCAACACAGCTTAGGGGACATGGAGTTTCAAACCTGACACTAATCCAAGTGTTTTAGTTTACAAGTCCAAACCAAAACATGTCTGAACTGTCTGATGGTAGAAGTGTTTAAAGGCTACTGGAAGTCACACACACCATTATCCATTAGGCTGGAGACTCCACAATGGGAATAATGAGGACTGCCCACTCTTCTATGGAAACTTTCATCAATAGATTAAAGATAAAAAAGGGGAAGCTTCCATAAGGGAGAGTTATGAGAGAGAAGGGCACAGGCTTCTTAGCAGGGCTGGTTGTGGCAGGACAAGGGACAGAAGTTTCAAACTAAAAGAGGGTGTTTTCAGATTGGATATAAGAAAGAGAATTTTTACAACAAGAATAGTGCAAACACTGGCTAGCTGGCCCAGATGGCTCATTCCCCATCCCTGGGAGCATTCAAGGACAGGTTGGACAGGGCTCTGAGCAACCTGGTCCAGATGTCCCTGCTCAGTGCAAGGGGACTGGACTATCCAACTTTTAAATGCTCCTTCCAAACCAAACCTTTGCATGATCTGAAAATGAGGGGAAGGAACCCAAGCAGAAGCTCAGGCTCCAGGCCATTCCCTCTGCACGGCTCTTGAGCCATGATCCTGAGTCCACAGAGCTTGTCTCTGATGATGCCCAACTTTGTGTGTAGGAAAGCAGAGAGAAGATGAGGTGGTGATGGAAGAGTAGAAGCTGCAGCTCCTCACAGACTTCGTGGTGCCAAATTTTCATTTTTATGTGCAACACTTATGGAAATTGTTTTGTGCTAGGAAATAGATGCATTTATGGGGCCTGAGTTGAGCTGCAGTGAGGAGCAGTTCCAGGAGGAGCCCCAAAGGCATTGCCAGACTTTCCTGGGAGCATCCAGGCTTTCTTGGAAATAGAGGGAGTTCCTGATAGTCCCTAAGTACTGGTTGGACACGCTGCATGGGACAGAGTCTCCTCAGTACAGTGTAATGTTGCACCAGGGAGGGAGGTGGGGACTTAGGGATGTGAGATGGAGGTTTTGGAGTGCTGAAGAGGGCTAAAAAACCTGAGGTCAAAAGGCAACTTTTGCCAGGGAAAGGGGCTCACAACTGCTCCATCTCTGATCTTTGGCTACATGCCAGAATCTAAGCCTAAATAATTTGTGATGGGATGACAAAAGCTCCTTTGGCTTTCATGTTACACTGCACCTTTTGAATTTTTTAAGGATTGAGTCCTAGCTGCTTTATATGTGGATGGTTTTACGTTTAATGAGGTGTTGCTAATTTTCAGTTTAGTCTATTTATTCTTTCTTGTGAAGAGCAGAAGCAGCTGCTAATTCCCCTTGAGACTGCTCATGTAGAGTACCTGCACCCACCTACGTGTCCTCATAAATTGTTTCCTGAGCTAAAATGAGCTCTCAGTATTCATTTACTTGCTTTTGGCAGATTTAAGTGGGAATATAAATCTGCATCCGCTTTTTGATTCACAAATGCATTTTATTCATAAATAATTAATGTGGCCGCATATGAAAACTGCACCTCTGTTTCTGCTAAGTTATAGTCTTTCCTTTCTGTCAAGTTCCTTCTCTCCCCTGCCCCCATTTGCCTGCTCCCATATTGCTAAATAACTGTAGTTTTAGTGTTGCCAGAACAGAATATTCACTAGCAATTCTCAATTCTGACATCCTAAAGCCCTAGAGTCATATTTCAGGCCTGGATGGCACTTAAAGGCCCATAATCTTTTGCTGAATGGGTTTTGCAATACTCAAGCTGAGGCAAATTATTCAGTTTAAGGACCTGAGCTGCTCCGGGAATTCAGGGCTCGAATGTGGCACACGCTGTTGTTTTTAATTATTTATTTATTTAGAAAATGTTTGAGCAGGAAAACCTGCAGGGATGGAACATTTCACATATCGTTAGTTCCTGGCACCACGGCCTTGGAAAAGAAAACACAGCCATTACACCATCCATCCTTGGCATCTGAGCTCCAGCACAGCGTGGGGAGCCCTGGAAAAGCACAGGGAGAATGGGAGAGGGCTGGGGGCAGAGGAGGAACTTTGAGGGGGTCACTCTCTTTCCAGTCAAGGGGAATGAGATTTAGTAACAAAAGATAAAATCCACAGGTTGTCCCTATAATGATGGTTTGATTTGTTTGATTAAAAGAGTTATGACTGTTGGTGGCCTGGTGAATCCTGGCATTTTTTTCCTGTATAATTTAGGAAAGGCTCTTTCAGGGCCTTTGTCAGAAAAGCAGTACCAGGATGAATTCAAAAGCCCTTTCTGCACCAAAAAAGGTTCTTGATGGAGGCTTGAACTTCTGTGCTCCCTAGAAAATTTCCCAGGGTATTGCAAGGATAAATCTAATAATTTTATGCTATGGCTAATAAAAGATTCCCACTAGCGCTCCAGTAAGTTTAAGGATTACCCTTGTGAGCTGGGTCTGTGATGTAACATAGTGCATGAACAAGTTTGGTAGCATTATTGCCTCATAGATAACACATAAAATAAATCTGACTATGGCAGGACAGAAGACTTCTTTAAGCTTTAGTTTAGAGAAAAAGGGGAAGTATGTTTTGTATAATTAATACTATAAATATGTTAAAATTTTAGTTCCTCAGTTCACAGAACTTTGTTTCTGCATGTATTTTTACACTGACGAGGCAGTAATTATTTTATGACCTTATCCTCCCCTCTGTGAAGTTCACAGAGCATTACCCCAGGGCTAATTTGTTGATTACTCCAGGGTTCTGCCCTTATTGCAACATGAGCAGCAGTTGTGGCATCAAGCTGTTTTGCAGCAGCCCAGAGCCTGGTGCAAATTTCAAACCTCTTTGGCATGAAAACTTTGTAGCTGAGTAACACTAATCATTCAAATTACGTACATCTACTTCATACACGTAGTTGTTTCTTCTGTTCCAGGATTTACCTAAAATTATGGGAGAAATCCTCCTTTTTGGTTTACTGCCCCTTGGTAGTGCCACGTGGGTTCCCAGTGTTGCTCCTGGCGGGGATGGTGTCCCTCAGCCTCCTCAGGGACCGGGGCTGGCACGTGCTGCTGGCACTGCCAGCGCAGCTTAACTTCAGCAGCCTGCAGGACCAGGGCTGCCAACAGTTAAAGGCACAGCTCTCAGTGAACATGAACTATTTAAACTCAGATGGTTTTCTACCCCCTGGTAAGAAAGAGTTGGCAGCTTTCACCTTGGAGATCTGATAATTTTTTAAATATTTTTTTTTTTTTCTTCTTTCTTTCCACCAAAGTTTGTGAAAGCTAAGTGAGCAGTGCCTGAGGTGCCTCCTTTGTGGAGCTGCTCAGTCGCTTCTTGCCAGATGATAGGGACTCTGTAAAGGGGAATTTTATCACTTCATTTTGGTATAGTAAATCTCTATAAATAGCTTTTTGTTTGTCTGGAGCAGTTTGGATGGGATAACTCCAATTAAGACGTTGCTGTCAGAAGACTACTTTAAGTTGACTTTGCTTAATTCTTTTAAAAGTCTGTGGTTTTTTTGCAATTCCTTTTGCCTCAGTTCCTATTGGAATTCAATATTTAACAAAGCAGCTAATGGTACCAATGAGTATCAGCTGAGCTCATGTTTCTGCATGTAGGTCCTGCATGGGTTTGAGCACGCAGCACTGCTGAGCCCTCAGCCAAAACCCACAACCCTCAAAACCACTGGGCTCGTGATTCAGGCCACCTCAGTGTGTCAGAGATTTTCCAGGCTCCCTCCTACAGCCCTGCTCTGAGCTGCACCGAGCACCCTGCGCCCACCTGGGCTGCTCTGCTGTCATGGGCACCAGCTCCCTGCCCAGCACGCTCTGGGCACAGGGAAACAGCCAAAGGCAGGCCAGGAACAAGGCAGCACCTTAAAATAATCATAGCATCCTTCACTGGAGCCCATTGAGCTGCCAGGGATTTGAAACAGTGCTGGAGCCCTGGCCCTGTTTAATTGGTCTCCATGCGGAGGCAGCAGTGTGGTTGTGACAGGCACGTTCTCAGGTTGTAGGACTGAGGAGTTACTGAGGATCCTGGCTAACTGGGACCGTGAATTTTACTGAGTTGGCTGTGTTAAAGCATAGCTTTTTGCCAAGCACTTCACTTTAGTCAGATGGAATTCACTGTTGATACATAAGAGACTCGCACTGAGCTCCTCTGTACCTGGATTAGGCAGTGCTGGTGATACCAGTTCAGACACACAAGTGTAGGTTGTGTTTACATTAAAAAATTGTGAGTGTATTATTGGATATATTATTTTTGGCTTTTCAGCATGGATCATTGCCTCCAGAAACATTTTGTAAGTTTTATATGCTTTTGCACTGTTAAACTGTATTATGTTTCCTGTATTTGCGTTGGCCTAAATCATTTGAATTTAGCTAAAACCCTGGATTTTATTCAGCTTGCTGGTGGAAATTTGTTTTTATTGTATATCCAGATACATGAAAAGTCTTGAAAAACTGGGTGTGGAAAATCAGCTGTTTGTTTGCTTGGTGTATCCCAGGAAGAACACAGTACTACAGGACTTTGTAATAGCTTAGTCCCAAAGCCATACCCGTGCTGAAGGCAAGAGTTGCAAGGAGTTGTAAGGAAGACTTCCTGCTTGAGTTGGGCTTGAAGTTCCTGAGCACACCTAAAACATTTGCTACTTTGTGTGACAAGCCCCAAGGCAGGGTGAATTCAGTGGGCCGTGGCTGTAAAGGCTCATTGGTGTGTCCTGGTGGGGTCTGTGACTGTAAAGGGGGGAGGACGTTGCTGCTGTGGGGTTTCAGGGCTCCCATGGGTGGACCTGCTGTGTGTTTCAGAGAAACATTGAACCTTTACTGAAATTGAATGGGAGACTCCTGGGTTTGGGTTGGATCTGGGGTCTAGGCCCTCAGAGTGTTTAAAAGTCTGAGTCTTAGTGCCAGGTTTGATAAAGGAAATGCCATTTAGGGAAAAAAAAAAAGTGGAGAAAGATGTGGCTGCCTGGTTATGCCAGAAATTATCTTAAGTGACTTCTAAGCAAATTGTAGTTATTTTGCTTCAGAGATTTTTTTCCAAGTAATTTCTTTTTTTGAAGAGGTAAAGTGTCTTCCTTCATACTTTAAGAACCTTTGTATTCAATGTGATGGTCTATTTGTGAAGGGTTACTTCATGCACTACTCATTAGATGAACTAAATATAACATTTTCAAACTTGTTTTCCAAGCAGTTGCGTCCAGGAGGGAATTCTCCTGTGTGTGGCTGAGATGTGTGTTTATTGTAGCTCTGTTTTCTCTGGCAGTTCTGAGAAGCCATTTCCTTCAGGTTTGATGCATCCTAGTTGCTTATATGAACTGTTTCCCAAGGTACAAGGCAGATTGATTAGTCAGAGAAAGATCTGACCACAGAGCAAAAAGTAATTTTCTTATCTTAGAAAGATGTCATTACTGTTCATTCCTAAAATATGTCAGCAGTATCAAAGGTACCTTTAGGAATATTTGGAGATGGCCACAGCTGTTCTCAGAGGTCTAATGTGTCCAGATGGAGCCAGTCTGTAAAACACCAGTGCGGTGATTTGGGGATTAGGAATGTTACCGACCACAGGTAATGTCTGAGCAGTTCTGAAGGTTTTTTGCTTTAGATTGAGGCTGACTTATACATGTCAGATATTTTACTCTCTTCACTTTTAGCAAACTAAAAATATTATTAAAAGTAGCTTTATGCCCAACTCCTGGATTGATGCAGAATCTCCCTTTCTGTTGGGAAAAAAGATAAGAATTCTGCTGAATCTGCTCAAATTCATTGTTTAGTCCCTTGCACGTTCCTGTTTTTGTGGTCTGATCATTTTCTACAGTGTCTCTCTTAATTTCTCTTAATAATAAATAATATTTATATATTAATATAATTAATATAATAATTATATTTATTAAAATATTTATATATTAATATAAATTAAAACAATTCTCTCTTAATAATTGACCAATGCTGATTTGTAGTATTTTATCAGCAGTTTAATTCCACATAAGTGTATCAGAGTTCAACAGAGTTGGCCCCATATTGAAGTTGTCTCCTCCATTGTTTGAGCCAAGTAGGTAATATTTTGGGGGAAATGATGGGAAAAGGAAAATGCAGATTAGCATGAGACAAAACTCAGGAGGACTGTGATATCTTGGCAAGTCAGAGAGGTGTAAAGTGCTATTGAACCTGAACGTCTGTTCCATGGATCTTTTTCACACTGTGATATGGAGATTGGACACTTCAAGTTGAGTGTCCTCTTTGGTAGAAGAATAATTAATTATATAAGAGGTAATTTCCCTTTATTAAGTGTAAAATGGGAAATAAAAAGGGATCCAGACTGCATTCTGCAGTACAGATTTCATCTGCTAAGAAGGAGGGTAGCCTTTGGTTTTGTTTTGGGTTTCTGAAGTTTTTTTTTGGATAGGTGGCTCACACCTATTCATGTGTAACTTTTACTACAAAGATCCCAGAGAGATACTTTAGCATGGGCAGAAGCTTTATTATTAAGTTTGCTTATCTGAGAGATTAGACAACAAATTATCGCCAAAATACACCTGATGAGTATTGGACATGTAATTTCCCAGATAGTCCTGGTAGGGGACAGACTGAAGTGGGCAAAACAGGGGAAAAACTGTTTGAAGAGGGCAAGACAAGCTGCCACGTTGCTCATCTGAGACAAGGGAAAAATGAAGAGTTTTAATAAAAGGAGGATGCTACATACATGACATAATATTGTGTGTTTTCTTGCTCCATAATAATCTCTAAGATGGATATTAAAGACAAATTAGTGTTATTAAAGTCATGGCTGTAGGTTTGCCCCCAGCTGGTGGTGGGTTTATTGACCTTGTGTGCGTGCTCACACAGGACTAGTGAGGATGAGGATGCAGAGAGTGTTTGACATCACTGTTTTGAAGGCTGACACATGAAGTACTTGTCCATCAAAATTAACTTCAGCAATTTAGTAAGAACTACCCTAACACAGAAATAGAACCTTTTAGACCCATCTTCAGGCATTGGAGTATTTTAATAAATGTATGCTGGGAATTCTAGTGAGAGAACAACAGCAAAGAATATTGAACATAAAAGGAAATTGAATAGTTATGGTTTTGGGGGTTTTGTTGTTGTTTTTCCCAAATATTATTTATTCCAGTTTCTGGTTTTGGTCCTCCCATTATGTGTCGTTATGAGAATGAAAACATTGAAACCATTTTTGCCTAAATTTTTCACTTTAAAATTTAAGCATGGCAGGCATGAGTTAACAGAGTCCCCTGGAAAGTGAGGAAGTCTTTATTTACAGGAGATGTTAATCTGTAATTATTCAGTTTATCATAAATAAGTTTTATTTTTGTATTTTGTCTTGTTAATCTCATTTTTAATGGCAGAGTCTCTGTGTCACCTAGAATATTCTGCATTATTGGGACATTATATTAAACTCTCTAATAAAGTTGAAAATAGTAATTTTAAATACCTTCCTTATTGGAATTGAACTTAAAATGCATATCTGTGGGCTATGTATGAGAAGAAGAGAATGAGACATCAAAAAAAGCATGCAAATTACTTTAGGAGCTACATCTCCTTTCAATGAATAATAATTTCAATACAAGACCTTTTTAGGGGCTTTAGAAATGAGGCCACTGAATCTGTTTTGATCTGGATTCTTTACAGTCAACAAAAGGGTTAACTGCCTGGAAGAAGGTGGGCATTGCTAAGCACATTTTGTCTATGTGATAAAGATCATATGAAAATTTACATGTTAATGGAACATTTAAGGGAAAAAAATTGCTCTTTGTCAATTGATTGTATAAATATTTTATTTAGTGTAATATTAGGGGAAGGCAAGCGTGAAGGCATTCAGTTTGAATAGTTTTTGAGAGGAAAATTAGGACATTATTGTTGAAGAAATAATATAAAATAGGGAGTTACAAGCACTTGATCTACACTGTAAAAACCTTTCATGCACTCTGGCAGAAAGAGCAGATTAAATCCATAATGAAATGGGTAACTTTAGGCCTGCATAAATTTCCAAGCAGTCTCAGTTTCCCAGGAATCTCTCTCTGCTAGATTAATGGCTAGCAGCCTGCCACATAATGAAGTGGTTTGCCTTGGCAATGTGCTCATGAATTTATTATGGTGTCCACAAGTGTGCTATATGGCCTAGACATCTTTATAAATCCTGGATTTAGAGCTGCAGCGATGAGCCATTTCGGTCCTAATGGTGAGGCTGATTTATCACCCTGGTCCTCCACTCCACTCTCCAGCCCCCTCCCTGACAGTTATAAAAGGAAAATACAGGTCATATCGCTGATGGAAATGAAATGTGAAGGTAATTAGATAATGCCAAATGGATATGGGAAAAGGTGCACTGCTGAAATTTTAAATATGTTGGTAATTTTTTCCTTGGAGCAATTATATCAGGTTGATTTATTTTTACAGTTTATAATCACTTAACTACCTGTGGCTGATTTTAACCAGAGCTTGTGCCTTTGGAGACAAGAAGTAGAGCTTTTCAGTCCGTGATTGTTTATTGTAAATTCATTTATCTCAAAATACCTAATTTATTATGCAATTTACACAAGTCACAGCTCATTGCTGATGGGGAATAATGATTACCCATTTGGCTCCTTGTAAACTGTTCTCTGTGGCTTTATAAAATAATCAACAGTCAAAGCCACAAGGATTTAAAGAATTCTCTATATTGAAACTAAACCCTTTTTTTTTTCTCTGTAAAAGACACTGGAGAACAGTAGAATAAAAAACAAATTATCTAGAGATTTTTCAAATCCATGCACGAGTAGTCCAGAAATTACTGTATTGGATATTTCTAACTCATATTTTTATTACAGAGGGATCAGGACTTTTAATGGCAATTTGAACATTTCCAAAAGAAATTGGAAAGTTTTTCAGCAACCAAGGTAGTGGAGCTCTGAAAACAAAAGCAGTGATGTAATGGTGTGTTAAGGACCAAGAGAACTAGATCTGCTCTGGAATTTCCAGGGACCTAAAGGAGTTTAGGGGACAGCACTGTGATTGCACAGCAGCTCTGCTGTCAAAGGCACTGAGGCTGCAGCAAAACTCGAGCTGCTGTAAAGTGAGACTGCAGCAGGTTGTTCAGAGCCGAGGAGATGACTCCTGTGAACTGGCAATGAGAGGTTTTTCTGAGCTGACCTGCAGTGTGGGGGAGAGTGGGTGGCTGGCTGGGGATTGCAGAGTTCTGAAGTGTATTTTGACTGGGTAATAAAGTCTTTTTTTTTTTTTTTTTCTTTAAGGAGGCAGGCAGTTCTAGAAGTGATATCTTGCTTTTAAAAACATGCCAGTTGTTGTGTTAATTCTTGACTTGATATAAAACTCCCTCAAGGCAGAAGGCCAGCATTTGCTGTTGGCTGGTTGTAGAACAGACACAGAAAACTCTTCCTGCATGGTCCAGGCTTCCTCAGTCTCTTCTTAGAGATCCTAACTTACTTTTAAATAGTAGCAGGATGCCTGGTGACAGCTCATCAACTGAAGGGATATTCTGGTATTCCCAGCACCGGTAAGCACTGGAATCCCAAAGGCAGGGAAAAGGAGCCAGGCTGGTTGAGTGAGATCAAGTCTGGAGTTTTATTTTGGTGCTTGAAAAGAATTTTGAAGCTCTGCCTTTGCAATTCTGGAGCAGAGCTCCTGTCAGAAGTATTCAGAGTGCTTAGTAGCTGGATACACGTTTTTAGTTGCTTCCCCCAAACAGCAGATGTGCCCAGGCTGGGTTGTGTAACTCTTTTGGTGGGCATCTGTCCCAGGATCACCTGCAGTGGTGTCTGCAAGGCAGAAATGTGGCTTTGATGTTTTAGTCTGAGAACACCTGAATTTAAAGGACATCATACCCAGAGACAGATGTGGATCCACTCTTTTCAGATTGGATACACCTGTCATCCTCTTGAAATTCAGTTGTTTCTACTCGAGTTTTCATTATAAAACTGATTGGTTTTAATGAGATGAATAACTTGTGTGATAAATGAGTATCTCTTGTTGCTGGGTCTTGTGATGGAGGAGGGCTGCTGAAAGGGGATTTACAGCACCCAATTTTCACTGAAAGATCTGTGGGAGTAGGGGGATAATATAGCTTCTTTGTGAGTGATTTATCTCAAACATTTATTTTCTAAATATGGTGCTTATTTATGATAATGTTGTAGCATCTATTTATATTGAATTGCAGTTTAGTTTCCTGAAAATGCAGCAAAACTTTTGTGCTCTGGTTCTGATTTTTTTTGTTGTTGTTGCCTCGTAACTTTTCAGAAAACAAAACTGTAATTGCTTCTACAACTGAAGTTATTTTTGTCCCCGGGAGAGAGGGGAAATTTACTTTCAAATGTGTTTTTAGTAAAGGTGTCTAGGAATAAAAGCTGAAAATATGAGAATATAATGGTTGCAATGGTCTGCAGCTATGGGGACTAGAGCCCTGGATTAAACTCTTGAAGTTTAGAAGTTTAAAATAGGACTTTTCAGTGTAGGATGAAAAACTTGAATATATAGAAATTCTTATCAAAATACCTTCCCCCTGCTCCTTTTAGAAAAAAGGAAAAGAAAAGAATCTGCATGTTTTGTTGTGTAAATGAGTTACAAATTCTCAGCATCAAACATCAAGACTGGGAGTAAAAATTCTGCACATTCCTGGAGAAAATTTGATAGTGATGCATATTTGATCAAATATTTGTTTTATAAGTTTCCAAATGTTTGCACATCCCTTTGAGCTGCCTGGGGCTGGCAGTGTTCCATATGCTGCTCTAGGTAAGCCACCACAATTCTCTGCTCTGTGCCCATAAATAAATTCTCGCCTCTCTGGAATCAGCCAGTCCTGACCCTTTCAGGTGCTGTTAGTTTTTTATGTAGAATGTGTTGGTATCTGTTATGAACAAGTCAAATAGTGGCCACAATTCTGTGCCCTCTATTTATATCCCATGAGAATCTGCTGAGCCAGAAGTTCTCTGATCCTGCAGTTTATGGGCTGGATTATGGCAATATTGCTAAGAATGCATGATTTTGTCTTGCACATCCCTTGTTGGTGTTTCACGGCAAGGTTTCCAAGCATAAAAATGTGTGTGGAGTCCGGTGGAGACAACTGAGGTAGCCTGATGGTTGCTTATGTCTTCAGTAGGTGTTTTTTTGGGTTTTGGTTGTGTGTGTGTGGCATTGTGTGGGGTTGGTTGGTTGGAGTTTTTCTAATGCCCCCTGTGATTTCTTCTGTCCTGGTAGTTTACAGCCCTATCAAGTAATTTTACTTGATGCTTCTCAAGTAACATATTGCATATTGGTACTAAGGCAGCTAAATAACTCTTGGAAGCATCTTAGTTTTTCAGGGACTACTGTAATGAGAAGTCTAAAATTTCATTTAACTGAAATTTAAGATTTAAAAGATAAGTACTGTTCAGTTGACTAATCAAATAGTCATAAAAGCTCTTTTCTGAACTATAATTACATTTATTCACTTCTGGGTTTGATTTATTTTTTATTTTAATTGTCAGCTCTGCTACACCATGATGCTAATAGAAATGTTATTGCAGCCAATATGGGCTAAAATGATGTCTGATGATTATTAATGAGAGCAATAAGAAGGTATCTTCATATAAAGTCAGCATTAAAGGAGTAATTCATTTTACCTGATATAATTGGATTGTAGCATTTAAATAGCCTGGGACTTCCTCTTAATTGTGATTAGTTGTAGCTTCTTCCTTTTAGTACCATATTTAACTCTTCCTCCACTACTATTTCTGTTTCTTCTATGAAGTAATTAAACATGAATTGCTCAGTGCCTTTTAATAAATATATCCAAGGATTTAGTAGCTGTTAAATGGAATAGCTGCTTGTTAGAAGTAGTTATGCACAGTACCCATAGCTGGAGATGTGAAGCCATCACTTCACTATAATGTTTTATGTGGCACATCATTATACAAATGCATCAATTGTTGCTTTGGTTGCAAGAATCACAGCAGGTGCCTTTGTCAGGAGCCATTGTAAAGCTGAATTTTATGAGAATCAAATGAAAGGAGGGTAATTATCATCTTTATTTTGCCAAGGGATAAGCGGACTCCACAAAGGCTTGTCTGGAGCTGTGGTTGCCAAATGAGCTGGTCTGAAATGTGCTGAGCCCCGAGACCCTGAGTTCTCCTCCGCCATGAAGGATTTGGGGTGTCTGCACAGTATGGCAAGGGAGATGAACCTTCTGCAATACTGCCCTGGTTTGCTGCCTCAGGAAAATTAACTCTATCCCTCTGTTTGCTGCTCAGTTTCTGGTGGATAAATGATTTGAGGATTCAGTGTGTTTAAAAAAAAAATATTTTGCTACTGCAGACACCCAGAGAGTTGACAGGCTAGGGGAAGCACATTTCTAGGGTTCCAAATCCACAGGTTTTAAGGATTTGAAACAAAACCTTGTTTCACACTTCTATTAATTTTACTAGGTTTTGAAGGGCTCTAATGACTTGGAATTTGAAAGAATGGTCACCTGGGAGCTGTGACATAAAACTTAGTCCGTATTTATGACACTCTACTGTAAGAAATGAGCATCTATCAGGAGAATAGTAACACTGATACATGGGAGGGCTCTCTGAGGATAAGTTAGAACCGTTTATCCCTTACTGAGAAATGCACATATTTCCTTCTTACAACTACCAGTGCACCTGGAGAGACTGAGTCTGGCTGCTGCTGGTAGCTCCCAGCTAATATACATTGATTTACTTTTACTCTAGAGTGCATGAGGATAGATAAGAATCTGCTGAGCAGTCTTCCATGTTCTCTGCTCTGCTACCTTAAGATAGCTGAGCATTTAGAGAGTATGTAACTCCTTTCTTCTGTGACCTCTGTGCTATTTTCCATGTTAACAAGATGTAATTTGAAAACATTTGGGTGTGTTTCCATGCATATTACTTTGAATTCTGTGCAGTATTTTGATGTATGAGGCAAATAAAATGGTGAAGGCTTGATGTCAGCAGTGGATGGAGGTGTCACACAGCTGAGGACTCTCTCCCCTGATATTTAAATGTAACCTCCTTCTGGGGTGTCTTCCAGACCATGTTATTTTGCAGCCATGAAGTTTGGTGGTAGCTGTTTTGTCCCCATGGCACAAAGGAGCTGGTTTCTCTAACATAAGAAATATAAATTCAGTTAGGTGTGAGGCTTCTCCAACTCCTTTTTGATGGCTTTGACAGGTGTTCCTGATGGATGCATAAAATCTCCCCCATGGTCTGTGTTTATTACATCAGTTTCTGGTAAGAGTTAAGAGTGTGGAGTGTGAATCCAGCAGGCACATGAGTGCTCACCCTCCCCCCTGCCCCTGTGCCTGGTTTTGCATTTTGATGAAAAATAATTAATGGACTTCAAAAATGCCCAGGATAAATAATGAATGAAATTAGGCTACCAGTAATCTATTCCAAAGGCTCTAATGTGTTAACAGGAACTGCAGAGTTAACAAAATACTTGTTCTTTCAAGGCTGGCTTGAAAGGGTCATTAGTATTAATGACACTTTGGTATCCCATCCAGCATTTTGGATGGAGTACAAGCAGAGGGAAGGAATTGAGCTGATGGATATTTTGGTTTCCCAAAATTGATGAGGAGTATTAGAGCACCAAATGAGAGCTGGAATAGCTGCTCTGCCCAGCCTTGCCAACACAGCCTGATTTTGGTGTGTAAATATCACCGCCTATGAGCCTTTCAAGAGTAAAAATGGATGGTCAGGTTGAAATATATCAGATTATGTGGTGGTTTGTTTGGGTTTTAGGTGCACACATGTCCAGCAGAGATTGTTGAAATCACTGAATTTAGTTACACTTCTTTTAGAAGATAAAAGTTGGGAAGTGTAAATAGAGAAATGTCGATGATTAAGAACAAATTTATAATTAGTACACAGGAAAAAGTCCTTTTTAAAAAAGTTTGTCTCCTATGCCCTCTGTTTTTATTTGGACATTATGACACTTAAGCCCTTGTATTTTGATCCTCAGAGCACACTTTTGAAATTGGAGTATTTGTTCATCCTGGTATGTTCTATTTTTCACTGTGATAAAACTCATGTTTTGAAAAGTGTTTCCCAGATTGGGATGTGGTTTTATGCAGCTCGGGCAGATCTCTGTCCTTGGGAAGCCAACCAAACTTCTGCCACTGATTTAAAGGTAGGATGGCTCCAGCTCTATTCTAAGTCAAATAATTTTACAAGCTTTTGCTGCCTCTGAAATCAAAACCTGTATTGTCTCAAATTAGGTATTTATTAAGGGGAAAAAAATTGTATGAAATATTAGATGTAAGTGTTCCCTTCCAGGATACTTCTGGTATCTGTTCTGTGATTGGGCACAGGAAAAAATTAATTTTTTGTTACCTAGAGAAACACAGCTCTTTCAAAAAAAAAAAACCAGACAAAAACCATTTTTTTCCCTCCAGAGGTTTGTATTTAAAAAATATTATTATTGCACTTGTATTTCTTAACCAACTAAATAACAAGAACACTGTTATTTCTCAAGCTGTTTTAAACACACATCACAGAATTGTCTTTCTAACCCCTAATTTGAATACGAGAATATCTCATTTTTCTTGTGCCCCATTTGCATACTCTGCATAATAAATGTTAACATAGGTAGGACTTTACATCATCAAAGAAAACATGCTCCATGAAATATCATGTGTATAAAATATACATAATCTTCATCAGGATAGGACTGCATGTTTTCTCCCTTTCTGCCTTGCATTTTGTCAAACATACATTGTGTATTAATGTAATGCTTAAAAAAAAATAGATTGTTTCTGGTTCATTTAGCCGTGCGTGCGTTATCTCCTTTTACGGAGCATATTCAGGTCTTTTAACCTGCTATTAACATTCTCCTCAACTTTGCCCCCCTGTCTGTTTTATCCTGCCAGTAGGCGAGGGAGGTTTGTTTATCCTGCTGCAGTTCTGGGGTGTTTTCATCTTTAATTGTAGGTCAGGGAGCAGGGACCTCCCCGGCACTTTTGTTTTCGGCGCTATGTAAATGCGAGCGCGCCGGCTGCACTGGTGGGACCTCCTCTCCCTGCAGGGCTCCTCATGCAGCAGATGCATTGCCAATCCTCTTATTGTCCCGATATTGATCCCACCTCCCCATAATGAACTGGAACAACAACTCTATTATTCGCAGGTACCCGATTGGCTGAGGATAATATGAAATTAGCTGGCGTGCATCGGGCCTGTCAGTATCGATTTCCCTACCCAGATTACTTGTTACAAAAGAATAGAGCTGTCTGCACCGTAATTGAACAAGTTAACTCCTTGTCTCATAAAATGTAAGCCCATATTGATTGCCTACTGTAGTATGCAGAAGGAGGAAAGTTATAATGGTATTTAATCGCCATGGTGCTGAGAGGCCTTTTTTTTGTGAACCAAGTGACAGCTGCTGAGAAAAGGCTTGAGGCTTGCTTGCAAACAGAGAAAACAGCAGGATTTCTCTGAGTGATACATAATGAAGGGCTGCAGTGGATAGAGCTCATTGCTGCTGTAGCCTGGCTGGTAGTGCTTCTGCCACTGCTAAATGCAGTAATCTTTATTTTAGTTGCTTTGTGAATGAATGGCAGGACACACTTGGGTGTGTGTTGGCTGGTTTCCTTGAGCTGTGGTGTCTTCAGATCTTATTTAGGTTTAGGTGTGCCCTCTTTTTGAGCATCAAGAAATAAATGGAAAATGGAGTTGTAAATGTTTTATGAGCACGGAGGGTGTGAGTTGCCCCATCAGGCCAGCTCTGCTGGGTGTCTCCTGTTGGATGCGTCTGGCTCTGCTGCAGCGCTGCTCGGTGTCTGCGCTTGGAGCAGCAGCTCCCTGTGTGCAGTGACATTTCAGAAAGAACAAATTACACCGGGTCCAGCAAGTGTGTGTTACATTAGCAGGCAACTCACTTAAAGAGCAGCTTGGGAGCAGATGATGGAAGCTCTGAGTGCAGGGAGGAAGGCGTGGGTGCTCCAGTGGCTCTTGCTATGGTGCTGTGGTTGCTACACTACGTGGGTGCTCTGGCCACAGAGTTTCAGAGATGGGAAAGGCTTGGAGAAAATTCTTGTTTGTAGGGAATGAAAATTTCTCGCACTTCAAGATTTTGCTGTGCCATTGTTTGGTTTTGTCTACTTGTCTATCTTCAGCATTTGTCTATCTTCAGCATTTTAGTTTCCTGTTCAAAGTCACCTCTCCACATACTGATATCTTTCTGTTCATCTAGTTTTTCTTGCACTTTCCCTTACCTTGAGTTCTAAATTGTTGGGGTTTTTTTTCACCAGAGACAGAACCAGAGGTAAATACCATACCTAAGACATTATGCAAGTTTTTGTTTGTTGTTTGTTTTTTTTTTTTTTTTTTTTACTGGGGTATTGTATTTATTCCTCCCTGCTTTAATTCAATGTCTTTTCCTTCGCACTCCTCTTGTGGACCCCTAAGTATTGCTGGAATTGACCTAGCTGTTACTTTTCCAATAAATTCAAGGGAAGCAGCAGTTTGTCTTCACCTGCTTTCTATTTCATCATGCTTTCCCATCTGCTGGATTGGTTAGATTTTTCAGAAGTGCCACATAAGTTCCTCTTCCCTCTACTCCAGAATTTATTAGGCAGCATTTAATAGGGCTACAAATGTGCAAATAAAGGCACTAGATTTGCTAGGATTTATTGTATTTTGCTTTTGCAGGAAGGGGTATAAAATGAGATGATTCTCTTTCCTGGAAGAGCTGTGCAAAGCTACTGGAAGATCCTAAACCAAAGTAGAAGACGTCCCAGAAAGGAGAAAAATCAAACAACAAGGGATGCAAACTTGTGGGTGAAGGAGGAGTTGCTCCAAATCACAGAATTTGAGTGTGAATCATGGAATGGGATGCATTGATATTGATCACTTACAGGGACTCCCCACAGAGCCTTGAGGAAAAGAATCCAGGTAACAAATAAAAGTCTAGAAACAGCAAAAAACAGGACAGTGGGCAATCCATACCATTTCTTCAGAAAGCAAAGAATACCACCAGAGCTGATAAAGTAAAGGAAAAAGACTAATTTTTTTTCCTGGATTAGGGTTCAGCATCATGTGTGAACTTTGTCTTGCCTGCAGATTTTAGTGATTTTTGTTTGGTTTTGTCTACTTGTCTATCTTCAGCATTTGTTTATCTTCAACATTTGTCTATCTTCAGCATTTTAGTTTCCTGTTCAAAGTCACCTCTCCACATACTGATATCTTTCTGTTCATCTAGTTTTTCTTGCACTTTCCCTTACCTTGAGTTCTAAATTGTTGGGGTTTTTTTTCACCAGAGACAGAACCAGAGGTAAATACCATACCTAAGACATTATGCAAGTTTTTGTTTGTTGGTTTGTTTTTTTTTTTTTTTTACTGGGGTATTGTATTTATTCCTCCCTGCTTTAATTCAATGTCTTTTCCTTCGCACTCCTCTTGTGGACCCCTAAGTATTGCTGGAATTGACCTAGCTGTTACTTTTCCAATAAATTCAAGGGAAGCAGCAGTTTGTCTTCACCTGCTTTCTATTTCATCATGCTTTCCCATCTGCTGGATTGGTTAGATTTTTCAGAAGTGCCACATAAGTTCCTCTTCCCTCTACTCCAGAATTTATTAGGCAGCATTTAATAGGGCTACAAATGTGCAAATAAAGGCACTAGATTTGCTAGGATTTATTGTATTTTGCTTTTGCAGGAAGGGGTATAAAATGAGATGATTCTCTTTCCTGGAAGAGCTGTGCAAAGCTACTGGAAGATCCTAAACCAAAGTAGAAGACGTCCCAGAAAGGAGAAAAATCAAACAACAAGGGATGCAAACTTGTGGGTGAAGGAGGAGTTGCTCCAAATCACAGAATTTGAGTGTGAATCATGGAATGGGATGCATTGATATTGATCACTTACAGGGACTCCCCACAGAGCCTTGAGGAAAAGAATCCAGGTAACAAATAAAAGTCTAGAAACAGCAAAAAACAGGACAGTGGGCAATCCATACCATTTCTTCAGAAAGCAAAGAATACCACCAGAGCTGATAAAGTAAAGGAAAAAGACTAATTTTTTTTCCTGGATTAGGGTTCAGCATCATGTGTGAACTTTGTCTTGCCTGCAGATTTTAGTGATTTTACCGAAAATTTGTACATCAAAACATTTTGAGAAAATGTCTGCATTTATATTTTCAAATATATTAAAGAAAACGAATGTATACTCGTTTAGAATGCTTTTTTATTCATCTTTGAATGCCATATTAGTATCTTTGCCTTGAAATTAAGCTATTGAATGTATAGCATAACTCAACCACATGGAGTCATCAAGGGTGTGGTAGCAATTGCCCCTGGAGGTGGTGCCTTCCTGTAACTCCATGATCCTCTGGGAGTAAAAATCAAATGCCTCCCTGTTTTTTGTATCCATGGAACCACCCACACTGAAGGAGATTGGCATGGAAACTCTTGCCAATATGCCATGGCTACCCATAGCATGGCTGTAACAGGCTGTGTGGTGCATGAGGTAATGGAAATTAAATCAGCAGGGTAAGGGAGAAGGAAGAGCAGAAAGTAAAATGTGTTACTCTTCCACTCTGCACAACTGAAAGCAAACAGCTTCACCAAACAGAAGCTGTGTACTCACTCAGGGTTTTATGAAAGCTTTAAGCTGGAGTGTGGGAGGAAGCAAATGCAGGGAGTTTCTGGTCTCTGCTGTGTGCCAGCCTTGTGTGCCATGGAGCAGAAGGCAGGTTTCTACTGCAGCTTTTAGCTTGAGGTCTGGTTGAAAAATAAGATTGACAAGAAATTTCAAATAGGCTGCTGCTCCCAAGTGATTGAAACAAGGGCAGTTTTCATTCTTTCCCATTCCTAGAATTTAGGAGAGAGTCAATCAAATGGTACCAAAGGTTCCCCAAGGCTCTTCCTGCTTCCATATTCAGCCTGCTGTTGTGGACAGTGAGAAGTGCCAATGACCACTTTGATAATTGCCTTGACACTTTTATATCTCTCCCCCTAGAAAGCACTTTTGTTTTTCTATTTGTCTGCTTTAATTTCTTTGGAGAAAATTGGTGAGTTGTGGGGGATATTGGTCTGGCGTATTTAAAGTCAAAGTCCCATGTATGTTCAGGGTTCTTGAATGTCCTGACATGGCTGTGTAATCCATTCTGGGGAAACAGATGCATCTTTTCAGGATGTTTGCATGGCAAGGTCTGCTGGGGTGAAACATCACTGTATCTAAGCTGTGTGAATATGCAAATGTGGGGTCTGTTCAGCTTATTTATTGAAATCTGAGATTTCTTCTACTCTGCTACTATTCTATCTTCCCATTCTCTTCCATATGCCCCTCCTTGGGGAAAATGAATCTATTGGAGAGATGCAAAAAACTCAGCAAGTCCCTGCCTGTCAGGTGTTCACAGTTGTTGCCTCCTACCTGGATGGGTTGTGCCTGGTTTGGTCTGGCTGGCACCGAGCTTAAACAGGATGGGGTTCAGGTGATGGCTGCAGCTACTTGGTGCAGCCTGCAGATGATAGATAGCAATAAATGTGGGGAGCAAAAAAAAATTGAGGCCATGACATGACCTTAGAGCAGCTTAATAAATAATGCATATAAAATATGCCAATCAAAGAGAAAAAACATATTGCAAGTATTTATTTGGGCTGCAGACTAAATGAAGTGGCTGCTGTCTTTGTTTCTACCCTTTTTACAGATGTGCACCCCTGCTTTCTGAATCTCAGCCTTGCACCAGAGTAATGGTGGGAGGCAGCTATACAAATTAGGTTTTTTTCTTTCTTCTGTATTATTGTGAAGTGCAAATGTATATAGATGGCTATTGCTGTGTATGTAGACAAGACCTGAAGTAAGATGATAGTATGAAAAATACCAAATAATTTGTTTCATATTACCCTAGGGTAATATATTATCTTTATTTTCCCTGTTCCTGTCTATTTTATTGTAGTCCGTGACAATTTTTACATGCTGACAATTCTTTCCATAAAAATTGGCCAACATAAAGTTTCTCTATATG